>JAIXMH010000002.1:0-1461896 GCA_025528865.1 Pilobolus umbonatus
ATTAATGAAGATCTCCCTAAACTAGAAAAAAGAGACCCACTGATCGCAATATTCCACCAAGGGTAATATACTCACTTTTACTATTCATAAACAGCCGTACTTATCAATATGATTAGGTTGATACTTATATATGTGAATCCAGGCTCTACACCGAGTTGAATGAGCTAGAACGTAATTTGGATGTTGCCATTATAAAAAAAAGATTGGATATACAAGAAGCCCTAGGAAAACCAACCAAGGTACTCATCAATATTATTCATTCACATCTTCAAACAATAGTAACAATCACTACTAGGTGAAACGTACTCTGCGTATATTTATATCTAACACTGCAGCAGATCAGCTATCCCACGTAGAAGAAGGAAATAACTATGATTTAAATACTGGAAATGCACCTTCTTGGACACTTAGAATAGAAGGAAGACTGTTAGATGTAATTATATACAACAGGAGCACTGCTGCTTTCTATCTTTTTATTAATTGATGTATGAATAGCCTTTAATACCCACCAAGAAAGCACAGCCTATTCAGAAGTTTACTTCATTCTTCAAGTCGATTGTTGTTGAACTCGATCGTGATCAGGAATTGTATCCTGATGGGAATATTATTGAAGTATGTGGCCATATTAAGCTGTAAGAATTGATATACTAAGGCATATTCTTTTAGTGGCATAAGCAGGCATTTACACAGGATTCTGATGGCATTGAAATAAAGCGTAAAGGGGATAAGGATGTCAATGTGACCATAATATTGGTACCAGACTATACACCTCAGAAGTATAAAGTAGGGCCTGGCTTGACTGATGTGATCACATTGAAACTAGCCACTAAAGCTCATATTATAATGGAAGTATGGAATTACATTAAGGTATTAATTATGCACCTTACTCCCTTATACATCCCTACTCACTTACTATATTTAGCAACATAGACTACAGGATATAAATGATAAGCGTAGAATCAACTGTGATTCGAAACTAACTGAAGTAAAACCCTTAGCTAACCTCATAAGACCAGAGTATTCATGTTTGATTTTTATAGATATTTGGATTGAATCAGATACAGTTCTCTCAACTACCTGATCTAATTGACAATCATCTATCAAGGCCTGATCCCATTGTATTGAAATACACAATCAAGTAAATCGTGAGCACCTACTTGATAATCTTCTATTTTTAATTGACTATGATTATTAGGGTGGATCAGCAATCAACACAAAACCCATACGCTTATGATATGGATGTGGAACTGGATAGTGTTCTTCGTCATAAGATGATGCATGTGGTTGCCTCTACTCAAGCCCAGAAGGAAATACTAGGAATGGATGACAAGATCATTCAATGCATCCAAAGCATTGACAATTCAAAGGTCAAAAGAGATTATCTGTTGCAGTTCTCCCAGAAACCCATTGAGTTCATAAACAAGTGGATTGCCAGTCAAGCAAGGGATTTAGAAGTAAGAATCTGTAGAGAAACATCGATGTTTGTATCGGATTAACATTGAATACATTTTAGATCATATTGGGTGAAACTAAAGTCAATCTAGAAGATGTGCGTCAGACTGATTTCTATAAACAGCCTTGGGTAAAGGAAGCAGTGTTCCATTATTTGACTTCAAAGGTAAAATCTACTGGATGTAATCAGAGGTGTGGGATCCTAACCATATCTATTCTATCTGCAGACTCAACAAAGAATGCAGGAGCTACTTGCTTCCCAAAGGTCTGGCTAAAACATGCCATAGAAAAAGGGATCATATCTGGAATCTATATAGAGATGATTAGCATATATCATTGTATACTTTTATGTCATTATTATCTCTACTGAATAAAAGATTGTGATTGGGGCTATGTGAAACCATAATCATCTACTAGGGGATTTCACTTAAATGGGTTCAGATGGAAAGCACTAACCCATGATGTTATAGATGACTATAAATAGAGAATGGGGAACCGTAACTATTTGACGTTATTTACTCCCGTTTTAGTCTCTATACGCTTGTAAATTTACATATATCTATAAAATGGTCTCTGTTGGTATTAATGGTTTTGGTCGTATCGGTCGTATTGTATTACGTGCCAGTCAAGGTCGTGATGACATTAAGATTACTGCTGTGAATGATCCTTTCATTAATCTCGAATATATGGTGTATATGTTGAAATATGACACAGTCCATGGTCGATTCAACGGCACTGTTGAATCTAAGAATGGCAAACTCGTGGTGAATGGTAATGAAATATCAGTGTATGCTGAGCGTGATCCTGCCAATATTCCATGGAAGGATGCTGGAGCTGAATACATTGTTGAATCTACTGGTGGTATGTATACAAATATTGATGTATTCCCTTAACATGTATTAATTACCCCATTATTTGATAGTCTTCACCAAGTATGAAGGTGCTTCTGCTCACTTGAAGGGTGGTGCCAAGAAGGTTATTATATCTGCACCCTCAGCTGATGCTCCTATGTTTGTTGTTGGTGTCAATCTCGAAGCTTATAAATCTGAATATAAGGTCATCTCTAATGCTTCATGTACAACCAATTGTTTAGCTCCATTAGCCAAGGTCATCCACGATAACTTTGGTATCAAGGAAGGATTGATGACTACAGTTCATGCTACAACAGCTACACAGAAGACAGTAGACGGTCCATCACACAAGGATTGGAGAGGAGGTCGTGCTGCTGCTGGTAACATTATTCCTTCATCCACTGGTGCCGCCAAGGCTGTTGGTAAAGTTATTCCATCTCTTAATGGTAAACTTACTGGTATGGCTTTCCGTGTTCCTACTCTTGATGTTTCTGTAGTTGATCTTACTGTCAATCTGTCCAAGGAAGCTACCTACGATGAAATCAAGGCTGCTGTCAAGAAGGCTTCCGAAAATGAAATGAAGGGTGTGTTGGGTTATACTGAAGATGCTGTTGTATCTACCGACTTTGTTGGTGAGAGAACTTCCAGTGTGTTTGATGCTGCTGCCGGTATCCAGTTATCTCCTACTTTTGTCAAGCTCGTAGCTTGGTATGATAATGAAGTCGGTTACTCTAACCGTGTTGTTGATCTTGTTGCATATGCCGCTAAAAAGGATGGTGCTCATTAAATAGTTAATCGTAATAAATATATAAAGTTAAAGGGTTGATTATTCAACCCGAGATTTGTGATAACAAACAAGTGTATATACACATTCCAAGTGATAATGAACTATATGATTTATTTGAAGAATAACACTTAGAAGAAAGTCATCAAAGCAAAGCAGGCATAAAATAATCCTACAGGGTATGCAACGAGTAATCTCTGCTCATTCAAATGCAGTACACTTGAGAACATACCAGAACTAGAGTAAGTACACCACATAATACTGATCACAGTGAGTGTTGTCCCCAATATATTATCTAGTTTCAGTATCACACTGAATCCACTCAACATAACCATAGGCAGAAGACAATAGCCTAGTACACTTGCTGTTCTTGTCCAATCGATACCATCCTTACTCATTAGATTCAGTATCATATAGATGGATACTACACCCATCACACCCACACCATATATATATCCAAAGTGTGATTTTCTTGACAATAATAGACATGTACCAAATAAGAATATGAACAGTAATGGACCAGCTAGATCGGCATCATCCATGATAGTATGAGGTACTTTATGGAATGGATTCAACACGGCTAAGCTCTATAACACAATTAATTACATCTTAAAGAGACCATCAAGTTCATTCTAACCTTTGTTTTGATGTGACTGAAATTGAGACCGAGTTCCTCTAATAAAGGTGGTTCATCTGCAAATCCGCCTGTGCCAAATGCACTCCAGAATGAACCGGATGAGCCAGATGTGTAGTCATAAGTGCGCATATCTCCCATAGGAGGTGCACTGTAGTAGTTATTGGTGTTGGTAGGATACTGTTCATTATAAGAAGAGGCATAGAATTGAAGATTATCCCCAGTAGGTCCACTTTGACCATAATACTGGTTAGTGTCAGATGCGGTGTTATCAAATAAGACAGAATGTACTGGTTGCCTTGAAGTCATATTTATTCACTTTACTACTGGTAAAAACCAAATATATAAGAGATAAATGGTGTGTCAATTTTGTAATAGGAGAAAAATACACTATTATCGGAGTATGAATAAATGTATGAAGAATACAATTTACAATGACCGGGCCAAGATATAAAGAGCATACATAAAGTGGTATTTATATGCAGATCCTATTTAATTATTTAGTACAAGAAGGCAGAGTAAGCTCTATAGTAAAAGGATCCATGTATCAGTAATGGAGAATTCTATATTAAATAAGTGTCATCTGCTGTGCCGTGTTATTCTCCTCCTCAGTGCTTGAGGCAGTGGTGCCATCATCAGCAGCAATGATTTTATCAGCCAAATGTGATTTGTCTGATGTAATATATATAGGTGACTTCTCCTTATTGACCACTCTACTATCAATAATGACCTGTTTGATACATGAGCCAGGTGTATCATACATTGGATCCAATAACAGATTCTCCTATATGAATATATGAGACATTGAATTACAAATAACACACCAGTGTGATTTACCATTATTCTTCTTAATCCTCGGGCACCTGTCTTCATCTCTATCGCCTGCTGTGCGATAGCTCTTAATGCTGACTGACTGAACCGCAAGTTCACATGATTCAGTTGGAACAGTCCTTCATATTGTTTCAGTAGCGAGTTCTTCGGCTCTTTCAACACACGCACAAGATCATCTATTTTCAGATTATTGACAGAGGCAACCACAGGTATTCTGCCCACAAACTCAGGAATCAAGCCAAATTTGATTAAGTCTGAGGGTTCAACTCCATTCAGTGATACTGTAGCCTGTTTAGCCATATCAGACTCTGTCTTCAGGTAAGCATCAAACCCTATTGACTATAGTAACTGTTATGGGTGATGTCCATCTGATAGTTCATCTATTGCTTACCCCTTTAGCTATTCTGTCTCCTACTATCTTCTCCAATCCAATAAATGCACCACTTAATATGAACAATATGTTACTTGTATCCACAGAATAGACCTCTCCTTTACTAGATGATCCCAATGAACCACCTGGTGGATTTCCCTTCTTGTGACTTCCTCCTCCTGATTTGTCTGTTACATTCACAATAGTACCTTCGAGCATCCTCAGAAGAGACTACAATTGATGTGTTATTTATTGGCAGACAATACCACATTGATGCATACCTGCTGTACACCCTCACCCGATACATCCCTTGATGCAGTGTGTGAATCAGATCTTCTGGATATCTTATCAATCTCATCAATAAATACAATGCCTGTCTCTGCCTTCTTTATATCATAATCACATGACTATGGATGGTATGAATAAAATGTATCATGTCTCTATTATCTCTTACCTGTAACAACCGTTGAATAACCAACTCAACATCTTCACCGACATAACCAGCCTGAGTAAAAGGAGTGGCATCTGACATTGAGAATGGCACCTGTAATACCTGTGCTAGTGTTCTTGCTAGTAATGTTTTACCTATCATACACTGTTAGCTATCTTTGTCATAACAGTATCTGATGACCAATACTCTACCTGACCCAGTTGGACCAATCATCAACACATTACTCTTGTCATGAATAGTGAGATCTTCCTCGCTCATATCCAATGCTCTTGTCTCTGAATCTGATCCTGAATCCGTCCTATCAGAAAGACTTCCTTCTGTGGGTGGATTAAGCCAAGCGCGGCGTTGGGCTCCTGCAATAATAAACAATTCAATGATATTTAATAAATGCAGAATTACCAGTCTATTTTACCATAAGATAAAACTCTTTCTTTATTAGAAATAAAATCAATACCATGGATTTGAAGTGGTAACTGTGTTGAGTAGTATTCCTGTGGGAGAGTTGGGTGATGGTGCTCTGCATGCAGTCTCTCTTCACTCTCACTCAACTCCCGCTCCTTCTGTTGTCGTTGTTGTTGTCGATGTAGTCTCTTCATATTGGCACGTACACGGTTATAATGGTTGAATATGGCCACTGCCAACACCTTCTTGGCGCGAGTCTGACCGATAACATATTCATTCAAGTGCTGTACAATCTGTATATAAAATAGTGGCTATTACTATCACTTTATCTGTCTTCTATGTACTATAAACAATACCGTTCGGGGATCAGTCAGATGTGTCAGCTCCAAGTGATTAAAAGAGTCATCTTGTCCTTTCATAGGTGGAATATGGGTGCCATTGAAGCCATCCCTGCCTATTATCCCACCATTGAACTCGGCACTATTGTATGACCTTATTAAGATAGTTGGTCTTAGGGTTGATAAGCTCACATTCCTAGTTAATAGTTTACAGAAAGGCATGATATTCATATTGAGAAAAGATAAAGATAAAGTAAGAGAAATGGTTTAAAAGAGAGGGGGTAAATGCAGTCTGTTTCACTCCACCCTACTGGGTTTGAATTACAAATAAGGCAAATTTGCTATTTCTGGTTTCCCATTGGTGGAATTGCATTATCTGTAATATTGAAAGGAGGGGAAGCTGCCTTGCTGTATCAGAAGTGTAGTGATATTACTGTGATATGCATGTCCTTTCAGTGACTAGATTAATGAGATGTCAATCTATTAACCCGGGACTTGAGTGTAAATCTAAATACTGGACATGATAACATGAATTGGGTGACATTGATATACTGAATATATATGTGTGGATAATAGTGCATTGCAGAGGTTATATAAACACACAACATAACTATTATGTGGAGACCATACTGATTAATATAAACCAAAGCTGTAATAATAAAGTCATTGGTCTGTAAAATGTATAACATATTCTTCCCCATTGAAGATGTTATCAAGGAGTACTAAATGGTTGAGAAATATCATAATTGAATAAGCTGTGCATTATGTGATCTTATTTATCTTATTACTGGTTATTGGCATGGTTGATGCTCTATTTCGCCATCAATTCAAAAGCAGTAAGAATAGATTGAATACTCAGGGATAAATGATATATTCACATCTGGTTTAAGTATAATATAATCTTGAGTTATGCCTATTAATCATATGACTTGTAAGTAAATGCGTATCTCCCCCGATTTAAGATACAGTAATATGATCGTTGGGTAGATAGAAATACGGACAGTAAATATTACATTAATGCAATAGACTGAATACCTCGTTGATTATCAATTATAAAGCATACAGGTGCACACATGGTAGAATCAATAATAGAATTCATACTTGAGTAATCTTGGTGAATAGAGCTAATGCATCATGGATGGAGATGGTGATAGATTCGTATAAATATTGAGCAGTATGCTGATTGTGTTCTTGAAATCTGGAGAAAGTTTATTTCTCAGTGATTGAAGATAGCATGCATATCTGATCTGTAGAGATCTATCATCAATAAACTCTATTACAGTATCACTTTACGGAGATGTTATAGATGAGTGCTCACATGGGATATAATATATAGGCATTTATAGTCGATGATATCTGATGAAAGTAGAATAAATAGTAATCGATGGCTAGGAAGGGGTGGGTAAGAGGGGGGATGTTAAAGGGGGGTATATGAGTATATGAGTATATCCAGAGTTCTCTATATCTGATGTTATCGACTGATCACTTTGATAGCAGTTAAAAGGTGAGATGTTATAGCAGAATATTATATGTATACTATAAATGAAATAACTATCTGTGCACCCAGCATACATCCATGATCCCCACATCAGGTTTAACATACATTAATAAAAAGGGTTTTTCTGGAAAGTATATATAGAAACTCTATTACATGCATTTCATTTTCCATCTCTTCACCCAATCACTGCTTCAATACTTCTAAATGCTCCAATTCAATCAATATCCTTGCCTTGTTAGCTCCCAAATCTTCCAAGAACAACCTTTCATACACTGAATACAATGATAGCCACCCATGGTTTTACTGTAGTCACTGTCAAGTAGCTTTTGACACTAAAGATAGACATGACTGGCATCTTGGTATCTGTAAAAAAATGAAGAGCAAATGGAGAAGACTCGCCACTTTCTAATTCAAGACAAAAACCCCTAGAATACTATATTTATCTGTACATACATATTATGGAATAATAAACATGCATACTATTGAATAGTTGAACCATCATTAACTTGTTCATATATAATACATTTAATTATACTCAGAAATAGAGTAGATGTGCCATTAACCATAGTAAGAAAATGTTATTACAAATGACAGATATTCTGCTACTAGTGTTATTGATTGTATTCATATTCTGAGCCTTTTTATTTTGTACACTTTTCATCCACTTATTGTGTTAATTGTTCAATTGATATTTTAAGATATTTGATTTCAAGTGTTTGAATAACTAGTGATATTACTACATATTTACAATATTTCCTCTCACTTCCAAGTAGATTAAAACTTCATATGACTTCCACTGCTGCTGTTATTGCGATCTCCTCCGTAACCACCACGGCCGCCTCTGTCGCTGAATCCACCACGGCCACCTCTGTCGCTGAATCCACCACGGCCACCTCTGTCGCTGAATCCTCCACGGCCACCTCTGTCGCTGAATCCACCACGACCGCCTCTGTCGCTGAATCCACCACGGCCACCTCTGTCACTAAATCCACCACGGCCGCCTCTGTCACTGAAACCTCCACGACCACCACGGCCGCCTCTATCGCTGAAGCCGCCACGAGCACCACGGCCGCCACGAGCACCGCCACGTGAGGCGAAAGGGCTCTGTTTCTTTTCTATCTTTCCTTGAAGACCAGTAGGCTTATCAGCTATAAACCAATTAAATGTTACTGTATCGTCCCTCAATCTATCAAATAGATAAACGTACCCTTTCCACCTGCCTTTGATTTAGGTAAAAACTTCTCCATAGGAAGCAATTTGTCTGTGCTGATATATACTTTATCATCAACTTTGAAGCTGGTGGGAGAGGCATTATCCTGCATCTTGACAGTAAAGAAAACCTCATTCAAAGGACCTAATATCTCGTCCAGTTTACCGATTTGTGTCTTGTTCTGGAGATAGATAGGTGCATTGAAGAAAGGCACTCTAGAGTTCTCTAATTTACAGACCATTTCACCTTCACAGGCACTAACAAATGAACCAACCACTGCACTATCGAATTAACATCCGCATGATATATTAACATTTATAACTCATTACCAACAACTTCGTCAGGCGGTCCATAGTTACTGCTGTTGTTGAAACCTCCACGTCCACCTCCACGGCCTGTTCAATACAATATTGGTTATTATACCTTTGCCTAAACACTAAGAACTTAAGTAGTACCTCCTCTGAATCCACCACCACGTCCACCTCTTTCACCAAATCCGCCTTTTCCCATTGTAATTTATAAGTTGTATGAGTTGAATAGAAAAGAAGAATGGGAGGGGAAGAAAATTTTAATTTCTGAGAGGCTTATGTTACGGAGTTCAAAGTGTTTATTTCAAAAAAAAATAACAACTAGAGCAAGGATCAATATGGATTCAATGACAAGTCAGAAAAAGCTTACCATAATTCGAATGATGGTTATTACAGTCAAGAGTGATTAATTTAATAATAAGGAAAAAGCGGTAACGAATTGATAAGCAATGAAAGGTTTATATAGATGACAGTAGGAAAGTCACTCTGAGCAAATAAGAGAGACGGGGTATGAATGATATTTAAGCGGTCACAGGTTTTCGCAGAGGGAATAGATTATGGATTTCCTTCCGAATGCATAATCAAGTACCTAACTCATAAGAACTTATCCTTTAGAATGGACTGTGCTATGAACCCAGATGCTTGTCAAGAACTTAAAAATATGGAATGTCTATCTTCTATGTTTGATAGGAGTTCATAGTCATGGAGAAAGTGGGAAGATATCAAATAGTATGTTACGCTTTTATTTTCCTTATTAGTTACAATTTGATCTGTAGCCTCCAATCCCATCTATCTAAGCAATGTCCTCATTACTAAATAATAGCATTCTATTACCCTGATCAAAGCAAACACTTGTAATACAGGATGACAAATAACAAGTAGTACATACAAGAGGTGTATGGGGCTTTCATTGCTTCAGGTAGAGAAATTAAGTGGACTGTTTTTGCTGACTTTTTTGTTGATTTCTTTATTTTCCACTCCCTTTAAAGCAAAAAGGGGAATCAACTAATACTTCCCATTCACTACTTATATCATGTACCTACCCATAACCATCTTTTTATTGGTACTAATCACTGAATCTATATTATTCCTTGGATACTCATACATAACAGCCATAGTGAGTAGATGACTAAATTGATACATGTATAAATACACTAACTTCAATCTGATTAGACATATGATTTGTATGTAAATATCACAAAAGACAAGAGCGTCATCAAACAGAATAAACTGAAGAGGGAAGCATTAAAATTAAAGGCAGAACTCACAGCTACTAGTTCACAGGTATTCCAGTTATATACACTTTTACGTACATTCTTCTAACACTATAATAACAGGATGAATTCGCCAGATGGGCTAAATTACGTAGAAAGTTGGATAAATCTGTTAGTGAAATGGAGAAACTGAGTAAATAGACATGTTTAATAAGGGAAGACCATGTTATTAATATTCTTCATCAATGATAGATGCTGATATCAGCTATTCTAAAACCGCTTTTGAATTAAAAGTGAAGTCTGTGTTATGGTTTTTGGTTCATGGCACCCAATTGATCATGGTTATGTGGTTCAGAAAAAGTCCTGTCTTTTATTTACCACCTGGCTGGTTTGGTCCTGCTCAGCGTATATTATCATGGCCATTTGCACCTATTGGTAAGTGAAAATGAGCTTGGCATATATAATATCTAACCTCGAAATAACAATCAATAGGATCTGTCAGTGTAGCTGTATGGTTTGCTGCGTGTAGAAGAATGATCAAGGCAATTGCACTCACTCTAAATGATTTTGTATTCACCCCTCCCACTGATAAAGTGACGGCCTAATCTAATGTGGAAATCTAGTGCTAATGATAGACCATTTGCTCCAGTTCCTCAAATGCCAAATTATGCGTAATAAACAGAGAGTGTGGGGTTATCTTATCTTATTTCATTTTTGGACTGGGAAATAGATTAGTGGGAACTACTCAGTTTGAACAGCATAAAGAGTGATCATACGCTTTAAGTGACAGATGAATAATCAGATCATGAAATCATAAGAGGCAACATGTTGAACCAATCTTTATGCTAAGAAGAAAAAAATAAGTTCATTTCGAAGTTAAAATTTAATGGACAGAGGTGGTACGCAGGTGATTTGTGACCACGCAAAAATAATCTAGACTTGTTTTCGTTCGATAATCTTTTACGGCAGGGTTCGGCCCTTTAATCTGAATAAATTCTGTTGGACATCAGCATCAATCGGGATAATAATAAATCCTGAGAACGACCATCAAGATGGTCTATAAACAGGGATGTGTTTGGATTAATATATTTGGCTAGTCGTTTCTATGGATAGAATCCCAGAATGGTCATAGCAACAGTAACCGTGGAAACGGTAATATCATAGCAACAACAATAAATGGTTCAATGATGAACTGAAAGATGGTTATATTAAAATCAACCTATCTATTTGTACTCCAGTAGTGTTCTCTGGCCATAAAATAATATTTATCGTTCTCAATGAAATCACCCAGCCCCCTCCCCCTCGTTAATTTAACAATATAGTTTTTTTTTCCTTGATTTTTCTACTAATTTTTTTCTTCTTCTTCCTCTTTCTTCATTGCGGCACTTAACTAATTAACACATTTACACTTGATCCATGTGTTAATATCTACTACGCATACTCAACAATATTAACTAGCAACCACATAACACACTTTTTTCGTAGCAGCTACCACAGTATAACATGGCATTTCGCTTTACCTGGCCTGAATTCGACCTTGACTTCTACAATGAGGCCAAATCACAGTTGGAAACAGCTTTAAATAAAGGCAATAAACCCTCTGTTATTCATGACTATATCAAAGTGAAGGAATTACATATGGGAACAACGGTAATATTTATTTGAATGGATTATATAATCTTCTTTTGCTAATTATATAAAGAAAAATTATAGCCTCCTGAATTGGAAATACTCGATATTGGTGAACTAGGAAATGATAAATTCCGGGGTATTTTCAAGCTAAATTATGCTGGCGATGCCTACATAGAAGTACAGACAAAAGTCCAGGTAACAAAATAAACACGATAACTCTTTTTCTTTTTAACTAAAAACTAATCTTACTGTCAGGCTAACCCCATGCACGGTAAACAAACACAATTACCCCGACATTCTCGTCCTGGTATACTAGCTGCCGATCAACCTTTAGTGGTACCGATGATCCTTCGTATCAGTGAACTGAAGATGAGGGGAATTATTGTACTAGTCGTTTCAAAGACGAAAGGTGTTACTTTGGTATTTAAAAACGACCCACTCGAGAGTATTCGAGTAAGTTCTACCTTTGATAGTATCTCCATCCTCAGAGACTTCCTACAACGCCAGATAGAAGGACAGTTGAGGAATATGTTCCAAGATGGATTTCCTATAATGATACACAATCTCAGCCTGAAGTATATACAGTCCAAAGAGGAAAAGAGGAGGAAGTTGGAAGAAGAAGAGAGATTGAGTAGACAGTCGATATGTTTAGAGTCTTGTTATGGATATCAATCATCCGGCCTAGACATCCCATCTCCTCCATATATCAACCGAGCATTATCTGATATGGAGTCAGATTATACTAGTTCACCACCCACCAGTGTATGCACACCTTTATCACGTTCATTTCAACTGGATAATATTTACTCAGTTTATGATGATTCGCATTACTTATCTCGGAGTCCAACATCTACGGTATTTCCACCTTATGATCTCAAAAAGCAATCGTTCTATGGATCATCAATGTCCTCCTTCAGTGATAGTTTAGAAACTCTGCAAGAGAACTACTGCCGGTCAGTACCCATTACATCAGCAAATTTATATAAGCATAATCATATGAACCAATTAGGCTTGAATATGCCTTATATGAAAGAGTACTTTCCACCCAGCTACAGAGGATGTTCATTAGCAGATGATTCACAGTCTCATGCTACATGGAATTCGACACTTTATACGCCTGATGATGCTCCATGGTATGCAATGGAGAGTGCTGAATACTCAAATGATTTAGTGATACCTCAGCTCAATTACTTCCCAATGGATATAAAGCATATTGTTTTGAGGCCGAATGAGAACAGCAACATTGCCAAATTAGCACAATTGACCAAAATCAATTATACCTTAGCTGCATCCACAGACACCATATCCAATTCCACTTTTCGTAGTTTACCTTTTGTCAAAAAATCAAGTTCATATATCCACCGACAAAAGAAGGTTCCCAAGCGCCGCATCATCAAATTAAACATCAAAACACCTCGTCTTTAGTTAACTCGAAACACAACACCAAAAAATTATACAATAAACAACCCTTCTCCTCCCTTGCTTAACCATCTTTTTATTATTATTTATCATTTCTATAGAAGAACAAATATACAAACCTCCCTCAAACACCCTCTTTTCTCTTCTTCACTTTATTAAGAATAGAAAGAAAAGTACACATAGAGAAATTTTCTTTTCACTAAGAACAAAAATCCATTAGCTTGTAATCTACGTATTAAAAAAATTTATATTTTTTTTTATTTTTTTTTATATATATACATAAGCACATTTAATTACAACCTAATAACCACCATAGAATGGCTTCATAACAGAACACAAACTGTCGATGTGTCTGAACCATGCTCATCCTCTGTCTACGGAAACAATTGATTATTTCAAGCATCTTATCATTGTCTTCTGATACCCCTTCTTCTGTTAAACGATAAATAGCCGTATCAATAGCACAGAATGCACCTGACCTGCCACATCCGGCTGAACAATGAACAACGACAGGGCCCTGATTACAGTGCTCCAGCTCTTCATTGGTCTCTCGAATCAACTGGAGTATTCCGATAGGGGAATCAGGAACACCAAAATCAGACCAGCCGATGTATTGCATATGTGTCACTGTTCGAGAAACTTCTCTATTCTGGAGAGTAAATTTTCTACATATAATGTATTCTTCGTCGTCTTTTGCTCTCTTGTCATTCATATTGAATATACTGTGTTTTGATTCAGATTTCAGTGTGACTGTGGTATCTCCATAGTGTTCGGATGCATCGATAGCTGATGGCCAGTAACGATGACACTTGATCTTTGTTAAGAATAAAAGTATGAATATCCAAATGCACAGTATACACTTCATATCAGTTTACCTTGTTCATTTCTTCTTCCTGGGTCAACATGACTATGACTGGTGCATTTTCATCCCAGATCATTTTCCAGAAATCATTGAACGTGGTAGGCAGAGGTCCTTGTGTGGAAATATATTTGGGAGGGTTATGAATGGTCGGATTGGATTGGAACTTGTCTCGGCCACTGGATTGACCCATCAAATTTGACAGATTGGTGTCTGAGTTGTGGTAATCATACTGGATATAATTAGCATTGATGTAATCATCCGTCTTATTATGTAATTTGACTCGAGTATATTCTATCATTGATTATTATTATTAGCCAATAGTTCAAACAAGTGATTTTAAATAGTTTACCGTATGGCCAGATATTGTCATATCTATTCAATGCACCTTTCTCTAATCCAGAAATGATGCTGAATGGATGGTATGTTGGGGAATTATTCATCCTGGTATGTACTGAATGATAATCCATAATATCTGTTAATCTCTTCTGTTCATCTCTCTCCAATGTCTAAGAAATGGGGAATCATTAAGCAATCTTTCAATGATCTCCTCTTATTATTATTATTTACCTCATACATCTCAGCCAGTCGCTGAGGACCTGTTTGTTCATTGACCACCGCTCTTAACCAAGAGGGAATATGGATAGGATTGACAGTAGAGTCATAGACTGTGATCTGATCTTCACTGTGATACATCGAATTTGATGCTACCACAACAGACTGTGTATCATTATGATATTGTGCATAAGAAGGAAGTCCAATTGAAAATCTTTCTCTTAAAGGACCATGTGACAGTTCGAGATTCTGTCTGATATTGGAAAAGAATGGATTAGCAATCTTCTTGGTATTGGCAGAATTACATGTTGGGAGTGGAAGAGTGAGTGTTGGTTTGTTCTTCTGGTGGGATTCAATCAGTGTTGAATCACAATGATGGTTATAATGTTTACTGACTATAGTGAAACCCCCTATGTAATAATGATTGAGAAACCTCAATGATGTTATTTTCTATTCACCATGTCTTACCTTTCAAATAACTCAAATGGCCTTCATAGCCCTCATCCTTCAACTTGGATCCAATCAAGACAGCAGTGGTAGTGTTGATAGAATCTGTCAGATTCTCGGATGAATGGTCATAGAATATGATATGGGATGTTGACGGCCATTGTTTGAATCTGTTCATGTCATCCGTTGACTTGATGGATTCGCATACTTTATTGAGAGTATATGACGGTCTCTTCAATAGTATAGACGGAATCGACAGGTTGATAGCGCCGTGGATTCTACATTTGGAGTAATAAGCGAATGACCGTACATCGATCAAAAGAAGTGGCTCATCACTGTTCATTAATGCGTCCAGTCTGGAGTCTTCCATAGGTGACAGAATACTCAATTGCTGCTGTTTTTCTTGACTGATGTTGTTGTTATTTACATGATGATTCCTGTATCTGGGTGTGGCTGGGAGGAACATGGGTGTGTTCTGTGAATTAATTGCATTGAAGAATGCCTCTCGCATAGATGGATCTAATGACATGGATGTGTTATTGTCTTTACAGCTTAAGGGTGTACATCTAGATGTGTATGAGTTGTTATCCTCTTTCTTTTCATTTATTTGTGGGGTTAATCGAAAGGCAATGCTCATGCTTAAATAAGTATATAAATTTGTGGAGTAAAAAAAAGGTAGAAAATAAGGTAAGAAAGACAGAATATTTATAGTTCTTATTTATTTTTTCTAAACCCAAAAAAAAATCTTTTTCTATATCGTCACTGTTTCTATATACAGACTTATCTAAATATGCTGGTGCTATACTAATAATGTTTAAAGGAGAGACTACTATTTATGGACAGCTACATACATCATATGGATATGTGTGTGTTTATTCCTAACTATGTACATAGCATATAAACAATGAAAGAACTCCCTATTCTCTATTTCCCCGTATTCCTTGTCATATTCTAATATTGGACGATCAAATGATTATAAAAGGCATGAATGACGCACACTCATTGTTCTGCCAATCATTTTCACCTAATGTGGTATAAATAGCCAATTTGTCAATATAAAAAAGCATTTGAAGACTGCTTCTTATTATAGTTAGCCCAAATGTAGGATATGACATATTGAGTAACATCTATTGCATAATAGAATTAGGCATCTTATGTACTACAGTTCATAGCTTATTTATTGATATATAAGAATCCACGATTCTCTTATTGATGACTAGACTTATTTCACCGTATATGACGAAATTGCTCTTTGTTCCTTGAAAAGAAATCCCTTATGGTATCTTCCTGTCCTTTTATAGCATGTCCGAGGTCCTTGGTTATGGGAACAGGTCCAATTCGGTCAATGTATCTCCAGTGCTCCACCATGAATGCGATGGTATGGTCATTCAGATAACGGCCAAGTGGGAACATGTAGTAACTAATGTCATCTCTGAAGCTATCTGGTCTTTCCTTGAATCGATTGTCATTCCTAAGGTCTCTCAAGTAATGACTATAGTCTTCCTCAGATATATCTTTGAACGAGATCTTGGTGTCTAGACCCTCGCTAGCATCTTTGGCCAAAGTGTCACCAGTAATGTTATCCCTTGCTGTGAATTCAAATACAAACTTATTTTTCTTTTTGGCATTGGTGGCCTCAGTGTCACGGTCACTATCGTCTAAAGATAATTTGTAGACGGCATCTACCGTATCCTGTAAGCATATAGTCCCCCATTTGTCCTTCTGTTGAACAGGCAAGGCAATCTGTTTATGATCATCAATCATTGGACCAAAGTAATAGAAAAGCTGATGGAATAATACTGTTCTAAACAAGCAACTTTTGTCTTGTCCAAATGTATCTTCCACACATTGTTCTAGGCATTGATACCCATGTAGGAGGGGATATTTGGCTCCCTTCTCGCCTAATTTGCTAAAGGCATCAATTCCAGATCTAGCACAAATCAGTAATTAAAATACAAGTACTCTGTATCATATTAAGAATCATATTACATGGAATACATGGCAAGGTAATCAACCCCTGCCTGCTTGGCCTCAGTAATCACCATTTTAGTCTCATTAAGGAAGTCATCTGTGTGTTCAGGGACAACTAGAGTATAGAATACATTCCTCATGATGTTCTTCAGATCATGCTTGTTGATTGAGTCTATCTTATAGATCTTCCCACCCATCTTCTCCAACTCAGAAAGCCCTTGTGTGTCACGACACAAAAGGCGGAACTCAGTTTTCCTCTTTCTCATATTCCATTCTTCCAAGAACCGATAAGCAGTAGCATAGCCCAGAAACGAATTGACATTGGTGATAACAATAGCATCTGATCTGTACATGTTTATGAAATAATAAAGAGTAAAAGACCTTTGACTTCTGATTACTTTATATACGAAGGCCATTTAGACCCAGCCTAACTATAATTAATATTATTAATAAAAAATTAACTATTAAGCTTGTTTACAATCCACCAAAAGGACAATCAGTCATTTTGTTATTCCCATCAGTACTGTCTCTTCGTGTTAATAACTAGTATTCAATATGTCTTTATTATCAAAAGTCACCCGTTGTATGAAGAAAATAGCCCCTTTAGAGCTAGCAGAAACATCTTGGGATAATGTGGGTGTTCTTGTAGGTAAAAAAAAACAATAACAAAGAACTTGTCAGGAATAAGCATAACCTTCTCTCTATAAAACGACAGAACCTCCTTATCCCTCACCCAAACAGAACAAAGTGTTCTTGACTATTGACTTGACACCCCAGGTCCTCGAAGAAGCTCTGGCTGATCCTAAAGTAATAACAACCATATATCTCTTCCAAGGTGGATTTTGACCCCAAAAATATTAGATTGGTACAATTGTATCCTATCATCCACCTATTTTTAGTTCCATGAAACGATTGACTTCAGCAGATGTAAAGCAGGATATTGTGTTGAAGGCCATTGCACGTGGTGTGGGTATTTATTCACCTCATACTGCCTGTGACAATTGTGTCAATGGAGGTAAATGACATAGGATACATCACGTTTATATCAATATGACCTACCTAATCAATTTAAACATTCAGTTAATGACTGGTTGGCTAGTGGTTTGGGCCAAGGTTCAGTGATACCCATCACTCCTGCAGATAACCCACCCCTTGGTCAAGAGAATTCAGGTTCAGGTAGACTATTCACTTTTGAAGAGCCTGTTCAACTTACTACAGTGGTGGAACGTGTGAAGAAATTGGTTGGACTGAATCATGGTAAACATTTGTTTAATTATAGGAATAAGGCTATTTCTGAATGTATGTCATGTATTTCATAGTTCGCTTAGCTACAGCCACATCCCACAAAAACAGCAAGTTGATAGAGACTATTGCTATCTGTGCTGGATCAGGTTCCTCGGTATTAAATAATGTACAAGCTGACTTGTACTTTACGGGAGAAATGGGCCATCACGATGTGTTGGCTGCATTGGCCAAGGATACTAGTGTTATCTTATGTAAAATTAAGATATTGGATTGAGTGTGTATAGAATACTAACTCCAATCATAATAGGTGAACACACTAATACAGAAAGAGGTTATTTATCTGCTATATTGAAGCCTGCTTTAGAGAAGGAATTAGCTAATGAGAATTCAGAGATGGGGGAAGCTATCCAAGTGGTTGTGTCTCAAGTAGATCAAGATCCGCTTGTGATAGTTTAGCGTGTTACAGTAATAAAAAAAAGTTTATTGTACAATGAAGTTTTGAACAAAAAGAAACAGGACCTTACTATGGATGCACTCCATTCTTGATGTGTGTGTGTGTGTGTGTGTGTGTGTGTGTATTATATGTTGATGTGATGACATATGGAATGGGATTATCTAGCTTATTTATATTTGGTGCTAATGATTTTAGCAATGGTTTGGAGTTGAATATTATTGGTACCCTCATAGATGGAACCAATCTTAGCATCACGGTAGAACTTTTCAACACCAGTTTCGCGCACGAAACCATTACCACCCATCCATTCAACAGCGTATGAGCTGGACTTCTCAGCCACCTTAGCAGCAAGCCACTTAGCCATAGCAGCCTCCATGACGAAAGGCTTACCTTCCTCCTTCAAACGAGCAGCATTGTAAGTCAAGAGTTTGGCAGCTTCAATTTCAACAGCAACTTCAGCAAATTGATGTTGCATGGCTTGGAAGGTACCGATAGCCTGACCAAATTGCTTACGTTCCATCATATAGGGCAATGCAATATCAAAAGCACCTTGAGCACAACCAATCATTTGAGCGGCAATACCAATACGGCCTTCATTTAAGGAATCGATAGCATATTTGTAACCTTCACCGACCTTGCCAAGGACATTTTCCTTGGGGATTCTAACATCATCAAAGTTCAAGACACAAGTGGAGGAGGAACGGATACCGAGCTAAGGAAATAGTCAATACTCATTCAATCTATCAGTTTTATTTCCCCACTTATCACCAAACTCACCTTCTTTTCCTTCTTGGCAATCTCAACACCCCATTCCTTCTCAACAATGAAGGCGGTAATACCCTTGTAGCCCTTGGAAGGATCACTAATCATAATAAATAACAGTATAAATAATAGAACATGTATAATAGCATGCTAGATACTTACACATTAGCAAAGATAACAAAGATACCAGCTTCAGCAGAGTTACTGATCCACATCTTACCACCATTCAAGATATAATGGTCACCTTTGTCTTCAGCACGAGTAGCAAGAGCAAAGGCATCGGAACCAGCACCAGCCTCTGAGATACAGAAACTACCGACAGTGTCAGTGGCAAGACGGGTAAGATACTTCTCCTTGAGCTCAGGGGAGGCGTATTTACGGATGACAGTGTTGGTCAAAGTGTTCTAATGAAAGAAAGAAAAATGAGTAAGGGGCTTATACATATCACATGATCTCTATAGACAGCTTACATGAATATCACACAAGGCACTGATGGAAGGATCAATCTTGGCAAGTTCTAATGAATGAGCATGTCAGGTATACTCTTCTACCACTGGTTGATTGGTTAACTCACCTTCAACAGCCAAGATAGCAGCAGTGAAGGAACATTCGGCTCCTCCATATTCAGCTTCAGTTTCAAGACCCATTAACTGTTAAGGTAATGATAATAATAATCATTTTAATGAGTATATTTGTTTATACTTCCATTGAGAATATAAGTATACTTACACCATTGTCAAACATAGCAGTGATAATGTCTTTGTCCATGACTTCAGCTTCATCCATAGCCTGGACTCTGGGCTGAACTACTTCACGGGCAAATCTGGCGACTAGTGAGGTGTGATTGTTATTTACGTGCACATATAAGTAATCTACCTTCTATACATACCAGTCTCCTTAAGCATCAATTCCTCTTCAGTGAATGACTGCAATGAAGTGGGGGCATCATGTGCAGTGGGAGTAGAGTAAGTCAATGCAGCGTAGTTACTATTTGGATTGATATTAATTTGAAAGTCAATACGATCCTTCTCATTTTTTTACTATACCGCTTGGCAGCTTGACGAGCAATGGAAGGGATTGAAGAACGAGGGAGACGTGAAGCGAGTCTAAACATTGTGTATAAGCTGCTATAATTCAATAAGAAAAAAATGACAAAGAAGTAAAATCAATAGTTGGGGACAAGTGTCCTTTTATAAACCTCCAAATCCCCGCTTTTCCCACTTGTCCCTCTTTCAATACATCAGCATATATTTCATTTACCTCCAGGACTGGTTTCCCACGCCTTCTCAATGAATCTTGATAATACACTTTCATATTTCCCCATGATTACAAGTCAATACATATATAGATACATAGAGATAAATAAATGGTATATTAATATATACACACATACACATATACACACACACACACACACATACAATAAGCTGTTGACTATAGATCACTATAATATACTCATACAACACATCCTTCCCTTCTTATTAGATTAAACAGTGATTGGGGGTTTATTCTACTTCTTCTGTGTTACAGTTCATCTACCTGATTCGGGTATCATGAGGCTATATCCATTTCTCATGAATGAGGTGCTTACCTAATACTTGTAACCAAGTGTATATAAACTGGAAGTTACTGATTGACATGGAGATTCCTTTAGTGTCTTTGAACCACTATTATTATTAATCTATAATGACCCTAATATGCTTAATGACATTTACTATTCATATTTTAGATAAGCAGCACGGTCAATCATTTTAGCCCGTATGTCAATTGTGTACAGTTTAATTAAATAAGCAGATGGTTAGATAATCAAGATATAAACAGTGCATAGACTGTGGTTATATACTATAAGCACTTAGTAGATCCACACAACTGATTAAGGTTCAACAAGAAGGCTAATCAATTAAACGACACTCCTTGTGTATTGCTTTATTTAGTTTGCTTATGTACTTATATATTCACTATGTATGCTCTTCAGGATACAGTTATTCACCCAGTATATATATTGACTGACTCTGCATTGATATAGACATCTATATACAGATTGCAGTAGTAGATACACATATCAACCATGTACATACCCATACCGTGTGTATATTCATCCTTTTAGCCATGTCTTCCACCATCATTGTCTGCATATTATTCACTAAACCTATCTGATCAAGGGGGGAATGGTGAGAATATTTTCGTTATTTCAATATAGAAAGAGTCCTGATTTATTAAGTAATCAACTTATATAGTAATTAGTTCTGAAGGTAATTAAGCCTATTTATGAAGACCGCAGAAGTCGATTGACCTTTATCTGTTACCAAGAAAGATGGATCAGTTACATTCAACCAGTAACTAAATCTTCCATACTGCTGTATTCAATGTGCCTATAGATGAGGGTTAAAATAGAGTGAAGCAAGACAATTCATAGACCATATTTGTTATATACTGTAAAAGATATGTACTAATACCAGGAAATGCTGTATAGAGTGAAAGAAATAATGGGACTCTTTGATGATAGATCTCTGTGATTCAGTGTATTCACCAGTCTTGCTGATATTATATCTGACATCCATGGTAGAAATATCTGTCATTGAGATGATACAGATTCCTCAGGTAAGAAATAGAAGATGGTAGGAATTAAACCAGAAAGAGGATGGGGTGAAAAGAGAAAGAGATAGATAGGAGAAGATCCTAGAACACCATATTTGCTATTAGTTGACATGCTCCAAGGTAAACTGAATATATCATTTTGGAGATGCCTATAGTTGCTGATTGAGTTCACCATTGGTGCAATTGAGTTCAGCATGTATTCAATTGAATCAGACATTCATGGTTACATTTTCAGTGGAATCCCATGGGCAAAAAAGATGGGTAAATGTGGGATATGAGGAATCAACGGCGGCACTTACTATATATGGTAAATGTAAGAACTGAGTGATTATTCAATTGATATAAGCAAAAAGAAGGACTGGAAAGCATTTCTATAGACATTGGTGATCCGCTTCATATGGGAGCTGTCAATTAAATCAGTGGAGATCCCGGAATGGTCAGTCAAGATGAGTATTCCATTGACACCTCCTGAATGGAATGAAGGGAGAAAGCTATTAGTAGTAAGCCTAAGAAATATATTCGGATATGATCTACACCTTGAAACACCTCATAGAAAATAAAGCATAATACCACCGTAGTACACTAGGGCGTACATCACCTATTCAGTTTACTCATTTTATAATGGGTACTTTATATACACTTAGTGATCAACCGACAATATGATTGAAAGCTCAATACTAATCATAAGCTCTTATTATAAGCTTTGTACACTTATTTGATTGGGTGATTAAGTGACAGTAAAGTTGCTCCTCATTTGATAGTCTGTTCAGAGATGAAGAACTAGCTAACACTCATATTTATGTATCTATGCTTCTGATTGTTAGGGATATGTCGTGATTTTCCTATTGATTATGATTATTCTGAGATGGACATCGATGAGTGGAATTGGGTAAGTGTTCTTGATATACATGTGAATCTTTGGTTGTTGAATGAGTGAGTGATCATTGCTTAGTTACGGTGTATTTGGACATAGGTTTATCAGTCTCCAATGGCTCATACAGTATCATTTTGATACAAAGGGTACAATAGAACACATACTAGACAGCTAATCATGACTTATGACTCACTATATAACAGTAAATTGTATATCAATAAAAAGATCAATATACTCAAGTGAAAATATGGGGTTTCAATATATGTACCACTTATCAATTGCTCCCTTAATGCTCGTTGACCGGGTCAACTCCAGCCAATTTTGTCCATTATCTTTTATTATATCTTTATCCTCATAATCGGTTTTTATCCACGAATTGAATATTATAAGTACTTAAAATATGAATAAACCGAACATTGTTCCTTTGCAAAAAAAAATTGCTCCCTTTAAAGGGTTCTATATTGGATCTCCCTTACATTGGAGAGCCATTATGAGTGTATTTACTACAAGCTGAATATATCAATATTGATAAAACCTGATTCTTTATAGTGGAAGTGAATAAATGAAGCCCACAATATTTATTCACATGTATTAGGTAAACTCTGTTCACTGCCATTCAGTTGAAGTGGGGGGACATATAAGGGGTAAGAAAAGTCCCCCTAAAAATTTCTTGGCTTGGGCGGAAACCTTATATTAGACTCACACCTTTCTTCCCTCTATTTTATTTTTGTTTAAATTCTATCTCAGAAACCAATCATCAAACTACTTTCAACCTAACTTCTTCTAACAATTATAAAATAACCAACATATCATCTTCAGCCTCACATCAGTCCTCTCGTTCTCACATCACCGCATCTAATAGTTATATATCACTAAGCGATAAAAAGATTGATCTACAACGAAATCCTGCTCCCACTCTTTCTTCCGCTACTAAACGCCGATACTCCATTCTTTCCCCCACTCTCTCTCCGATGGGCACCAGAAAGACCAATAAGTCCTCGATCCCCTCTCTGAAAGCTCGCAAGCATAAACCAACGGTTTCTTCTCCATTGACTGTTACAAATGTTATAAAGAACAGCCTCAATTTAACTGATTCATCCTCTTCAAAGAGCCCCAATGAAGAGGATAACCTTTCACCTGATGATGCTCATGTGACACCATCATCCTCGGAAATTCACAAGCCAATGCATGTTGCATCTACTCTCCCTTTGGTCGATTATGACCATGTTAGTACTCCTGAATGGGTATTACATTTTCAAAAAACTTTTCGTGAACATGAGCAACGTTTTGCCCAAATGGACATTCTAGTCGATCAGATCACATATCTGCGAACTAAACTAGAGCAGACTCAATCTGAGTTGGAGGCTTTCAATTCTCGCTATGAAGAACTACTTGCAAAAGTGGTTTCTTCCCAAAAGAGTACTGAATCAAACACTGCTTCGACTGTAGACCCCATTCCACCCTCATCTAATAACCCTACTGAGTTTCCACCTCTAGTACCATCAAGCAATTTACGTGGCATATCTGCCTCGATTCATGCTCCTCTTACAACATATGCTTCACGTGCTGCAGCCAATGTTCCACCACGCCCTCGTCGCTCAACAACTTTTGGTGTTCCGCGAAATAAAGATGCTATTGCTCGTCGTTTCCAGCTCCCCTCTGATAATCAAGGGTTTACATATCTCTATATGCCCTGTCGCTTAAGACGTTGCTATTCCGAGACCCGAAAGGCTCTATCCAGACTAGGTCTGCCTTCGTCTCGAGTCTTAGATGTCTGCTATCCCGTTAATGGGATGGCAGGTATCTTGGTTCATAACGATTATGTTGAAGAGGCTACCATGACCCTATTCGAAAACGGCATATCCTTATTTGGGGACTGTGACCCCAATGATCCTATCTTACTGAAAGATCCCAAGTTTGATTCTGACCCTGAAGAAGTTAGAAAACAGACTGCTATCATGATTCATAAAAACCGTCTGTTAAAGGTTCTACAACGTCTCCGTTCACCAATTCGCCTAGCTGTCACTAGATCTTTTATTGCTCAGGACTGGATTACCCAGGCCGATCATGATACTTTTTTTGCCCCCAGTTCTGTGACGGAATTTAATTCTGCCTCTAACCCTAAGCGTGATACTGACGCTCAAATGAATGATATTGCTGCCAACTTTATTCAGGCCACTTCCCCTTACCCAGATCAAACAATGGACCAGGCTGAGATTTAGCCCAGTCCAATAGACATGATAAACTCGCGCTTCCCCCACTTAACATTCACCGTTATCTCCCAGATATATACATATACACTCTACCTTTGCCTGTCGTCTGATCCTATCCGAAATCTCCTCCATATTATCTGGCCCACCTTTGTTCCTCAATTTAAATATAAATATACAGTCCTTTCTTCCTCTCTTTATGACGTTTAAAAGACTTGAAATAAAACCGGAGATTTGTCTCCCCTACAAACCAAAAAAAATTATATTAGACTCATCCCTTTGTTTACATAAATATAAAGTCTATTAGCCACATGAACTAGACTGCTATCACCCATCTATTCACACAATGTGACCTTCACTTTAACTGCTCCTTTCAAACTCATTGCCCATATCAAGTATATCTTTGACTTCCTCTAATTTCTTGAGCATAAATCAACCTGTCTGCCGATAAAATCTCATGTTATGGCATAAACAAATACTTATTTGGGACATGTCTCCTTATCTTTCCCACCACTTTGACTGCTCAATCCCAATCCATTGCCTATATCGAGTATATACATGACCTCTGACGTTTACTTATTTCTATATGACTGGCAACTGAACCTTCTGGCAAAACAGCAAGCAGCTCATTGGATCGATGGTTTCTTATCTCTTCACATGGTGTGAACACCTTGACTGTTCTTTTCCCAGCCATTTTGTGGCCCCAAAAAGATATATAAAGGGGCTCAAAACTCCCTTTTCTTTTCTTTCTTCTTCTTTAAAATCGGTTTTGGCGTTGTTCTGTGGCCACCACAATGGTTATGCAACGTGTTTTCTCTGGGGAGGAGACCTAGAGCTCCAAAGATCCTAAATGCCCTTCGTGGCGGATTAAAAATACAAATGAAAATGAAAAAAATAAAAACTATTGCTTATAGTGTATACTTCTGTAATCAATGGAACATAATAAACCTATATGAGTGTACTTCTGTTATCAATGTACACGTCAACTAGTGATTGTATACTGAATTGTGCTCATCTCCCTCATCCTGATGGGACATCTTCCATATAATAAAAGCCATTTTTACTCTTATCAGGATGAGAAGTCTTCTATGTAATAACATAGAACACGCTTGTACTTTAAATAGTAAAGGTTTAAGCATAACATACTATATGCTAGTATAGTCAAGGTCTGTTATGACCATTTAAGAAGTAGAGATGACACAATGGAATGTTCTCATTAGCACCTCATGTACAAACAAGAATAAACAAATGTTACTCTACTGTGTCTGTACCCACCCATCACTACCAGTCAGTATCTATGATGGATGGAACTAGGGATACTCTCATGCTCGGCAGTGTATTTTTATTTGGTATGTTTGAATCCAACAAAGTTGCTTTATGGTAATATCAATTTCATGAGCCTTAGATATAAGTATCAGTGTATGTACTTATGCTGCCAGTGTTTAGATTATTTAATTGGCATGCATACTGTGCACATTTTCCATAGCCTTGACATCCACTTGATTACATGTATTCTATCAGTGTTGCTGTAGCATCCACGCCATATCCATTACAAAGTACTCACTATGACATATCAGATTGTAGGTTTTGTAGCTTCACCTTATTATATACAGTGTGCTGTTCCAGAGTATGGTCTTCTTTATTTTTACCTGTAAACTATGAATCAGGGCTTGTGTTACCATGTCTAACCGCTAAGAAGCCATTGTCCCAAGGAGATTCTTTTGCTGATTGAAGCTCAATAGAAAATGAATACCTTGAGTCAACATAGTCTCCACACTTCAAAGGAAATGAAGACATAGAAAAATGTTTTGCTACCAATGTAGAAAGATGAATTGGTCTGCGGGCTCAGGATCAGATAAACTCCTCACATTATCGTCTGTTAATGAAGGACAGAGAGGAATCCTTTCAATAAAATACCTCTCCGTATCCATCATGTATGTTGTGCCCTCTGTGATTGACTTGATAATTTGGCCAAGTGGATGGTGTCCCGTAGAATTTGTTAATTTGTGTATTTTTTATTTTTTTCTCAGGTTAAAAAATACATTATCTCCTGTTTATTCCCGTCCATATTCACACCCATATGTCTATACTTGATACTGAAATATCCACAACAGTATGGACAGGGAAACTCCCTATAAAAATAGAACTGGACCCTTCAGAAGTCGACATACATGGAAACATAATGACTCAGTGTATATATGTACATCTTCAGCTTAGTTTTGCATTACTGCTCATTATTACTCACTGGATTCAATATCTATTGACACTATATTAACTATAGCTAGAAGTACGAAGTTGTTCCTATTTACCCATGATAACCAGGGAAATACAGACTATATTAAATAAGATGGGTGCAGTTATATCAGAAGATAAGTTTCAGAAAGTGTGGTATGACTATAATGGCCAACCACTGAAATGGTAAATAACAGCACAGTGTGTTCTATATATCTTATCTAATATCTTTGATACGATGAAGGCATTACCCACTGGCACTCCTTCATGACATACATTCTCCACCCAATATGCCTTGGTCTATCACTCTTCATTTCAATAATCTGCCTACAGACATACTATTGAAAGATCCCACTATGGATAATATGCAGGATGTGTTTATGTCCATGATAAAAGAAGTAAGATAGATATCATAGGCACCCTGATCAGCTGAAAATAATGCAAATTGTTTAAGGCAGATTATCTTCGTCATGGGAGTACGAAGAAGGTGATGAATATGTCCAAGAGGGATCAGACACAGTTATGGGAATCTGTGATTACAGGTAAAGAGAGGTATTATTATGTATTCCAGTAATGATAGACTGTTATATATAGATCAATGTGATACATTCTGGACCGTCAACAGACATCTTGTGGACTCTATTCCTATTAAGAATATCCCCCTACGAATATATTTATCAGAGACCAGCCCTGTTATACAGGAATTAGTGTCAGCAGAAGATGCATCAGGTATTGGCTATAATGGTTATTGAGCAGTATATAAACTGAAGCATTATTAGATGAAGATTACACAATAGGTAGTGTCATCATGAAGATGATTCCCCCTATTGCACCTCTAATTGATAGCATATCTATTCTATTGCATGGTGTGGAGATACCACCAGAAACACCCATTGAGTGGGCATGTACTAATCTAATCTATCTGGATAACTTCTTGCATGTTGTATTAAGATATAAGGAGTAGTACTATAAGAATTAAAATAGTTTATACACATTAGATAGGGGGGAGATCTGTAACGAGATTAAATGTGCATCTGTATCCTCTAGCATTGATTGTACTACTGTATACACATACATAACAAAATAGATAAGCCAAATATGTAGTGCATTAAATACAAAATTTTTATTCAATTAACATGTGTAAGTGTGAGTGTGTGAGTGTGTGTGTGTGTGTGTGTATATTGAATCTAAATACCCCTTCCTACTCTTTTTTTGCTGACACTCGTCGAAGTTCAATAACCTTTGTACAATTCTTCACTCCATTCTTCATCCTGATCCATCGGCCTAACTTCAATTCCTGTCCTACACCAGCAACAATCAGAGTGCGTTTGGAAGGATATGTTGTTTTGATCTGAATATCATTCACTACACCATCAACAGGAATTTGAGCAATTTCGCTGAAGCTTTTATTATCTGCCGCTAACTTCCATACACGAATATGTCCATCCCATGAGCCAGATACAAACAGATCAGAGTATCTTAATGAGGCGATAGATGTAATCCAGTAAGGATTGTTTATATCACCTTCACTTTCACTTTTTGTGGTATTTAATCCGTGTGCCATAGATTGACTGAATATAGGCTTCTTACGGTTAATATCCCATAAAGAAATAACCCTAATTGAGAAGGTGTAAGAACAAAGAGAGAGTATAATGCATATCACAAAAAACCTACCCACTGTCTCCTCCTGTCACAAACAGGGTTTCATCAATCTGTGCTATACAATCTAATGAGCCTTCTACAAATAATGGCTTATTGCTTCCATCTGAAGTTTTAGTTGTGACACCTCCTCTAAACACCAACTGTGATTCCTCCACTACTTTCCAAATTCTCGCTGTTTTGTCTCTTCCACCTGTTGATACACAACGTTCACGAACAAGGGTATCAATATCTGTTATTTGATCTTGATGACCAAATAGTGTTTCTATATATGCACGAGCATCGATATTCCATAACTTGATGGTACGGTCATGAGATGAAGAGTATAGTTGATTATGCCCTAATCGAAATGCTAGACCCTAATGAAGAACTTGATGAGTTGACATATATTCTCAATTATCAAGAAAAAAGACTTACAGAAACAGTATCTCTATGCTGGGTGAATTTAACAATATGTTTATCTTCTTTGACAGACCAAATATTAATGGTTTTATCATTACCTCCACTAGCAAGGTATTGGTTATCTTGACTGATTGCCAGACACAGGATAGGTCTGGTATGGCCATCAAAGGTCTTAACCCCCTTTCTACCACCAGGAAATGTATGCAACTTTTTGAATGTGTTTGCATCCCCTATAATAATATATACAGTTTCAGTTTCACTGTCAATCATTAAAAGTATATCATGCATTACATTTGACAATAGAGCCATCTTTTGATGCTGAATAGAAATAAGATCCATTTTCAGATAGTGCAACTGCTGTAACTGACAATTGGTGACCTCGACAGGTGTTTATCTTGAGCTGATCTATGTTACTCCAATCAAACTAACAATCAAAAGTATCAATCAACTGCCATTCACACATCCCAATCACACTTACTATGTCTGCAATACGTAAATGGAGACGACCCTCTGATTCATCCTAATCACTGAATGTTAAATAATGCAACTTGTCAGTATCTATCTGTCCTTACATCGTCCTTCTTTAAACGTTCAGCAATCAAATCTCTGTCAAGATCAGCAGCATCGAATCCGTTGACATCCTCTAATTAAATAAAAACATATGAAGCTGTCAATAAACAGATAAGTATGGACAGTATATTGGTTGTTTACCATCCAAGTCATCTTCTATTTTATTCAAGTATGCTTTAGCCAGACGAACTCTCTTCTCGGCTGCTGTCTCTTCGATTTCCTCCTCAGCTGATTCATCTTCACTCTCACTAGAAGGGTTGGCGTTGAACATGTCATTATCAGAATCACCCTCTAAATCACTGTCTTCCTTGGTATTCTGTTGCTTTTTCTGTGGTTTCTTTGTTGTATTTCCTCCCCTAGAGGTTGTTTTGCTGGGTCGTTTACGTTTACGAGTACTAGCGAAGAAAGGATCTACTGCCATTGTGAATAGATTAGAGAAAGGGTCAATAAAAAAAAATGAAGGTAAAAAAAATGTTTGGGGGATTAATTTCTTTAGAGTGAAGTGTTATAAGCCTCAACAGTATAAGCAGTCACAAAAGGCATTAGACAAGAAGATTTCATAATGGGCAATCCTCTCTACATGAATGCAAACACTTGTTCCGAATGATAATGGCTGATCATATCCATAGCATATTCCAATATTAGTTAATATGGGATCTACTACCCTTCACCCCCCTCCTCGTGATATTCTTTTTATTCTGATCCCCGCCTATAATTGTTTAACCCATTAAATCAAAACAATATTTCCCCTCTCTCAATAATTATGTCAACTGTAGAAGCCAAACCACCCCCTTCCCCTGTTTATATATTCAGAGAGCATGAGAGTACAGTAAACTATGTACACCTGTTCAATGAGGATGAGTATTTTACTTCATGGTATATCATATATGTTTATTCCTATTGGATGGTTTATTGAGGGACAATTATAGTGATGCAGATGGATGGATTATCATATGGAGAATGAGAACAAAGAGACCCATATTAAAATGGAAAGGCCATGAGGATAGCTGCCTAAAAGTAACAGTTAATAATGGGTTATTGATTAGGTATCTTTAATCTTTATTACACAGAAAAAAGAATATGTAACTAATCATATAAAAAGTCAAGGAAGAGATAACATGATTCACATCTGGAAATTACCTTCTTTATCAGAGAGTACAAGTGAAATATCTAAACCTGATATCAGTACATCTATTCTTTACGACGCATTAACATTCTGTAAGGTTTCGTGTGACCAGAGTAATATTGATCCATCTCAATAACAATAAGAATCCAACTAATACTCGCTATAGAGGATACATCAACACTTCTCTGCTTTCCCTCACATAATGATAAATCCAAGGTATGTGTATATAGAGGTATATACACACTGATATCACTGATATATACACATACATATATATATGCACACACAGTTTGATATCTTTGATTTAACTTATCATAAATGGTTACTACAAAATGTGGGTGATAGCGGCACTCTTCGGCTTGGCTCATGTATGGCAGTACAACTATTGAGGACATCCAATAGTATGTTTGTACTTGCTGGATATGAAAGTGGATATCTAGCCTTGTGGAGTATTGAAGGTGATAAAAGTCAGCTACTATGGCATAAACAAGAACATCAAGAACCCAGTAAGACTAAATCACTGATAGACTATCTATGGTTAATTAACTTTCTATTAAGTACTCGATATAGCTGCTGATATTGATTCATCCATTGCACTATCTTCATCTGCAGACAACCAAATAGTAAAATACTCGCTTGTAACAGGTGATATTATCAAGAAGATAACGATTAAGAAGGCAGGATTAGTGGCCATAGAGATTCGTGCTGATAATAAAATATTCACCACTGGCGGCTACGATGGAAGGTAACATACAGGCTATATATGGACACACATATTGTGTTTATGGGCTATATACATTCAGCCAATAGATTTATTAATAGAATTGGACACTGATATGCCATCTTCGTTAGAATAAGAGTATTTTCTGTTAAATCAATGAAACCACTAGCAATCCTGTCCTACCACAAAGAGAGTGTTTACACAGTCGCCATGGGAACGAAATCTAATTGGTTACTAGGAGGAAGCGAAGACCATCGGATCAGCCTATGGGCTTTGTATTGATCACATGACTGAAGAGGATTGGCATATACCAGTCAATACGAGAGATAACGATAACAATAAGTACTACCATCCGTCATAGATACCTATTTCCTTTTATGGAATACCGCTGACCCTATTCCTATCTTTATTCATCCCCAGTGTAACTATGCTCTTATCTTTTATTTTCTCATCCATACACACATTCTCTGTGTAATAGATAAATAAAATGATAAATGAATATAAATACTCTTGACATTGTGAGTGTATTCCAAACAGAACTTCACTTCTTCTTCTTCTTCTTTAAATAACTCTTATTCAATCATGGATGAAACTGCACCTCAATACTCGGCAGGTGACATCTCCTGGGTATTAGCTTCAACTGCTCTCGTATGGCTTATGATACCTGGTGTAGGTTATTTCTACTCAGGAATGGCCCGTAGAAAGAATGCATTGTCATTGATAATGAGTTGTGTATTATCCATTGTCATTGTGTCAGTACAGGTAAGATATAGAGTATATACCATGAGATTCAATGGACTCATATCTTCTTCTATTTATAGTGGTTTATATGGGGCTATAGTTTGACATTCTCCTCCACAAGTACAAACAGCTTCATCGGTAATCTCGACTTTGCCTTTTTACGTCATATCTTGGGTGGTCCTTCTATCGGTTCTGCTGGTTTACCTGATATCGTCTTCTGTATCTTCCAATGTATGTTTGCTGCTTTGACACCTGCACTTGCAATTGGCTCTGTAGCTGAAAGAGCCCGTCTTTTGCCTATGATCATCTTTATCTTCATCTGGTCTACTGTTGTTTATGATGTTGTTGCTTACTGGACATGGAACCCCAGTGGTTGGAGTTTCGCTTTAGGTGGTCTCGATTTTGCTGGTGGAACTCCTGTCCACATCACCAGTGGATTTGCTAGTTTAGCCTACGCTATTGTTATCGGTCGTCGTGAAGGTCATGAGGAAAAAAAAGAGGAATTCAAGCCCCATAATATGTCTAATGTTGTATTGGGTACTGCTCTTCTTTGGTTTGGTTGGTTTGGTTTCAATGGTGGCTCGGCATTGGCTGGTAATGCTCGTGCTGCTATGGCCTGTCTTGTGACTAATCTTGCAGCTGCTGTTGGTGCCATTACTTGGATGATCATTGATTTCCGTTATGAACACAAGTTCTCTGCCCTTGGTTTCTGTTCTGGTGCAGTTGCTGGTCTTGTTGCTATTACTCCTGGTGCAGGTTTTGTTGCCCCCGGTCCTGCTGTGGCCATTGGTTTCATTGGTGCCATCTTCTGTAATTCAGCTATTCACTTGAAGAAATGGCTTAAGTATGATGATGTTGCTGATGTGTTCGCTGTACATGGTGTAGGTGGATTTGTTGGTTCTATTTTAACTGGTGTGTTTGCTGAAAAGTCTATTGCTGCTCTTGATGGAGCTACAGAGATTGCAGGTGGTTGGATGGATCATCATTGGGTTCAAGTAGGCCATCAGTTTGCTGATGCCACTGCTGGTGCTGCTTGGTCTTTCGGTCTTACTTACATTATTCTCTATATCATGAATCTTATTCCGGGGCTTTCGTTACGCGTCGATAGAGAAGCTGAACTCCAAGGTTTAGATGTTGCTGAAATTGGAGAATTAGCTTACTTCCATGTTGATAAAGTAGTTGCTGTTAATCAGACTACTGGTGAAGAGAAGGTTGTTCAGGAAGATATCCAGACATACCGCCAACCCCAAGCCCAAGGATCAATGGGATCAGGAAAACCATTCGCCCAGGACAGCCTGAATAATGTTTAAATCAAATGTATTTTTATCAATGAACATCCCTCTTTTTTTTTGTATGGAATAACCCATTTCTACATATGTAATCAATATTTCTCATTCTTTATCACTTATACCAAACCTAATTACTCTATTCTTTAATAACTCTCTCTCTCTAATAAAATACTTATCAATTCTTTACCCTCTTTGGAATCCCTCCTTGGTCTTTCTGGCGGGAGATGAATATTATTGTGCCCTTTTCTCCCTGCCCCCCCCCAGCCCAAAATCGATTTTTATTTCTTTTCTCTCTCTCTCTCTCTTTTTTTTTTCTTGTTCTATTTGAATTGTTTATTTTTCATCCTAGGATGACACAGCCTACGAAAGGAATAGAAGCATGGAAGGCAAGAAGGGAAGCATGGAGGCGACCCAATAGTAACTATAATGAAGAACAGCAGAGACGGAGACTAGAGATGTCAGTCTTTAAAGAGCTTATTTCGAGTGAAGCAAGAAAACAAGCTGTATATAAATACTTGGTCTATGAACCACATGAATTTAAACAACCATTCCCCTTAAAATATGTGGTAAAAGTTTATTTCATATATTGCGTGTGTGTGTGTTTGTATATATTATATCTGATCATATTATTCATATATAGATTCCAATCCTTGTTGCTGGATGGCAGGAAGATGGACTATGGCCAAAGGGAATGGTGGTAGATAGAAGCAGTTAATAATAATATGTGTCTGTTTTTCTTTAAGCATGAACATACATAGATTCCAGAATACCCCCCCCCCTGTATCACTTAGGTGGTTGTAAATAATGCTCGATTTGAATTAATGACGATTTGGCATGGCCCAATAATACAAGCTCTTTGTTGGTATGGATTGCTTGTTTGTATATAGATTCTAGAGAAGACTCTTTAGGACATTGTTGATAAACTATAAATAATATATATATATATATATATTTATACATAATAAATAAAATAAAAGGATTAATAGGGTAATATAATTGACGATACACATAGTTACTTTGGATGGCCACGTTTAATTCATCAATGAGCGAATATTGACCAGATTTATCAAGCAGGGAAGCAGCTGGACTGGTATGGGGATTAGTATAGGACAATAAAGAGAAATATTCGGTCAATTTAGGGCGATATTTGACTTCATGGCCAAACTCCTTCTTGATCTCCTTCATCATAGTAGCTAATAAGGCACGTTTATCATGATTCTCATCTTCATCACCTTCATCAGAGGAGTTGGAACTATCCAGGCTCTCGTCACTAGGGCGTCTGTTGTTCATCATCATCTTCCGTTTATGATCATCGTCTGAGTAATCAAATGAAGAAGGCAAAGAGGATATACAATTGACAGAATTGGGCGAGAATTTATTGTTAGGAGGACATGCAGCAATGGCGGCCCAACTTAAGCGTCTTCCCGACGCAAAAACAGGAACTGGACCGGCTACTGGTGGTACATAAGTTCCCAATAGACATGGTTTGGGTGTGTCCATATTGAATGTCACTCCATCATCCTCTTCGAACACTATCTCCGTTATGCTATTCATACTTAAAGTTCGACTTCGGACCATACTCATGCCCCGTGTGTCATCCATATCACTGTCACCATTGTTACTGGTCTCTTCATGACCAAACATTGTCAATACGGATTCTACATATTTACGGCATTTCAGTTGAAAGCGCAGGGGTTCATTTGCCTCTAAGAGACCAGGATAGAAATCCTCAATCATTTCGATGGCTGAATCGATGCTTCCTGATGTGATTGCCCTTCTTAGCTTTTGTTTGATCTTGATATCATTCTTCTTTGAATGTTTGTCAAGGTAGTTGATATTGTTGACTGTATTTATATTATCATTCAATACCAAGGCAGTACCAGTATACCCGTGATGGATTAAATAGGATAATATTAATTGATTTATATTAGATGTTACCATGGAATCCACTCTTTCAAGAATAGGCTGCATAGCTTCCATTTTCTGTTCCTATAGAAACAATGGTAAATATATCTATCTATTTATCTATGTGTCTATACATATATGCACCTCTATGTAGTGTATAATGTCAAACACAAAGTCATCCTGACCAAAGTTTGCAGATATCTTCTCACCGGGAGAAGAGAGTCCAACAGAGGGATAGAGTGGTTCAGAAGTGTTTAGAGGAGAGAAGGCTGTACCGAGATGAACACCATTTTTGGTATAGAAGATGGACTGATGAGTAAAGTTGATACCACAACCAATCACATCACCTGAGGTAAAACTAGGTCCATATATAGTTCCATCTGTCCTATACTGTTCATACAAGTTGCCATCATCACCATGGTATGCCCATGAATTATTCTCCTTGCCTGGGGAAGTGTTAATACATGCACACACACAGATGCACGCTATTTTTCTTTTACCTGATGCTTTGAGCTGTTCTGTACACATCCCAACGGATAGAAGCCCATCTCTGCCTTTGGATACGATAGTCACCTCGAAATAGTAAATACCACATTGGGGCCTTACGGGGAAATTAGAATAGACAGTTGCAGTATGATTTTGTCCTACAGCTAATGTTATTGTTTAGTATCAAATAATTCCCACGTACTGATTCCTATATAGTTTTACCTGTATATGTTAACTCATATCCATTCATCCCTAGTTCTATCCACTTCCCTTTATCATTTTTACTCCAATGCTGTGGCAAGCGGAGGTCAATTTCATCGAGATCTGCATTATTGTTGTCTGACAATAATAATTTGGGTCTTTTCTGCAGATGATGGTTATATTGGTCTAAGAGGATATTGGCATAGGAGGTATGCTTGAGATATTTGGGACATCTTGGAGGTGCAATTGATGTATGGAAAGATATGTGCTTGCTATGGTGATGGCTTAATTTCTTGTTATGGAAGAACCATGGAAACGCCTGTAATGGAGGGAAAGCAGATGAATAATTAGGTAATTCATTATCGAGAGAATCATTCAACAATGGATGAGATGATTGCATGTTTGTGGTGGAATGAACACTATGTGTGGATGTCATGGATGAGATGGAGGGAAGAAGGAGATTTAAATGAAGAGAAAGAAGAAGAAAAAAGGCTATTTGACTGGTTTCCTCGTAAGTTTTTATATTTTAACTTTTTGAAATGTAACCCCATTCTAGAATATAATAAAACACACTCTTTTCTGTTTATTCATATGCAGATGTATATCTAGTTATCTAATTATCTTATTTCTTCTCTATGGATTCATAATGGATTCTGGATGCACGCATACCAATACCAGAAGGTGCATTCATTGTCAGATATTTCAGCCATCTATCGACTACTTCAGGATCTGCGTCTTTGATCTGAATAAGTCGCTTATGTGTCCTTCTCTCAAAATTCTCCTGGGATTTCTTATGCACAAAAGGTGAACGAATCACTGTCCAGCGTGATCTTTGGGTGGGTAAAGGGATAGTTCCAGAGCAAGGCATACCCAGATGATAGGCAGCTCTACGGGCAAAATCAGCATAAAAATCAAGTTTCTGGGGAATATATCCTCTGAATTGAAGGTTGCATACAGGGATATTGTGGGTGGGTGTAACACGTTTGGGCACTAAAAAAACAAATCTATTTTAGCTATATCCAACATCATTATTGTTCATCAATATACCTTCAAACACCTCACTTATCTCATCAACTACTTCGGCTGCTTTGGGTAATTCAGTGACTGATGCAGTCTCTGTAGTGGAGACTGCTTTTGTACTATACAGAAAGAAGTTAATTGAATAAGTCTTATTGATTCTTGTCTTTATTTACGTCAATGAACGACAGGCAATGTCATAAAAACGTGGAGTCGATCTTAATACTTGTAACTGCAGATAAAGAAGAGTGAGTATGATGATAGAGTGTATCCTACTATAGTGTATTTACTGTAGATAACATGTATTTATGTACAGATGGATTGGAAGGGTAAGGGGGAAGGGACTTTATTTATTTTTTGAGTCAACTGAGAGGGGGGTGGAATAAAGCCACTTTCCCCCGGGATTGAAGTCACAAATATTCACAGAATTCAAACACAGAACTCTGTCTTCTCTCATTGTACTCTCTCTTTTTATTTTAAGAAGAGGAGTGGGGGGGTGTTCCTTGCTGCTGTAATAACTACAGCAAATTATGTAATATTTAAGGGTAGTGATTGGTGGCATTCTGTAGGTAATGGTCATATTAATAATCAAAATAAATAAATAAAAATATTAAATGTCGGCCAAAGATTATCTTTCCTTCTCTTCTTCTCCCATTTACTTATCAATGCCACCGGATAATACATCGAGTGCATCTGTGACACACTCAATACAAGGTGAGTAACGATCATTGGGAGACAACAGTAACTAACACCCATTCCAGAAGATGAAACAAAGCATTTCACTGTAAGAAATAGAACACAATATCGAATAGGATTAACCTAATTCATTATGCACAGTTTAGGGCAGTCTTCTGTGGCTTATTGATCGGGTCATTGCTCTGTTTCTCCAACATGTATTTTGGCCTTCAAACAGGCTGGATATCGATGATGTCTCTCCAGTCATCGTTGCTAGGTTTCGCTCTATTTAAACCATTTCAACCTATGTTACGACAGAAATTTGGACCCATCGAGAATGTTGTATTACAAACAACAGCCGTAGCAACTGCCACCATGCCACTTGCTGCTGGTAACATAGATACAGTCAATTGGAACTATTCGTTTGTTCTAACCTTACTCTATTTCATCAGGATTTGTGGGTGTGATACCTGCTATGGAGTTAATGACGTTATCCGATCATTCATCCGGAGCCGTCGTATTAGATGCCTATCAACTCATCTTATGGTCTCTGGGTGTTGCCTTTTTTGGTGTGCTTTTCGCTGTTCCGCTAAGAAAACAGACCATCATCCGTGAGAAACTGAGATTTCCATCCGGTACAGCCACTGCAGAAATGATCAGTCTACTACACCAGTCACCCAAATCAATCCATAGTGACATAGATGAGAGACCCAGAGGATTGAGGAGGAGAGGTGAGGGACTTCCATTGTTGCAGGTCAATCAGCCACTGCCAGAATATCAGAAATCCAGTGACTCCCTCTTTCCTCCTGCCTCCTTTGAGGACACTTGGACATTGAAACTGAAAGGCTTACTCGTCTCATTCTCCCTTTCATCACTGTATACTCTCCTCTCTTATTTTGTACCAACCATCACCACGTTACCTATATTCAATTGGATAACTATTAACTATGTCGACTTCCGATCTTGGGAATGGTACTTTAATCCCAGCTTCAGCTATGTTGGACAAGGAATCATCATGGTAAATAGTACAGAGTGTGTCTGTAGACTAGCTATTGAATGATCTCTTCTATTTTCAGGGCCTTCCAACTACATTATCCATGTTAGCAGGATGTATTGTAGGCTGGGGTATCTTATCTCCTTTAGCATTCTACGCTGATTGGGCACCAGGACCTATTTCTGATTGGAAGTCTGGCTCCAAGGGCTGGATATTATGGGTGTCATTGGGTATCATGATAGCAGAATCATGTATTTCACTTCTAATTGTGTTGATTAAGACAGTTGTTAAGACTTGTTACCGAGAAAGACGCATCGAGTTAGAATCGAATGAGATCGAGGATGATGAGGAAAAAGATGCCTCTCCTGAACAACAAGTACCCAAATCAGTGACTGTAGTAGGGTTGATTATGGCCATATTTTTATGTGTGTATCTTGTACGTCTTGTGTTTGGTTCTGATGTTATTCCCGAGAAGATGACCTTGTTGGCTGTTCTGATAGCCATGTTACTAAGCGTGTTGGGAGTGAGAGCATTGGGTGAGACTGATCTGAATCCTGTCAGCGGAATTGGTAAAATTAGTCAGGTCATCTTTGCAGGAGTCATGCCTGGAGGAATCCTTGCCAATTTGATTGCAGGAGGAATTGCTGAAGCAGGGGCTCAACAAGCAGGTAAAATTTCATATTAGAGTCGCCTGTAAATGAGCTTTCCTTATTTATTTATTCCTTAGGTGACCTTATGCAAGATCTCAAAACAGGCCATCTCCTGGGTGCATCCCCCAGAGCCCAATTTTATGGGCAGATGATAGGCTCCTTTGCTAGTGTGTTTATTGCTACAGGTTAGTATATGATTATTGTATGTTAGATAGGCTATCACTAACACTGGGCATTGTCCATACAGCTGCTTATCTATTGTATCGCACTGTATATAATATTCCCAGTCCAGAATTCCCAGTCCCCACTGCCCAAGTATGGCTAGATATGTCAAGATTAGTCAATGGACACCCACTGCCTCCTAAAGTCTCTCATTTTGTTTTTGCATTTGGTGTCTTGTTCACTGTGTTTGTGGTATTGAAGGAACTCTACCCTCATAAAAGGTGGACGCTCTATATTCCACAGGGCATAGCATTTGCTATTGGCATGTATAATCCACCCAGCTTTACTTTGGCTAGAGTCATTGGTGGCTATATATCTTATAAATGGAATGCATACTGTGAAATGGATCACCGCCACAAAGATAAGCCTGTGGGTATTCATGCATGGCTAGAGCCCTATCGTGTGATAGGTAAGGTGTTTATCGTCGTAGTAGCTAGTGGATTTGTTCTGGGTGAGGGTACATTTGCTATTGTCAATATGACCATGCGTGCACTGAATATACCTCATTTCTAGTGTTAATCATCCCATCCTCCTATTTCCCAATGTATATATACACCTCCCCCTATACGTGATCCATTTTACTATTTATTTACTCTATTTTTTTTTATTTTTTGCATAATAATTCTGATATCTATATACACACATTCTATTCTACGCAATAAACAATATATTCTATTGTTTTTGGTCTGCTGATGGATCGAACGGTTTACAGTGAACAAGAGTCGATAGTCTACAGAAGAAGGTAGGTAGATTGTCGAGATCAAACTCAATTTCTTCTGTTAGGAATTCTGGCAGTGTAGCAATGAAGTGACCATTTCTCTTCTTGTCTAATACAGGTGAATATTGCACACCTTCTGATGGGTTTTTGGGAATAAATAGAGAGAACTGGAAGGCTAAAGTTTGAGTGAGTACTACTATTTCTATTGGTTTCAGTGAGATATCCTTACTTCCATTCCTGCCAGCAATAATGCAGTTGAATATATTGCCATCATCACTCTTCTGGATATCAGTGACTACAACACCAGTCAGATTCTCATAGATATCATATAAACACTGAGAGTCTTTCTGCATGGACAATGCTCTATTCTTACTCTCTAGTGCTCTATTCTTTTCTTCCAGACTACTCACTATGAATGCAATTGAGCAATGATGATATTTACATAGAGATAGTATCTACTGACCTAGTTTCATCAGCTCCTCTGTCTGATTCTTAGCTCCAGAATAGGTGTCATATCTATTTGAGTTGGGTTCCAGTGCCTTCAGTGTCTCTATCTCCTCTTTTAACTTGTTATAGACTTTGATCTAGTGTGTCAGTTGATGGTTTATAGTGCTTATAGTCAACTTTACCTTTATCCTTCTCCTCTGATTGATGCTTGAGTTCTTGGAAGAGTGCCTCTGCTTCTGTATATCTCAAGTTGGTCAACTCATGCAGGTGATCCAATAAGGTGTCTAATCTATCTTGTAGCTATCTCTAGTCAGCCTCTGCTTCTTTATTCAATAACCTTCTTTTACCTGTTGCACTTTGGATGACAGCAGCTTGTTTTCTTCTATTATCTTCGTATTGGGTATATCAGCTGCCTTCATTGTATTGAAGTCAGTGGCGAGTGAGGAATATTTGAGATAAGCAGGGTCACTTTGGTGTCGCATTGGACTGATAGGTTCAGGCTTAATGAACTTGCTCTCTTGAGGATATGGCCTATCTGCCAATTTCTTAACTGGTAAATCAAAGCTGGGATAAGACCCAGAGTTCAGTATTTCATCCCTCTGAATAGTCCTTCTTCTGACATCCTTTGGAATAAACTCTGTTGCTAGTGTGAACTTCCTCTTCGCTTGTAGCTGGTTGGAATCAGCCAAGCTCTTGGATACATTGGCATTATTCAGTAGACTAACTCGTGGATATTGCTGAAATAGAGGATATGTGTTATCTTTGTTATCGATAGTCATTCGCCGCCTGGGAATACTCAGGCGGTGTGACTGGGTATCCTTCTCTTTCTGCATAGAAATATATAGAGTGAAGAGAAGAAGGAAAAAAAAATACTCACATTTTGGTGTGTGTGTGCGTGTCTGTGTGTGTTTGTGTGTGTTTTTTATTATTTGTTTTGGCGATGAAGGGGAAACAGTCACCCACACCCCGCCTCCCATTTTTATATATTTTATAGATAAGTCCCTTTTCACTCTTCCCCCCACACACACACCTTTACTACGCACGATGACCATTACTCATGAAGAACAACAGTACCTTGACCTCATTAAGAGGATAATGAAGGAGGGAGAACATAGAGCAGATCGTACTGGGACTGGGACTGTGGCCATATTTGCCCCACCTCAACTAAGATTCTCTCTCAAAGATGACATATTCCCTCTTCTAACCACCAAAAGAGTCTTTTTCCGGGGAGTTCTGGAAGAGCTATTATGGTTTATCAGAGGTGATACCAATTCCAGACACTTGAGTGAGCGTAATATCAAGATCTGGGATGGCAATGGTTCTCGTGCCTACCTTGATAAGTTAGGATTCACTCACCGTAAAGAAGGTGATCTTGGACCTGTCTATGGATTCCAATGGCGCCACTTTGGTGCCAAATACATTGACTGTGATACTGATTATACAGGACAAGGAATAGATCAATTGCAAGAGGTGATTGATAAGATCAAGAATAACCCCACTGATCGGCGTATTATTCTGTCAGCCTGGAATCCTGCAGGTAAAGATGATAAAGTGATCTATATTCTGTATATCTCAAGCTGTTTAATGTGAAACAGATATACCTATCATGGCACTCCCTCCATGCCATTCATTCTGTCAATTCTATGTGTCTCATGCGAAGGAGGGTAAGGGTCGATTGTCCTGTGTACTCTACCAGAGATCATGTGATATGGGACTAGGCGTACCCTTCAATATTGCTTCTTATGCTCTCCTTACACGCATGATTGCTCATGTGACTCAGTTAGAACCAGGGGAGTTTATCCATACAATGGGCGATACACACATCTATGTTGATCACATTGATGCACTCAAAGAACAAGTGGAGCGTGAACCTAGACCATTCCCCACATTGAAGATTAACCGTAAGATTGACTCTATTGATGATTTCAGATATGAGGATTTTGTATTAGAAGACTATAAACCTCATGGCAGATTAGATATGAAGATGTCTGTTTAAACACTGTATTAATAAACATGCACTTAAGTGGCTATTGGTATAATATGAGAATACGAACATCTACTGCAATATGTATACAGATCCTAAGAAAGTATATACACATTGTTACATCCAATACAGCCAACAGCCATAGACTGAACAAAGGAAATGTGGCTAAAAAGAAGTAAGTGATACGGAGTAATTACAGGTACAAATACTCGGATACAAAGTAATTGAAATAGGAACTCATGAACTCTATTATTGGGGTGAGGCTCGGTATCTTACCCGTAATGTGTATAAATGGGTTGATATCCACTCTATACACATACAACAGTCATTGTAATAGGGTGGAGTATAAGAAGATTCATGTTTGTTGGCTCGCGAATAGTCTGATACCATGTTTGTGTTTATTCTGAGAGCTCTAATCTTAAAGTCTATTGAATGAACCAATCCCAATTGATTGTATCACATATTATATCATGTCTGGATATGACAGTGCTGATTTTACTCTCATTTGGGGTGTTATTGTGAAGTCATTGTTGCAGAGTTCATTATAAATGGACAATGGGGGTTATTTCCCAGAGTATAAACCATGGTATCTGTCCTGTCACCATTACAACATAAGAGTTAAGGGTAGAATGACAGTGTCTATCGAGTTTATAGAATATATATCATACTAGACATGCATTAAAACATCTATATACATATGATCAGTTACTGTCATACACTCTTTCTAAACCTTACTTTAACTACCTAAACTTAGTTAGGGCATCAAAGTTCTGTAGCCGTAGTCTATCATATATACAGATAATATATACATAACTATCTATCTATGTCAATCACTGTGACTGGAGCTTGAATAAGTGTGTATTCTGAGTACACATCAGCCCGGATCACATAGTCTCGACCCTTCCTTTCTGGTTATCGCTGTAAATAACACAATGACTTGTATATCTGATGCGTAAGATATCTTAATTGTACTACCCACGGGAATAGAGAACAAAAGCAGCCTGTGTTTATTACAGGCGATATGTTAACTGAGAATAAAATAAAGGGTATTTCTGGATAGAATACATACAGATACACCGTACATTAATTTAAAGGATGACCCGAATCACCAATAAGATTGTGTTTCACCAATAATGGATAGAGTCTATTAGCCATCAATCAACATGCTCCCAACTCATCACCCACTCCATCCTTTTTTGTACCCAAACAGAAGCAATAGTTAGGGGGGATAAGAGAGTATAGAAATAACAAAAGGGTGTTTTGTGTGTGTGTGTGTGTGTGTGTGTGTCTGAAATATGATTCAATATCAACTCAGATTTAAGAATCCATCTTTAAATTTTATTAATTAGCCCTACTTCTCTTTTCTTTTCTCTCTTTTTCTTCTTTCATCTTCACCCCCTTTATCCTTTCAAACAGAATATAATACTGATGTCCACCGTAAGTAACCAAGCCATAGACGCGTGATTCATACTCTAATAAACAATGACAGGAACGTGAGAATAATGTCTACATGGCTAAATTGGCCGAACAAGCAGAACGCTATGATGGTAAAAATAGACAATGAGTATGAGTGTATCTATTAACACCCATCCAATAGAAATGGTTGCTTTCACCAAGGACATTGCAAAGGTAAATGTTAGAAAGAGGACAGAGAGAACGTGATGGTTATTAATAATTGATAATCCGATGATATTACACTCCTGTTTATAAATAGATGGGTGTCGAATTAACAGTGGAAGAACGTAACCTGTTATCAGTTGCCTATAAGAATGTGATTGGTGCTCGTCGTGCTTCCTGGAGAATCGTGTCTTCTATTGAACAGAAGGAAGAGAGCAAACGTAATATGACTCAGGTCGAGAAGATCAAAACATATCGCCAGAAGATTGAATCAGAACTCCAAGATGTGTGTAAGGACATTCTGAATGTGTTGGCCGAGAATCTGATTCCTAATGCCCAGGGTGGGGAATCCAAGGTGTTCTACTTCAAGATGTAAGCATAACAAAGATTAAATATAATTTTTGTATTCACAATGATCTTTTAGGATGGGTGATTATCATCGTTATCTCGCTGAATTCCTCACTAGTGAATCACGCAAAGAATCTGCTACACAGGCACATGAAGCCTATAAGACTGCTACAGAGATTGCCCAGACTGAATTAGCCCCTACTCACCCCATTCGTCTTGGTCTCGCCTTGAACTTCTCCGTGTTCTACTATGAAATCCTCAATTCCCCTGATCGTGCCTGTCATCTCGCTAAACAGGCCTTTGATGATGCTATTGCAGAACTTGATACTTTGTCTGAGGAATCCTATAAGGACTCCACTCTGATCATGCAACTATTAAGAGACAATCTCACCTTATGGACCTCTGATTTACAAGAAGGTATATAATATAACTTGAACAGCTTTCACTCTTTCTTCTTTCATAAAACAATAATAACCTGTATCTATCTATCTCTATCAGAGGATCATAAGGCAGATAATAAAGCATCTCACAACCAAGCACATGGACATAACTACGGTGATCATGCTGAATAAGCAGGGCTGTACTCATATCAAAGATCCTTTATTAGTTTATTTGAATTGTAGAATAGTATGTAATAAAGAATGAATAATATGTATGTATAGATGTTATCTTTGTTATCAATAGTAATCAAGTGGAGATCTACGTGATGACATGAATGCATTATAAGAGGAGTTATTGGATTCCATAGTGGATCGGTTGATGACTACCGGGTTAGCATCATAGTAGTTGCTATTCACTCTGTTACTAAGAATGGAGCCATCATTGCAATGGATAACAGAGGGTAGGCTGGTGGGTGGGGAGGGTGTGGGGGAGGGTGTGGGAGAGAGATTGCCTGAATGATGCTGTTGTGAATGATAATGATTAGTGTATGTGATTGCTTTGGGTTGTCTTGATGAAGAATAGGATGCTGATTTAGATGCTGGACTGAAATCATTGGCATGACTTCTGTAGGGTGTGTTATTGGATATGGGTGGAGGAAGTTCAGTATATGGATTACTGTTCACTCGACTGGGATGATAGTAAGGTAATTCTGTGATATTATTACCATTGTTCATTGCTGTGTTTGAATTGCTATCGTTACTGTTGGTAGGGCTGTCCAGTATAGAGGGTAATGAGTGGTTGTTGTTATAGACTACATAGCCCATGGATGCCTGATGTGGAGTCATCATTAAGGATGAATGGTGATTGTTGTCATGACGATAGTTCATATGGTAATGGGGTCGAGACAGATCTTGACTACCACAACTATTCAATCTCTGCCGATAGACCTTTTGATGATGTTTATCCATTGAGTTACATCTCTTTCTAGGACCTGTATTTTATTTTTGTTTTCAAATGAGAATAGACATTAGGTTGAATTGAAATAAAAATATATTATTTATTATAACATTTACGGTTCAGACTGTGGTGGGAAAGAGTGAGTGCATTATTATTGTTACTGTATCCTTGGAGATGAGACAATAGATCTGGTGATATGGTTACGCAGTTGAACTCTGGACTGGTAGATGGAGTAGGTAACAGATCATTAAGGACATCTTGCTTGTTATAGTAGTTAACAATATGCAAGAAGTTGCCATCCACTAACATTCGGATTGTCTTCTTTATGAGACCATCAATCTTGAAATTGTAGGAAGTATTGGCTGTGGTAAGTGATCCCACCAAGGCGCGTTCACGTTGATTGGTCAACATCAGTGTAGATTCATCTACACCATTGCCGTAACCAAGATTATCTGTGCTGTATAAATCTGATTTAATTAATGCTGATGAATCATCCTCGATCTTTCTGTTCTCTCGACTGGCCAATTCTCTGTAGACCAGGAAATTACCCAGGATACGAGAGGGACTCCATAAGAAGCCATCTGTCCACCTTTTGATTCCTAATAAATGAAGAGTGAGTTAAGAGAGATCTGGTGTAGATACTTGTTTATGTGTTACCTGATTCTGACTCATCAAATACAATAATAGTACCTGATTTGATAGTAGCCCGCTCACGTTCAATTAGTCTTCTGTTGATAGTGGGCAACATCTTATTGCGACATGCTTCAATAATAAGTAAAGTATCATGAGTGTTTTCAATGAATCCGTGAAATGTCTTTGTGAAGGGCATGGTTATTTAATGGAGTGTAATTGAAGTAAGGAAGAAAAAGAAGAGAGAGAGAGAAGCAGGTTGAACGATAATAAATAAATTGATAATTATATAGAAAAGAGGAGATTACTTAAAAGGAAGAACAGAACAGTAATAATAAACAATTTCTAATATTGTTATTACATCTTCTACACTTCTACTCCCCATTTCTACACCCATCTGGCTGTCTCACACACGCGCCAGTTGATACACAGTGCCATCCGTCTCCCTACCTGTCTCATAAGACTCTCACTCCAGAAATAAATAAAAAATACAAGGGGGAATGGATGGGTCGGTACGATGGTAGCGGATTTTCCTTAATAAGAGGTCCAAGGCACTGTCAAAATTAGCATCCATTATTTATTTGTTTTGATATTATTATAATACAGTAAACTTCAGTCTACCCATACCCCCTTTATCCCTTTCTTCTCTTCCGCTCTTTCCCTACTGTTTAGTGTTTTATTTCCTTTTAAATCCTTTCCTCTAACATTCAATCAAATAGGCTTAAGCATATTCTCATAAGAGGATCATAAATATCGATATAATAGTCATAGGCCACTATAATAAAAAAAAAGCTTATTTTATTAAAGAGAATGGGGGGAATTCATAGTAGGGACTTGATGTAGATCTGTAAGACGAGGTTAATATTCTTATGTGGCGTACTATATATATATATATCTTTGATCACATCGAATTAAGTGATATAGTATCTAGTTTCATGTACAGCTTAATGCACTCAATAAACATATATAAGGAGTATATAATATCGCTATCTGTAATGCACATTGATATGTAATTTACTCAGTGTTATGCCGATAATAAGAACTTCACCTAGCACTACCTGTTATCAATCATTTCCCAAATAACCTCGGAATAGTATTCCGTTTCTCTCAACTTAAGATCTGAATGACAGTGAATGTTATAACAGAGTACATACTATATCTAATAAAGAATAAGAGGTCGTTTACAAATAACCCCAACTTACCATTTTGATATTCTCTCATCGACAATGTGGTAACCATGACATTGGCGGTTGTCTTTGTATTGTTTCTGTCCACCCTAGTACATTTTACCCTTTGATATCAACTATAAATGGTATTATTGTTATTAAATTACAGAGTAATCAATTCCACACTACTTTTGACATGATTCTTATGTTTAATGTAGGACAATTCCACTGCTCTAATATGGAAGTCCCACCCCCCAACCTATATATATTTATATATATACATACACTTTCTCCTTATATCCAATGCTTATTTCCCTATTCTAACCCCCCCCCTCCCTTGAGTCGCGTCATATGTAAGAAGCAAGGTAATGTAAATAATATCACTTATTAACAATAAATGGGATACTCGGTGTGAATATTAAACTCAGAGTTTTCTATTGTGTGTGTGTGTGTGTTGTTATTTTGCTATCTGTCTACTCTGTTCAACTTTAAACACTCTTACTATGGCATGAAAAGGGATGATTGTTCTTCTACTCCATGTTCCCTTTTGGTTAAACTATAAATGTAGGTTCCGATCATCAGGAGATACAATACAGGAGATGACGCCTAATCAAGAAAAGGGGGAGTGGAAGGATAAGGAGGTTAGCACACTATGAGTTCGGGGTAAAGTGAAGAATAATGGCTGGAAATAGAAATAGAGTATACAGTATCGGTGGATATTGACTGTATCACTTTATATTGTTATGATGATGTCCTTCTAACAATTGGCCTTTATTACTCTACTCACCCATATTGAATAGAGACATGTTGTGGCATAAATCTATTTTGTTCTATGTATAATGAAAGAATCAAGGGGCTTTTTGCATACTTATGAAACAAAAGAACTATAACAGCCCTTTCTTTAATCCCAAAAGTATATATTAAAGTTTGAGTTCTATTTAATCAATGATGGATAATGTATGTATCGTTGATTGTGTAGGTACAAATATAGACAGAGTCATTATAAAACTCATATAAATAAAAAGAATGGCCGATGGATGGGTAAAGTATCTTGATGTATTTATATGGACTATCTATTCCCAATCATATTATAACACCCATTAGGTGTTTCCCCCAAATAACCCATATTTAGAGTTGAGATGACTCATGATACTTACTATATTCTTCTCTTTGTTATCTTATATATATGTGTGTGGAGCATCTAGACTCTATTACCAGATCTTATCTGCTTAGATACCTGTTATTATTTTAGTTGAAGTGACTGAATCTAATTAGGGTTTTCATTCATATAATAAGCATAGATAGCATATTATTGACATTTGTCATGAGAATATTTGATTTATATTTAAGGAAATTGGTGCTAACCTTATTGATGCTGTAGCTATCCTTGTGATTATTGAGTAACATCTAATCTGTGTGAATCAGATAGTATACAGTATGCATAATTGGTATTATGAATCAAACAGTGATATGGCTATGCAGTCATGACCATTACGCGTTTTATGATTGGAAATGATACTAATAAAGAAATGCATATAATATCACTGAAAAGGAGTACATTTTATCTTGGCATTGTTTATTCTGCATGGAAAGGGAGAACATGGAAATGATAGGTAACACTTGGAAAGATTATCCTTCTTTCCGGATTTCTCAACCAAGGGTGTCCCGCTGAGAACAATGATCCTATGGGTAAATGAGAGAATCGTATTGGTGTGTAATTATAGAACATGAGGAAGTATAGAAGTATTACATATACCCATGTTCTTAGTATTACCCAATATTGCACATTATCAAATGACCCATAAGGCTCAGCCAGTAGATAAACTACACATATTTAAGGGTTAGAGTAATATGATAATACAATGGATAGATAACATGGAAATGGAGTGTATAAGAAAAGACTGATTGCAAGAATAGTAAGAGGGGTGGAAACATGATGGATTAAAGCAAAATCAGGCCCTTTGATAAAAAGTAATCTCGACAAACATTAGGCTTAAATAATACCTGCCATGATGACATTATCTTTGAGAATTTAATCAAAGACCACATACACACACATATATATATATATATATATTTATATGGGAAACAGTTGTTATTACGTAGATTAGCTTATTTATTTTGAAGTGCTAATATTCACAAGAAAACATGCAGTTGTTCGAATGCTGGCACGTCTTTACCGGTTGGTTCGCGGCACGAGGAGCAAAATATCTTAATATCCCTGGGTTAAACTTTTTGTCAAGATCTACATGTAGAATAGTAAACTTAGGTGCCAGTTATCAGGGTCTATTACTAATGAGTATCGAAAGAACAAAAGTATAAATAGCCATAGTATTTTGACATATTTACTAAGCGTGTATTTTTAAAGAATATCTCATACAGCCCAATTGACAGCCGGGAAGAATGATAGGCCGATGCTATCTTACAGATAATTGCACTTACTTGATCTGTCTTTCAGTTGCATTCGCGGCAAGTAAGAGTTTTATATAGTGATAGATCTACATGGCAGTTTGAAACGGATATGAAGGATGAGTGCTAGAGTCTTTTTACCCACTGATATTACCCAAACTTTCAAGTCTGTGTGTTCTTTATCTGATCATCAGATATTGATTGATATACTCAGAACGTGTAACTCTGTATCACATATTATGACAGCGTATACTTAAGTTTAGTTTATACTAAACAGCCAGCCTAACTTATTACTTTATATATAGATGTGATACTGATATTAAACACTATTAATATTCTTAGTTCATGTATTAGGATTTAATGTATTTGAGTTGACATAAATAATATGCTTCTTGTTGGGGGCTGGCTAATGTTATCTTTAATCTTCCTGGTAGATCTCACATCATTGACTAAACATACGAGAAGTATCACTTAGAAGTGTTCTGTTGCATATTCATGTGATTGATCCTGATATAAAAACAGTGTTTCAAAGTGTAAGGTCGATATATAACAAGATAGTGTAATATATAGGGCACTAATACAGTGGTAAAATGACGCTAAATGTATCCTCTTCCATGTAAACACAGAGGTAATATTACTGTATATAGTAGATTTTATTTATATAAATCAACATCTGCTGTTAATACTACTATTGATATCAATGTTCTTACTATTACTATTGTACATTCTAAGTTGTCTTCTTGTTTTGATTCACATAACCAATACCCATACAAGTCATGATGATGGTGTTGTTGGTATTATCAGGCTGCATTTTGAATGATACACCAAAAAAGGTCTTGATATCACGTAAATATTGAATTCTAATAAAGAACAGTAAGTCCATATCCACCCATCATAATCCACTCAACTTACGTGAATGCAGACAATTCTCCTACTCTCACTTTACTGACATCTTCAGGTGCCAGTATCATCAACAATAAGTTTAACCATTGACTGGTTGTATCTACAGTTCCTCCCTTGCGTATTTCATTAAGGAGTAGTTTTGATGCTATGATACCCACATCCTCGGGTGTCTGTCCTGGTTCTGCAGCCTTCTCTCCCGACAGTAATGCCTCTGTAGTTGATTCGCCCACAAGTGATAATCCAAAGCCTGGTGATCTATAGGGAGAAATTAGAAATACTATACATTCCATCATATTCTCTCTACTCACTTGCCACTCTCGGCTCCTTTATAGACATCTGTGTAGATATAAATATCAGGAATATAGGTATTTAATAGAGATCTGGCTGATTCCACCATTCTGTTGGCAGTCTGGGGAGATACACGGGTACAATATGCGATACCACGTACACGTCTAATACGTCCCTCATCCACAAACTGTACTGGCTTCAATTGACGAACAGGCATACATGAAAACATGATCTCTCCTCCACCCAATGGAGGTGCACCTCTCTTGTTGATCTGTATACATACATATATTAAAGATATGATCCACCCCACAGTATATCTACTCTATATACCTTCAATTCTAAATTCTGATCTACACCATATCTCTTCAACTGGGGTAATAATACAGTACGTATAATATCTACCTAATAACATACAATATTAGACAGACATCCTTCTTCTGATAATACAATCTTACTGAGGGGTCGATGTGATCTGTTGTGATTCCTTGTAATACCAATACAAATGGTTTCTTTGAGAAGGGTGCTAATGCTATTAATGGTTCTAAGAAGTAGGTGATACTTCTTTCTGTTCCACAGTCATGTTCTATGCGTCCACCCTCAATGGCTCCCGGCCTATAAAGAATAGAAGTACCTGAACAAATGTCAATAATCATGCTGATATCCATGTGTGTATATCCACTCTACATACCAGTGTAACTGATCTCAATGACAGAGCCATTGGTTACTTTTTCCAATAAATTCAGGAATTTCATCTCAAAGTCTATTAAAGTGTTATTGAATAAGGATGTTTCAAACAGACCATGACCCTTTGTTACCTTTTAAACCGGGATTCTCGTCGTCTGGTCTAATCTTCTCAATACGAACAGGTTTACCACTCAAAGTGGACAATATCAGTCGTTGTCTGAGGTAGTTATCTCCTTCGAATTTCACTAGATTACTCATAGCTGGAAAGGGTTTATAATTATATCTAAGCAAGGGGAAACAAATATGTTAAATGGGGAAAAAAATAGACACTTTTCTCTTAACCTGAAAAATAGTCACAATGCATTGCATAGAGTGTGGCTTATGCATAATGTAATACTGAGCACCCTATATTTCGATGTCATATATACAGAGTCTCCACTCACATAGGGAGAGAGAGAGAGAGAGAGAGTATCCACCCATGTATATATACATATACATTGTCCTCATAAACATATCCATATTGAATATCCCACTTATATCTCTTATACTGAATATCATCCACTATGATTACTATTCATACACACTTATTTATATAACATTTTTTATATTTATATATCTTTATCAATATAACCCTATGTACTAGTTTAGAATCTGGGAGGAGGACCAGCACGACCTCTGAATCCACCACGGCCACCTCTTCCTCTGGCTATATTCATTAAACAGTTAGATGTGAGTGTATGCATTATTATACTAGTAAACAAGAGAATATACCTTGCTGGGCTCTTGCCACTGTTGCTCTTCCTCTTCCAAGACCAATTCCTCTTCCTTTAAGACCTCCAGGTCCAACACCCTTAAACATAGGTGCATTCTTTAACATATCAGGTACAATGAAGAATCTGACATGAGATCCTCGAATATACACTTGATCTAACTGCGACACTCTTCCATCACGTGCAGTTACTGTGATATCTCTTAATTGAATATTCATATTGTCTTCAGCTATATAACAATATGACAACGCGCATACAATCAGTCAATATATATTCAATATCCACTTCTGCTCTTCATTAAGTGTATATACCTTCTAATAATTTCCCACGATAGAGTTGTCCTGTCTTTAATTCTAGTGATATGATGTGACCTTGTGCTTCATGAAGGAGTTTGATGGGGACACCTATAGTCATCTTGTTGTTTATATAGTGGATTAAAGAGGGGGAAGGGGAAAAAAGATAACAACAATAATAACGGATAGAGTGTGAGTTAGGAGTTTGAAAATATGGAAATAAATTCTTTGTGACGTATCTATGGGCATTTCCTTACTTCACCCATAATGGAGCTTGAATCTTGTTGACAAGCCACAGTATCAACCAATCATACTGCTTCTATTTCAGTTATGTACAGCTTATGGGATGCTCCTTATAGGGTACCTTTACACCAAGTATCTCAAAGGTGGAAGTATGCATTATGAAATATGAGAGCAGAAGAAGGTATCTGTATTGTGCAATATCACATCTCTCATTGTAATTAATAATGAAATTCTTTGATAGAATAGAAATAAACCTTTCTAAGGGGAAGTATGAACCAGAAGAGGGAAATAGGTTAGGAGAAGCAGTTTGTTCTTGCATGAAATAGAATAAGTAAATACAAAAGGCTTGTATAAGAAGAGATAAACCAGAAAAAGAAATAGTCAATATCAAGAACCGATCATGAGTCTTTGTTTTCATTTACTCAAGATAAAAACTAGAGCAAGCACACACTTCTCTCGCAGTATTTCATATGAGATACAGGTCATGAATGCACCAGTCAATATCACACTGCAAAAGAGGAAGGCAATAATATTGATACTGTGGCTTATCCGAATATAAATATATTAAAAGGAATCAAATAATACACCCCAATTTACAGTGCTTATATTACTACCAAAGTGCTTTAAAATGCTGATATCTCAATGAATAATAACAGTAAACAGATAATCAAAATATTTTATATATCTATAAGGTGTACTCTACCGATCAAAAGAAAAGAAGTATCTTTAATTGCCAAGTACAACGAGAATAAGGAAAAGAAGTGCATATAGGGACATTTTTTGACCCACAACTTTGCCACATTGTCGGTATTATACCCATATATACGCTGAATCGGACGTATAATAATTGACTGGAAAGGGTAGCGTCTTTCTGTAAACAGAGTTGTAGTCTATAAAGAGCTGAATTCGTTCGTTGTTGGGTAAAACGGTGTATTCATTAATTTGTTGACGATAGTGTCTTACAGAGTCTGATGTCAACATTCAGGTTTGGGCGGAAGCCTGGGCTTGGAGGTTGTTCAATAGTGGGGTACTGCCCCAGAGTAGAAATACAGCAGGGAAAACTCACAGCATTGGCACGGCTGTAAAATAGCACATCCGAGAATTAATTGAATACATTGCCATCACGGATGGGAACTACCTCTTTTGCCGTTTTTTGGACGGGCAAATATTGTCCCGTTTAACCGAATATACAGGTATATCAACATCGGCCTCTTTGTTATATGATGAGCATGCAATTTGTTCAAATGTTCAATATGCAGGTAATCAGATGATGGATTTTCAAATATTTTTTATTATTATGAGGCTGATGAGTATACTTATGAAAGCCCCTTAGCCGGATATTATGATTATTATATTCTTCTATTACTTATGACAATACATGTGGTTATTTATACTTGAACACCAATTGACTTGACTTGATGAATAGCCAATATGAGTGCAGAATACCGTATATGAACCAAGGATAAAAATAATATTTGTTCTTTTATCAATAGTAGCCAATGTTCTCAGAATACAGTGATAGACAATACAAGGTGATGGTTATGGCTATACATTGCTTGATATCATTATCACAAAGTTAGCAAATGGATGAATAATCAATATTGCCCATAATAACATGCTCTAATCATGCTAACTTCCCCTCCCTTATCTCAGCCAATATTTCCGGGGTCATTTTATCCTTATATCTTGCTGCGTAACATTTCAGAACGAGCATTTGCTCAAACATTATACTAATCGGGCCTAACCAAAAAGGCCTTTCTGGCCAACATCAATCTTACATTAGGGGGAGTTTGAAGAGTAAATAGGGCTAAGTTACTCGATCAATGTCCTGTCGACTGTCCAATGAGTCAATTATACGAATAAAAAGGAATTCTGTATTTACATCTCTTCCCGAGTACTACAGCAATAAAAGGCAAGGATTAACAGAATACACACATATTATATACAATCGAACAACAAGACTCAATATGCCTTGGTACAATCATCGTTCCCATTATGGCAGACAAAGAAACCTACCCTAGTTACCCCATACAAAACGGTAGTTACACATCTTTTGTTATTCCACAGTCCAAGCAGTCATGCTTCCACTGATGCCATATTTATAGTTGACTGACCCCTCGCAGTCTCACTACAACCTTCTTCTTTCAACTCAATAAAACCTTAATTCGTCATTCTAACCCGCCCAGACCTCCCTAGACAATAAAATGACCAATTCAACATTGCAGGTCAATCAGAATACAGTGCTCCAGATAAAGATTCAGTCACTGTTATGTGCCTTATCATTTGCTGCATTAATTGAATCCAACATTTATTGGGTCTACTCTATTATATACATGACTTATGGACTATTATTTGTGAAAAACAATAAGAAGGATGAATTCACCAATGACGGCGGGAAGGAAGAAGATGTTGTTTCCAATAACACAGTTCAATATTTCACATTCCATAAGCAGTGCTCATTGGCCAAGTCCATTTCATTTAATAATGACTCTTGTACTTTGGCCGTGTTACCAGATACCCTAGACACATTTCCCTCGCACCATCCTCCTGTATCTCATATAATACATGGCTATATTGAACCTCAGAATATATCAGCTAATAATGTGTGTGATACCACATACATAATATCCACCCTATTCACACAGCCAATACAGGATCACAAGAATAAGATATATGACATAAATAGATCAAACACCAGTAGAAGAGCCCGAGCGGCTGACTTCATTCGATCCACTCTTCAATTCAATACCAATAACACAATCATCCCTCATAAAAGTAGCCATCAACAGCATATCAACACGAATAATACCCATAATAATAAGAATCCCTTCCACTTCTCATTCAAATTGAGCCCTAGTCGTCGAAATAGTCTCATGAACATCCTGCAGCATAAGAAATGTCGATTCAAGTTATTTAATAACATATTTATGTCACGAAAGAGTAAAACAAAATAAAGATGTCTTTACAATTATATATTATGATTACTTTATTATTACAATCATGAACAATATTCATGCAGTTTATCTTATCCCATACGGAGAATACCAGCTGCCATCAATTTACGTACATTGGCAGCAATTTTGGGGTTCTTTAAGTGTTCCTGAGCAGCCATAGGGTCCTCTTGCATTTGACGAAGGATTTGTTGCATGACAGGATCAGACAGGATACGCTGTAATATGATTGGTATATGAATACAACTGCCATTCATGAAAATATCTATTTCTTACCTGCACTTCAGGGTCCTGGGATGCTCTCTTAAGTGTTTCCTCTTGAGACTCTGATGCACCACTGTTCATGGGGTTCATGGCAGCATACACCTTCATCAACTGCTGTTGAATCTCACGACCACACTTGCCATCTTTATCTTGTTCCTTAGCTAATTGAAGAGTCTCAATTGCTTCCTCATACTCCTTCTTCACTAACTGAACAGCTGCCTTACGAACATAACCACGGGCTAAGTAAAAATGAAAGGTTTAATATAGACAATCACAGAAAGAAGGATGGATGTACTTACGGAAACTAGGGTCTAATTCAATACAACGATCGGCATCCTTCTCAGCCTCATGAATAGCCATCAACTTAAGATAACAAGCAGCACGGTTGGAATAAGGTCTAACATCTTTGTCATTACGCTTGATGGCTTCGGTATATTGTTCAACAGCGTTAGGCCTATAAGATAGATATTTAGTTCTGTGTGGATGAGGGGCCTAATCTACCCAAGTACTTACCATTTTCCAGATTTAAATAATGCATTACCCTCTTCACGTGCCTTATCTGCTAATTCAGGGTTATAATAGGCAGCCTTCTCTTGTTCTTTCTTCAACTTCTCTGTATCACGAAGCTTTTGAAGTGTTTCGGGAGTACGGTGTTCAGTCAACGATTTACCATAATACTTGATAGCATCATCCAGTTTGTTCAATTTGGCATAGGCATTACCAATACGCTGGAGAGCTCTATAAGAGATATAGGGTAAGGATATACACACTATTGTCAAACATCCTCTTTTACCTGGCAATCATTTTGAAGTCACATCTTAATTCACGACCGCGTTCAATAGCTTCCTCACACACTTTGATACAGTCCTCATACTTCTCTTGTTCGAAGTAGACGGCTAATACAGATAAGATATATATATTAGTAACTATGGCAACCTGGTTGCCTGGATACTTACCTGCTTTATTTGTTAAGAAGGTGATATTGGTGTTATCCAAACTGAATGCTTTAGTATAATGAGAGAGGGCAGTATCAAATTGACGCTCTTTGTAGGCTTTGTTTCCGAGATCCTTTTCGGCCAATGCTTGTGCTTTATTGTCAGACATAGTTGCGTTTATGAAGTTGAAGAAAAGAAAGAGAAAAAAAGGAAAAAAAAAGATAGAATTAACATTTTCCTTTTCATCCCATTATTCTGGAACCCTCGATTCTTGAAGAAGTCACTGGCGGTCAGCCAATAAGAAATGAGCTGCATCTATATATAACATAAGTAACAGAGAAACAGTAAGTCAATAGAGAGCTACCCTTTACGGTGGTTTGATTTATTAGGTAAAAAATAACTTTTATTGTTTTACTAGTAATTTTGTAACTATGGGAACAAACTATTCTGCATAATGAATTATGAAGATATAGTGATATTTAAGCTGCATTGATCACATTGACCAAGTGGGGTAATCCAGGCTGATGGATATAGATGTCTCCATCCTCATTATCATCTGTACGAACAGTTAACTTCCACCTATTGATATCATAGACACCTGCTATCTGGAAGTGTGCATATCCCTCTAGTGTTGTTTCTTCATCTGGCTTCAAAAATCCAGTTAATACAGTGGAACCGGCCCAATGGAATGGATAGATATTGATGGATGATTTACTATTCTTCTGGCTTACTTTACCATCTGACCATGGTAACAGATCAAGAGCATATTTACACGATTTATTCCATGAACAATTCCTGAATGAAATGCGGATACCTACTTTAAGCAGTCTAGAATAGAATATCATTAGTAAACAACAGATGATGTTGTATGCTTTCTTGTTTACCCTTTCTGATTGAAGTCATGGACTACTCTATCAGGTGCATACACCATCAGTTTAATAGGACTCTCATCCTTCAGACTCCTATGTCTAGTCAAGTTGTTGATCAGGCTCATTCTTTCTTTAGCAGTTGCCTCAAACATTGTACGTGTATTTCCTTTGTTGGCCACATTGATTTCACCCTGGAATGGATTCTGCTGTACTCCCAAATTGACACCTATAATATAGTGATGTCCATATCTCTTCAGCTGGGGTATATCCCAATACAGTGTAATGTCAATATCACCCGAGTTATAGAGTGTAAAGAGATCGTTGTATCTCTCATGTAATATATTGGGAAACTGGGTTTCTAGATTGCCTTGTCTCCATTGCATACGTGAGTTTAATGCAAAGGTCTTCAGGGGCACTGCATCATAAGGAACACTATTCTCTCTCTATATAATAGATAGATAAGTACAAATCAGTCTAATAGAGCCTCTTTCACTTACAAATGAAAGTTGGCTAATATTGAGTTGAATAGGTGGAGGTATCGATGTAGATCCATTGTCATCTGATTTATGCAACAAATTGGAGAGACAATTGGATGTCCATGCTTCAGGGCATGATGTGTCTGAGATAACTGCTTTTCTTATCTTATAATAGGCAAATGTAGTCTGTCTGGGTGGAAGATTAGTCTTGGCTTCAACATCTTCACTGGAAGTCATGTCGATACTCAATGGCATGACTTCCCATACTGGACTCACAGCTGTCAACTGAGTCAGATCAAAGTTGGCTAATGTCTGCAGGTTTTCAATTTCGATACCCAGAACATATTCATTCACTGCTGTTGCACTAGGTCGAGTAAATGCACTGATTTTGAGAGAAGGCAATACCTGAACTGTTACAGTATAACGTAATGTTCGATGGGCAATGATAGCATTGTCTTCATCTGACTGATAAGAGAACAGAAACTTCATGGTGTGTTTTCCAATTCGATCACCCCGAATCCAAAGAGGGACAAGAGTTGCTTGTCCGGGTATAATCACACCATTCTCATTACTATGTTCTTCTCCCTTCTTGGCCGGAAGTGGGATAGAAACTACAGTTGAATCAAACAACTGGTTGTTCATTTGCATGTTACTGGATTGGTTGGGATTGTCCTCTACAAATAGACAGATAAATAAGAACATGTATCGTAACATAGGTCACATCTCATTACCATAAATATGCTTATCCATTTCTTCAGGATTACCCACACATATGAAACTGGGATGACTCGATTTCAAGCGAAGTGCTCTTAAACCCTTATTGCCTTTATTATTGATCTCCAAGACTGTCTGGACTACTTCACCTGATAGAATAGTTTCAGGGACATTGTGGAAGGTCAAATCCAATAAGGGCATGGGTGAAGTAACGAGCAAGTCCAAGGATCTGTCATCTGAATAAACCACAGACATCATCTCTTCCTTTGTCTTATTGAGACGTTTTCCCTTCTTATGGAATACCTTGAAGGTATGAACAAGCCCATTCAATATGTAGTGTACACCCGTTATTTGAATAGTTCCCTGGTGGCGTGGAATAATAGCCAAATTAACCTGCAAAGAACATAGAGATTAGCACCCTGTAACTGATTATATACAATCACTCACCATTCTCTTCTCCATAGCCTCCAATGTAATATCTTCGTATTTTTGTAACTCATAATGGTCAAACATATACATATCTGAATCTTCCACTTGAGTTCCTTCTGGCATTAATTCATCAGAGTCGACATCCGTGTTTCTAGAATCAATCGATTCACTGTATTTGCATCCCAAAATAACTTGGCTCAGTGATATACTAATCTGCAATGGATTAAATAATTCCAAATGAACAATAGCAGGTTCTATTGAAGAAAGTGTTCATATATATATATAGTCCTTCACATTATATTGGATTCCTTACCTCCTACTGCACAAACAACCCGGTGATCGTCCTGTTGTTTCACAGCCATTGCCTTCTTTGAACTGGCAATATATCCCCTTGCAATATTCTCCTCTAATAACTCCAGTTCCATCTCTGCCCATTCTTCATTATGAGAGGTATTCGAGTGAACATTTGAGAGTGTGACCTGTATACCACTATCTTCAATAACAGGAAGTGACAAATTGGGGAATGATTCTTTCAAAGGATTGATATTCATCTGAGTGGTATAGTTCTAGATGATATATGATGAGTACACATTCAAAGTGATATATATAAATATACACTCTACCTGATATATGAACAAAAACTCTTTGATGTGTGTTAATTGTTGTTGTGGACTCTGCTTAGTATCAGTCAAGACATTAGAGAAATAAGTAATGGCATCTTCCAACCGACCAAGATGATAGGCCTGACGTCCTAATGCAAACTGAATATGATTCTTGGCAACAGACCATTGGTTATCATCCAATACAAAGGATGCCATCTTATAACATCTATAAGCATGAATACGCTAATCATCATCAACGAGTGTTACTTATAAACATGTCAAGTCGTTATTTTCCCAAAACCTACCTGATTCGCCTTTCCATAACGATGTCCAGCCATGACTAGATGAAACCCATATTTCCTTACCATGGGCTTATTTATTCTGAGAAAACTATGAGCAGCCTGTTCGAGGAATAAACCCGACCTGAGGTCAGAATCTTCTCCAGTCATTCTTACCAAAGCAGTCGGGATATCTTTCCACATCTTACGTGCTTTAAGTAATTCATAATAAATGAGGGTAGTTCTGGTAGCATGAAACGGGGATCGGCATCGACCAATATATTGCTGCACAGCCAATTCGAAGTTTCTGTCTACATCAGCCTTGTTAGCCAATGGTTGGTTGATCATCAATTGACATATGCCCAACATCTCCTGTGTTCCTGCATGATACTTATATGCTTTCTCAGTAGCATAATCACGACGAACAGTGTCATAAATAGTAAGAGCAAACTTATAATCTCGAAGCATGAATGAAAAATCAGCAAGTTTTCTCATTTGTGCTTCAGGTGCAGCAAATGGATAGATGGTCAGGGTATTGGATCCTACAGGCACATTGGGACCTTGTACAGATATTGTCTGCACTGATTGAGGTGAAGGTGATCTGTTGGTTGTACCGAATAGACGCCTGCCAGCTCCAAATAATCTACCAGTCAAACCACGACGAACAGAAGCCACTTGTTCATTCCAGTGTTGAATATTGCGTTCCATGAATGGTAACATACTCTGAACAATGAACTCCTTCACCATCAATTTCACTTGATCAACATCTGACTTTGTTAGATATCTGCCATATTCAATCACTTGTATGGACTCTTTCTTTTCTTTCTCCTCCTTTTCAAATGGATAAGAAGGGAGTGGTTTATAAGAAGATATTGAACTAGATCGGGTGTGTCCAGCCGTGGTATCTGTAGCTGGAATAGACTGTAGTTCAGATTGCATCTGCGTAGACTCTGCCAATCCATCCCATATCGCCCTGATCTCATCTTCTGATCTATCCTCTTCACTCTTTCTTGAGTTGATCTTCAACAGAAAACAGTGTAATCCAAATGTCCTCTTTAAGCTCTCAAATACTGCAGTTGATCTGAATTAAAATAGGAAAGTTAGTACTTAACTCACCCAGTGTGCTATCTATTCTTACTGTTCGATAGTCGTACGCTGGGGATCATGAAGGATGACATAGTATCTGAGTATATTGGTGTCTACATAGGGTTTATCGATGCTGAATGTAGGTGAAGATGGATTGTATAGCTGCATGATTGTACTGATAGGGTCAGGATTGGATGAGGAGATGACTATCATTACAGCTACAGGATGATCAAACGTTTCGTGTTCTGTAATACCACGCAAAGAAAGCAATGTATGCTTGAATTTGGAATACCATGGTGTGATATCATCCACAAGAGCTAGAATACAAATGTTCAGTCAGTTCATAGAGTCAAAGAGAAGAGTAAGGGGGGTTTACTTTTTACTTTTTAAATATGCTTCTGATATACTGTTTCTATCCTTTATTTCTTCTATTGGACCTTCACCATTCTCTCTTACTCTCTCCTGTACTAGTCTCATTACTGCCTCGTGGTTGGGTTCATCCAGTTTATCAATAGGTTTGAATCGAACACTGAAGTTGTCCAGGGCATTAGGTAAGCCCTGCCAATCGCGTACAGTAACTGAATAAAGTATTAGAGATAGAGATATTGGTATACACGATTATTTCATATTATTTACTTCTGCTCTCAATCATATTTCCAAAGGGCTTAATGAAGTCAGCAAAGGAGGGGATATGATTTACTCGGCATAACTCCTCAGCATCTTCACTCGAAGTGACTGCAATAACAGGAGATACTGTACTGGTGATATATTCTTGGATAGCAGGCTTATATCTTGCTGGTTTCTCCATTTGTTATAGAGGAAGATAGAGAAAATGTGTATCTGTGTGTGGAGATGAGGGTGAAAATAATGAGAGGAGTATGAATTGGTGAAAATAATGTTTCTACCAATCATGTATGTCCATTATTTAAACCCTTATTTTATGGGTGAAGATCGTACATAGACTCCAATGAACAGGACCTTTGTGGTATATCATATGAATACATCTCATACAAGAGAATATCATTATGCAGGTATAGAGTGATCTATTAATATGCCATATATGGGAACAAAGACGCGTTCATCAGACATATCAGACATAGATAGATATAGGACAATCAAATCATGTATACATAAAATACCATTTTTATCAATATTTTGTTTATAAGGGGTGGAATGAATGAATGTTATCACATAAGTAGGAAGTATAATAGTAATAATAATAAACATATGTATATACACACATAATCAGAGTTCAATCATAAGCATAGGTCTATTATCTGTATCGACAGATGTACTTGAGTTGTGTTCTGTCGTTAGTTCTTGTTCAATGATACCCATCTCACCACTGGTATTATGAGTGAGATCATTGACTAACACAGTACCATTGTCATTTGTGGTTTGTGGCCTGGTCACATGGAGAGTGTCTGTTGTTGTTGTTGTTGTTGAATAGGTGGCAGTTGTGTTGGCTGTACTACTATCACGAGTCATTGGCTTCTCCACACACCACCAACGATGTCCATCAGCCCATGCCTTACTCTGACATGCCTTGGAGCAATACTTTGCCTTTCTACACCGTCTACACTTTGCAAACTCACGAGGCTGCACTTCCCATTTGCCACAGGTCATATTAGCACATCTCCTAATACCACCACGTAGTTCATCCTTCCTACAGGCATTTCTCATGATAACACTTGCCCAGTATTGAATAGGCCCAGGGTGTCCACGATGACAGAACCTCTCTACCACAGTAAATACATTACTCTCATATGCCGTATAGAATAAATCTCGGATATGAGGATATTTGGATAGATAAGCTAGTAGTTGGAGAGATAGCAGGACATCTTCTTCACGGTGGAATACATTATCAATATCTGCGAGCTTCGAGTCTTGTCTCTCCTTATGTATTCTCTTATGGCGACGTTGAATGGGATCAATCTTGACATATGGGAATGTTGATCGGCGTAAGGGTATTTTGGGTGATATAGAGGGTAATTTGCTGATGGTGTTTGTGGGTGTTGAATGAGTGGAGTGGATGGTTGTATCTATGGATGATCTTCGTGCTTTATCTGTATCCGTGGAAGTAAATTAGTATAGGGAATTTACAGGTGATACACTGCATAGTCGGAATACCAACCTAATAATAATCGTTTGGATGAAGTGGATGAAGTTGAGATTGAGCCTAAATAATATTAAATGTTAACTGTCCTATTTCAATCATTGGATACACGCATATATAAAAGGTGATTATTTATTGTTATTATTATTTGTATATATGGTATATATATATATATACATATATATATGTGTGTGTATATGAATACATTACAGTATATATACAGTGTATACTCTACCATATATACATATATATTATAATGGAACAACATGGGTATTATGATGACTAATCAATCTAATATTTACCTTTCACTTCCTCTTTCTTCTCTGTCTTGGTGAAGTTTCCTAGAATAGACAAAACAAAGGGGACGACACCAGCTTCGACTACTTTTGTTCTAATATGTTCTGTGCCCCTTATGCCTACATTGACTATACTCTGGAAAGCCAAGGTCCATTTCCATAGAGTGAGTCGATCTCCACGATTGGATGCATGAGACAATATACGGATGAGTCTCTCTAGACCACCATCTAAGCACAGTATTTCTCTTATACGTGGTGAAGTAGACGTTAAGTAGGCTAGATGAGTGAGTGAGTTGACTAGTGGTAATGTAGCTGTACAATCAAGAGCTCGTCTATCATAGAGGGCAGAGGTAATACAAACAGCTGCTCTACTTTGGGAAGGAAAGCATAAATTGGGTTCTCTCATGTTGATGATGTATGATATGAATGATAAGAGGGTCTGTTGATTACTTGTTTATTGATGATAGTCTATAGTGGATGTATGTTTATATGATAATATATGTAATGTATATATAATAGTGGCTATTGTATACGTTTATTGATATACTCTCCTATTAGTAGATGATAAGAAAGAGGATAATAGAAGAGCAAAAAGAAAATAGAAAGAGGAAGAAAAGAGATGAATAGGAATAGGGGGAGGGAATTGATTTATAGGTAATTGAAAACTGAGATATAATAATATTGTATTCAGACACTTTATACGCTTTATTTACACATATTGAAAGAGATATGCAGAATAGTCTATAAACAACCATACTCTTCAATATATATACATCCATATTAATAAGTACATTTAACAAAGAGTATTGGATGGAACATAAATAGAGTCGATGTGGTATCTTTCTATTACACATAGTTCCCCTAATAGAAATACTGAGTTCTAATACCCACGATGTTCGTATAATCTACACATCCAGTTATCAATTACTGTTCAAATTACCATATTAGGATATTGGTCACTCATTCAATCCTTCTCTGGCTGAGATTGTTACTCATTTATTATCCACTACTATTATATAAGTGAAGATGAGCAGTGGATATTTTGATTATTTGATCTACATTCAGATATTGTTTCCATGGAAACTGCATATAGCTAGTATTGATGTTACCAGGCAACAGCAAAACTAAAACATTAGTAACCAAATTGTATTAAACAGTATCTATATTGAACAATGGCTTATATTCAACTTATATTGTCCAAAGCACTGCTATAGAAATCTGAACAGAGGAAGAATTAGGACTTTTGAGACTATCAAGATGCAACTATCCTTGTTGAAAGAGACGCTAACAAATGCTTGAACACTTGAGAATATAACTAACAATGCCTGGCATTCTGTTTCTGGTGAACATGATTATTTTGCACATCTGTATGAATCTTGGTAAAATTCGTAGATCACTGTCCACCCACTTGTGAATAGACATTCAATAAAATATATTGATCGCGTTTACTTCTTAATAAACACTTGGATAAAGACGCTATTTAAAGTAGTTATTAGTATAGCTCTCTCTTAGAGCCTATCATTGACAGAAACAGCTACGTGATGAGAGCCATCTGATTCCGTCCATCATTTTTGTTTACGCGGCAAAAGATTAAGGTATTATCTGGCATAACAATCCGCTGCTATCAAAGACTAGCAACCATTACATTAGCATACTTTTGCTTACCTTTCCAATTGATTTCAAATACACCCGAAACAGTATAATTATTAGTCACTTACATGAAGAGAAGAAAAAACTGGAAACAGCTTTGTTATGAGTTGATATATTATATTTTATCCAATCATTGATTGCCACATATTCTATGTTTGTTTAAGATACGCCATATATCATTTACATAGCTGTTACTCCACAAGCAATAAGAAGCAGAGAATATAGGGTGCCATTATGTCACTAAAAAATACAAGCTGACTTGTATAATATGAAATGGGCAATAATATATAGAAAGATGATTGGTGTTATAGTTATGTGATGAATAGAGAGGAGAGTGTGAATAGGGGATGAGGAAATACTGCATGACATAAAATTATATGTACAGACCAGTATCACGTATATAAATGACAGTAGTATATAATATCTGGGCATTGATCGTTCTTTACTGTAGGTAAATACCAGTTATTTCAGCTGCCTGATTGAGATGATAGTAATTTATAATGACATATTTATCTTAATCAGTATAAATTTTGAGTTATTTAACCCTAATTAGAGCTTCCATGGGCTACTTGTGATTTCCAATCTAGCATGTGAATCCGCCCAACTTCCTGATATAACGTTGGTCCTCTATTTGATAAATAGCAGACATTGTTCTTCTGCTGCTAGTTCTTTAGAAACAACAAAGGAGCTAATGTTATGTACATCACTTACTGATTCCTACCTACATTGACTTCAAGTAATTAGAGTTCTCATAAGTAATAGGGATGGTTACTCAGTGGTGTTTAAATACTCTTTCGCATGGGCCACAACTATGAGCGATATATACTTAATGACACACTATAATCACGCATCTAATCGTAATAATATCAAACCATGTACCTTTCAGTCACTTTTGAGGACTACTTCATTTGCCTTCGGAAACTAAACTAATGTACATAGCTAACTTAATGGTGGAAGATTGACCATTGCAAGTTGATTTTAGCTACACAAACAGAATCTACCCAAAATAGTCAGTCATTGTTTATGATTCTGCTACCGTTGAGTGGATCCAGGGGAGTTTCTCCTGCTCCTATTCTTTTGTTTAAGGGAGGTTAATCTTACATATTTGTTTATAGTTGGCTATAAGAATATGTCCAAGATATAGACTTGCTTATCCAGTACTCATTACACACATGTGAAATACAACAGAATATCTGAACAAAGAGATATAGGCATCAAACACTATGTAATTAGAAGGTTGTATACATTCTATTTGATTACCACCCATTTAACTATACATCCCCTGCTATTTTATATACCTTAATTCTTGTCACAATTATTGCCTCTCTAGTTCCCTTTATGGTATTCCTGATTACTGAAAGATACAACACAGAGACTTTTATTCTATTGAATTAAAAGAATTCAGGAATCTTAATTGTAGGAAATGTGCCAATAGTTCTTTAAAAGAAATTATATCTACTAATGTTCATTTTTTATTTATATCGATAACATAGAGATCCATTATTCGCTAATTAGTAATTATACATATCACATTCTCTTTTGTACTATTTGCAAAGTGCATGCATGCATATATAAATATATACTTTTACAGCTACTCACATACTCTCGAAATTAACACATTCGCATACTTGTACTTACATACGTATACTTACATATTCATACTAGCATGCTTATACACACATACCTCAGCCTTAAACATTCAAGTTGACTTTTTTTATTGTACATAATTACAGACAATGGATTGCCTTCAACTAATTCCTATCTTTATGCCCCCTTTAAAATATCCTATATCAATATGTACCAAATTCCCTCATAGTTATTTAGTTTCTACACTTTATAATTTATCCCCTTATTCGATCAATCCCAAATAGAGAAATTACTGCCAGCGACTATCGTTTAGATACCTTCTCTAATACCTAATGAGTATGACGAGATGATTGGAATAGTTGTTCTCTTCAGATGAATACCGTATCCTCCGTGTATCATACTTTATGAACCTCTTTTACCTACCAATATGCATAATGTCATATTGTTTATGTTTGTATTTAATGTATCATAATTAATTGCTTACTTAACACCTATTCCCATTTATTTGACATATATCAAGTAAGAACTATTCGTATTCAATATCTGTCTTACATTGCACAAGGTGAGGTCTCTTCTTTTAAGAGAATGCTGAGTACCTGTTTATTCAATATCATATCAACTCACCCCTTATTGAATTGATACTATATTTATTCCCAAATTACTATATTCTGGCTGTTTACTGCAATCAACTCCCTTTGTATATATATATATATATATTGAACGAGAAACTTGAGTTGGATATTGTATTGGTCATTGTGGTAATTGTGGTATACTGTGAACATAATATGGAAGTGATTGGTTTAATTTATTTATGATTATGGGTGTTATATATATATATATATAGATGATAATAGGACGGATGTGAAATAAAGAGTTAAATAAGAGTCATTTAAACTATGCATTTTTCTGTGGGATTGTAGTAATGAGATGGTTTCTGTAAGTCATTCAATTGATAAGAGGGTGGCGATGTATAGAGTGGTGGAGGTGGTAATAATGGTTGACGGCGGGTATTTGAGAAATGGTGCAATAGATTGTATCTATCATCAAATTCAATAGTGATTGCCTATTTAAAAAAAGAGAGAGAATTATTACAATTACTGTGGTTGATAGAAGATATAATTACATAAGTTGATGATGGTTCGGCCGATACTTGTTGTTCAGGAGTTAAATACGTAAGCCTGAAGTTAATGCCTCTTACATTTTCGGTTGCATTCATACATGAACACAGATGAATCATGGCCTTTTCAAACTATAGATCATTGGTTATTTGATATGTACTCATCTATGCAATGTCCACCTACCCGCTTCTTCTGTCTTTTGTTCCATCCTATCATTACCATGTTCAAGAGTAAGAAGGAAAAAGGCAGAGCTAACATCAGACCGATCTGATGGGTATAATGTATGGCAATGATAATGGAGGATAATATAAGTATAGATAGGCAGAAGAAGTAGAAGTGTATGGAGCCTACTCCAAATGAAGAAGGTGGGGGGTAATGCCATGCAGCAGTATTGAATGTGTTGATGGTGGCAGTAAATTCATGAGGACTCATCTAATGTGAGAGTACTGTTAATAACTGGATTATGATTGGATAGATTTATTTAAATATCTATATAAACATACAAATCCTTCCAAATCTAGAGTATATTGATTAGCAAATCTATCCTTGCTATAAACACAGTGTAATGATTTCATTGATGGATTGTGTCAACAGTATGAACCAAATGATTATTATAAAATGGAGAAGAAAAGAGAGAGAGAGAGAGAGAGTTGATAAAGAGGAGGATAACATACCATAGCTATAAATACAAATGATAGATGATATAAAATAAAATATAAGGAGGAGAAAGAAGAGAGATGCCCATAAAAAGGGGATGAAGTAACTAAGCCAAAAGGGAGAATATCCCTAATAATGTTGAATCAGATCAGCACTCCATTGATTCTATATTGCACGTGTAGCTTATACTGACTATTGTGAGTATATGGCAGCATTCATTCTGTTTAATCGCCGCATTCATTCATTTTAAATATTCCCTTTTTATTTCATTCATCATCCTTTGTTCTTTTTTCTTACTGTGCTACCAGAGTGTGATTTCTGCATTATAGATCTTATTTAAAACCAATAGAATCAGTGAATACTCTATATCTTATTTACCGATTTATATTCACCTGGTTGTATATTAGAAACAAAGAGAATTCGGCGTCATTACCATCATCTGGGCAGTTGAACTAATACCAATCTATAAATACACACACATGCCCATACACATTATACCCGGAGAAATATCAACATTCACAGTAGCCATGGCTATTCTGAGCGGATTCATACTATTCTTTGGCTGTATATCAATGTTCTTGAAGGAAAAATTATTTCTCTCTGAAGCATGTAATGATCAAGTAAACATAACATCTTGACATATTATTTAATGCATTCTTTATTCTATTTTGAATAACACACACACACAAACACACAAACACACACACACGCACCTATTTGATAAATAGTGGTGGCTGCCATAGTTGGAATTATAGCAGGCCCATTAGTAACCAATGGTTTCAATCCATATAGCTGGGCAGAGCATGATGAAATAACCAAGCAATTGACTAGATGTATTCTAGCCATTCAAGTAAGGAGGGATTTCTAAAAATAGGATCGAAGAAGTATATTAAATTTTATATTGTTTTCTTTTGTAAGGTTATGGCTGTTGGAATTGAATTGCCAAAGTATGTCAATCACCACAACATATCACAAAAATAAAAGTCATACTAAATATGTTATTATAGGCATTATCTAAAGAAAGAATGGTTAACTATGACTATGTTATTATTTCCCATTATGGTGTTTATGTGGTTGATGAGTGGATTATTTATATGGGGATTGATTCCAACCATCAATTATGTAGGTCTCAATAGATTCCATATCTTGGAGCTCTAATTTCTTTTGTTTTAGCTGGAAGCACTAGTCATTTCGGCATGTATCTGTCCAACAGATCCGGTAAATGACGGTTCAAATATTATTTCAATGACCTTGTGAATCCATCTAATGCTAATCAACATACATATTAGATTTTGGCTAATTCAGTTGTGAAAGGTCGGTTTGCTGAAAAGTATGTACCCACTCATATTCGTAATGCACTGTCTGCTGAAAGGTATTGTTTCTCCTTCCCAACAATTTGATAGATATTAATCTATTTGTACCCCCTTGTTCTGCTTATAGTGGTGCAAATGATGGTATGGGATTTCCCTTTTTATTTCTAGCCATCTTTCTGATATCCGAAGAAGATATCGGGACAGCTATTGGTAAATGGATATATATTACCTGTTTATTTCAAATTGTTCTATCTTGCATCATTGGGGTTGTGGTAGGATATGGGGCTAAGAAGATATTGCAGTGGTCCTTGAATAAGTACATGCATAACATCCATATATTCACCAACCTCCTTTCTAACGTTGACATTTATTCAGAAACCTCATTGATAAGCCTTCATTTCTGGCCTTTGCAATTGCACTCGCAGTAAGTTATATTACACCTTTTTTTTATATTAAGGCTAACACATATATATATATATATATTAAATGGTAGCTTTTCCTGATGAGTATGACTGGGTTCTCAGGGAGTGATGATTTACTGGCGTGCTTTGTTGCTGGCAATGCTCTTTCATGGGATGATTGGTTTAGAAATGAAACAGAACAAGCTCACTTTCAAGAAGTTATTGATATGATGTTGAATTTGGCTATTTTTGTATATATTGGAGCTATGATTGTAAGTATATTCATAGGCGGAAGAGTCGGCTTGTTGACTTTTTTATTGTTTAATTCTTGTGTAGCCATGGTCAGATTTTCAGAATCCGGTACTGGGTTTAACACCATGGCGTTTGATATCCATCGCTATCCTTGTCCTCTTCTTCCGCCGTCTACCTATCGTATTGCTATTGAAGCCTGTAATGCCTGCTATTAAAACATATAGAGAGGCCATTTTTACTGGATGGTTCGGACCCATGGGTGTGGGTGCCATATTCTTATCTATCATTGCCAAGGAAGAACTAGAGAATGTGTATGAGGGTAAGAATCCTCCCATTTCTATCAAGGTTATTAGCCCTGTAGTCTTGTTTATTGTATTTTGCTCTATAATTGTTCATGGAACAACTATTCCATTATTCCAGCTGGGAAGAAGAATCAGAACCAGATCCTTATCTTTAACAAGTCTATCCAATGCATTGAATACAAGAATACCCAAATCACAAAGTGATCATGCTAAACGCCCTATTGATCATAGGTATTCGAAAGATGTAGCCAGTTTAACTGAATTACAGCGTAATACTCTATTCAATACCATCCAGCATGATGTATTCAAAGAACAGCGTAAAACTGCTATCACCATCAAAGTAACCAAACCCACTGAATCAGTGAGCGAGATAAAAGATGAAGATTTACTGTTTGATGATATGACTAACGGATCCGAGCCATCTCCCGCATTTAGGAAGACGGTAACCGAGTCAAAAAGGAACGATCCATGTGGTTCCAGTGTAATATCTTTTGATACTCAGCATGCCATTCGTTTTATTGAGCCTGTGAAGCAACCAAGATACTCGACTATACAGAAGGATAAGAGCGATACAAGTCTCTCAAGTATCAAATCATGGATATTTCGTGCCAATAAAGAGGAACAAAAGGATAATGAGATGAGTAGCCTTAAGAATAGTCCTCTGGGCTTATTTAGGAAATCAAAAGATAACACTGACTCACAATCTTCCGCTTCTAATCAAGAGGAAATGCGACAAATAAATTCTACACACTCACTTCCTAATGTACCTACCTATCATAGCAGTAGAAATAGATCCAACTGTTCTCAGCCTGAGAATGCTCGAGAAGAGATGATTGAAATTGTTGTGGATGAGTCTAATCAAGGAAAGGGAATGGGAAGAAGTAAGCGATAGTGTATGACATCAATTAGTGGAGAGTATTACATGTATAAAACAAGTAATATCCAACATATATAAACTTACGTGTTAAGCAACAAGCAGTAGTACACATCCTTAATAGAGAAGACTTGTTAGTAGTACAGACATTATAGTAAAGTAAATAAAGTTGACTTTTTTTATTGTTGGAGTTCTTGTCACGTGTATGTTGTACCTATTGTTGAGAATAGAAGAGGGAATAAGAACTAAACGAGCATTTTTCTTCTTTTTACTTTCGTTTTTTTCTTCTTCTCTCACTAATGAACAAGGATAAACGACCGATTGACCCACTTTGGTCAGAACCTAATAATTTGAGTGATAGCAATAAAAAGTTATGTTACAGACACAGACCTGATTTAGTGCAAAAAAGAGGCCCTGATGACTTTGATACCCAACAATGTCAAAAGGTAAATAAAGTGTCTATTTATCCACTATGATCCTATATCGCGCGAACCCCAATCTGAATACTGAGCATATGACTGATTTATTTACATGCACGATTACAAATAGCAAATAGAAAGGCTATCTCATTCAGACAGAGAGACTATATCTCATATATGGTCATTATTTTCTGCAGCCAATGCAGATCAACGGACATTAATTCTGAAGGGGCTGTTATCAACATGCTGTATGCCCCAGTTATCATTCATCCATAATGTCACTAAGCCATTATTACGTATTGACTTCATGCTTATTCTACCCAAAGAAGTATCTTTGATGATATTCTCTTATTTGGATGCTCAGTCATTATGTCATGCCGCTCAAGTATCTCTTTCATGGAAGAAATTGGCTGATGATGATCTGTTGTGGCACAAAATGTGTGAGCAACATATAGACAAAAAATGCCAAAAGTGTGGGTGGGGATTACCTTTATTGAACAATTCTCGCTCACACGGTGTTTATAAAAAATCCTTAGCAGCCATACCAATCAGAGCAAGCAACATATCTCCTATTAGTGAAAGACCAAACAGAGTCTCCAATGATGACATCCTGACAACACATGAGCTTAATAGAGTCAGTAGACCATGGAAGGATGTCTATCGTGAACGTTTAATGGTTGAGCGTAATTGGCGTAATAATAAATATGAAGTACTCACCCTCCGCGGACATAGCGATGGCGTGATATGTGTCCAATTTTGCGATATTCTCAAAATAATCATCACTGGTTCTTCAGACAAATCAATACGTGTATGGAGCTTGGAAACAGGCAGGGAACTAAAGACTCTTTTGGGACATTCCAGATGTGTAAGAGCACTTCAATTTGATGCTGTCAAGCTAGTCACAGGTGCGATGGATAATACCTTAAAGATATGGAATTACCAAACAGGGAAATGTATACGCACATTGGAAGGGCACACAGGGGGTGTATTAAGCTTACACTTTGATTCTCGTACCTTAGCTAGCGGCTCCACTGATCACACCATTCGAGTATGGAATTTTGAAGCTGGGGAATGTTGCACGCTCATAGGTCACAGGGAATCGGTCAATTCAGTCCGAATATGCCATGAAGGGGCTATGCTTGTATCTGGAAGTGATGATTGCTGTATCCGCTTATGGAACTTGCAGAATAAAAGCTGTATTAAGACATATAGTGGTCATGTAGGTCAAGTGCAAGTAGCCTTGCCGAGTGTTTATGGATTTACACATAAATTAAATGCATCCATCATCTCATCCTCAACCAAACACAGCGAGACAGACAACTGTAACATGATCTCTTCATATATTCCATCCAATTGCTCTTCATCAAATAATACTGACTATTTATCCACTCATGCCATCCCCACACACATTCGACCAGCTCTTTCATTAGAAGATTCCCCCATCCAATCAGATACACCCATTATAATATCAAGCTCACTGGATAATACCATCAAGATGTGGGATATGAGTACTGGTAAATGCCTTCGTACTTTGTTTGGCCATGTTCAGGGTGTATGGAGTCTGGCCTATGACAAGCTTCGTATTGTATCTGGTTCTCATGACAGAACCATAAGGGTATGGGATACAGAAAGTGGTCGATTTCTTTATGCATTGGAAGAACATAATGCACCAGTTATTGCTGTCGCCCTGAGTGATACCAGAATAGTGTCAGGCTCAGATGATGGTGAAGTCAAAATACGGAACTATGGAATAGGAATATAGTCATTTATCGCAGGTTGTTTTTCATTATATAAAATAAAGTTTTTTTTGTAGAACACTCTTATATTATTTGTATTGATATATCATTAAGTAACTGGTGAATATACCTAGTATAAGCACCCATCTGAATTTAATCCTATTATGCTTTAGGTTAATTCTATTGATTTATTTGTGCCCATAAATATGCAATGTTTAATCCAATGTAAATCATACCAGAGGATAACGCAAAATACAGAGTTCAACACACTGAATTGGACCAGACGGCGATATAAAAATGACGTGATTAGCAGTGTGAATATCGCATTTATTGCGACATTTAGGTTCATTTCTATTGTTTAACTCAAAGCATCTATTTCCCTGAATATTCGGAGAATAATATCTCACTGCATGTATTAATCCTTATATCAGTTTTCAGATTAAGCTAAATTGAGATGGTTCGGCAAAAGGTAGTCTGTCATATGACGCTATCTATCAATTATCATAAGCCCATAAGGGTAATATAAAGATTATCTCACCCACCCTTCCTCCTCCTTAATTGACTATCTCTTTCACTCTTTCTCTTTCTCTCCCTCTCCCTTTCCCCCTTAAAAGAGTGTATCTTCAGCCTCCCTGATCAAAAAATCTTTCCTCAAATAACCCCCCAATCCAGGTCACTTGACATTTGTAGCTTAGATGGTCAACCAAAGAAACAGGCAAAACAAGCACATAAGAAATACCAATGAGACCAATACCGTCAACGTGTCATGGTCTCAAATAGAATCACTGAACAGCAAGATGACAGACAATGACATGCATAATCACGATAAGACCACATATGCCAGTACTTCATATCCATCCACTTATTTACCCAATTCATTCTCACTGCCAGAATCACCTCAAAGCAAGGATGATCTCAAGTTATTACAGAACAATTCAATATCTTATTTCAACACCTCAGCAGAAAACATTGAGCATGAATTATCATCCAGCCTGTACTTGGATGTTAGTCACGAGTCTAAAGAGTATCTTGATTACTCAGGTAACAAGAATAACACATCAATAAGCGCAATATCGTCCACTGTAAGTAATGGCATATTTTTACAACCAATGCAATTCAATAATTCCTCTCATTACCCTGATCAAAGTGTAAATCACCAACAACTGAATCTATTATCAAACAATTCACTCAAAAGACTATCTACCACTTATAAAGAAGATCAGTTTATGAACAATGGTAAGTGATGGATAGATACATGCTACTCGTAGGTCTAATCTTGATGTCACACTAGACATCACATTCAATGACTTCAACCAATCTACATCTATCCTCTCTCCAAATTCTCCTGAAACCCCCAATCATGAGCAGTACTATATGAGATTAGATACCACAAACATCAAAAATAATAACAGCAAGAGTGGCAGCACATATGTATCATCAGCCAAACAGACCAGAAATCAACTCAGAAATCAGTTCAATGCTTTTGATATTGGTGATACATTACAGACTAAGGATCCTGATATAATAGAAAACAGCAAGTCTACTATGCACCCATTAGACATTCTACTCGCTCACAAAAAAATGCCCCAACAATCAAGTAATAAGATATATACTACAAATAAAGCAGACACAAATATACACAACCGAAATGATAGCATATATAGCGATATGGATGACAGCAATTATGAAGACGAACCTATAGTAGGAGATGGTGGGAATAGTTGTAGTAGCCGTGGAAGCATCAGCAGCAAGGCTTCACATGGTGCACCAAGGACTCTGACAAAAGATGATAAACGAAAGCGCAATACGGCAGCCTCGGCCAGATTCCGAAAGAAAAAGAAAATGAAAGAACAGGAGCTACAGAGTACAGCCACTGAGATGACAGACAAGGCCCAGCGAATGCAGGAAAAAGTACATGAACTTGAGACAGAAATAAAGTGGCTCAAGGCCCTTGTGGTAGAGAAGAACGAAGCGAGATTAGAACAACTCGTCCGTAACAAACCATCACATTCCATTGCATTTCCAACAGCTAATACTCTAACCCGCCAAGAGTCAGATAAAATCTCCTCATTCAAAAAGTAGCTTTCCCTTCCTCTTTCCCATTATATCATTTCTATCCTCCACTCCTTTCCATTTTATGCAGATTTCTTTATGTTTCTTTTTCCAGTCATTAACGTCTATTCACTATTGCTCTATACAGCTCTATTTTATTTCGTAAATATATATCTATTCTAACCATCAATCATTCCCTCGAATAAAATGGCTACTGCATGTGAACCAACTTGTAATAATACCTGGAAGAGGAAACGAGGTGCAAAGATCTTCCAGGTCATCAAGTGTCGTCTTAGTATAAATATAAATATAGCACAACACAGAGTGGGGATAGATTGTAGAAGTGTCATCAACTGAAGTGGTGAATGAGTTTCTTCTTCTTTATGGATATCCGACAGAATAATCAGCCATCCAATCCATGACACAATATAGCCAGCCAGAGTAGAAAGCGTGACCAAGATCATACCACCATAATAACTCATCTCATCAAATCCAACAAAGGCTGCCTTCCAGGGTAAAGCTGTAAATGTTACTTGATGGCCTGTGACAAAGAAAAGATAATGTCCGTATACTTGAAGAATGGTCAATCGGATGATCAAATCAGAAGAGTCAGGCTCAATCAGTAAGTTGGCTATCCAAGGAGAGGCCATGATGATAACAGAAGCAAATGGACGTTGTAATATGGCCAGCATAGTACTCCATAGTAGTAGATAAGACCATCCCATTTGGGATCTGTATTTACTGTTCTCTTCCCATTTGAAAGTGGAATATATTGACCCAGTAGCGCACAAAACATAGAGTAATCGTGGCAGATAGACATCCAGTATCTTCAAGGAAAGTTTGACAGCTATGGGATCCAGACCTAAACTCACTGAATGTGAGTTCAGATAGATATCTTCAATCATTCGAATAATGGCAATCAATCCACATATCTGATATAACAGCGTTACTAATGGATCCGTCTTTTTACGTGTAAAACTTGAGTTATAAGTCACCATGAACAAGACAAGGATGATCAATATCGCAACATGTACACTATCTTTGGGAGTGTCAAATGAGAGCAAGCTGCTATGTAGATACGAACAATCGGGAAATTGTTCCTCTCGACATACACCAGTCAGACCAATGAATCTTACTACAGCCATAAAGAGCAGAGGCGAAAAAACAGCATGGCCTACAGCAGTTGTGCTATAATGGCTTATGGCTCGTATCCTCCTCATAGACCAGAATGTACATAATGTAATCAAGATGAATCTTGAACCACGATCTTCCCAGATAACAAAGCTATTAGATCCCAATGTGAGTGACTGGATCAAGACCGCAATGATCAGATACCAATCCTTGAAAGCACTACCAATAGAACGAGAAGTAAAAGACAGGAGACATATGGATATGGCCACTGCAGTCAATATCCAATCGAATGTTCCCATCTTCTCAAACCACCCATTCATATGGATGTAGTCTCTGAGGATGGATTGTCCACTATAAATGCAGGCCATTATCAGTAGCAGATAAGCACCACCTCCCATGACTATTGTTCTGGTTTGAATATGAATTTGTCTCTTGATCATCCATACAGAAGAAGCAGTACTTAATCCCATCAAGAGGATACCAATGCACATAGATCCTACATCAAATTGAGCCCAGATAGCCTTGCAGTACTTTATTATGTTAATCAAGAATGCATCATATTCCAAGATGGCCTTCTCCAGTTGAAGTTGAAAGTGATGGATGTCTTTATCAGATAATTCAATACTGGGGTCAAACTGTTGAATGAAAAGGGGATGTGTCCATAATGCATGCATGATATTATCTGCCTGATACAGATGTTCGGTGATCCATTTGATTCTGTGTGGAGAGAAGTCCATTTTCTGTGTCTGACGTGAATATTCGGTGATATAATCGTATACTTGAAGTGCATTGACACGGAATTGTTCAACAATGTGTATCAGATTCTGTATTCTGGAGTTATCCCGATTGGTACTTCTGGGGTACAACAGATTAGGTAATATGGCACCTAGATTACCAAATGGAATTGGTACTTGTAATAAGTAGGCCAGAGTGGGTACCAGGTGTATTTGTGCTGCTATAGTGTATTCAGATGCATCATAAGAGAGTCTGTCGGAAATGGATGACAGATCATAGCCTAATTCAATGTATCTCTCGTGATGAATTCGGCGAAACAGTTGATCATAATAGTCACCATCCACCCCAGCATGACTCAGTGTTAATGGACGACCTGAATACAGAAACAGACTGCTCATCAATTCCTCCACACTTTCACCACCATGATCTCCATCTGTTGTCATGCCATGATCGCCCATAACAACCAGTAAGGTGTCGTTATTGATATGAGGCACCAGACGTTCTATTATCTGATTCATCTGCCTCAGCTTTCTTTCCATATTAGGGTGTGATGGTCCATGGGTATGCCCACAGTGATCTACACCGAGGAAGTGTGCTACCATCATCTGCCAATCACTATCCTCAATAAGGGGCCATAAATGAGAGAGGATATCATCATCTACTGAATCCAGATCCATCATCTTAAAGCTGTCACTAGCAAATGTTCTTTCTGGGTGATCAAATATCTCAGGAAACAGATGGACCCATGTATCATCCCCCAACATATACAGATTAGGATATCGATTCTTTATGTGATGAAGGATGTTATCCTCCCCAACAGCAGAAGAAGCAAAGTTAGAGCCAGCATCAATAAATGTGGGCAAGGAACCAGTCATTAATCCCTTTATACGCTGCATGGTGGTGGTAGGAGGATCAGCACGAAATTGGAATAAGAGGGAAGACTGGGGTTGGGTGTGATATAGTTCCTGGATGATGGGTAGCTTATTATGGTAATACACCTCAGTGGGGTCAGATATATTCAATAGAAAATCAAAACGCAGGGCATCAATAACCACTATCAGAGTGCGTTTAAAGGGTGTGTTGGAGGGTATGGTTGGGTAAGTTGTGTTCTGGAGTGGTTGTTCAATGGGAAATCTCTCCCATGATGAGTATTGTCGTCCTCTCCTGTTTATTGTCTGTCTTGTCAGTAAAAATCCCTTGAGAAATATGTAGATTCCACTTAGTTGAAGGCATGTCAGAAGGATGAGTATAAATCTAGGTGATATTTTCATATCCAAGGTATTGGAGTTATTATCAGAAGATAAAATATCATGGTGTACGTGGCGTACTCAGAGGAGAGGGTAAAGATTAGATGAAAAGCAGTCCTCCTTGGCATCACTCCATTCATGCTGTAAATCATAGACAATAGAGATGGGAATACACTGTTATTGGTATCGATGAATATCATTCATTAGAGAAGAACAAGATAGATATTCTACATGTAGATATATGTATGGTATGTATGTGTGTATGTATGTATGTATATATAGATATATATATATATATATATGCATTGGTGTCATTCATATCAGTATTCAAAGTCCAGTCACTGTTTAGTATAGTCCAATAGCCATTCAATTGTAGAGGTACAAGCAGTAAGTATCACTACTGAATACACACTCTAATTAGCAGTAAAGGGAAGGAAGTGTCTTTCTAGTTCTAAGCCCCCGCTCTGTGTAGCCATACGCAGTCACCACTATCAAAAGGGTTGGAAAACAAAAAAAAATAAAAATTATTTTCCCTTGTCTTCGTTACTACAGTTAAAAGGATGGATTCTCACAATAACGAAACTACTAGATTATGGAGAGTGTTTCGTACTGCACATCAAATGGTCCATGATAGAGTAAATACAGCAGCAGTATTCAATAGGAACTGTGTACTAAATAGATAATGATAGGGTTATTTAGTCTCTCAGTCTGAATTAGATATGGATTTGGAGTCATTTAAACGTACATTTGCCCCTTCTGGTGATGTCGAGTAAGTGACTACAGACATAAATATCATACATAATAACTAAGTGTTACTGCTTAGTCGAGACCAGTTGACATTTGTTATTCAGAAGAAGGATGATCCCACAGACCAACTGCTTGTATTCTTCCCCAAAGACCCTTCTGTGGGTGTCAAACCACTGAGAGTGTAAGTAATGGATAATCAACTGAGATGCGATGTATATTCACTCTGAAATAGTTATGTTGAACGTATGGCACAACAACAAATCCCCAAAGGTATCTGTATCTATCAAAAGAGCATGACCACTTCAGCCAATAAGGTATTCTTTACAGATGGGAATGTGTATTCATAGTATTCATTATGCCGATCATAGGTTATTCAAGCACTGCCTTCAAAGCATACATTAGAGTCATTTCAGGAGAATGAATTATTAGTCAATATTACACATCATGTGCTTGTGCCTAAACATGAAGTATTGTCCACAGAAGAGAAGTCAACTTTATTACAGAGATAGTAAGTGATTAAACAGAGTGTTTACTCTTCTCGTCATTAATCAGCTATATGTAGTCGTTTGAAGGAGACACAATTACCTCGTATTCAACACACTGATCCTGTGGCTAGATATTATGGACTGAAAAGAGGACAGGTAAAAAGATGGCACCTTCCAGGCAGTAGAGTCACTACTGATGCCCCCCCTTTTTTTAGGTTGTTAAAATATTGAGAGAGAGTGAGACTGCTGGTCGTTATGTCAGCTATAGATTATGTATTTAATAATGGAACAACTCATATTTATAAGTGACAATAACCAAAAAAAAAAAGAATAAAGGGATGGAATATGTATATTTAATGGTAGTTTATTTATTCTCTCTTCACTTTCTTCCTTCTGCCTGGATGGGGAGCACCCTCCACTATCTTACGTACCAACACATAGACTGTATCAGGTGATACTACCATATCTAATATAAAACAATAATAAGCAATCCACCACACTATCAGAATACAACGCTTACTGTGTGTCATATCTGCCATACAATATCCACCTAGATTAGCTTGCCAGAAATAAAAGTCAGTAATGAATGTACCAGCTTCATGCAATATTTCCAGGTCACGTTGATGCTTCAAAGTAAGGGCATGAAATTCATCATCTTTTATGACTCCCCATTGAGCATGAGTTAGTTTCTCCACGGATTTGGTCTCTGGTTGTTGTGGTTGTGGCTGAACCTGCTGCTCAATCCAGTTGCCTGTCATTCTGTTGTTATATAACACAGTTGGATACTCCTTCATTGAATGTTCATCTGTCATTTGAAGCATAAGGGATGATAATAACAGAGGAAAGAAGAGCAAGATGAAGATGATGGGAAAATAGTTATAAATGATAATAAGGGGTATCTTTATACTAACGACACCAGTGATTGTATACGTCACATACAATCGTCACTCTAGTTATCTACTGAACTCCTTAAATTATATATGCATGAGTATACATCTAAATATAAGCATTTATTTACACTGTATCCAATTCACGATAAAGTGGAATAGACTTAGGTTACTATAGTCTTCATTCTGAAGGCTATAATATACGCGAATAATAACAAATATCACCCAACTGAAGCCAATGATCCGCAGTAGATACTTCTTCCAGTTGGCATATCTATCGGTATATCTATTCTTCATTTCAATAGCATATCTGTTCTTCACATCATTGGTATATCTATTCTTTCTGGCCTTTCGTTGATTCATATGCTCCTTATTGGGTATTTCATAGGCTGAAGTAGAGGCCATATCTATATCCTCGGCTACTGTTTCATGGGGACTGTCATAAGTCATTTTTATTAAGGGTATATGCTTATGATGAGTGCTCTTCTTCTGATGAGTAGAAGAAGTGGCTGCTATTGGAAGGTGTCTTCTTTGTCTAGAGGGTCTGTTGCCCATTACTAGTTCTGTTTCATTCATTCTGGAATTCGGGTAAAGGGAGATAGGATAAAGCATTAAAAAAAAACTTATTTTTATTCATTTCTTTCATTCTCCGTTGTCATAACAACCTCTGTTTTATCTGATTTAATGTATCCATGGAGATCTTCAATGTGTTTATAGAGATATACACACAAGATGCACTTACTGTTATTATGAATTACTTTCTCGAGTGTAAATCATTGGTAGTACAATATGGAACAGTGATCCGATGCCAACTTGGAATCTATACTCCACTTTCACTCATAGCATAAAAGTGATAATGAAAAAGTTTTCCCGAGCTGTGTATTCAACGTGTTTACATCCCTTACTCAACTGGTGATTAGAGAATCTTGTTATGGTTATTAGTTATTTACTAATTTTCTTATTTATATCGGATTAAAGTGTACAGAAGGTGATACCATTTACACATGGTAACCCCCAAAATAATAACCTCATTCATCAGACATCTATAATGATCGCCTATACTTAATATGCCTAAAATGGAAGCCTATTAACTGGTGTTATTCGTTTAAGTGATAGTTTATGAATATCATTCATCCACGTGTATTTCATGCATTACACAGGGAATATGTCAAGAACTGTTCCTCCTTATAACAAGAAAATGGTTAATTATCATGAGAGATGTGAATTGTAGCACTATTCAGCTATTTTATTTTGTGTATCAAATGTAAACAAAGGCAATAAGCTGAGCATAAAGATGTTAATAACTTTTATTTTAATAAAGGGAATGATAGAATATGGCTTGGTTATGTTATCTACAAAATGATGATGGTAAGGATGGAGTGGATGGTTACATATGCTGCATATGATTAGAATTGAACGGATGCATAGGTTGTTATAGTTATTCTTCTTTATTGCCCATAGTAAAGATATCATGAGTTAAGTTTAGTTGCCCCACATAGTTGAAATTGATGTGCATATGATATAAATAGAAGATATCACTTCAGTAATGGACAGATACGACGCTTGTGCCCATATTTACCACACCATGTACTAGAAGGACAATAGAGAAGATGAGTGATATGAATATTAATAAGACTGCATATTGAAACAGACCATTGCCCACCTTTAAGATTAAGTGGCTTCACAACAAACAGATGGATTGGTTTGACAGTAGTAGGAGTCTTGATGATAACGTCTGACATTGTATACCGTAATAATAGAATGATCCGTTGATTACTATATATGTATTTGTATTAGTTATATATAATAATAATACATATAATACACGACAAGTTATATAGAATAAGTGACTGATCACAATAGGATGGAAGTATGGGAGTAAGGAAGAAAGAAAGAAAGAGAGAGGTAGGAAGGAGGTGAGATATATATATAGATTGATATCCAGTGCAGCAGTCAAAGGTTCTCTTTTGACACTTATGAATAATGCATTACGCTAATCTGTTATTCTAAATTGTAATATGACTTACTTGATTCTTTACTGCCCTTAATTCACTATAAAGTACAAGAAAAAACGTGTGGATTTCTATAACCTTACCTTACGCCTTAAGCATGTGTGATTAGGTAACAAGGAGTAATTTCTAGTGTATTTATGGAATCATTGTATATTTATAGCTCTGGATGTTATTTTTATGTCTAGGTTATGATCCTTATAGTTCTTTCTACACCTTTCTCTTCGTTTCATTGTCTCTTTGCTGATACATACCTGATCATCAAGGAGACAGACCACTAAAATAGACATATATTACTCAAAGAATAAGTGTATTGATGCTATTATTAGTATTCATTCTCCATGATTTTGACATTCTCCATGTAAACATGGCTTTAATCATTGTATGGTGATAGTAGTCATACATTTATTACTTGGATAATATTTCTTGTAGACTAACATACCCTATTCCTTCTTTGGGTATGATCAACAGAATCCACAAGGCAAATATATCTGATGATTCATTGTTGATTCAATCTATAATAGTCTTGATAGATCTGAATAACTATGCCGTCCAATACACGTTATCGACGAATACCACACCATCATTTTAACTCATGTCAGTTCCGATTATCCATCAAGTGATCCATCTGTCCTCCTGCCCATTAAACCCTGATTCCATCAATCAGACACATAACAGATATTCTAGACCAAATCCCCCCTTTTTATATATCATATAGCAATATTTGTCTAGTTGATAATTATGGCGCACAACTTTAATTTCAGCGCTATCAATGCAAATGTCATATAAGAGGGTATATACACACATATGCCCCTATATACATAATAAAAACCATCTATCTAATTCCAATAAGTTTAATTTCCCTGTAAATACAATCGCGAAACGATATGTTTACTTTATTTTTACAGTCAAGTGTGCAGTAGTTGATGAAATAGAATAAATCGTATTTGGCTGAACAGAGAAAGTAGTATATTCAAGTGCTGGAATATCATTATGCATATAACAAGAGCTTTAGATATTCAACTTGGTGTGACGCCAGTTACGACGCTTGGCATTCCAACTGTTGGATAAAGAAGTAGGTTAGTTGAATGTTAATATCAAGAGAAAGTGTCATTAGTTTACCGAATCTTGGTGTCAGTCTTAAGACGGAACCAGTGAGGCAAGGGGCGGTTTTGCTTCTTGGCCTTACCAAGCTTGACCTTAGTGATGAAAGACTTTTGAGAAGGCTGTAAAAAATAGAATAGGTGGTTAATGATTGGCATCTCTTTTCCCCACATTCACTGTTTCTTTTATCCACAGTCGCTATTTGACATGGTTATTTGTATATAAAAAGATCCATCCATGTTCATCCTTTATAAATATGTTCTCTAGATAGCTATTCTCTGTTTATATCATCCTCATCTTACCATTTCGTCTAGCGATGTATACGAAAAGAGGGGGATTATATCATCACATCATACAAGGGAAGCTTATTACTTCTTTCTATGGCCGGGCCGGGGCCTAATCCCCCACCCCTCTACCTGACAGTTGCGCCAGTTAAAATAATGAAATGGCCGACAAATATGAATTCCAAATCCAGATGACATCTTCGAGTGAAGAAAGTGCTGAATACACATGTTGATAACTACACATGTCTCTAGTGAGGTCTGTTCTTTTCTGGGAAATAGTCCTTTGTTTGGATAAGCATGAACAAATAGAATTGCATTTTATTCATTATAATTTTAAGCTTTTATTTATGTAACCAGATAGGCTGAATTGAATATGCTAGAAAATAGCTGTACATTATGATATTCAATCAAAAGAATAGCATATATCTAGCACAGGTTATTCAATAATCCTATAGCTACCATCAGCAGCACTGTCTTTACACGGGTATCATTTATGAATCTAATGAAAAATTCAGGTTTCTTCTGTGGAATAGTAGACTCCCACACTTCTTCATCATTATCAACTCTTGGGTCTACTTTAGACACCGAATGATCATCAATCCCAGTACTTGAGAGATGTTTCTTAATATCAGATTGACTGGAAGAGGGTTGATTAGTTGGGAGTAAAGGAACAACTTGATAATCTCCTCGGGTGATATTATCTGATGGAGAATTCAATTTCTTGCAAATCCATCCACTGATAACCTGTGTTGACTGGCTTGTATAATAGCAGATCACAAGGAACAGGAAGGTAGATACCATCAAGTTCACCCACCACCCCACCCCATTCATCCAGTTTGGCATACTCAATACCACCAATAGGCCCTTTGTGTCTGCTGCTAACCAGATATGAAATTGACCAATAAATGTTTCGAGTGATATTTTACCAATGAAGGCAAAGAAGTGAGAGTGCGTATTTCTAAGATAATGGGTAGTGTTACGGAGGACAGTAAAGGCAATGATAGGAATCCATGAGATATAAGGATGCACACCATTATATACAAACTTATTCTCGCGGCTTAATTCATACCAGAAATACCAGACCATCGATAGAGCCGAGAGGATAACACCAGCTCTTTTCACATTAGACCATCTTGGATGATCTATAAGCTTGTGCTCCATTATCTTGATGTATCCATAAGCAGTTAGCATGCCTACATATACAATGTATGCATCCAGTCCTAGACGGAATCTCCATTCACTTGCACTCCAATGAATATTGAATAATGTCTCCAGTACACCGAATATGAACTCCAGAATACCAGGAACTTTGATAAGTACAGTAGTGATGACACATGAAATCGCCATCTTGGAAAGAATAAACACAGGAATTCGATTCCATTTATGCCCCGCGTACATGATGACCCAGATAATCATAAACCATAATGATACAAGTGGTGTGAAATAGTAGCTTAAGTAGTCTGTGTCCATCAAGTACTGTAATACAAATGTCAATAGATTCAAGCGAACCATCACATTTAGTATACGTCCAATGCCATAATCTGCCTTCTTATAAAAGAAGAAGAAGTGCCCATAACCAGTCTGAAATAGATAAGCACCAACCAGTATACGAACAGCATTATAAATACCAGAAACAGAGGAGGCTCCACAGTAATGGTAGACAAGGATAATCAGCTGCATCCAGCCCTTCCATTCGTCAGTCTGATGACGATTTAGATAGCCAAGATCACCTTCCTTCTTATTGTGATCCAGTTTGCTTAGGCCGAGTACAGTAACTGCAATGATCATACCAGTGAATATAACGGGATCATAGTGCTTGTGTATTTTACCCAACAGTTGGGTTCTGTCTCCCATATACATCATGATAACACATAATCCAAAGACAAACAGTGCACTCAGTACATTCTCAGATGGAAATAGACTCCTTAATAGCCCTGAATGATATTCTAACTAAAGAGGTTATACTTTGTTCCTTTTTGCAGTAGTAGAAAGTTCATTCATCTGATTTACCTGACGATAGAAGAGCATATCCAAATGGAATCCAAATCAAGAAAAAGATGAAGAATAGGCTCTGATACCACCTGGATCGGGGGTACTGATTGCAGCAAGTGGAGTCCATTGGGAAGTGTTTGGCTAATTCATTGTTGCATCTGTAGTTAAGAGCGATTTGTGCCTGTACTGTAACCAGGTCATTGTTATAATGAAGTCCATCCTTAGTCACATTAGAGGCTTCACTGGCTAATTTATTCCATACAAAAGGAATAGCAAATGGTGACGGTGTGGGTGATATCAGCTGTAGTTTATCCTCAAGATACTCATTCATCTTACTGATCTTCTCAGGTGTGATATGCATTAATCTATCTTTTGACAGTTGATCGTACTTGGGGATTTCGATAGGACTCAGTACAGTGGCATCAGCAATATGTCGAGATTTGACTGAATTAAAGATATAATCCATAGTAGACTGCCATTGGGGGAAATAATCATCCTCCAGATATCGCATATGCCATAATCCACTTCCTAATATCAAAAGGCTTGGCTTGATCATGGCTGACTTTCCCCCTAATAAGTCTATGGTTTGTGTTGTATTCAAGTAAGGATCCCACCAGAACTCCAGTGTCAAGTTTTCTTCACCAAAGACAAACTTTCGATTAGAATGCCTGGGTCCCTCTGTGATAGCATCATTCTGTATCATTCTTACAGCAGCAATATATTGTGTGCGTACAATGGAGTCCCCAATGTACACTACGCGAGAATGACCTAGACATTGTGTTATGTCTGTCTCTTTATAGTTGTGCAGCATACAACTAGCAGGCTGCCAGTTCTTCTGCACACTGTCTATCCACCAACCATCCCTCAGAAGACTCTCACATCTGTCTATGTTGTTTGGTTCTAAATAAAAAAATGTATGTTAATAATACAAATAAAAGGGTGAAATATCAATCAATCATACCAGCAAACATTCTGAAAATAGCACCCAAAAACACTGCTATAAATCCAGCAACATAGCCAAAATGAATGACTCTGCTTAATGGTGAGGGTGATGATGTTCCCATTAGTGAAATAACCAGAGAACTCAGAAATACAAACAACTTAACTAGGAAGGGTGATCCCCCCCATTCAATTAGCGCCATTTCAATTCTACACTTCATAGTTATAATGGATTTTTGGGGGTACCCAAGGCCATTGATCTTACTGCGAGGGTTAAACTTGGATTTCAACCCTGACAGACACACACATACACATTTACCCAGCACACGGGAATGCGGGGACAATATTATCTAACTGCGGAATTTGAGGATTGCTCATCATGATTCATGTCACCCACCTTCCAAATAGAATAAAAATCCTCTCTATTCATTATTAAACTCTTTTCATTTACTTTATTAACAGTCTATGTTATCCTTCTTCGATATTCATATTCTCCTTCTTAACATATTTGTGCCCTAATATCAACATGAATGGAAATTTGAAGTTATCTGATATCTCTTTCCTATCAAAGTGGTGTACACAGGGAGCACTTCCCCCAGAAATAGATGCTACAGGCAACATAGAATACAAAGTATGAAGAATAGGAAAATAAAGCGGTCATTATTCCTAACACTACTTTTTTTATTTATTAGCTGAAGTTGATCACTCCAACAGCTGAACGAATGGAGCACCTGATTAGTCAAATGAAATGGAGGTAAAGCTATATATTTACACACAAGACTTTTTTATGCTGATATCCATTGTTGAATGAAGAATGAGTGAAGGCAATGGTGAGGCTATATATGAAATAGGTGTCAGTGATAATGGGGATTTGATAGGCCTATCCCAGGCAGATACTGATCAATCACTCGCCACACTGAGACAGATGGCTAGTGCATTGGGGGCAGATATCTCCATTATCTACCAACACTCGTTTGAGAGACCATCAGATGATGATGAAGTAGAGTATACAGTCACCGAAGTCCATGTTCGGAAACTAGCGAATGATGAACAGCAGGAGTATGCCACCAATCTGAGAATTGTTCTGGTGGGTGGATTGGGCACAGGGAAATCAACACTGTTGAGCCATATCACACACGGCATAAAAGATAACGGGCGAGGTCGGGCCAGATTGAGTTTACTCAGGCATCGACATGAAGTGGAATCTGGAAGGAGCTCCTCGATATCCCATGAGATTATAGGGTATGACTCTAAAGGGCAGTTGGTCAATTATGGTACAATGAATGTGAATTCATGGGAAGACATATGCGATATGAGTAGTAAAGTCATCACGTTTCTGGATACCTGCGGCTATCCCAAGTACTTGAGAACAACCATATCTGGATTGATGGGTTACCCTGATTATGCATGTCTGGTTATTGCTGGCAATGCTGGTACTGTAAGTGATATTACAAGAGAGCATCTATCAATTGCTATCATGTTAAGTATACCTGTATTCGTTGTTATCACAAAAGTCGATATTGCTTCTTCATCACAGCTACGGCAGACACTGCAGTCTCTGTTATTCATACTCAAATCATCATGGATCAATAAAGTCCCCATGATAGTTACAAATGAAGATGATCTGGTATTGAGTGCATCACATCTTTCACGGAGAGGGCCAGAATTACCCATCTTTATGGTCTCCAATGTCAAGGGAACTAATATGGAGTTATTACAGAATTTCTTTAATTGCCTAACCAAATCAACGCGGATGAACTATGACTCAATATTGGAGCAGCCTGCAGAATTCCAGATTGATGAAGTTTATTCTCCACCTGGTAAGAGATGGAATAGGCATAAGATGCTTGGGTTGTAACTGTTTTCATTTTAGATGTAGGCACTGTTATTGGTGGTGTGTTATGTCAAGGGAGAATCAACATCAAGGATGAACATTCTTACTACGTGGGTCCTAATCCAAAGGGGAAATTCATGAAGGTCAAGGTTGGGTCTATTCACAGACATCGGATCTCGGTGAGTTATGTTCATTGCAGTCAGGCTGCAACACTGGCATTGCAAACTATGGATGAGTCTACATGGAAAATTCATAAGGGCATGGTATTGATTTCAAGTGAAGATCCCCAGTGTTTTATTACCTTTGAAGTTGAGTTACTGGTATTGTCTCATGCAACAGGTGTTACTCAGGGCACGCGTGGCATTGTCCATTCAGGGTCAACGCGACAACTGGCAAAAGTCATTGAGGTGTCTGATATAGAAGATATTACCGAAACGGCTGATGGCATGTCTCCTGATAAAGACATCAAGACAGCATCATCAACCCATATCTACTCTGGGCAGAAAGGACGATGTACTATGAGATTTATGTATGAACCTCGTTACTTAAGACTAGGATCACAGATATTGTTTATGGAGGGAAAATCCAAATGTGTAGGGCATATTGTTGGGTTAAATGATGCATATCGAACTACAGAAGAGTAAAATAAACATATTTTCATGAAGCATGAAATCATTAGCATGCTTATGATTGGCTGAAGTAAACAAGTTAAAATTTTCCCTCCCTCCATTAATCGTTGTAGTCCTTTTTTTTCCCATTAAATTAGAAAGATGAATATTGATGAGATATTTAAAGTATGCTTCCCTACTCATATATAATAACACAAGAAAAATAACGCGTATAGAACAGGTTCCTGCTATCCCTAGTGGACGTAACAAAAGAAAGATGCCTTCTACACCAGATCTCCAATTTATGGATAAGTATAAGGAAGCACTAGAGAACAGTGAGAACAGTAATCAACAGGACGGACCATCTTCCAGTAAGAAACGTAATGTTCAAATAGAAGAAGAGGAGGAAGCACAACCTACTCCCAACTATGATTCACCCGATGACGATGATGAAGGGCGTTTTTTTGGAGGTGGATTGACACATGAACAAACAGACATCCTAGATCTCGTTGACCAATATGATGCAGAAGAGGTATACTTCTATCTCTAATTTCTTGCTCTTTGTTCATACTAACTCACCTATCACAGACTGAAGCCCTTACTGCCACCAATGTAAAGAAGTTGATTCTTAAGTTTGAGAAGGCAATCAATAAGAATCAAGAGATGAGAATGCGTTATCCTGATCAACCAGAGAAGTTTATGGAATCAGAAGCTGATTTGGATGAGGAAATAAAGGCTTTACTGAGCTTAACAGAGGCACCTCAGATGTACAAGGAATTTGTGAACATTGGCAGCACTGTTTCTTTGGTGTCCTTACTGAGTCATGAGAATACAGATATTGCTATTGATGCTATTGATCTCATCAATGAATTGACAGATGAAGATGTTGGTACTTCTGAGGATGATTTAGAGAGATCAGAGGAAGTGCAGGCGAGCATCAAGATATTTGTGGAATCACTGGTAATAACTGTGAAATGATCGCTATTCCATCAATAACTCATCTATTTGTTTGTGTTATAGCTGGAGAATGAGCTTATGGAATTACTAGTCCAGAACCTGAGTCGTATGAATGAGGAGGAAGAGTCAGATCGTCAAGGAGTATTCAAGATATTGGGTATATTTGAGAATATCATATCATTGGATCCAAAATATACAGAGAATATAGCATTGAAGACAGAAATCATTCCATGGTTGCTCAAGAGATTGCAGGTCAAGGAATTTGACGCCAATATCGCCTATGCAAGTGAGATACTCTCTATTTTAATACAAGATAATAGAGGTATGAGGATAATATGTGTTTGTGTTCGCTGTATTTGTAATCAATGTTTGTATCATGACAGATATCAGACTGAAAGTAGGTGAGTTGGATGGTATCGATGTCTTATTGAGAGCAGTAGCAGTAAGTGAGCAATGATAAAATCCCTGTTGGTATAAAGCCAAATAACCATTTATGATTTGAATGAAGGGTTACAGGCGTAAAGAGGCATCTTCCGAAGATGAAACAGAAATGGTGGAGAACTTCTTCAATGCTTTATGTTCACTTCTTAATGAAGAAGAAAACAAGAAACGATTCCTTGACTGTGAGGGTATTGAATTGATGGCTTTGATGATTAAGTAAGTGTTGATATCAATAGAGAGGTGGATGTTATTGATCTGCTTGTTATTTTCAAGAGAGAAAACATTGGCCAGAATCAGGGCTGTCAAAGTACTGAACTATGCGTTGAGTGGTGTAGATGGGCGTGATAGATGTATTCGATTTGTCGACATTGCAGGATTAAAGGCTCTGTTTCCTCTGTTTATGGGCAGGGTAATGTATTTGAATGAGATAAGATGATCGGGTTATTAATGGATAGTCTGATATCAACAGGGATATAAGAAACTGAAGAAGCTTCACCCATCTAGTTTCAATGAGGGAATAGACGAAGGTAAAGGAAGACAAGGTATATCATCTACAATTACTTATTTCTAGTTACAGAACATATCACATGTATTTTACTATCATTATTGAGATCCTTGAAGCAGAGTGATGTCCAGAGAATGAGGGTACTCCTGAAATTCACCGAGAATGAGTGTGAGAAGATAGATAGATTGATTGAAATGATGGAACATTATGAAAGCAAAGATGAATTGGTCAAAAAAGAACTGGAAGAAGCAAAGTCAACATTGGATGAAGAGGACTTTGAAGAATATGAAGCCGATTTCTATCTAAGACGTCTGGATGCAGGATTATTTACATTGCAACGTGTCTGTTTATTGCTGGCCGCATTAAGTGAGGAATCCAAGGATGTCCGTGATAAGACACAGATGTTGTTGAAGAGGACAGGAAGAGACATGCATAATGTATTCAAGATTATTGAGGAGGAAGATGCACTCATGGTTGATTTTATCTATTTAAGGCGCATTGCAAGGGGAGAGAATGAGACAGTAGAAACAATACAAGAATAAAACGTATAATCTATTAATAAAATGCACATCTACAATAGATATACACGCATATATACAATAGACACACACACACATATATATAGATATATACATGTATTCACACTATTCCGCCATTCTATACTTAATATGAAAAATGATATATATATATATATTTATATTTGTTTGTATTAGAAGCATGATTGAATACAATAAAACAAAAGAAGATGCCTGATTTATTGCTGTCAAAAACATATTCAAGATAAATACATTTATTTCTTGCCAGTAGAAGCCTTGGCCTTGGCAGTACCACGGAGTTTCTTTTGACGGTTCTTCTTTTCCTTGCGTTGCTTGCGACCACCCTTGGGGGCTTCGGCAAGACCAAGACGAACAAGACGATATTTGGGTTCGAATTTCTTTAAAGATTCAACATTGTCATAGATTAAAGCAAAACCGGTAGACTTTCCACCACCAAAGTGAGTCTTAAGACCGAAGACAGAGACGACTTCCTTATCAGCCTTGTACATTTTACCAATCTTGGAACGGAGCTCATCTCTGGAGATGTTAGCAAGGCCAGGATGAATAACATCGACAACCATCTGTTTACGCTGGAGCAAGCGGTTAGTAAGGAACTTACGGGTGCGAATGGTGACAGTCGAAGCGTCGGCCTATTATATAGTTAATGAGGTGAAAGTTGAATGTTCATATAATATAAAGGAAGAAAAAAGGGGGATAATTAGTTCCAATCACACAGATATATATATATAAATAAGATGATTGTAATAGTGTGGAAAATGTCGATATGTCCATCCTATGTCTCATTGCAGTATATCCATAGTAATCATCGTTCATCCATCATCCCTCTCGATTCTTTAACTGTCAATCACTCTATCCATCCATCCATCCATCCATAATTTACATTCATGATATATAATACAATTGTATTAATAATCATATCGACATTACATCCATCCATCCATCCTCATTGAATATAGGCTATTACAGGATAATATCACATATTCCACACTATACAATCACTCTTAGTACGCACCATTATATTCAAATAAAAAAGAGAAGGATTGACTGGTGTCTCTGTTCGTACAGATTCAAATGCATCTCCCTTTCTCACCCCAACCTCCCCTTTCCACACTCTATTTGAGCCTGTCCGATAAAAGTCACGTGCACTGTACCGGATTACCGCATTCATTCTCAGTAATAGATAATTTTTTTATTTTCTCTAATGGTGATGATCTTCATTCAATGCGATAAGTGCCATTAATGCAACACCTAATATCATGGCAGATAATTCCTTCACTACCTGCATCTTGTTACCACCTTTAGTCTCAAGTAATTCGGGAATAACACCCACTGTAGATATATACAGAAAGCCTCCTGCAGTGACTGGAATCACCAGATCGGCCATGTTCAAGTGAGTTCCCATAATACCATGACTGTGATGATGTGCCTTGTCTGTCATTTGAGTTGCCACCTCCTCAATAAATATTCCAATAAATGTTCCAATATAAGCACCTATGGCTGTTGTAAACTGTGCCATCATTGCTCTTTTCTTACTGAATCCAGACTGTATCAGAATAGCATAATCACTCACTTCATGAGGTATTTCATGGAAGAACACAGCTACAGCTGTAGTTGCTCCTACTGATTTAGAAGCATAAAAAGAAGCTGAGAGTGCAATGCCATCTGTCAAATTATGAGTGAAATCAGCCAATAGATTGAGATAAGCACTGGCACGGATATCCTTCTGAGGTGATTGATGTGCACACTCCTTCTTCTCTTCTTTCGCATTACCCACTATACGCTGGCGTAAACCATCCTTTGATATATGATCAACAGTATGTATTGTTTCCTTTGATTTATCCTGTTCATTCTCGGTTATTGCGGTGTTATGAACAACATCCTCCTCTGTATGTTCATGAATCAAATGATCGTGGCTATGATCATGACCTGTCTTTCCAAAGAATTCCCTCATTATTTTATCTGTTGCATAAAATATGAACATACCAAGAAAGATGCTCATACCAATCAGAAGGGATTTGTAGTCATGGTGACTGTCGTCATGGTGATGTTCAACGGGCATGTAGTCATGGTGATCGTGGCCATGGTGATGGATGTGGTGATCATGAGAAGCGTGTATGATATCCTCAATATGGCTGTCTTCGTGTTCCATAAACGCGTGTGGAATGAGATGCAAAAAGACATCACCCAATAAACTGCCTACATGATAGGAAGAGAAGTATTTAAAAAAGCTTATACATAACTTCAGTGTATTATTATAGTACCAACAGCGAAATTGACAAGTAGGTTGAGTGTGGAGGGTTTGATGTTTGGAGGCACAAAATAGAGGAGTAAGTTGGGAATAATAGAAATGTAGGACGTAGCCAGTATGGAATTAGTCATGGCATCTCCTGGGAAGAGGAAATCAAAAGCAGATACTCCACTTTCCATGATAACCCTGATAATTGTTTATTTGGAAGGAAATAAACAGTAGAAAAAACAAGAGCTTTGTATGATCAAATAGGTGCTTCGTAAACCAATATGATTGGCAGCTTTTATTAAAATGAGGGAAATTCATTTTACACGTGCATTCAAATTAATACTGATTCGAATAGATCAACGAGGCTATCAGGCTCCTGTGCACCAGATACAGTATATCTATAAGGATGTTTATATTTGTTAGTAAGTGATATGGCTGCAGACTACAGATAGTTCACTCTACTTCTCATTCACTGTAAAATGGGGTACTCCATGAATATTTCTGGCATAACTTTGCTTGACCAATTCTCGTACTTCCTTGGCACCTTCATCGCCCTTCAAAAAGTCTAGGGTGGATTGTTTATTTAGTCCTGCCTTCTCTGCTGCAGAGGCTAGTTCATTGAGATCTCCATTGTCTTTATTATCCTCAAAGTACAGATGAAATATCTCATTAAGTACTTCATCTTGTTTATTGAACTTTTTAGCCCACCAAAGAAGACGATGTGAGTTGAATGAATTAGATTTGACTCCACCATATTTAAGTTTGATACCCTCCTCTGCTGCTACACCTGTCACATATGGAACCATCTCATTGAACCTTGTTTCGCCAAAGTTTTGCAGGTATGATTCTACCTTGTCAACTGTCTTATCTTGATGAGGATACAGTTGGAATGGAAGCCACTCTACGTTAAAAGAGACATCGGAATGATTAGAACTAAACTTGTCGATAGCCTTTTCCAGACGTCTCTTTCCAATGAAGCACCTATCATTATTGGGGGTCAGTTATCATGGGGTCAATCTATACATTATACCATATACCATGGACATATAGTGTCAATAACTGCTTTGATGTTAATAGTATGAGACATTTAGTCAAGATAAACAACAAGGAAAATGGTGGATGCCCTCATTCACACTATTTATGACACAATTACTATTCAATCATCGCACGAATGATATTAATATTAAATGATATCAGAGCAGATGAAATATTGTGGAGTGCATTGAGAGTATTTCATGCAGATAGCTGCAATTTGACCCTATTCATTAACTTTATTAGCTGTTTCAGGTCATGCAACTTCTCTTCATTAGCTGTTTCATCTGTATTTCCCAGTATACTGTTTATTGGATTCAGAAATACAATGAAGAGAAATATATTCATAATCTGAATAACTTATCTGCATGGGTTTTCTAACTGTTATGAAAGATATCAAGGTGGGATATGAAACTCTATTAGTAGAATACTGTTAATATTCATTATATTGTCTGACCTCTAGAATGAAGGGGTTTGTTGTTGGCCATGTAGGGAAAGAATAGAACGAGTGTTGAGTGTAACTATAGGGTCGCGTTGCCGTCGAGTATTACACTGCATCTGAGTACTTGAGGTTGATTCCATTCTGGAGTGTTCTATTTTCACATTTGAGGCATATTTGTGAGTTTCAATATTCATCTACCATGATAACAAGGTGGGGGACTCAAAGCATCCTTGAAGATTTTGGGGTGGAGCAGGAACATTGCAGTATACTGAGTACATAATAACCAAAGAGGGTTGAACATATACTGTTGTTTGAATAGGATTGCGAGATAAAGATTAATTTGCGCTGACAAGACTAGGTACGTCAAGGTAAAAATAGTTTTGCATTGCTTAGTAATAAAGGTTTCGACTCCTTCTTTCTATTATTTATTTTAAATATTAGAACAAACAAGCAGATTGTTAGTGAATACATTACTGATTTCAGATAACGATAGGGACACTTCATCTGACGATTATATGGAAGATGAGGAGTATTCTAAATTACTAGTAGACTAATACCACTGCTATAGTAGATGAGTTAGAGGTAAAACTGTGTGAGAAATTTGAGGGTTTGAAAATCTCTATTTCTGCATCCACAAACATTTAGTACATAAGCATAACATCACGTTGAAGAAACTTGAAAAAATACCAGCAGCAAGAAATTCTGACAGAGTAATAGCGATTGTTGAACAATGTAAGAGGGATGCGGATATGGATTTTTATAAGAAATGTGTTTTTATCGATGAAGCAGGTGTCAATTTGCATACAGAAACCACGGCCGTTCATTAAAAGGCACACCTGTAAAGGGCACTGTACCAACTGGAGGTGTAACATTTACAATTTCAGGTGTAATTTCTCAAGCAGGCATCATACTGGAGTTAAAAACCAGAATCAGCTTCTTCTAAAAAAAAGAAGGGTAGATGGTAAGGAAGTAAAAAATACATGGCAAAGTTGGGACAAGAACTGAGCACTTTTTGGCTTATCTAAACAACGCAATGGATACACTAGATAAAAAATAATATAAAGGGCAGTATATTGTTTGGATAATGCACCTATCCATGTAAAATCAAAGCATTGATCGAAGAACGAGGGCATAAGTGCATGTATTTGCCACCATATTCTCCTTTCTTGAATCCAATCGAGGAATTTTGGTCAAAGGTAAAAGCTGGTGTTAGAAGAACGCCATTGATGACAGATAATCGTCTCACAAATCTTATATGTGAATCGACTGGAAAAGTAACAAAAAAAGATTGTGAAGAATGGATTAAGGATTTAATGCCATTCTTCCAGAAGTGTTTGAATGAGGAAAGAAATCTTTAAAATAGCCGGTAGGAGTGCAGACGCACTCTGAGATTTTAACATCATGAAGCAAGTACAGCGACTCCACCCCCAAAGTTCGTTTTCCTATTTTGTCTACTTAGACATAAGAATACACAATAAGAAATATGCTAACTTTTTAATATATAAGATATGCTAACTTTTTAATATATCAGATGATTTGCTTTATCTTCTTTTATTTAATGTCAGCGAGAAATTAAAGTAATAAAATTCAAGTTATAGTTATACATATATAATTAATCTTTCTAGCGAGGTCAATGTATATAGGGAGTGGTGGGTGGGATATCATATTTCTTATTTTGTATTCTTATGTCTAAGTAGACAAAATAGGAAAACGAACTTTGGGGGTGGAGTCGCTGTACTTGCTTCATGATGTTAAAATCTCAGAGTGCGTCTGCACTCCTACCGGCTATTTTAAAGATTTCTTTCCTCATTCAAACACTTCTGGAAGAATGGCATTAAATCCTTAATCCATTCTTCACAATCTTTTTTTGTTACTTTTCCAGTCGATTCACATATAAGATTTGTGAGACGATTATCTGTCATCAATGGCGTTCTTCTAACACCAGCTTTTACCTTTGACCAAAATTCCTCGATTGGATTCAAGAAAGGAGAATATGGTGGCAAATACATGCACTTATGCCCTCGTTCTTCGATCAATGCTTTGATTTTACATGGATAGGTGCATTATCCAAACAATATACTGCCCTTTATATTATTTTTTATCTAGTGTATCCATTGCGTTGTTTAGATAAGCCAAAAAGTGCTCAGTTCTTGTCCCAACTTTGCCATGTATTTTTTACTTCCTTACCATCTACCCTTCTTTTTTTTAGAAGAAGCTGATTCTGGTTTTTAACTCCAGTATGATGCCTGCTTGAGAAATTACACCTGAAATTGTAAATGTTACACCTCCAGTTGGTACAGTGCCCTTTACAGGTGTGCCTTTTAATGAACGGCCGTGGTTTCTGTATGCAAATTGACACCTGCTTCATCGATAAAAACACATTTCTTATAAAAATCCATATCCGCATCCCTCTTACATTGTTCAACAATCGCTATTACTCTGTCAGAATTTCTTGCTGCTGGTATTTTTTCAAGTTTCTTCAACGTGATGTTATGCTTATGTACTAAATGTTTGTGGATGCAGAAATAGAGATTTTCAAACCCTCAAATTTCTCACACAGTTTTACCTCTAACTCATCTACTATAGCAGTGGTATTAGTCTACTAGTAATTTAGAATACTCCTCATCTTCCATATAATCGTCAGATGAAGTGTCCCTATCGTTATCTGAAATCAGTAATGTATTCACTAACAATCTGCTTGTTTGTTCTAATATTTAAAATAAATAATAGAAAGAAGGAGTCGAAACCTTTATTACTAAGCAATGCAAAACTATTTTTACCTTGACGTACCTAGTCTTGTCAGCGCAAATTAATCTTTATCTCGCAATCTTATTCAAACAACAGTACACAAGAACAAAGATATCTACACATAGTACATACTTATTTTTCCCATTATTCAGACCCGTCCATAGACGGGCTATTTGCTTTTTATTTTCTATTTTTGATTTACATATAACTATCCGACTATCTGTATTGATGGTATCAGTCTAAGGTATTAACAAATGAAATGATGTATGTACAAGAGTAATAGTAGAGTATATAATATGGGTTGGTCATATATCTGGTAGTAGGAATAAATTCAAAAGAGGTATTCAGAATGATGTATTCATTCTCACTGACTGTAGCAACTTCTATTACTGCACTCTGACTGATAGAGTAAATAGACCTATTGATCTGGTTAATACTGAATATGATAGAATCTATATACAATCTTACCTTGAGTACATGTCACTTCCGACTTAATACATCATTCGGCCATACTCAATCTATAGTTCTGAAGCATGACAAAGAAGAAAAAACAATGTTATGATGGTCACCCTTATTTATATTTTTTATGAGCCCAATTGACTGATATAAAATGGATTGTTTCCATCATGAATCTTCTATATTTTGAGAAAAGGTTTATTTTTTCTTTTATCATTTGTTCAAAACTACAACTTGATGGATGAAACATCATCCACATATACAGCATACAATGTCTATAACACATCCAATCAATCGCACTTCTCTTTTGCTCCACTTCTATTGGTGGGAATAAACACCTTCTGGAGACTGAGTGATGTACTAACCACCATTACAAATATACCAAACACCATGCACATCCAATGAAGTATCTTACCCCTTTCCCATAAGGAACCATTGGTCAGTTTCAGATAGATCAAGGGTGGAAGCACATAGGCTAGGACAGTGGCCGAAAATGCACCTGTCAATTCGAGGACAATACCGAGATTACATGTCAGCAATGATACAGTGAGTGTAGTGAGTATGAGTACTGTAGTGATCAAAAAGTGGCGTATTTGACTATGGGGCGCTGATGGCCAGTAGAATGTCTCAAGAACCTTATTCATTGGGTCAATTATTCATATAAACAAATTTCCATAATAATAAGTTACCTCTCTACAAACAAATGCCTCCAAAGGAATAGTAGTGAACATATTCAGTCCAAATGCCAGTCTTGCTACATTAATGAATACATTGTCTGTTGGGAAGTTATTCAGGATATTGCCTTCAAAATTGAGAGGATAGAGTGAATATATAGAAATGATATCATGTCAGCCATCTCTTTTTTACCTGCCGTCTTGTCAGTAAATATCACATATCCAGATACTGCCAATGATAAACAACCAAAGAAGGAGGTAGCCATACTCCAGTGAGTGACGGTGGCAAATCGATTCAATGAGGGTTGCTTCAACGATCCGAAAATCAAGAAGCTGTTATGATGGCATACAAAGGCTGAAGAAAATAATGTCATTAGACTGGCATGTATAATGAAAATGAATGGAGGGGTTCTTAGTGTATGCTTACACACCGAAGCTGATGACTGATATAGCCTGAACCACTTCATCATTGACCATATTAAACCTCAAATCACTGTCTCCTCTTATTTCCATGGGTGTTCGGGGTCCTTCTATCACAACACCCAGAATGATGATGGTGATGGCTACCAATGCCAGCCCACTTGTCTTTGCCAGTTTGGAGATATCTCTGTATAATGAGAGTGGATAGGATACACATACCGTAAAGAAGGTGATACAGAGCTGTCTGTGTCCAAATATCCATAAAATGGGTATTTCATGTATGGAGGGTACCATGGAGCGTATGACATGTGGAATAGTGTCGCCTATTTTAATATGTTATACTCCCTCTTTATGCATAAACACTAGAGTGCACTTACCAACAATAACACAGTATGCACACATGCCTAATAGAGTATATCAGTTATTGTTCATATTATAACACCAGCACAATGTTACCTCCAAATGCAAATGCAAACTGGAATATCGATATAGCAATGAGTCCAGGTTTACCAAATGCAAACTCCATTAGGTCCTGATAAGTTGATCTCCCTGCCAATTTACCATTATACATCAACAGTCTCACTGTCCAATCTACACAGAAACAGTTACAACCACACAATCATGAATACAGTTATAAACACATACTTACCTACTACCAGTGTCAATATGATCAACAGTAATACACCCATAAAGAATCCCTATTTTACACTGTATAAACATACTCATTTTCTCTACTTCTTTATCCTCTTCTTTGTTCCTTACCGCTTCTTTAAAGGCAAATGGGAGGCCAATGATTCCTGCCCCGATAATACTATTGGCCATATTCAACTAACATCTCATTTATGAATAATTCCGTACTAAATATAGACTTACAGGACACTTACGAAGCTAGTGAATATACTGCCCCCTTCTGACGGTAGTTTATAGTTCTTTGTTTCTTCCTGTATGTCCTCATGGTCATCACTCTCCAATAAAGGGGTATGTTGATGGTGAGTGGGTGAATAAGCAGCTGATTCTTCATATTCCAGTTCAGCATACTCTGATATCGGCCCTCTCTCTCTACTGTCATGGGATGAACGTGGTGTTATGGCTGACATCCCTCTGAATAGTCAATGAAAATAAAGTAATAGATAAAAAGAAGGGGAGAGAAGGTGAATAGTGCTATTATGTTGATTTAATAACTTAAAATATACTACTTTCCATATATGGTAAATGATCTCATCTACTTGTGGGTACCCGAAGTGGCTTATTTTTTAAAATGAAGACACAGTTTTTTTATTTATTTTTTTATATTCAAGTAGTAGAGTATCCTCTGTAACATAGACATAGAGATGGCACCCAAATTACCCAATATATTAGTGACAGGCACACCTGGTACTGGTAAGACTACCACCAGTGAGATGATAGCAGAGGCCACTGGTCTACAGCATATCAATGTGGGTGAAGTAGTCAAGAGCAAGAAGTGTTATACACAGTACTTGGAGGAATACGACACTCATGAGTTGGATGAGGATAAGGTATATAAAAAGATACAGACAGTAAAGAACACCTGAGATAACCTACTGGATGTTTAGTTATTAGATGAAATAGAGGACATGGTTAAAGAGGGTGGAAAAGTAGTAGATTTCCATACATGTGAAATCTTCCCCGAGTCATGGTTTGACCTTGTTATTGTTCTCAGAGCAGACACCAACTATTTATATGATCGTATGCAGAAGAGGTAAGAATGGAGAATGACTATGGGAATGCTATCTGACTTCATTCACAGAGGATACAATAAACGCAAGTTGGATGAGAATATGGAGTGTGAGATTATGCAGATTGTATTGGAGAAAGCCCATGAGTCTTATGACCCTGCCATGATTGTTGAATTGATCAGTAATACTGTGGATGATATGGAGAGTAATGTAGACAGAGTGAAGTTATGGTTGGATCATTGGAAGAGTCAACATACAGAATAAAGATACCACACCTATCCATAATAAAAAATGGATTTGTTTTCATTGTCTATAGCAGTGTATTTTATCAGTTATTCATACGGTGTACATATTGAGTCAATAAGAGAATACAAAAAATAACCTCTATTGGAGTGGACTCATATCTTGACCCCATCCAGTTAAGTATTCATTCATAAGGATGTATGTTTCAATGAAAGGAGGACTTCTCTGCCTTATAGATTATTGAATTAGATGGTAGAACAGGCCAAATTAACAATACTTGGTTATGCAGAAAAGGAGTATTCTCCAACAGATTGTCGAGTGATTAGACGCGTAATAAATGTCATAGTATCAAAAGAGTGATTATATGTAAATGCTTTGGACAGCCAGTCTCTACTGCTCTAGTCACATCCATTGATAAATTTATAATTGATATAACCGTATACTTGTTCTATTCCTAGTGTATAAATCAGTAACTAATAACAAACACCTAATTTCCTTTTTAGGAAATATCGTTCTTACTTTTAGAATGTTAATATACTCCATCAATATGGAATCTATATTGGTAAAAATAGATGTGGCGTGTTTAATTGTAAAATTTACAGGTTTGTTCTTCTAGCAAATAAATACGTAATTGATGAAGGGTGAGTATTCTTTCTTACATAAACTCCAAGGGTAAATATTCTTTCGTACATAAACTCCATATTGCCTCAACAGCACTTGGATATTAATCTTTTATAACAGAATAAAATACCGTCAAAGTAAACATATTCGTGTTGGTTACATATATTCTCGTACAAATAGGTCAATTATGGCTAATAAGCCCGTTAGAAGGAGACTTTTGGGTCAATACGCCTAGATGAAGCACTGATCGCTCGTTAGATAAGACCTTTATACAATTATGTTACACACTAGTGGGGAGTGACTGGCTATATACATCACTTCTCCCACCAACGCTCGGAATAAAGCAGACACCCAATCAATTTTGCCTTAATAATTAGCTCCCATTGACAATTACGTTATTTCCCCCCCTTTTTTTTTCTTCTTTCTTCCCTTATCTCGATTCCAGCACTATCACTTATAAGCATACTCTGTCCATTGAATAACAGAGCCTACAATCTAGTAATATAGATATATCACTTCTTATTGGTTACTCAGTAAGGCCCTTATTTACTTGAGGCAATACTGTAATGCTTAATATTGCACATTATATAACCAAGGTTTATTTCATTCGTCTCCACTTTCACTCATTACTCACTTTTCACTTTTGTTTATTGAACAGTATGTGAGATTCCTACATACCCAGTTTGAACAACTGCCTATTCCATACTCTCATACCCAATTTGGGGTTGTATTGATGGTGGATATTGTGGGTAAAGATAGTCTTCATGAATTTCATATGAGTGATTATACTAATACTCAATAAAATATATAGGGTTTAGTGCTGTAAGTATATATTTATGCCGCTTATCCTGTTTCTAATTAGCCATAAACATCTACTAGTTGACTACGATGGCTGCTGAAAAGGGAGATTCTGGTGCAGAAGCCATTGCACTGGAGATAGGATCTTACATGGGTGAGGTGAGATTCTCTTCAAATAAGATACCCAATCATATTCTTATCTTTGTTTACTCTTTAGTGTATAGAAATCATTGAGGAATTTGGTGGCGATGTGGTTAAAGTATAGTTGATATCAGATACAATAACAATTGGGTATTTATCTATCATTTTAGTTCCTAGGTGATGCAGTCTTGGTTTGTTTCCAGCCTATCCCATTCGATACTAACGATGGCACAACGGATACCACCACCGAGGATTCAATAAAGAGAAAGAAGGACTTGATTACCAGGGCAGTTGACTGTGGCCTTCAACTATTGGCTAAACAGTCCCACTATAGAGTGTATTTAACTGCTGAAGAGAGATCTAAATACAGATCTTCAGCTGTGGATGATAAGAAAGTAAATCCCCAACGCTTTGTTATATTTGATGGAGAGACCAGCAGTGTAAACAGCAGAGGATCATTCTCGGACGGAAGCACTACTTCATTAGGCAATGACTTTGATCATAGATACTTTAAGAAGTACTCAATTGCCTTCAGTCTATGGGACTTTATACCAGTAATATTTGGAAAGAGCCGAAAAAATAAGGTTTATGCAACAAGAAGAGTAAGTGATACAAGTGACACTACAACAGAACGTAACGCCATTGACCTCGAGTTACACATAGCACTCTCTTGTGGGGACATCACTAATGTTGTATTGGGTGACATTAAACCTTCTAAACATTCCACACATTATTCGAGAAGTAGCTATTCACCCTCTCCTGTATCACCCATTCACAGAAGAAGCACCCGAAATAAGCGATGTTCCTATATGAGTGTGAATGATAATGATTCTGGGAATCAGGTACTGGAGTACCAAGGTCGATTGGAATACGCTATTTGCGGTCCTGCTGTTGAGTCATTGGAAGATGCGCTGACTAATGCTAATGCAGGTGAGATCAGCATCACTCCAGAAGTATACTCTCTTTACCAGCAAGACAACCCTATATTAAGGTGTGAAAAGAGAAAACAGTTCTATATATTGAAAAGTTCCCTTGTTAAACCATCACACCGAAAGAACTCTCGTTTTGCTAATCACTTACACCATCATCACTCTCAAAAGACACTCATTCCATCCCACCATCTATTGTGCGATCATGTGAATGCAACCACATCAACACTCAATACAGAGAGTATCATCTCACACAGCAGAAACAGCTCTGTCATTGAATTACCTGTAGATAAGAATAGTAACTATCTCAAGTATATCAACAGAAGTGCTCTTTATCAGCTACAACACAGCACAGATGAGAATCTGATGCCTCAATTCAGAGATGTCACTATCATGTTTATCAGTCTGGGAAAGTTGAATGTCGCCATTGAAAGTGGACTGAAGATCGCGCAGAAAGCAGTATACACAACCATTCAAACACTGGTCAAATATGAAGGTGTTCTTCAGCAATTCGCCATTGATGATAAAGGTGCAACACTCCTTGCTGTATTTGGATTACCTCCTCTCTCACATGAAAGAGAGGCTATATTTGCTGCAAAGGCTGCTATCGATATTAGAGATAGTCTTTTGACATTTGTTGAAGGTTTCTCTATTTCGTTATCTACTGGCACCATATTCAATGCTGTATTACCACAGAAGAGCCCTTATAGGCGTGACCCTGCCATTGCTGGTGATACCATCGTTCTGGCAGTCCGTATGCTGAAGTTCCCCTTTTCAAAAAAATCCATTGTGTGTGATTTTGCGACGAAACAGCAAATAGGCAGATCCTGTGATTTCGCGGATTATGGAGAAAACTTTGTTAAAGGAAAGATTAAACCTATTCAGATATATGGTATTCTTCGGTTTGACGCTAACAAGATAGAAAGGATTGCTTCGCAAGATCAAGATGTAACATCAAATATCATTGGATATAGGGTGGAGATGGAAACGGCCACAGATTTCGTAGATGAATGGAATGATTCACAGAATCACCACTTATTGATTGTCTCAGGAGCATCAGGAGCGGGCAAGAGTTTCTTCTGTAAAGCGCTAAGCAAGGTTATTTCAACAGATACAACCATATGTTGTTGGACATCATCAACAGAAGGTAAAAAATACATAGATATGGATGATAGCTATGTTATTTATCTTATTTATATTAGTGGAGAAGAGCTCAAAATATTATCTTGTAAAGAACATATTGCTAGGATTATTTGATATCATCGAATCACGTCAGTTACCTGTTAATACAAGAAGAAGACATCTTTTCCCTAATGGTTCAGGAGGATTACATATGAATGGCTCAATCAATTCGTATCACATGGATGACTGTTCAAGTAATTCTTCAGTTATTTCTATCGTGCCTTCTGCAACTACAACAAAAGAAAATCACACATCCAATTGTATAAACGGACTGCCTGCTATAACCACCTTTTCATCACTATCACGAATGTCTAATACAGCCAACTATGATCCTTTAACAGATTCAGCTAATGAACTGATTAGTCTCATAGGCAGATGTCTACGAGTATGTGGTGAAGATGAAGGGTTTCTTCCTTTGTTTAAAGTGGTTTTTACTTCGTTGGCTAATCTCAAAGACAATAAGTACATTCGCAGAGTAGATAGCCGTGGTCGTGATATTCTTTTGACAGGTGTAATCACTCGAATGATCCGTTATGTGTCAGAACATGTAGGCCTTGTATTCATCTCGGATGATGTCCAGTGTATGTACTATCTTTGAAATAGGATTGATATATATATATATTGATCAATATCATTCAATAGGGGCTGATTCTTCATCTATCCGATTGTTGCAGCATATCCATGAACATTGTCAGAGAGTGTTATTGATACTGGCTACCAGACCTGTTCAAGATTATAAAGTTACCTTCATAGACACCTTCCGGGAGACTGGCTATTTCGAAGAGATTAGCTTGAATGGTCTTAGTTCCCCTGAAATAAAAGAAATTCTGTTGCAGACATTTGCCTCAGCGAATGTTGAAACAGTGAGCCCTGAAGTATTAAGGGTTGTCCAGAAAAAGACAGCTGGAAATCCCCTTTATATCAAGTAAGTTGGACTACCTTGAATGATATATCCCTCATTAACTGACGTGATTAAACCTAGGAATATGGCTATTGTTTTGAAGGATCTACATCACATTGAGGTGGTTGAAGGAGTACTGGTGCCTACCAATACCCGATTTGATTTGGAGCATCAACTTATGAATCTTGATTACAAACGGATTATAAAAACACAGTTTGATCGATTGAATAGTGGATTTCAAGAATTTTTAACCGTAAGTAACATCCACATCTATTTTGTGAATTTCACTGTTCTGACTATAAGTAATGATAGGTTGCAAGTTGCCTGGATCAAACCTTTACCATTAAGGAAGTTCAATCAGTCCTGAAAGAGAGTAACACTGAATTCAAATATGTGACAGAAGAAACGGTTCAACAGAAAGTAGAAGCGTACGATGTATACAAATTTCTAAAGAAGGAAGCTGACAGCATACTTGCACAAAACAAAATAATATATACATTTGCACATATCAGTATTCCACAGTGTATTTACGACATGGTCTCCTATGAAATAAGAATTGCGCTCCATCGGTCACTTGCTACCTTTTATGAAGACTCACTCAGAAAAGAAAATTACGCCGAATTACTAGGGAAGATCACCCGCCATTATCTCCAAACCGACCGAGTTGCTAAACAGTTATACTTTCTCCGTGCACTTGCAGAACTAAACATGAAATCATACCTTTTACCGGAAGCTACCATCAATCTAGAAAAGGCTGTCAAGATCATTGATGAAAACCAAGAATTGGCCGTTCTTTATGGACGTCTACGCAAATGTGATATCTACCGTCAGTTGGGAATGTGTTTCACTATGCGCACTAAATTGGAAGAAGGTGAACGATATCTGTTTCTAGCTTTGGATTGTCTGGGTGAACCATGGCCTCGCAGTGAACCTGAATTTCTCTATAAGTTCTGGATCAATCGCTTCACACAATATAAACATAGAAAATTACCCATATTCAGGAGATTAAATAAAGATTATAAAGAGATTGAAACACGGGTTGTTGAAATTATGGCTTTATTGTCAAATATATACTTTTTTACTGGCAAAGGCCGTGATTTCGTGTACTCCTGTCTTGTGGGTCTCAATGCTTGTGAACGATTGGGCGAGGTCAATCCAAACTACACTCTCTTCTTGGCTAGAAACTCCTTGCTTTGTTGGCTGAACGATGATAAACAGCAAAGCATATTCTACATCACAAAGGCTCTCCGCTACATAGACGAGAAGAATGACTTTGACACCCTCAGTATATATGCACATCTCTATTTCGCTGCTGGGAGGTTCAAGAATGCTAGTGAATTGCTCTATAAATCTATTGATGCTGTACGGACATTGGGTGTGGTGACCGATTGTCAAGCATTCTACCGTTCTGTCGGACTATTGATTACTATGCGTATCTTTGAAGGTTCCTTGGATAGTTCGCCTAATGACCTCTTGTTGCTGAAACAAATGGCAGACACAGCACACGCGAATTGTGATTTTGAGGCTGAAATCTGGTTGGCCGTATATAATATAGGCAATGCATTAATCATGGATAAATTACGTGAATGTGAAGCATTTGTTACACTACTGGAGACTAATCTGAAGCAATCAGCGGATTATAATCGAATAGCAATACATGGAACACTGCTTTATTACTACGCACGAATGCATAATTATACAAGTGCCCAGAGACATTTAATGCTACTGGTGAGCATATTACCTTTATTGACAGTAACACGTAAGTCATTACATAAACATATATGAATCAAATGTACTGAGTAGTTCATTTCGATCATAGCCAATATATTTCCTATATTTGGATTGATCTTTGGTACGATGGGTATGTATTACATGTTAGAAGACGATCAAGTAGCATTTGTATGTGTTGGTGATAGAAAACGATACAATCGCTTTATTCATGGTGTATTCAAAATCAATCATGCATTTCAGCAAGTGAAGTTTTGGGAGTTCACTCAACCTTGCCTGTATCTTGCTAGAGCTCTACCTTATATAAGTACAGGCAGAACGGTGGAGGGCTTTACTGTTCTCCAACACGGTGCGCACGCAATGCATTTGACGCAAGAAATAAAATTCTTGAAGGCATTCTATTGGGCTAACCTTGGAAAATATGCTTTTACACCCAGTGATCGTATTGCATGGACAGAGAATGCCAGGAAGGATCTTGATGATCTTAATATTCCTGCCCATGTCTACTGCAACCCTGACCCTGTCACCATGTACTCTCGAGATACCCCCGCTGATCTGATAGCATAACCCCACACCTTCGACAATCATTTGCAAGAGCCGTGTATATTAATTCGTCAATAATCTTAGTTAGTTTTACCTAGCACTTTTATTCCTTTATTCTTTTGCTCTTTTTTAAATTTAAATATCTATTTCTGCTGTTAATCTAATTTACTTTTGAAGCATTGCTAACATATCCTCAATTTTGCTAAACTTTTCTCGGGGCTTCCCGATCTCTTTACCCAGTGTGAACTCTGCGTCTTCTATTATTTTCCAATCTGAATAAGTTACAGGAACAATTTGATTTTCCTTCATCAACTCAGTCAGACCATCAGCACCATCCTTCTCATCTCCTTCCAACATTTCCTTTCCGTTCTTTAGATCATCAACAATTGTTTCTGCTGTTTCATAAGCGTCTGTCATAGTAGTGACAATGACACCGGTCGGGCCTCGTTTCAGCCACCCTGCAGTATACATTCCTGGTAAATCTTTTCCTTCATACAGAATCTTACCATAATTATTAGGAATACGGCCCTGACGATCATCAAATGGCACACCATCCATAGCTACACTTTTATAGCCAATACTCTTCAATACTATTCCACACTCCTGAGTTTCGTATTCACCTGTTCCCACTGCTTTTCTTTGATCTAAAGGTCCTTCCAATCTGTTCAACTCGTATTTGATACCACTCACTTTCTTATTATCAGGAGTAGCCAGGATTTCAGTAGGACTACGAAGAAATTGAAGAGCCCAAGATTTCTCGCCTACTTGTGTTGCAGAACCTTTATTTAACAAAGCCATCAAACGTTTCAATGGTCTGTTTTTACTGATTAATGATGCCGATTCATCTATTTCTCTACTGATATAGTCATAATCTGCCTTATATTGTACACCAGGTAGTGACATCTGTTCTCTCAACTCTTTAGAGGTAAATGATACCTGTATAAAATCAACCAATATTAATTCGTTGGTCTCCTCTGAATCAACCGCTCCCTTACCTGTACAGGACCTCTTCTTCCTACAACGTGGACATGTTTAATACGACTCTTTGATAAGGCCTCTAAAGCATATTCTGTAATATCCGTCTTCCTTAATTCATCAATAGGGCTCAATAATATTCTAGCAATATCAAGGGCTACATTTCCTTGCCCAACCACCACAGCTGTATCTGTATCATCCAAAGGTAACTCTAGAGTGCTGTAGTCAGGGTGCCCATTATACCAACCAACAAAGGATCTTGCTGACTCCACACCATAAAGATCCTCACCGGGAATATTCATTTTTCTGTCTTCACTTGCTCCATAAGATAGGAGAACAGCATCAAAATGTCTCTTTAAATCCTCAATAGTCAAACCCTTTGTGCCTGTTCCAACAGGTACATTACCATAGAATCTAAATCTGTCATCTTCAGCTACCTTGTCAAAGGTAGTCATCACATTCTATAATAATCACCATGTTATGTTTATGCGTCATTTCTAAGTGTGTATCCTATTTACCTTCACTTCTGGGTGATCGGGAGCAACTCCAAAACGGACTAAACCATGAGGAACAGGTAATCTGTCAAACATGTCAATCTGAATAGTGGGCCATTCTTTCAATAACTTATGTGAGGTATAGAATCCAGCAGGTCCACTGCCCACTACTGCTAATCGAAAGGGTCGTGTACTGAATGCTCTTGAGAGTAAGGTCATCTTGTTTTTTATTAAGGATGAATTCTGACCGATGCCGATATTTTCCTTTATTTCGGCAATCTAAAATAAGAAGGGGGTAGTTTTTTATTTGGGTGTATACCAAGCTGCATTTCCACCCCAATCTCTCTCCAGTTAATTTCTGTCGTTTTTAATGGTGATAGAAGTCCCTTTTATTTATGTTTAGTAGCATGTTCTGGTTGATGACAACTTGGTTGGTTGGAAAATCGATTTTTATTATTGTACAAAGTCAATCCATTTAGGCAGGAAGTACAATATAAAGCTTAATGTAAATTTATCCTAGCCCCTTTCAAGAGATATTGGTGTGTGAACCAGTAATAATCTGCTTCAATTCTGTGCTCTCCAGTATGTTTGCTCATTTGTCATCTAGGATTTCACCTATTTGCTTTTCATATGTCATATGAATATAACATTTGATGTCAATACCAAATCCTATAACTATCGAATGAATCAGGTGGCTACTTCATATGAACATGGATAAGATGTCGTTCATACTCATATGAAAGTGTAAAGAGGCCTGCCCGTCTATATCCTTTCGCTTTCAATACCCGCACTGAACACGATGAAGGGAAACTGTGGTATTTGAATCAACAATAAACCAATAGAGATCAAGCATAGATTGCGTAATTCTCTCGAATGATCAACAAAAAGAAGTGTTTATCTTGAGAGTATTTATACGTGCAATATGATCATCAAACAAATGCTGTATAAGGAACACCAAGGAAGAAGATAGAAACAATTGTATTTGTCAGCAATCAGGTTGCATGGAGTACATGACATTTCTGTGGCTTAATTGCTCATAAAGAGGGAAGATCTTGACGTTATCCTCTCCGACTCAATCGACCATCACCCTCATTTTCTCTGTTTATATTAATTACCCATAACTATTCCCTATCTTCCCTCTTTCTCTTTCCAATACTACATCTATATAGGCATCAATGGGATTATTATCATTGGGTACACCTCTTCCATGGAATGAAGCCAAAGAATATGCAGACCACGTAAGGGAACATGGTATCACACAGTTCTTGAATATATATCATAGTCAAAAGAACAGAGAAAAGGAATGTTTATTGTGGGGTGATGAGGTACAGTAGTGTATACAACGTATATACACTACATATTGACTCTTCTATCAGATTGAGTATATAGTGGTTAAAGTGGATGATAAAAAGAAGACTACCAAACTATCTCTCCGTGCCTTTGCTATATTGGATATATTGAGTAAAGAAGAACAAGCATATTTAGAAGGACGAACAAAGTAAATAGAGCAAACATCGTCTATTCTGCTGTTATCTCATTCCATTTACTGTTATCAATAGAACTGAACCTGCTGCACTATGGAGACCTGAATATGGCCGATACATGATTGAAGGTACCCCTGGTATGCCCTATGGGGCAACATTTAGAGATCTGGTCAGTGTTGAATCGAATATGAAACTGAGACGTAAAATGGCAAGAGAGGCAATGCATCCGGATGAATATCCTCTTACACTCGTGAACTATCCTCGACTGGGTTGTCCTCATGAGACATATCCAGACCATGAACCTAATGGAAAAGCATGTCAGAGTATGTTTGTACCTGATGAAATCATAAATCCACACGCCCGTTTCCCGTAAGATGATATGGCTTGATTGATACTGGATCACATTACTCATCTTTTTTTCATCTAGTACTCTGACAGCCAATATTCGTCGTCGCAGAGGGTCCAAAGTGAAGATCAATATGCCCATATATCATGATATCAAGACACCTAAACCCTTTATTGATCCTACTATTCCATGGAATCGTAATCTATTTGACCATGATAAAGAAGCAAAGAATGGAGCAGCTTTACCTGATCATATCTATATGGATGCAATGGCCTTTGGTATGGGTTGTTGTTGTTTACAAATCACTTTTCAGGCATGTAATATAGATGAAGGAAGGAGATTATATGATCAATTGGCACCTGTTGCACCCCTTATGGTAAGTGTTAGTTCATACTAAACATTGCATCTAAAGAGTAACATCTATCTTTATTTCAGATGGCACTATCCGCAAATTCACCTATCTATAGAGGCTATCTGGCTGATGTAGATGCACGATGGAATGTTATCTCTTGTAGTGTAGATGATAGAACACCCGAGGAGAGAGGAGAAAAGGTAAACAAAATTAGAGAGGATTGTGTTTTTTAAATAAAACAATACTGATAGTCTCTTTCTTTTATTTTCAGCCTCTGAAAAACTCACGCTTTGTGATCAACAAATCTCGTTATGATTCCATAGATTCCTACTTATCCAACGATTCCACTTATAAACCCAAATATGATGATATCAACCTGGTTTATGATAAAGACATCTATAACAAGCTGAAGAAGAACGATATAGACGATAAATTAGCCAAGCATGTTGCTCATCTGTTTATCCGTGATCCTCTGGTTATATTCAAGGAGTTATTAGATGTGGATGATAAAAAATCATCAGACCATTTTGAGGTAAAACGATTAACTTATTACTATTTAACTCATGGGTGTTGACCTTTCTTCGATGCATAGAACTTACAATCCACTAATTGGCAAACAATGAGATTCAAACCTCCACCACCTAACTCCAACATTGGCTGGCGTGTCGAGTTCAGAAGTATGGAAGTCCAGTTATCAGATTTCGAGAATGCTGCTTATTCTGTCTTCATTGTTTTGTTGACTCGTGTCATCCTGAGTTTCGGTTTGAACTTCTATATTCCATTATCAAAAGTTGATGTTAACATGCAGACAGCGCATAAACGAGATGCAGTCCTCAAAGAGAAGTTTTATTTCCGTAAAAACATTTTCACATGTAAGTAACACTTTGGAGTTTTTATGGTGATAAGAGCTGATGATTTTGTAAAGCACAAAATAGAACTGCAGAGAATGATAACGATGAGTTTGAGTTGATGACCTTGAATGAAATTGTCAATGGAAAGGTAATGCAGTTCAAGTAAACATCCAACTTTATTGGTTTATTGATTGGTTTCTCCTTGTATTCTAGGCCAATGGATTCCCCGGTTTTATTCCTTTGATCCATAGCTACCTCAACAGTACAAATATTGATATTGAGACACGTTGTAAACTATCTTCTTACTTGAGTTTAATAAGCAAAAGAGCCAGTGGAGAACTCATGACAGGTGCAGCCTACTTACGTCAATTTGTTACCAAGCATCCTGCTTATAAGCATGATTCTGTTGTATCCCCTGAAATCACATATGATCTTGTAAAGAGAGCTGATCAAATTGCCAAGGGTGAATTCAAAGTACCTGAATTACTGGGCAGTAACAGCGCATAAATCATTCTTTTATGTTGTTGTTTATGTATGTATGTATTATCATTCCGGTATACATTTATTGTATATGTTGTAAACTAATTAATTTATGTCAGTATAGAATAGAAAGAGGATTCAAAAGAGAAGATACAGGTTATAATGCTCTGTTTTTGCTGTTAGATATTTGTAATAAACTATGTGTCGTGTATATGATTTTATTAAATTGTGGGTGCCCAGTTGTTTGCATAATTATATGTGCGTATAAGATGCCAATCCGTGATAAAGGCATTTATGTTTTTATATGAGTATGTTAGTTGGCAACTGAGCACCATGACTGCTGTGAATTATGCATTGTATTCTGACTAGAATACGCCCATCTCTCTCCTTGGTTACCATAGGTGATGGATTTACTAGATATACTTGTATCAATAACGTGATCTTCCGTAAGTCCTATTGACGTTTCAGTTTTTGGTTCTGACTGTAACGTATAATTCTTGCCAATTCTTGAGATACTATCAATCATACATGGAGAAAGAATAGGGAAGGACGCATTATCGTTTTTGTACATTTCTAGTTCGTCCCCGTTGCACTCTTCTTCATCTCCACTATCTTCCAATGTTATTACTGAGTCACATTGCTCATTGTATATCAATAAATAGTATTCCTTCTCTGCATATTCACACCAAGTACTATAAAAAGCATGATCAGATATATAAGCAGCTGATGTATGCATATTAACATACCCCAATGTAAACATATCAAAGTGTTCTATCTGTTTTATTCTCCCATTCCTATCAATTGTGATTCGTGGTTTAGGAGGAGATGGGGCTTTGCCATGAACAGTCAGTTTAGGTGTTGAATACTCTTCAAAGATTTGCCTTCTCTTCATTTCCAACTGATGTGTCATACGTATCAAACCTTGGTGAGCATCATGAAGAAAGAACTTTTCTAAGCTCATAAACGTATCTAAAAATCTCTCAGCAATAAGTCCATTCCTTTTCAAGTCACTCAATCGAAACTGGCCCGGGACGGATGGTTGAACCAGATCGTTGCTAAAGAAGGAGGTTCTTTATTAGACTTCAATCTATTTTATAGATATAAAGTTATAGGGTAGTAGCTTACATTTGACATATAATATCATCAAAAATAATTGAATCATCGAAGTAGCTATCGAGTGTTCTGTATGATCTACAACATTTGTTTATATATATATGTATAAAGTGACTTCTTGTGGGTTACCTATCTAATCGTTCCTGCCACAACTCATGCAGGTCACATGTGGTTATTATGCCATCACCATCAGAATCTATGCATTTGAACCTATTATTTTAAATAAAATGTTGAGTTGTAGCAATGCTATACTGCTTTATATTTCTAACCAGTATTCTATTGCGACTGGAGTGCTCTTGTCTATATCCGATAGCAATAACCCTGGAACAAAAAAAAATGGAAATTGAGAACTCCCATGGAAATCATTTATGCTCTGCCCATTTACATATAAAATCGAGGTATGTCAAAGCTGGGTTGTTCTTAAAGAAAGGAATACATTGAGGGTCATTTCTGGTAAATGCAGGTATTCGACCATGCACCATCAATTGATCTGTCAACTTGTTGGATAATGCACACCCATTGTATCTCAGCAGATCTGATCTAGATAAGATTAGATCATGATCCTCATCCAATGTCCAGAACTTGCAGTAAATGACATAGAAATGCCTATAAGAGAAACAATCACGGGTCTATTATAAAGAATAACAAAGAAGCTTAGATATAATGTGTTAATGGTATGCATTGTATGTTACATTATTTAGATCCACATCTGGACCCAGTGCCTTGATCATCTCAACAAATTTACTCTTACAAAAACCGTATAACTTCATTCTTCCCGAGGTGCAATTGGCTTCATAAAATATTCGACAAATAACTGTTTCAACTATAAAAGGTTCTGAATGAATACAGTGTCTATATAATTTGATTCCTTATTCTTTACTGTATCTTTCCTGAAACATAGGGTTCGAAGATAAAAAACCTAGTGCTGGATGGTTTGAAATAATATCTAGTATAGAAATATAAGTAACTTGTATACTTTGTATGCACGTATTTACCCTCTAAAACAGGTAAGAAATCCTCGGGTGTTATCCAATCACAAGATTGCTTCTTCAAGATATGAAAGAAAAGAGAATGATCAGAGTGAGAATGTCTTGCAATAGCCGCCCATCCTCTAGTATAATAAAAGCAAAGGTTAAATTCTGATATTATAAATGATGTGCACATGTCATTTTACTGTATAAACTCTGTGAAACTAACACGCATCTCAACCCTTCCCATTGATTCTAATTTTTGGAAGAATGCCATGTTTAGATATTCAGGCAGACCACATAGTTTTGTCACAGGCAAGTATTGAAATACTGATAGATACTCTTCTTCCTCATATATGTCTTTTACTTTATTCTACAAATATACATAGGCTATTAAGACACAGATAGATCAAGGAGTATGTGATCCTACTATTGTTCTTAATATGTACTCGTCGTGTTGAGATTTAACTATTCCCTCAGGATAATAGAAACGAGGAATAGACATGTTGAGATGATAAACTAACAGAAGAGAGTGTATAAATAATACAAGCTATTTTAATTGATGATATTTCAATATTAACTAATGCGAAGGTGAATATGTAGAATATCCGGGGTGAATCCCTAACCAACGAAATAAATAAATGTCCTTTGCTTACCTATACTTCAAAACATGGCTCATAATATATAATTACTTGTTAAGGTATTAGGCAGACATAAATCATGGAATCAGAACTCCACTTAAATTATCAGCAACCATTGTGCATTATGCAAGAACTTTCTTCAAATGAAATGATCAAGGTTCAAGTTACTTATAACTGACATTGTGTCAGGTACTCAATAAGAATGGCACTTGTAAAATTATCAACTGATAAGTTACTGCATTCTTCCCGTTTAAAGCTATGTAAATAATAAGAAAAGAAATGTTTGAAGGAATTAAGGGGTTGATCATAGACTCTGAATTATTCCTGGTACATATCATGCTATTATAAACTGACAATTGCACAATCTATATTGTTTTGGAGCATTCAATGCATTGCTCGTTAATTTATATGAAGCATCAATATTATAGAGAGTAGAATTAGGATGGTTCCTATATGTGTACGCCCACCAGCTGTACATGTGCATAAAATAAGACGAGATTGAGTAGATGCATTAGAAATCAATGCCTTTTACCCATTCAAATTCACTATCTACTTCCCTCAGTTGTCATTACTGCTACTTCTGTTTTCACTTCTCTATTATTGTACAATACGAATGTAGTATTCACTTAGCCACTTTGCCACATAACTTAAACCTATTTCTTGTTGTTTAGGCTTTGCCCATTTCAATCTGATTCAGTTTGTATGTACAGAGATAACACCATTTTAGGCCAATCCCAAAGAAACATAAAGTATAATGGTTTATTCCAATAAAAAGTATCCTTTTACTGGTATTCATAGTGATTTTGAAACAATAAAAAATATTTTTGGGACATAGCCAATGGGTATAAGGAAAATACTTCGGTGTTATTAGTTGAGAATACACCAGAAAAAATAAAGAAGCAGAACACTAATTGCAGTAACAGATGAATCATTCAAGCAGGTCCCATCTGACATTCATTGTAATTGGTGCTGTTCTTATTCTGTGTGCCTCTCAATATTTCAGAAGTAAGCCGAGGATGTCATGTCTATTTTCAATTTATATGATTGATTGATTACCAACATTATCACTTTATATTCCTATTAGAAATATTACAGAGTAATATATGTGCAATACAAATATTTTACCTTTACAGTACCAATATTTATTCTTTTTCCCCAAAAACACAGCAAAAACCTGTAATACTTATATACACATTACATTTTTAATATATCAGATAAGCCCATTATGCCTGTTTTTCCTTTACTGGTATCAATTAAACATCAACCGATTTACTACCATTTATATCAATGAACGCCGCAACTTATAGGTCAGAATAGGGATAAGGTATCACCATTACAATAATATCAGTGCCTTTCTATAACCATCTTTTATGGTAAACAATAGAGAAAGTTTTACAGTCAATTACTTCTATTGAAATTATAGAATAAATAGCTCCCCCCCCCTCCTAATGGCCAGTAAATAAACCATTATCAGTGGACGTGGACAAGCACTTCACTCAAGATTACACTATTTTTTTTGGCTGACTTTCTCACACCTACTCTAATGACTGGGTCTTTGTGCAGTTGATTGGACAATTCCAGTATCCGATCTTCATCTATTGCATATTAAATGGACAAATCACTAAATAGCTTGAGTACGTACTTCTAAATCATTCTACTCTATCCCGGATGAATCAACAATATCTACCCAGTGTTCAATCTTATAGAGTATTTCCAATTACAAAGTGTCAAAGAAGACATTAAACGGATCCCAGACTGATTATTTCCTAGTTTAAAGAAGATAGAATGTATCACCGAAAATGATGGACTTCTGTTGCAAAAAAAGAATACCTCATGGAATCTCAGTACAACCGTTCCAGAGTGAACAGGGCCTTTTTGTCTCTCTAAATAGATAGGTCATTAACAGACAGAACAAACAAGTGTTGAACTGTTTCCTATAAACATATAACCTTACCCATGTTACTTCTCTCTGAATATAGACATAATCACCCAAATCAGTCCTTCTGTGTAATTTATCGAAGTGGACCCATATTCACCTGTATTTGTTACACTTTCTATTTTGATATTGATATTGTATTACACTCTCGTCTGATGACAAGTACAAGACAGGTGAGACTGACTGGGTGAATATAACAAAAGCATCAATGACTAGATTGCTTAGTTCAGGCTGTATAGTAAGAGAAAACAGGCTTATTTGTATTCCACTTTGAAGCACTCGGGCTGATTTATTTTAGTTCACAAGGAATATCGGGTTTATTTCTACCATTGCCTGCCTTATCTCTCACAAAATAAAAATCCCCGGAAGAATAAACGATTATATCTTATATTAAAAAGTGAGCATTTTATATTAAACTCTGTACCTCAGTGGATACAGAAACTCCTCCCTTTTTATGCTCTATTTGAACAAAACAATCAAAGTAACTATACCATGAATTTACTCCCACCATTGATAATATAGGTTAGACGGTATTTATTGACAAAATGTGATAAATGTGTCTATATTTCATACAGACAAGTGACTGTAGATTTATCATGTCATTCCATATTGTTGTTGAGTAACCTAGAGAAATGGCCCTTGCCTCCCTTTTTCATTCTAATGCAGAGATTTATCTGGATGATAACCCAGGACTTCCGCTGTATGGTTCCATCAAACACTTTGAAGATGAGGGTTATTATTTTTACTTTCATGCAGAATTGATCTAGATTTGCTACATTAAGGTATAGGGGATAGATTAAATGTTTATTATATACATTTATATAGTTTATAAGAATGAAAAAAGAGATGTGTGTGTGTGTGTATGTTACATAACATATGATGTCACTTGAAGGTAGATAGTATATATAGGTATTATTGATACATTCAGTCTATTTACCCTGTGTATATACAATTCATGACATGCATGCGTTATTAATATATTAAATAAATAAGAAGGTGATTTCTAAATGAACTAGGTAGATAACCATGGATGGTTGAGTATTTGTTGAATAGTGAGTCTCTTGGTGATATCACGTTCCAGGGTTCCTCTGATCAGATCAACAGATTCTATAAATATATATATATATATATGTGTGTGTGTGTGTGTGTGCAATTAATTAATAATGAAAATTTTGGTTCTAACTCTATTTTATCAGCTATACGAATAAATTACCTTCCGATAAAATATAGGGCAATCTTAATTCTCGTTTCATGATTTCTTCATAGTTATAGAAAGGGTTTTCACGATAGATAAGAGTATAGAGTAATGTACCACAGGCCCAGACATCTTGCGGTGGTCCAGTATAACTGAGATTATTCAATACCTCGGGTGCAGCATAATCAAGAGTGCCCGCAAATGTTTCGAACTTTCTATTGGGCTTCACATAGGCGGCACTTCCAAAGTCTATCAGTCGAACCAGTCCATTGGAATCCAGTATGACATTCTCATCTTTAATATCACGATGAACAATACCATGGTCATGTAGGTGCGCTACTCCGGAAATAATCTGTCTAAAGATTGATTTGATTTCATATTCTTTCATATGATCATTGAGTTCTATATAATCAAACAGATCCATACTGTCACCATAGAAACTAGTAACTATGTAGTAATAGTCATCATCTTCGAAATAGTCCACTGAAAAAGAAAGAGAGTGAGTCCAACAAAATTGATCAGTACATATTTTATATTCTAATATTTACACATTTCACTGCAGTTGATATGAGGTATTTTTCTCAGTGTATGAAGTACATGTATTTCGGCAGGTACTAGTCCCAGTTTGCGATCTCTCTTCCAGCAATCGACTAAAATGCGAGATTTGATAACATATTTTATCACAACTTCTTTCTATATTTGTAATTGTTTGTTTGTTAGGGGGGATGGATTAAGAAACTAATTGAAATAATGAAACTACCTTTTCAGGATCAGTCTTCAGATGGGCTAGCTTGACAAAGCCATAAGCACCTTCACCCAGGTTTCTGATAATCTCATAGTCATTGATGTTGTACCTCAGGGTCTGTGCAGAATATTCACCCATTCGAGGCCACGAAGGTGTTTTTTCTTCTGATGTGAGGGAGTCATCGGAGGATGAGATGGTCGAGAAGGCGGGTCTGGAGAAGCTCCTGATGTTGGTGGGGTATTCTTCATTTCTGATAGATGGTCTTTGTTGTATGGGTGATGTTGGTATATTGATTGATTTGGATCGGCTAATGGTTGTCTCTAATTCGACGTTGGTGGGGGATGCTACATTGTGGTGACCGTAGCGAGAAAGAACGGCATCACGGTCATAGGATAACCAGAGACCGTAATGGTCCTGAGCTCCCTCAAGTAATTTAATCTGTAAGTCTATTTCAAATGGAGTGCCATCTCTATGTACTGCAATCATTTGGGGTAAGGAATTGGTGGGTGGGTGAGAATAGTATGAGTGATGAATAGAGGAGAAAGAGGTATCTGGAATTGAAGCCAGAATTTTACGGCATATTAAATTATTGAGGATACATCCATGCTGTAATAAATCATCACGTTCTATACAAGATATTAATGCAGGGAACTGAGGTAACAACAGCGAGATATTCTTATTTGTTAAGTCGTTTCCAGAAAAGCCAAATAGGTGCTTTGTGAATGCTACATCACAATTCTCAATCGTATTACTGTTTCGCTTGACTGTCACAAGACCTGCCAAAGTAGGAATTGACGTGATACGTAGAATATTATAATCAGTAGTTTCCTGCATACGTGCCATCACAGGAAAATGTGCCCCGAGCTTGGTACTGCAGCCAAATTGTTTGGATGAAGAATCATATTTGGGGATGATTGTCGTATTGATATGTTTATGGATTAGTTCTGTTGATGAATAACCGAACAATCCATATACTCCATCTTCAGCATAAGTAATAGCATCATTCTAATTAGACCAGTTATAAAAGGAATGGGATGATATAGAAATAAATAATCATCAGACGATATGGAAGAGCATGAAGTGATAATAATTCAACTTACATGTCTATTCAGATGCATCTCCACTGTACTCTGGTACAATTCCTCCAAGATCCATATAAATATAGAAGACCCATTTTCATCTTTCTTCTCCTTCAACCATAGATAAACAGTTGATTTGGACTGATCTTGCTTTACAATGGGTACCTGTTACAAAATGGTAAGAAATGGGGGGCTCTAATTGTACTTATTTGGACTATACCATGTCTCCACCTATCAATATATTGCCCTTACTAGGGAATCGAGTGGCACCATCATCTTCTCTTCTCTTCACTATTTTCTCTAACAAAATTGATCTGAAGGAAGTATCTATGTATTCCAGTATGTGTGTTCCCATGTAATCATTGGCTTGGTTGATCCTTGATCCAGAAAGAATGGATACTGCCGTCTCATTCAACAGGCTTATTCTCCAATTATCATGTGTGGTAATGATGGCCTGGTTCTGGGGTAAATATCGAGTAGATCTACAGGATGTACTGTTATGAGGTACAACTGATGTCTTCCTGCAGAATATCTTCTCATTTGATATATCATTGTCGAATAATTGGGGAATAGATGTTAATGTGGATATCAATAGAGATGGATGTTTGATAGGTTCTTGGTCATCAGGTGTGACTGGAGCAGAAAGATCTAACATGTCAATCGATTCACTATCAGATGATCTTCGTGTAATGTAAGTAAATCTTGGAATGGATTGAGGAGACTCTGTCATTTGATGAGAGTAATCGGTGCAGATGTTACTGCTATTGTCGCGGTCATTATTATTACCATGATTGGCATCCCGACCATTGTTCTCGTTGTTCTCTTCGGATGATGTATAATAAGGATGTATTGATTCTTGATAGAGTGTGGTATGATCACCATTGTATAATCTACATAATATATGATTGAATATACATATATATACATTCACACATATACATATACACACATATATACACATATAAATATATACAGATATACGTATATATACATATATTTGATATATTATATATATACATAAGCACATACATATATACGTATTTACATATATATATTTATATTGTATGTCTAATTTAACTATTTGAACCTTTATAAATTAACAATTTAAAATCAAATTATTATACTCATTTTACCGAGTATTCATGATGTTGCTGTTGTTGTCTATAAGATATATGTTAGCTATGGTAGCTATGGTGATAGGCATGGTTACTGTGAAACATACCTGTTTGTGTGTGGTTCATAGAGAACAAATTAATATAATAATATAAAAGTAGGGAAGAGGAGAGGTTGGAATTGGATTGAGATTTTTATTTCACTCTGTATTATATGGTTTACCCTGCTTTAATTTTGCCTGAACTCGTTTTGCCAGATTAGATATGTCACAGGGCAGATTGTTTAAGCAGCAACATCTACCGTCATTGAGATAAGATAATACACACATGGCAAGTACTATTATATGATGATAGTAACAGCATAAACATATGATAATGGGATACTTTTCATCATAAAAAACCTTATTTTTCACACCTCCAAACCATAGTCCGATTACACATTTATAGTAATATTGATGTGGTTGGTTCATTTCTAATAGAAAGGTTCAACTATGTAATCATTCAGTTAGGAATACATCGTACTTCCATTTAGCATTCTATCAGAACCCTATCCCCTGTTTCCATTAAAGTTATCATGAATTCATATGAGTAATCACTGAGTGTAGTCCATATGAGTAATCACTGAGTGGAGTCCATATGGGTAATCCAATGATGAATGTGTCTCTATACATTGCTATCCATGCACGTATACCTCATATGTTCATTGGATATATACTATTTATATGATTCGTGTTAAAGGGCATGATTATATATATATATATATATATAGCATATACCAAGCTCAACATGATTGATAATTATGCATGATTATTCTCTCCTTTTAATACTTTGATTATGTATTAACCTTACTTGATGAGGAATGAGTTGAAGGCAATGGTTATTATCATATGTTCTCCTTCAATGTGCATCATAGAACTTAATGTTAATAATATTACCAATCACTGTCATTCGGATGAAGTGTATCTCTTTCTCTCCTCAGAAATAGTCTCTCTGTCATTCAACCTCCTCTTTCATCATCTATTGCTATTCTCGGCACACATTGCTTTTAGACTGGGGAGGAGCTGGTTAATGATGGTTGCAGAATGTCTATTTTGAGCATATTATCTACAGTGTTTATTGCCTAAAATAGAATGAATCAGAGCGGATAAGATATCAGCAGAAATGAAAGTAACAGAAAATGGGTATCTTTGAATGGATTCATTAATGACCAATGACTAATTGTACTATCTGATGTACGCAGTTTTATAGTGCCATTGACAAGTCAGGTTCTAATGCCATATATGTGCTGATATTACATTCATATTTATGTACACATGTATTAATATACATGTAGAATGCACCAAATGAGAGTGTCAAGTATCATCAGATAGTCTGATATAATCAGTAAAACTGATGTATATACTTTATGTAAGCATATCCAAGGGAAGTAATGGTTGTTCTGCGAAGGAGATTCAGATCGAATGGAAATAGAAAAGGAGTATAACGACTATTTGTAATGCCCAGGGCAATTTTGTATCGTGACATTAGATATTTTCGGTCCTGTGTACGATGGATCAATTGTAGGGATGAGTCAGTCAGTCAGTTCAAGAGAATAAGAAGTATTTTCATTATGAAAGAGACTGATATCTCGATTACCCTATTTCCTGTCATTGAAAGAAGTCTACGTAGATCATAGCTTGAAGTACCCACCCTAAAATAGACGGTATGCTGTCTTCCCAGTAGAATGATATGATAGGAGAAAATAATTTTGTACTTTAACCTCACAATACGCTATTGTTATTATTAGATATAGATTGGAATGGCTAAGTAATCGCAAGTGTTGGTAGACAATTTTATTGAGAGTAAGAAAGGGAATCTGGTCTAAGCAGTATATATATATATATATGTGTGTGTACCTTGCTCATCATCAAAATAGGATATGACCTTGTTTGAGAAATGCATGTTAATTCTTTTAAACAGAACAATACCAATAGGCATTTAGAACTTTCTTTAGCCAATTCATATTATTTACCTTTGCTGTTGAATGTGCAGACAACTCACTTGTATAAACTTCTATCTGTCTATGTCCATGCTAGGTCCCCTCATTATCAACTGAAATTCCCCCCTTGGCCTCTGATGAAGGACTACTTTACTTTACTGGTTTTGTGTCGTTTGTGTAAGCTAAGGCTTGGAATTAGAACAATATTCCCCCTTTACCACTGAATGAAGAGCCTCATTCCTTTAGTTGGTATGACTCGGTTCAGGTAAAGGCTTGGAATATCTAGTATCTCCTTATGCCACTGAAATCAGGTTCCTACTTTCATAGAGCGTGACTCATTACATGCAAAGGCTTGGTTGGATCCACCTTCGCCACTGAATTATACGAGGCTTCATCGTCTTCTTGGGTTTGAGTCAATTTTACGCATAGTCTTGGAATATCAGAAATATCTCCCCTTTGCCTCTGATAAAAGGCTTACTTACCTCTACTGGGTTTGTGTCATTTATTAAGCACCGGATCAAGGAATAATGGACGATATCTCCCCCTTTGTCACTGAATCGTAGGCTTCTTATCTTTGCTGGATTTGAGTTTGCTCATTTGTACAAAGGATATTGGAGTACTATACCATTTCCCTTTATGCCTCTAGAATATCTACACATAGGCATGGAACAGTGAATATCTGGCAACCTAAGCCGCTGAATTAGCTGGTTTAACTTTATATCTGATGAATCTGTTTCGATCGATGCTTGGACTAAATATATTGATTGGAAGTGTCCCCTTTTTGCCTCTGAGTAGTTGGTTTTGATACTTCCTATTCATGCTCAGGCTTGGTCACTTTTTTATGAGGGTGTTCCTGTTTACAGGAATCCTTCTTAGGGCATCTTTCTGCCGGAAAGCTCTATTTCTTACCATAACATGAAGATGAAAATGAAAAGTTAATGGCGTTGGCAATAAGATGTTGAGATGTAGAAGTATATTAATTGAATCTAGGTAGAATACCAGTAAAAGATAATTACAGTTACTTGGAACAATATGAGGCCAATTCACTCTACATAAACCTTGAGTACTCTCTTATGAATAAGGGACTTCACACTTCTTTCCCATATTGAGTGTACTGACATATGAACTTGTCACATTAAACTGAATTACTTAACACTTACGAAGTAGTCAAAAGAGAACTGGGTAGTGCGAAGACGGGAAGGTTCAATATATACAATCAGTTGGTAGAAGCTTGAGTGACTATGGCTGTTCATTGTTCAGTGCAGTAGAAAAATTCGAGGTTCTTTTCAATACTTCATTATAAGGGAATGCTATCATAACAGATCTCAATTTCTGTATACTACAAGGAATATCGACAAGAGCACCACATCCAATAGATATATTGAGTTGGTTGACAATATTACCCACTCAGAAAAAGCCACCAGCGCTGCGTATAAATCACACCCCCCACCCTTTCATTTGGGCGGCGTTCTTATACACCCTCTAATCATCTATTTTCCAATAGCCAAAGTGTCCTTCAACTCCTAAACTTCATGATGACTAGATATGATCCTGTAAAGACAATAGAAAGACTAGCTGAATTACGTCAGACCAATGAACGTTCTTCAGAAGAAGTAGTGGATCTCGGTTCCCACATCATAAAAGATAAAGCAACCTCTAAATTAGGTGATCAAAGTAGGTTACTGTCCTTAACATCCACTCTCCACCATACTTAGTGATCAATAATAGTATGGCCATTCTATGAACAAGTAACAGTGGCAGCCCTTGACACACAAAACTTTGAACTGGCACAGGTAATATAGTCGTGTACTTAGTCATCTGTGTCTGATCACTTATCAAATACACTTTATCTCAGTACTGTACTGAGCAACTCAAGGAGAGATTCGGAGAAGACTCTCTACGCTTCAAACGCTTACTGGGTATGAAGTTGGAGGCAGAAGGAAAGTTGGATGAGGCACAGGAAGTATACAGTAGTATTCTTCAACAGGACGATACCAATATGGTAATTATGCAACAAAGGGGAGTACTCACTCTACATTTACTAAACCACTTCATCTATTACAGCTGGCTTCCAAACGCCAAATTGCTTTACTCAAAGCAAGGAATAAGGAACATGACATGGTGGAAGCACTCACTACTTATTTGGATACTTACTATGATGACTACGAGGCATGGTTGGAATTATGTGATGTTTATGTGTCCAAGTACATGTATGATCAGGCAGCCTATTGTTGTGAAGAGTTGATCATTCTTCAACCATCTAATCATATCATCTATCTGAAATACGCTGAACTTCTGTACACTCTGAATAATTATGCTATGGCATTGAAGTATTACTGTAAAGTATTGGAATTATGTACTGACCATGTCAGAGCTCTCTATGGACTGCAACTGGTAAATATGAGGATTGAATAGTCTATCTCAAACCATCTTTAACCCCTTCTCTTACATAGACTGCATCAAAGCTATTGGGGTCAAATGAGGTAGATCATGCATCAGAATTACATGCATTGTCCATAGAACGTTTATTGGAGGTATACAAGAAGGGATCAGAATCCACAAAGAAGATAGTTCAGAGTTACATAGAAGCTTAAAATAGGGTTGATAATAATCTGTCTATTGTACATCGATACATATCTCTTTGACATGGCATAATCCTCATGCATGCATATATTAAAATAATCCGCTGAATATGTAAAAACAACGCTAGAGTATAAACTGTGAAGGACTTGGCTGTCATGTAAATAACGTCAGTGTGTATGTTGATTTGACAGTTCCATCCTCATTCATACAAGACTTCAACATCATCATATCCAAGGCCTCCTTTGATCCCCATCGACAAATGATAGTTTCAGTTGAATGGTTGTTTTCATGTTGAAGAGATGCTATCTTCTTTGCCCATTTGACTTTTCCTTGCATTCCCCCTGTGACATCTAATGAATGTTCTTGGTCTGTAGAATATTCCATTTCCTTATCAGTTACTTTTACATGAGAAACAATGCGAGATGACTGTGGAAGATTGAGTTTAGGGTCTGCTTCATAAATTCCTGATACATCTGTAATGAATAAACAACGGGTAACAAAGGGTAATAGTTTAGATAGTTGGTATAATAGGGTATCTCCTGATATGATAGTACATCCGCGTACAACATCCAATACAGCATCCCCGTGCAGAACAGGCACAAATCCCATTTCAAGGTATTGCAGAGTACGCTGTGCCAATCTTTTGTAGTGATGGGTATCTGTGTTCTCGCCATCCACTGCCTCCATATAATCCATAGGATGAAGAGCCAACACAGGGACATCCCTGTCTTCCAAACGTGATATAATAGAGTGACTTAAATCCAATACACATCTTCTTATATGTGAATATCCTTTCCTGTATTCAGCAGTAGGATTCGCACCTTTCTCTTTCCAACCACCTTTCAGTTTGTATTTAATAGCCTGGGGATGACCATAACTACCAGCCCCATGAACAAGAATGAGTCGTTTATTTATGGCAGACAGTGACTGATGAGCTATTGCCACTTGGTCCAAGGTGTCATTCAACTGTGAGTCTGGTGCTAATTGGCGTAACCCCTTCTTATTCGTGATAGCAGCCCCACCCAGCTTTACTATGACTGTATCACCTTGACATGTCATTATTTATATATATTATTGAAGAAGAAAAGTAAAAATATAAAATAGGATCAACTCACTTCAAGTGATATGCGCAAACCAATCAAATGAGCCAGTCATACCTGATGGAAAAAAAAGAAAGAGTACGCCGTCATGCATAACTGTATAAATTCATAATGGGAAACAGTGGTTAATGTAACAGACACTCTTTCTCTTCTACTCACTCTTTTACAATGGTATCCAAAGAAGACAGAGCCTGTTCCATTACAGACTATTTGCAGTCCAACCGTAATCCAGTGATCCATACACCATCACACATGTTCCTGAACTTCTCTAAGAGGATAAATGGCTTGATATCTATGAAAAAGCCTGTTGATATTCAACTGGGTATTTCATGTGGCAGGAGCACATCACATAGCTCTTTGCCCTTCTTTCCTTATCTCCCATCTAAATCATCAGAGCAATATACAAATAGCATTGGAGTAAATCATAGACAGTCCAACAATAAGCAGAGTACGGAGGATTCATATCTATTGGATCAACTGGTGGCAGATGTCTTGATACATATCGAATCATGTACTGATAATATAGGATACTCATCTGATCTGGATTACCTTAAACCTAAATTACTTGCTTATAAAATGGCGCGTCATCCAATCAATTCATCCTAGCAGAGAGTGCATATATATAAAAGTACCTAATCTCATAGTTTAATATGTTAACTCGTTAATACACATATAATAAAACAAGTCTTTCTATACATGCTGACAATGGCTGTTAACATATACGTACATTCTTGTTAGTTACCAATTAAGATATGTTGTGAGTATCAGACAATAAGGGGTTAACATCCCGGTCTTTTTATGATAGATGCACTCAGAATATGTTATAAAGATAAGTATCCATGTCACTTAACCCAATGACATCTATGCTATTAACAAATGCATGACCTTTTTATCATAGTGATACCTTGCTATATGGGTACCGCATAACATATTATCCTGTGATTAGTTATTAATTCAACTTGACTCCTAGTAAAGTGATAATGACTTGCATCATCGCTACTCCAAGCATACTTCTCATAATAAGCTTAGAAGGTTTCTAGTAATGGAAATACTGTACTGCCTAAATATTCCCGTACTGTGTAATACAGCTTATTGTGCAAACTTTAATATGATAGTTGTTTTAAGATATATAAGGCAGAGGTCATGGGTGATACTTCATACCTTTTAACCCACTTGATCTTTTTATTCCTATCCATATTACTTCTTTTCCCCCCAAAAATATATATATCTCCTCATGACTAGTCCTGTCTATGTTCCTGTCTATAATAATATGCAACCAATGCACGATGGACCACCATGTATGATAGTGTCTACCCCAGTACCATACACAGTTCAACCACCACCTGGTAACCTATCTGTATATGATAAAACATGAATTATGTATTTGACATTGATTGTTCTCTCTAGTGGCGTATTATCCTCCCATGGCGTCCATGCAGACATGTCCAGGACCAATCATGGTTGAAGAATATCATTATGGCCAGGCAACCTCTTCCCCTGTAGGCTGTTGTGAATGCATTGGAGTATTGTACGTGATATATATCATATAACAAGAATAATACTGTCTAATTGCTCTTGTTTCTAGTTGCATATCATTATTGCTGTGTATATTTTGCTGTGAAGAGAGTCCGGATGAGTGTTGCTGTTGTTATTAGATATGTATCCACTTGACGGACATACAATCCGAATCATGGAATTCATGGTCGAGTACTGTGCTGGTCTATGTATATAGATATATATATATTCTTATTAAAAACTGCCATATATACATACCCTTCATTATATACACTAAATATGCACAGGGAATGACATGATGATTACTTGATCTTTTGCATTACTCATTGTGTCACTGTAAAAGCCACAATATGGATAGAATAATACCTGTGATTATTGGTCAGTAATTGAGTATCAGTTTCAGTTTCATATGCCACATCTATGTTCACATCATATAACTCAGTATCAACCAATAAGAAAAAACCAAAAGATCTATCTTCTTCATTATCCTAGCAACAAATCACCAGAGTGATAGATGAGTAATCAACGATCGTAGCACAACTCCTTATAAAGGGAGATATTATTTTTTAATTTATCTCCTAGGAGATAGATAAGGTCAGTTGTGATATTAATGACCAACCAACAAAGAAAATGCCCTCAAAAAGTGCTACTGACTAAGACTGTGAATGTGAAGGGCATTGGTCCAAGTATCTGAGATCGAATATTGGGACATTCTTTTTTCTTTTTTTTTTTTTTTCTTTTGTGCTTATAAGGATTTTTACCCTTCTTCTCTTATTCGTTATCTGTCTATTCCCCCCCATCTCTTCTATTGTTGATAAGTAAGTACGCTGACTGTAAGAAAAGAACCCTCTTTTTTTTTATTAATATTAATCAAATATTCTCTCATTAGAAACTAAATGATGGTTAGTGCAACAGATGAACAAGCAATTTTAGTTGCTGATCTGCTCAACAAGATCAACACTGCACCTACTTCCGAGGAAGTTGAAGCTGCTGCTCAGCAATTAGCACAGGCAATAAAGGAAAGAGGCATCATTATGATCAAGATTCATAAGATCCTCGATAAATTAGCAGCATCTCTTAAGAACAAGAAGTCTGGTCTTGAACGTGAGGGTGGTTTAATAGGGTTCACTGCTATTGAAGAAGTATTGGGTCATGAAATAGAGCCTATCCTCTTGACTTATCTTGGTACTTTCCTTGATTTATACGCTGATAAAGGCGCAGTTGTACAAGAAGCAGCCCAGGCAGCTGCCCGTACCCTTGTAGACTCTGTTCCTGCTGAGGCAACCAAGGCTATTTTACCTATTCTCCTGGAAGGCATGGGATTTGGTAATGGTAATTCCAAGAAATGGCAGACTAAGATCGGCGCACTCAAATTATTGCATCGTTTTGCTGAGAGAGCCCCTGAACAGATCGGTGAATGTTTACCTGAGATCATCCCCGCTGTTTCCGACTGTCTTGCTGATACTAAGAAGGAGGTAGCTGTGGCTGCTGAGAAGACTATGTTGAAGATCTGCTCTGTTGGTGGTAACCCTGATATCTACCGTCATCTGAAGGATCTTGTCTTATGTATGGGTAATCCCACTAGAGTTCCTCAAACTATCGAGAAGCTTGCTCAGACTACATTTGTGGCTGAAGTCAATGGCCCCACTTTGGCTATCATGGTTCCACTCTTGACTCGTGCATTGAATGAACGTTCAACCACTGTTTTACGTCAAACAGTCATTATCACTAATAATCTGTGTAAGCTCGTCAGAGACCCTCGTACTGCCGCTCAGTTCTTACCCCAATTGTATCCCGGTATTGATCGTCAGGCCGAGACAGCCGCCTTCCCCGAGATCCGTGTTCTTGCCAACAAAGCCAAGCAGACATTGATTTCTGCTGGTGGTCATAAAGAGAAGAACGAGAGTGATGGTACTCTCACTGAAGTTACAGTTGAAGAAGCCACTGCTATAGTCAAGGGAGCTGCTACCAAGGTTCAAGGATTCCTCGATTCATTCTTCAGTTCTTATGTCACCTATCTTGGTATCATTGCCACTGATTTCGCCCGTTTAGAGATGTTTGATAAGGAAGTCTGGAGTCAGATGTTCTCTCGCTATCTCAAGGCATTCATTATTAAGGCAGATATTCCTCAGGTAGTCGATCTTGTCTATAATGATGTTCTCAAGTTATACAAGACCCGTAATCCTGATTCTGATGATAGTGCTATTGATGAACAAGAAGGTGAGGAAATCTGTCGTGTAGATGATTTCTCTTTGGCTTATGGTACTCGTCTCTTGTTGAGTCATACCAGACTCAAGTTGCATCGTGGACAGCGTTATGGTCTCTGTGGACAGAACGGTGCTGGTAAGAGTACTTTGATGAATGCTATTCATAATGGAAAGGTCGAAGGTTTCCCCTCTCAAGATGAAGTCCGTACTGCCTTGGTTGATTATAACTCTCAAGCTGCCGACACCTCATTGAAGATTGTGGATTATGTAGCAGCAGATGAACTCTTGAAGAGCATTCCTCGTGACGAAATTGAGAAGTCTTTACGTGATGTAGGATTTGATGACAATCGTCTTGACATGCCTGTTGCTGGTTTATCTGGTGGTTGGAAGATGAAGCTCGAACTTGCCCGTGCGATTCTTTCCAAAGCAGATATTCTCTTATTAGATGAACCTACTAATCATTTGGATGTGGATAATATCAAATGGCTTGAGGATTACTTGAATGCTCAAAGCAATGTTACTTGTCTTATTGTGTCTCACGATTCTGGTTTCCTTGACAACGTATGTACTCAGATTCTCCATTATGAAAAGAAGAAGCTTCGTTTGTACCATGGTAACTTGTCTGACTTTGTCAAGGTCTACCCTGCTGCTCGTACCTATTACACTCTCGATGCATCCACTGTTGAATTCACATTCCCTAAACCATCAGTATTACAGGGTGTCCGATCCAATACCAAAGCTATTCTTAAGATGACTGACTGTACCTTTACTTATCCTGGTAACAAACAACCTTCTCTTTACAATGCTACAGCCTCACTCTGTCTTTCTTCCCGTGTTGCTGTTGTTGGGCCCAATGGTGCCGGTAAATCCACTATGATCAAACTGTTGACGGGTGAAACTATTCCTCAAACAGGTACAGTCTGGCGTCATCCTGCCCTCCGTATTGGTTATGTTGCTCAACATGCTTTCCACCATTTGAATCAACATCTGGACCAGACTCCCACTGATTATTTACAATGGCGTTATGCTACAGGTGAAGATAAGGAAGTAGCCGAGAAGGAAACCCGTATCTGGTCTGATGAAGAAAGACAACAGATGGAGAAATTGGTCTCTGTCAATGGAGAAGAACGTCAGATCGAAGCCATTCTCGGTCGTACCAAATTGAAGAAGACATTCCAATATGAAATCAAATGGAAGAATAAGCTTCACAAGTTCAACACCTGGTTTTCTCGTGAGAAGTTGTTGGAATTAGGATTCTCTAAACTTGTCCAGCAGTTCGATGATAAAGAAGCCTCTCGTGAAGGTTTACTTTACCGTGATTTAACCATCCCTCATATCCGTCAACACTTTTCTGATATTGGTCTTGATCCTGATATTGCCCAATACACCAAGATGAGTGCTCTTTCTGGTGGTCAGAAGGTGAAGGTTGTTATTGCTGCTGCCATGTGGAATAACTGTCATATGCTGGTATTGGATGAACCTACCAATTTCTTGGATCGTGAAGCATTAGGTGGACTTGCCACTGCCATCAAGAAGTGGGATGGTGCTGTTGTGATGATTTCTCACTCCAATGAATTCGTGGATGCTCTGTGCCCTGAATCATGGAAACTGATTGGTGGTAAACTCTATAAAGAAGGTGTTTCATCAGTTGAAGATGAGACCAAGATTGATGAGGAGAAGGTGAAGGCCAAGATATCCAAGAAGAAGAAGAAGACTCGTAATGAATTAAAGGCCCAGGAAGAGCGTCGTCGTGCTCGTCATCTCAAGTGGATCATTTCTGGTGGTGTGAAGGAACCCGATACTGAGAGTGATTAAAATTTATAGACCGTTTTTTCTTCTTTTGTTATGTTATTTGATAATTGTATATTTTTCTTCTCTTTTTTCTTTTTTTTTATTACTTTTACACTCATATTCCTCACTATACATTTCCAACCCTCTAATTCCACAAACCAAAAAGAACCCAATAGCCATCATCTCGTTATTATCCATGATTGCATCTAAAATACATGTATTTTGTCCCCCTTTCCTTTGTTAAACTATAGATAAATAAAGTGAAATGTATACATTACCATATTACTTAGTACGCCTATGCATAGAGTTCGTTTTTAACCCAGTATGGGGCCATTATTTGAATAAAGAAGTATTGAACCATCCTTCCCATTTATGGATAAATAGAAATAAATTTCATTGGTTCCTATGGAAACGTCACTCCTATCATGTGGCGTAAACAATAAATAACAAGATATTCCCCCATCCCCCCTCTTCTTCTTCTTCTTTGTCACGTCCTAGACCTCTGACATTTATTAAAAAAGAATCTTCCTCTTCCTCCTCAGAACCGGTTAATGGTGTTTAATCGTGTTTCTATTCGACAAAGCCATAGTATCAATGCCCGAAGGTTGATATGAAAGCATAGTTGTGATGATGATTATTTGTGATGGTGTTGTAGGAGGTGCCCCTCAGAGACCATTCGGGCGGTAGGCCTAAATGTAGTCATCCCTTAAAGAGTGTCGAGGAACTCACCGGTGGTAAGAGGGGTGTCGGTATAATACTTGAATCTTAGTTGTTGTTGTGATTATGTTGGGTGGAGTCATCTCAGGTATATTACCGACTACTTTTGGGATCAGATGGGCTTCTCACCTTCTCGTTGGTTGATCCTGTTAATCGAGTACTTGATGTACTTGAGAACTGAGAAGAAGCCCCCTTTTATAATAAAGTAAATGAAAAGAGTCTTTGAATACGCGTTTTTAATGTCTTTTTGATACGTGTTTTTTATGTCTACCTTCCTATATACACTCACTACATATGCTTAGTACATGTTATAGTCTTTGCTGCAATGTATGTAAGTAAAAGTATATTATAGAGTATATTCTCGAATGACCTACATATGTGTAGCATTTATAATAGACATCTTCTATTCTAATCCTATAAATTATAGCTCTCACCTTAATACACACTACAGAGTGAGAGGGAATACGATGTAACTTCATACAGATGGGTGCAGAGAGCTTTCCTTACATGAATTGAGTTTAGCCTATTTGGAACTACCTGTCTAACCAGTCATTTTTTTGATATTCATTATTTTTCACTCAGTGTGAATTCAACAGCTCTTCTGATAAGTCAATGTCATGTTAGGATTCACTCGACATGAACTATCCAATAGGTCATATAAACCTGTCATTCTATTGTCAGTTATCATACTATTCACAACAGCCACCTTGTGGGCCATGATAGATTCCTTCATTCTGCATAGACTATCAGAGATCATGTCACCTCATCAACGGAGAGAGAAACAGGGCTGTGCAATGTCATATTCTCGCCCTACTTATACTCGTATACAGACCAACTCACTGTGGAATAAGAAATATGTTCTCTACCTCTTTCGAGAAGACTATATAGATACTCCCAAGGTGAACTTTAGACTTGAAATAAGAAGAAAAAACATTTGATTAACTCCCTTCAACTCTCTCCACAGTTATCAGGTATTCCGGCACTGTTTATTCCAGGACAGTCAGGCAGCCATAAGCAGATTAGATCTTTGGCTGCAGAAACTGCCAAATATTATCAGAAGCATTCAACAGGGCAACACACAGGAATAGACTTCTTCACAGGTTGATACCGCGATCACTTTATTATTGCGCAATTTATTAACCCCATTTTTGCCATAGTTGATTTGAATGAGGAATTATCAGCACTCAATGGACAGACATTGAGGGATCAAGCATATTACATGAATGATGCGATAAAAGACATACTTTCATTATATTCGTCTACTCCTATCAATCCAGACTCTGTTCTTATTATTGGTCATTCAATGGGTGGACTTATAGCCCGTACTCTATTTATGTTACCCAACTACCAAGTCAACAGTGTGAACACCATCATCACCATAGCTACTCCTCATTTACAAGCACCCATGTTACTAGACTCCAATGTCTATAAGATATATAATGACATAACCAATTATTGGACACCAGAACAGTTTAAGGCAGCAGGTCCTCTGAATAATGTGACAGCTGTGTCTATAGCAGGTGGATCATTGGATGGAATCATTCATTCTGATGGTGTCAATATTGCCACGCTTGTTCCTGAGTCACATGGATTCACTGTATTTACGACTTCAATTCCCAATGTATGGACAGGTTGTGATCACATGGCAATATTATGGTGTAATCAACTATTGAAGGTGTTGGCACCTTGCTTGTTGGATCTGGTTGATAAAGAACACCCAGGCCATTCACTTTCGGTACCGGAACGTATGGATATATTCAGGCAACATTTATTGAAGGGTAAGCGTGTCTCTGTGGGAGCTCAAGGTAAAAAAAAAGCTAGAAACACTTGATTGATGTACTCCTATTAACTCCTGTTATTATCTATGAAGTGACAGTTCCAAATATAGACGCCATCAGGACCATCAGTGAATTGAATGTCACTCATAACGAGTTCTATCTTTCACTAGACCATATAACTTCTCCCAGCATCGTCCTGATTGATATCAATCAAGCAGTTCAGATAATAACGAATATTCCATCTACAAATGATGACAGATGGAGATTGGTTGTCTGTAAGAAAGAAGCAGACAGGCTGGACTTTGATGGATCAGTTGTCCCGATCGTGTCTTTTCTACCTAACCCATCAACTCACAATCTAATTCACCAGCACCCATATAGACTTAGCACACCATCAAATCTAGAGAAATACAAAGATGAAGACTATACTCACATAGGCCTCATTGATGTTGGAGGAAATCCTCTCTCAGAAGAAATGTTTATGGCAGTCAATACATTGTCTGATCCTATTGTTCATCCTGTTCAATTATGGGGTAAATATCAAATAGCTGTCTATACAGATAATCTTTGACTTACTTTCTTTATTATACTAGATCTAATCCCAAAAACATATGACTTTAATATCAATAGTTATCGTTCTATTCATGAATTCCCTTCTATTAAGAACTCGCTGTTTGCTTATGATATCCGTGTTATAAAAATGACACCTGTCCAACCTCTCATCTTTGATCCCATGATTCAGCAGTCTGTAGGCAATCAAGAAATCAAGTTCCATAGACATTTAGAAGAAGGAGTATCTGACAGAATCACCTTCCACCAAGCAGCTGATGGATTATCACTTACTTTCTATCTTCCTCCATCCAATAGCGATCTTCAGATGACAATGTCCCTCAGCATTGATTGGTACAGTACTCTGGGACGCTTTGTTCTGCGATATGGAAGTAGCATTATTCCAGTAGTCTACTCAACATGCCTGATAGTCGTTCTGTCCCAAATCTATTCTTATCTGATAAATGGAAAACGTAAGTTTCTTCCTCCTTGGAGAACAATCATGTATTGACATTCTAATCATGCAGGTGAATTCATTCCTTTCCAAATGGCCTATGTGCAATGTCTGTTTGGGCCGTTTACCTACATGGCAATCATGCTTGTTGTGATTAGTATCCTACAGATATATTGTTCCCAGGTCTCTTGGTTAGATAATTATCCTGTTATTCAAAATATTATCATCAAGAATATGCTTCTCGGAAGTCCAGACTATGCTGTGATGGCATTGTGTCTATTTATATGGACACTCTCACTTGGACTGCTGGCATTTGTCTGGATGCTTATAAACATGACCATTACCATCCTGTCTATTCCTATAGGATGGATATATCAAATAACCCCCAGACTATCTATGCAAGGAGAGAAGTTGTTTGTGGTTACTTTGACTATTACCATAGGTCTGCTTAGTGTGGTACCTCCTTCTGTAATCATTGTATTCTTTAGTATCATCTGGTTATGGATGACATGTTCTGCTCGGTTCTTGGCTCAATCAGTAAACCATCCTGAATAAGAATGAACCATTTCATTATGTACTTATTCCTATTTCTCTTGTAGGATCTATCCACTCAACAGAATGTTTACCATTATCGACTGTCCTGTCTACTCGTTCTTGTTACTCTACTGCCTTATTATGTGCCTGATGTTTTAGTGTACATGAATAACATAATGATAGGGTGGACTACAAGTGAAAGAGATATGAGAGTACTTCTACAGGATTCACCATTAATACTCTGCTTAATATACTTGATAACCATGGGGAGTAAACCCTTATCACTTCATTCAAAGTAAGTAGAAATTAGGCAGTGTATGGATGAGAAGTACTTACTATTGATGACTATAGATATCTCTATCCATTTATTTATCTATTGAATATCCATCTTCTATATCAATTGATATTTGGGTATAAACATCCTTTTATTTTGAGATTACTTTGAATAATAAAACAATGTATATAGAATATATTCATTACAAGTACATGTGTACATAATACACACACACACATAGACACACATCCACACTCATACATACATCCACACACACATCCATATACACATCCATATCCACACACATCCACACACATCCACATCCACATAGACACGCATCCACATAGACACACATGCACACACATCCACATGGACACACATGCACACACATCCACATACACACTATTAACATTAAGTAAAAATCATCTGTTTTCTTTTTTTTTCTGTTCATTTTTATTTGAGCAACTGAATAAGTAAGGACGGTAGCATCAAACAAATATTTAACAATTTAAACGGAAGCTAAAACAGGAGGTTCAACGAAATCCTTGGAGGCCTTGGCACCAGTGTCATCACCGGCAGCAGCAGCACCACCGTGAAGAGCCAAGAGAGCAGAGACATCGAACTTGGGAGCCTTGAGGATCTTGACCTTACGAACATAGGTGTTTTGGAGAGGGTAAATACCTTGACAAGCCTTTTCGATACGGACAGCAATGGCATCTTGAGCAGATTGAGAGGCAGAACTGGTGACTTTGTTAACGAGTTCCTTGAGGTCACAGCTGGCAGCTTCTTCAGTCATGATCTCAAACATCTTCTTACGGATTTGACGAACCTGAGAAGATTGAGCATAAGTGGTCTTCTTGACTTGGTTACGACGACGAGAAGTGAAGGAGATGGCAAAGAGACGAACCAAATAACCATCAGTGGTCTTGACATCAACGAAGGCTTCGATAAGAGATTGCCACTTCTTGACCATGGAACGAAGCTTATCAGTAGTCATGTCCATACCATTGAAATTGGTGAGACAGTTCTTACCCTGAATTTCATCAACCTTCAACTTGATCTTACGGAAAGAACGGGATTCGTCCTTGTTTAAGTCACCAAGGGACATCTCAACAACACGACCGTGCAAAGAGTCATTGGCGTTACGGAGACCTTGAGTACGGTTGACCAAAGTCTTACCGACCTGACGGACACTGAACATGGAAGGAGCCTTGATGTCATACCAGTCCTTACGGGTGAAAGGGTCAACGCTAAATAAAAATAAACAAGGATTAACAGACTGTTCCTCTCTATTTACATAGAGCGAAGGAAAAGAAGTGTGTTGAAAGTAGGAGAGGGCTATTTGATGCAGATAGTTTCTTCTCTTTGTTTACAATGAGTCATGTGTCATGTGTACATTGTGAATATAATCACTGTCAACTCATTTCCCTCTTCTTGTTGAAGCCCATGACATCCCCCCCTTCAACATTGAACTTCTCCAAATCCCTTCATTAAACTCATTTTGTTCTTAGCAGTGGGTACTTACACCTTCTTCTTCAAACCCTTCTTTCCTTTAGAAAGACGCCTAAAATTAAAAAAAAAATACAGTGTGAATGACAAGTCGATGGAATCCCATTGCAGTTACTTACTTATTCTTTCCGACAGCTAATTACAGATAAAATCAACATAGAAATAGAGTATGATAGTATATAGGTTAGTACATGTTGTATCTACAGTATGCTATTGAATGGATGGATGGATGGTACATACCCATATTATCGATTAAAAAGGAGGATCAATAGGTTGGGTGGATAGATTTTGATTAAGTGTTGGAGTTGGGGGGGAGATGGGGTGGCCTCCCGCACATTGTGACTGCTACTAATCTTTTCAAGTAACGAACAAGTCACATGTTCAAATTTCAATTCAGGAAAGTAAGGTTATATACACTCTTCGACACGATGAGAAGTGGACATGGTGGTCATCAGTTCTCAATAGACACTCTCCTCTGCCTGTACCATCTTTCCAATAGAGTGGCTTAGGGTGGTTGAAATGAAAATACTGTGGGGTGCATATAGTGATTTTCCGTGATGGCAACCCAGTAGCTAGTAAACCTAGTGATGGCAGAGGACGTGATAAGAATGCCCCCCCCATATCCCTTGAGAGTGAGAGTAATCCCCATTGTCAATGAATGCCATGAATGAAACAATCATCCAAATTGCGTCATCAGTAGAATGGCTGTCATTTGATCCCCGCTCTTTCTATATGCTTCCATATACGCGTCTCATATTATTTTTTTTCTAATATTTGAGCCTTAGTCCCAATTTCAATTCTCTTTTCCCCTTCTTCTTTGTTATAGACAATTTATTATCTAAAAATGCCACTCCATCCTACTGTTCTCTGGGCTCAAAGAGCTGAAGTTATCTATTTAACTGTTGAGTTATCTGATATCACTGTAAGTAGAGACAGTATCTCCTTTGGCTGTGTATTTATTCCTTCAATAGAAACATAAAGTGGACTTGACAGAAAACAAATTCACCTTCACTGGTAAAGCTGAGAAGGAACAGAAAGACTATGAAGCCGAGATTGAGTTTTATGCAAGTGTTGATGTCAAGGTAACTAATAAGAGTAAAAAAACACATTTCACATATCTTAACCCTCTATTAGCAATCAAAACAACACTTAACAGCTCGTAATTTGACATTGGCTATCTACAAGAAGGATCCTGCTTACTGGCCTAAACTTCAGAAGGGTAATAAACTCAACTTTGTAAAGGTTGATTTCCAGAAGTGGAGAGATGAGGATGAGGAAGAAGAGGAGGACAATAAGGCTGGTGATCCCATGGGTGGATTGGATTTCCAGAGCTTGATGGCACAGGCAGGTGCTGCTGGAGGTGGATTACCCAATATGGATGATATGGTAAAGTCAATCTTCATCTGTTGATAGCATGTAACTTACTTGTCATTCTATAAATAGCCTGAAGGTAGTGACAGTGATGAAGAAGAGGAAGAGGAGGAGTTATCAAAGCCAGTAGCTACTGAAAAGAAACAATAAACATTTCCTCCCATTAACAATAGAGCAGAATGTCCTGTTAAAAAAATAAAAAAAATAAAATAGTACTTTATTTTTTCTCTTTGTTATATTTGGGTTACTATGGTTACTATAATCAATGGAGCAGATGGGATATTTATAAATATAAAAAAGAGGGTTTATTTGTTTAATGCAAACAGACCTCCTTTAGAGCTCAGAGGTATCCATTGCTTCAAATAATACAGCAGCAGCAGGTTCAGGATTCTCTCTTTGTTCTTCAGGGCGAGTAGATGAGCCTGAGGGTCCACTTGCTGGTCTGGTTCTTCCTGTATCCTCTCCAAGTAAGTCTAAGTATCTCTGCAGTGCTTCTCCTTCTACCATTTCAAATGGATGATTCAAGCCGACAATGCCAAGAGATGTATTCTGAATATTGAGTTCTTTATCCTGTTGCAATGTATCACGAAGAGCTTGAAGTCCATGGCGAACAAGTTCCTCCAAAGAAGCTAAATTTAGATTGTTAGCATCACCACTTCTTTCTACTGCATCAACACTCTTTACTACTGCATCAACCAACTTACCATTAGTGAACTCCTCATAGTGCTTCTCGAGATAGGTTTTAGCAGACTGAGATCTGGCACCAATAGACATGGCATAGTATTCAAAGCTAGTACCAGAAGGAGAACACTCAAATAGATGAGGACCAGTTTCCTAAAGGGACTGTCAGTAAACAGTCATAATAGAGTAATCCAACTTACATCATGTCCTATAACAAGAAGACCCACACCATAGGGTCTGCGTCCATATTGTTGAGTGTTTACTTGTGCCTCTAATAAATGAATAAGGCGTCAACATAATTATATCTTCTTCTACAACCAATACATACTATCTGAAATAGCATTGACGATTCTCTGGACAGGTAAGGGTCTATCGTACAACATTTTGGACTTCATAGCTTCTGAGCGCATGTAGTTGCTGTAATAGACAAGTCAGTCATTAACGTGTCATTGCACTCGTCCCTTTCTATCTAACCTTAATACTCGAGCATCAGAAGTTAAGCCTGCAATACCAATACCCATATGATCGTCAATCTTAATCAGCTTCTTTTGATAGGAAGCAAGTTCACCAGAAGAACGCTATTAGAAGAGGTGTGATTATGAGTAAATAACGAGGAATGGAGTAAATAACACCAAATAGTGAGTACCTTCAATGCAAGTAAAATGGCATATTTCTTGCTTCTTAATCCAATAGCAGCTGATCCTTGTTTAACAGCTTCCACAGCATATTCTACTTGATGAATACGTCCCTGGGGTGACCAAGTAGACACATCATTGTCATATTGATTTCTAAACTGTTAATAGCAGTGTTAGTCATATTCAACACACTAAGGATAAAGAGCAGATTACCATGGTATTTTACTTGGTAAATGAAGATATATAATAAAAGTAATAAAAGTCCTGCAGTATAAACTGGTTCTTAAGGTTAATTTTTTATTTTAATCGAGAACGCGTGGCCATTCAAAGAGGGGATTCTAACTGTGAAGTGATGACGTACAGGGTGAGCGGGGATTGAATATCACATGGACTTAGAGAAGAGTTCTTCTTGTTAGAGAGAATGCATGATCTATTTATACTATAAACAAATAGAAGCAACGTCTTTATTCTTTTTAAATAGATGAAATATAGATAGTATCTATGCCAAATCACTCATGTTATAGGGCTTAATTTGCCATATCTTGTCTGCATATTCCCTTGTAGCACGATCAGAAGAGAAGAAGCCCATGCCAGCAGTACATAGGATAGACTTCTTGGCCCAGACCTTCTTATCTTTGAAGGTAGCATCAACAAGATCATGTGCATCCAGGTACTGTTCAAAATCTGCAGATATTAAATAGTAGTCACCACCATAAGTCAAGGTATTGATAAGAGGACCGAACACTGAAGCTGTCTCATGGCCACCAAATTCGCCTGCCTGGATAGCCTGGAGAACAACCTGGAGATGAGAGTCAATCAAGACGCCGTGATACTTCTGTTTGTGGCGGATATCAGCTACTTGATCGGAGAGTGTGCCAAACATGAAGATATTGTCTTTGCCAATCTCATTTCTGATCTCAATATTAGCGCCATCCAATGTTCCCAAAATAAGACCACCATTCAATACAAACTTCATATTAGATGTACCTGAGGCTTCTGTCCCTGCAGTTGAAATATGCTGAGAAATATCAGAAGCAGGAGTAATGATCTCTGCTAATGATACACTGTAATCAGGGATATATACAACCTTGAGAAGATTTCCGATAGACGTGTCATTATTTACAACATCAGCAACAGTAGTGATCAACTTGATTACCATCTTGGCAATGTAATAACCAGGAGCAGATTTGCCTCCAAAGATAACCACACGGGGAACCAGTTCATTCTTCTCTTCATCATCCAATGTCTTGATGTTCTTGTACCTGTAGATAACACTCAGTATATTCATGAACTGACGCTTATACTCGTGAATGCGTTTGACCTGGATATCAAACAGAGAGTGTGGATCGACTTCAATACCAAGATGGGTCTTGATGTAATTGGCTAAACGGGCCTTGTTCTTGAGTTTCACATTCATCCATTTGGTTTGGAATGCAACATCATCAGCATGTTTGTTCAATACAGATAACTCGTCTAAATGAGTAACCCACTTCTGAGAACCCAGAGTCTCGGTGATCAAGTCACGTAAATCAGGGTTGGCTTGATACAACCAACGACGAGGTGTGATACCATTGGTGATATTCACAAACTTCTCAGGACCATAATACTTGATGAAATCATTGAAAAGTTGAGTCTTGATGAGTTCAGAGTGAAGAGCAGCCACACCATTGACAGTATGAGAACCAACCACTGCCAGATAAGCCATACGAACTTGTTGAGGGGAGCTTTCTTCAATAATAGACACACGCTTCAACAGTTCTCGATCTCCGGCAAACATACGCTCCACCTTTTGCAAGAAGAAGAGATTGATGTCGTACACGATTTGCATGTGACGAGGAAGGACTTTTTCCATCATAGGCACAGACCAACATTCCAATGCTTCTGGTAATACGGTGTGATTGGTAAAGGCAAACACGCGTGTAACAATATCAAATGCAGCATCCCATTCGAGGCCTTCTACATCCATTAATATACGTTGAAGTTCAGGAATAGCCAATGTAGGGTGAGTATCATTCAATTGGACAGCCACCTTCTCAGGGAAATCCTTCCAGGCAGTGTTACAACGCTTGAAACGATGGATGATGTCTTGCAATGAAGCACTCACGAAGAAATACTCTTGTTTCAATCTCAATTCCTTGCCGACCACATGATTATCATTAGGGTAAAGCACGGCTGTCAAATTTTCAGCGCTCTTTTGTGAGGCAACAGATCTATCATAGTCACCATCATTGAAAGCAGCAAAATCGAATCCCTTGATAGCCTTGGCTGACCATAGACGAATATTACCACACCCACGAGTACCAAAACCAGGAATAGGTACATCATAAGCAACAGCAATGACCTTTTCACCACCTTCCCATGCCATACGAGATTCACCTTTGTCGTTCATCTTAGTGGCTACGTAACCATAGAACTGAACTTCATAGCGAATGTTGGTACGAGGGAATTCCCAAGGATTATTGGAATCGAGCCAGTAATCAGGCACTTCTGTCTGGTACCCTTGTTCATTAATCAGCTGTTTGAAGATACCATATTGATAACGGATACCATAACCCCAAGTAGGATAATCTAAAGTGGCGGCGGAATCCATATAACAAGCAGCCAAACGACCCAAACCACCATTACCAAGAGCGGCATCTCTTTCCTTGTCCAATAAATCTTCCAGATTGAATCCCAAATCCTTCACAGCATCCTTGTAAGCATCCTTGATCTTCAAACAATGCAATGCATTATCCAGTGCTCTACCAATAAGGAACTCCATAGACAGATAGTAACATCGCTTGGGGTTCTCTAAATACATTGCTGCCTGTGTTCTATCCCATTCTACCTGAAGTCTTTCACGAACGGCATAAGCAGTGGCCTGATACAATGCCAGTTTGTCTAGATTATAGGGACCACGGCACAAAGTATCGACTGTCTGATGAACAATGTCCTTCTTGATAGACTCCTTATCGTTCTCTTTTGGCTTGATGTACTGTTTCCATTCCTTAAGGGTGTTATCATCCAACTTGGCATTCTTAGGTTCACGAGAAGGTACCTGATCAGTACCGATTGTCTCTACACTGTCTTTATCAGCATCCACATGGATGATCACATTAGTCAAACGACGTGTTAACTTGGGCATAGAAAGACGCCTGGGCCTTTCCGTGGTAGATGATTTGGTCATTTTGGAAAGAAGAAAAAAATAAAAAAGTTTAATGAAGAGAGAGAGGCGTAAAAAGGTAAAATGTACTCTTTTATTCCTTTTGGGAAAAGAAAAAAAAAGGGGGGGAGGTTCTCTCGTTTTGAACTGCAGCAATTTGTATATAAACAATTCCCACGAAAAGAGGATAAGAAAGGACTTGAGCAGAAGAAACACAGATGATGTAATTGTTAGTAGTAGTAAGCAGTAGTATCATTTTTCCTTATCTCTTGCTCACTCGTATGACAGTCTATTTTATCTCCCTTTGAATAAATTGCTTGGAGTGAATATATAAATAGAGATGGAGATATACACACACATCGATCACTGCACTTTTGTGGCTGTTCTTCCTGCTCTTTTGCTTCGGTGTCTTGTGCTATTGGAAGTGGCACGAGGAGGGGTAAGGAACGGGAAACTATATTGTCTAATCTTATTATAAACAGAACTACAAAAAAGGGTTGAGTGACCAATACAGTCGGAGTGAGGGCAGAAGCAACAGTTGTCGAATGATAATTGTTATTTTAGGGGGAGTAACTCATGAGGGGTAGAACATTCAACCCTCTATTCGTATCCATAAGGGTTGGAGTTCTCTATTTATGATCGAGAAGGCTGTGTTATTATGTAATAATCTTTAATATCTTTTATATTAGTTGGTCTACCAAGTAATACGATGTGTGCAACAGATAATAATTAATACGGGATTATTAATGTATATTCTATGCACATTTACCGAGGCAGTTTGAGTATTTCCAGCTTCAGAGGATCAAGGAAAGAATGGGTTTTGGTGAAACAAAATAAATACAAAAGGAATATGACCATTTGGAGGGATGGAGCAAGAGTTTTGTGGACAGTTAGTGCAACATGCACAAGGGATGGATGACACTGCGAGTAAAAATGACCCAGAATATAGAGTTCGGAAATGGCGGGGATAAATCCGATTGGGATGTATTGAATACTGTTTGTTGATCATATTTCGAATAAAGACCTGGTGGTGATAACCAAATGAGAGAACATTGGTATTTATAACCAATCGAGGCTATTATGGTTACTTGGTTGGAGATATATATATAGTATCTCTTTAACAGCATCCATTGGTGTGCTATGTTTTAGAAAGCAAAAACATACATAAAGGACAAAGTCGGACACCACCAAACCCTAAATGATAAAAAGCAAAATTTCTGTTACAGAAATTCTGGACCTGGGTGAATGTCAATGCAAGTGACTGTTTATGTGTGACTATCTTCCTTCTCTTTTTTGTCCCTCTGTTTCCCTCTTCCCTTTCATTTTTTTTCTTCTGATTTATTGTACCTCATAAAGATCATGTCAGAAACCAAGAGCTTGAGTAGAGTAGCAGCCTCCAAAAAGAAAGGAGCACAAGTGAAGAAACATGTGATAGCACCTGCTGGAACCAGTTTCAGTAGTTTAGGTGTTGAAGATTCCTTGACTGAAACACTCAAAGCAATGTCTATTCGGGAACCAACTGAAATCCAAAGGGCCTGTATACCCCCTATCTTAGCTGGTAAAGACGTTATTGGTGGTGCCAAAACGGGTTCCGGTAAGACAGCTGCATTTGCTTTACCTATTCTTCAGAAGCTGTCCGAGGATCCCTATGGTGTGTTTGCTTTGGTATTGACTCCTACCAGAGAACTTGCGTTTCAGATCGCTGAACAGTTCAGAGTGCTCGGAAAGGGAGTGGGTGTAAAAGAATGTGTGGTTGTTGGTGGAATGGGTAAGTTGATTATTTAGCTTGTGTCTTTGATACTGATATAGACTCTCACTAGATATGATGACACAAGCATTGGAACTTAGTAAGAGACCTCATGTCATTATTGCTACACCAGGTCGTCTTCGCGATCATATTAGAAGTAGTTCAGGAGCAGTTGATTTGAGACGCTGTAGGTTCCTTGTGATGGATGAAGCAGATCGTATGCTGTCAAGCACATTTGTACCTGAATTAGAGGTCATTTTACCTTTATTACCCAAGAACAGACAGACACTGTTGTTTACAGCTACTATGACAGAGTCTATACTTGCATTACGTGATGCTGAAGATGATCCCAAGAAGAAACCATTTGTTCATATATGTGATATGTCAACATCCACTGTCAATACTTTGGATCAATACTATGTATTTGTCTCATCACAAGTGAAAACTGTCTATTTGGCTCATCTTCTACGCTCAGATGATTTAAAGGACAAGTCTATCATTATATTCTGTGGAAGATGCTCTACTGCTGAAATGATTACAATCATGTTGAAGGAATTGGGTATTAGATGTACAGCACTCCATTCTGAAATGTCACAACAAGAGCGTCTGAATTCCCTTGGTAAATTCAGAGCAGAAGTCATCAAGATCTTAATATCCACTGATGTGGGTAGTCGGTAAGTCAATCAGTATATATATATATGTGTGTGTGTGTGTGTGTGTTATGCTCATCATTCTATGTAGTGGTTTGGATATTCCATCTGTTGAGTGTGTCCTGAATTATGATATTCCTCGGGATCCCACAGACTATATTCATCGTGTAGGTCGTACTGCTCGTGCAGGCAGAGATGGTAAATCAATCTCTATCATTTCAGAGAAGGACATTCAGCTTGTTCAAAATATTGAAGAACGCATAAATAAGAAATTAGAAAAGTATGATGTCGATGAGAACGAAATATTAGGAGAATTAAATGAGGTTTCTGCCGCTAAAAGAGTGGCTAGTATGGTAAGCTTATTTATTTTATGCATATAGAAAAGACATCTCCTCATTGCTTGTAAACAGGAATTGCATGATAAGCACTTTGGCGAGAAATCACACCTTAGAAAGAAGAAGAAGATGGCTGAATAACTGTTTAGAATGACTAGTGTACATTAGAATTGATAAATTATGATATCCACTCATATGCTATGTAAATAAATAACCCTAATACTCAATTCAATCTCATGGTTTTGTATGCAGAGTAACGAGACATGGGTGGGGGATATATAAATTATATTTATGAGTGAATTAGGAACATAAAAAGTACAGAAGCATATATCATTTCTCACTCTCCACATACTCACTTATGAAGGAAGAAGTAGAATTTAAAACAATATAAAAAATGATGCTATATTTATTGGTTATTTTGCAAACTGATATCTGGACTCTTTTCTGTACGAATAATTGTCAAAGAAACTTCGTCCACCAAAATAAGCATCCATCCAGGATGGAGGGTTGGGTGCCGACCCTGGACCACTTCCAATTGGTGTGGGTAACGAAGAGGGATTGTAGCTCTTCTTTGCTTGTTTTTTATACTGGACTGGGCCAGTGAATTGGGTGCTGAAGACCGAAGAGAACTGATTATCAGCAGAATCAGGGAAAGGACAACCATCGAATGGTGTTTGGAAGAAAGACCTGTAGCTGCTTTCAAAAGCCTCAGACGAATTGATATCAACAGACTTCATAGGGAAGCCTGATTGTGTTGTGGTGGCCTGGTCACCAGCAAGCATGGTATAAGAAAACTCGCCCTGCATCTTTAACTGTAAAGATGAATCAAACTTACTGTCTGATGGTTGATCAGTATGGTCGTTCATCATTGGATAGGGCGAGTTGATGGAAGAGATGAACTTGCTTGTCATAGGGTGGACCTGATATGTATGATCAGGCGAAGAAAGGAAGCGAGAGGAAGTATGGCCCATTGGTGTTGGTATCTGAACTTTCATGGGTGAATGGCAACCATGTTCAAGCAAATCACCATTGGAGAGAATGGGTGATTGCAATGCAGATGAGAAATAGCCATCCTCAGAACTCCCATTTTCAGAAGATGCTGAAGAATCGGACAGCATGGGTGGAGAGCAGCTTGGAGCTCTATCGACCTCATAAGGGATAAAGGTACTGAACCTTGAAGGTGCATTCAGACCTGAATAGTTCTATATAAGGTACATATAAGTATGCAAACTAGTATAAAGCATATATATCTAATGACTTACACTAGGCCACTGCTTGTTTGATGGCTTCCAAATGTCGTCATTGAATGACAAAGGCTGTATTAATGGTGTTGACACCAGCTTTGTTTTTGTGCTAAGGGGAGAAGCGATAGCAGAAGAGAAGTCTTCCGAATCGGTGCTTTCACCGGAATGGAGGCAAGCTTTGGATCTATTGCCATCTGATACTTGAGCAGGGTGCTCATCATCACTGCTCTCATCACTGCTGACGGAGGGTGCCATAGGAACATCCCCTTTCATTTCAACGATATCTAATTTGTATAATGAGTAAATATAAAGAACTTCATTGATCTGTAGAGCATCCTATTTACCTTTCTTATCGTATATAGTTCGGCACATTTGAGAAGGAGTAGTCTGGCTATCTTTAGGTTCCATCAACAACAGCTTGTGTTTTCTGGTCTCATTGATCTTTTTGATAATGGAGGAGACCTTTGATGGTTCAAGCTTTGAGTTTGGCTGGCATAGAAGGACAATCAGCACAGCATTCTCCTTTTCTTCATACTCATACGTTATGTTTATCAAACGAGCAGAATCAGAATTGCCTCCAAATCTGTTGGTAAAAACAGACTTGACTGAAGGTAGAGACCCTAATTTTTGCTTGAGAGTGTCCAAGACGGTCTTCTTGATCTTGAACTTTGAATGTATGGCCAGGATGTGTAGAGTACTCCTGCCATTGATTTCCTTGAACTTGGCAAGGATCTTTGTTACTTCGGCTCTTGGACTGAAGATTTGGACCTCCTCTAAGCCCAATCGTTCAGGCCAGAGAACCTTAGCATTGTGTTCGCGGAGAAGCTCACGAACGAGGGCACAGTTGTCCGAATTGAAGGTTCGGTGCTGGATGTACGGGATGGTGACCGTAGTGAATATTAAGTCCCTATCTTTAGGGGCAGGAACCAAATCAACAACAGCAGCTCTTAGAAGGCTTAGATTCTCGCTGTTCTTTGAAGGTGTTCGAGCTATTACATTGTCGAAATTTTCAAAATACCCTCCCAATGTAAGGAAGTCTTCGTCACCGGTGAATTTCACGTAGACACCATACTTCCTCATTATCTTCTGGATCGACTTTCCAGCAGTACCAATAATGCGTCTGTGATGGGTTTCCGGAATATAGAACGATAGTTCAGCAGGTACTTCCTCCAACATCAAGTTCAAAGCAGTCAGAGCATGATCGTGGTTGGTGCTATCAATAATAATCCTCAAATTATAATTATTGGAGTCACTGAACCTGATCTTGACACCGCATTGCTTGGTGATCTTGTTCATCTTTCCATTCTTCTTGCCACAGATGAAGTCTCGTTGGTCAATAGCCAAATGCAAAGAGAATGAAGTTGTCCGATGATACTTCTATATATAATAAAGATAAATACTTTCACTATGACCCCAATTTTTTTTTAAGAAAAAAATTAAATTATTACCTTGAAGAATGACATAGCAGACATAAGACGATATGCAGATTTCACTTGATCTTGGTCACCAACAATACTAATTTGGTTAGCGGTGGAACTATATTTGATTGCAGCATTGGAAGACATGGTAATCTCTCGAAGAGTGTCAGTGAAAGAGTCAAAGTTCCCAAGCTCCTCAATCAAGGAGAAAACATAGCCATTAGAGATTTTGAGTTCCTTTGCAGAAAATGAGATAACTGCCTCATGAATGTCATAGGTCTATTAGGGGAAATTTAATATGCATTTAGTATAAGTTATAGTAAAACAGTCATGGATGTCTTACCAAACTGTTCAACTGACGATAAGACCTCTCCACCTCATCAGCAGAATTGGCATAAAGAATCACAAAGGTGTTCTCACATCCCAAAGCAGGGAAGGAGATAAAAGAACCTAAATAGTAAATTGAATAATACGGAAATTAAAATATATACATGGCAGATCAAACAGACTGACATACCATTGTCCCTCATAATCTTTCTCAATTCAGCCTGACGATGCACCAGAACCCATTCCAGCTTGCGAGGCTCGATCACACAAGACTTGTGATGCACATTGGTCTGTTATTTACAGATGTTTACCAATGAGATCGAGTGAAATATAATTTAAATGTTTTGTACTTACACAGTCAGCAAACAATTTTCCGACCATATTCTTGGCCTTTCTCACATTAGAAAGATCACCAGTAATGAAGATATTCCCCGACTTTTTGATATTGGCCACACCTCTGCAGAGGTTGGAGAAGGGAGATTGGAGGTAGATGTTGGTGCTTGTATCACTCATAATCTCCTGGAGTTTCTGATGCTTGCGACCAGAAATGATGTTATGCATGAAAGCAGGAACTTCAATAGTGTCTACAATAAGACCAGACTATATAGAATGCACATCAACCAAATACGTTTCTATTGAGTAGATATGGAGATCTTACCAAACAATCTAAGAGGACAAGAATCCTGGTACGAGCTGCTTCAAGGCAGTCTACTGATCCAGTCACCGTAATTTTGGGCTTTGCAGTAAATGTTACATCAATTCGGGCTTTTTCCTCCTTAGCAATTTCCATGATTCCCTTTCTGAAATCAGCATGAAAGAATCCTTCATGGATGGGAGTAGATATAACCATCTGGGACTATAGTGAAATAGGAGATTAATATCTTACTTTGTAGTAGAGTATACAGTTTTCCTTTTTACCTTGAACGGGCTACTAGCATACAAAGATTGCTTTGCTTCGTTAACAGCATCAATAGGACCCAACAAAGAGATGTTCCATTGAGCTTGACCCACTGGTGTGAATCTGAAGGTAGTCAGATCGGGGTGTTTTGCCAGGAATTTGGAGGCAAAAGAGAGAGTAACTGGTGAAGAGTGCTCCTTTGGGATACACAAGTTGTAGGAGTAAAAGATAGAAGTAGTGTTCATGTTTGAAAACGAGGATCTTTGGATAAGTAACTGGGGAATTCAATCGAATGTTAATAACTGAGAGAAAGAAGAGTGATATTTGATCTGGATGATTATCTGACGTTTATTTGGTACAGCTAACACTTAAGAGCTTCATTGAAATATTAACCGAACAAATTTAAGAAGTAATATCTCATATTTCTGCATGCATGGATGAGTGGTGCAGGTAGAGTATGAGTATAGAACACATAGTAAATGATTCTATGACTCTGTACTAGCTTTGTGTATAGATGATTGTCTATAAAAGCAAACATTTATGTATGTATACAGCATTTGTGTGAATCTGACTATTCAAATATTTGGATAATCTTCTGGTACTGGTTATGAATTCTGTGATATGGATTCAACTGTCAAAATTGATTTTTAACTGGAATTTGATCATTACTCACCAATTGGCATGTGTATGTAATTCTCATAACTGCTGCTAGAGAATAATCCACCAAGGTGTGTAGATATCAATCAGCAATGCAAAATGAAGCCATTCCCTGTGATTGGTCAATTGTGTATATGATTTCAACAAGATTACCTATTTAAGAAAGTAAGAGCGTATGAAATATTTTTCTTATTTTGTTATGAATAATTGGTAACAATTACCATTATTGAGTACTTACCTTTTAAATTTATTAAGTATTGCTATTAATAACACTTGATTTTCGACTCCCATAATAAAGGTTTTGTAACGAATTAGTTTACGTTGTTTGTTGTTTATTCATTTGGTTCATGAACCTATCAGATCTTGTTCACAGAACTGCGGGGGACAGTCAGACTATTTCTACAGCGTCACATATAACACATAACAACACTACTAGTCACTTATTTCAGCCTACTGAAAGTCCCAACGCAGTCAGTAACTTCACCAGTGGTAGACAGGATCCTTTGTTCTTTTCGATATCTTCTTTCACTCAGGTAACAAGTAGTTACAGCCTCTCATATGAAGTATCTGACATAATTATATTGCTTGATTAGGAAGATGCCTCTTGGACAACCACCCAACCCTTCTTTCCTAATAATCAGGATATTAGATCATTTGTAGATAGTGTACCTTTAATGACTGAATCAACCACTGCAGATAACACATCCAAAACTACCAACAAAAACCCATTCTCACCTGTGAATGTAGTCACAATAGAAGCACCAGACACATTGGACTTTATTAATGACACCAACACACTCAATAACAGCAATCTCTATTCTACTACCAATTCGGCATCATACACAACACAGAACCTATTTCGATTATATCAAGAACATAATTCACTAATCACAGGCTCATCTGTAGATAATACCACAACCACAAATACCACCACAACAAGCAATTCCCAAGTGAATAACATCGAACTTGATCAAGACAGAATAGAGACTGAAGAAGATAAGGGCAGCCCGAGTGAACAGCCAGTCAAGAGCCCTGAAAAAGAAGTGATCAAACACAGGAAACCAATAGTAGCCTTGACAATTAATGGTGATAATGTTACTCCTGCAAACATTGAGGAGGGCTACATTCAATTTGTTCTCAACCATGATTCTAGTTACATTGGTGATGGAATAGAAAGCCTAATGTATGCTAAGAGGAAGTTTTCGTCTGTCCCAAAAACAGGAGATTTGTCATATACGACTTATGACATATATCAGCTAGTCCTTAAATTGTATAGGCATGAAGTAAGGGGGTAGATAGTGTGTGATTTATGTACTCACTACTAATATCCTGTAATAGATCAAGAACTGGTCTCAATTGGTAGGACAGCTGGGGCTATCTGATATGTCTGGTAGACCTCAATTTGCACAGAGAGTGAAGAGATGGATGCACAAATACAAGATAGACTGTTACTTTGACTATCTGCTGGGTAATGCATACAATTTCAATGCTAAAGATGAAAAGTATTCTGGATGTCTAATGATGGGTAATTATCAGAAGAAGAGACCAGACAAGAGGAATGCAGATGAGAATGATTCTTCCAAGGCTGATAATGATGACTTCAAGAATGAATATTACAATAGAAGGAGGGACGAATCTCAGTCAGATGACGATGAAAATGATTCTGACGAAGAGAATGGTAGGCTACCTGTATTGGTAGCAGGAAGTAGGAAGAGAATGAGAGAGAGCAGCCAGAATAGTCTGCAGGTGTTGGCCAATTATAAGAAGCCTCACCTGAATTCGGAGGGAGAGATGGATTCTGATGATGAAATGAAGGATAGATTAAATACCAATCAACATGGAGATCCCAGTGATACTGAAGATAGTGAGGATGAAGCAGAGAAATCAGATTCTACGTGCTATTCGAATAGTCCAGTCTATAATGCAAACAGTTCACTGGATGAATCAGATAACAATAGCATGGACATTATTAGAAGTGAGCTGGTGGAAGAAGAAGATGAATTGGCATCAAGTTCACCCAGTCCTATTATGGGCATCTTATCGTTCAAAGAAAATAACAGCAGTGCATCTTCTCAACGGGAAAATAATACCTATTTTGATACGAATGAACAAGAAACCACCATCACTACACTCAAAAATGAAGTTAGTAGACTTAGATCTTATGTGAGTACTTTAGAGAATAGAATAGAAGAGCAAAACAAGACGATTGAAGCAGATAGAGCAGAGATTAATCAGTACATACGTGAAAAGAGTAAGTTCCGGGAGAAGAATGAGAAGTGGAAGAAGCGGTTAATCCAGTCAATACTGAGAGGACCGCTATTGTACGGGAATAACGAGGAGGAGGAAGAAGATGAGGAATCATCGGATGACTCACCATAACTCATAACACATTCATACATCATCTACCAGCAACAATGAATTATATATAGCATCTACTTTAGCTTCTATCATAACTGAATATTAATGCCTAAATGCATTAATAATGTATTTTATCTGTAAATAAGTCGTTCCCGCTCCCCCAATGTGCATGATTCCTTGATTCACCCAAGTGGAGTGAGCATATTAAACGCAATAATAAACTACGAGGAGAGGCTGAAACACCCCACATAAATATGTACATAACTGCATGTGCCGATTAATATTCTTTTTTATCATTTGTGTGAATATACGTTATAATAAGATGGCTACAACCAGCTACACTGTTTTATTTAGACATTTAGAACTTGTTCCCTATCATTCGAAGTTGATAGCTGGTGTAAAAATATGTGAAATTTATTGTTATTGAATCTCCCTTACTTGCCTGTATTTGTTAGTTCTTATCCAGCTACAACCGACAAACAATGTGTCAACTCAACACCCATTCCACTAATAATGACAACGAATGCTATGGAACTGATACTTTTGGAGATACTAGCTATAGTGTAAAAGGTGAAATAGAGTTATTCATCAACTGGAAATGTGAGGAGTAATCTAATACTATTTTACTAGACATAATGTATACAGAGCAACCTTTTAAACTGAAAGTACTGTCTGATCAGCCTTTTGATCTACTAAGTACAGTCTCATTACTAAAACACCATGATAACACAGACATGAACCAATCGGCTGGATCTGTTACTACTGCTTCAGTATCTGATAGAATGGAAGACGATGATATATGGACACAATCAGTGACTCCACCTACCTCATTTAGTACATTGTCTTGGGATACACACCACTGTTATTCTATTTCTAAAAACTTGGACTCTGAAGAGTATATAGGATCGCCTTTTCTGACAGAAATACCTATACCCTGCTTTGAATCTATCACACGAACACAATCACCTATTGAATCTATTGTCATTAAAGAAGAACATTTAGCGAGAAGCTTGTTACATGCTATTATCGGTCTTCCCTCTCTCTATTTTGATTGGAACCAAGATAGCCATACATTTGAGACTCGACTTCCCTTCCTTCGTATACTGGGTGTTAGTGCTTCTGCTATACAACCTATCATTACCAAATTGTTACTAGTGGGAACTCAGCTGAAGTTAATAGAGGATATAGGCAACCAATGCAGGTGTAATCCCAGGTAATTGGCGCATTTCATATGTCACTATACACAGCGTTAATGAATTAAGACAGTCGTTATGGATCTATTGGTGTTGCATTTGGTTGTTGCATGTTAGAACTGCATATCAATATACTGGATAAGATAATCACTGTATTCGATGAAATGAAGGATCTCAGCATATTAAAAGTATATCACCATATACACACCATATCAGCAGTTATTGACAAACTAGCCCAATTATGTCATATAAATGGAATATCAGAGGTAGATGCCGACTGCACTTAATAGGATAATAGGCTTACTTCTATGCGTTGTAGATCCATGAGGTCCAGAATGATATAAGGAGGGATGGATATTATATTCCATCAGGAATAGATCTATTAAATATATTTCATGATGAAATACACCAACTGGATCTATGTCCATCAGGGGATTTGGCCACATATCGAAGTATATGTCTAGCCATGTTCTGCTATATCAGTCGCCCTTACATAAATATCCTTAACGAATGGCTGGGGTTATCGTCATCAGGGCAGTATGGCGATTGCGGTCATAGAGTAGATGTATATGATCCATACGGGGAGTCTTTTATTCAGAGATCAGAAAACACAACAGATTTACTTGATGAGTATGAAGTGAGTGGAATCAACAATGAGTATATATCGATGGCTAATATCTTTATGAATATCACTAGATTCGCCCAGATGCTAAACTACCTTACTTCATAACAAAAGACATGAGTGTCCTTATTCTCAGATCAATTATTTCATTTCGATTATTGAAGAGATTAGCACCGCATCACCCAATATGCCATCTTAAGGAAGATAATTCAATAAGACTTATATTGAATGCTGATGAATGTGAAAGGTGATGGATGACTGATTACTTAATGAATATCTATTAACAAAGAGTATAATAGGTATCTCATGAAACTAGAGGGATTATGCGAGAATATACGAGCGTATAACATTGAGAACAAAATATCAGTGCTGAATGAAGATGTGCCATATGTACCATCGCCTGAGCCTGAACAAGCTAGCCCAGATACCGAGGACTCTAGCATATTAGATATGCTAACACTCAAAATACTTGGTTCACCCAAGTTAACCACCGAGTTCTCTGATATGATTGCCTATATTCTCAGTAATCCACCAACAGATATGACTAACTTTTATGATTTTATACCCTCATTTGATACTGTAATAGTTCAAAGCTATACCAAATCCTTAAAGATGTGGTGTCCTCTACTGAATGAATCATTCATGACATCCTTCCTTTGTCAATTCAAGCTGGACACTCACCTTATCAATATCTACAACTACTATTTATGTGGGGATGGCAGATTTATTACTGGATTGATGGACGCATTCTTTGATGACAAACTCGATAGAATAGACATACAAGTCAGCAAATCCCATTGGCCTCCTCTCTCCTCAGACCTTAACATTACCCTTAAGGCTCTATTATTGGAAATGAATTATGACGATTTTGATATGATTACCTTCTCAATTAATGATCTGGATGCAGCTGAATTAACATGTAATGTTTATTAGATAATACATTCAATATATTGTTGATAACACATACTAGCTCTAGGAATACTCGACTTTCTGCAACTGGATTATGCAATCGAATACCCAATTGATATTGTGATCACTCCCAGCATAGAACAGAAGTACAACCAACTGTTCTTATTCCTGATAAGAATCTCAAGACTGAGTACTACAGTGAAGCGATGTTATAAGATCATGTTATGCAAAGACTGGTTCCAAACTTCAACAAGAGATACAATATTTCGATATCGGTTTCAAATACACCAATTTATAAGCGCAATTCAAAGCTATATTCACAACAATGCCGTTTCTAGTAGCTGGAATACATTTATGGCGCATGTGAATGACATGCATACTGGATGCTATGACAATGCAGCATCTGTAGACTATATGTCAGTGATTATGGAACCACATTCACTCAGAGATTATCATGAGCATATCATTGACCGTATGTTGATCCAATGCTTTCTTAAATCTAATCAGAAAAAAGTACTGGATATACTCTATGCAATATTCGATGATATCTTGATGTTTATGACCTTGCTGGATAATTATTACCTGTCAATTATCACTGCAGAAGGAGAAGAGAAACTACTGATGAAGTGCCGCCGGATATTCCACCAATTTCAGACCAATATCAGGATATTTGTTCGTGTATTGGCATCAATAGACTCCAAGGGGTATGGGAGTCTAAGCCATTTACTGAGTGATTCTGTCTTTACTGAATTGTATAGGAAACATGAGGCTGAATGTGGACTAGATTCATTCATTCAGGCTCTGTTTATCCATCTACAGGTGAATGGCTTCTATGATGAGAGTATCTAGTGTGTATGTATATGAGACATAGAACTTGTTTCTATAAATAAAGTATATGGATCTGTTCCCTCATAATACAACCTTAATGGATTCTATTTCCTTCTTTTTTTCTGTGGTATTACCGCCAGATGAACAAATATCCATGTAATACATGGTTACCATCTTATCTATTAGTATTCCCAACTTGGTGTTAAGGTGTGGTTGATCTAATAACGGAATGTGTTACACTAATACTATAAATAGATACACTTGCACATAGATATTCTTAATATATCTTTAGTGTAACGTTAAATAAGGGGATACAGGTATTGGAAACCTTATTTTTCGGTTTTTTGAGTATACAATGGGCAACGTGAAAAAAAGTGTTTATTCACTGACAAACGAGGGAATATTACCCATCTCGTATCTACATTTAAATATAATGTTTGGTATAACCTGGATACATATGGAGATATCCGTATGAACTTCAATAATGGTACCAGGCTTTGATATGAGACTGAGGCTGGTTTATGGTATAGTGGATATACATGACAGGTACGGCTGATCAACTGACAGCTTACTATTGAATCGCCACTCGGTTGTTATATAGTTGATACAATTCCATATGATAATAACTATCACCTTTTTTTTCATAAAGAAAATATCAACCCTGGGTGATATGGATGTATTTTATATGGCCATCTTTCCAAGAAACTCTGTGCCTATTAACTCTCAGCCTTTGGGTCATGTCAAAATACTTAGTTTGGATGCCACTGTAACAAGATTTGGATATCAGAACAACAGTGTATAACTGATTCGAGACTTCATTAGCCAGGAAGGCGCGCTGAATATATAATTGCAGTAAACGATACTCATCAAAGAACTATCTCATTAATCTCAATGAAGAACCCACACATAAATTGATGAAGTTCCTAATAACTGCAAAATAGTTATAGAAATGAACAAATAATTTATATGTGCTATAATCAGGATAGCAGAATATAGACCTTTATAGATAAATAGTATAAATAGGGTGATATCCATAGTAAAAATAGTCAATATATTGAGTGATATGAAGCATGCCTACTTGAGTGATCACTTCCGGTAACTGCAATGAATCAACTATGATAGTTGATGGTATGGGAAACTCGATAGATTGTAGATAGATATCATAATGACCGATAAGCAGAATATATTACTTCATCACTCTCTCATTTTAGTGAAAGATTTCTATCTGCTAGTATCTACTATCACGGTATCAAATAATGCCTGTCAAACATGCATGAGAAAAAAAGGAATTTATTCTCCTTATTTGATTGGTACATATCGTGGGAATGAATTTGACTGTACATATCGATTATTACAGGAACTGGAACAGTTTACAATGCAAAGGTAGATCATCCTGGTCTATTGGTTGAAAATAGGAGGTGAGATACTTACACTATAAATAAAAATCTCCCCACCTCTCCATTATCTATCATCTTACCACCTCTTCTTCCCTACTTATATATGCACCGTATAACTCGTACTTCTCCCAGATTGCTCCTACCGAAATCACCTGTTACAAGAATACTACCATGGATTCAGACATCTCTCCTTCATACTCACACACATACAAAAAGTAGATCTAGTCTCCCATTCAAGAGTATCTCTGCCAGTGTCTTGTTGATATCTGGATACTATCTGTATTCAAATCAAGTAGAAGCAGAAGCAAATTACAAGGTATCCTTACCTCCATCACCCTTTGTGAACTCCTCTCCTAGTGCAATCATATCTGAACTGAATGATACTCGGAACCGTGTTGCTGTTGAAGCCAAATCAACTGAGGATCTCGCTCTGGCACTATTTGTCTATAAGTTATGCAGCCTACCTTGGTTGGTGGATGTTGCACCACAGATGATATCAATAGCTGAGACATTTCACCTACAAGCTCCTTTGTATTGGTTAATAAAGCAAACCTTTTTCAGACATTTTTGTGGAGGTGAAACCCCGGAAGAATGTATTTCAAGTATGGATAAACTTGCTAAATCAGGCATCAACTGCATTCTAGATCTCTCAGTTGAGGCTGATTTACACGTTGACAAAGAAGACAAACAAATCACTAAATCGAAATATCACCGGGACGATCAACAGGCGGACATTACATTGAAAATGATTAAAACCTGTATCACAACCGCCGCGGGTGGTGTCAAACCTAATTCCATGGCTGCCATTAAAGTAACTGCATTCTCCCCGCCGAGGTTGCTACTGCGCCTGAACCATTCTCTCGCCCTCCTGAACCAATCCTTCCTGGAACACCAAGAAAACGGACAAATTAATGCTGATGGAATTCGAAATATCATCCATTCTGTTCTATCACCGTCCCAGTCAGAAGAGCAACAGAAGAAGCGTGATGAGATAATAGAATATCTCGAACATAAACAGAGGACACTCGACATCATTGAATTCAGAACACTTTTCAATTTCCAGGGACCAACTCGTGACATCTGGTGGTCCACAGACAAGGAGGACACAACTGAAGCCATATTGAACAATGAGGATCTAGAAGCTTATGATCGTATGATAAATCGCCTGGAGCAGATATGCACATTAGCTTATAACCTGAATGTCAGTATCATGGTGGATGCAGAACAGTCTTATTTCCAAGAGGCCATTGATCATGTTGCTATCAATCTTCAACGCAAATTTAATCATCGCACTGATGACATGCCTAAATATCCCACAGTTTATAATACATGTTAGTAAAGGCCTGAGCTACCCTTATACACCATATATTGACTTCCATAGTTTCCTCATTTATAGATCAAATGTACACAAAAGCAGCTCAAGGAAAAATGGAAATAGATGCTGAAGTAGCCAAGAGAGAAAACTTTACATTTGCTGCTAAACTAGTACGTGGGGCTTATATGGTATCTGAACGTAAACGTGCACAGCAACTTGATTATCCATCTCCCATTCATGAGACATTAGAGGATACCAACCAGTCTTTTGATGGTGGTGTCAAGTTCTTATTGAGTAAGATTGGTGAACACCAAGAGATGGCAGGGGAACCGTTGGATGGTTCTAGTTCTCCCATTGTATTCATGGTAGCAAGTCACAACCGTGAATCGGTTGTATTGACCATTGAAGAAATGGAGCGTTACAATATATCACCTAACTCAGATATTGTTCATTTTGGACAGTTGTATGGTATGCAGGATCAGTTATCATATGTACTGGGACGACACGGCTATTCTATTTATAAGTATCTGCCCTATGGTATGATTAATGAGGTTATACCCTACCTTCTTCGCCGAGCACAAGAGAATTCAGCTGTATTGGGTGGAGTAGCCAATGAGCGTCTGCTGTTATGGAATGAGTTCAAGAGTCGGATTAGCGGTAAGACACCAGTTCCTGCAGAGGTCCCTATCACAGATACCACCATTACATCAGTGTAACAGACTCTTGGGTTATAATTAGTATTGTTATATTTATTACTACCTCCCTAATATACACATTCAAGACAGAAATAGAAGCAATAGAATGTCATGAATGGGATTACAGATCATGGATAATAACTGACATACTATGTGCCACTTAGTACCTTTTATTCTTTAGAAGAAAATGGGTACTGTTTGTTCATAATAATAAAAAGCAATTTTCTTTTACTACATGGTCTTATCTTAAATTTCAAACATGAAACAATGGGCGATCAAATATTACTGATCTTTGTATAGTTTATTATTATCATTGGGTTATTTACATAAGAATCTCATTATGGAAGCAATCTTTGAGTTCTTTATGGGGCAATACTATACAATTACGAATAATTGTCTCATCCATGACAGATACATCTTTCCCTGATCATATTATGAGTGTCAGTATAACAATAAAGAGTATCGTATCCCTTTCTTACCTAATATAGTTATACTTTGACTTTTAACACCATTCTTCATCATGGTAGTATCTGTTTCGTGGACTGGACATCCTTCTACTCTAGCCCATGAACCAATACGGCTATTCCAACCAATGATTGAATGCAGAACACAACTTGCCCTCTAGTTAAAGATGATATCAGTGATGGATATCCAATATATAGCATATACATGACATTTACCCCGATATGAACACTGTCTAAAATGATTGAATCCTTGATTCTGACACCAGGACCAATGTAAACACGGGGACCAATAGATACATTGGGACCGATCTAGTGATATTTATGAATTAGAGTGGAATGAATGGTTAGCACTTCTTTTTGGTTTACCTTGGCAGATGAGTCAATGTTTGCAGAAGGATGGATATACACAGCTCCAATGATTTCAGGTCCACCTGGGCTAGGTTTGGCTAATCTATTAGACTTCTCCTGTGCAGCAGCCTCAAGGTACAGTTTATTAGCTGAAACAGCAGATCCTGCAGTTTTGATTTGTCTCCAGAACTTGTTGGTGATATGGACATAGAGATTATTGTTCTCAGTCAATGGTCTTAAGATATCTTGTTCCAATCTTAATTCATCAGTAGAAGATGACATGAAATCAGTCTGTTCTTGATTCTCCTTTCTGTCCAATGCCTTCTTCATTTCAGCGAATACTGTTATATCAAATAAGAATACACCACATGATATCAAATTTGAAATGAATGTCTCTGGCTTCTCGACGTAGTGAAGTACTTGATTTGTATCATGGTTGGCAATAAGACAACCATATTTGGTGGCTTCAGATACAGGAACCTTGGTAAAGTAAATGTATCAAAATGTATAATACATATATATATATATATAAATACCGTCTCATCATCTCCACACATACACACACTCCCTTCATCTCTACACACACTGTCTTATCATCTCTACACACACTGTCTTATCATCTCTAAACACACTCTCTCTACCACTATGTATACTAACCTTTGTTCCCATCATAGTACAGATACCACGGTGCTTCATATGAGCATCCACCATATCATTAAGAGGGAAAGAACAGGCAATATCGATATGCATAACAAAGAATTGCTTAGTGTGTCCCCTTAATATCTCATCTCTAAAGTGATATATTCCACCTGCAGTTCCTAAGGCTTGATATTCATGAAGATAGCTGTTAAAGGTAATTAGTATATTGTTCATCATGTCAAACTGCTTATTCATAGTTAAGAAAGTACCGGATATGAAGATGAGGAAATTCGTTGGCAGCATTATCAATGAATGAGGAGAAAACCTTATCCTCAAACAGACCAATAATGAGCACTTCCTTGAGTCCCTTCACTTTGGAGAGTGCATCCAAGTGATGGGAGATGACAGGGCGACCTGCAATAGGGAAGAGAGGCTTGGGACAGTCAAGAGAGAGTGGTCTGAATCGAGTACCTCTTGAGGGTCCACCAACTAAAATAACGGCTTTGGAGTCGGACATGTATAAATACGATAGAGACAAGTGAATAAATGGAAGGGGGAAACTCTTTCATCAACTTCCTGGTATTGAAAATAAAGTAATTAACGGTTTAATTCGGCCATTGAATTATCTTCACTACGGGGAATCAAAAATACAGTAGCGTGAAAAAGGTCAAGAGCAGTACTGGGTTCCTGACAGACGATATGAAATCATAAGGATGATAAATGATAATACTTTTATTCAATATTAAAATAGTTATAGTTATTTGCTACTCTCTATTATTGTTCTATACACCACCTTTGGTTTATTGAATATCGATAGCCAGATAACCGAAAGGGTCAATGCGATTATGACACATGCAGTAGTGATATAACAGAGTCTTCTCTATTAATATTGAGCAGTGAGCATAATAATATGGATTAATAAAATATCTAATACAATTACCCTCCATGTCCACCCAGATCTTTGAACAGCTACAGACACTTGTATGCTTCCAGATTCCAGATCTGCATTGATACTATCACCTGACTTTGTTATATCAAATATAAGATCATTCTGAAGTTCGACTAATGTCTCCATGTCCTCAAACAGCTGGTATAACTCCTATTAATTACCTATAGTAAGTATAATAGATATATGATCATCGAATAACATACCCCAATTGACTCCTCTAATTTTTTGACATGTAATTGCCTTGCCCGAACTTCATCCAATGCATTGTTTGCACTGTCTATCGATGACATGGCTACCTATAAACAGTAAATTATTTAGTTGATATAAGTTTAATCATCCAAACATGTAGACTACATCTTTACTGCCAGCAGAACAATCCATTTCTCCTGAAACTGAATCTGGTTTGACTATAACAAACGATCTATCAATAAACGCTATTATAATTCTGCCATGCATAAGTTACCCAGCAGTATCTGTACATCCATGTTTAGTTTATCATTTTTATTAAATGACTGCTGTATTCCTTGATAGCATTCAATGGCCTCCGCAAAGTTATCTTTCAAAGCTTTGATCTATAGTTGTATAAGTAAAAAAAAAGCTTATTTGCCTATGGCTATCTTTTTACCTGCTCTAATAAGACTCGCCTATCACTCATATGCATGCTAGAGTAAGAATACAAACCTGTTGTACTACCTCTGTTGATAAAATATGCAAGAAATAAAGAAGGTATGACGAATACACTTAACAGAACGTATTTATACATGTCTGATTCATTAATTATTATCAGTATGAATTGCAGGAGCACATTGTTGGCTGGAATGTTACCCAATATCTCAAAAATTCAGGGTCGATCTTCAGCAATTTACTATAATGAACCTGGCAATTTATAAACCACAAGAAGCTATCCAATACCCCCTCCTTCTGCCAACTGTAGATCTTTTTACAGATGCTTTCCTTGTTAAGACTAAAGGGACGACTTTGTAGTCATCATGTGACTTGATCTGATGGGGTGTTTGTAGGAATATTATTTATTTCTTGTCGCGTAACTACTATGTTTACTTTTCTTTACTTTACTCATCTACATCTATTATTTACCTTACTTCATTGCATCTGTTCTGAACTAAGACAAATGTGCTTTTGCTACTGAGGGACTAGAAAGGTAGTATATAGCCAGTCTAACTTGGTTGTGGAGACTTGACGGTGACCCAGACCCGTGACTGTACATGTTGGTCGTTGCTCTGCAACACCTCGTGTCGCCTTCAAATCAATACTGTTCTTAATGGGTGCGTAAGTGGATCGAACTTCCTCTTGTAGAGGCGACAAATGCTTTATACTATCGAGGGGCGTTGTGAAGATAGTACGAAAGCTAAGTTCGACTAGGCTGAAAGACTTGATGGCTATCCTTGCCATGACAAAGATGCTCTGCACTCTGTCTTTCAGTCAATATTGCCACTTACCTTCTTCTCTCAATTAGCTCAGGGAAGTACATTAGTTTACCATATAAAGACGGATAAGAGGCTAACTTCATTTTCATTTTAGTATTTGGTTCCTTCCACCACTGTATTTGCAGTGGTGGCATTGCTTGTAACTTATTAATATTATCCTGTTATAATAAACATAAACTCTCTTTGTATCATATATTATATATTTTAATATATTATGAGATTGTTCCTACACTTTATTAAGATATATGAGCATTTGAGAGACTGACTAGCCCATCTTGCTTACAATGTATAAACAGAGGTTATTGGCCAGCTGGTTCCATGAGCTCACGTTTAGAACCAGAGAATCTGTAGAGAATAATAAAGAAATCTACCTGAAGTATATAAACCATGCTCAGCCCGGTGTAATACACCTTGAAAGCCGTTGTTTGTTACACAGTGACTACAGTGCGGGCAGTTCTAAATGGCTTATTTCTTCAGCTAAAATATATCTACACTTATATACTCTTGTTTAGACTTCTCTAAATGAATTAAGACTATGAATCAATTCAGGAACGCAGTTGTATTCATTGGGCATGTTGCGTGATGTTTGGAACCCATGCAAAAAGTATTTCTAAATGCAAGCACTAATTTTTATATATATTGAGCATAAAAGTATTTTCATTGTTAGGAGTGACACGACTGTGTATTGATCAATTACCCCACTCATGTGCACAGTGTTATTTTTTTGGTATTTGACGTGTTCATTAATATGTTTAATAACAAGCAAAGTAAATATAATTCTAAGAAGAGTGATGATAGACCAGTTTTGTCTGCAAGTGGAAGATCCCTTAAGAAGAGTCCCATTCAGACGATATTCAACACATTACCCCAACTAGCCATCACATTCGCTGTTCTACTTTTTGGCCACAGCATGTCAACAGAGAAGGTTGAATGGTAAACTGAGTAATAAGAATTCCAACACTCTAACTAACATTTATATGTAGTGGAATTATATATTATATATCATTAATTGCCAGTATAGGGCTATTTGCCATATTCATGATATTACAATATGAGGGCGCAGAGTATAAGAATTGGCAGGATAGTCCACGTACTAAACAGTATATTCAAGTGGCAAGTATCTGTGCAGTCATCTCTTTTGTTGGGTTCAACATAGCAACCTGGTCCGTGTATGGAATACTAAGCCCTATTATGATAACAAGTGGCTGTATATTCGTCCTATCATTGTTGATTGTGATTACTTCATTCTGGTGATACCCTCTAACCCATTCGGAGTTACTTGGTTGCAATACACCTTTTCATATTTCAATAAATATTGTGTTAATGTCCATTAAGACGGGATAATGATTACTATGGGAACAGAGTAACTATGTATTCTTCAAATAATTCGATATTGCATAGTAACCTGAATGGACGAATGAAAACATTAATTATATATACATCTACTTCGAGTAACTTTTGACTCTCCAACTGAAATAAGGGGTATTTAAATATTAATAAAATATTGACCTGCTTGGCCCAATTATAATATAGTTTCCCTTTTCTTTCCTCTTTCTATCTCCTCTTTCTTAAGAACTGCCTTTGTTATTTGTCACTTCTGTCTATATACAGTAAATAATAATACTACATTTGAATTGTGTTGAAAAGAAGAGAGCATCAAGAGAAGTGAATTGATATTAACAGCTATCTTTCCCTTCCAAGACTTACTCTAAAGTGTCGTCATATAACAATAACAATCAAAACCCTTTTGAGGACTCATCTGAGTCTGGGTATGGTCAATCTCGGTATAACCACTCATCCAGTGAGAATCCTTCAACTTATACACACAACCAGGACTTAATAGACTTGGAACAAAACCGTTCTATTCAATCTCAGCAGCAATATCATCAACCTTCTACCCCACTTGAAGGTCTGCCTGCTCCTGCTTATTTACATAATCAACATCAACAGACTCTTAAGAGAGGAGATTCCTCATTTGCTTTGGATGAAGGTATAGTGAAGTTATAAATAGACTCACAGATGACTTATACTATGATAGGTTCTTTTTATGACGAGACTGCAGCTATCCATGACGATGATGATAATTTACAACTGCTAAACAACCGAGGACCTATAGCAGGTAGATATGAGGTTTCCGGTTCCTCACCTGTCACTCCACTCAACACAAATAATGATGGAAGTATACCTCTGCACCAACCATCATCATCTCCTCCCAAGAAAAGGAGAGGAAATAAGCGGTCGGGCATGAAGGACCTGTTTAAACGTATATTAGGCAGAACAGGTACTTCTTCCGTCAATGAAGAAGGCGGAGAGCGTATCATTTACATCAATAATCCGGAACTGAACGATCAGCAGAAATTCTTACATAACCGTGTATTCACAGCCAAGTATACTGCTTTCACATTTCTGCCCAAGTTCCTGTATGAAGAGTTCTCGAAATATGCAAATCTGTTTTTCTTATTTATTTCCGGTATACAAGTAAGGATTATCATTTAGGAGTCTGATTTTCCCCCATTTAGAAAGCTTATAAATTTTCATCTTAGCAAATTCCTGGCATTTCACCCACTTCTAGGTATACCACTTTAGTGCCATTGGTGATAGTACTTTTCATTACTGCAATTAAAGAATTGATAGAAGATCTGGTTAGTGCGGATTCATTGTGGTCTAACAAGGGCTGATTAGTAACACTGTTTTCTAATAAAACTGTAGGGCGTGCATCGATCGGACAAAGAATTAAATGCTAGAAAGTGTAAAGTTCTCCACGGGACTCAATTCAAAGAGAAGGCTTGGCGTGATATTAAAGTGGGCGACATATTACGTGTGGAGAGTGGAGAGAACTTCCCTGCAGATCTCATATTGATGAGTAGTTCAGAACCCGAGGGTCTTTGTTATATTGAAACAAGTAATCTGGATGGGTAAGCATCTATCTCAATAGACACTCTAATTTGCTGTTAATAATAATTTATCATAGTGAAGTCAATCTCAAGATCAAACAAGCATTACCTCAAACAGCAAGTCTTCTGAATCCGGTGGACATGTCATCACTACACGGCACTATTCGCAGTGAAAAGCCCAACAATCGATTGTATAATTATGATGGTGTGTTCTCATCCGCTGCATTAAATGAGCTTGGAAAACAGAGAGACTTTGCATTGGATCCAACACAATTATTATTGCGTGGAGCACAACTTAGAAACACACACTGGATTTATGGACTGGTTGTCTTTACTGGTCATGAGACTAAGCTCATGTTGAACTCAAGGTACATCCATATAAATGCAAATTTTAATTTATTACTAAGAACTCTACTTACCAATATACAGTAAGAAGCCATCTAAAGTCTCAAATGTAACACGTATTACCAATCGTAATATTCTCTACCTTTTCGCTATCTTGGTCATCATGAGTGTTGCTTGTGCTGTGGGTGGTTTGGTGTTCTCTGTAAGTTTACACATGAATGTTATAATCAATCTAACTAACATATTTATTAGATCACTCAAAGTGCTTATGTAGACGGCTATCTTAGATTGGGATCAGACCATTCAAGAGCTGAGGCATTTGGTTACGATATTCTTACCTTTCTAATTCTATTCAATTCCTTTATTCCTATCAGGTAATGAAACAATATAAAATAAAGCAGAGAAAGGGTTAGATTAACATGATACTCAATAGTTTGATGGTGACTATGGAAATTGTCAAGTTTGTTCAGTCATTCTTGATTCAATCAGACCTTGACATGTACTATGATCTGACCGATACTGCTGCAGTAGCACGTAGTAGTAGTTTGATTGAGGAATTAGGGCAGGTGAAGTTTGTGTTTTCAGATAAGACAGGTACCCTGACGTGTAATGAAATGCAGTTCCGGCAATGCTCAATAGCAGGTTTATCCTATGCTGATAAAGTGGAATCAGATAAGCAGGCAAGGGATGGATCTGATGACCCTACACTCCAATATACTCTTGTTCAGTTACAAGAACATTTGAAGTCTCATCCAACTGCCAATGTTATCAATGAATTCCTTACACTACTTGCTACTTGTCATACAGTTATTCCCGAAGTATTGGAAGGTTCTGATGAGATCAACTATCAAGCATCATCACCCGATGAGGGAGCACTTGTAAAAGGTGCAAGCACTCTTGATTACATTTTCCATGTGAGTTCTTCTTTTCTAGTTTATTGTTTCACCTAATCTAACTCTATTCCATTTATTTTAGACCAGAAAACCAAACTCTATTACATGTTCACAACACGGTGTAGATTATGAATATCAAGTATTGAATGTTTGTGAATTTAACTCCACACGTAAGAGAATGTCAGCTATTATCCGAGGTCCTGATGGAAAAGTGAAACTCTACTGTAAGGGAGCTGATACAGTTATCCTTGAAAGACTGGCAGAAAATAACCCATTTGTTGAAAACACCCTGATCCATCTTGAAGAATTTGCTTCTGAAGGTTTAAGAACATTGTGTATTGCTATGCGTGAAATACCTGACGACGAGTATAATCGTTGGTCTCAGATATATGATAAAGCAGCCACCACCTTGGTCAATCGTTCTGATGAGCTAGATAAAGCAGCTGAGATGATCGAACACAGTTTATTCTTGTTGGGTGCTACTGCTATCGAAGACAAGTTGCAGGATGGCGTACCTGATACTATTCATACCTTACAAGAAGCAGGTATTCGCGTCTGGGTTTTGACTGGTGACAGACAAGAGACTGCAATCAATATTGGTTATTCTTGTAAGCTCCTGAATGAAGAAATGAGTTTGATTGTGTGTAATGTTGAAACACATTGGGAGACCAAGAGTTTCTTGGAGTCCAAGCTGAAAGATGTGACTGGAGCTATTGAGCGTGGAGAAGATTTAGAGGTAAATAACCCTTTGCATTAAGAGATTTATTAGATATTGACTATTGTTATTTAGCCACTCGCTTTTATCATTGACGGTAAAGGATTGACATTTGCCCTTGAGAAGGATATTGAGAAATTGTTATTTGATTTGACTGTGCTTTGTAAGGCAGTTATTTGCTGTCGTGTATCTCCCCTTCAAAAGGCTCTTGTTGTAAAACTTGTGAAGAAATACGATAAATCTATTCTACTTGCTATTGGGGATGGTGCTAATGATGTCTCAATGATTCAAGCAGCCCATGTTGGTGTTGGTATTAGTGGTGTCGAAGGTCTCCAGGCTGCCCGTAGTGCTGATTTTGCTATTTCTCAGTTCAGATTCTTGAAGAAGCTACTGTTGGTTCATGGTGCATGGGCTTATCAACGATTAAGTAAAATGATTTTTTATTACTTCTACAAAAATGTTGCAATGTACCTGACTCAATTCTGGGTAAGAAATAATGCTCACACTCACATGAATAATTTATACTGAAGTTAATATCTCTACAGTATGCCTTCTATAATGGATTCTCTGGATCAACACTTTATGAATCATGGACTATGTCTTGTTTCAACGTTATTTTCACCTTTCTTCCCCCGTTGGTTATTGGTATTTTTGATCAATATGTATCTGCTCGTATGCTTGATAAATATCCTCAAATGTATATGCTTGGTCAAACGAATGAATTTTTTAATCAGAAGAAGTTCTGGGGCTGGCTTACTAACGCCTTGTATCATTCATTGGTAAGAATATATATATATATATAGACTTGATGAACATATACTAATAGATTAATCTTTTTTCTTCTAAAGATCCTCTTTTTCTTGGGTGTAGGTTCTCTCAGTATAGATGGTGTCTTCCCTGAGGGTTTGGTGGGAGGACAATGGTGGGCTGGTACGGCAATGTTTACTGCTGTATTAGGATGCATTCTTTATAAGGGAGCATTGATTGCTGAGTAAGTGGATTTACTACGCGTAAAAAATGGACTGATTATTAACATTCCATGAATAGTGCATGGACTAAATACACCGTTATCGCTATACCTGGTTCTATGGTTATCTGGTTTATCTATTTACCAGTGGTAGCCTTCATTGGACCTGCCATTTCTGTTGATATTTTCCCTGAATATTATGGAATTGTTCCTATGTTGTGGGGTAATCTTTACTTCTGGTTATTCATCATATTGGTACCCATTGTTTGTAATCTACGTGACTTTGTATGGAAGTAGTAAGTATTGATGCGTTTGATTTACAATGACAGTTCCTAATAAGTTCGTTTTCACCAGTGCTAAGAGAATGTATCGCCCTCTCCCTTATCATTTTGTACAAGAAATTCAGAAATACAATCTCCCAGATTACAGACCTCGTATGGATCGTTTCAGACAAGCAGTAAACAAAGTACGTCGTATTCAGCGTCTAAAACGAAACAGAGGTTATGCATTTGCACAGAATGACAGTGACCAAGCCAAGATTATCCGTGTTTATGATACAACACAACAGAAACCACTTGGATAGAAAGATGGATTAATTCAATTATTTACTTGTAATATCTTGTAAAGAGGTTTATTTGCTCTTCCTATTATTACCAACCACCCATTAATTCCCCTTATTCAAAAAAATTAAATGCTCATTTGTCCCTGTATATGAAGTTAGCATGGGTGTATGTGATGTTTGAATGACTTGAATGACTTGTTACACTCCGTTGCACCAAACAGACATATCCACGTGATAATCATTTCACTTATCTCACTCGATCCCTTTCGTCTTTCTTTTTACTTCTCTTGATTATTGTATCCTTCTAGCTATACACTCATGAGCACTGAAGAACAACAGAAACTAGAAAAGAGACGTGCTAGGCGTCAGCAAAGAATTCTTGCCTCGGCCGAGAGTAGACTAAATATGATAACTGGAAATCAGTCAGGTAATTGACTCGATGACATGAATATTATAAAATGGAAGACACAAGATGAGCTTATTCTCATTTATAGGTATTCGAGAGTCCATAACTCCTTCACCTTCTCCATCACCTAGCACATCTTCTTCATCTTACACCGAAGTAAGTAATTCAATTGCTGAACATTATCCTGCACCCAGTGATCCCCGTCGACAAAAATATGAAGAGCGTCTAGTGTCCCCTCCCTTTACTAAGAAACAAGGTCATCGAGCAGCAGTTCAGAGGATGATCAGAGAAGATCAAGAAAGGGAGGTCAATGGTCATGGTCTACTGGGTAGTAAAATATCACAGCTGATTTTTGCAAATATGTTGCGTAAAGTGGATTTGGAGAATATACAAAAAAGGCCATCACATCCAGCTAATAAGTATTGGAACTTATTACACTTTGTATCCATGGTATGGCTTGGACTATGTGCTGTGTATGAAGAGTGGTCGAGCTACGGTACAGAACAAGTGGCCACTCTATTGGTTGATCCAACATTGAAAGTAACAACTACTAGTTATTATGTAAGTGGAAATATCTGAAATTGACACTTTATACTAAATATATCAAATGATAGCCCGTATTCTGGTATTTTGTGACACTTGAGATTGCCATGCACCTTGCTAGAAAGTTATATCAGCCTGTAAGCTCATATCATTATAGGCACAAAATTAGGTATTAATATTACATTATTAGGATTATAGACCAAGAGTTGAATCGACCTTTTCTTCCCTTGTCGAGCAATTGCCAAGCCATGTGCAAGAGCCAGTGTTGATACTACAAAGACACGGCCTGTTCCTAAATGCATTATATAGAGATATATGTATAGTTATTTATGTGATAGGATTCTGCTCTATAGTGATAGCCCTGGTTCATTGAGTGATTCGGTATATGTATATTCAGATAACCTATATTTATGTAATATATTGATGCACAGATTATCATATTAAATCTGTGTATAGTTGATCAGAAATATTCTTGGTTGGTTTAGGTTAGTATGGGTACCTGCCATTAATACTGATAGTTTGAGTGTCCATGTATTAAGCACAATAAGGTGTCTTTTTATTCTTATAAGTTCTAATCACTGTCTTTCTCTTTTTATGGGAACAGCCGTTGAAACTGAGTACGAACATTTCTGAACATTTCAATGTGCAGCATATTTTGTTAGTAATATTATTAAATTGTACTTTAACCTGTATTAAACATTAGTACAATGTAAATTGTGAAATGGATGACTCCTATGTAAGTACACTCAATTTAGAAAAAACTCCCGGGATAAGTTGACATGTTGATATTAAAGAAAACAACATTTTATTGTATCATTCACCCACTACATTGCATAGAGGATAAGAAAGAGTATGCACATGCAAATTAGATATTCAAGTGTTTTTAGGGCTAATATTCAAAAAATAACAATATGCATTCATATTTGGGGTGTTTTGAATTAATAGATGGGACGTGTATAAGTCAATGTCTATCAATCAAGATTCTTCATTAAAAGAGAGGGAGAAGAACTATCCAGGATCTTATTACTTGCTATAATATATAGTAATATAGATCTACTGGTATCATTGGCTGTGGAGTTTACAATATAGATATCTGTTATAAGATCAAGTATAACGGGATGATTATTATCCATGATGACAGGAGAGTATAGATACATCATTAAACACGTCAATATTAACGCGTAGAATACAAAAGTAAACAAAGCGATAAAAATTTAGTATGCTAGTATACGCATCTATTACTGAAATTAACACAATTATAAAGCATAAAATACTCTATCCATAAAAATTAAAAGATAAAAAGTAGAAAAAAGCATTTATGTGAGTTAAAATTACAAATATTAATAAAACGAGAAAAGATTCCCTACAATATACTAATAAGAACTACAACTATTTACATTAACAGAACAATAAAATCATTACTACTTAGAACCAATAATACGCATAAAATACAAAAGTAAACAAACAATAATAACATACACTTTTTGCAAAAATAATAAAATACGCGTCTCTTGTAAAAGTAAACAAACAATTGCAAACAAAATAATTATTAACAGACACAAACAAAAATAAACTCTGTCTTTAACCAATGTCATTGATATTTACATGCAATACATACTAAGAGTGCCAGAATAGTTGTATGTAGCCATGTGTAAATTTCACTTGAACAGGGTAATGTAATATAGAATAATTAGTGTAACAAAAGTTCTTTGGTCTTCCCAGAACGTTCAAACTTTTAAACTTACCAAGTGTGGTTGCGTCCCTATTGGACATTGTTAATCTAGCTTTTTTTATTACCATTCATCTTGGCGATTGCCAATGGTAACACAAACTGAAATGAAGAAATAGAAAGGGTGGGAATTACACTTCATGCTATTTATTTCTATTCCCGGATCGATTGATCACATATCCCATTTCTGCTTATAAAGATCATATATACTCTCAACCTGTCTCCGTTCAAAACGGTGAATTAGTATTATGTTAGATATATTTATTCAACACTGAATTATGTTCAGAAATATCCACTGTATATTGATTATGTGATCATAGCTAATGAGTATGCACTGTACATAAGTAGTCACGTATTAATTCTTGTAAAATAATCATCCCATTCAGGCAGTCAATCAAGTGCATGTTACGGTAAAGAGATGATTAAACACATGATGAGTAGCCCGAATTGTATATTCTCCAGAATATGTAACATTTTTACTCTAGATACTTCTAGTCGATGTGCATCGACAATAAACAATAAAAGAATTGACATCTCAAGCTATGGAAGAAAATAGTAGTAAAACTAAGTGAACTTGAGGGTCATAAAGATGGTTAATGTGTTTACACAAGGTTAATACGTATATTTATATGTTATTTGAGATAGTCTTTTTATTTGTAATTACTGAATTGATCCAAGGTACACATTCATATTAATCAAGCTGATGTAATGTACTCGTCAAAGATGTCTACCATTTGTTGTATAGTATTGTCTATTAATGCATTTATGTATTGCGTTACTAAGAAGAGTATACACCAACATGTTTATGGTAATAAAACCCCAGTTTATGCGGCTATTTGTTGTGATAATTGTACTTCAATAGGTTACTACACTACATATGAGGCAATGAGTATGACCAGACAGCTAATGTATTTATGTCAAGATATTTTATAGCCGTGATAGTCAGGGTGTATCCCTTTCTATATATTATTAGTTTAGGAAAAAAACCAAAGAACTTTTTAGAACTATCTATTTCCAGAAGGTAAGTTTATACTTTTTGCTCATTGAATAATCAGCCTGTAATACACGGATAGCTCTAAATGGTCATTGTATACTAACAATCAATTATTCTCTTGCTGATGCTCAACTCATATAGATCAGTTACAAGATAATTAAGGGCGGTTATCCGTGGAGAATATTACCCATTACTGCGTTTAGTAATTGTGAAAACAACCAAGATTTAATCTGCTCTTTGGTGAACAATACCTTTTCTTTCTATATTTGGTAGGGCAGACTGTAAATCATGGGATTATGATACACACATTCGGTATTTTTTCTTCAAATTATACAATGCATTATTACCACCCTAAAGAAATTCTCTATATTTAATCAAATGTGTTTCTCATACTCCACTTAGTAATACAGAGTACAATAAGGTAAATGTGTTATCTAATTCAATTGGCGAAGAGTACAAGTGGAAGTCAAGCAGAAATGGGTAAGCAAAACACTCTTTGTTCTTGGGTGGTAACATGCTTCAACTTAGTTGTATCAGTGTGAACAATTAGTGTGAATGGCTATAACCACTTCCACTTGTCAGATACTGTAGATGCTTCTTAATGCAATCTAATAGGATACATTATATATCTATTTATAGGATATTTGCCATGATGATTACCCATTTAACGTATCATAAAAATAGAGTAATCTCTACATAATATCTGCATATGATAGACCATGTCCCCGTTAGATGAATTCTTGAACAATAGCGTGTTTGCATGGAGTTGTACATAGGTAGGATAATTAAATTGATATTATATTCTCTTTATTATTATTCACATGAAAGTGCATATTACTTTTTAGTAGTATGATGCCTAGGGGGTGGGAATATGTTGCTTGGGTAAGGGAGAAAGGTGAAGGGAAGGAAATGTACAGAATTAAAATCAGAAATATACAAAGCGGATAGAAGAAGATTATATAGTTTTTGAAGTCCATAGAAAGAAATTAACGAGCATATAAGAAGATGAATGAAGTGTAAAAAGCATAGTTATTAAGAGAGTAGGATCATGAAGTGAAAGGATTTGAGTGGAGTCAGTCTGATTTCTTTGACACCCAGTATGCATGTATATTATTAATGTTGGCTGATAATTGATTTGTTGTTTGATTCTTTAGAGATTGAATCCATCTCATTCCATATGTCTTATGTGTGTTTATCAACGGAACTGTCCAAATACCTTCTCCTCTTACAGAAACCTTGATTGTTGGAGTTTCCATCATAAAGCATCCCTTGTCAGTTTTCTTGTTCTTGTTTGACTTATGTTTTGCTGACTTATTCTTACGATACTTTGTATTATGTCTGTTGCGATTAGCTGCCTTTGCATCGGTCATAGGTATATCATTGTACATAATCTCACAAGCCATATCAACCATATAAGTAACAATATGTGTCAAGTACTCCACTACATAAGATCTTCCCTGGTCTATTGCTGTATTTAGCAGTTCCATAATATCGCATAGTTGATATATATTCATTTGTTGCATACAATAAGTAAGAGTGGATGACATAATGTTACTGACTAATGACACTGCAGTAATGGTGGATGTGGTCTCATCTATAGGTCTAATAATACATATGGGTCGTGTTTGAGTATCCTCCATTTGATTGCAGGATAGTTTACTAGGCACATTCATGACTGTGATGGTGACCCACTGATAGGTAGATCCTTCTTCTGATCTCAAGTCACCTTGCATCCACTGTACACGGAATGTATGATGTGTTCGATGACGCGCTTTACGGATTTGTTCACACAGATTTCGGACATCTGATTCATGAACAAATGACATGATGGGATGACCTTTTAAGCTCTTTGTTTTCTGAGGGAATTCTTTCGAAGGATATGCATGTTCGATTGTTCCAAAGGTGCTTAATCGAAGTATCGAGATAGGGCTAGTAGAGTGGTATTGATGAACTTTCGGTATCAGCGATTCCTCGACTCTTGTGATGGGAAGGTGTGGTCGTATGAGCCAATAATCCAAATCTTCAGCATTGGTAAGTGGATCATGGTGTATACAGATATCAAAAGGAAGCTTTCCTAATGATGCATGTCGCATAATAAAGTGCTCTTTATCCTTAGATATTCTAGGGTTTAAAAGATTGATGGATTGACCAACTAATTGTGTGGGATCATAACCGAGTGTGTCAAACACTTCATCGGTGGCGGTGACAATTGTCTGCTTATCTTTGTTCACTACAAGCAACGAAGAGGATCTTAAGGGGCAATTGTGAAAAGAGTGGTTATCTGTGAGAAGCATAGATGAGATATGGTAATAAGATGGAATAAATAGGTGTATATATATGGGAGATATAAAATGATACAGATAGCTATGAGGAAGAAGAGAGAATATATGGGCAGAATAGAGAAGTTTATATAAATGAGTTTATAAGATTTCATGAGGTGTTACCCAAAAAGAATCAATGGTTATATACTCGCGTGGATTATGGCGGCTATCATATGAAAGTAAAATAAAATAAAAAGAGTGATAGATATAACCATAATATTTCAATGCAGATAGTTACTGAGATATACACAGTACAAAGTGATCTCCTAGTTATGGTTGGATAATAAAAAGAGGTCTCATTATGTAATGCTAGAATTATCCTTATTCATAAGGGTGTGTGGTAAGTGACATTATAATCAACTGCAGCATATGAAAATTAAGAGAATAGTGTAGTACGATATAAACAGTTCATAGGTGCAATCAATCGATTTAGTGACCTATTATTAATAAGGGAAATAATAGTTATCTACAGTAGACACGTTTTTGGGAAGTTAAGGATTTTTATAACATGATAAATATGAATGAAATAAAATGGTATATCCCTGTATAGACAAATATGCAATCTCACTTTCCTATTATAGACCCTCTATTTGATTAATGACACAGACAATGCTGTTTATCACTCATACTATTTTCATCCATGAAAAAGTAGGCCTATCAAAATATGTATATATGAAGCACTGAGGGAATGCTTATGTACCTATAGATATCAGTAGGCTATTCAAAATGTCATTTGTTTTTCCCACCCTGCTAATAATTGTAGTTTAAATAAATTAAACATATCATATATTGATGTGTTACAACAGAACGCTAAATATATTTCATGAATGTTAGAGTGCCAAATATTTTTATTTCACTGCCACCAAGTAATATGAAGATTTGCCCATTCTTAATACGCAGACCTTTCCATCAATCAGATCTTTGTCTTCCATGATCTGCCTGGGATTAGTCACACGTACATTGTTCAGATAGAAACCCCCTGCCTTAATTCTCTTTTGGGCATCAGCTACAAGGAAAAACGTTCAGTATCATTTTCCAAGTTATTCCGAGTGCACTTACATTTGGACTTGACCGCTTTGGTAATGGTTGCAATAGTATCTAATCCCGAACCTACAACTGCTGAGCGATCTAATTGAAAGAATCTGCCAGTGTCTTCCTTAAAGGCCTCTATAATGTTCTGGCCAGAAATATTACTTAGATCTTCCCCGAATAATATCTTAGATGCAGTCTGAGCTTTCTTGAGTCCATCCACTATCCAAGGTGGTTAGCATTAGTTCTGTTTCAATCCATCCCTCCTTACCTCCATGAACCAATTCTGTAGTTTCATTGGCAAGACATGTTTGAGCTACTCTTCTTTCAGGTGTTTCCTAATTAGTATATAAATAAAAGGGTGAATGACATATCCAAATACTGTTCATTTGTGTCTCTACTTACTTGATGATCCCCCATGATAGCCTCAATCTTCTCATTATCCAATAAAGTAAACATCTCCAGATATTTTTTTACATCTGCATCTGTAGTTTTTATTAATGTCTGGATAATATATAGAAACATGGATCAGCTCCCACTCTTCCATTGAAACTAATATAGAAATACCTGATAAAAATCATATACGCTTGTCATCTTTTCATCTAACCATATAGCATTTCCAGCTGATTTCCCAAACTTCTCGCCTGTGGATGTCAACAACAGTGGGATAGTGATACCAAATGCTTTATCTTCTATAGAGTCCTTATTGGCTGGTTCTTCTTCTTGGTCACTGATCGGTCTCTTTCTGTAGATCATATCAATACCAGCCGTAATATTTCCCCATTGATCACTGCCACCCAACTATAGACAGCCATGTTTATTATGATAGATCTCTTCATACATAGATAATAAGTACCTGGATACGGCAATTGTGATTTGTGTATAAATAATAAAAATCATATGCTTGTAATAACTGATAAGAGAACTCAGTAAAACTAATACCCGATGTAGTATCCATGCGTGATTTCACACTAACAATTTATGATATCAGCATATAATTCACATGATTAATCATCAGCCTGCACCATATTTACCTCTCCTTTGCTAACATAGTATTGACACGTGCATATTTACCAATAGAGCTCAGGAAATCAAGGGCTGTCATTGAACTGAACCAGCTGTAATTATTCAACACTTTGGGTGGTAAATGGTCCGCTGATCTGAATCCTCGACGGGCAGCATAACTTGCTCCATTTTTGAAGAATCGATGAATTTGATTTTCAATCCCCGCGACATTCATCTTCAATACTTCTTCGGATAAGGGTATTCTTTCAGATTTCCTGCCAGATGGATCGCCTATGCTTCCAGTGGCCCCACCTACCTACACTATGTATATAAGTTGCTGTTTATATGCGTTGTTCTACATTCAGTATTACCAGTGCAATAGTCTGATGTCCTCGTACATGGAAATGGAGTAAGCCCATTAAAGTCACCAGATTACCTAAATGAAGACTCTTGGCAGTGGGATCTACACCACAATAGATAGCAGTAGGTGTTTCAGTCCTCTTCACTATTTCAGGACTACAAAAAATAGGTTAAATAACTACTTAAAGTGACTGTGTATAGAGTGCACACCTGGTCACTTGGGATACAAGACCGCGAGCAGTCATGTCAGAAATGACATTACTTTGCGCACTTAGAGTAGTCAGAGTCCTTTTGAAGATAACGCGATGTATCATCATGCTTCTACCAGAAATAAACATATTATTATTTTTTCGATACAAGCGACCCTTGCTCAAAGTAGACAAGAAATAGAGGAAATGGAACTGAGATGGACTGAATGTCAGAATTTTATTCCCTGTCATTGAATTTCAGTTCTCAGTAAGAACCGAATGGATTTGTGCTTCCATTGTAATGTTATGATTAGTGTTATTCATGCTGAGAGATGCGGTTCGAATGAGTGAAGGTATTAAACATTTCTTATACAGCCGTATTATAATAGCTGCCGTGTTAAAAAAAGGCTTTATTAAAGAATAGACAGAATGTTCACCTAAAAGAACACGATATGATGCATTAACACTTTCCATAATAGACGTATTTCCAATGTTCATGACTAAGATTTACTTTTTACTTCTGCTCATCCCATTATAAGCAATAACAGAACGAACATTCGTCAATTCTAATTGAATTTATACTTTTTTTTTACTTATTTTGTAACTATTAACAGATAGAATATGTATATGGCTTCTAGTCTACTTCTTTAATAAGCTATGGACAACATGTGACACCTTTAGATTCTTCAGATCAGTGTATGTCTGACCTGTTCCCACGAAGTATATAGGTTGGCCAGTAACATAGGTCATGGAAAGAGCAGCACCCACTTTATCATCAATGGTATCAAATTTGGTAAGAATCATGCCATCAATATGTCTAGGATTCTGTAATCCTGAGAAATCCTTCAGAGCTTGATTGAATTTAGTCAGTTGGTCCACTGCTTCATTACCCACCAGTGCTTCACCAACAAATATGATTTTATCAGGTTGGTTAGTAGACACTAATTTGGACAATGCTCTCATCAATGGTTCATTATCCTGCATACGGCCTGCTGTATCAATCAGTACCACGTCAAATCCATTATTCTTTGCGTAACTGATAGCATCCTTAGCAATACCGGCTGAGTCTTTACCATATCCTCTTTCAAACAACTCCACTACACCTCCTCCACTTGTTTGAAGGGCACGCAGATTACGAACATGGACACCCAGCTGTTCCACTGCACCACTACGGAATGTATCGCATGCTGCAATCAGTATCTTATAGTTATTCTGGAGTAGCCAGAAGCAAACCTTACTGAGATTAGTAGACTAATGAGGACAAGTTAAGGTTAATGGGAGTGATGCCAATCTGCAGATCATCTTTCTATTACCTTGCCCACACCATTGACACCAATGAAACATATCGAATAAGGTCTCTTCTCATACTTTGCTTGTTCAATATCTCGAAGAAGATCTAAGGATGTCTTGGGTGTCAATATTCTTTTTAATGCTGCTTCCATACTTGTTTTGACAGCATTCGATAATCCTGAAAAGAAAAATATAAGTGACATTGAAGAATAATCCTTGAACTCCTCTTACTTTCAAAGCTGCCCAATTTCTTGCCTAATAAACTAGATCTCACACTTTGGCATAAGTGATCAGCAATATGGGATGCCACATTCTGAGTGATCAGGTGTTCTTTCATTGTGGCAAGTACGGGGTCCAAGCTCTCAGCCGTCACTTCCCGTTGCCCTGTAAATGCCTTAAAATAGGAAAATATGCCACTGCTCTTTGGTGTTGTCCCCACTTCATCTTCCTCATCCTCTTCCTCATCTTCATCCTCTTCCATAACATCCTGTACTTCATAAATACCCGAAGCATTCTTCTGACCCATCTTGGAATCATCAATGAACTGTGCAGCCACTGCTTCCACATCCCCTTCTTCTTTCTTAGAGTAATCCAATGATTCCATCTCACCTCTAGCAATCTGACCTTCCCATACACGTGCCTGCTTCAGTGATTTCTTCTTCTTCTGAGTATTCTCTCTATAATTACAGATCAATATACACACACGCATTCGCTATCTACTATAAAAACAAACTTACTCAGCAGGAGTGGGTGAATTGGCAGTGGTTGATTTACTTGATTTGATTGCTCGGCGACCCTTTCCAGCTATTCTGGGACTACCTTGTAAATGTAATGCCTTAATATTCTTTGCAATTTCTGTTTCATCCACTGCTTTTGTTGCAACAGGAAGCTGACCCACTAAATAGAAGAAAGTGAAGATGATGAGTCATGTACTCCAATCAACTACCAACCACTTACTGTTCTGTGCCTGAGATCCCTTAACAGATGTCTCAAACTTCTTTGTATCCTTAAACTGTCTAGGTGCCTTTTGACGGTTCTGGGCATATTTCTCTTCTATCTGAAAGAGTATCTTATCAAAGATGGGGTCAAATGAGGTATAATCACCATTCACACCCTGTGCTTGGGTGATAGTATCTTTATAGGTATCCAAGAATATTATCTTTATAGTCTCTAGTAGTTCATCAATGTAGCCTAACTGTAATATCTTCTGATAGGCCACTACAAATACCAAGTCAACATCATTAGCAAATGTCCACTTCAAACAGTAGTTATCCTTGTGATAGAGTTCTATTCCTGCACGTTCTTCGATAAGAACATTCTTTATTAAGTCTTCAACAGGGGTGCCTGTAATTGGTGCAAACGTCTTCTGCCACAGAACAAAGCCGCCCTTGGTAAGTACAGTGAATAAATCAAGCATAATTAAAATCAGTGAATAGGGAAGAGAGGAAGACAAAAGAACATTATTGTTTGTGTGACGTTTACTGTATTTTTTGGGAATTGTGTAGTGGGTAATTTATTATGGGATTCCAGTGAGATGATGATATGTTACATCTCTCAATGCTCAAAACTGTAATCACTAGTAGCTTCAGTCATTGGTTTATGCTGTAGTGACAATAAAAGTAACCAACACCACTATCTTCCCAAATATATACTGCCAACAATTACTCAATTAAGATCACTTTATTAATGTGTAAGTGGATGAATTATGTTTAATAACGGTATATGACTGTATGTAACAACTAATACATCAGATGTTGACTTATGCTTCAGATATGGCAAAGGAACTAGTCATATTAATGAACTTCTTTTCATTCCATACAACATCACTTTTAAGAGCTTGATATCTCTTCATACAACTCCAGTCGGTCCAATCTATGAAGAGCTTGTTAATAGATACTTTTAGAGACAAGCAACCCTTATTACTTACCAAAGTTCTCTCCTTCATTACATGCACACTTCTTCTGTAAAAATGGCTCAGAAGGACAATGCATTAATGGATTGTGCTTATATCCAATATCATTAAAGAAGTGTACTTCAGAGGGCTTCAGCATCATGGCAACAGCAATCGAGTGAACAGGTGCATCTCCCCATCTACAAGTAAAATAGATCTATAAGTATAAGGGAACATGAGAGAACAATATAAGTGATTACCTTTCATAAAAGAATCCACCTTTAGCATCTAAATATTCAAAGAATTTGATATATCTTTCACTTCTAAAGAAGTCCAGTGATCCAATCTGGCAATAATACATGAGTATTTGATTTAATATATGCAAATGAGTAAATTACCTCGAAATTTGACCAGAAATGACAGCCATTATAGGTGGCAGAATTGGTGTCACTTAACCAGGGGAATAAACTATCTTTTCCTTTGTACACATAATCAGGGTATTCATCCATGAAATCCTGTGTTGTCTTCCACAAGCTAGGAATAGTTTCCATGTATTCAGTCAAAGAGAGTGTCCATCCATACTTGAAGTTATTTTCCTTCATCAATGCAAATACATCATAGTCAATATCACAGAAGTACTGAATATCGGGTTCAACACGCCTAAATAGACCACATTCATTAAATCATTGGATTCACACGTACACACACACACACACACACACACACACACACACACACACACACACACACACACACACACACACACATTTATAATAGTTACCAGTAGTATTCAAATTGGTCTAATAAGGGATGTCTAAAGAAGAAACCAGATTGGAACCTATTGGTCAAAGAAGAATGTCAATAAAAAGAATATATGTATCTATGGATAATACACATATTTTACCTGCACATATGTCTATAAGATTCACTGCCACCATAAATAATATTTCTGTCTTGCATATTCTGTCTACATTCAGCAGCATATGTAGTATTGATGTGATCAGGATATCCCCACATGTGAGAATCAATCTTACCAAAGTGCACTTCAGACTGAGTCAATGATCTGACCTTCTCCTTGAACTCTTCAGTGAAATAATCTTCATTCAAGAATACATATGGGTAATTGAATTTTCTGTTGAATCTGTCCTCCATCTGACGTAAGGAGTACCGAACGCCGTTTAGATCAGAATTCCTAGCCAATATAACAAAAGCCGCCTTCACCTTGTTAGCATTCAACTTCTGTGCTCTCATCTTTCTTGCTTCTTCTTCCTGATTCTTCTGTTCCAGCAAGGATACCATAGAACCCAGTTCTTTATTTATATATGGATCTACTTCAGCCAGATTGGTTTGATCGTACCAGTTATCTGATAATCTTCTGATGTTGGAAGAGCTTGGGTAGAATAAGTAAAGGATGACAGCAGCACATGCAATGAAACCCATGACTTGAATAGTCAATGCCTGTCTACGTTTAGACATCATATTGAATAAAGAATAGAGAAAAGGAATTGAAAGTTCCTTGGAGTCTTCCGTATTTATATTGTGTTGAACATACTTGTTGTATTTATTCTTTATGCGCCTTATTTGAAGTGTGTCCCAAACGAGCTAATCAAATTCAGTCTCCTATGTAATAATTACTAATTCTTAGCCTGTCAAAATAGACCTTTTTGACTTCTTTTTTTACACCTCGAACTTAAAATTTTTTTCCCTTACTGTCTATTCTTATAAATAGTAAACCTTCACTGTTCTCTTTTTCCTTTCTTTTCTTATCTCTCTTCTCTATTTAAGGTTTGCTGTTGTGATGTTCTTGTGTTATTGAATGATCATAGAAGACTTCATACTGGCAAAATAAATTATTTTTTAATAATGGCTAAATAAGGAAGAGAGGAATTTGGATATCATCCAGCCAAAATAAAGGTAAATAAATCGAATACAATCTAGGGTGATCTGTTGTTTGTTTATTTTGAAGTTTGATGATTAAGTTAATTTAACTGAGAATGGTTCTATAACGCTATTTAGAATCATTCATCAAAGTGTGATTATATCTATACTTGCCCTCTCTGATCTAAATAACCTAAACAATAGTCATCTTATCACATTTAAGTGTGTATGTTCTAACTTTTATATCAATAATAGGGCTATTTTCTTACTCATAATGCTATCTTTTTAATATATAAGATAATTAATAAAATAAACATTTATATCATCTCTACTCTTGTGGCTTATGTTTATATTGTGGGTGCTGTGTATGGTGATTGATTACCAGGGAAGTAATTTTCCTTTCTCTTTTAATTATCATGTATTGTAAACGATATGTTTATGGTATACTGTTATTGTTGGTGGTTGTATTTATATGGGTTACTTCTTCTTTTGTCATAAATGTATGAATGGGTAAAGATAGGATGTAGTAATGGAGCGTTTGTTAACCTCCATTATAGAATTTATTTGACAGTTTGAATTACAATAAACCCTTCTTTATTACCTATTTGAATACTGCTACCTTCTCATTCTACCTTGTACCCTGGCTATTTAAGAGGAATACCATCAAACCATCATTGACGGAAGAGTATATATGAGTTATTAAAGTTATATCATGTATCCTAATGTCTTCAATGATAGTGAATCCCTAGAGACTAGATTATTGGAGGAGGAGGAAGGGTATTTATGGGTGAATAACATTCCATTTCTTTACTCATATTAAATCATATGCATGCAGATTAGATGAGATTGATAGCACTATTGACCAACCTATGCTGTCAACCAAGGAGACCATTCACCTAAGTTTCTATTTCTGTTTTCTATGGTTTATGGCCAACTATGGTAATAATGCTAGTTTGGGATATACAAGTGTGACGAGCAGTACAATACTATCTTCCATGTCAGGTACATTACACTGCCATCTGCAATATTGATGATAAATGACTGAGATCACTTTCTTCCTAGGGCTCTTTACACTGGGTATGGGTACTCTATTCAAGGTAGAGTCTATCAATAGAAACAAGATTATAGCTGTCATTAGCAGGTATGCACTAGAAAGATAAACCATACACTCTTGTAATTGATCATATAAAATATAGCTTCATAGGTGTTCTGCTTGTAACATATTCTGATGTATCATCACATAACCACCCTGGATCAAATCCCATTGTGGGTGATATTCTTGCACTTCTGGGTGCTTTATTCTATGGATGGTATACTACTCTGTTGAAGTTGAAGATACATGATGAGGCAAGAGTAAATATGCCCCTATTCTTTGGCTTTGTCGGTCTATTCAATGTATTACTGCTATGGCCCTTCTTTTTTATTCTTCATTACAGCAGTATAGAGCCATTTGAGTTGCCCACACCCAGAACTGTATGGATAATGATACTGCTGAATGCATTTATCGGCTCCTTCCTGTAAGTAGAAAACACAGATTTGAAGTATCATTACTCCTTTACTGATATCTAACTAGGTCTGACTATTTATGGTTACTGGCTATGTTAATGACATCTCCCTTGGTGGTTACACTGGGTGTATCATTGACTGTATGTTCTCTATATATTAAGATAAAGTAAACCACCTAACTACATACTGACACTCCATTCCATCTACTAGATTCCATTGGCTATGGGCGGTGAAATTGTCATCCAGCACTTCATGCCGGATATTCTCTATGGACTAGGTGCCCTTCTAGTCATATCAGGCTTCTTTCTTGTCAATAGTGCCGAGATAGCACGTATAAAAAAAAAGCCATCCACACGTTCTATCCAGATGATAACAAGAGAACAGCATGAGAATCCAGCAGAATAACTCAAGGGGAACACAAAGTGTTTGAATTGATTGGCAATAAAAAAAATGTATATTTATTTCATTGGCTGCCTTTTCCCCACCCCTCTCTCTATTTCAAAAGTCTCTATTACCTTTTTTTTTATTACTAGCAAGATGAAAGGAGTATACTCTATTGTGTTATACGCCATCTCTTGGCTTACTCTGTTCAGTACTCTGACCCAGGCATTATCTGTGTCAGGGCAACACGTGTTAGTGGTGTTGGATTCCCTCAAGGATAGAGATGTATACAGCCATTTCTGGCTGCAGTTGAGAGGTGAGTGACGAGAATAGACTGGTTGTTATATGTTATATATTAATACTCTGTGTTCATTTCAATAGAGCGTGATTTTGAGTTGGTATTCAAAGAATCCTCTGATACTTCTATCCCTCTTTTTTATTTCGGTGAATCACTCTATAGTCATATTATCCACTTTGCCCCCAAATCAAACGGTAAGGACACTAACCGAGTAGAATATGCAATGTATACTAATACACTTCAATAGCCCTGGCACATGTACAAGGATTCAGCAATATTCAGCTAGTGGATTATGTCAATAAAGGTGGTAATTTGATCATTGCAGCTGACTTGGATGCAACTGATAATATTCGTGCTCTTGTCTCTGAGTTTGACATTGAATTGGATGTGGAGAGAGTATTCAGTCATACCCATTTTGATCAATCACAACAGGATCATAGTTTGATAGTCACATCATCTGTTGAAGGACCACAGACCATTGTGCAGAAAGGATCAGCACCTGTCCTTTATTCTGGTGTGGGCTTGAATGTGGGATCTCTCCCTTTCTCTACTGCTATTTTGACAGGTGAATCTGATGCATTTATTTCTGACTCATATAGTAGTAAGCAGAATGCTGATAAGACAGTAACATTGGTGGCTGCTTTTCAGGCACGTAATTCTGCCCGTGTTGCAGTTGCTGGCTCACTCGACTTATTTTCTGATAAACTGATGAATGCCCCTGTTGAACTGAGTGAGAGTGAAACGTAGGTCACAGGATGAATGCAACAGTTTATTTAACTAATCGTACATCATAAATTAGATATCCTAAATCAGGCAATGAGGAATTTATTAGGCAGATAACTGAATGGGTATTCCAAGAGAAGAGTGTATTAAAAGTGGTGAATCATTATCATAATAAGAAGGGTGAATTCAAACAGAATGACTGGTATCGAGTAAAGGATGAAGTGGTAATGTATCTTGGTTTTGGAGAGTATAATAATAATACTGGTAGATACATTGCTAATTCAGTTATTCTGCATTATTTAGGTTTACACCATTGAGATAACAGAATACAAAGAGGATGAGTGGGTGCCTTATGTGGCAGGTGATGTTCAGCTAGAACTGATCATGTTGGACCCATATCTCCGCCTTACATTAGATCAAATACCAGCACCTCACGAACCATTTGGACGATTCAGAAGAGAATTCCGTCTTCCTGATGTTTATGGCGTATTCACATTCAGAGTGAATTACAAGCGTCCTGGTCTCACTTTCATTTCAGCTGAAGATCAAGTTTCAATCAGACCTTTCCGCCATAACGAGTATCCCCGTTTCTTGACAGCTGCATATCCATATTATGCATCCACTGCATCTATGGTTCTTGGTTTTATTGTATTCAGTGCCATCTGGTTATCTACTTGGAATACCAGATTGGGCAAATCAAAGACAATAAAAGCAAAGACTAACTAATAACATAGTCATTTCCACTGAAGTATGTAATAAATATAATGGTATATCATGGCTATTCATCATTCACTACGATTGATCATGAATGATAATGCATTATGTCAAACAGTTGGCATATATTATGGTTAATTGATAATTAGGTCATTTGTGAATATTGAAATCCATGTAATAGACCGATTCTATGAAAATATAAGGAATCAGCTTTTTTTGATTTGTTCATGAGTACATTTATACGTGTGTATATGTATGTATTGTATAACAGTAGGAGTAGCAGTGAATATAAATATTCATAGACAATATTGATATCTTAAACAGTCTATGGATAAAATATACCTATATATATTTTTATGATAAAGGGTAATCAGACCTTCTCTGTTCACTTAGTTAACATCTAAATTTACACGTTATTAAAGTGTAGCCTTACAATTAGCCTAAAAAGAACAGAAGATGAAAGAGAACAATGCGTGAATAAATGAGTCAATTGAGCCACTTAATAAATGCATGATGGGGCCTAGAAGGCAAAATATAACCCGTCTTTATAGCCTCCTATTTTCCATATATTGTATTAGTAACTGGAAGTAACCATTGAAATGCACTTGGTGATGATATTGTTACTAATGGTATTAAAAGTGGATATATCATATTAAAATGAATTCATATATAAGTATAGACCCACACATCAGTTTCATTCCTTACCCTATTGCCCATAATCTCTCTTATATTTCATCGTGCTAAATCATTGGATGAAGTCAATTCAAGATCTCTTTAGAAGCAATAACAACAGGAATCCTGATGAGGAAGCTTCCGAGTCAGACAGGGCTACTATTGTAGACGCATTCAGCTATCCCTTGAAGACATATCCCCAAGCATGGATTGCTCTCTTATTTCTTGTCATATTAAGAACAGCCATCTCTGTTTTTCAGTTTACATTCAGTGTCGTGCCCTCTATCACAGGTGAAACATTCGGTGTCTCTCTTTCTGCTGTGAATTGGCTTGCAAATATCCAAGGTGTGATGTATGTTCTGATGAGTTTTCTCACTGGTTGGATATTTCAAAGACTAGGTGTTAAGCGATCTGTAATAATATATGTTTATTTATTTATACTACTCTTTTTCTAACTTGTTATATTTATCCATAGCTTATTCTTGCCGGCATACTTAATTCTGTAGGTGCTGGTATCAGATCTGTTGCTATTCAATTGAGCCCACCTTCTTATGCATTAGCTATGATTGGTCAAGTAGTTGGATCATCAGCAGCCCCATTAGCATTGAATATAATGACTACAGTAAGTAGTAAATGTGCGCATGTATAAAGATGTGGGTAGGTAACATGATCCCTAATTTCATATTAGTTTGCTGCCACATGGTTTACTGATAATATGAGAGCTACAGCAGGCATGTTTGTTGGTAAGATTTTTATTATTAGTTTATGAACTAAAAATCAGTTTCTGACAAATGTGTATATGTAGCATCAAATTACGGTGCTATTCTGGGTATGTTCATGATGCCTAATGTAGTAACTGCACTCGACAAGTTGCCTATGGCTGTAAGTAATGGAGCCAGTTATCACTCTTAGCTTTTAACATTATCTCATTTCAAATACAGGTTCATATTGTGTCAGGAATATCTGCATTTTCGTTGATTCCATTATTGATGATGCCCGCAAAGCCTCCAACCCCTCCCTCCAGAATCCAATCCGAAGCAAATGCACCTTCATTCTTTGTTGGTGTCCGCATGCTCTTTAAAAACTTCAGTTTTTGGACTTGTTTTCTTATCCATGGTCTTAATGTGGGACTAAGTATTGCATTTGGATCTATATTTACCCAGGTTATATCGCCTTATGGCTACACTGATGCACAAGCAGGTCAAATGAACGCTGTTGCCTTTTTTTCTGGAACATTAGGATGTTGTAAGTAAGTAGAGATGGTAAATATGTAAATGACTAATCCATTATCATAATCATACAGCCGTAGCAGGCCCTGTATTGGATGCCACCAAACAGCATAAACTCTTCCTCAAGCTAATTGCACCTATGGTGTTTGTTACTGATATCGGTTTCATTTTTATGAGTAAAGATGAACAAGTGAAATTAGAAGGGCACAATACTAACATACCTTTCTTCTATATCAGTTCAAAAGGATTCCTATGCTGCTATCTTGTTTGTGATGTCCATGAATCAGTTCTTTCTCTCTTTCTTAGTACCTGTTGTTATTGAACTCAGTAGTGAAAGTGGGTTGTATAACAAATACTTGATCTATTTATTAGCATACTAACCACTGTTTAGCATCATACCCTGTTGCTGATGCAACCAGTAACTCTATTATGTGGCAAGGATGTCAGACATTCGGTATTCTGATTATATTGGCAATGGATCAATTGAGAGATGTTATGGGTACACCCAAAAACAATATGTATCGAGCACTTATATTACAAGCTGTTTTAGCAGGTCTTATGATGCTACTCTCATTGGGCTTTAGAGGTAGCATGCGTCGATCCGAAGCAATAGAAGAAATGAAAAGGTTAGAGGAGAATGAGAAGAATAAACCTGAGTTAGTACAGAGAACAGATGTAGACAGCATGACAGAGTAGAGTTAGAATAGAACATATAGAATGAGTTTTGTAGTTATCACACTAGAGTGAAGAGTGTGTATTTATTACGGTAATAACAATAAAAAATACAAACTTCTTAATCATCCAACTCGGAATCAGAGTCTACTGTTTGAAAGATAGACTTTTTGGTATTGATATTCACTTGCTCCTTCTTCTTTATGACGCCTGCATGAATTAATTTAAGTTCAAGGGCAGCAGTAGCAAAACTATCTGTGTTTCCGAGATCATCAAAGCCAACCATTCTGTTCAAACAAAATAAGACATTCCATTTAGTATTATGCCATGCACTATTCATGTATTCTTAAATATACTTTGTCTGTGCATAACCATCCACCCAGGCCATAATACACGGTAATATCTTGACCAGTAATTTCTCCACTAAAAATGGTGCATTTCTTACTTCAATCTTGATGAATCGAGTGTCATAGTACTTCTCTGCCAATTTCTATCGAACGATGTAAGTAGACATTCCTCAAATATGCAATTATTGACCTATTTACTTCAAGATGAGTGTCCATGATCTTGCATCTTCTGAAATCTGCATGGTAGAAGTGACCAACTACATACTTGGAAGATGTGGTAATATTCATAAACTCCTTCTCGCTTGTCACTTCTATATATCTGCCGTGGTTATTGTCATCTCGTCCACTACGTCTCTCAATTCTATATATCAAAATATAAATATACTAGCGTATGTGGACAGTGTTACAATCTTATTACTCGGCCTGAATCTCCTTGATACGTTTCTCACGCATATTAGCTAACTGATTGTCATCGTCTTTTTCAAGCTCTGCGAAAAGAGCCTCGTCATCTGATATGTCATCTATGTTAATTATACTAGACAGAAGAAAGTGCAGTGTGAATATACAGTATTGGATACTCATTTCATGTGTCAATATTTTTACTTATTGGCCATTTGTGTATACTGTTCTTCAGGTGAATAGCAGAAAATAAAATAGATATCTTGTCATATCCTCCAGGAACCAAGTCACAGGCATTAATGGTGTTTTCACGGGCACTCAATTCTAATATTTTTCAGCCACTCAATGGGCTTAAAAAGCGAATTTAAGATTCTTCAATACACAGGAAATCTTTCGTCATTACTCATCCACAACCTTATAAAAAAAAAATAATGCTGAGCCGATTGAAACAAACAAGCTCATTCTTCAACAAAATGATTATTACGCCAGTTCCATGTCTTGAAGACAAGTAAAGTACATTATGAATAGAGTTGAGTATGTATTTAACCAGTTATTTGTAGTTATGCCTATCTCATTCTTGATGAAAAATCAAAGAAAGGTATGAGTACTATAGAATATGCATAAACAGAGAAATTGACTGGAGGCTATAGCTGCTGCTGTGGATCCTGCCGAGCCATCAAATATACTCAAAGCTCTTAAGGCATACCCAGACTATAAATTATCAATGTATGTGCGATTATAGTCACTATACACACACAATGTTAATATTATGCAACATAGGATTCTTACTACCCATCATCATTGGGATCATGCAGGCGGTAATGAGGAATTATTGTCCAAGTTTACTTCTGGTTTACCCTGCTACGGAGGTTCAGAAAATGTAGAAGGTGTAAATCACTTGGTCAACAGTGATACTTTAATTGAGTTGGGTGGGATAAAGATTCGTGTATTGGAAACACCTGGTCATACAATGGATCACATTTGCTATTATATTGATAATGGTGAGGACCGTGCTGTATTTACCGGTAAGAAATCAATCCATATTTCTCATTATTTGAAGCACTAATTGAAAGACCATTTCTCCCTAGGTGATTGGTAGGTTATTTTACTTGTCTATTACTTGACTATCTGACTTGAACAAACTTTGTTCCCATTCATAGTCTATTCTCATCAGGCTGTGGTAGATTCTTTGAGGGAACACCTGAGGATATGTGGGGAGGATTTTCCAAATTGAAGGCATTGCCAGAAGATACAAAGGTTTATTTTGGCCATGAGTACACTCGCAGTAATCTCAAGTTTGCTGCCCATGTGGAACAAAATAATGAAGACATAAAGCAAAAGATAGCCTATTCCGAAAGTGTAAAATGTACAACTCCATCCACTATGAAGAATGAACTATTGACAAATCCATTCTTGAGAGTGGATATTCCTGAAGTGGCAAAGTTAATTGATAGCGACCCTACAGCATCTGTCACTAAAGTATTAGGAAAGCTTCGAAAAATGAAGGATAACTTTTAAGAAGAATAAAAGACAGTAAATGTAAAATGCAATTATTTTTTTTATTTGTTTATGGATGAGAACAGATTTAGTTAATGGGAGGTGGACTTGGTTTTTCCTTTCTTTTCGCTAAACGTCTTCTGGTATAGTCATTACTTGCTTTTGATTTACGTTCCATATCAGTGATATCACCCGATACTCTTCTCATCTTGACTTCCATTTGATTCCCATTCTGGTCAATTGCAATGAACTTATCACCATCCTTATATCCTGCCTGTGATGCAGAGTTTTGGCTGAGTGATCCCATTGGATTAAGAGGTGTAGAAAGATTATTGGAGCTAGATGGACGATGCTGTAATGGGGGATGTTGCTGGTGTCTGTTAGGTGAGGCACTACGAGGAATAGGCATGAGTTTTCCAGAGGGTAATTGAGCCCTGCGTGTTTCGATAAAACCATCTTGTATCTCAGGTGATCGAGGATCCTCATCCTCCTCGGGTATCATATTGGTACGGTTTCTGGGTATGAAGTCACCATCTAACAGAGCATGATCTCTCAAAAATTGGGATAGTTCTGTCCACCCACCACCCACTCGGACCATCACCATCTTACTCTTCAAGACACGACAATAAGCTAACTTTGGATTAGTGTCGCCAAACCAATAACGACCTGTTTCGCCAGGCACCATCTTGACTTTTACTCTATAAGGAGTCTCATTTACAATACGACCTATCTCCATATCAAGCATATTGTGTGGATCTGGTACATAGGAATTAGGTGGTGCTTTAGAAACAGAAACTCGTGGTTTAGTCTTGAGACTACTAGCCGACTTAGAGGGTTGGTGGTTCTGTGATCCTGCAGGTAATGGTGGGGTAAGGTACCTACTGCCGGCATTACGACTGGCGGGACTCTGAAGACTGGAGGATGAAGAACGTCCAAGACGGCTGGATGCAGTGGAACTTGAGCGGGAGTTGGATGTATTACTTGAGGTGGGTGATAAACGACTCATGGCTGATTGTTGTCTTGCTAATAAAACATCACCTCTATCACGAAGTAGGGAATTGGCCTTTCGTGTAGGTAGTGATGATTTTCTCAATCTCACTGGCTGCTCTTTTTGATCAACAGCAGTCTCAATGGTTCGGTTTAATTCTGCCTGCCTTGCTTTGAATTGTTTTTTCAGAACAATCCACTTATTTTCCATTTCTTCAAGATGCAGTTTAATGAGTGTACTTTCTTTCTGACCTTGTATATTAGCTGCTTCTAGTTTAGCCTCCACTAAACACTGAGTAATGCGGGGTTCATAGCAGCTGTAATGGGCCTCCAATTCAAAGAGTCTGCTGTATAAATCCGATCTACTGAAATTACTGCCGATCAAGGTGGCATGATGTAAGGCTGATTTATTAATAGCCACTTCAATATAATTGTGGATCATTTCATATTCATCAGCGTGTTTCAAGTATCTACCCATATCGAGACTCTTTTCTATTTCAGCATACTTATCCGAGATTAATCCATACAGATTACTGACTGCACTCTTTATCTCGGTATGTTGGCGATCAAACACCTCGTCTGTATCTTCATATTCCAAAATCATGGCATCTAAGCTCTCTAACTCCTGCTGAACATATGGTTTTATCTCCTTCTCAACTGCTACCAGAGACTTCTGAATTCTCTCTACCTCTTCCTCTCTCAAAAGAGATGTAAACTGACTGTATAATGAATATTTGGGGTCGGATAAACTTCCACTCTCCATTTCATTACTTGATGATTGCTCAGCTGATTCAGTATCATCAATGCTATCAGAAGATAGTATTTTATGTGTTATTAGCTGATCATCTTCATTGGTAACAACATCTTGATGGCTGGATAGATCATCTTCATATTCTGTATAACTATCGCTTACTTCTGTTACTGTTACGCTGCAAGAATCTGTCATATCTGTGCCGATCAATTTGAGATCATTCACAAAATCTCTAGTATCACCCAAAGAACTCATTATCTTCTTCATTTTGCGCGCAATAAGGACACCTAGGGTATTCTTCTGTACAAAAGACTTTGCGGCTTGCATTTCTTGTTGCATGGACTCCCATTTACCTTCAATCAACATGGAACAATGATCTGTTAATGCCATAAGTGTATCATAAGCAGGCTCTTGGTACTTCTTGAGTGATTCATTCTGTAATGGTATCTCGACTGATTTTATCTCTAAAAGCTTTTCCCTGAATGAAATTACAAACTTCTCAAAGTCATCAATCTTCTGCTCGAGGCTAATTGTTGTCTGTTCAGCTTCATTGTCGTCTACAGCATTTTCGGTAGTAGAGTAAACATTCTGAATAGCTGATTTACAGTTATCAACCCATTGGTGTATCCCTTCAGCAGATTTGAAATGGCCCAGAACTTTTCGGAAAAGATCATGCAACTCTTTCTCTGTTGTGATGTATTGACGAAATGATTTTCTACTTCCATCAACTTCTTCTTCAATTTCTTGAATAAGTTTAAGCGATTGATTATCCGTGTACTCTGATTTGATGGAATCAATGCATCGTTGAATGGAGGCCATATCACGGCTGTTCAGGTTTTCTTCCTTTCCTTCTGCCAAATGAAGATCTCCAACCACTTTTCTATAGATTTGTTCCATCTTTGACTTGTTATTTTCAGAGACATCGATTGAAGATACAGAGAGTATTCTGCGTTGGACCAACTCTACCTCATGTTGAACAGAGTTTTCGAATTCAGCAATTAAATGTCTAGCATGTTTAAATGCCACTTCTTTCTGAGCTCTGTTCATCTTTGCTTTGAGAATACTCAATACCTGACTCATACTCTTTTCATATGCCTCGTACTTCACAGTGAAATACCTAAGGTTGTTCTTAACAATTTCATTAGTAGAGTAGGTACCGACGGAGAGTTCATTTGCTGTCTTCAACAAGGCTTGGGAGTTTATGACTAATTCATTCAAAGAAGCCTTGTCTTCAGCAAAGAATAGGGGTACATCTGTATCATCATGGCCAATTGATCCAAAAGCATCTAATCTGGTTTTGATACTTGAAAGAGCGTCATTGTGCATCTTAGAAATTTGTTTATGAAGATCAAACCATTGAGAAATATTGCCGACAAAGTTCTTGTCGTTGGATAGAGTAACCTTCAGTTCTTTCCAATCCTGGTCAAGTTTTTTTTGAGTTTCATTTGCTTTTTGAAGATTGGGTACTTCATTTAATTGCAGGAAACGGTGGAAAGACCTTTGTTCATCATACTTCTCAGTGTTATTATCAAATTCACTGCATATAGAATCATAAACAGTACGAAGGTTGGCAAGAGATTGTTCATCGTCTTCTTTAGAATCACCATGCAATGTCCCTTGAGAGCATTTCATATCTTCGAGAGATTGTTTCATCATATTTATAGTGTTGAGCATGGCTTCGGCTCCTGTGAAATATTTGTTCTTTAATCGGTGGTGATTAATTTCAGTAATACGCTGATTCATCAACCACTTCAACTCATTGTAGTTCTCTACAATGTCACATACAACCTTGTTCATCGCTTTCAATTCTTTCTCAGATGTACCTTCCTGTTGCTCACACTTGATCTTCTCTTCGCTTAGACGAGTCTTGATTTGATCAATAAACTGTGTCTCCAAGAGTGGTACTTTCGACTGCCATTGTAAGGTCATCTCTTCATTCACGTCCTTGATGTCATTGTCCATCATTATGTGCTTCATTTGATCACTTGAAGTGTGATAACTATCCACAAGATTATAGAATTCAGTTCGACGGAGAAGTGTAGAGAGATTGACTTTTATCCTCCATGCCTTTTCTTTTAGTTCATCCCATGCAGCATTTACTTGTAGCTTATTGAACTGGATACGGTGAATGTTTTCAGTTGCATCATCATCTGCCCCATCTGTATACTGTTCTATCATGCAAATATACTTATTAGCTGATTCCTTCAAGGAGTTAATAGAGCTGGTATAAGCAAGTACAGCCGACTGTACAGCACCTGCCATGGTGACATCGGCACGAAGCTTATCAATATCAACCGATTTCATAGTAAGTGTCTCTGATAAACTATCTACACTGTCTGATTTTGACCGAATCCAGTCTCTGACAGCCGCAGCATCTGACATATAGGATTCTTCGGCACCTCTACGACGTGATGACCTTTCTTTAGATTTTATCAGGGATTCCAATGTGTGAGTCAAATCATCCAAGCGGAATTCTCTAGATTGGATTATTTCACGAAGAGTGGCATTATGGGTGATATCATTCTCTCTGCTATGTGGGTCATGGTTGATAAAATGACGCACAGGATACAGCATCTGCTTATTGACCTCTTTTACTATAGATGCTACATCGGATTTATATTGATTATAGTCAATATTCTGCTGGCTATTCTTGATATCTGCAGCCATAATATGTGCTTTCATAGTTTCAGCCACATTCTCCAGCTCAGACATTTTATCCAGATAATAGATCATAGACTTTTTCTGAGAGAACACTTCATCTACAAAGGAAGCATGATTCCTAATTCGATCAATGGCTGACTCTAGACTAAGCTTTCTTCTAAAGATAGCCTCAGTCGATAACAATGAATTATGCTCCTTGATTGATGATGCCTGAAGTTTCCCTATTTCCAGAAGTAGATTTTGAATAGGAGTCACTTGGAGTTCTACCTTCTGGTTTATACCAGAAAGAAGTGCCAATTCAACTTTGTCAGAATTGACTGTATCTTTGCTATCTGTTGCGGACCATCTCGCAGTAGTTTCTATGATATTCTCCATATAGGATTCAATATCAAGACAGTTTCTCAGTTCCTTATCAGCGCGGCATTCCCAATCATAGCGAGTCAACAGGTACTGAACTTCCGATATCTGTAATGCCAATAGATCTTTTGTCTTGTTTAACAATCTTTCTATTTCAGTCTGTCGATCTATTAAGACAGAATTGATATCTATCCCAGTTAAGTTTTTTAACCCTTGATAATTATCTCCCATCTCTTTAAAGGCATGTTTCAAATGAGGCATGTCCTTGGCAGAGTATCCTATCATCCATTCATTTTGAGCTTTCAGTCGATTAAACAGTACAGATAATGAGCTGTCCTGATGTTCCACTGCATCTCTTGATATCCATACATTCTTCTCATTTATCATGTCACGAATATTATTGTAGACTATTTGAAGGGTAGAATCATTTGTCAATATCAACTCCTGCCACAACAGTCTACTCTCTGATACTTCTACTTGCGTTGTATATAGGTGACAGCACTGACCAAGATAAACAATCGACTTCGCCAAATCAATCATGGGCTGATCTACCACAGTCTGATCAACGGTATCACAGTTTGAGTCTGTAATAGTCTGTTTCAAATTGCTCAAACGTGTCTTTATTCCTTCCATCTTGACGGATTTGATATCAGCAAATCTCTTGGAATAGCTTGATTTATTCGCCTTATGCACATTCAGGCTGTCTTTATCGACGGACGGGAGGGGGAACACAGATGAGTGTAAGTCAAACTTATGCTCCAATATCTCAGTCACAAACGACTGAATCTCTCCATTCATGGTTAGTATATCTGAACAGCAGTCGGATAATTCCATTTTGTATTGGACAGCCAATCCTAACTTCTGGAGTAATTCATGCATTCTTCTGACTAACTCCTGCAGGTCAGCATATATTTTGAATACAACACTAGATATTTCAGTACTAATCTCATCATCCACTGTAGATGGGCGGGTCGCACGAGCATCTTCATTACATTGTGGATAGGGTAATGTGGATCCAGAATTTACCCAGAGCTCAAACACATCTTGACTGAACTCTTTGACCTTTGTCCTGTGATAATCAAGTTTTTCACTCTCCACGGTCTTGATAGCTAGTTGAATGTCCTGGAGGGTTCTATGACCTTCTCCTTTCAGTCCAGAGCCTTGATTGAAGAACTTGATGAATGCCTCCTTCTGTTTCATCACTTGCTCTGTAAATTCTTGGAGATCTAATAGATTGGTAGCGCTTTGTCTCAATGCATCTTGACGTCTCTGTACATGTTCTGGAGTAATACCGTTTTCATCATGATGCTTATATTCTGGTGATTGTTTTGCTACAGGTAAAACACCAGTTTAATATGTGTTATATACATATATATATACGGTGTTTACTTTACCCATTATCTGTTTAAATCCATCTACTAATTCAACATATACAGCATCCACTGGCTTGAATTGGAGTTGATAGAATTCATCTACTTTGTTCTTCATATCAATAAACTCCTCCATGGTGTGATTCAACTGTGAATTGTCATTATGAGGGTGATCGCATTCTTCCATCTGGTAGAAATAGTCTGGTCTCCATTGTGCTTTATTGGCTATAAATTCCCAGTAACTGAAGATCATGCTGGATATCCATTGTGACGTTCTCATGTGTTGGCTCTCCCAAGTTATACGTAAACTGAGAATATCCAAATTTAGACTGTGAATCTCCAGTACATCTTTTAATTTACTCAATTTACTCTCAATATTCTCCATGCCTGCATGAAGAGAAGCGATCGAAGTAAACAATGTGTGTGTGGTACTGATGTTATTGGACTGGCATAGTGCTTCCAATTGTTGAATGTGTGTATATAACTTGCTTATGTCATTCTCAGCAATAGTCTTCCACTTTGACATCTGCCCGTTCCTCTCTTTCTTCAAGCGTGCTAGATCGGTTTCATCCAGGGCACATTTACCAACAAATATATCAATCTTTGCCTTTTTGATTGATCTCATTCGTTCTTCAATCAGACCATTGAGCCTACTAATTTCGTCCTGTATCTGCTTTGTTCTCTTCTGCAGCTGAATGATTCTTTTATGTGATACCAGAGACTGTTCAAGTGCTTCTCCTAGTAGCCTGAGTGCTGACTTACTCTTACCAACCACCATATGAATCACCTCATTGGCTTCATCATTCCCTTGCTGATCCAGGGGATGAATGGCTTCTGGGTAAGGTATTCTAGCTGCAACATGAGTGATCAGTCTAATGGCATGTTCTTGGAACAGAGTGACTTGCTCATTAAAATCTTTCTCTTTCCCTGGAATTCCATTGTCTTCTGCATGATTGATATCCTGCCGTAACTGTTCACCTTCATTCTTCAGCCTGTCTGCCTTATCGATGAAGTCAGTTAAAGCCAGATATTGCTCCACTACCAATCTGGCAAATGCAATACGATTCTTTAATTCCTCAAATGCCTCTTCTACTGCCACCTGTCTTGATTCCAGATGCATGGGTAATTCAGTATTACAATTATCATCCAAATCTTGATACAGGTTCACTGTAGTTGTAAACTGTCCCTGATCAAATAGATTGGCCTGTTTCTCGAATTCAATAAGAATATCGATAATGGACTCCTTTGTGTTCAGCTGAACATCGTTCGATGGTCTCCATCTAGCCTGATGTTGTACAAAATCCCTAAGCATGTCCCCTGTTGATCTTATCCATGCTGTTGTCTTGTTATATTCCTGTTCCCAATACAATCTATTGGTGAGCATCTGCAGTTCATAAGATCTTCTTCTCAGCAGATGTTGCAGTTTATCCAATGTCATGAGAGTAGTGAATGTGATCTCAATAGTAGTTGTATCAGCAGGACTCAACTCTTTATTACCTCTTTCAGTGCCTGTGAGTGCCTTCACATGAGCCCTGAGTCTCGCCATGTCCTCTTTATTGAATGATTCGATTTGTTTCTCCAGTTTCCTATGCTCCAGATTGAGATCATTGACTTGGTCTAGTGAGTATTCCAGTTCTACATCATGAAGAGCATCAATGGGCTGTTTTGATTCCAATGTCTTCATGATATCCTCCATTGAATTACGAATCCTCTCTGCTTCCACAAACCATACTCGTACATCATCTACCCATGTACACACCAGTTTATACTTATGAACGATTGTTTCCAGTTGATAATGATAGGATTCATCTGAACTCTCATTGGTATGAAGAAGTTCTTTAAACTGAATTGTCATGTCACTAATCAGTTTTCCTGCTCTCTGTGCCCGTGATTCCAAATCCTGAATACCAGCATCCGTTGTTGTTGTTTTCAACATCTTTGCCTGTATAAATTCTAGTTCATTCCTGATATGCGACAGTGTACTGGTGAAGAATATTGTGTTACGAAACGCGTCTCCTTTCTGTAATTGCATAGTGATAGCTGCATGAGTGGCATCAATGAAAGATAGGCGAGAAATGAGATCATGATGAGTACGTTGGTGGCTGGGTAATCTGGCTACGAGTGACTTGAACTGCTGTATATCATGTTGCTCGAGATATTTGATGTGTGATTCAATATCCTCCAATGTCATTGGCTCCTCCTGGTGTGGAAGGAGGAGAGATCGGCTGGGACGGGGATCATCCTCTTCATTGGTGAGGATAGACTTCATATCGTTATTACTACTGGTAGTACTATTAGTATCATCAGGTGCAACAATACGAGGAGTAAAGGGAGAAGGCGCTCTACTGTAAGATAATTGAGTATTGGTGGATACACTGTCCCTGGAAGACAAGTTTGTCAGTTCCATCAGTTGATTGTTTAGTTGATTTAGCTGGGATAGTAGACCAATAGCCTGTTTCTCAAATAGATCTGCATTGCCTACTGCAATATCACGCATATCATCATTTTTGGTCTCTACCATGGCCTCATAAACAGCAGAGAGACAGTCTGTTACTGCCTTATTGTCCGTTGTCTCAGGCAACTCAATATTCAACTGGTCTTTAAATACAGTGGATGCAAATGAATAGGCGTCTGCTGACTGTAGTTGAGCTGGTAAGTCTGTTACTGCTTCAGGGAAGAAACGGTGAGCAAGAGTGATGAGTACCTTGCCACTCCATGTGTCCACAGACAGACTGGTGATGGGTGGAATCAACTTGAGGTCAGCGTAAATAGACAGTTCCTTCTGTAACCATGCCAGCATGGTCTGTGTGTCCTTTGTCATTGAAATTGGAGAGAGTAAAGAAAGAGAAGTGGAGAGAACAAGGTATGAGTATGTATGTTCCTATAAATGAGAACACGGGGATAGAGTTATAATCTGATGACTGAGTTTAAAATGTTTGAATTCACAGTTGGAAAAAGGAAATCAATGTTCTCGGGGGGAACTGATATATATAGAAGCGTGATAGAGTGTATATTATTAATAGAAAGAGAGGAGTAGGGGAAACCAGATGAAAACAAGTGCAATAGTAAACAATAACAATAGTAATAACAACAATAATAATGGTGATAATAACAATAATAATAGGAGCAATCTGATTATGTCTTATTTAGGGAGTAAACAAGGGTTGAATGGGTCACAAATCATCATGAACTGTAATACATACTACTTAGGAAACAATCACAACAATATTTATTGGAAAGAAAATAAAGAAAATAAGCATATAAATATAGTTATTTAGAACTTGTTGAAGGCCTTGGAAGCACTCTTGGACTTGGAGACCTTAAGAACGTTGAAACGAACGGTCTTGGAGAGAGGACGACATTGACCAATGGTAAGAACATCACCACTATAAGAAGGAATTACATTTAATATAATGGATTTCAAAGGCTTGGGGAGCCGCTACCTCACCAACTACCTCCATCCGTCAACTATGATTTATATCACAGAGGAATATAATCATTGCAAAGTACATACACACACACTCTTATAAAAAAAAGGGGTGTGTATAGGCAGTAAGATATAAGCCACATCCCCTTTTCTTTTTTTCACACTGTTTTGTACCTGGGTGTGTTAAAAGTGTATGTGTGCTTATATGATTGACATATTTACCTGTTATTCGTGTGAATAACCTTTGCTCATATATTTACTTTGTTCAAAGTAATAATCAACGAACAAAAAAGGAGAGTAGCGAGATAGAAACAATAATAAAAAGAGTACTTACACTTCGATAGCAGCATTAGCAAAAGCGGGAGAAACGTGAGCAGGGATGTTCTTGTGACGCTTTTCGTAACGGTTGTACTTGGGGACATAGTGAAGATAATCACGACGAACAATGAGAGTGTTCTTCATCTTGTTGGAAGCAACAACACCGGTAAGAATACGACCTTGAATGTTAACTTCACCAACGAAAGGACACTTCTTATCAATATAAGTACCAGTCTTGGCCTCCTTGGGGGTCTTGAAACCTAATCCAACATCCTTGAACCAACGTTGGTTACGCTTCTTGAGGTCCTTGGAGTTTTGGAAGATACCAGCTTGCTTTTGGAAGGCTTTCTCGGTCTATAGTCACAACAGATAAGTAACACTCATAGACTAGTCATCAATAATAATACATACTTGGTGTTCCATTTTAGATGAAGTGAAAGAGAAGGAAATAGAGGAATACAAAAGTGGTGTCTCCATGTATTAAATTTTTTATTACTGGATGACAGTCACACACACTGTGATTGGACAAATAAGCCACTGAAAAGGACAAAAACTATCAAGGGGTGTGTATAGAATAACGGTTAAGAGATTACCATTTTATTTATTATGTCTAATTCATGCCTCTCAGTAATCTATAGAGCTATAAGATATTATGTACAAGATGGTGTCTATACAGTTACAGTGGCACTTTCAATGTCTTTTTACGCCTCTTTCTTCTTGACCGCAGTCTTCTCTTTTCTATGTACTCTATTAGCTGTTGTCTATATCGGTTACTGATCAATTCATGAATATTCATCTCTAGATTGATCTTATTCACTAGTTGAGCAGCCAACTGGTACTGTCTAAGATCACACAATGTAGATGTTATTATACTGACTATACCATAGTCTACTGGTATTGAGTATCTGTCCATCTGATCCATATAACTTAGTAACCGCGGTATATCCTTCCTCCTAGATGCATCATGGAGTAGTATGATGAATGTGACTGTGGAGGGTGTCAATTTCTGTTTGATCATTTCATCGTATATCTGCTCTGCTTTAGATATATGTCCATCTCTGAGATATGCCTTGATGAGTGTATTATACAGAACAACAGACTCACTCACATTCAATATGGCCATCTCTCTACATAGTTTCAAAATGGTGTCAATATCAGTGGGTGCTGTATGATTAGCTATCATATTGATTAACATGGTATAGGCATATCTCAATAGTTTGAGGGTTCTGACTGAAGGTGGATGAATCTTGTAATAAGAAATAAGGGTATCGTGTACAGCAAACATTCCATATAGGTCAGATGTCCCATTGAGTATTCTTATTAGCTGATAGATGGCTTCTTGACTGGGATATCCCCCTTCTTCAATCAGTTTGAGGTAACAGGAGAGTGCATCCTTAGCACGTCCTTGTGTAGCTAGATTCTTTATAGCAAGAGAGGGTTGTGCCGGCCGTGATTGAGGTGGCGTTTTAGTGTACTTATCCAGTAGTGGGGACAGAACATTGAATGAGCGAGATATATGCAGTGGTTTAGTTATGTTGTTGACTAGTTTATGACGCATCAAGAGTGGTTGTAATGTATACAGTAATGATGTCTTTCTTGAAAAGAAGCATCTTTGTATACAATGGCCGAACACTAGTTTCATTGGTACATCGCTGTTCACTATATTCAATAGTCGATTATTAACATGCCGCATGCGTCTTCAATTGAGTAATAAACAGTGACTATTCTACTTTCCCTAATTGAAACAAACAGGGACATGAAATTCATTGAGGACTGTTACCATCGGAGTTTTAATATGTGGATAGTGGGGCGGGTGAAGTAGATTTCACTGTCCCGACTAGTCTTAGTAAAGAAGATGTATGTATTTTGCATTCAATTGTTTTTATTAACAAAAAAGAAAGAAGACTACAAATGAGTTCATCCTACACCTCTTACTTTCTTTTGACACATTTCTCCACTACTGTGAACAGTAATGGATTTACAATGCAAAAAGATAAACAATTCTAGTCATAGACTTAGAATTTGATAGACTCCAACCAATCATTTGCATGAATGAACATGGTTAGCGTGTCCTTTTTAATAGACTTGGCCTTATATAGAGTATGAACTGCTTCCACCAGGTTACTCCAGAACCTAAACCCATTCTCCAGGTCCTTCTTGACCGACTTACATACAGGGAAAGTCTTTTCTGTTAATTGTAAAGCCTGTAAAGGACTATTTCCTTCTACAACCATCTCCAGATAGAATTTGCATACTAGTCCCAGGGCAACATTGTTATCGAAAGAATAAGGAAGACTATAGTGTACAGTTAAATAACATACCATAAAACATACTTCATATACAAACATTACCTTTCAGCAATATCAAAATAGTCAGTCCTCTCTTTCTTCACTAGTCCATTCAGGAAGAATGACAAGGTTAACATTTCACACAGATTTCTGTAACTACGATTCAATGCTTTCACAAAACTATTAAATGAGAGCAGATCCCTATTCAAAGGTCCTGACCATTGGGCACTCTATCACAAGAATAAGTAAAAAAAGAAAAGAAAAGAGATTATTGAGCACTTGGATCTCTTTACCTTTAATTCCATGGGCAATAAAGAGAATGCACGAGAGAGAAGGATGATGTTCTTCTGTTGATATTCTTCTTATAAAATAACTGTGAGTTCAGGGTTATTCCAACAATAGATCTAATCCACTTACCATTGCCAAGAGGGTGTGAATATGTCTTACTGTACTCCTTATTAGTCAGTATATCGAATCGAATTAACTCTAGAGCAGTCAATAGTGCTTCCTGTGTAGAGACAGGAAACTTTGATCGTCCATGTTTCAACTTCTGAGCAAGGGCATTTCCCCATGGTGTATATATGTGCTTAGATGATGTAACAAAGCTTTGAAGGATAAAAAATAAGATTGTATTCGATTACTGACTGGATGTTATTACCACTAATAGTGTGATGCACTATGTTATTTAACTTACTCTCTTATCTCCAATGTCTTCCATAGCACATTCGCCACAATCTCGTCCTTGTCAACGAGTAACTGGAGTGGATATTAGATACCACTTCATATCCACATCTTCTCTATTAGTTTACTTACCTCTTCTGGGTGTGGTTGTATAATAGTTTTACGTGCTTTTGATTCTTCGTTAAGTGTATTCAGGCAGAATTGGAAATCAATCATAGATGTCTAATAGACACGCATTAGAAATAGAGTGTATATAAACAATGGATGAAGCCTACATTCTGAACTTTCTTTTCCTCCTCTATGAACTTCTTGGTTACATTCCAGGAACTAGTCTTGTCATATATAGTGTTTAAGAGTGTTGCGTCTATTCGATTAGAGGCATGTCCTTCCGTCGGTTGATGGTGCATTATTTGTTCTACGGTGGGTTCAAACCAGAAGTAACTTGCCACTTTACGTGTTTTGTAGAATTGATGGAGTGGCTGGGATAATAGACTCAATGTTTGTGTGCGAATGTTAAGTAGTTGGATAAGGAAGTTATGGTATTCTGTTGATTCACCATTATCCAACGGTGCACTCTCAATCAATACCCCTGATACCAGACTATTGATAGACTGAATCAGATGTTAATAGAGGGTAGAAACAGTGTTTGCTGTTCATTTTACCTGAGGACCTATTAGTCCACGCATTAAATAATAATATAGCTCATCTGGTAATCTATAACCAATGAATTCATGAATATCATTAGGTGCATTTTCAATATTTAAGGGTTTTACTTCGCCATCATCCTGTAGAACGAGATGATATTTAACAGCACAGCGTGTACGGCAGAAGGTATCTATATAATGAGTTTTTGATACTGTTGGATTATCCGAATATGCCTGAACTGCATTGAATCCCGTCTTATGCTGTTTGATTAGATCATGGACACCTGTTGTTTCTATAGTCAATCAACTGTGTATAGAAGAGAAGAGAAAGATCATTTACCTTTGAATGTGAAACTGACAATGGGAGTATTGAGTGGAGGGAAGCTGGGACAATAGTCAAATCCTGCCAGTATACAAATATCCAGGAACTGATCTTCTGTGACATGCAAATCCTGGAGAACGGTCTTCTTACTGATCCAGTGGTAATTACCCTTCTATAGTTGATATTTAATATTCTACTGCCATTCATTTCTTATTTTATGATGCTTTTTACCTCGAATTCAATGCTGGTTATCATCTTATCGATATCATACATGAGTAATTCAGAACTACCACACACTGCATTAATTAGATGTTTGGGGTGTGTATACATATAGGCAAGCTATGACAAACATAGTCAGTAAAAAAATAGAGTTCATTGTCACCTAATTAACTCACCTGTGCCCAAGCAGAATAAGGAGCACGAATGAATTCCACATTGTTCTCCCTTAGTATATGGAACACTGTATTCAGTAAATCGGCTGGGTGTATTCCACTGTTTGTCCAGTTACTCATAGCTAAATCTATCTTTCCTTTCTCATAAAAATCCCAGCCAGCTGCACGGTTATTGGGGCGAGAATCTTCTGTCGTGAATGGTTTATCCTTGCGAAGAATGGATAATCCTGAGAACACAAATATAGGTTGGATACCATTAGACCTAAAGAATAAGACACGAATATTTTAGTCATTATTCTGGTTCAGCTTATGTTGTTGGTGGAATATCTTACTTGAATCCCTTCAGTTCTTTCTCAATAGATTCACGAAGCTTGAGTGGTAATCCACCCATAGCAGTAACAGTTGGTTCTTTGGGTACTATTTTACGTAACCAATAGTTGCCTTCTATCCCTAATCTTGTTTCTTTCAACTGGGTAACAGCAGATGTTTGAATGAGACGACGTTCTGCCGTAAATACTATAAAAATAAAAGGATAATCAATAGCTTATTCAGACACTGAAGAAGTCATTGTTTTACTATCAAAGTGACGAATCGGCATTTGTTCTGTTTGTTGGTTCAGTTGACTCGATAGCTATCTTATTATAAGTTGACTGGATGCTTTCTTGTTTTTTTTTTGGGGGGGTTTGTTATGATGATAAACGCCAGTTCTGTGCTGCGATGAGTTAAATACACTTGATGACAGAAGTGAATAGTTTTTGTTTTTAAAGAAAGAAGAAGAAGAAGAAAGAAAGAGAAAAAAAAATGAGAAGGAAAGAAAAATAATAATAAAAATTTGGAGGGGGGGGGAGAGACTAAATAAAAGTGGGTGGGATTATTTCTCTTTGATACCCACATGAATGAAACTGTCACCCACAGTCAGCTTATAACAGCTCTTTATACCAATGAATCAAAGAATACATGTCTCTATACCATTGTGTGCATGAATACACATATATCTTCTATCATAGTGAACCTGCATAATATTCATATTCCACACTCTAGCTGATCATCCTATAAATAAGGCTATATTCAAATCACTCACTTTCTTCCTTCTTCTTCTTCTTGATTTATCATATTTAATCATGCTGTCTATCAAATACTGCTGTTTACTGACACTTATCTATATGTCCATTCAATCAACTGAAGCACGATATGAACGTGACATGTACGATAAACCCACGCCCATTGATGGTGTCATAATATCTATGTTAGAACGGATGACTTTACCTGAAAAGATTGGTCAAATGACTCAATTGAACCAAGATATGATTTTACTGCCTGATGGTACATTAAATAGGACAGCTGTGGAACATTATGCCAAGAACTATCATGTTGGATCTTATCTGAACCAATTGGCAAGGTAAACATGATCTATTATGCCAATAGTCAGTGTCCACTCACTCTTTCTTTATAATTAAAGTGATGGGGTCAACTATGATGTAGAAGGATATGCTCGTATAATAGAAGAGATTCAAGAAATCACACTGTCTGTTGAATCAACTTTCAAGGTACCCATTATCTATGGGTAAGTACATGATATGCAAAATATACTTCAATCACTAATTACTATCTACTCCATTCTAGACTGGACAGTATACATGGTGCACATTACATTGCAAATAGTAAGCATCGATTAACAGAGCAGGCAGATTTAAGATAATTAATTAATCCCCTCTTATTTAACTCCTTATAGCTACTATCTTTCCACATGGTATCAACCTAGGTGCTTCATTTAACCCTGAATTAGCCTATCATTCTGCTTCTATCACAGCCAGAGAATCAAGGGCAGCTGGTGTTCATTGGTAAGAAGAAGAGATCAATAGCAATAGGCATGATATATTAACCTCCCTCTTGATGGGGCAACATCAGGACATTTGCCCCAGTACTAGATATACCAGTGAATAAACTATGGCCTCGCGTCTATGAGAATTTTGGGGAAGATCCTCTTTTGTCTTCAGCCATGGGAATAGCTGCCATCAGAGGGTATCAGGGTAAATACAAGTCAGATCGTTCTAAAATAGCTGCATGTATGAAACACTTTATTGCTTATGGTGCTCCCTGGACGTAAGATTTTAAGTTAGAGATCAGTTTATATCTGTATTGACATTCTATCTTAGTGGACAAGATCGTGATTCGACTGTGGTTTCTGATAGAACTGTCTATGACTATTTCCTTCCAGGATTTCAAGCTGCTGTTGATGCGGGAGTAGCAACCACAATGGCCACTTTTATAGATATTAATGGTGAGCCTGTAGTTGCTTCTGAAAAGTACCTAAAGCGCATGTTGCGAGATAGAATGAAGTTTGAGGGTATGCTAGTTACTGATTGGGAAGAAATCAAGAACCTGTACACACTTCATAAGGTGGTAGCAAATAATGAGGAGGCTGTTAAGTTGGCTATTGATAGTTCATCATTGGATATGTCCATGGTTCCTCAAGACACAAATTTCTTTGATGCAATGATTCAGTTGGTGGAAGATGGGAAAATATCCATGGCAAGAGTAGATGAATCTGTAGGCCGTATATTACAACTGAAAAAGGATCTGGGCTTATTAGCAGAAGATGGATGGAAGGGAGATAAGAAGTTACAGAAAATGGTAGGAAATGAAGAAGGTGTCGAAGTTGCTTTGAATATAGCTCGGGAATCTATCACTCTTCTTGAAAACAAAGATGATGTCTTACCATTTGGAGAGAACATCAAAAGTGTTCTTATTGTGGGTCCTACAGGCAATGATTTAGGTCATATGAGTGGAGGATGGACAATTCAATGGCAAGGGTAAGATTTAAATCAAGAATATATGAGATCAAGTATTTATTTATGTTTATTTAAGGGCTACCGTGGATGCTTGGCATGGGGACATTGATGATACGCAATTCTATGGAAGGGGTGTGACCATACACTCTGGTATTGAACTTGTCGCTCCAAAAGGAACACTTATCAAATACATGCAGGGATTTAAGATTGATGGGATGGATGTTAACATGGATGAGGTGATAATGACTGCTAAGGATTTTGACGCAATTGTTGTATGTGCGGGAGAACATGTTTACGCTGAATGTAAGTATCAATTTCTTATACTCTTTCATTCAGGCACTTATAATGAGCTCTTAACATAACAGTGCCCGGAAATATACATGATATCAGATTGCCTTATGGTCAGATTGAAAGTGTGAAGAGACTTTCACAAACAGGAAAACCTGTGGTGACGGTACTCGTAGAGGGAAGACCTCGTGTATTGGACTCTATTCCAGACAGCTCAAATGCTCTTTTGCAAGTCTATCTCCCTGGACCATGGGGAGGAAAAGCTATAGCAGAAGTTCTGTTTGGAAAGGTCAATCCGTCTGGAAGATTACCCTATACTTATCCCAAACATTCAGCCGATTTGAGTCTTAATTACTGGAGACCTGTCAGTGATACATGGGATCCACTCTATGAATTTGGCCATGGTCTGAGTTATTCATCGTTTACTTACAGCAATATCACATATATGGGCACCACTAAAGAAAACTTCTTAACATCTAATATGTATGAAAATCGAAAAATTGTTCCCGGTGAAGCAGACAAGATAGTTACTATTGAAATTACTAACAATAGTCCTGTAGATGGTAAAGAGAGTGTATTGATGTATGTTCAACAGAATTATCGACGAGTAACCCCTCCAGCCAAATTATTGAAAGGATTTCAAAAAGTACATATTGCCTCTGGAATGACAACTGCTGTTCAATTCAATATCAATGCCGATATGTTCAGATACACGGGAATTGATGGTATTCCTAATGCTACCCTAGATAATGGACCTGTCAAAGTGCTTATAGGAGATCAATCATTTGAATTCGAAGTGCAGAACAGCACATAAGCAGATGCTCATTAGAGATAATATGAATTATTTATTATTAATGGTAATAAAGATATGTTAATTCTTTTTATAATACTCTGACACAGGAGATATCTTATATTCACTGCCTGATGGGGTAACATCATTGAGAGAACCTCTTGGATTCTCAAACACAACAAAAGAGGATGTATCGTCATTACGTTCAACGACATAATTTCCATATGGATGAAACATTTTTTCTGCATCTTCTTGAGTCAATGGATTATCCTTCTCATATTGAACGTAGATAATGTTACTTTGGTTCAATATTGGTTCTTTATGCACAAAATCAAAGCATTCGTATCCAGTGCGCACAATGCTTGTTTTGTTGACTACTCCTGAAAGACTAGGATCTACTTCACCGTTTTTATCCACCAGATTAACCTTTATTGATCCATAGTTAAAGATTTCCTCTTCATCCTTGGTCCAGTTGGGATCAATTTCTTCTTCATCATCACTGATCTCCCAGCCATCAGCATCTACTTTCTTTACCACCGGTTTCTCCTCTTCCACTACCTCCTCTTTTTCGTACTTTGAAGGGTTTCTGACCTGATCCAAGTATGATGTGAGTTTAAGGAAAGACACACCAGTAATATAAGCATCATAACCTGCTTCATGAGCCATATCAGTAAGATATCTAGGAAAAGCAGTGTGCATGTCTGAATGATTTCATTAATAAATTATCATATTCATAAATGACAGGATGAAAGTACCTATGCGGGGATTATCAAAGGCTCCTCTACTGGTTTCAAATCGCAGGTTCTCCAAAGAAGTGCCTGTTCCAAATATTTCCTAATATCATGCTATGGAATTAATATCCGTCTATCGATATATACTTGTGTGGAATTACTCTCAATTCAGGCTCACTCGAGCACATATATTTTGTATCGATGATTCTAAAAGGATAAACAGTCAGCACTGCATTTCCATGTGTAAAAATACCCTTCCTTACTTTGGGAATACACTATGAGTGAGTGTCTTGAAGTGATCTACTGACTCTGGCAATGGTTCAATAAATTGGCCTACCATGTGGCACACATCCAGCAGAACATTATGACCAACCATGATCTTTCCAGACTTAGATATCATCTTGATCACTTTTCTGAATCCAATAGCTGATTCACAGTCAACCTCAAACTTCTTTCTCTTCTCCTTCATGATCTTATCTTTCTGTTTCTGAGTATACTTAACAACTCGAATAAATCCTTGCATTCCAACGGCTGTCAAATCTTTGTAGCTATGAATAGATCGTGTCAGTCAAATAAGCATAGTGATCCAACATTATATCTTACTTATTTCTGACTTCTTGATAAATCAATCTCCTCTGATATGCGTTTTTACAGCTGATGTTGATACCCTCACTATCCTCATTGTTTTCATTCTGTACCCATTCTTCAATGGATGCCCTACAGTATACTGATCAACGACTGCGCACTTCTTAGATTTCATACAACTTACATAGCTGCCTTAATAAACTCCCGCTCCTTATCATCAATGGGAATATTGGGTATATTATCACTCATCTTCTGCTCTGATTCGAGTATGAACTGCTTCTCTTCTACCTGAGTCATATAAGGAATACCTTGATATACCCACTATTTGTTGATGTTAATGCTTCAATCATTGAACTTTAGACCTGCCTGTACTCACCTTGTTGAAATCAAATGATTGTTTCACCAAGAAATCAAACGCCTGTGCTTGTACACTGAATACCCTGTTCATCTGTACCTGTCCAGTAATACCAGTGGGGAATATGTAGAAATTAAAGGGTTTGGCAATATATCGACCTTCAATTTCACTCCACTTGAAGGTACAGAGTCCAAACTGGATAATCAGAAACTTATCAGTAGCTTCTTTAAGCTCTTTATATCGATTGTCCATTGAATATAACCTGATAGTGGTTGCTGGTCTATTGAGTCCTGTGATATGACATAGTTATTAATAGGAAACAGTAATGTAGCCTTATTCACATACCGGATAACTCAGTGTCTATTGCCATAAAGTCACATTCCTTTATGGCCTCTTCAACATATGACAATTTATCCAGGAACTGTTGGCGTGGAATCTCCATTAGAACAATATCGATGACTAGGATGGGTTCAAAGAATACTCTAAATATAGGGACAATCAATTTGAATAAGCAGTCGCATACGATACGGGTACCCAAAATCACGCCTATTCAATTCTGCCTGGAAGAGAGATAGATCTGTGTGATAAGTACACAGGTTAACAGCAGATAATATTCACTGGTATAAGGAGCCTTATAGTCTAGTGTTTAGAGATATCACTCTTGATTCAAAGAGTAGTAAGTGTCCGAAATTGAATACAGTTTTGGTTATTCTCTGTCACAACCTACTTGATAAAATCCTGGACAAGTATACCAGTGTTATGAATATGTGGATGTCTTTATGAGTTTTAAAGAAGTTTTCGATCACCTTGATTATAGTGACAGGGTTAAAAATACAGTGAGGATATATCGATTGATGATTCTCATGCCCTTATTGCGCAGTGGCAGTATGTAATTCTCAAAGCGTATCATGCCATTACCTCATACCATTGTTTTCTTTTAAAAAGTGAAGATCTAATTCTCATATATCTTTATCCCTATCAATGTTACCCTAATGCATACATTATTGCCTTTACACTATCAAACTACAAGTGTGGGTGAGCGGAGTTATTAAACTGTCGGTATATGGAATACAGAGACACTGTTAAGAAACCTACTCTTACTCTATCTTATCCTTGCTAGTCATGAATTATAAAAGAAGACAGAGTTCTTCTTACAGTGAAGAACCCTTTGAATTTGTTGATTATACATCAGTCTCCAACTTTGAGAAGATAATAACCCACATCGAAGACCATCTCACCTCCTGGAATGTGAAAGATGGTTGTTATGGCATATTCTCTGATGAACACTTGGAAGCAGCTGTTGCAGCCATATCTACTCTCAGTGCCAATGAGTTTACTCGGGAAGAGCATTTTTCTGTGGGAGATGGTACTTATTCGTTCACTTACTATTGTTACCCTGCTCACTTGAAAGAGTCAGAAGAAAGCCCATTATCCATGTCAGAGTTCCATTGTTTAGGGCCAATATATGATAGACACCACCAACAATCCAATCAACAGTTTTATCATCCACTTCATAGATGGACAGGACAGAATAGATTGTTGATAATCAAACCAGTGCAGGATCCATCCAGGAATAGACTACTGAATCTGGGTAAATCTGTAGTAGATCTATTTCAGGCCAAACATTTGATATCGGCATGTGCTATAGCATTTCAGAATACAGGATGCAGTGTCCCGGTATTTGTGCCTATTGGACAAAGTAGATATGATATGTACATGGGATACATGCTTGTTACTGGGCAGAGAGGGAATCCACTCGATGAAACTGAAGAAAGATTCAATATGTCCATAACTAGTTCACCTAAATTTGATATGTCTCCCTTGAAGAGTGTAAAGGATTTGTTCTTCCAAAAATTGTCCAGACGCCGTGAAGACTACGGTAAAGAGAAAATGATGATTTGATAAAAGTCACTCTGCTGATTCCATTATAGGTAAATCAGGTGAAGTCAATGACAATGTGTTCATGTCGGCTGTATATACTTACAATCTAAAGAACTGGTTTGATGAGAATTGGAAGAATTCGGACGATGATTTAGGCCACTCTAAGAAGAAAATGGAGAGAAGATTCAGCGATGATTTTGATGCGTGGGAGGGTGATACAATGGAGCACGGAGGAAGTATACAGAGACTACCATTTGGACCATCCAATGACCCACTGCGTACTCTGACATTAACTGCTATATTTCCCCTGACAGAATATGCGGTTTCGGATGATGATAATCATGAACTAAATATGGATGCATTATCAGCTGAACATTGGGAGATATCCAAGGAATTCACACCCATCAGTCAGCAGAAACTACCGTTATCTCGGTTGATCGAACAGACTGTAAATACATGGATCAAAGATCCGTCTAATCACCAATACTTAGCACCTTATGATAACAACAATGACGATGACTCGCTGTTTAATGATAATCCTCGAGCCATGAGAAACCTCTATATTCCCCAGCCTAGCTATACAAATACAAATGAGATGACAAGGATGATGAGTGAGGAAGGAGATCAGATTACAGTTATAAAATCAGAGCAAGTAGAAGATATTATAGCAAAACTCTTCCATCCTTATTCAAAGATGCCTAGATACGAAATGATGACAGATGATGAACAGTCATTGTTCTATAGTACACAGAAATTAGGATTGCGTCTCAGGACAAGTTCATCAGTACCATATAAGTCATTTCTATGGAACATGTTATTTTACAGTCTAGATGTACTGTCACAAAATATAAGTAATCAGGATAAACACAATGCAATTGATTATATGGGATTCTTAAGAATTATATGGCAAGAAGTGTTACGAAAGATACGATGGCATTGGGAGAATCTAGTGCCTATACCTGATCTAAACCCTTATTTATATGAGAATTCCTCCACACAAAAGGATGGGCTGTTAGGAATAGACTTGAGATTTAATATTGTAAGTTGTTTATATATACCTGGAATTGAATATTGTCTATTAATGAATCGGATTCAAAGTTACATCAAAAGATATCCATGGTCAATTGTTGCATTTATCGTAAACTGCAGAATGCCCCCCAGAATGGAGACACTGAACTAGATGTCAAAGTGATGTCTCACGATAATATTCAGGGCTCATTTGATAATCTGCATTTGCCATCTGATATGGCTTCATCCAATGATCAATTAGAAGAAAGTACTGCCCACACTACTCATGAAAGTGGAAATATAAGTGTATGTATAAGTATAAATATGATTATGTATGTGATATCCTATTCATACTGTTATTATTAGGATTCCATTGCATTTACGACAGATATGGAAGATCAAATATCATTAAGTGATAGTGATGTGTTCTTTGACACAGTTGATACAGCCATAAATATAGATATTGTTAGTGAAGATAGCGATGATGCCATATCAGCTTCTACTTCTTTATCCGAAACCCCTTCAGAAGTGGCCAATCCATTCTCTATGGCCGAGTCATTTGTTCGTCTTCCATACAAGCCAAATTCTGGTCCTGACCCTTACAGTAATGATGCGCATGATGCAGAGGTAGAAATAAAAGATGCAGATGCAGCAGAAGGGTGCTTGAAACCCCATGATTCCCTTCGACTATTGAAGACGGATAAAATAATGCAGATTCCTATCGTCCAAGACCCAGGATTTATGACAGATGATATGATTACACAGCAGGCAACAGTATTTGAAAGATTAGGTACTTCTGACAGTGCAACTCAGTTGAGGGCTAAACTGCAATCAGCCCAATTGTATTCTGGTAAACCCACCTATATATACATACCCTTGGCTACGACTTTACTAATTTATTATGTAGATATGCAATCATTCAAGGCTGCTAATCCTCATGCTACTCTGGAGGACTTTGTTCGATGGCATTCACCCCGAGATTGGGTTGAAGCAACAGAGACAAGTGAGGGAAAACTCAGTATAAGAATGTCAGAGCCCAACAATATTTGGCAAGAACTATGGAATTGTTCTCGCCGAGTACCTTCTTCAAGACAGAAACCTCTATTTAATCTATGTGTGGAAGCAGAAAAGGTATATACTTGGACAATATATAGGTTATAACAGACTGAAATAACATCAGATGATCTATTACAGGCCTTGTATTTCTTGGAGACTACACCTATTCAGGAATTCTTTTCTATGTAAGAGATGACAGGTCATCGGATGAATGATTATTGACATATTAATATCAATAGAATGTTACCTACTTTAACCTTAATTGCCTACGATACTCTGTCAACACACCCAATAGTCCATCTAATAACCCCATTATCAATCGACTTGTCTAAACTAGGTCAACGATTGATTATGTTTCCATGGGATGATTTACGGTAAGGCTATAGAATGTCCTATAGAAGTAGTAAACTAAGCCCTTTTGTTAATAGACATGGGAAGCACACACTGGATGATATAATAACAGCATTTAGACATCAAGAGTCCCAGATGTCACACGCCATAACATTACTAAGAAAGGTACATGCATAGTCCAACTGATTGCACATGCACTAATATAGTATTCCAGTTACCTAGACAATATGAACTTGTGAGTCAATTGATATTGATTGAACAGACTAAAGTAGAGGAAGGAGAACAGAGGGCGGCTGTGTTTGAGCTTTTCAAGAATGAACGTGAGTCTATAGTGGCTAGTGATATTTACATATTGAATCTTGTATTTATATTATATTGATAGATGGCATGATATCCAAACCCTCTTGCAGGGAATACCTATTCTACAGTGACTGCCGAGATCTGACAACTAATGGAAGATGTTTACCACAGAGACAGTATTCTATCATTAAGGATAATGAACTTAGAGTGATTGATATGCATACCACTGATGCATTGTACTCATAAAAGGCGCCAATTGATATATATAGGGCTACAAATAAGGAAATAAACATGGAGCCTCAATTCCTACTCATATTTTTATCTCATATTTTCCCCTTCTTACTTTACATATTCATATGTGGAAGAGAGAGTATCGACCACTGGATATATATGGGAAAACCAGTCTATCCTCTATATCCACAGCAAATGCACCATTTCATAGACCACAGTCGATAGAGTACTTGGGAGTAAACAGTAACTGTAGTTCGACCCCAGTGTATCGAGGAAATGAATTTGATGTGTTTCGAAAGGATAGACTGACTGATGCAGCTATTCATGTGGTGACTTCACTACAGCACATCACACCCACATATATCCAGTCAAAGGGCATTGATATTCAGACAAAGAATAGCCATACCCAGGCAGAGAATAGCCATACCCAGGCAGAGAATAGCCATACCCAGGCAGAGAAAAGTTACTTATGTACTCATTCCAATAAGCGTGGCCAACTCCATACCCTCGTGACTACCACTGTAACCACAAAGAAGAGGAGGATTGCTGAACATAAGTCTAGTAAGGATGTCTTCTTAAGGACAACTGCTGCTGTAAACACACCTTCTAACTTCTTCCAGTCTGTCCAGGGTGCTGATATGGATCATTGTGACCTTGAATATTATTGATAAAGTAAGAGTGCGTTTACAGATACTATTTGCTGCTGTGATGAAAAAATAAAATGAAGGGCGTTTAAATTAACAAATTCCTCGCCTTTTCCCTTCTTTCTCATATTGACTTTGTGAATGACAGCCAGTACTGAATACCAACATTCAGTATTAGAAATAAAGGAAATAAACAGTAATATGACACAGAATAAGTATACAGTCATCCTCCCTACCTATAATGAGCGCGAAAACCTGCCTATCATTATATGGTTACTTTCAAAGACATTCAAGGAGCACACTATTGACTGGGAAGTTATAGTGGTAGACGATAACAGTCCTGATGGAACACAGGAAGTTGCAAAGGAATTGCAGACTATATATGGAGACGATCGTATTGTAAGAACACTGAGATAACATGATACAAATAGAAGGATATTCACTCTTATTCAATAGCAATTAAGACCTCGTGCAGGAAAGTTGGGACTAGGTAAGGATGTCTACGTGTTAATAGAGTGTAAATAAACATGGATAAATAGGCACTGCTTATGTTCATGGATTGCAGTTTGCAACTGGTACTCATATCATCATTATGGATGCTGATTTCTCTCATCATGTAAGCAAATAATCCTGCCAAATCAGATCATGACACTTACACACTGCATATTTTATTATTTCAGCCCAAATTTATTCCTCAGATGATCAAGTAAGTGTGCATGGAATAGGTACCTGTGAGATGCATCCATACGAATTAATCACTGTTGCCTTGTGTATATAGATTACAGCATGAAAAGGATTATGATATCGTCAGTGGTACTCGTTATAGACCTGGAGGAGGTGTTTATGGATGGGATCTGAAGCGTAAGCTGGTTAGGTAATTCATCTGAAGAGAAGTCATGAATGCATATACTTATTGATTCTATCGGTATATCTCCCTCTATAGTCGTGGTGCTAACTTCTTGGCTTCACTTATGCTTCGTCCTAATGCATCTGATCTCACTGGTAGTTTCCGGTAATGCAGACTGAATACTCTACTGTTATTGTGTTCTCATCTATTTCTATAGTCTATATAAGAAGGATGTTCTCTATCAATTGATCAATGCCACAGTAGCCAAGGGTTATGTCTTCCAGATGGAGATGATTGTGAGAGCAAGACAATTCAACTACACTGTGGGTGAAGTCCCTATTACTTTTGTTGACCGTGTTTATGGTGAGAGTAAGATGGGAATGTCTGAAATAGTTCAGTATGCACAGGGAGTCTGGAGATTATTTACCACTATTTAGTTTAAACACGAAGCAATAGTAAAAGAACTAGTTGTTATTTTATTCATTCTTCAAGTGTGTCAATAGCCTATATTCTGTAGTGGCAAGGAATAGTGGAAGGGTAACAGAGGCAGATAGGAGTGGGGTTAACAAGATGGTCATATAGACCCATCGAGACGTATAGGATTTGACATGTGTCAACATCCATGCTATGGATATAACATTCACACACACAATGTCATAACTAATACTGGATTGAGCTGGATGTGCAAAGAAAGTGCTTATGAGTTGATGAATGAGATCAGATATGATATGATCAGAACGTGGCGTGGTAACAATACATTGTAGCCACTGGTTGACATAGATCACTAGATTAGTTCCAGCTGCAAATATATAAAGGGAGATGATCAATACGTGTATCTTCATATCTGATATCTGGATATATTTCTGATTAATCAATGGAAGGAATAATAACAGGTGCATTATTAGTAGATTATGCATGAATAACTCTGTAGATGCAACATAGGGTGAAATAACCACAGTTATAATACCACTGACACTTGATATGCATAGAGTATAAAGAGATGTGAAACTGGGATTACTTTTGGCAATAGGCTGGTAGGATATCATGACTGCAAAGAATAATGCCGCTGATGTTGAAATGGCCACCACTTGCCCCAGTAACATGTATGCCCACAGGTAGGGTAATTGACGGCGAGCACCTGCATAAAATAGTTAATAAATCATAAATAGAGAATGAAATGACAGAATCACCTTCTATTGCCAATATGGGTGCCCATACACCGACTGTGAAAGTACATAATTGATGACTCCATAACCAGGGCCATACACCCACATTCACGGTTCTCCAGGCACTGTCAAATAATGACACATTCTCTAGCCAGTGAGAAATAGAGTTAAGAGTAACGTCACCAAAGTATCCTGATACTGTCTTCCATTCTCTATAACTATGGAAAAAGAACTTGAACATATAGGTCCATGTAGCATAGAATGAAATAAGGGATAATACAATAAATAGAAGGGAAGATGTTGGATTTTGACTGGGTGAATTGGTTAGTGTAGGTAATATTCTCCATAGCAGGAAGAATATGAGTGCAAAATAGGATGCTAATATTGCTATTGCAATAGGATAGTCGACTTCCATGTCAGTAAATAAGAAAGAAAAGAGATAGCAGAAATAGATAGAATAACAGGTATAAAGATAGCAGTCAACTGACGGGACCCACAGTATTTAATCACAGAATATTTCTTCATAGGATTGTTACCTACATCATGGATACCCATTCACCCTTCAACATGCCCTGTCTAGGCGTGTTTTGTTTCTATATGCAAACCATTTTATTTATACTGATATTCATAGGAATTGCATGATACGAGCATCTATTTCATATGCATTCATGATACTTGCCCTACAGTGGTGATGGATGAGTTTCAATCAGAAGCCATAAATGGACAGCGTGCATAACAGGTTAGGTAATCACAGAATAACCCTTGGAAGATATAGATGATAAATGCTCTCATTTTACATCACCTATTCCCTTACTTTTTACGACTGCAGATCTAAATGAAATATTACTTGTGGGGTACAAAAACAAACCTTATATATTACAGGGGTGAGATAAACAATGACCTGTTTACAATGTTGTATACTCTGTTACTAGAAGGAAAAATTCAAAAGGTGGCTGATGAGTGATCCTGGTGATAAGAACACCGTATTGTTATTTCTGAGAGGACTACAAACGCGTTCTAAACGGATACATGTGTATTTATACGCGAACACGGGTACATAGAGTATTAATCAAAGGAAGAATCAATAAAAAGCATACAACAAATGGGATGAGTGGCAATGAAATGAACAAGTAGCTGGATGAAAGTCTGTATTAATACTGTTATTGTCGTCATGCCAACTCCCACGAATAAATGATCCATCTTACTTAGTTATGTATTTATTATCTAATAAACAAGTTATATTTCCACAAGAATAATAGTACAATCATCATAATCTTGTAACGTAGATGCAAAGAATCCATGGGCGCCTTCTCTGTTAGTAAAATATCTTGCTGACATGACCAATGTTCGCTCTTTAATCTTTCGAGCGGAGGCCTCTTCCTCAGTTAATTCTCGATGCAATAATGGTATGTGGGGAAGATCTTCTTTCTTCTCTTCTACTGTCACATCCGGCTTCTCTTCTTCCTTTCCTTCTTTCTCCCTATCTCCTTCTATGTTCTCTTCCATCTTCACCTTTCCGTCCAATTCCTCGTTATTTGATTTCTGCTCCAATTCCTTCTCGCTTACTGGCTCTATTGTGTCAGTCTGGTTATTACTTGTCGTCTCTGTTTCTATATCCATAGCATCCTCCTTTATTGATATGCCCTCGTCTTTGCTTTCGATGGGTTTATTTGATATATTGTCTATTGAGCTACTTTCTTTTGTATCATCAGCACAAATTGTGGATTGTACTGACTCTGCCACTACTGTATTTTCCTCTTGTAATGGGTTTGCTTTAATATGGCCTGTATCTTCCTTCTGTTCTGTCAGTGAGACTGCCTTCTCTTTGTCCATTGTATCTGCCTTCTCTTCATTCTGTGTATTTTTCGTCTTTCTATTCATTGCACTTCGTTTCCTTGTATTTATTGTATATTTCTTCTCAATCACTGTATCTTTCTTCTCTGCATTTACTGTATGCCCGTTCTGTTTTTCTACTGTATCTTCCTTCTCTTTATTGGTTGCTTCTTCCTCTTTGATTAAACTCACGGGATCTTCTTTGGTTTTATTCACTGTATCTTCTTTAGTAATATCCACCCCATTTTCTTTAGTAATATCCACCGCATTTTCTTTAGTATTATCCACTTTCTCTTCTTTGGAATCATTCACTGTCACTTCTTTAGAATCATTCACTGTCACTTCTTTGATATCATTCACTGTCCCTTCTTCAGCTTTGTCCACTATATCGCCCTCTTTCATTTCTGTATCTTTACTGGAAGTCTTTTCACTATCTACATCATGCATCTGCACATCTTCAGAGGGAATATGCTCTGATTTTATTGGTTCTGGCTGAGTGTCTACATCCATCTTATCTATTCCTTCTTCTGCAGTTGAATCTTTAGTGCCATGCTCTATTGTTAACCCTTTACTTCTTTCCTCTTCTTCCAGCAGATATTTTCCTATCTTCTCTCCATCTTCAATCATTGGTCCAATCGCTTTAGCAATCGCCCTATTCTGTCTTTCAGCTGTCTCTTCATACATGTAATCAAAAGTACCATCAGTGCTCATAAATAAGAAATGTCTTCGTTTCTCTTTGTGTGGGCCATTGAGTAATAATGTTCTGTCAACATACGGTTGATCTGAAATACGTATAAAGGTGACATCAGGCTCACAAGAGATAATCTTACGTAATGGATCCATCTTGAAGTCAAGATCACCGCATGAACGAGCAACATTAAGAGAAGGAATTCTGTCTTCACGTATCCTTAATGGTTTTGCTGAACAACTGGTATTGGCTGTAGTGTCTGTGTTAGCTGTAGTTCTAACAGCACTCTGAGTAGCCCATCCTCCCAATGAAGTAGTATCCCCAGTTGACATGTCAAGCCCTGCCTGATATCCTTTCGGTCTAATTCTTGCATTCTTCAATGCTACTCGTTTTGCGTGTCTGTTACCATCCTCCCGTAATTTATCTAATTCAACTTTGATCACTCTATTCTGAACTGAATCTACAAATTCACCTCCATTCTCTAATATCTCCTTGGCCAAATGCTCCAGATAGGGTTTGTGATCTTGTGAGGCAAATACTACATCCATCTTATAGTCATTGTCAATTCCTGCTGTATTTGCATTCTCGATGGAAGTTTGTGATGCTGCTGAAGGTTCAGGTGCTGATATAAGTACTGTTCGTGAATCACCCACATTGACATTTATCAGCCAATCACCAAAGAATATGTTCAGTATTAATGTACACCCATCATTGTCCACATGTTCTGGTTCTATATCCATCTCATCTTGGTTATTTGATCGTTTTAACTCTACACGCTTCATAGCCAAATATTCCTCGTCCAATGCCTGTACCAATCCTTTGATCTCTCTCTCAAATTCCTTCTGGACAGCTACAGTCTCCAGTGATTCACTCTTATACTTGGCACATAAATCCTGCACTGCCTTGGGTGTTTTCCTGACAAAATACTCTGAGCATCCAGGCCCACCATGACCATCAGCCAGTATAAATAACCGGCCTGTTACTGTATCCTCATTCATGATATCTGTCACCCTGAACTTATCCTCACAATTTACTTTTGGTATCTTTATCTTCTCATGAGAACGGAATCGAGGGTAGGAATATCCCTTCTGCTGTGCTATAGCAAAGTGACTGGCAATAGGATAATCAGTGAAATTAATGCAATCAATATAGTCCATATCAGAAGTAGGAGGAGCATAGAGTAAGGAGTAGTGATTGATGGTATCTTCCTCAGGAATCTCCACATGGTTTCCGTCTTCCTCTGAGTTAAGTGAGTTGAAGCTGATAGAGAGAGAGAAATAAGTAAGTACGGATAGATGTGTGCATACACTCAATATATTTACTCATAGTCTTCATCGCTGGCTACTTCAATATCAGAACCTGTGTCTGCATAAATAGTCTTCTTCTTAGATGACTTGGAATGTCGAGATCTCTTACCCGAAGTCCTTAATTTGGTAGAAGGACTATAGAAATTGGTTGCTTTTCTCTGCCGTTTGCTGATGGTGTAAGAACTGTACTTATGTGGCTGTACTGGACGGAGGATGATGGGTTCATCAGGGATGTCTATCTTCTCAGGTATGGTCACTCCACCTACTATATCATCAGCTATGGCATATTTGGCCTGCCTGCCTGCACCATCTTTGTCAATACGGAAGGGATCTGCTATCTTCAGATCTCTGGCTAATTTCCTCGACGTAGAAATGATGCCCTGGATTGTGCTTTTGGGTGTCTCTCCTCTACATAATAGAAAATGGGGTAAGATTCAACGGGAAAAGAGTTAAAGGATATATTCAATAGGAATAACAACCCCATAAAATAGAAACAATGAAAGAACAATGCACCCATTGTTAAACTCATTTACCTTAAAGGCAATAAATTAAGCGTCCTTACTGCAATGACTAATTGTGCCGCATTCATGGACTGATTCCCATAATGAAATAAAGCAGCAATCACCTTCATAAATGAAGAATTAGCTCTCAGTGGCTCACATATATTCAATTGTGCCAGTTCTGTGTCGATGTTTTCCATAGTTTAATCAATCTGATTCAAATACACTTATGCTTTACAGGTATTACCTCAATTTGACTATTCAAAGGAACACTTTTTTTTTGTTTTATTTCAATCACCGATATTGAACTTGATGACGTATAAAACAGTGGAATGAACGGTGAGCCCTCTTTCTTTCTTCCCAGAATGAACGACAGTGTGTCTATACTAGTAGCGGTATTCCTGATATTAATAGCCCTTCGATGGATGCTAGGTAAGTGTACTGCTCTATGACTGTATATGTCACTTACTCTATTTCATCAGGTGGAAATCAGCCTAATCAACAGCAACCACCACGCAGAAGTGGCCTCAGAAGAGCCCCTCATCGTGTGACTCCACAAATGGTAGGTATTCATTAGTCAATAAATGACAGTATGCTTACTCTATGTTAGATTGATATGGTTCGTGCCATGTTTCCTGATATTCCTACTGCTGCCATTCAAGCAGATCTACAAAGAACAGGTTCAGTCGAGACTACTGTGGATAATGCACTGAGAGACGGTGGTCTGCCTATAGTAAGTAGCCACAGATTATCTACAAACAGCACACTTACCTCTATTGGTTAGCCTCCCCCAATCTCTCCTCAGCAGAGTTCACCCAACTCCAATAGCAGTACACCTTCTAATAGTCGCAAATCTCCTGTTCATCCCAACTTGATCCAACGATACCATATTGATGTGAACAAGAGTGAATCGCCCGATTTTGTGGAACCACCTAAAGTATGGGAATCTAGTCCAGATAAGAGACAGGAAATGTTAAGAAAGCGTAAAGAATTCATGGTACTCCAGGCTAGAAAGTAAGGGCGATAATATGAATAGGGAGAGAATAGGATCATTAATACACATCATTAGGAAATTGTTGGATCTACAGAAACAGCAATCTGCCAGTCAGCTTACCATGGATACAGAGGGTAAAAAGGTGGCTGATGAGATGTCGGTAGATGAGTTGAATGCTCTATCTGCGGAAGAAAGAAGAAATCAGATGTTGCAGGCATTAGAGAAGAGATCAACCAATCAATGAAATCACCTTATGTATTATACACTCACCCCAAAAAGATCTCCGTACGATTTTTAATTTTAATAAATTATCAACTTCTATACTCTTCTATACTCACATGGATGAGAGGAATATCTCACAAATCAGCGTTTACCACATTCTAAGCATAGCTTACTCGTCACTCATCAGATCAAAAACCATATTACAATGACCATGGGTGATATATACACATATACAAGGGCTTATTTATGTGCTTGAAGGAGACGCTTCTATATGCATATACTCCTCAAGTTATCTTCAACAGTCATTGTAGGTGCAAACAGCTGCTAATGAGAGTATTTTTGATTAAATACTCCCAGTTCTATTAGTAAAAATACTCTTCAGTGAGAACATCCGCGTGTTCTCACCAATAATCAATTCAATTAACACGATGAATGTGTAATGGTCAAGTGAGAATAAGAATAAAAATATGACTAATTTGTTATAATTATTATAAGACAAGGCACCCAATTATAACTAGTTCACTCATAAACAGAGCAAACAAGAATAAATAGCAAGAGAGATAACCCATGATAGGCAGTATCGATAAAGGTCTATCCATTCAATTGAGTGAAGATTACATGAAGTTAGAAAACAGCTTGTTGATGCCTAGGAAGGTAGAGTCTTTTGCTGCTGTGATACATCCAAATACTACCACTTCTTCTCTCGTTTCCCTGCTCCTAACACCTTGGATAGAGCGCAGAGTGTGCAATGTGGCAATGAAGAAGAAGAAAGAGGGAGAAATGGGGAACGTGGGATTAAATAAACACGATTTCACGTCTTCGGTAATGAAAAGCCAATCACCGAGATTGAAAACAGATGAAGGTTGCCATGATATAAATTACAGATACGATGGTTGCTAGGAATCGTTAGTTGCTTGTCATAGTAACAATGAGGGCGTTATGTTTATTAAGTATAAGAAGTAATCTATGATAATTTCTGGTGAAAGTGTTTCTGTATCTATGATTTACACAACACAGAAATGATTCAAGTACATTCAATGAAATTGTAGCCATACTTTATTGTTGTCTTATTTACTCTCCCCTTATCTATGTTATAAGGCTACCTTCCTATTCTTAAACATTAAAAAACCACTTGATCATATACACTTTCACTGCTTCAGATTGTAAAATAAAGATAACTTCTATGTTTGATTTATTTATATGAACAATGATTATGATAATCTTTCTTTTTAGTCGCTGTCTTCTTCCATTGATTCATCTTCATCACTTTCTTCTCCTTCTGCCACATCCAACTCCATGTCTAATTCTTGATCACAGCCATTGTAGCCATCTGACATCAAATAGACTTTCAGGGTGTGGTGGCCTGCTTTAGGAGCAACAAAGTCTAACTTGATATTCAATCTGTGCTGCAATGTCACACGCTTGATGGCCAATAATGTTTTTGTTTCAGGATCACCAATAATCACCCACCAGCCTTCATCCTTCTGCTTGGGGAAGAAGGGTGCAATCACAGGACCAACTTCTTCATCTTCCTCTGCTTCACGTTCAAGTTGCACCTTCACATTCACAATATTACCAGCAGATACATTGTCCTTATCAGTCACGTCAAATCCAACTTCAATATTGGGGTATCTGTTGACAAAGCGAGCAACTTCATGCATCTTACGTTGGTCCAGACGAAGACAATCATCACGCACATCGTCCTCGAGGTCCATCACATCAAACACAGTCTCCACACCTTGCTTCTCACATCGCTTAATAATGTCGCCATTGAAATAAGGAATCTGTTTGAGTGGTGAGTCACTGTCCCACATGGCCTGTACGGTCATCTGTGATAATTCCATTGCAGACAAAGCAGGTGGTAACCATCCATTCGATGATATGACATCTACACATGCTTGAAGAAGAGGAATCACCTTCTCCACAATCAATGTTTGATCAGATTGAAGATCAGGTGGTAATTGAACACGAGAGAAGTGAGCTTGTAATAATATATTGGTCTTGATTCTGGGTGTGTTGAATTTGGGATTAGCAAGTTTTACAGGTACACGTTCATAGATACGCTTGAGAAGTACTTCTTCATGATGCCTGATAGGAATACCATCGAATTCAGTAGCAGAGGACACAATTTCCAGTAAACCTTTGAGTTTGGTGGTATTCTTCAAACTGACACTGAACATGTCGACTGTAGTGTAGTTGATATTATAATAAGCAGCAATCATACCCAAATTGAGAGGGCTGACATCCATTTCATCTTCCACTGTAATGCATTTAGTCTCTTCCAAATCAGCAAGTGTTGATTCAACCAATTCAGACAGATGATCAGACAAGTGACGATGAGTAGTACCCTGCAGACCATAATAGTTGGGATTATGAGCCATACGACGATACAGGAATGTCCAGGTAAGATAATCAACAGCATCTTGTTTGTTTTCAATGGTCTTGGTAACTATCTCAGCATTGAAATGATCATGCATTAACTGATCCAAGTGAGATTCAACAGGTAATGCTTCATATAAGAATTTCTTGTAGAATTCCTTCTTGTTGCCTTGACACATAAGTACGCACTTTCCTGTTTCATCTTCCAAAGGACGACAAGCACGACCCATCATTTGAAGAACATCGGTGATGGGATAATCAGCGTATCTATGTTCCTTACCCTCAAAGTATTGAGTACCCATGATGACAACCATATGAGAATGAAGAGGAAGACCCCAACATGTGTCGCGTGAAGCAATCAATACTTGAATGGCACCGGTTTCATATAATTGTTCGACTATCTTCTTATCTTGCTTGGAAAGAGCTTCATGATAGTAACCAATACCATGTTGAAGTGTCTCGACCAATGATTTGTCTTGGATACGATTCAACAAGGACTGGATTTCTTCTAACTTACAGTGCAAAAACTGATGAGGTTTGTCATCTGCAACACAGTAAGTGATAAGATCAATGGCAGTCAATTTACATTGTTTTCTTGATGGCACAAAGACAATGGAAGGCTTTCCGTCAGCATGTGTAGTAATGGAGAGATAAGTAGGTTTGGCCATGGCAATCATAAGGGAAGCAAAATGAGGAACATTGAAACTCTGAATATGAATCTCCAAGGGTACAGGACGAACAGAAGGATGGAAGTTGAATACAGAATGAGAAGTAGCACCAATCCATTCACCAAGATCACGAGCATTGGCTAAACATGTACTCAATGCGACAATACGTATAGGCTTCTGTGTTTGAGAGGCGATGTATCTCATTCTTGACACAATTACTTCATAAGTTGGGCCCAGATCACCACCAATCATATGAATTTCATCAGCAATGAAGAGATCTACATTTTGAACATTCTTTCTTTGCTTCCAACGACGAGAAATAATATCCCACTGAGTAGGGGTACAGCAAATGACATTACCTCGTTCCAATAATTTCAGATCGGCACTAGTTTCACCAGTCAATGCAACAATCTCCTTGCCATCATGAAGTTTACCAAACTTCTCAGCCCAATCAGCAACACGTTCATCAACCAATTCTTGGAATGGTGCAATATAGATAGCACGGGAATCGGGGGATTTACTCCATAAATGCAGCAGAGCAAACTCAGCACAGACAGTCTTTCCAGATCCAGTAGGTGCACCAATAAATGTATTATCATCAGTAGTATATAATGCATTGAAGACTTGCGTCTGAACAGGGTTGAAGTGATTGATCCATGCAGAGTACAATGCTTCGTATTCAGGGTTACCCAATGCAGATACAGGCAGAGGCTGTAAGTCATGGAGTTCTGTATGAGGAGCATACTTCTCGGGAAGAATCAAATGCTTGAAGGAGACGGGCAATTTAGTCTCACAGTGTAACCATCTATCAGCAACTACAGTGACATAGTAATTGGGAGGCAAAGGTTCGTAAAGAGGGACAGTAAAGGAGACCAGATGTTCTTCCTCAGCGTATCTCTGCTTCAAGACAAAATAATCATGATGTAAGATATTCTCACCATCAACATCTTCTACAATAATCCAGAAAGCTTCGGCCAATCCATGTACTTTTTCATCCCATTGGAAATCAGGAGTGATGGTAAGTTCCACCTTCAACAATGAACGTGTTACTGGTTGCACATGAGCTTGTAAGTCCAATTTAGGGAACTGATGGACGAATTTATGCAGAGTACGGCCCAGTTTAGGCTGACCAATAAGTTCACCAAGTTCTTGAGGATTAAGATCAAAGTAACGTTCCCAGGGGAATTCCTTACGTTCGAGACGGCGAACGATATCTTGAGGCATAGCTTTGAATTGACGTAGAGGCGACATAGGAAGCCACATGCGTTTTTCAACCATTTTACATAAATTCAATGCTTTCTTGGTCAGTTGAGCCCAACCATGCTTCAGACACATTTCAAACATAGCACGAATGATACGTCCTGCACTCTGAGTAACATAAACCATATCAGAAACCAAAGCAAATCCGTCCAATTTCAATTGAGAAATGTATGCTTGCAACAGTACATTGATCTTGGCAGTAGGTTCTTCAATGCTTTCTTTCACAGGAACAGGAACACGTTCAAGTAACTTTTGCAGTTCCATCTTCTCTTCTTCACGTACAGGAATGTACTTGAATTCATCAGAAAGTGCAAATACACGGAACAATTCGATTTCACTCATCATAGGACGCAAATGTTGATTATAGGTTGACATAGAATGATGAGTAACATAGTAATGAGAAGCAATACGACCCAATTCAGTGACCTGGAAACGACCAGACTTCTTGTCGTACTTAATCAAGTTACATTTATCCAATACAGTGGCTGCAGAATGAATGAGATCAACACGCTTCTGTTCTAAATGAGGATCATCCTCCAAATCGTCTGCTGACACATTGTAAAGGGAAGGATTACGTAACATACGAACATATAAGTAAGTATAGCCCAGCCATTGGACAGCTTCATCACGGTTTCTGATTGTACCCAAGACAATTTCGGCGTTGAGGTTATCAGCAAGTTTAGCAATAAACTGAGATTCAATGGGTAACTGTGTATTCAACAATGACAGGTAGTATTGTAATTCTGAGTGAGCAGTAATAATGATACCTTCACCATAAGTATCGAACTGAGGACGACCAGCACGACCCAACATTTGGAGTACATCTTGAGGAGATAATTCGATCCATCTACCTTTCTCAGGAGAATAAATCTGTGTGCCCTTGATGATAACAGCGTGTGCAGGTAAATTCACACCCCAAGCAAGGGTAGCAGTAGAACAAAGTACTTTGATGTGTCCATCAGCAAACAATTCTTCGACTAAAGTACGGTCCGCACGAGTCATACCAGCATGATGGATAGCGAAACCATAAGGTAAGAGATCTTGGAGATTAGCATCTTTCACGGTGGCAGCTTCTGATTGTAAAATTTCACGACTGGCAGAATCTTGCTTTAAGAAACGAGTAATGGTGTCTTTCTCCAATGCCATATCACGGAGGGTCTTTGCAGTTTTAGCGGTTTCTTTACGAGAATGAGTAAACACAAGAACCTGGTTCTCTTCTCTTTGGTCAATTTGTTCAATCACCTTCTCGTAACAAACTTCATTCATGGTCTGGAAACGCTTGATAGCTTTCTTCTCAGTGACACCAATAAACTGCTGCTTCAAGGGACAAGGACGGAAAGTGCTATCGAAATGGTAAAGACCAGTCTTAGAATCCACACGCAAAAATGCAGCAACATCAACATAATTAGGTAAAGTAGCAGATAAACCAACAAGACGGACTAATTCTTGTGTTTGTTCCATTGTACGAATTGTACGAGAAATGATACTTTCTAATACAGGCCCACGATCATCATGTAACAAGTGAATTTCATCAATGATGATTAAACGGACCAAGGTTGTATAACTACGATCTGATGCCTTACGAGTAATAACATCCCATTTCTCAGGCGTAGTGACAATGATCTGGGTCTCAGCAATCTGTTGTTTAGTCAATTGGCGATCACCAGTCAATTCCGCTACTGTAATGCCATAAGGCTTGAGACGATTACTAAAATTTCCCACCATTTCAGCAACCAAGGCTTTCATTGGGGCAATGTAGACAATCTTGAAACTGTCGAGATCAATCAAACCAGTTTCGGGGTCACGGTTTTTATCGATTTCATGTAAAATGGTAAGCATGGCAACATTAGTTTTACCAGCACCAGTGGGAGCACAAAGAAGAAGGTTCTCATCTCTTTGAAATGCAGCAGGATACAATCTACTTTGAACACGATTAAGGCTCTCTGCACCAGGGAATGCTTCTTGTGCCCAACCAGGTAATGATTTAATAGGAACCAATTTCTCACCAGCAGCGAATTGTTGAGGTTTAGGAGCAGGTACGTGAATTTCCTCATAGCCCTTCTTTGATCTCTTGAATGAACCATCAGGTAATTTCACTTTCTTATTGGACATAAGATGAGCACCTTGTTGAAAGATGAGTGACTCCAGATCCAACATTTGCCGGGGCGCAACAGTTGTGCCTGGGGTGATTGTAACAGTCGTGGGTAATTGTTCACGACTGCGACCGGCAGGAGCTTCATCATCAATTTCCATGGCGGTGTCAACCACACCCTTTCTTTCCAAAGCTTCACCACGGCGTTGACGATCACCACTTAGGCTTCTGAGGATCCAACCAAGGTTCTTTGATTGCATTTCGGCTTCGAGAGCTGCTTTCTCAGCACCATCTAAGCGAGCAAGACGAGTACACCAGTAGATAAGATCACGATTCTTGGTGAGAGTACGAACCAAGTCAAACTTATCATAGTCGAATAAGCCCATGAGTTCATTTTCGCAATCACGGATGTTAATGTTTTCAGAGCCCAGAATTTCAAATGCTTCGACAGTCTTTTCTTGTGCAGTGTGGGGATCAGGGTATTGTGCAGCTATTTGACGCTGTAACCAGAAGGCATCAATGTCATGAGGATAGATAGTGTCACTTTGCTTGTTAGCAAACACGTTCTTCTTCTTTTTCTTTTCAGACTGTCCAGGAAGAACAGTCTTGAAGCCAGATTCCTCATCAGATGATTCGTTAGCTTGCTCATTGTCTTCCTGTTCTACAGGTGCTGCGAGTAACTCCTCATCGTCCTCATCGTCGTCTTCCTTCATTTCATACTGATCGTCTTCTTCTTCCTCATCATCGTCGTCATCAAAGACAACTGCTACACCCAACTCATCGTCAATCTCACCAATCTTATCACCATTCTCATCCACATCCATGGTCTCACCATCAGCTGAATAATCAGTGATCTTTTTTGACAGATTAACAAGTTGAGCAAAGTGTTCAGACTTAATATTGCCAATGACTGATTCTATCTCTTTCTTCTTATCGAAATCTTTCAATGTATCTGTTTTCAGTGTCTCCAGAACATCATCCGCAGCACTTCTAATAACATCACGGGCCTGATCACCCAAATGTTCATACACAAATGACAAAATGTGTTCATAAGCTTCGCGTGTTTCTTTTGTACGTGGTCTGTAATTCAAGCCTTCCCAATCTTCAGTGGCTGATAATACAGAGGAATAACCATAGGCTTTGCTTATCGCCTTTTCCTCCTTCTTCTTACGGCGCTTCTCATTTGTTTCTTCTGATTTCTTAGCAGCTGCTTTCTTCTTTTTTTCCTCAATGTCTTTAGGGGCTTCTCTCTCAGCACGAGAACCAAAGTCCTTTGGGTCTATTTTACCCCATAATGAGTCTGGTTCGCCTGTAGGTTCCTGATCTCTGCGAGGTAAGCCTTTTCTATTGGCTTGTAATACTAAACTAGAGGTTGCAGCATACTGATATTGATTAGCTTTGGCGAAATTCTCAGCCATTATCCTCTTGATTTATCTGATAAGAGAGAGAATATGGATTAGTTAAGTTAATGAACAGTCAACAAGCAGATAAACAAATAGCTTTACTTAGAATATTTACAATGACAGTTGGAAGGAGGGAATAAACTCTGAAAAAAAAGAAAAGAAAAAAAAGTTTGAAAAAAGAAACAGTATAAGAAGGGATTGACAAGTATATACACTCACTCACACACAAACACACGCACTCAGCTCATTCAATCATATCACGTGCTATAGTATCTACGTCATTTCCTTTAGGGTGGCTTGTATTTTAACATCCAATCACAATGAACAAGTATTTCATCTTCCATCAATATGCAGTATCACTCACTCTTATATGAGTAGTGGTCTACTCTGTTGTAGAATGAGTTATACAAGAATGAATAAACGGTGAAGATAGACACAAAACTCTTCTTAATAGATATCTTCTGTCTATATACTAGAATGTGGACTTGAATAAACACTGCCACGTGACTAGGATACAGAGGGATTTTGTCTACCACATACTGAATTAACAATAGTAAACATTATTAAGCACTATGTAGTGAGTGTATAGAGAAAGGAAGACATTGAAGACGCGTATTAAAAAGACTTTTATTATAAAAGGGGGCTTCTTCTCAGTTCTCAAGTACAGAAAGTACTCGATTAACAGGATCAACCAACGAGAAGGTGAGAAGCCCATCTGATCCCAAAAGTAGTCGGTAATATACCTGAGATGACTCCACCCAACATAATCACAACAACAACTAAGATTCAAGCATCATAGCAACCACCCTCTTACCACCGGTGAGTTCCTCGACACTCTTTAAGGGATGACTACATTTAGGCCTACCGCCCGAATGGTCTCTGAGGGGAATCACTACAACACCATCACATATAATCATCATCACAACTACGCTTTCATATCAACCTTCGGGCATTGATACTATGGCTTTGTCAGATAAGAAACACGATTAAATCGGTTTCTTTTTGAATCTTCCTCTTCCTTTTTGTTAATAAATGTCAGAGGTCTAGGACGTGACAAAGAAGAAGAAGAGGGGGGATGGGGGAATATCTTGTTATTTATTGTTTACGCCACTTGATAGGAGTGACGTTTCCATAGGAACCAATGAAATTTATCTCCATTTATCCATAATGGAAATTATACATATTAGATAAGTAAGTCTCATTAGCTAATCATTTTACTACTTTTCTTTGAGATTATGGTACTCAATATAAGGCCATGATTGCCCATTAGTAAACTGTACATCTCTCTTGACTTCATTGATATTTTTGTTATATGCTTTTAGTGGAAGTTTGAAGTGTTGATGATTGGTCTCTTTAGCTTTAAATGCTTCAAATAGCAAGTGTCAGACATCAGCCAAATGGCTGATGAATATTAGGCGGACATCCTAGGAAGGGCTGAATGCGGTTTAATTCAACCACCAAGTTCATATTCCCTGGTGGGACACCGGTTGTTTACTAAAAACCACTTTGGGAATGGGTGATATGTCATTTATTCTGTTCACCCATCTGTTAATGACCTACTTCTTTGATCTGTTACCTTGTTAATTACAGTAAATCTCCTTTTATAGGACATAGTCACTTTGACATCTTATTATCTATTGTAGATGAGTGAGTACTCATCTACAATACTCTACTATAACATGTATTCTTAGTTATTATCTAAATATTCAAAAATAAACAACTGTTATACTCATGATATGGTTAATACTGCATCAATGCAGACAGTTTCATCTGTTCTATTCATGATACTCTATATTCAGTTCAAGTCACACGAGACCCGTACTCATCCTATTCTTATTCTTATTTTAACTCACTCTCTTCTTCTTTTCCACCCTTCTTTCCTTATCTTCCCTTTTCCACTTAACTAGACAAAATGACATCAGCTGAATTCGGTAGTCCCTTGAGAAAATATAAGCTCGTATTTTTAGGAGAACAGAGTGGTAGATATCATACAAACACATGCACATGAACACTTTGTTAAACTATTCATGTAGTGGGGAAGACATCCTTAATAACACGCTTCATGTATGATTCATTTGACAGCACATATCAAGTAGAGTGACAGCTAATCCCTCACACTTATATGCTTATTAACACACACTCATCATTTATAAGGCCACTATTGGTATAGATTTCTTATCAAAAACAATGTACTTGGAAGACAAGACAGTTCGTCTCCAGTTGTGGGACACAGCTGGTCAGGTAACAAATCACAAACAAATATAAAATAGGAAAAGTATACTATATGCTCATCTACTTTCTGATTAACAGGAAAGATTTCGTAGTCTTATTCCCAGCTATATAAGAGACTCATCTGTAGCTGTCATCGTCTATGACATATCTAGTGAGTACACTTCTTTATGTTCATTTCATTTTAGGAGGAGCCCTTGAACTGAGATTGAATTGATAGGCAGGGAATCATTCATGAATACAACCAAATGGATTGATGATGTTAGAGCAGAAAGAGGCAATCAGGCTATTGTTGTATTAGTAGGCAATAAGACCGATTTGAATGAAAAGAGGTAGTTTCTATTCTATTTCAATGACAAGCACGTTACTCATTCTCTATACAGGGAAGTCACAACAGAAGAAGGAGAGAAGAAAGCAAAGGATCTGAATATTATGTTCATAGAAACCAGTGCCAAAGCCGGCCATAATGTAATTACATAGAGCACACACTCATTTATATCTTGTATTTATTGACATTCATAATAGGTTAAATTACTATTCAGAAGGATAGCACAGGTACTACCTGGAATCAATGGAACATCTTCATCCGATAGTATAGAGAAAAGTGAGTGGAATCACTAGGCTTCATGTTGATTTGTATTCTAATAAGTGTTCTTTTGTAGTGCAAAAAGTGAATTTAGGAAACTCAAGTCCAGAAAGTAGTAGATGTGCTTGTTAACCTCACTTAAATGGTCATAGCAGCAGATAGCAGCACTAATAATATCCACCATCTCAATAATAGTAGTCGTAGTAATAATAATAATAATAATAACACATATATGGACACATCGTCCTTTTTATTTTTCTGATGACTTTTATAAACTGTCTCTATTGTAATCTACATAAGGGCAACCTCAGCTCTTATTCCTTCCCGCGAGTATCCGATTGGAGAATGAAGACCTCGCGTGGACACAATAATTTGATGACCAAGCAGTACTTTAACAGGAACTTCTCTCTATTAGTATTGGGTATCAGTAGTTCCCAGTTTACAATTACCCAACATTCCTTGACCATAATGGTAACACTATTGCCTGGGTACAGAAACACGACAAACTACGTTCACTGTTAATTAAAGTAATTGATGGTAGACCCCCCCCCCACTTCTGTTTGATCATAAAAGCCAGTTATTAGATATCTATCATAACCAATAGTAAGTTATACTCTGGTAATGATATAATGACTGTTTATTATAATACTTCATGTTTATACAACGCATTGATTGAATAACAAAGTGTCTGACTCCATTCAGTAGTAATGACACATCTTATCTGCTATTTTTACTGCTGACAAACCCATGAAGAGCTAGAGTCATTTTTCTACCGATATTACATTTGATAAACAATGATGATTCTTCAGTATAGAAGTAGTCTACCCGGGTAACGCCTTCTGTAAGCACCAGCTATAGAGACAGAAAATCTTACACTTCTATCGGGCTTGTTTCTAAAGCTAGGTATTCTGTGGATCGACATTTAAGTTTTGTACAAATCTCTGAATCTATGTAACGATAACTGTTGCTTTGTCTGTCAGATGGCCATATTGAATTGTTGCATTCAAAATAATGGCTCATGTAAGTGAAGGGTTCATTTCTCGTACAGGGGAAAATAAAGGGAGTAGAAGAATGGATAAGTACTTGTGGTAGGAAAGCCAATATAAAATAAAAATGACTGTTACCCTTCTCTCAAATTTCACCCTTTTGAATATCAAAATAACTGTTTACGGGATTTAAGTATACAAGTTTTCTTCTTTTAAGTAGTTGAAATGGTAAACATATACAATGGGGAAAAAAAGAATCCTTTTCCCATGTCAATTGTTATAATAACTGGTTAGGTAAGTACCACCACCTTGAAGAACACATATCTTCAATGTACTCTACCAATCATACACAGAGAACCAAGTTTTTCTGTCCTAGCTAATCTATATTAAGGGGCTAATTCATTAAAAATACTGCATCGGAAGCCCTCTACATTATTGTTATTATGCAAAAGTGTAAACAGTGGTATCAACTAAATAAACAGAGAACAAGTAATATAAGCATGTTAATAACAAGTGTATTAGCTATTATTAAGACGAATAGCATAGAATGTAACATAAGAAGTAGTGTTGTGTAGTCTATTGAATACAATTATAGGTATACATGGTAGAGGAATACGCTTGGGGAATCTTCAGGAGAGATGAGAAAAATAACAAATACTGAATATATCCAAAGGGAGCATATCCTCACTCGTTTTTGTACACACACAATAGAGTCTCTATTCCCAGTGTAAGAATCAAGTCTACACTTTGATATAAGGGGTGGATATTAGACGGTGACACAAACAGTGAAGGTAGTACACATCACCATGTCCTAATGTTCAACTGAATAGCAATGACAATGTTATGATTGTAGGTATGTAAGGAGGGCAAAAGGGGTTTATGGTTCCAGGGGGTACTGGTTTTCATGGTGATGGAAATAACATACGGTGTAACATGAGATCCAATAAAATCAGATGAAGGATGAGTGCCCTTGATTCCGATGTTCTTCCGAGATAGTATGTTGTGAATGTTATTAGTGTAACATACACTCATGAGAAGCAAACATAATCTTCTCTATTTGTGATTCCATCCAAGTCCTTAACATCGATACTACTTCCTTACCAGATATATTAAAATAGAACTGACGTATAATACCATATATTCATATTTTACCCATGTTTAGTATCACATTGAAATGATGAAAAGCGTTACTAGGTTACCCTTTTGCAACCCCCGTGAATGTTCCGAAAACTCTAACTGAGATGAGTTTGAATGATAATAAATGAAATATACATATTCTCGACTTTGGATATCACGTTGTTATGCAGCATATATGAATGATAGAATCAAGTGTGGTATTCTCATCATATTGTAGGAGAATAAGCCTCTATTGTCTATTTTTACTTCATGTATGTCATGTATGCCTGTACACTGTAACAGAAAACAATAAATTTACGTATCTCCCAGTCAGCTCTCACATGTAATAAGACAAATTACTTGAATTTTATTTAGTTACTTGACATGTACATTAAGAAAGGAGTGAGAAAGGAATATAATGTGTTATTATATCACAAAAAGAATTAGAAACAAGAAAAAAACAAGAGAAGGGGAAGTATGTGCGAGTGATATGTGTAAATATGTGTGAGTGAGTCTGTGTGTGTGTGTGTTTGTGTGTGTATATGTGAGTGTGTGTGACAGAATGAAAAAAGAGTAATAGAGTGTTGCTGGTATATGAAGAAGTGGTGGATATAAATGATATGATAACTACATATCCCTTATATATACTATTTTATATCAGTTACCATGCCAAAACCTGAATCATTCATTACTAAGGAAGAAGTTGCTATGGAAATAGATTAACACATGCTGTTATTCACAATGGAATATATAAAATGGCTGTATTCTAACCTGAATCATCTGTCTGTTCTTCAACCATAGAACCTTCCTGATTTGACATGGTGGATCGACTAGAGAAGGAAACGCTATCCGATATATCATCCTTCATATTGAGATCAGGCTCTACAATGGCTAATGCCAATAAAGGAAATGCATTCTGTTCATCAAAGTACTTCCATCTGTTCACAAAGTCAGTGTCCAGATCTCCCAGGATACTCCAGAGCTGTTCATTTCTTAATGTGAGCCAATAGAGATCTGACTTGAGGCTATCGAGATACAATGCTTGGAAATTAATGAACTTCTTGGCTTCATTTAATTCACTCAGTAGCCTGTTCAGTTCGTCAAAGAGGGTGACTCGCTTCAACTGCTGTTTAGCCCGTATGTCCTTATTGATCTTATCCATATATTGCCTGAATGTCTTGAACTGTGCTTGCAGGTGATCGATAAGAGTTTCTTTGCTACGTATGATATCTGTCTTTTTATCGAGTTGTTTCCCAAGATTGGATATTTCATGGTCTTTTGACTGAACACGAGTTTCTAGCTTCCGAATGGTTTCACTGTGATTCTCTAGGTCAGTCATCAACTGCTGATTACATTCATTTAACTTTTCAATTTCCGCCTGCTTGGAATCCAATAGATGCTTATACTGGCTCTCCACTTGTTCGTGATGCTCAACCATCTTTGTCTCTTTCTCAAGCATATTCTCAATGTCACTCTGCAATTTATTAATTTGTGTTTCTTTTTGGCATGCATCATTCTTAGATTCTATTAAATCAGCTGAAACTCTATTGAATTGCTCTGTGAGGGATTCGTATTCAGCCGTTTGATCTTCCTGTTCTTTCTGTAGTTGACTGATTTTGACTTTGTTCTTTTCAGTCTCTTCACGCATTGAATTTATCGTCTGATCTTTCTCTGTCAAAGTCGTTTGATATTTAATTTCTGCGGCTCGCATATTTTCCTCAAGTAGTTCCACTTTTTTCTGTAACTGTGCTGCTTTAGATGACTTCTCTTGCCTGGTAATCTATTCCAAAAGAGAAGATATCAGTTTATGCTTCACAATCGAATGGTCTCTCATTTACAGTCTTCTGCAGTGTAGCATTTTTTGCTCTCAAGTCAGCCAATTCTTGTTCTTTTGTCAGAAGCACATATTTAGTATCATTTTTCTCCTCTTCCAATGATTGGATTGTGCTCTCTAATTTCCTTCCTTTCACCTGAAGTGCCTCGATTTCCTTCTGCATGGCAAATCTGTACTTCTCAAACTGTTGATTGCTACCTGCCTCTGATCTCCTGATTGACTTGGCATCTTCAGCTGTTCTGTTGGAACTGGTGGATGATATCTTCGTATCTGAGGATATACTGGACGAGAAAGAGTGGAGTCCATCATGAGATAAATAAAACTCTCCAGACATGTTTTCTATAGGATTGAAAATTAAGTCTTTTATCTAAAATTGGATTGATTCCAATTATACCATTTGAATCACCAAATCTACTGGCTTGATTGAAGAAACCATATCTCTTATGACGACTGAATTCATCCCCAGGCACTTCATATTCTCCTGGACCAGGAATATAATCTTTTCCGCCTATTTTACAATCATAGAATCATTAAGATGTGTGTTTCGAAGTAGTAAATTGAACTACCTTCCGGGAATCTTTTTGATTTAGAGAACATCTGTTATATTGATATAAAAGGGAGATAGAATGGAGTGAAATCTAAATAAATATCTCTAGTCTATGAGGTTGCTATGGTAAGAAATAAGGGTTGTTATGGAGATCCACAACTGTTTATTTGATAGGGTAAGTATATATATATATATATATATATAGGAGAGAAGCCAAGTATGTTCAATAAAAAAGATGTAAGTGAAAGAGATACAAAATAAATAAAACATATGAAATATAAAAGGTTATAAAGTCGTTTTTAGTCAACTTATGTTGCTTTATTTGGTCGGGTTACAAAGGGAGTTTAAGAAATAAGGGTGTCAAGCACCAAATACTGTACACATTAAAATAATTTTTTAGCTTGTTCAAGAGCAAATGGAGCTATTAACAGAAAAGACAAGAGAGAGTGGTGAGTGGTGAGTCTGTCGGTCACTGATAGTCTATTTATAATACTGTTTATTATTAATATTATGTTTACCTGCACGAATCACCATGACAATCAAGGCAAAATTAGTGACAGTGCCGACAGTACGTTGGCGGAGCAATGCCTTTTGCTCGGGAGTAAGTTGAGGTTGCTTTGTAATTGGATATCGTTCGATTAGTTCTCTTTGTTGGGAAGTGAATAATACCAATTAATATAGAATAAATACCTGAGGCATAAACATATTGTAAACAAATATATATTTATTATTATATGGGAAAAAGGGTAGTAAATAAAAATAATAATACAGGCTGACTTTCAGCAACCTATCCACCCCCACTACCCCCCCACCCCTCCCATCATTTGCCTCGCCCATTAGACCGAAAGTAAGCCACTTGTGACCTGCTTTCTGCTGTAGTCACGTGCAGCCATGCTCACTGAATTTGATCATCCATCTTGAATGATATCAGCCTTTCACTCTTATGGTTTACTATTTACCCAATGTCAAACTAGGGTTCGATAGAGTCTAATCATAACAAATGGCCCTTTTGTTATTAACATTCTTCCATACAAAGTGTTTTTAATTGGAATGATTAGACGCTTATTATATTAAATATGCACTTTCTTTATTTGTCTATTATACTCGTCCTTGGGGAATTTAATTTCTGATTGGGTTGTTCCTGCATATGCCATTTCTGTCAAGATTGACAGTATAACACTACCTCTATTAAAGTACTGGATGTATAAGTAACCTCTTCCCAGCACATGATGAGTATAGACTCAGGTGTCTATGATGTGTGATGGGAAAGAGACGTGTGCTATCTATACACTCACTGTTTGCCTCATAAGAGTAATTGCCTTTAGAGCATCTGATATCCCACTGGATGAATGGGTTGATATACTCACATCATGATCAAATCTTCTATTGTTCCTTTGTTCCCGATAACTGGAAAGACCTGTTCTCTATCCAGGGATTGAATCGTTGTCTCGACATTTACTCTACACTTGGCTGTATTTTCCCTTCCACTAATTGCAATTACACTAGTGGTATTGTCAATACTTCTTGGATGTTAATTGAAGATGAATCCAGCAATCGCATTATGTTATATTGTAGTACGCATATTCGGGCACTTGTCATTTTTAGAGAGAGAGAAGCTACAGAATACAATAAGATATTGGATATGCCAGAAGCCAGTGCAAAGAAAATAAATCTTATCTCAATATGATAACAAGTGTACCAAGGCACACAGTAGCAGATAATTCTTATTCTAGCTCAGGAAGTGCTACACAAACAAAAAGGATTACTTTCCACCAGTTCATATAATAATATAGATAGAATTGCACGTGTGAACAATGCAGCACTAAAACTATACACCAATATATATGCTTTAGGTTGATACACAATAATATGTTACATATATACATATACACATATTGTATTACATTATTCATCATGCAAGCTTAAAATGATGAGATATTAATATTGGAGACTATGCTATTTCCATATTAATCATATTAATAGGAGACCAATCTATTAATAACATGCATACATACTTTCATGCATATTTACGAGGTAATACTTATACAATATCCTGACACCAGTGTAGGATTACGATGTGGGGAATAGAGTGTATTCTTAATTGAAATAGATCCAAGAGGAGGAAGATAGATAGCTTCTCGTATAAGTAGTAAGGAGAATGATTCAAATGATGAAGCAGGAGTCAGAGTATATTCACAGGCGTCATATGTGTCTGAACCAACATGAATAACCCATAAATAAGAATATTCTCAATATGAACTACACAACATCTTTACCCTTTAATAAACCTGTAAACGTGTATTCCAGAAAGAGTATTTTATAGTGCATATTCAGGGTCATTCGGCCCAATTTAATTGTGTCTTTTACCGTTGATCATGTAACAGAGAACAAGAATACCCAAATGGCCTTGGTTCATAGACATTATAAGGCATCCTATTCTATATGGACAAGTAGGAACCCATATCATGATTTTCTCTGCTTTGTTAGTAACTACAGCATGTCTCCTAAGTCTAAAATAAGTAATTGAATACATGTTCTTTTGAATATAGACGGATATGCTCTTCCCTGCGTGGATTAGGAGTTATGACATCTCGAATGAAATATGTTAATACGCTATAAACACGCAAAGTAAACACAAGTCTGGTGGGTTCATGTTAGTCATTAGCCATTATAAATACTTACTAAACTATAGATCACAGAAGTAAATATAGGAATCTACACATAATATATGGAAATAGGTTTCATGATTATCTAGTATTCGTGGGCTATAGATAGATAACAATATACAGGCATGATGATTTATTATCAGAGTTACTCTCTGTATGTATTTATAAGTGTGAGTGAGTGTGTGTTGATACATGTATATCTACATGGAATAGGAGCAACTTCATCATGACAGCAGGAAAGAATGATCATTTTATTAATCTCTTCTAATAATCTTTTTGGCTGTTCCTACTTGGCATGAATTCACCTATGATCATCATCATGTTATTAAAACGCACATACAGTATAAATAGTCTCACTTTACTTACCTTTGTGGCAAATCTTAATGAACATAATGTCTCTCCAAAATGTTCAAGTAGAGGGGATACATTCACAAACATCAGCGTCTTACAATTTCCACCTAATAAAATAAATGAGTCACCTCTATCCTATATAATATCTAGCATGTCATACCTAGCGAGTTTCTGAGTAAATAGGTCAGTTTGGAGTTTCTATAAGGTATATGGCCTCCTTCTTTATTATTGACCAGAGCATGTATCACATCACCCAGACAGCTTAGACTTTTATTGATGGCCTGAGCCTCACGTAGGCGATCACCTACCGATCCTGAACTAGACAGTCTTTCTGAACCAGCTAAATCAATCAGGTTCAATATACCCTCTGTACGTTGTCCTGTGTTGCTGTTGTATCCAGACAGTCGAAGCATAAACACACTGTGACTTCGGGATGACCTTTCATTGATATTAGTGGCACCAGTAGCACGATTCATGGTAGCCCTTCTGAGCATATTCTTCACTTTGGAAGGTGAATCCAATACAACTGAAAATAATCATTTAGAATACTCCTTACATATATATTTTCATAGTCTCCGTTACCTGTATTCATATCCGTTATCGTTGTATTTCCATGTTTATCATGGTGAATGTCATGCTTGATCTTTCCATAGGCTGAAGCATCACCCAACAAATCATGTATTGTCTCATTGTATATCTCCATGAATTGACCCTCCATTGAGTATTCCCATCCGACTGATTTCAGTTCCTGAGCAATATCATATATCTGTTGAACAGCACGGGGAATCATACCCACAGTTGTCTCTGTAGGATTGTCCGGGCCTTGCATTGTATACGTCTGATATGAAGCTGGGTAAGTGAGTGTCATAAGATTTGATACTATAAATTACCTTTCCACTGCCTGTTTGCCCATAACTAGATGAACATAATAGAATACATAAATAGCAAGACGATGGTCAATAATTTACTCTACTTACGCAAATATACACACATTGTATCCATCCAATGCAGACTGAATTAACTGTGATATCTCCTCAAAGCACTCCAATTGATCAGCTTCAGGTGTGAACACTCTATCAAACTGAAATTGATATGTTCTCTTTGCCACTTTACCCAGTGTAGACTCCACTTGGTCTGATAACTCGATCTTATCGTTATCTTCTCCATAGAACTTCATTTCGGTCACTTTCGTCTCATTCTTGTTAGTTAATTGAGGTCTCACTCTACAGAACACTCTGATGTTTCCCTTCAATTCCTGTATTGTATTGTGTAGTTTCCTCTTGTTGGCCTCCTCATGTATGAGTGACTGAGATAGTTCTTTAGCCTGTTGTTCAGTTTCCTCGAGTGTGGTAGTGAGTAACTTGATCTGATCTTCATACTCTATTAATGCTGATCCTGCTTCCTATAATAAACAGAGTCAACAAAAGGTTTTCTATTCATAAATCAACAGTTCTCAATCTTTACTTCTAACCGTGATCTAAGGACTCTCAAGGTGGCGTCTACCTCTGTATATGACTGATTCGTCTTTTCTAGAGTCAGTTTGAGTGTTGTATTCTCCATCTTCTCTGAGCTCAATAACTCCTGTTTATCCTTGTATTCTGACTGCATATGAGTCAATTGATCGTCCAGTCCACCCATTCTCTCTCTGTATTGTGCATTCTTCAACACTAATTCCCTATTCCTGGATATATGCTTATTCTTCAATACTTCTATCTCATTCTGCTGACGTTCCTTTGTCGTCTAAAGTGAATAAGAGCACATTAAATGACAAGTCTTATTTGGCAGTTCTTATGAGCTGTTCCCTTACTTTGATAGTATTCTCCAGATCAGTCACCTTAATCATAGCTTCCTTCAGAAGTGATTCCCTATTCTCAACTGAAGACTGAAGATCACCTTGGAGTTGCTCAATATGACTCACTTAAGCCAATAGATAAGAAAAGATCATGTTTAATCGTCTATATCAAACACACACACTCTCTCTTTCTGTTTTCTCACCTTCTTCTCCTGCTTCCTCTAGTTTAGTCATCAAGTAGTTCATTTTGCCCTTAATATCCCAACTAGGTATCTTTTTAGTAGTAATTGGAGTACTACTTTTTGATGAAGTAGAAGGTAAAGAAGTCTTACTGTTCAAAGAGTTCCTTCCAGTTGATGTCCTCCCACTTCCAGTGGAGAGTCGAGTGGGTATACGGGGACTTGGGTCTTCTAATTTGGGCTTTCTTGCAGGTATATTATCGGCAGTATCAGCTGTTCTTCTCTTTAGAGAGGCCTTGGTAGAAGTGGTGTTCATTTAAGTTGTTTGTTAAAAGGAAGCAGGTATTCAAAACGTATCATTGATGGTTTTTTATTAATGAATCTTCCACCCCCTTGAATGCTGAGATTGAATAGTCATCACTGATATCACTCGATGAACGGTCATTGTACTGTCTATTTCGACAACTGTCCCTTTCTATGGCGTAGTAACGGATTGGACTAGAAGACAAGTGTACAATAGAACCTATCTTCTTCCTATGACCGTGAGTAACAAGAACAGGTCAATTCATGGGAGAATCCTTCCAATTCACTCACAGTGGCTGAGTCATTTTTAAAAGCCATTCCACCCACTTATTTCTTTTTTCCCCCTTTCCTTTTTTTTCATTCTTCAAGAAAGTTTTTACCCTCCTTCACTGACAATGTCGACCACAGAAGAACTTCAGACACTTATCTTAACCACACTTAACAAGGATAATGTTATCAAAGACAGCAAAACACTCACACTGAATGGAAAGAGTGTTGACCAACTCGCTCTTCTCGGTGCCTTGAACAGTTTGAAGTCCAAAGAGGTATGGAAGCACAGTGGATAGAAACAACAAACTCACCCCCTCTTTTTTTGTTTGTTAGATGATTGATTTCACTCCTATCGACCGTATTGTCTGGACACTGACTGAAGAAGGAAAACAGGTAGCTAAGGATGGCAGTCATGAAGCTCGTGTATTTGCTGCTATTCCCAGTGGTGAAGAAGGGCTTCCTATTGCTCAACTCCAGGTAAGAATAGATAGAGTGTACTGAATAGATCATGATTTAACCCCCCCCCCTTTTAACAGGCTAAAGTAGGTGCCTCTGCCAAACCAGGACAAGGAAAGGCCTTTAAGAACAAATGGATCTCCAAGAGTGGAGCTAACCTGATTCGCTTGGTTGATTCTATTGTGGATGATACACAGAGAGACTTAAAGGAGATTGAGGCATCAGGCACCCTGAAGGATCAGAAAGTATTGACTGAATTAAAGAAGAGAACTTTGGTGGATAAACAGTATGACTCACAATGGATACGACTTATGCGGACATTGAACTAATGCAATCTATTTCTATTAGAAAATTGACTTCTTACAGTGTATCCAAAGGTCCTGATTTCTCCTTGGAAGTCAAGAAGGAGGCCACAGATATCACATCAGACTTACTCCAGTCGTAAGTATTTCTAGTTATTTGAGTGTAGGAACATACAGTTTACATTTGCTTATTTAGTGGAGAATGGAAGAAGGCTACATTCAAAAAGTATAACTTTGATGCTGCTGGTGTTCCTCCTGCAGGTGGACATCTTCACCCATTAATGAAAGTACGCCAAGAATTCAGAGAGATTTTCTTTGAGATGGGGTTCCAGGAGATGCCTACCAACTGCTTTGCTGAATCTAGTTTCTGGAACTTCGATGCCCTTTTCCAACCTCAACAACACCCTGCTCGTGATGCCCATGACACATTCTTCTTGAAAGGTATGATAGAGGATAGATGATTGTGTATGTGTGTGTGTTTCTTACTTAGTTGTTATACTAGATCCTGCTACTTCTGATCGTTATCCTCGTGACTTGATGGAGAAGATCAAGAGAACTCATGAAGATGGTGGAGATACAGGTTCAATTGGCTATAACTACAAATGGAAGGAAGAAGAAGCACAGAAGTTGATATTACGTACCCATACAACTGCTGTCAGTTCTTATATGCTGTATAAATTGTCAGAAGAGACCAAGAAGACAGGTGAATTCCGTCCTGCCAAGTATTTCTCCATTGATCGCGTATTCCGTAATGAATCTGTAGATGCCACTCACTTGGCTGAATTCCATCAGATTGAAGGTGTTATATGTGACAGAAACCTCACTTTGGGTGATCTTATTGGTTTCATGGATGTCTTCTTCAAGAAGATGGGTATGGACAAGATTCGTTTCAAGCCTACCTACAATCCTTATACCGAACCCTCCATGGAAATATTCTCTTATCATGAAGGATTAAAGTCATGGGTTGAAATTGGTAATTCAGGCATGTTCCGTCCTGAGATGTTGGAACCTTTGGGTTTACCATCTGATGTCCGTGTCATTGCTTGGGGTCTTGGACTTGAGCGTCCTACTATGGTCAAGTATGGCATTTCTAATATCCGTGATCTTCTGGGTCATAAGGTCAATTTGGCTATGATCAAAGAATACCCAGTCTGTAGGTTGGATAAGAAGATGGGTAAAGAATTAGTTGGATTAAGTACAGACTAGATAAAGAATAGAGATGAAAACAAAAAAAAAGGAAAACAAAAGATTGTGTTCATTATATGTATGTATTAAATTAATTATTCGATCACTTTGGGGTATTGTATGCATTGTGTATTTCTGCCCTTGATATCATCTTTATTTCTTCTGATTTGTGGGTACTCAATAGCAGTGAGAATACCGTTCTCTGGAATAAACTATCTCGGCTATAGAGTGTATTAAAAATATGGGAACTCCATTTTTATCTGCTGCCCTTTTTAATGCATCATAGCAGGACAGGTCGGGAAGAAGGGGCTATTGATTATATGGAGAGCGGGTGTACTTATCTTTGAATGAGATCGAAGAGTGAATCCGTCTATCTCTTTTTATTACATGAATATGGGCGATAAAGTATAAGCATATTGGTGGATGGCTAAGCGTATATAATGATCATTTATGCTAACACATCTCTAACTCGCTTGAATATTAGGAAATGCTTTATATATATAGTGCTTCTCCATATCAATCACTAGAGATAACTTTCAGCATTATTCTATATGGACTAGTATTGGTTATAAATAAAGGCGCGCATTTGCAGTGGACTTATCCCGAATAGAATTAAACATAGTAACGCAATTGCATTTACGACCATTGGTTAACATCCCCCACATTGAGCTGCCTTTCCCATTGTTGATCCAGTCAATCTACGAGATCTTTTTATCGACCAAGCATCGAAAGAATGAATCAGACAAAGAATAGATGAGTGGATACACCATGATAATAACAGTGTACTTGTTCCGATGCAGACCAGAAAAAGACAATATTATGGGTGGCTTATACTATAAGATATCGTAACATGGTATACCTGACTGAATACTCTTGCTTTTATACTACTCTATGCCTTCCTTTATTGTGTTACCGTGTCTTCTCTATTTGTATTATGTACTCCAAGAAAGTGCTTCCCATTTAAACTATAAATATCTCATTTTTACTCACGCCTTCGATCATTCTACCCACGCATAGATAAGTAACCTGACATTTTTACACAGACTATTAATGAGTTTGAATACCCTATATTTCTTTGATATATTAGATGTGTGTATGTGTGTGTACCAATACAGATGTGTTCTATGTAAGATGCTATTCCAATAATACAGTAAAGCACATCACTTTTAGACATAAATGATAGTTGCAGATCTATGTTTATCTGTCTTTTGTTCGGATTCCATCGTTGATCGCCCATTGCCATTATCTAGAAAGTCAGGAAAGGCAGCACCAGCTCGATGACCCATTCAATGGCTTTTTTAGGGAATAGGACAACCCCGATCAAATCATAGAATTCAGTCCCATGAAAAGAAACACATGAGGAAGATGGAGATCATTTGCTCCATATCTTCTACAGTAGTGTTGTAGAGGAGGTGTTTTTGGGAACATCAAGAAATAAGCCACCCACATACCAATGGTCGTTTGCAGGGTGAATAATCCAATCATCCAATATTTGGGGTCAGTCTTCAAAGCAAAAAAAAGATTAATAATATGAACACGATAAAACACTTCATTTTAAACTGATTTGCCATGGTAACAACTGTGTTACCAGTGGAGTGATACAGATAGACAGACAGAAAATAAAGTTTGAGATTCCTATTCAGCATGCATTTGATTGGTGAAGACATCTGACCAAACCTTCACAATTTATATAATGTGTCATTGTAATCATTTTTCTCAGCGTATCATAGATATCATTCCTATGTTGTAATGGATGCACATATTTGAGATTAGGTAGCAACCAAGAAGAACAAGAAGTTATCTCCATGGTTAATATATTGATAATAATAGAAGTGGGGTGCTATTCCCTTTGAAGAAGGCATTGAAGTGATATAAAAGAAATAGACCCTTGTGGTTCGATGTCATATTGCTTTACTGCAGATATGTGCAGATTACATACATAGGATGTATTAGGATCTTGTATATAAACTTCTAGAAATCATCATCACAACTACTCTCCTATATCAACATAGCTCATATTATCCATTATTTCATATTCTCTGTAGGCTCAATGACTGTATGACAGTGGCAGAGACAACAGCAGATAATAAGGCTGATCACAGATCTATGCAACAGAAATAGGATGATGGATGTGGCCATGTTGATGCCGATGATTGAATTAGAGAATAGAAAACTCTGTAGACAGTTATTAGCAGATGTGTCCGAATAAGAAGGAGGCCCAACACAAAGCCTGAGTCATTTCATTTACTTTGTGGACAAAAGGGAAGGATAGCCTTATCCAATCCCTATAAGAAATAAGAAGCCCGATAATAGAATTTACTGTGCGACCACTGTATTTAAAATACCGACTGTATCCATCGTAACCCACTCAACAAATCAAATAAATATCCCTGATTAAGTTATTTTGGGTCAAAAAGAATCTACAGCGGAAAAAAGTAAATTATTTATTTCCTAATACAGAAAGAATCCAGTTTTTAATATTTCCGGGCATCCTATTGAAAAGGTGAAAAAAAAAAAGTGAAAAAATGAGTGACAGCGAATCCAATGAATGAAGAGACGACTATAAATACTCAATAAAATCATACTTCTTTCATTTATTCCCTTTCTTTACCACAATAAACATCATTCATTCATGGCGAATAGTCACGATCACAGCAAAGAAGAACAAGGACATGCACCACCATTCAGCAGTCCAGACATCACTATAAACAATGAGAAGACAGAGACATATGACAATGAGAAGGCGGAAACATATGACAGCTCAAAGGTGTCAGTGGAGACACTGCCCTACGTAGACCCATTGCATGCAGCACCAGTCAGAGGATTGAGTGCTCGTCATATTCAGATGATTTCACTCGGTGGCTGTATTGGGTAAACATGAGAGTATGGATGACTGATTTCCGAGAGTGATTAAACCATTTATTCTCTATTCATTAGTACTGGGCTGTTCTTGAATTCTGGCCAGAACATTGCAATCGTAAATGAAGACACCATAGTGTCATACTTTTGTTTAACACATCTTTATTCCCTATAGGCTGGTCCAGCAGGTGCTCTTATTGCTTACATTGTTGGTAAAGTATTCAAGTATATAGATATGTATTTGATAACTAATGAACATCTTTAGTTGGTGTTATGGTAATAGTGTAAACATACATAGGATACATACATCCGGATTGTTAATACAAGAAATAGGTTTACTGTCTTATGACTTGTTTGGGTGAAATGGCCACTTATATGCCTGGTAAAAGATAAACCCGCCTATGATGTCTATTACACACATACTAATGTATATTTGCACAGTGTCTGGTTCATTCAATCATTATGCCACTCGTTTTGTTGAACCTGCTTTTGGATTTGCTCTTGGTTGGAATTACTGGTAAATGTCTCTATACTCTGTTTGAAGCATTCAAAACTAACGGATAAAATTATTCATATATAGGTTATCTGTAAAGTATTTACACTCTACTATGATCAAAACATCAATACTCATCTTTATTTATTTCTAACTTATGCTCTATCTTCTATTACTATCTTCTACAGTGGGTATGTTCTTGTACTTTCTATTCTAATTCGATACACTGACACACTCTTTATGCTTATAGGCTGTTACTATTGCAGCTGGTAAAGTGAACTAATCATCAGCCATATCCCTTTGTCTTATCTAATACCCTGTCTGTTCTCTTTAGAAATATCGGCTGCTGCTACTATCATCAATTGGTGGAAACCCATCATGCCTGATCCTGCTTGGTCTACAATATTCGTCTTCATCATTTTACTCATTAACTTGGTAGGAGTAGGGTAAGTGAAAGCTGATGACACTAAAACAATTACCCAATCTCACACTCTGATTTAGATTATATGGTGAGATGGAATACTGGTTTGCACTCATTAAGATTTTAATTGTCATTGTGTTCATTATCATTGGTAAATATAACAAATTTCTCACATTAATATACGCATTTATCTGATCATGTTTCATTTTCGATAGCACTCTGTGTCACTACTGGCAGTCTGGGTGAAGGAGTTATCGGATTTAAGTACTGGACTAATCCTGGTGCATTTGTAGGTGGTGGTCTTGGTACTATCAATGTCCTCTTGGCTGCTGGTTTCTCTTTCATGGGTACTGAAATTGTAGGCATTACTGCTGCCGAAGCAAAGAATCCTACCAAGACTGTACCTCGTGCCATCCGTAACACTTTCTGGCGTATCATCTTCTTCTATATCACCACCATCTTCTTATTGGGCATGTGTCTTCCTTTCGACAATCCCGATTTAGCTAATGAAGGTGGAGATCCAGGAACTGCATCTTTCACTCTTGTATTCGGTCTTGCTGGTATTGAGGTGGGAGCACATGTCATTAATGCAGTCATCTTATTGAGTGTTCTGTCAGCCGCCAATTCATCTCTCTATACATGTTCTCGTACTCTCATGGGTCTTGCTAGGGATGGAAATGCTCCCAAGTTCATGGGCAAACTGAATCGTTATGGCGCTCCTTACATCGCTGTTATTTCCTCTTCTGTGATTGGTTTTGTCTGTGTTTTTGCATCTATCTACAGTGCTTCAGTTGCCTTTGTGTGGTTCTTGAGTATCACAGCTGTAAGTGGTTTCATCAGTTGGTGGGGTATTGCTGTTGTACATCTTCGCTTCAGACGTGCATTCAAAGCACAAGGCCGTGATATGGATGATCTGCCATTCAAGGCATTTGGATATCCTTATAGTGCCATCATTGCCATCATCTTGACTGTCTTCATTACCTTTGGTCAAGGTATGTTTTTTTACATAGGAATGATCTATTCCCTCCTAACTGTTCTTTCTATTCTTAGGATACATATCATTCACACCCAAATTCGATGCACTCACATTTGTAACCAGTTATATTGGTCTGGTCCCAGTATGTTTATGGTATATTGGATACAAGGTGTTCAAGAAGTCCAAGTTGATTCCCCTTCTGGATGTTGATTTCGAGACAGGTCGTGTTACCCGCCTTGATGTTGAAGAAGATAACTTGGAGGATGAGAAGAGAACTTTATTCCGTAGAATATTTGCATGGATTGTATAAGTACAGTCAAACATAACCCCCCCCTAACACTTGTTCTTTGAATAACAAGATATGAACATCAATTGAAAGCGATATACATATATGCACACACATATATATATTATTAAATGTAGATAAGGTGGAATAGTACATTGTGTATTTTGTTAGTGGAAGAAATAGAGGGATCACTCTAGAGACTACTTCATTCGAATATGCATAAACAATGTATATATTTGTACGTGTAAAATAATAATATTAAATAAAAAATAGCGATCTTTATCCATCATTATACAGTGTCATCACTAATAAAGAGAGTAGGGGTTAATCATGGTATAGAAGGATACTTATAGGTGAATATTTACTACAAAAAGAAGGGAGGGAGAAAAGTGAGTACACGTTACACACACAAATAGAGTCATTACCTGAAATGCCCAGGTAGTCTTTTTAGGTGAGGCAGATGCCCCTCTGACATAGAGATCATTGTCCGGAGGTAATTCCTAATCGTTCCAAGTCAATATTATCAAATGTGATCATCAATCTGATTGATCCACTTACTTTCTTAGTACAACTCGATAACATAGACAGAATGGATAGACACACTTGAGCCACTGTTTGTACTGGTGACCAATCTCGGTATAATATATTTAGACAGATATGACCATTGGAATATACCTATAGCATAGCCTCAGCACAACCTGTTAGTTGCTATAGTAACCGTCTATTATTTATTCTTACACTGATATAAGATGAATATTAATACACATAAACACTAACTGTATTATAGATATACCAACATACTGAGGATGAATAGGCACACATGGCTTAATAAACACTACATCAGGTGCCTCTAATGGATATTGTGGAGTAAATCGAAACTTAAAGAGTTTATATTAATGAATAAATGGGTTTCTTCTGAAGAATAATGTCTTACTTCTAGCTTAAACTGTTCGCCCTATTATAATGATAGATATTAACAATGAGGCCGAGACTATTTTGAATAGATCCAATAGATACAGCATAACAAGATAGAAATAATTACCTCATAAAGTGTACCTACTGCACCACACAGTCTAATTTTCCATCTATCATAATAACATGGAATTATTAAGAGCATATAAACACTTCAACTGTACTTAATACATCTTATAGTTTTCGGCCTCATCTATGATTACTCCTTCTGGTGGATTCTGGCTGAGGTCTGTAGATAGAATACGGTGTGTAAATATATGCGGGTATTATCTCTTCCTAGTTACCTCTTAATTCCTTAGTTAATCTCTTGGTGTAGAGGGAAGACATATGTATAGAGTAGGAATAGGTTAAAGGGAAAGAGGAAGTAGAATAAAGAAACACACAATATATATATATATATATTCAAATGGAACTCCGATAAGGGATTATCTAGACTCTGGTATGGGGACAGTGTCTTGATGAGAAGAGGATTGTCTTTATTGATATTGTGACATGTGATTCATTATTGACAGTGTATGATTTTATGGGACTCTATCAAATGTATACTCATTTGATGTAAACAATCACAGGTAGAAGGTATAATATGATATGGAATGAAATATGGTATAAGATGGGATGAACCAGACTTGGTATGATGACTTGCTTTTGATTGATGATACTTGAATAGACTAGGTAATAAACTACTATAAGAAGGATGATCATAAGTTGAATGACTACCACCATTGCCCTAGTGCGCGAGTCCATTCTTATTAAATAAAATTAAGATGTGTCATAAATGTCTAGTCGACAGGCCAGTGTTGCAATTGTAACCCGACTTGCAACGATACGGGTACAATACTACTAATTACTTAAGAGCATTGATAAGGTTGGAGATCACACTAGGGTAACCATCCATGGCACGAAGAGCGCTACGCATTTATATATAGACAGGGACCTGATTAAGTAATAAGAAGAGGGACACGGAGATATGAGGCCTTCTGAAGAGAGATATGCCAAGCAAGAAGTGAATGAGAAAATGAAGCTTTGGTGAGTAGAAGACTAAAGGACAGAATATATTAGGTGAGGAAAGTACTTTATGATTGTCATCTATAGAGACTTACCAATTATTTAGGTGTAGAATGACAAGGAAGGGCTTATTTGATGTGCTTGAAGACCATGATATTGATATTATTTGCATGTAAAAAGGAGGATGTTGATGTTGATAGAGATATTGATGGCTGTTGCATTGTAGAGTAAGTATAGAGATATATTTGTTGTTGTTTACGAGTAAAATAAAAAAAGAGGGAGGGCGTTATAAAAAAATAACCATGAGAGGCCGTCAAGGCTGATCATCCCAATTGACATGATGGTGCAAGTGAAGATGAGCCAGGAAGTTTGTTAATTAATCGTTTATACATTTAGTATCATTGCTGTGAAATGACTGTCATACAGGTACTACAGGTAGCCCCTTTAAGACGTGATTGGCAGTCACTCATATTATATATTTACAGTGATTTAGATTCCATGGTGTACACTCTATGAGTGAGTGTCAGTAAGGGTGTATAGGTGAAATTTTAGAAAACACAGTATATCGTTGATACTAATGAAATATATCTTTTAAAAATATAGATTGGTCTGGTATGTCTCTCAATTGATGTATATTCACCATAAGAATTATGTTTTCCAAAAAAGGTAATACAACAAAACATGAAGCAACATCAACATGGGCCGACTTCAACATGTATGATATGAGAGGAAGCAAAAAAAAAAATTTAATGCACATTACTTATGTTAGTACTATGGGATCAAATTCTCTCTCTCATTTCTTTTTCCTGCTTGCCCTACCTACACCCTCCTACTGTAGGGCAAGCCGTTGATCCCAAATGGTCCCCCACCATTGTACTAACTGCTCTCGAGAGTTCTTAACTTTGGAGATCGGTCGGGATCCATGTCAGAATTCTGTCATTGAGGTGCTACACTAGAGCTAAATTTCACTTGACCACCTACCTCACTCCAGCCCAAATCTCCGCCCAGCTATATTTTTTGGGCGATCCCACTATAAAATTGACTATTAGGCCTATCTCATATACACAATATACATTATGTATTGATGTATGTTATTAGATGGAGTAAAAACAGGTAAATAAGAGATAGAATAGAATAGAATATAAGAGATTGATGTGTTGGTATAATAGCCATTTTATTTATTATGATCTCACCTCTTATCTACAATACTAGGTATTCCACTTACATGAACATATATGACACCCTTCCTCGTATTGAATTAATACCACTCTTCTATAACATCTCACTTATTTAAGTTGAATCTATTCTATAACATCCACATGGATCCAATTTATTCTATAACATCTCACTCATTAGAATCCAATCTATTCTATAACATCCACATGGATCCAATCTATGAAAGCCAACCCTCGTGGATCGAATCTCATTCTATGCTATCCCTTATCATGTGTATTCAGTATACCTCCAGCTACATGCCATTTTTATTCAATGCAACTCAAGCAATCTCCCTTACAATGACCATTTACTCTTGGTTGTGGGTGGATAAGATCCTATCCCCAGAAGGGTGTTATCATATATTGACAGGTTGGAAGTAACTACGGATACTGATACGGATACGAATAGATGTTGAGAGTCAAGATACGGATACGGATACGGATATTCCATAGATACTGCAATCCATAGACTTACCATTTCCTCTTTTCCGATAAGAACTGACAAGGTTCCTATATGTATATCTGGTGATTGTAAGATTGACTATCACTTGAGTATGATTGACTAATAAGACTACTGTTGAAACCCACAAAGTTTGTTCTTAAATACAGGTGTTGGTGCTTATCCGGTTGTACATCCATCTGTTGAAGTAACTCGAAAGAACATGACAAATGGGTTATTTTTCTTCAGTCAAGTCCAGCCATCATGAAAGTCCTGGGTATGACAATGACCAGAAGATGTACGAAATCTCACCCAATATCTATAATACAGAGTTCCAATAAGCACATTTTCTTACCACATCTCTGATAGCTACAATTTGTATCACTGGGTAAAAATGCAAGGACAAGATGCTGATACAGAAATGGGCCTTCATCGTATTGTCATCATGTAATAGCACAATAGGAGTTCGAATGATTCTTCCCTATATTTGTATGAATACATCGCCATTGCCCTCCCAGCATTATCCTCGTCCTCCTACAGTGTATTTCTCTTTGATAACTATCTCCATCACATCAAGCAATCCACTGCTCATCCAGATTTAGGTGTCATAACAATCCACTCCCTATTCTAATCATCACAGAGCCTACAACCCTTCCATAATCCCATATAGCTCACTGTCCCGCCACCTTCATATGATCATATGCTTCTACACTGTTTACTAAAGAACAGGATCCTCCATTCAATACAATACAGTCCGAGGTAATCCATATATCACCCTGGCCCGAAATAGTCTACTGGTGTCCCATAATAGTCCATCAAATAATGACTGGTCGAAGGTACTCTTTTTATTGATAGTAGGTTCCATACTTTATCCCCTTCTAATATCGCTTTTTCAATAGGCTTACCTGTTACTCTTCAAAAACAACCCAGCAATATTCCAAGTATAGACTGATTTTGCTGTATTAGTTATACAGGTAGGGGGATGACATATATCTACCTGTTGAAAACTGCTGTCCCCCTTCGTTCCTCGTTCTTCCCTTTTGTTCTACACACTATATGTATTCTTCAAAAAAGGTATTGGTGTGTGCCAGTTAAGAATCCAGTCATCAGAGTGGGACTAGTTGTTGAATAAGGTGAGAATGAGTGAAAAAAACCTATTATATATTGGAGAGTATTATATATATATATTGGATTTTATTTCAAATTCCGTATTTCAAATTCTCATAGTGTCCCATTTCCCTGTAGCCATGACAGCCAGATTGACAGATCCGATATGGTAAAAATTGATATTGCCAGGATACCTTTACATTAAATGGTAACCCATGGCAACGTATTATATTCAACCAATATGTAGACGCATTCTGGAGTGAAAGGAAAGTCTTCACACCATCTACTTGTTGTCCAAATGGCTCCATGTTACACTGTTCACTACCTATGCTTGTCATCAAACATAGTGTGATGAGTTGAGATATGGACTCTATAAAGTAACTGCAGAATCTATCTACACATGTATAGTATCAGGATCCATACATGTATAATATAAGAGTTTACATCCGTTTTGAACAGGATGTTAATTAATGTAATATAAACATCACTATGAAACTATCTCTTTCCATGTTATTCTGTATTATCAAACATAGAATGAGTATTGCATACTTTGGGCATAGAGAGATTTCCTCGACTTACCTTTAAATACCCCGTAATAAGCAACCAATCTCTTCTTCTCTACCAAGACTTGGTGCATTTGATGATCAGATAAGAGGGGATACTATAGTCCCTGAGTTATCAGAATAACTCAGGACTGGATCTGGACAGTATAAACAACAAGATTGAGGCGCAAGAAGCACGGTTTAGCAGGAACTAATACGGGAATAACAAGAGCATTAACACCATCTGATAAATATGTTTAGTGTCTATCGAAATATACGGTGCCCATCGAATAAAGATCACACACCCCACAGTTCCGTCTACATACTCAACAGTCGTACTTGCTTGTTGAATACTAAATATTTGAGCAATCCATCATACCATCATGCCCCAAACAATGAAATCATTCAATTAGTTATGTACTTGAAGAGTATCTAGTAGTTCATACAAATATAAACTACACTCTGATTCTCACAGTCAAAGAAAATGAATGAAGCACGTCATATTCACTCATTTTTATTGGTTGAACTCTATTCACTATCATCATGCTGAAGTGGAGGGAGAAGGGGGAATATAAGGGGTAAAAAGAGTTTCTTGGCTAGAAGAAACCTTCCCTTTGTTTACATAAATATAAACACATGAACTAGGCTGATATCACCCATCTATTCACATGCTGTGACCTTCCCTTTGACTGCTTCCTTCAAATAATTTTTTTTCATTGCCTATATCGAGTAAATCCATGACTTTCTAGAGTGTATCATGCATGTACTTGGCTAATATCCCTCATCTACGTACATAATGTGACCTTCACCTTGACTGCTCCTTTCAAATAATTTATTTCTACTGCCTATATCGAGTAAAACCATCAACCCCTTATGCATATATGAGCCTCGGAATTGAATATTCGTGTCAAAACAATCATATCTTTGGGTTTATGACCTCTTATCTCTTCATATGCTGTTGTTATCCAATTATCCCCTTTCCATGCCTTTGTAAAGATATAAATAGGGGCTCTTTTTCTCTTAACTCTCTCATTTTTTTTCATCTTTACAACAACCAGCAACTATCACTAACTATCAACAACTACTAATAACTATCACCAACTATCGATAACTACCAATAACTATCAACAGCTATCAACAACCATCAACAACCATCAACAGCTATTAACAACCATCAACAGCTATTAACAACCATCAACAGCTATTAACAACCATCAACAACCATCAACAACATATGAAGCAACAAACACTTGGATTTCTCACAACACACGACATAATTCAACCGTGCTTATGGCAAACTTGATTTATTTTCGGCACGTTAAATAACGAAGCAAGTCGGCTGTTTACCTCTCTCAGCCGTATATCAAAAAAGAGGTCCGTCCTATATCCCCGTGCTTATGGTAAATGACTGATGACTAGTTCAGCACGTTAATATGAATTGTATGTCGGCTGGTTAAAGAGATAAACGGCTGTAAAAGGTCAGTTTTTCCACCCTCTCAGCTAGTAATGGGTTTTTTTTTTAATACTAAATGAAAATGAAAAATTGAGTCTCTCAATAATTGTGTGTGTTTTAACATATACGGATAAATGACTTTTACAATAGTATAGTCTGATGGCCAGCATGAAGGGAAACAGAATAATGGCTGCTACATAATAGTAACTAGACTCATCTCAAAGCGTCAATACATTATTCACATGATCTCGTTGCATAACACATTTGTACTCGGTTATCTTTGTTCTAGTATCAGTGGAAAGAGTTGAATAGCCTATCATGCCCTAGTGTTATCACTATCAAGGGAAGCAGTATAGTGTATGAAGCTAGAGGCTGAACCCTATGGTCAGAATGGGTAAACTGTCTAGTTAATGTCAAGGTCATTTCATCTTAATGGGCCTTTTCATCTTCAATGTCATCACATGTTTGCTGAAAGTATTGTATAGCCCTGTAATAAGTGTGATTGAGTATAAAAGGGGAAGGGAGCTGTGGTGAGTATCAGATCTTTTTATGTGATAGTTTCAAATAGCTCTATTCCTCTTTACTCTGAATGGAAGGGGTGAATTCTCATACAAGAAGCGGGGAATTGACTTATCAAAGTACCATTTCCACTGTATGATGATTTACTGCTGAAGCTGAGTGACTTGGTATCCACGATGCTGGAATGGTACACTGATATTTCGAATGTGTGATGAATTGAAAGTTGAATCATAACTCAGTGCTCCCAAGTAGAGTGAGTAAAGGTTATTCCATGCACTCGGTGTACTCCATTGGTTATTGTTATTATGTATTGACTGGTCCTTCATAAGGGGGAAAGCCTCTATTGACAGATTTACTCGACTTGATGTTAAACAGTCACAAAACGGATTTATACAATTGAAATACTTATTTGTGGCTGTTGAGCGTCCCACTTATGGGTAATTTAGGTGTTCCCTCTTAAACCTATAATCATTGCATACATTTAAGCTGTTCGAAAAAATAAATCAGTGTCTGATATGCATCTCTCCATGTTGATTACCAGTTCAAAAATGACTATAAATCATGTCCACTATTGATAACAGGGCTTGCAGTTTAGTGATGTGCTTAATATAGTGATAGATGATATGAGTAAATGATTTATATACTTCGGTCTATTTCACATATCAATCCTATACATACACTATAGACACCCAGTCAAGATTATACTGTAAATATGTAGATTATTGACATGACAATATGAAGACTGGTGATCACTAACAGTCAAACTCAATAAAGAACCTTGTAAACAACCCCTCGAGTATATCCTTTATCCGAATAACCCCGTTCGAGCACAAAGTGACCATTATTACACAATGAATAAATAACACCCTCTTCTTCTTTCTTTGTTATACATACCGGAATATTCTGGCAGTATAAGTGAAGTGCAAACAACCAGTGATCAAATACCTGACACAACAGCATATATATCAGGCAGTTGGTATATCTGATTCACTGATTCGCTAGAATTATAAGGTTGAGTATTCATATTATTGACATGAATATCAATCATCGGCTGAGTGACAGAGTTAAGCCCAAATATTGCTTGAATAGAGGTAAACAAAGGAAATACACAATAAGTAGTCTTCAAAACACATAATCATACTGTTATAGCATAATAAGTGGAGAACAATACCCGATATTTACCTGCACGAATAAGAGTAATGGTTTAGAATGAATGAATGATGTACCTGATTCATGACAGCAGTCACTCCACGGGGTATTCTTTGTATAAGCACTTCAAAGACTTGAAATGATGAGCTTTGTCAGGAGAGAGTGGGAAACAAGCATCAGAATAACACTATAATTATGTGTCAATACTTGATCAGAGTATAAACCATAAAACTGAGCATACATGGACAGAGTGACACCTTGGGCAGCGACTTGATCACACCTGAGCATAGTATCACTAAAAGCGGACACTTGACCATAGTTGAGCAAGGAGACACCATAGTTAGAGACTTGATCATACATGATCAGAGAGACATCATAAGTAGAGACTTGACCATACTTGAGCAGAAGGACATGATCTTAATACACCACAATACTTGATAAACAAGAAAAAAGGTAAAGATACACATCAATTTACCTGTAAAATAACAACCCATACTTACCCACTGTAACGAATTTATGGAAAACTGACAGAACAGAGTGACACCACTGGCAAATATTGATTCACCTGAGCAGAGTAATGCCATAGCTAGAGACTTGAATATACCTGAACAGAGTAGCATATCCCTGAACATAAGGACATCATAAACACAGACATGATTACACCTGAGCAAAGAAACACCATAGACATATACTTGGGTATACTTGAGCTGAAGGACATCTTAGGCAGAGACATGAATACATTATAGCAGAGAAACATCTTGGGAAGAGATTTCAATACAACTGAGCCGAGACACATCAAAAGTAGAGAATTAACCATAGCTGAGAAATGCAAAAGATTATGAAATCACCAAAGGAATTGATAAGCATAACAAAGAAAAGTTAGGAAATGAATTGGATTACCGCTAAAAATTGGAATCATACTTACCACTTGCAACAAATTCATGAAAACTAGTAGAGCAAAGTAAAACTATATGATAGACTTGTGTACATCTGAGCAGAAGAACACCATAAGCAGGTAGTTAAGTACACTTGAACAGAGGGACACCATCATCATTGCATTGAGTCATCCTGAGCATAGGGGCACGATAAGCATAGACTTGAGTATACCTGAGCAAAGAGACATCATAAGTAGAGACTTGAATACACCTGAGCAGAGGGACAGCATAAACACAGACTTGAGTAAACGTGAGCCGATGGACACCATAAGCAGAGACTTGAGTACCAGAACACACACCAGAAATGACTTGCTGAATTACCTGATTATTTTTATTTTAATGTACATGCGGCGTATCAATTTATTATAAGCAGCTTATAATAAACAGTGTCATTAAAGTCAGTGTAAATTGAGTTCACAGTCAATTATTTATAGTTGTGGCGACTAATCACTTATAACTGTAACTGATATTATGTGATACTTGTTTACATTGACACGCATGCATTTAGGAGCACAAACATTGTAGTGTTGTCACCATGAATAATTCAACCGGAGGTTAAATTATAAGTAAGAAAAAAATTTGCAGCATCATACTATACAGTATGTCTACAACCATACACCAAATTTCTTGGCAGGGAATCATATTTTAATGTGTTATGTAAGTTTAATAAACAGAAGAAAAGAGGAAAGAAAGGGGAAAGAAGGGGTTGCAATCTCATTTTTCATTTATATACTCTTTTGGAAAATAAATTTTAAGCCAATAAAATCACAGATTTTAATCTAAACCAACCAATAATAATTGATTATTTTGATGTTCCGGTTATCTGGATGCTTCTGTGCTTCCGATCCCCATTTGTTTACATGCTTGTCCGATTACTTGCTCTTCCTTTATTCAGTCAATTGAATATGTATTGTGTCTAATACTGCTTATGTTTATGTTAAGGAGTGTTCCGGTTATATTCCGTACACTAAGAGTGCATTAGAAGTGATTTTCTTTGCCTATCGATTGCTGTTGTAAGGGGTAAATGACTGGATATGATTCATTCTCATTTAAGAAGGATGAGGAAGTTCACTTATACAGTATCCTCTTTAATATGAATACAGTTACATTTGTATATGTAAGAAATATAGCTATTTTAATGGTGATTCAATGTTGACAATGAATGATACTGTGCCTTATGTACATAGTTGACATCTATCCTATAAAGGGAGCGTGTTAAGGTTGGTGCTGCATACTCTAAATGCCATAATGATCTACTTTGCATAAGAGAATCATTGGTATGGTGTTATTTGGTAAGTAGGTTGTTCTTTATCTGCCCATGTTAGGGTCCTTTTTATCTAGTTACTTATATCCATAGGTTACAGACAATAGAGCTCCTTATAACTCATCATTGTAGGTATTGAACGGTGTTTATTATATGTAAGTATCATGGTTGAGCTACAGCAACTAGGCTGTCTGTAATAAAGCAGAATATATGCTATTTACTGTATTAACACATCTGTTTAATGGCAGGGTACATGTTTGACCAAGTAAAAGCCAATGCTCCCCCCTTACAGTTTCATCTCTCTTATCTGCCATGGTGTTCTACACTGCTATTACTGCCTACTTCTTAATGATAAGATAGGTGGCTATTGCTCTAGTGTAAATAAGAGTCATAGTGCCATCCACTGAACAGACGAGAGGGTGGATAGTGCATAAACACCATTCATCAGTCTGATATAACCACAGGAGTGTCTTCATACAGCTATCACTATTGTATCCACCAGTGGTGACTCTAACTACAGCCCCTCTTCACCCCTCTATAACTATTTCAATGTTGAGTCAATCATATACACTTCTTTCTCTTTTTTATTTCATTGCTGATGCTCTTCTTTGGTGAACAGAGTGATGAATATTATTGCGAAAGAGTGGTAGACATTTGGTGATAGCTTGAGAGAGAAGTCCTTCCTTATCTAGTGGTACAGCTTATATATCTGATGGTAGAGTGCTGTTCATCAGTAGAAGAGACAAGAAAGCCATGATCAAACAGCTTTATTTGTGCATAGAGGCTGTTATCATACTTACTCTTCCTTACAGGATAAGCAGAAACACTCATTCTTCACACAGTAAATATAATAGAAGAGGGGATACCAGTAGTGTTGTTTATCGTCAACCCATCTACTTTGCACATAACAGAGTGAGGAATCAGGGAACGACAGAAGAAGGCACATCACCAGCTCATTAGGACGACATACAGAACCACTAATCACCACTTAACAGGGAGAAGAAGAGGGCACTCCATCTGTTTCTTCTAATAGTAAATAGAACCACTTCATACTATCCGACACTAATACAGTCAAGATCACGCACAGTCAGTTCAGCTGGATATGCATACCACTGTTATAGAAACATATGCTGTTGAAGTGGTAATAACAACCATGTGGATAGGAAACTAAAAGGACAATCAGTGAACACAGTCAATGTGGGGTGTAATTTGCTCTTTCAATAGTATCAATCTACTCCATTATCCACTGAAGACTGAATATTACTTCTAAATGGGAACTGTTCTACGTTGTAAGTCTCCTCTGTATATATTCATGTTTATTTAACATATGCCTTCTATAGTATCCTACCTACTTTGCTACAACAGGGCCACTTGGAATAGCTGACCACATTCAAAATAGAGTCACAACAAGTCCATTTCACAGTTTGAAGACCATAATGAGTGATTATACAGGTCGATACTCACTATCTACAGCTCAATCACTCAGTATCAACTATAGCCATACAATATACTTTCCATAAATAGCATACTTTCCATACAAAACAATAGGTGAATATATGTTGTGTTTATTTATTTATATATATAGACAGTAAAAAAAAAGAGGGGGGAAAAAGGAATAAATAAAAAAGATATAAACAGTGCTTACTAAATTAGGTTATTCCCGTAGTGACACTATTTATTATGATATCATATAAATAATAATGAATGCAAACCTAGATCCTCTCCAAGATAAATGAACATGTATCCATGGCTACCACAGTAATATAACATTAAAGAACTAAATTTTTAATATATAAGAAGATAAAGGACTATTTAATAGCTCATCACTGTATGAAGGCAATATCAGCTATATTCTCTTGTTATTAAGCTTTTTATTGTCTAATTGATGTGCCTATCATTTGGAATAAGGCTATTCTCACTTCACTCCCATGTGTTTATGAATCAGCCTATAGGCAAGAATGACAGTCGTGTATGTGTATAATCATATGTGAATAGCTTTACATCAACAAGAAGTACATGGATAAGCAGCTATTGTTGAGTAGCATCTACACAGTAAGGTTCAATTCTCCTGCCCCAATCAGCTTACTTTTTACCTTATTTAGAGAAAGAAAGCCCAGATGCCCCTATATATGAGGCATCCCATTTACTACAACAAAAAACCAAAGAGACATATAAGCAGAAGTTGTACTGATTAACTCTACCAGGATAACAGTGTTCAATACACTGAATGCATTGCATGTATTATTTATATACGGCAGTTTCTTCAATGTAATTATATCATATATTTGACATTGTCTTATAAAGAGATTATTTATACTATATTTATATCATAATGTCCGTTGCTTCTTATGATTAAAGCCATAGCAACTTCTGACAGTGTACTTCTAGCTTCAGAACTGATAATATTCTGATTGTGCTTCAATATAGCTACGCTCTTTAATGAGGTTGTTCATAATAATTGTGGTTTTATTACGTGGTAAGTACCAGTGGGCTGTATGGGTTTAATGTGTGGGATCTGGATCTACAGAATATACCAAATAGACTGTGTGAGTTGAATACCATATACCAGTGGGCTGTCTAGCCTCAACGTCATTTACCAGTGGGCTGGGCGGGTTAAATATCATATACCAGTGGACTGTATGCCACACCTTATACCAGTGGGCTGTGGACTAATCAGAAGGATATCTAGAAGATTATTCACCCCAAGCGGAATCACAGTATGCATTATCAATCTCTATATCAACAGAACTCTAATCTACCCCCACCACCATCTCTATCCATCTCCCTTCTCTGACTATTTTCTATCTATATATCCACTTACCTCTATCTCTCAATTACTCTCAATCATCTGCCATCAATCCTTGCCTCCCACATTTACCTCCCCTCCCTATTGGTCGAAAATGTTTTCATATGAATGATTTTTCTTATTCATATGTTATATGCATCGCCGAATCACTAATATTTTTGTTTCTATTTACCTATTTTCTGATCGGATCTATATAATGGGTGATGCCTTCTGATCAGTCATTGATGTACGTTCTACTAAATATAATGGTTGTAAGATGGGCAAGAAGCATTGAAATGTTATGAAGTAGTATCGTATGTTTTTTTCTGTGCTCTATTATTCGTATACCTAACTCTTGTGTTTAGAAATTTTGTGGTCAGTAGAACAATGCGTTTCTATACCCAAACACCATTTAGCTATTTTGTAAATGTTTACATTCGGGATCTCTCTTTGTTTATATGTATACTTTATTCACAACATTTACACCTGAAAATACACAAACAATAATAACATCTCCTTAACCATAATTACGTCATCTATATTTCAACGCTTTACTAATGTCAATAAAAGATACTCCTGTTCCATACAATAATAAATCTATTTGCTTGATGTAGATTTTGTTATTCTCTCATTTGATACCCATGTGGCAGTACAGAATAAGATTCCTTTTTATGGTTTGTCATCGACTCAGGAACCCAGGTTGTGCGTGTAAGGATCTTATTTTCACTTGTGTTCATTCTTTGTAGTGACACATTCCTATGGGAATATGCCACAAGTTATTTTTAGATGGTTTCTCAAAGCCACAAAGATTCATCCAATTCTGTTTATTTGCAAGTTCTTGTTGTATATCTACTTCTTCCAACTTTCTATCACCAAATGTAATGTATACTTACTGATTATTCAATTATCTTTTTTATATGAATAACAATTATTTTGCCAATAAAGCCATTCCTACAGGGGAACTGATTGTTTAATTTGTATTTCCCAAGTGTACCGATTGCATTTATTTCGAAGCCTGACTTATTAATCCATGTCAAATGTATGATTGCTACTTTCTGTATAATTTAGGATTACTACTCTCTGTATGAAGTGTAATGGAGAAAATATTGACATATTTTATCTTGTAATAGGAAATGTAAGTAGTGTTGTCTCATTCTATTGATCGTTGTATTGTTTACTAACAATTTGTTCTATATTCAATTCTATAACTCCAATACCAGACTCATTAAGTCCGTTGAATAGGAACTCACAATGACTATTGTATCGTTCCATCAGGATATGTCGTTGGGCACCAAAACGGGTTCCATTTATCCATCTTTACAGTTTGTTCATCTGATTTACTATGATTCATCCAGTTTGATAATGAACTTACTGACTCTTCAATATCAAGTAAATAACTCTATCTATCATACAAGGCTTACACTCAATTCCCAGAAGAAATAAATTTGAAATATGGGGGGAAAGACCTTGGTTATGACTATAAACATAAGAATATGCTGATGCTTCTGGGTACCTCTACTCATACAAGGCATATAAGAAATATCGGTCATAACATATATTAAACGTCCACTTATCAGATCTGTTTCTGAGTAGTAATTAAAGGTATAGGCACTATTTTTACTAGGGGGATTACAGAATGTCCACATGCTTCAATGCATTAAATACCTGATATGCTAACTATTACTTCCACCGATGAATTGAGTATAACTGCACAGTATCTTCTACATTGATTGAAATTCAATATTAAAATAAGCTTATTGGATGTCTTGAATAGATAGTGTGTATCAATTGATAGTTTATGTACAAGTAAACTGCTCATGTGAGAAGAAATATATATAAAGATATATCAAAACTGAGTAAATGTTTAATTCCTTGTAAAAAAAACCCCTTTTTGTTTAGTGAGATGCTCGATACATAGACACATTCGTATGCTGTGATATGAAAGCAACTGGGTAACTCTTTGTTAGTTCTTTTGTGTATGAACATTGAAAGATATCCTTTAAATATTATGAGAAGACTTGTTTAATTTATAAACACTGTTTACCGTATTAAGATATTTGTCAAATATAGTACAATACTTTTATAGTATGTGTTTATTCTCTTTTATATGCATTGTTCTGTCATGCAAGAGGACTATATCAGAATAATAAATGGAATACAGAGTGAATGCTACATGTACAATTGTACATTTTACTGAATTGGATACGTATATTATTGATACAAGGCAAGTTTCTTACTTATCGGGAGCATCATTCCAAGGCACTTGTAACAGGGCTTGCCATAAAAAAGTTCTTCGTTTCCCTCATACTCAGAACCAAGATTTGTACCTCACTGATAGCCTAAATCACTAATCTCAAGGTACCATATGCTTAAAAAAATTCCCCGTGGGACGCAAAATTGCCTTATATATTTTTTTTGCATTACACAAACTTCTTAATAAGGTTGCGTGTCACATACCTTAATTGGATGCAAATGAAGTGTCGGTTATTACAGACAATTCACCATTATTTGTATACCTTACCTTTATTGATGTGATGGTATGACTACCTCCCAATTTCCATTTCCATTTCCAAACACCTCCCCCAAAGAGTTTAAATAGCGGTTTAAACATTAATATCTTGGGGTTTTCCACACACATTATACATTGAGGGTAACTTGAGGTTTCCGACAGGAGTATCTACCAGCTAGAAAGCTGAATACAGTAAAGCATATGTACATATCATAGTTGAAAAGTCCAAGCCTTAATAATTGGCTATCTTCATATTATACCTTGATATCCATCCCCCTTTATTAATCAAAGTATAGCTACATCCTCTATTTTCCTTTCATATCATCAACCATAGTCTTCTATATATGATCCTACTGATTATTCACTTCAGTTATATGGCAAGAAGCCCATTTTTACGGAATAGAGTTCTTTGCTCTTTAAGGCAGTATTTACAAGGTACATACATTATGCTCTATACATACCATTAAGTATACCCGGAATTACTATAATTATATCCAACTTGCTGAGGGCAACTTCGGAAGAGTCTATGAATTGACCGTGCGCCAGATATTCTTACGAGGGATAGATAAGTGTCTGTAATCTGTATCTCAGTGAACACTTGCATCTTATGCTGATTGATATTATGAAGATCTAGTGGTTATTGCACTTGTGCAGTGAAACAACTTTGGACGTCATCTACAGAATCAACTATCACGTGCACGAGATTATTTATTCTCTTACATCAACTCATCACACTGGAAAAAATGAAAGAGTAGTAGTCATGACGAGACTGAAATAACTACTTGACATGAATACACATTGACTGACACTCGTTAGCGTGTTTAGACTTATAGAGCACGTAGAAAAGGTATATCTTCTTGTTTATAATAAAATGACTGTACTAACTATATATTGTATTAATAGAAGCTATGCGTAAGTACAGTATTCTGTGGTGTAATTGAGTATAAAACTGTGGAGATCTTATCCTGATCTGCTTATTGGGTACGGGTGGTTAAAAGACGGCCTAATATGTCAGTAATGACTTTGAACTAGGGTGATCTTATGATTCCACCGACAATAGCGTCTTATTGTACTCTGATTCCACATGTGCAATAGACGTGGTTCTTAAGATCGATAGACTTCAGGTGAAGATACACTTAGTTGGGTGTAGACCAGAACTAGTCCGAGGATATGGAAGGCCGGATGAAGTACCAGTTCCTATCCACAGCTTACGAACTTGGTTGTTCTGCTTGATCTTAAAAGGCCACAGTGTTTACTCACATTGGGCGTTAAAATGGCTTTCTTAGACCCTCATTACTTCGCTGTATCGGGCTATTCGGCCGTGCCTTTTAAGATTGATCATTTCCCCCATATATTCTTCTTGGTGTTTACTCCAATAACAGTTACATTGTTCCAGATTCATTTCTCACTTGGATAACACAGAATAGGCTCCCTTTATTCTATTGCAGGTAATATATCGTACTCAATTATCTGCTCATGCATTAATACTCTGATTTCACTCATAGATGGCATCGAATATGAAGATCACTGGTAATCAGGCCATCATTTCCACGGATACAGTCTGAACAACAATTCCTACTCATCCACTTGTTCTGATCAAATTTCATATAAAAAACATATCCTCTGTCTCTTCTATACAAACATTTACTCCATAAATCACTATAATCTCATTGCACACTCAATGCTTCTCAATCCTCACAATAAATCATAAGTCCATCATTCTCATCTAATAATCTATTTATGTGTATGTACACAAGCCCATTTGTTTGATTGTACTAATAAATCTACCCCTGATTATGTCAATCTTACTTTCAATTACAAGCATATTTGCTTGTGAGTATTCAGAATAGACCCATACATATTAAAGTATAACATCTATTATCTCTTTATTTGATCTGATTGGTATATCGATACTAATTATCTCTATACAAATTCAGTACACATTGAATATCACCACCACGATAGACCATTCACAATCTATTCTGTTCCTGCCATTGCATATTGAGCCCATCAACCAGCCTATTGACTTGGGTCTTTCGAGAGCTTATGTATACCACTCCTTTTTCCTGGGTGTTACCATATTTACACTTATAATTCGGTGTGTAATACTGCCGTCATTTTACTCAAACACCAATGCTTATGACATACATACAAGTGGCATAGTCAATTCTTTGGTTTTTAAGGGAGAAAGTAACATGGTTCATTATTATGCCCTGCTAAATAACACACTTCCTTTTCTGTGATATAGGCTCGATATAAGAATCATCACCAAATGACAGATTATGTGGGTAATGGTAAAGGGAATATGGCATCTCTAGCATGCTTTTTCAGTGTTAATTCTTATAAAGACCACTTAATGAAATTTATACTTTATTTCACATTACTTTATTATGGCTTAGTATGTGTAAAGGTTATATGATGGGATTGGATAGTGAATGTGTGAATGGCATTATGGCTGTTTCTTCGTTATGATATTAGATTTGTTAGTTATGGCGTTAAATGTGTTTGAGTTATATGTTATATGATTGAATTAGAGATGATATAGTATTACATAGATAGAGTAGAGTATGTTATGTGATAAGATGGATAAACTACATTGAATCCATATCCTATGTACTATACGTTATGCTTATTTTCTATGGCAGCTAGAGGGTCTAACTAAGGCACTTCTGTTCACTCTCCAGCACACCGTCCACCTTCAATAATCAGCGGAAGGATTCCTGACAGCGCAGAATACCCAACCTTCCATACTAAAGTATTGGCTGCCTTGTGCCCACGTCTGTACATGAGTGGTCTGCAGCAAAAGAGTCATACAGCCATCCTTTAACGTGCACCCAATACAATAAAGTATTCAACACGCTCATTCACAGCCCAGGGGATAGACCAACAAGTAATATGGATTCATATTGTCAATAGAACTTACATGCACCTTCAGATCATCAGTCTAGACAGCCATAGAGGTATAAACAAGTGTATCATACAAGATATAGAGGATAAATAAGAATAGAGTGTGTATCTGACTTGAAGGAAATAGGCAGTGTGTTGTATATCAGAGACTTGCTTTCCTTAGCTTGTAGAGGAGTGTCTATCAGAATATTGATCACTTCGGTATTCTGTTCATTGTGTCAGTAGTTACTTACTCTTCAGTCTATCCTGCGTATTTATTCTTGTTATTCTTCTTTCTTGATAAGTATATGAATATGGAGAGTGTTATCTTGTAATGAGGTACAATGTGGTGATCATTATTGCATTTTATTGTGAGAGTGTTGGTTGTTTTTGAGCTCTATGCTCAAGTGTGAGAATATTGGATGAAGAGAGAGTGAAAGAAAAAGCAGGAGAGAGGGAAGGGTGTGTTTGTGTATGTATGTTTATCAGGAACTTGTGTAACAAACAGTAAATGATTGATATTCTTACATGTCATGTATTTACCTTGTTACTTTTCTGTATGTTCTAAAATACTCTACATTGACGCTTGATAGCATAACTGATCCTTATCCAAGTTGAACCATTTCAATACCGTTATTCTATGATGAATGGGGGATTCATACTTTCATCCTGTGTGTTACCATTGATGGAAAATTTTGAAGTACACAGCCATCAAATAGTACAGCCAGTCATCAACAGGGTTATCATAATGAGGAGGATGAAATGTTGGTATTTGGTATCTTTCACTGTCTGTCATAAACGCATAAGACTGACTATTACAGCCCCATATACAGGACACTTGGAAACATTATTCAACCAAAATATTTATTATGGTAGTGGCGTAAATATCGAACAGAGTATATTCAAGAGAAAATGGCAAGTTGAAGTTATACGAACATATTATATTTTATATTGTGATGATTTCGATCTAGTTATACTGTGTCTATATAATTTGTCTCAAATCCACAAACGCTGTATAAGCATAAGGGTTACATTTGATATACAGTGATTATCAGTTATAAGATAATACACACAGTCATATAGACTATGAGGATTTCCGTCATTTTTCTGAGTGTAGTTTAGAACTAATCTTCACCCAAAACTATATGAATTAAGTTGACTCAAAGGAGTGGACAGAGTGGGAGAGAAGGGAAAGGATATTATCAGAAATGAAGAGATTCATTTTGTGTGTGTCTATCTAAATGAACTGGTCTTTAATATTTCTCAGGGTACACATACTACTATAACTAGGTTACAAGAGTTGCTACTCCTAGGTTACAAGAATCACTGTTCCTAAGTTACAGACAAGGCTTTATATACAGTCATGGTAACAGATTCAAGTCGGTAGCTTAAAGTAGAAGCTTAAATAACATTCTATATTTATTAGGATATCCTGCTTGAAGGTTGAACCATATATAATTTGGAAGTAGAGAAGCATATTTCAAAAGAGGAAAATGATGAGAGGGTATATAGCTCGTACTATTTAAGAGACTTTATTTTGTATAATGATTATGTGATTTATAACTATGTAATTTATGGTTTATAAGGAGCAATTCCAAAGAGAAGAATTTTGTATTTAGGAGAAACAGCAGGGTAGATAGTCTGTATAAAAGGCAAGCAGAAGACAGATGATTTGTTCGAGCAGCAATTAGGAAGGAATATTGGCTTGCATGTATGTTTCTATGTATGAGAATGTTTAGAATTGATATTATTATGGGTTATATACTTATTACATGACACGGAATAGAAATGAAGGCATGGCTGTTCATAAGTATCAGATCCTCTTCAGTGGGGTGGCCCTATCTTTAACGTCCGGCTTGGTACCATGTAGGTCAACAACATGCTACCATGCATTTCAGATCATACAAAAAAGATACCTAGTACCATTTTTCATATGCGACCATGGATTTACTAGTGACATATGAGTACTGGTGTATACAACATATGGCTGCATGTTTTGTTACGGACATCTATACGGACGGCAATGACTATCCAAGGATAGAACATTGTACCACTTTAGAGGGAGATACTTGGAATATAAGACAGATAGGAGAGTACACGGCAAATGGAATGAGTAGCAGATACATGAGGCGCAATATAAGGCTTGATAGATTATGATTAACCATTGTGGAGTAAAGAGCCAATGCCATTGTCTGTATAAACTGGTGAGGTGAGTAATACATTCATATTATTATTTGTATATTGAATTATATTTACCATTACTGAATGCCTTTGATGCTGTACAAATGGATACCATTCACACTGGCTGTATCATCCTAGTGGGGGCCCTATCTTTCACGTCCGGCTTGGTGCCATGTAGGTAGTAGGACAAGCAACCACGCGTAGTCAAGCCATCAATGATAGCAAGACTATGGAATTACCAATCTTGACCTCTACGAACATCTATACGGACAACAATGATCTTTCACACCAAAAAGAACATTGTTATATATGGATCATTGGAGATACAGACCAGTTGGAACCAGATATTGAATGAAGCAAATAAGAGAGCCATGAGAGAGCAGTTAAGTATAGAGAAAAACCATTTGAAGAGAAAAGTTGCAGTTTATATTAGATAGTAGCAATAACTAGATAGCAAGATGATAAGAACATATAATCATATGTAGAAGAGTATATTGCTCACTTTTTAATTAAATGCAGAGGAGAGAAAAGAGGCAGTTTTCATTTGATATTAGCAAAAAACTATGATAAGATGATCAGAACATGAAACATATGTAGAAGAATATATTACTTACCTTTTGATTGAATGTAGAGGAGAGAAAAGAGATGTAAACATGAGGCGTAATGGAGGTTAAGAATATTTATATCATATGACCTCCTATTTAGCAAACTCTGGTTGGTGAAATTTTTTGATCCTATCCTGCCTTAATGTACTCGTTATTATGCTACAGCATCTCATCTTATACTAGACATTGTCTACCTTCAAATCTCTGCTAAAATCTATCAGCCCAAGCAGAAGCTGCATTTACTTGAGCAGTATAGACCTCCCACTGATTTCTTATCATCCAAAGACATTTGTGAATACAGTATATGCAACACCAATTACAGTTTAATCAAGAAGCTTAAGTATTTCCTGCTTTGGTATCCTTGAATTATATAATTTATATGAGCTCTTGATGATTAGATATCAAATACCTTGAAACAAGTAGCAACTTGAGAAGTTGATAATGGAAAATGCGAGGTAATCACACCCTTTTTATATACAGGGTAAGAAATCACAGGTTACATAGGTCAAGACCTGCTTTGAATTAGCCATGTCGAACATACCGTTGAAGGGAACTGTTTGGTGATCTCACCCTTCTTTCCTCTACTTTATTTTTTGTTTAAATTCTATCTCAGAAACCAATCATCAAATTACTTTTAACATAACAACTTCTAACAATAATAAAATAACCTCCATATCATCTTCAGCTTCACATCAGTCCTCTCGTTCTCACATCACAGCATCTAATAGTGATATATCACTAAGCAATAAAAAGATTGATCTACACCGAAATCCTGCTCTCACTCTTTCTTACGCCACTAAACGCCGTTACTCCATTCTTTCCCCTACTCTTTCGCCGATGGCCACCAGAAAGGCCAATAAGTCCTCGATCCCCTCTCTGAAGGCTCGCAAGCATAAGCCAAAGGTTTCTTTTCCATTGACTGTTACAAATGTTATAAAGAACAGCCTCAATTTAACTGCTTCGTCCTCTTCAAAGAGCCCCAATGAAGAGGATAGCCTTGCACCTGATGATGCTCATGTCACACCATCATCGGAAATTCACAAGCCAATGCATGTTGTATCTACTCTTCCTTTGGTCGATTATGACCATGTTAGTACTCCTGAATGGGTATTACATTTTCAAAAAACTTTTCGTGATCATGAGCAACGTTTTGCCCAGATGGACATTCTAGTCGATCAGATCACATACCTGCGAACTAAACTAGTAGCAGACTCAAGCTGAGTTGGAGGCTTCCAATGCTCGCTATGAACAATTACTTGCAAAGGTGGTTTCTACCAAAACGAGCACTAAATCAACCTCTGCTTTGACTGTAGACCCCATCCCTTGCTCATCTAATAATCCTACTGAGTTCCCACCTTTAGTACCATCAAGCAATTTAAGTGTCATGTCTGCCTCGATTCATGCTCCTCCTACAACATATGCTTCACGTGCTGCAGCCAATGTTCTACCACGCCCTCGTCGCTCAACAATTTCTGGTGTTCCGCGAAATAAAGATGCTATTGCTCGTCGTTTCCAGCTCCCTTCTGATAATCAAGGGCTTACATATCTCTATATGCCCTGTCGCTTAAGACGTCACTATTCCGAGACCCGAAAGACTCTATCCAGGCTAGGTCTGCCTTCGCCTCGAGTCTTAGATGTTTGCTATCCCGTTAATGGGATGGTAGGTATCTTGGCTCATAACGATTATGTTGAAGAGGCTACCATGACCCTATCCGAAAACGGCATATCCTTATTTGGGGACTGTGACCCCAATGATCCTATCTTACTGAAAGATCCCAAGTTTGATTCTGACACTGAAGAAGTTAGAAAACAGACCGCTATCATGATTCATCAAACCCGTTTGTTAAAGGTTCTACAACGTCTCCGTTCACCAATACGTCTAGCTGAAGCCAGGTCTTTCATTGCTCAGGACTGGATTACACAGGCCGATCATGATACTTTTTTTGCCTCCAGTTCGGTGACAGAATCTAATTCTTTTTCTAACCCTAAGCGTGATACTGACGATCAAATGGATGATATTGCTTCCAACTTTATTCAGGCGACTTCTCCTTACTCCGATCAAACAATGGACCAGGCTGAGATATAGTCCAATAGACATGATAAACTCGTGCTTCCACTCAACATTCACGGGTATCTCACAAGATATATACATATCTTGTCTACATTTGCCTGCCTTCTCGTCCCTACCTGAAATCTCCTTCATATTATCTGGCCCCCCTTTGTTCCTCAATTTAAATATTAATATCCAGTCCTTTCTTCCCCTCTTTATGACGTTTAAAAGACTTAAAATAAAACCGGAGATCCTTCTCCCCTACAAACCAAAAAAAGTTTGGTGATCTTAATTCACACATTATATTAAATTATTTCTTCCCATAATAGTCTTTTCAACAACAATACTTATTATTTACACTTACACGGTAATGCTTTCCAACCTTTATCAAAGATGCTATTCTTGGGGGTATGAAATTACTTTGTTTCCCCATTGTTTCGAGACGTTCCTATAGTATGCTACCATGGTCAGAAGCTTCGAGAATTCAAGGAGATCGTACACACAAGTATATCCAGTGCCTCAAATGTCTGGATTTCGGTCATACCGCATTTTCTGGAGGAATTAGTCTGCTGATGATGTATCACGGCAACAAGAAAATAAATGAACACTATTATTGGGAATACTGTTCGTGACTTGTCAGATGATGTTATGGAAGAGTCTACCATACGTGAGTTTATTATTAAGAATAAAAAAAGGTAGAAGGTAAGTACATGTCCAATGCTGTAGAACTCGAGAGTGATCAGAGAGTTGAGGCACCTACACTTCCAGCATTATTGCTCATAATAAAATTATGTAGTGTGAACGAATTACAGTAGAAGTAATAGGATGGCCCGTTAACATGGTGGATAAGATCAATGCGTAAAAAATTATACACAGAGATAAGAAATAAGGATTAATCTGATAAAAAAATGTAAGAATAATACTTACCTGATCGATATGACATACATAATACAAATATATATGGAAAGACGATCAATGATTATTAAACAATCTGATGCAGCCTCAAGTAAAGATACTTTATAAGCATTGATGTTTGGGTAGGTAACACCCAGGAAAAAGGAGTGGCATACATAGGATCTCGAAATACTCAAGTCAATAGGCTGGTTGATTGACTCAATATATAATGGCAGGAACAGAATAGATTGTGAATGATCTATCATGGTGTTAACATTCAATGTGTACTGAATTGGTATCTTGCTTATATACTCTACTAAGCCACTAATATATGCATACTGAGATTTAATTGTATAAAATAAATCGTATTAGCATTTCAGTCATTTCTGTGTGAAAGATGGGCCAGAAACAAGAAAGAAAAGAAGATGATTGCTTCTGGTATTCCAATTGATAGAATGAACAAGAAAATTTTTAAGGTCGAATTGAATCATTTAGTTACGACTGTTCAAATCAATGAAACTGACATAACTTCTTGCTCGTGTTACTACTATAAATCTAACTTGAGAGCTTGTAAACATATATTTTTACTTTAAGAATAAGTATATCAATATCCCGGTTGAAATTATATCAAGAATAGAGCCATTGCTTGCTCAAATAGATGAAGTAATTATTCCCAAAAATGACCCTCTGCCTTCTATTGTTGAAAATGATCTTTTGTCTGCCTTGAAGAGAGGAATATACTTGACTATAGATCATTGTGTGACTTAAGGAGGTTCGATTGATACCATCGACGACATGGAATTCCTGACACATATCAACAATTAAAAGCCTATGTTGAAGACAAGATAGATAAGAATTTTTTATAACTTAAACAGTAGAATTTGTGGGGGGGGGTGATGTGACTCTATTTTAAATTTGAGGGCCAAAATAAGAGAGTGCCCTTGTAGATTGTGTTGAGAAAAGATTATCATTCACTCATATATCCCGGAAAACAATATTCAAAATGGCACAAGTCAATAAGATGTATACATTCATTCTGCTCTGTTCAGGCATGGCTGTTGGTAGTACAGTAGTCAACAAGGTAACAATGGATTATAGGTCTTTAATAGAAGAGATATTCATGGTGACTTCATAGATTATGAAGCCTGATATGACGATCAAAACAGATGCAAACATACATAAACCAGTTGAAATAAACAACCAATAATAAACACTTGATGTAATAAATGAATATGACATATGTGTATAGGCATTGTTGATTATTAAAAGACTTCCACTTATTGACTCTTTATGTACAAAGAAAGAGTCTCGGTGATTGAGCTATTCCTGCAAATATCCAGTGCCTAATGCCACTTACTATTGTTTGCACTTCAGTTTGATAGTTATCAATGAGCTGGTGATGACTTGGTTACCCTACAGAATGAATTATCAATAGAGACAAGCGACTAACAGATCACTGATAAAAACCTCAACTGTTCGTATCACCTGAGCTCTACTCGCTACTTCCTCACTTTATCCAGGCCAAAATTATTATTGAGATGCACTACACTACATTGAATGCCACTACTTAATTAAATAGAAGTGAAAGGGGGATTTCCCAGCATTAACAAGCCGCTTATTTATGATGACGCCACTCATTATTTTTTTCCCTCCCAATTTTTTCCCTCCTTTTCTTTTTCTTTTCTCTCTCTCTTTGACAATCACTTATAGGTTCGACACAAGAGATCCCCAATAATATAAGCGTGTTTGTTAATACTTGTTCTAAATAGACTATGGGAAAGACAACAACACCAGAATTAAAGAAGTAAGAACGACATAATCACCAATGCTGCTTTATTTATCCTCTTCTTGTTTATTAGGTACATGGACAAACGTCTTTCTCTTCAATTAAACGGTAATCGTAAAGTGACTGGTGTTCTCCGTGGTTATGATCCCTTTATGAATATAGTATTGGATGAGGCTGTTGAAGAAATCAGTGCTACTGAGAAACACAATATCGGGATGGTGGTAAAGTATTTGGCTTTGAAGATAAACACAGGAATATGCTCACATAATATCTGTAGGTTATTCGTGGTAACAGCATCACTATTATGGAAGCTCTTGAACGTATCTAATTAAATTGTACACACATCATTTTACATAAATAATAAAAACAATATACATGAAAAAGGGAAACAACGAGAAAAGAGAGTAGATAAATACAGGCTGGGTTTATTGGTTCTTCTTCACTTCCTTCTCTTTCTCTTCTTCTTCCGTTGCTCCCACCTGGCCATATTCATTGGCACGAGTGGGATCAGTCTTATAGGCGTATCTCTGATAAATATAAACAAAGAAGACAAAGTCATCACGAAGACAGGCCAGACGATGGAGTGTAGGCATCTTGATAACAAAGGCAAAGAGATCATCTGATGATATTAGAGGGTTAGTGTGAGAGAAGATATGAGATAAAGTGCAGCTGTCTTCTTACCAATGAATGTATTGAGTGATTTGTACATCAACGTCTTCCAAGGCATATGAGCAACCTAGGGAGATCAGTAATAAGTATTACAGCTGAATTGGATAATCAGAGAATCAACTTACACTCTTGAGTCTATAATTAATATACAGTTGGGGTAACATGGTAATAAATCCAAACATATACACAAACTCCACCAATGTCTTCAGCACATAAGAATACCAACTCTTGTGCTCATCATAGTACAGTGAATAGACTGCATAGGCAGTTAATAAAGGATAAGACAACCACTTCAGATACTTGAATGCAATAGCATCATATTCTGCTGTTGTGTCTTCTTCCTTGGTAGATTCCACTTGTTGATGTCCCAATGATGGAATAAGTGATCCAGGTGTCCAGATAAGTTCATACTTCAATGCCTTGAAGACTTTCCAAAATTCAATTAGCAATCCAAATCCTTGACTGATCAACACCATCCACGATGTTTCCTGGTTATTGTCTAATAAGTAGAGGAAGATCACTATCTGGAAGAATATGTTCACTATCAGAGTACGAACAGAGACACCCACACTATTAGACTTCTTATTCCAGAAAGCAATATCTATCACAGAAGATGGTAAGTAAACAATAGTAACAAACAGTCATCCTTTACCATTCTTGAAGGCAAGCATCTCAAACAGAGAGTGAAGTAGACTGACTGCAATGGTTGTACCCAGGAGAACAGGATTAGTCTCCAAGAACATTCGCTTGACTTCATCAATATCACTGGCTGACATTCCACCTAATGGATTAGAAGCCTGTTGCTTCATGGAATCATCTAGAGTAGCGAATATATTGAACTTCCATAATGAAATAGGTTCTAGTCGAATAACAAGGGGTAAAGTAGTGACAGATTCATTCACAGGATAAGCATTCTGTTGAAGTATCCAGAACTCATTGGGGAAAACAACTGGTTTATAGAAGCCCACTTTACCAGTAACATCACGAGAGAGCTGAGTGTCCAGTTGAATATCTAAGTAGATATGGTAATAAGCGTCCTATCATCTCTCATTTGTATTTTCCTCTTACACTTCATAATGGGTGGTGGCAGACTGGTCTTTGCAAACACACTGTCTCCATTGGCTAACAAACTGATGGTGACATTGGGATGCCAGTATGCAACCAAAGGAGCACGACGACCCAAACTACCTAGGATACCCCCACCATTCACATCTTCTTCCTTATGTTCCTAATAATAACCCCTTGTCAATCCATATCCACACAATCACACACACATATTGACTGACCTCTTCTTTCATATGTTCTTCTTCCTCTTCTTCCTCTCCACCCTTCAACAGATTCTTTTGTTTGATAATTGCCTTCTGGGGATAGAACTTGGTCAATACTAAAATGGAGATAATCATCAGATAAACAGATAATCTATGGGTGTTCATCCTTGTTACCATGACGATAATAAACAACAGAATCAGGAAGGAACCCCTTGTCTTTGGGATGAATAGATCGATTCTTTTGTGTGACAAATAAATGAGCATAAACAGTTCCATTATGCTGCATTGTCTAATAATAAAATAAAAAGGGTAAATATGTAGTCCATCCACTTCCACTGTGTACAATCATACCTTTGTAGCAGTTATTTCAATATCATGTTCAATGGGTTCGAACTGAGTTCCGTACTCAATATCCGTTGCCTTCCAATCAGGCTGTCTACTGTAATCAGTAAAATAAGCATCCTCACTCACATAAACAGACACATCCACTGGTGTTCCTGCTTTCCACAATGGAACAAAGTTATCAGGTAATTCTTCAATAGGAATGGTGGGATGAGGGAAATAATAGATATCTTCAGGTACAACAGCATAATCACGCAATACAGAGTGACCAGGAGTATAAGTAGTTTCAGTGCTTGTGGGTGTATTGACAGTAGGTGTGACAGCAGGTGTATTGGGTGTCAGAGCTTAATCAAGTCCATGAGTCATCGGGTCAACAAAACCTCTTCTATCACTTACCTGCAGTGAATACTTTCATAAATAACCAGAAAAAAACCATTCTCATCAGTGTTCCCTTGTGTTTCTGATAAAAGGACTGTTCCTCATTAGCAGGTGCTGAGGGTGAACCCTTTGTATCTTCTGCCATTGGTAAAGAAATAGAAGAAGAGGAAGAAGAAAAAAAGAAATAATATGAAAATAGACGAGGAGTCCTTATCCTTTCACGATTGGTTTAAACTCAGAAGACTTATCTAGAGTATTTCATTTCCTCACACTGAATGACAGAGAAGTGGTATCTATGCTACTGTTCACTTCTGTTGTTACGATTGTTGAGTGAGTTCAGTTGTTATGGCAACATGGTTTCATCTCTGACTTTGATTCACGTGACACATTGCATTACAAAGTGAGGGAAAAATAATAAAAATTCAACCTCGAATATTCCACTCCCCCTCCTTTCCTCGTTACTCTAATAAAATATGTCTGAAACTGACTTTCTCTCGGTAAAGAAAAGAGCCCATAGAGTGTTGTTCCTTGTACTTATTTGTCTACTAGAATGCTATTGAAATTGCAAGGAGAGCAACCGAAGAAGACCATAATGAGAACTACAAACAAGCATATACACTGTACCAGAATTGCCTCGAATACTTTATGGCAGCTGTTCGATGTAAGTATCCTTATGAGAGAGTGACACAGCCCAGTAACAATCGAGTTATTGTCTAGATGAGAGGAATGAACGTACAAAAGAGCTTATTCGAGAAAGACTGGTGACTTATTTAGACAGAGCAGAGACATTGAAGGAGTTCCTTAATGGTCAGGAAGAGGCCAAGAAGGTGACTCAGCCCAAACAGGAAAATGGAGAGGGAAAATCAAAGAAAGTGTAAGTCTTTATTATAACATTTGGCATACAAATACAAACTGGTTATTTCTTATAGTGGATCCAATGTGAAGAATAATGAGAGTGAGGAAGATGACTCGGACACTAAGAAGATGAGGGCTAATTTATCTGGTAAAAAGAATGAGTGTAGATAATACGAACTGTTTACTCATATTTCTTTGATTTCTAAAGGGGCTATTTTGACTGAGAAACCTAATGTGAGCTGGGATGATGTGGCTGGATTAGAATTAGCAAAGGAAGCATTAAAAGAAGCTGTTATTCTTCCTATCAGATTCCCCCATTTATTCACTGGTCAAAGGAAACCATGGAGAGGTATTCTGTTGTATGGACCTCCTGGTACCGGTAAATCTTATCTGGCAAAGGCTGTGGCTACTGAATCCAATGCCACCTTCTTCTCTGTCTCATCCTCGGATCTTGTATCCAAATGGCTTGGTGAGAGTGAAAGGTAAATAGAGAACAAGGTTGGATTGATGATTGTATTGATGATCTTTTTTTTTGTTGGTGTATAGACTAGTGAAACAACTATTCCAGATGGCAAGAGAGAATAAGCCTGCAATTGTGTTTATTGATGAAGTGGATTCACTCTGTGGTACTCGGGGAGAGGGTGAATCAGAGGCATCTCGCCGTATCAAGACTGAATTCCTCGTTCAGATGAATGGTGTAGGAAATGACATGGATGGTGTCCTTGTTTTGGGCGCTACAAATATACCTTGGCAGCTAGATTCAGCCATCAGGAGAAGGTGAGTAAGGGATAACCTGTATAGGAGACTGATCTCACCATGTTTCTGCTGATAGATTTGAGAGAAGAATATATATACCACTTCCTGATTTGTCTGCTCGTACCAGTCTATTTGCTCTTAATGTGGGTACTACTCCCTGTACTCTGAACACTCAAGATTTCAGACAACTTGCTGAAATGACTGAAGGTTATTCTGGGTCGGATATTGCCGTATTAGTACGAGATGCATTAATGCAGCCTATTCGAAAAGTACAGAGTGCTACTCATTTCAAAATTGTAAAGTATCCATACCAAGTATATTGAAGTGATCCGATAACTGAATATATACTTTCTTTTCCAACAGGTGACTGCACCTAGTCGTCAAGATCCCAATACTACCCAAGAGTATCTTACACCATGCTCTCCAGGTGATCCAATAGCACAGTGTATGAGTTGGATGGACATTGGCGCTGATCAATTATTGGAACCACCATTGACAGTCAATGACTTTTTCAAGGCTGTTAAGAATTCACGCCCCACTGTCAATGAGGCTGATATTAAACAACATGTTGATTTCACACAGGATTTTGGTATGTTGATAACTTGAGATGATAACATTGTAACTCATATGTGTGTTCTATTAGGTCAAGAAGGATAATAGATGAGATATTATGGGCTGTGTTATTCCATTATTCTATTATATGACGAGATTACTACTCAATTAATAAACTATCTTTGATTCATAATAGAAAAGAGTATGTAAACCCATTGGTGAGTCGATTTTTATTAGAAGTAAGACTGTGGTTTATAGGCAACATATGAGTTCACTGTATGTGATGTGGTGTCAACTGGTGCTAGTCTGACATGTTCTCCTCCTCCCTCAATGAGTTCAGGACCACTGTCTTCCCAGTCATCAGGTATCACCACATCCTTGTTTGCATACACTAATATATTGAATGTACCTAATCCGCTTTGTTTTAGTCATCATCCATAAATCCTTATTTATTCACTTACAAGGCTCATCGAATAAGGGTAAAAAGGAGACACTTTGGGTGATCTGTCTCAAGATATTCTGAATCTTCCTCACTGTTTGATCATTTACTTCCTTTGCCCTGAATAATTGACATGAGTATTCCATTTTATAGACGGAGTGCTTGATCCTCTTACCTCTCGGGTGTCATAATCTCTACTTCAGTGACATTATTTGACTTGATATCAAATTGCCATCTTTCCAATATATCAAATGACACCTTTCCCTTAATGACAATAACAATCTTACTCAAATAACCCTGCCTTTGCCATGCTAAAAATAACCCTTTCAGAATCATACACCAACACAATAAGAATCCATTGTTTACCTTTCAGCTGTACCAATATATCATCTACGTATTTCTTCAATGCGGGTGTTCTTGGTGCCACTGCTTTAAAGCCTCTGTACGCTCTCTTATAGAAGTTCTCTGAGGTGTATATTTCTCTCTGATAGAGTATACTACAAAGGAACAGTGGATTAGATCAGTAAGATTAGACAGAATAGTCATTATTACCTATAAAGAGCGTATTCTATTCAGTTACAGGGTTAGTTACCAACAACTGCCTTTTATGTATATCAGTAGTTATGGTTACCAAAGAACTCAATGATCATTTCATTAGAACCATCTAATGATATATTCTCTGCTTCAGACATAATGAGTGTATTTGTGTGTGTGTGTGTGTGTGTGGATAAGGGAATAAAAATATATATAAGAGACACCCCTTAATTTTCATCCCGCCCCTTAATTCATTGATTGTGACTTATAACGCTGTATACACTCTTCTCAAGTAACATATCAGATTCAAACAACTGACTATATAATATACCCAATAGAACAGCTTATAAGGCGCATGTACATTTATCTATGGGCGTATAGTTGGTATAAGTCATAAATAGTGAGGAGAGTCCTTGTCATTCCAATGGAAGATAGTTCAACCAATCAAGTATCCCATGGACTTTGAATTACTCATCCCTCCACTTCAGAAAATGAACAGCCAGAGCAGGGTTACCCATTGTCATTATTGAATCCAGTATGAGATGATATACTCCCAAGACATATGTTCTAACTGACATAATTGCAGGCTGGTTATCCTTCCGGTTGTATTACCTTACTGATGGTGGTGGAGCTACAGCCGATATCAGTGATAGTATATTATTGACTTGCTTCTCAACCGAATCATCCAACAACATGAGTCTTCTCTGCCTGATTGTGATGAGAGTTTCAGATATGAGTGTTGTGTTCCTACTGAAATAATGAGTAATCATTAACTTGCCGAGTAACTGAATCTATTCCCACCCGTGTATACAGTGCATGCATGTTATTATTGTAACACATGTTCTCAATCAAGTATATTTACTCTTTATTATTCATGAAAGAATAACATATAGCATGAGTTACTCTATGAAAGTGGATGTTATATTATACAGTGTATAGAGTCATCGGATGCAGTCTCATATGCATTGATAGTTAAGCAGAGTACTCACATGAATAATCTCTATTCATCGAATATGTGGTTTACCATGGCCATCTAGTGTACTCACATGTAGTTTTATACTCAGTTGGCAAGTGTATCTTATATTTTGACATTCTTATCTATACTCACTTTAAAAGAAATAGGCATGTAAATAGAATAATACTCTTGAATATGGCATATTCTAGTAGATCTATTATATTTATCTATATGTATGCATCTGTATAAGCTTACATAAAAGTATTGGATTATTCAAAGAGTGTTGGATATTTGTTGATATGGGAATATTACCCAAATAGGAAATTCATCCTATTGTTCTTTCTTGTGTCAATACATATCACTCTATTTGAGACACTGTCAGTATATATATATGATATTGACTACAGTAGAAGACAATAAATGAATGTGTGTAAGTGGTGGTATTACTCACAGAAGCAGTAGCTGTAAACAGTAAACAGCCATCTACATTATGATCTTTGGGATTATTATTATAAACTCCTTAATTCTGGGAAGATCCTTATGTCATATTGACTGTTTGGCTTGGAGGCCGAAGACACTTTACTCTGGAACTACTCTTACGCCTGCAATTTATATTCTATAAAGCCAGAGTTGGTCGTTTTGTTGTTCAATGGTCATCACTTTGGTTCGTGGTTATGTAAGTATTTTTTTATTTTGGTTTTGCTTTCTGGTTGTCTCTGGTTGTTTCCACTGCCAACAAATGCACGATTTGCCCAAGGTTAATTGAATATAATGAAAGTCTCTGCTTTCTTAAGTGATTATTTATGGAAGGAAGCCTATAACACTTGGTATCATGCTCTGTACAAGCCCTGTTCTTTACCGTGAATATGGATGGGGTTTCAGCCCGCCAGCAGACAGCAAGAGCATTAGCCATGGTTTTCATAGCTGTAATAACATTGAATAACATTGAATAACATTCTACAGTCTTCCTGTTCAACGTTCTTGAATCAAATTATTATTACCCTCATAAACAAGTCTTTTACATTTGATTGTCTCAATATTAGGCTCTCCATTGAGTAAGTCTATGCTGCAGAAGTCTATGGTCCCCACTACAGAAATATAGGCCCCCTATTGAATACGTGCATTCTCTCTACCAAATAAGTCTTCTATATAATATAAATATACTAGTCACGACAGGTGGAATCTATGATTCACAGGAAAGTGATGACTGAGTGGAAGAAATAACTGGTTCTGGCAATAGTAGATAATTAAAGAAGGACATTGTTTACTCCCCCGAATGAGGCTGATCAATTATGACTGCTTTTCTTTCTGTTACCATGGACAGTCACCGAGATGAGTTCCTTACCGAAAAAAAATGACAGTAAGGATAATGCATATTTCTTTCAGCCTATAATCACCTATTCTTTACTCTTTGATTCTTCTAAGCATAGGATATTGTACTAATGAAAGACAATACAATTCCTTTGGAATTAAATACTACTCAGGGCTCCAATAGGTTCAAGGTAAGAGAGCTTATTTCACTCATGTAGACTCATTTCTCACTCTTCCACATTCACAGTATCAAAATTTCAAGACTAGAGTTGAACGCATCAAGGTTGATATTGTTCGACGATCTGGAATTATAGACGATGAACCCGATGAACATGGATCCTTCTTTTATGAGGCTTTATTAGGCTGGAAGGACTTGAATATGACTACCCATTTCAAGGAATTTGCAAGAGAGATCACACCACTAGTAAAGTCACTTCCTTCTATTATTCATCACAAAGACACTATTGTGGATATACTGGAGAAGCATCTTAAAGTGAAAGACAGTTTAGCCTTGGATGGGTTATTAGAGTAAGCAGACTAAGAACAACCGCAGATAGTGCATAGATAACTAATTATTTCTACAGTTTAGTCACCAAGTTAGCCAAGGACTTGGAGGGTGAATTCTATCCTTATTATCCTAGACTTCTATCATGCATTATTCCCCTTGTCTATCACCAGGACATCAAGTTACTCGAGGTATTCATGACTATAGACAATGTATTTACACTCTTAACTAATACCTTATGTAGAATGTATTCAACTGCATTGCCTATCTGTTCAAATTCCTCTCAAGACAGATATTGCCTGATCTCAAGTCTACTTTTTAGTGAGTATTCTGTTCATATTTAAGGCAATAGTTTATTGATCATTTACTTCTCTTAGTCTATTATCCAAACTATTAGGAGAAGACAATCAGACAAAGCCTTATATCAGACATTTCACTGCTGAAGCATTTGCCTTCTTACTCCGAAAGACCCGTGGAGAAGATTTAAGCAAAATCATCACTGTGATATTAGATTCATTGAAGGCAGATCCATCAGAGCAGTATGAGGAGGGATTGGCCATGTTATTCTTTGAGGCATTTAGGGTAAAGGATTATGTCTGTTATGGCATGTAGAATGTAAATCTCACTCTTTCTACTCCAATAGCAAATTGATCATCATGTTCATTCAAGAGGTATACCTATCTACAAGGAATTATTAGCACAGGCATACAAGGAGGATGTGTCTGCAGAAGAATTACCCACCACACCAGTCCAGAAATTACTCATGAAAACAACCTTGCTTACTCTTCATCATACATTCAGACAGTATTATACACCCATTATTGACTTATTACTGAATGATGTGAAGGATCAGTTGAAGACAGGCTCTGTGGATGAGAAAATATTGAGTATACAGGTATCACTGTTGACCATGTTTGTTACAGTTCGTAAAGCAAGTCGTGTAGAAAGTAGGTTACAGTGAGATTTATCAATAATATGAGGGTAATTAATCTGTTAACAAATTAGATATGGGAAGTGTCATGGCATGTATTCAGGATATTGCCAGACTTGTATTCACGAAGCCCACCAACACCTATTCCAACTATCTGTACAGTGAGCTCATTCGTTCAATTACCGGGAGTTTATGTCATGGATCATTGGAGGTTGTATCAAGCACTGGGCGTGTGTTATTGGATATAGTCAACAAATATGATAATACGGATCTTGTTTATGGATTCTATCTTTCTTTGGCCAAGTTAGAATGGCGCAACATGACACAAATAGCATTGCCATACATCATCAAGTAAGTCATCTATAACACTCAGTATTGCATAATGACTGATCCCCTGTCCATAGATATATATCCACTCACCTAGAAGCATCTCCCTATCAAACCATCTTATTCTTCTCTGAAATATTAGCCACCGGTACATTGACAATGCAGAATAACTCTTTTTCTTCATCATTCACCCCCGAAGGATTGATCAGATTTCCCGCTATTGGAAACAACAAGCTTTTTGCCGACAGTATATTGAATATCATGAATTCACCTGTAGACTGGAAAACAGAAAGAGATCTACTGAATGCTACAGATCCCAAAGTAGGAATTAATCTGATACTTGTCTGCTGTAGATGACACTCATACTTTCCTTCTTTTATTTTAGTCAGAGGAATGTCAAATATCTAAAATACCCATTCTAGCATCTGCCCTGAGTTTATTGCCCAAAATACAGGTATCAGATGATAGTGTATTTGTAGTATTAATGAACTTGTTCACATCACTCTCAGACTTCTTACAAAAGGATAAGGCCAATAATGTGATGATAAGTTCGCCTTATGTCGTAGGACATATTAACTATGTACTGGAAACATTATTGGGTCTATTTATCCAATCTCTTGCCGATATTGCCAAGAACAACGAAGCAGTGTTCACTAATATGAAGAATATTCATGAAAAGCTCATTAATGAAGTTCTTCTGACTCATTCAGCCAATGAAGTTGTACTATCTGGCGTATTCAACTATTTGGATCTTCTCAGTTCAAGGTATGTATATATAATATGCTATTAGTTTGATTGACTAATGAGAGTAATTGGTGTGTTATAGAGAGGGCAATATTAGTCTGTTTGCAGCATCACATTTGGATGGACTCTACCCGGCACTGAAGAAGAATCTCAACTCATATCACCGTAACTGCAGATTAAATACTCTCAAAATCATCAACTTATATCAACAACCCTTGATGAAGAAGGATGAAACTCACAAAAGTGATGAGATCTGTATGGTTGCTAGATTGTGTTTAGACATGGAAGAGATCGATGCTACATTTAAAGAATACCGTGACAAGATCAACTTGATTCAGAAGCTGAACATTCTTACAAGCACTAACCGTGTACCTGATCTGTATGAAGACTTTGCTCCTCGCATGGCATTGGGATTATTGACTGTCAATCTTCGTCCTTTATGGGATGAAAGCAAGAAAATCCTGATTACCTTATCCAATGTCAACAAGGAGTTATACTGGGATATCATGTTTGATGAAATCAACAAGTTCAATGATGAAAAGAAACTTGTCTGCGATGGTTTTGCCAAGTCCGTACTCGATAGAGTATTCACTCCTGATCAACAGGAAGCAACAAACGCAACAAAGACAGGAAAGATCTCCTTTGAATGTCCCACTTTGAACCATTTCCTTTATACTGAGAATAGATCATGGGCCATCATGAAAACAGAACAAGCTCAGACACTATCTATTCTTTTTGCAAAGGTAATATAGGCAATAATAACGCGAAATAAGTTTGGATACTGACATTGTTTCTTTTCAGTTGAGTCACCAAGAGGTTGGACACATGGATTTCTGGAACTATTATAACTTGTTGCTTTCTACACTGAAGGATACCCCTACTCTTACTGAATCCAAGGCCAGACACTTAGTACCTATTTTTTTCGACTTTTTGAATAATGAATTCTCAATGACATCAGAAGAAGATGAAGAGGAGGATGAGACTGAGGAGAACCAGTTGAATCTTTTGGCACGTAACAGTAAGATCATCAAGTCAAGAATGAACAGCTGGTTGTCTATTTTCTCTGTATTTGTCAACATCAAGAGTATATATAGATCACAGGAATTGAATACGGCAATGATGCGTCTCATAGCTATGGGTGATGCCAAACTTCAAATTGCAGCCTTGGAGTGTATCTTTGCATGGAAAGACCCTAATGTTAAGCCTTATGCTGATAATCTTCGTAACTTATTGGATGACATCAAATTCCGTGACGAACTCTCTACTTTCATTCAAAATGAAGAACAAATGGCTATTGATCTTGCTCACCGTGATGGTCTGATGCCTGTTGTGATGCGTCTTCTCTATGGTCGTTTGATTCAGAAGAGTAAAGCATCTAACAAGATTAACAAGAACTCTCGTAGAAAGGCCATTTTGAGTGGTATCTCATGTTGCAAGATAAATGAAATCCGTTATTTCGTCGATCTTGCCCTTGCACCATTCCAAAGTATATTGGATTTTCCTGACACACAAGTCGATGAAGAAGGTGTCGTCACTCAATTCAACTTTGATGCTCGTGGAAAGGATGTGATTGATAATATCCCTTGGAGAAAGCAATCCGGTCTTTTGAACCTCTTGGAGGACATGATCAAGCAATTTGCCACTCATATTCTTCCCTTCTTACCAGACTTTATCAAAGTTCTGTTATATATTATCAACTATGCACAGACCAGACACTTTATGGAGATTGATGAAGATGATCGGGTTCCTCAGCAAAGTAGTAAATCCAAGGAGATCAGAAGTTTGGCATTGAAACGTTTTGTAGACATGTTCAAGATAAATGGTAACTTTGAATTCAGTGCCTATATTCCTGCCATCTACACTGCCTATATCAGTGAACGTTTGGAGAACATGCCTCAGGAAACATCCCAGGATCTCTCTACTCTCACCAACTTGTTCTTGGTTTGGTCCAAGAAATCCAATCATGCTGTTTATCTCGTGAATTATGATAAGCGCGTTCTCCCCCAGATAATTGCCACCTTGGGAGTAAAGAAGATCAACGCCAATGTGCTTAATGCATTATTAGAAATCATTGAATCTCTTCTAGATGTTTGCGATAATGCAATGGAAGTTGAAGGTGAGGTATCTCTGAGAGAAAAGATTATTGTTCCTCATGTCGATCTTTTACTGGATGACCTGAAGTTCAGATTAACTTTCGGTAAAGATGATGTCGTGTTCAAGAACAGTCGATTTGCTTCACGTGAGATTGCTATTGCCGCACGCATAGCAGAATACACAACAAATGGTGAACAAGCAGCTTCATTGTTAGATCTTCTTTTACCTGGACTCAACAAACCTTCTCGAACAATCCCCGAAAGATCCAAAGAAAACATCTACAGAATCTGGGCCAAATTCATTCACATTGTTCCTGATTTCACACTGAATTCATACAGATACAACCAGTACTACCAGACTGCATCAAATTTGTTTTCTGTTGCCTATTCTCGTGCAAGTAGACAAGGCCTTCTGGATGTATTCCATGCTTTCAGCGCCCTTGATCCTCAACTGAAGAAAGTAGATGATCTTTTGGTTTTACTTAATTCTTACTCCCCCAAGCGAATTGATGAGCCTGATTATGATAAGATGCTTGATGCCTTGAGTGGTATCAGTGAAACATATTACGAGACATTCACTACTCAACAATGGGTTCCTATCTTACATCAGTTAATCCACTGTATGCATGATACCGAGGAAATGGCTATTCGTGGTTCAGCTACTCATTGTGTGAATCAATTCCTGAAGATCATCCCTGAGAAACAAGATGAACAAGAGAAAAAGAAGATGTATCAATACCTCAACCATATCATTTATCCTGCTATCAAAAAGGGTCTCCGTACTCGCAATGAACTTGTTCGTATGGAATTCATTTCTGTCTTATGTTCGTGTGTTAGGATATTCACCGATGTTCCCATCTTTGCTGATTTGGTTCGTTTGCTTGGTGATGGTGATGAGGAAGTCAACTTCTTTTCCAATATTTACCATATACAAATCCATCGTCGTACTCGTGCTATGTTACGTCTCAGTGAACTTGCTGAAAAAGAGCCCTTCAGTGTGTCATCCGTTAACAATATCTTTATACCTATTATCACAGCATTCTTCCAGGAAAGCGACCGTACAAACGACCACAATTTGCTTTTCCAATGTTCTCTCACTTTATCATCATTAGCCAAATCTTTACCTTGGGCTCATTACTACCGTCTTCTTCAGAATTACCTTACATTGGTAAAATCAACCGATGAAAAAGAGAAACTCTATGTTCGTGTTGTGATTGGTATTCTTGATGCTTTCCACTTCGATCTTCACAATTTGGAACTGTCAGATGAAACCATAAAGAACATTATGGGCCGACAAAAGGTCAGAATCGACTACCTTACAAACGAAGAGATCCATAAATTGGTCAATAAAGACACCGAAGAAGTGAAGGCGGAGGAGATTGAAGAAGTAGAAGTAGAGAAAGAAGAGAAGACGAAGTCAGAAAAGATTCACGATGTGCTTATTTCCAAGGTTTTACCTGAACTCAATATACTTTTGAATAACAATAAGAGCAGAAAATCTGTCATTGTTCGTATTCCTCTTGCTCTTGGTATCACCAAACTTCTTTGCCACCTTCCTGAAAAAACCAAGCGTGTTAATCTTCCTGGACTTTTGACATCTATTTGTCATATCATTCGTAGTAGAGCTCAAGATGTGAGAGACATCACCCGTGAAACCCTAATCAAGATCAATGCTTTCCTTGGTCCTTCTTACTTTAGCTTCATGATCAAAGAACTGAGATCAGCTCTTACCAAGGGTTACGAATTACACGTGCTTGGCTATACAATCAATGCTCTTTTACTGGATATGATGCCTACTCTCAAGGTGGGTGATCTTGATTACTGTGTACAAGATTTGGTTGATATTCTCATTAACGATATATTCGGTGCTGCTGGTCAAGAAAAAGATGCTGATGAAATGACAGGCAAGACAAAGGAGGCTAAAAGCCGCCGTAGTCCCGTCTCTTTCGAATATATTGCTAAAGTGACTCATTTCAGAAACCTGGGCTTACTGTTAGTTCCACTCAAAGATGTTATGGGACAAACTCAAAGTAGCCGTATTCTTTCAAAAGTGGATGATGTATTACGTCGAATTTCACTTGGTCTTGTGAATAATGCTGAATTTGAATCCCTGGAACTCCTTGACTTCTCTTATGGCTTGATTGCTGAAAACCTCGAAGACTTCAAGGCAGTCACGAAGACCAAAAAGAAGAAGACTCAAAAGGAGCTCAATTTCGAGGTTCAGATGAAACGTCCTACTGGTGAACCTGTTGATTATTATCGTGCCAATTGTCACAGATTTGTTTACTTTGGTCTCAGCATATTCTCCACTGCTCTCAAGAAGTCTAAGTACGATTTAAGCATTGGTGCTGTTTCTGATAGATTCTGTAAACTTGTTACTGCAGTAGGTAACACACTTTATACGAACCAAACTACCAATGTTGTACTTGCTGCTCGTATCATGTGTAAGCTGATCACTCTGCCTATTCCAAATATCCCTAATGCTGTTCCTGAATGTGTGAAGCGTGCTTTTGCTCTGATTCAAGCATCCGGTAGCTCTAAGAGTAGTACAGTGCAAGTGTGTATTAAACTCTTGACTGTTTGTATCCGTGACAATAAGAAAGCTGTGTTGAATGAAGCTCAATTGACATACATCCTTAACTTTGTCCGACCTGATATGGAAGATATTGAACGTCAAGGAACCATATTTGCATTGATCCGTGCTATCATTTCTCGTAAATTCATGGCCCCCGAGATGTACGATATTATGGATTCCGTAGGTCGTATCATGGTAACTAATCAAAGCAAGGAGATCCGTGAACAAGCACGTATTGTCTACTTCACCTTCTTAATGGATTACCCTCAAGGAAAGAACCGTCTTAAGCAACAGATGAGCTTTGTCATCACAAATCTGGAGTATGTGTATGAGACAGGTCGTGAATCAGTTCTGGAGTTATTGCATCACATCATCACTAAATTCGGTGACGAAATTCTTGCTCCTTATATCGACTCACTGTTCTTGGCATTAGTTATGCGTCTGATCAATGACGATTCTTCCAAATGCAGAGAAATGTCTGCCGCTTTACTGAAATCTCTTCTTGTTCGTAGCACTGATCGTATGAACACTGTTTATAAACTGCTGAATTCATGGCTGAAGGAATCCAGTAAGCCTAGTCTTCAAAGAGCCGCGTGTCAAGTCTATGGTTTAGTCATTGATACATTTGGTGTTCAGGTTCGTCCTCAAATCGATAACTTGCTCATAGAATCTACTGCCATTCTCGCACACGGTAAAGAATTGGCTGATGAGTTAGCTGCAGAACAACAAGCCGACGAGGATGAAGACACCACGCATATGGATGTAGAGCTCGAATGGGAAATTGTTTATTACACCATTAATACGTTTGCTAAAATCACCAAAACATTCCCCAAGGTTGTATACAGTTCTGCTACTGAACCTATATGGCATATTATCCAACATATGCTTTTATATCCTCATTCCTGGATTCGCTCATCTGTCACAAGACTCTACGGTGTTTATTTTGCAGGGGTTGATCCTATCAATCGCATGATCTTGAACACATCCACACCTTGTTCTTACTTGGATAAAGATACGCTGCGTATGTTAGCTACTGACTTTTTGGAACAACTGAAGAGTAACTACCTTACAAAGGAACAGGCTGATCAGATTGTGAAGAACTTGTTTTTCATTGGTAAATGTTTCTATAACATGCCTGATACAGAAGATGTGGAAGTGGGAGAACCTAACGAGGAGATTGTCATTGATGATGCTCGTGATGAGGTCATCGAAGAAGAGAGTTCAGATTCAAAGAAAGTGCTTGATAAGATTAACCAGGAAGCACACAAAAGGTCTCTTAATTGGTTATTCAGAAAGGCTTCATTCACTGCTCGTGGTGCTGCTATTCGTAGAATCAAGAGTGGGTTTATTTTGGTAAGTTGAAACTTTGTATATCTTATATATCTAGATTCTAACGTTGATGTTTATAGCGTGCATCTATATTCAAATGGTTTGCAGCCATGTGTAATACAATGACACCAGATCAACTTCCTCCTTACTTGATGCCTGTCATAGCCCCCATCTATCGTACAGTACATGAAGAAAACAAAGCAGAAGGATTTGGTAAGTGCGATCATTGTTATCACTTTAACATTTTATTAATCCTCAAATAATAGATGAACTTAAACAACTGGGTAATGAGGTTCTCGGTTTATTACAAAATAAAGCAGGTCCCAGTGTCTATTTTGCGGTATACCAACGTGTTCGTCAACAGGTATTAAAGGCTAGAGAAGACCGTAAATCAAAAGATGCTATATTGGCTGTATCCAATCCCACTTTGGCAGCCAAACGTAAACTTAATCGTAGTGCAAAGAGTAGTGCAAACAAAAAGAAGCGAGTTCACTTGTAAAATGTATATATAGAAACAATTGTAGAATAAAAAAAGATGTAATATTATAAGTTCTTTTTCTTTTATTATTCTAAAGTTTTTAGAAGATTAAATTAATGATATGTAAAATTACAAGAGTTGTGCATGCACATCTAGGCAAAGATGACTGTCTTCACCATGTGTTTTCCAGCCAGATTGTCAGTAGGGAAATTGTAGGTAACAGTCTTTGTGATGGCTCCTACTTTAAGCTTTAACTTGATGACACTGGATGAAGCCAGTTGAGTAGGATTGGATACTGTGAGGCGGTATGTATCGGGGAATGTTTCTCGAAATAGTAGAACACAAGGGGTATCGGATGTTATGGTTGTGTTTTTCCAAGGAGTTACATAAGTACCAGGAGTCCAGAAAGCAATAGAAATCATATCCTGAGTAGCACTGTAGGCAGCATTGATTTGAGGATCACTTGCTCTGAAATCAAGGGATATGGGTAAGTTGTTTGTGTTGATGTTGTCGTGAAACTGGGTATGAGAGATTCCAGGCTGAACGATGTATTGTGTTAAGAGGCCAGTTGTATTTGTGATTGTGTGCCTTATATTGGCTCCAAATAACTGTTGAGTCTCGTTTCCAACGGAGACGCCAATATCTGACCAATTAGCAGTTTTGAATTGAGAATGCACAAACAGACTTTCATTTGTAGGGAAGTAATATCCAACGCGATCATGCCAGATACTTCTTGTTGTAGTTGTATAGGTGGTATTTGTGTTCTTGCGAGCACCATTGACATAGATGTCACCTCTACGACGACGTTGATCGAGGATAGTTCTTAATGGAGCGTCTAAATTTTTCGACTCAGTGGGACCGATCTGGACTGCATAACCTTCAGGGAAAAAGAAGAAGGTTTTCTGGAAACGCAAATTCTGATTGACAGGATTGACGAAGTCAAAGACAGCTATACCATTATTCAAGTCTGTTGCACCCCCAACAAATGGACTTATTCCATTCACATCGTGTGAGCACTTCAAAACGGTTCCTCCATAATCTACGGTAGTTCCTGGAATATATTCCCAATCCCAAGCACCAGAGACATCTATATATTCATCCCCATCTACATAGGTGTAAATATTACCATCACTCAGATGGAAGCCATATGGATTTTGGAGATTGACACATTCGGAGTTAGTGGTACGATTGGAATACATCTTCAATGCAGTGATGTAGTTGGGAGCACGGTGCACCTATTAAACAGGGAGTCAATAAAGAGTAGTGTAACCCAACAGGTTTGTGACTTTACCAAATAATCAGCGCTATAAAAGTAACGGGTTCCAATCAAATTTCCTTGATTTGCAGAAGTAGCTGTGTCCGTTAATCTATCAGTGATAGAATCTACTCTGGGTTCTTCAGTCCAGTGATCTGAGGCATCGCTGATCATTTCAAGATTGATTTTAACTCCTCCACTACCTTGACCCTGAGAGTACTTGTTGGAGACCATGCGACCAATAGAACTATACTGCCACATTAATTTGTTAGTTTTGGTGGAGTGTATGTCGGCCATGATCATCCATTCAGTGCCTGCTAACAAGGTAGTGAATACTTGTTCAACCTCCAGGGTAGGAACAAGAGAGGTGTTTTTGGTTTCAATGAACAAGTGGAGAAGTTCATTGATGTAATCTTTTCCGTAATTTCCAGTATATAGTATTCCCTTATGTTGCATAAATGAACCATCGGCCTGAATACCATCAGCTCCAACTACTTCATTGATGAATACAGATCCATACAGTATATCAATGGCCTGCTGAACAATGGTGCTGTCATTCACCTGAAGACCGTATGTGACACCGATGGAGGCAATATCTGCAATATTTGCACCTGTTATCACTGTTGCATGAGGTGGTGGATTTAATACTCTATCGAATCCTCTCTTCTGAATACGGGCACATTCACTCAATTGATGAGCAGATAACTTGTCTAAGAGCAATAAACAGACATTGCCAATCAGACTTGGGACTGTGACTGTATTAGGAAACCAATTTTCATTCCATAGACCGGGAGTACCACAATCGCATTCACCTGCTTTACCCCCTTTGCTCATACAAAGGGTATTTGTGTAATCGTTTGCAAACCAATACCCCAATGCTGATTGAGTCTTATTCAAGAAATTGGCGTTCAGTGAGGGCATTAGAACATAACCGGTAGCCAGTCTAACTATTTATGTTATAAGTTTAGTGAGACAATGGAAAAGATCAAGGGTTGTATTCAATCTACCTGTGTGGGATAAGTGGGTTAATGCAGGCCAGCTTGCTTTTCTATTTTAAGCCGAAAATAAGGTAATTAATAGGTGTCACGAAATTAATTTGTCTGTAAGCCAATTTCTCACCTCGCACCACAACCACTCTGGTAATTCACGCTCTTCCAGGAACCATCAGATTGAATTGTGTCTGCACTAATAATCATTTCATAGTGTTAATGTCTGTTTATTCTGTTCGAGTATATAACATTACACTCTCTGAGTAGAATCTTGATCGTAATCGTTATCATCACCAATGATATTACCCCTACGACGTATGAGTAAATGTCTCATGTCCTCTACTGAAGGAGTGGGAACTGCATAGACAGTACTAACAAGAGTACTGGCAGCTACCAAAAGAACAGTCTTCAACTTCATCACAACTATTAATATAAAGGAATGGGAAGTAAATAGGTAATGAAAGAAGAAAGAGAGAGAGATGTATGAGATATACAGTCAAGAGGGATTGGATATTTATATAGGAAATAGATATCTGGATGAGATTGACTCTTAATATCTGGCTCTTGTATACCTTCCTTATTATGTCTATTGTTTTCCCCTTATTCATTGTTTTAATGGTGGTTTTTACTCAAATCATACATCTCTACTTCCTATTATAACCAATTGTAGATAGTAGATAGATGTATTCTTTATGTGCAATAAGAGTAAATATCTTACAGAGATATCTCCTCTCTTTTCATGTGATATTCCGACTATTTAGTGGTGATACGTCCATTACTTTCTATTGCAAGGCTAATCGCATGCAGTTCAAGAGATAGTATCATGTTCGTATTACTTTGTATACTACCCATATACACCATTGAATATGAATGCATGGAATCATTCATTGGTTATGTTCTTGTCAAGAGATTTCTTACTATTTATTTATAGTATATTGTTCTACCATGGGTGTGACACCTAATTATTATGGTCATACAGGCTACATCTATTTTAATGCAGTTTAACAGTCTATTGAAGCACTCATCTAATTAACAACTGGTACAATCAAGAGTCCACCTGATGAATTCCCCTACTTTTTTTGAGTTCATATCAACTGCTAATCAGTAATAATACCAAATACAGTAATCATCTTGAACAGTTGAATCATATCGAGTACTCTGTTGCTTAAAATAAACATTGTATACATTTAGTATATTCATCCTTGTATCCCTCTTCATATATCCAAGTGTATCCATCTTGTATGAACATGTACTAAGCAGGTGTGATTGTGCTCGAATTAGATACAAATGGTATCAGACCAGTTATATGCTACATCATTGGTATTCAAGATAGCTGTTATCTCGATATCCACTAGTCAGTCTGGATACTCCTCTGAATTCCCTCTTGAGATGACAGACCCAGGAGCCGATTGGTTTCTAGAAAAAATGATGGAGTCTCAACAATGAGGAATGAAAACTCCATGGTGATAAATTGAAACTCCATATCAATTTCCATACTGGGAAATAGGACAGTTTCCTTACTAGGAAGTTTTCCCAATTAAAGGAATAATATTTATTCTGAAGACACTACATTGATATCATGATTAATAGAAAAGTGAATGAAAAACAAGAGAATATCACACAATGGCTTTTATTATTGAATATGATGCAAGTAAGTGTCTATACAAGAACAGAGTTTATATTGTTTGTTTAGTTGTATTAAGTAGCCAAGAGAATAATTAGATATGGGTGGTACATACATGAACGCGACGGGATAGTCAATAAAGAGCATAGGAACTGGATATACTTTTGACATGGTGATATGTCATGGTAACCAGAAATTCATGCATCTAATATATGTTTCATAATAATATACTTGGTTTGTTGTCAATTGTATTTGTGTTTAGAGTTTAATACTTGATCTTACATAGCATGGCGTCTGAGAGTGTATTCTACTGCGAATGAATATTTCGGTTATTAGATACAATTCAGTAGCTGATATTCTTGAATGAAATCAGGTGAATAAATAGAGTAACACGATAAAGGAGGAAAGGGTAATGTGGATGTCCTTATAATAAATTCAAATACTACAAATGCATGTTACATCATTTCATTGAATGGCTGGCTCTCTTTCTATCAGATTCATAACTGATTGACGACATTTGTTTATTCTTTGTATATGGAAGAATAATATTCTATATACCAGGTATCTCATTGACCTATTGTTATTCTCTCTCAAAAATGGCAATGGAATGGATATGTATAAGAAACGTGTCATCCCAGACAGGTAAGTTACGTGATCTATTATTAGCTTAGAGTCTTACTGACCATCTATACTAATCGGACTACAGCTGCTAAAATATGATTGATTAAGATAGAATATATGCCCATCTTTTGTAAATAAACCCATAAAAACCTCTTGGTGTAGTTTCAGGTTCGATATCAGTTTATCACCTGTTTTTCATGCTGTCAAACCAGAAGTATGAAATAATGTATATGATTAACCGATAGATTCATCATATTATTGATTAGATACACGAATCCTTGTATGAAGCATAAAAACCATTGCTATCCATACATCAGTTGGCGTGCATGTTATCATTTTCGTGTCAATCTTTACAGTTGATCCACAAGTACTACTCTCATCATTGAATCTGAACTCTCTCTTAAACTCAAATCCTAACTTAGGTTATCTGATTTTAGATCTGATTAAATTCTGATTATCAATCTGCATTCAATTGTGTTTACTATAAAGAAAGACACTAAGAAAATGAAAAGATGCAATTTTTGTATATAAAACCTTCTGGCGTATAGTCGTGCCCATCGAGGCCCATTGTCTGGACAGAAGAGAACTTTATTTCTGCTGTGCTGCTGTCATTTATATTAGCGGCAAAATTAAAGATATGTATCAGATGGCACATGTCATCAGCTTAGGCTTGTAATAAATATTATAGTAGGTACAGTGCCATTACTGTCAGAAAATATCACTTACAAACACAGTTCATCTTTTGCAGGGCTCATATATAGCCAGAAAGAGTGTTAATATAGGTGCACATAAACAACCCAGGTTTACCATGATTACTATTGTTTAATATATATGTTACACAGTATCATCACTACGAGGATAAGGTTTTTGCCTTTTTACTCTTTCAACATGCCTTATCCAGCCCCATGAGCTTACTCGAACTTGTTTTATTTGGTTTGGGTTAGCATGTAAAAGAAGCTTGACATATGTGATATTTTGAGTACTGCCAATACTTTTTAAATGGTGATACCTGTATAGTCCAGCTTGTTCGTTCAAACTCACCACTATTGTCAACCAGAATTTCTTTCCGTTTCATCTTTTTAATCCTTTAACATTGAGTAATGGATGAATAATATTATTGAGCAGACATGCATCTCTTTCATCAGCAAAGGATTCACTTCCATGCATACACTGTCAAAGAGCATAATATTTAAAGTCAATTATTTTTGATAGGTTAAGTACAAGCTGTTTATTAATTACAAATAGTGACCCTGTATACTTATTCATACACCGATTGAATCAACACGTAAATATACCCCTCTCCCCTCTTCTTCTGCCTTCATTTCATGCGTGTTCGTGTATAATGTAACAGTCAGTGCATTAAGTGCTTATATGGCAATATCAATACGAAATATAGAAAAGACAGAGAGCTTATTATTATTCTATCCTATCTCAGGGATATACTCAGATATACCGCCCCCAGGTTCACCTTCTCGTTGGTTAAGCCTATTAATCGAGAAGATACTACTTGAAGCCCCATACAAATAAACACGTCTTTACACACATATTAAATGAAATAAGCCATTCAACTGTACTCATCTTACAATGTATTATGTAATCATAGTCCCATTGTACTTTTTTTAGATCTACATTTAATCCATCTGTTTCCATAACAACCACTGCCTACTGATTGATAAGATATGTAACCATCTTTTCTCTAAATACATTTTCCTTAAATTTCAAAGTCACAAACATTTTCCATCACAGCTCCTTCATTTTTGTTTTCTTTTTTTTTTCTTCGTAGCAGCCCTTTTTTTTTCTTTTGTTCTATTCAAATTTCACTATTTACTAGATATTACTTTCTATTCAGTGTAGATACCACTAAATAAATAGAAAACAGAGTATATCTACAGTGAATATTAACATGTATAAGAGTATCAGAGCCAATACTATACGGAATATAAAGATAAGGACTCATTTATCAGTTCACTCTCGTATCAACCAGTCACTCCTAACCGGTACACGCATTGTATTACTTCGTCCTACTGCTGCAGCTCAAAGAGGTCTTCATTTACCCCGAGAATTATTACGTGCTGAATTAAAGACAACTAAAAATATCATTGCGGATGAAAAAGAAACGGTAACTTCAAGAGCTGCTGCACTTGCTAAAGAACAGCAAGTTATTAAATCCACACCGATTCCCACCACAACTGCTGCCACCACGACTGCTACTGTTCAGAAGCCCAAGAAGACTTTATGGCAAAAAGTGAAGGACGAAGCTGTCCATTATTGGCATGGTACTCAATTATTAGGTCTTGAAATTAGAATCTCATCTAAATTGACATGGAAACTCTTGCATGGTAGCAAATTGACCAGAAGAGAGCATCGTCAGGTAAAGTTAAATCTGTTGGTAACCATAGTAATGTAAACTCATATTTTTCTGCATATTTAGTTACGTCGTACTACCACTGATCTGGTACGATTAGTTCCATTTGCTTTCTTCTTGATTGTACCTTTTATGGAATTGTTACTTCCTGTTGCACTCAAATTGTTCCCCAATATGCTTCCCAGTACTTACGAGAGCAAATCACAAGAAGTAAATAGTGGACAGCCCATTGTTTTTTACCACTGAAATAATTAACCACTGAATTATTATAGGAGGAGAAGAAGCATAAGCTAGTCAAGGTCAGACTGGAAATGGCTAAATTCTTACAGGAAACTATCTCAGAATCAGGATTTCCCGGATCTGATCATGAAAAGGCTGCTCAGGAATTCACTGACTTCTTTAGAAAGGTGAGAATATTGTCTTTATGTCATTTTCACTTGATAATTAACCCTCCTATCTAGATCCGTATGACAGGTGAACAAGCTTCTACTGAAGACCTGTTGAATGTAGCCAAGCGTTTTGAAGATGAGCTAACCCTGGATAATTTATCTCGACCCCAGTTAGTATCTATGTGTCGCTATATGAATATTAATTCATTCGGTACAGATAATTTCTTGCGTTTCCAAATTCGTAACCGTATGCGTCAAATCAAAGCAGATGATAAGGTGATTCAAGCTGAAGGTATCGAGAGTCTGACTATTCCTGAACTGTCCAATGCATGTGCTTCTCGTGGTATTCGCGCTGTAGGAACTTCTCCTGGTCGTTTAAGAGATGAACTGGCCCAGTGGTTGGATCTTCATTTGAATCATCATGTTCCTTCTACACTCTTGATTCTGTCAAGAGCATTCAGTTACACTGATAGAGGAATGACTACAGAAGAAGCATTGAAGGCCACATTCAACAGTTTGCCCGATAATCTTGTGAATGAAGCAGAACTTCAGGTATTGGAGCAAGTCGGAGCTAGTACATACAAGCAGAAACTGGATGTGTTGGAACAACAGCAAGAGTTGATTGAGGATGAATTAGAACAGGAAGAAAAGGAAGAAAAGGCTAGATTGGAGGCTGCTCAGGTGGCTGAAGAGAATAGATTGGAGGAAGAGAAGAAGGAGAAGGAGGCTGCTGATAAGAAGGATGAGTTCATATCTGATCAGGATGTGAAGGTAAGCGAATCATTATGGTAGTAGACGTGTTTACTCACTTATAAACACATATAGGCTATTGAACACAAGGTTGAGGCACCTGCTCATGTTGAGGAGAAGCCTGCTGAGACAGTTATTAGTGAAGATATACCATTATCTGATGAGCAACGAACTGAGCTTGAAGAAGCTTTGAATAAGTTACGTACTAAGGTCAATGTATTGGAAGAACGTGCTCAATTCAATGAGATCAAAGTACAACACGAAGATTATAAAGAGGTAAAGGATGGGAATACATATACACTTACAATAAGATAGCAATAACCATTATCATTTAGCTTATTGAGGAGCTCAAGGATTCCACCAAGCGTGATGCAGACAAGGCCACATTACGTATGAGTAAGAAATTAGAGAAGATGCTCAAGACATTGGATAAGGAATTAGACTTATTGGAGACATCTTCAGATAAGAAGACAGAGGAGGAAACTAAGAAATAAAAGGTGTACAGTTCATATGTCATTTACTGCATGATTCTCTAATATTTATTATAAGATCTCAGTCAATAAAATGGTCATACTGCATTTATACGCATTTTGCATTATGCATCTAGCTTTTTATATTATTGAAAGAAATACCTGTTAATCATAGAGAGTTCTCATCTATGTGCAACATCATCCTTTACCCATGTGATAGATGCTCTTTACCCTTTGACAAATGTACATTAAATACGAAGGAAGTAACCCAGTTGTAAGGGACTGCAGAACATTACTTACGACATCTACCCTAATACTATTGGTAATTGTATATTATGTGTTACTCGAACGCCTCATCCTCGAATAACTTGTGTCAATGTTTTTATTATATTTTATATCAATGACTTGTATATCGGGACCAATACCCCGGTGAGATAGAACACATAAAGCATTCATCATATCGGATGACCATTGACCTCCCTTTGATTATAACCATGATCAAGCGCAGTAGAAGACTCTTATCACTGCTATATATAATAATAAAATGTTAATTAGGTTAATTGCCTGTTTACTATGTGTAGCAATCTGTAACAATAATATCTGGATCTGAATGTATGCGGATACTATAAAAATCTTTATTAGCTGTTTCCCTTTAATTTTTTAGCAGAGATGTATCCCCTTAGAAATGATCTACATTCAATAGGATAGACAGTTAAGGATAAGAATAAACTAGTTTGTTACCATGGCATGTCTGACTTGTTTCCATGACAACCTATGTAACCATGACAGTTTCTATTCGATGTAAGCTGGTTGTGATTGACATTCAGGCATAATCGAATACCAAGGCCTTTCCCTCATGTTACATTACTATTTAACTCCAATAAAATTAAGTTTATTGTCCAATAGAAACAGACTTCAATTCAAGTAGGTGTTACTGATTAAAGTAGAGCAGCAAGAAGCGATTACTATTCCATAATGAATCTTCACCTTGAATAATTACACAAGAATAAAATTAATAAAGAATAACTCTGCATTCATCCTCCTCTCTTTTCTTCTTCTTTCCCCAATAGTTATTTATCTCTGAAGAAATTATACCATTTTATATCAACTGCAAGCTGGTTATTGCTTTTAATTCATCATCCTTCATCCACTCTCTCTTTATATACAAATACAGCATGGTTACACTACAGAAGATTGTAAATATCAGTTATTACTATTATTAGTGGGTATTAATCTTCTTTGTATTGAACAGCTCACAAGAATAACTGAAACTCGCTGGTCGAAACTATATGTTACCATGGCATTTATTCAATGTGTGTTCATCATCGCACTACAGGCATCTATCTGCATCCAGAATACAGCACAGGCTAATCTACTACCACAGCCTATCATACAAACATCCAATGTACTCATATCCACAATAAACAATGATGATCTCACACAACAGGCAGCTCATCGATTAGGCAGAATCAAATGGGAGAATATTGCCTTTATTGGATTCCAAGGATGGTTCTTTGGAATGGCAGTAGATGCAGTAAAGTATATAGACTATTGTCTCGATTGCTCTGAACTTACTTGGGTAAAATTTATTTAGACTATCTATCAAAATACAGCTGAGATATTAGTACTCGCAGTTTTAAACTGTCTGTGTGCTATTATGGGTGCACTCCAAGTCATCGATTGTCGTAAATGGCTGAAATTATTATCAGATACACCTCATTCAACTGCCCCACTATTGATTGCAGAGAAACTAGAGATTACTCTATCAGTATTCATTCTCGCATTTGCCTCGGCTATGTGTTATCTCAGTTTCCAGATGTCAAAACAGTTCGGATGGAATATCTATAAGAAGATAGGAGCAGATGTTCGTATTCAGAGTAAGGAACCCCCCATTTTCAGAAACCATTGACACTTATTTATTCACTCATTTACTGTCTAATAGAAATGTATAAGATATTTCAATTCTTTGTGTTAGCATTGAAGATTGATATTTACACTGAATTTGTTGTCTCTTTATTCTATCTGATACAGTTCAATATATTCAAAGAGTCTAGATGGGATACCTGGATTCAGATTGTGGTGGCTGTAGCTATGCTTCCAATGCTCTATTTTGCAAGAACAGCGGTAAATTATAGCTTGATTGTTTGAGTGTTCATATATGTTTATATTGATTGCCATTTATAGGGAAGTACCGAGAGTATTGGAAGAATGGTTACTTTTATCACCTTCCAAGGTATAGTCATTGTGCATTTTGCATTGATTCTGAAGCAGACATTAGATCCTAATAATAACTGGTATACATGGATATGCTTTGGTAACTATTATAATAATGGGATTATGCATATACATATTGATTTTACTATTAGTATCATTTGGAATGGCCATTTGTATCACGACAATGGTATTGGGTTCACTTTGTATGAAGAACTTTGACCAAGGATTACAACCTTATGTACAAAGAGGATCAGCCGACAAGAAGAAACTGAATGATCTAGAACTGAACAAGACCAACACAAACGAGACATGGAAGATTGATGATAATTAGAAAAAGCAAAGGAAAAGAACAGTGAACTTGATGTGTATTTACTAATAAACAATAATACATTTCAAAACATATTTAGATCACACCTATAATGGACTACAGAAAACACATAATAAAAGTAAAAACAATAGAAATAAAAAACGAAATAGACTTGAACTAAGAATTAGTTTATTTGGGTAAATCACTGTATGTCATTAGTGTTTACTGCCCTGTCTTAACATTAACAACTGCTGAGATCGGAAGGATTCATAGTGAATGATGGAGGTAGTCTCGATCAAGTCCTGTAGGTGTGTTCTTGTAAGGAAGTTACGGAGATGAACAAACTCACAGTGATTCTCATCCTCAATAAGAATAGAACCACTCTTCGTCTTCCTTCCTATCACCTTCTTTCCACCCACAATCACATGCTTCTCAGATCCCACGACTGCAAATGGTAGTAAACTCTGATAGAGAAATATAGGTTAGAGATGAACATAGATAGCAATACATTCTTCCATTTGTTTTACTTACTCTAATACTGGCATTTAAGACCCTTTCCTCATCATCATAATCACCAATACTGTCATATGGATACAGCTCAATATTATGATAGGCTAGTCCTTCGTTGATCTAGAGAACAGAGTATAAGAATATACCTATAAAGATATAAATAGCTTACTCTTTTCTTAAAAGCAGCCCTTTCAGTCAATGTGAGTGAATCTGATTTAGCAATGACTGGTACTACATTGACAATCTGTACTAACTTCTTGAGAACAATGATATCTAAAGGCTTTAATCTACATAGTCAGATCAGTACAAAGTATGGACATCTAGAGTCAACTCTCTATTTACGAATGACCAGAAGGAGCAATAAAGTATAGACAGCAATGTACTCGATTATCTTGTATCTGTCTCTCCCTTTGTGCTGTGAGTTCTTTACGTAAATAGGTTGAATGTTGATCTTTGATATACTTAATAATAGGTTCCCAACTACCATATATATATATATAAGGAACAGATCTAGTATCACCCATGTTCCCACTTACCAATCTACATTATCTACCTGATCTCCATAGCCGGGAGTATCCACAATATTCAATCTCATTTTGACACCCCTTTCTTCAATAGCTGAAAGATAAGCAAAAAGAAAGGGTTAAGGAAAAAGGAGTAACAGGAAGAGGTGTAGGGGTTAAGACAGAGATATAATAAGCATTCAGGGTGAAGTAAGCTAGTTAGGAGTGAAACAACAACAACAACAGAAAAGTGTTTATGTTGAATAGATGGGAATCCAATCTCAAGAGTTGGGAATGGAATTTTCACTTACCATGAGAAACAGCAGTAATCTCAGTGGTCTGTCTGTCGATTCCACCTACCTCTTGTCTGCCTTTACTATCAATCAGATGTGAGGCAAACAGTGTATTGATGAGTGTGGACTTTCCTAATCCAGTTTGTCCTAGATTTAATGCATTTAGACAATGAAGATCTTAACTTGTGGGTCCTTACCAACAACCATGACATTCAACTGGAATCCTCTCTTTAATGACTTCTTCTCTATTTGTTGTGTTATAGTATCGAATCCTACATAGGAGTCAAGAATAGCCCTCTGTAGAACCAGCTTAGTAACGAGTGCATGTTTACTCTGATTATACCTACTTTGGGTTCAGATACAATAGTCATTGTTAGTTAAGGAAAATGAAGAAAGAAGCAGGAAGAAGATGAAGTTAAATAAGAATAAATTTGGATATAAATAGACATATAGTTGTTTGAACGAACATTATACTGGGGGTTATGTTCACTTTCTAATTTAAATAGGGCTGACCATCTCGCAATAGGATGCATTGTTGTGTTACAGTGTAGAGATTGAGTGCCTTTTGGGCAATTGTTTCACTACACCAATCCATCACGTGGTAATAGAGGAATTTTTTTTTCTTACTCTGAGGTAAATTTCCCTCTTTATTCCTTTTATTCTTTTAAACATATCACACCATAGGAACACACATGGACACTGGCTCATCCTCCACACCTGAAATATGGGTTAATACTACTCCAGTGGATGATACTCACTTATATCGAAATCAGTCCTCTCAGATGAGTACACACTCTGATGACACTGGGTATAGTATAGTCACGGCTACTCATTCTTCTATTCATACAACTGTCGACAACACAAAGTCTCCTACGCTCAAGACCAATGACAAAGATCTGCGGCATCAATATGAACAGGAACCAGAGAGAATACCTGATGTGGCTACAGAAATGGAGAAATGGTATGCATTGACAGACAGGTAAAACAGATGAGTATTTGTCGTTGAATCTATTACTTATTCTGGTTTCAAAAAAAAAAAGATATGGATTCCTGCGTGATACCTACCAATTAGATGCCAAGTAAGACTTCCAATTTAGAAGTTAATAAGCGATATCATAGTTAAAATACAATAACTTAGAGCAAAGGAAAAGGAAGTAGAAAGAGCTGAGAAATGGGCCAAGATGTCTATGGCGACTGTCATAGAGGATGAGCATGTTCATACTTTTACTTATACACATAAGGTGAGGAATGATGACATGAGAGAGGTAATGGATCTAATGCTTAGTTCATTGAAGTTCAAGAAAAGGGTGTTCAAGGGTATTCCGGACTGTTGGAGAAGGGATGCATGGTAAGAGTGGATTGAGGAAGAATTGTGATTTTTCGGGAATTGTTGATGTTGATGTTGATAGGTATTATATGATTACTGACTGTCTGACATCTGCCACCAATGACAATAAATTGCGTTCCACATATGAGGTATGTGGGCATATGGGTTATCATAATTTATTACTGATGTGTATTACTATCAGACATTACTGCAGAAGGAATCACCTCACGAGAGACAGATTGATCTGGATATTCCTCGTACATTGAGGGATCATATTATGTTCAAACAGCGCTATGGATCTGGGTAAGTCATTAGTATCATTGGAGAGAAACATAAAAGGATTGATTGTTTGTATTCAAGTCAGAGAGCATTATTCAATGTGTTGAGAGCATTTGCCAACTATGATGAGGAGGTAGGATATTGCCAAGGGATGACAAATATAGTGGCCACCATATTGATGTACTGTGAAGAAGAGGTAGATGTTATACACAGAACATAAGAGCTGTGTAGTAATATATTAAGTTAGAGAGCATTCCTAGTATTGACACATATGTTCAGGAGAGATAAATTACACAATCTGTATGTCCCAGGATTCCCTACTCTTATGGAAAGTTTTTATGTTCAGGAAGCTCTATTGAACAGATACATGCCTAAACTATATCATCATCTGGTATGTCTGTGTATTATGTATGCATCTACAATGACTAACCAGAGTATAATAGGGTGATCTAGGCTTATCCAGTGATATCTATGGAACCAGATGGTATATTACTCTATTCTCAGGTGGAGTAGTCAATTATCACACCCTGCTGAGGATATGGGATGCCTACTTCCTCTGTGGCTATGACATATTCTTCTTTGTGGCTATATCTTTATTGAAAGAGCATGAAGGTAATAATAAGAGACAGGGCATTGGCGATGATATTGATGTGGGTTATAGATAGATTAATGGAATCAGATCTGGATGGTTGTATGCAAATACTAGGGTCTACAATGAGTGTATCAAATGATGATAAATTCATGAAACAGATCGAAAGGCTTTCTGACAAAGAGAGCAGGAATGGAACAATCAAGAGTCTGAAGATGAGTTACCAATCAAAGCAGGAATGATCGACTCGGAATAGACATCTGCTACTGTTACAAATACTTTATTACTTACTTATACTAATTATCTTAATATCCTAATACCTCATCTCATTTCTTCCTCTTGTTTATTACACCCATATACAGACTTGCATCATATAAATAATATAATACACTCATACATCTTCTTTAAAGTGGATTTCAAGTGTAATCCCCGCGTTAATTTCTTCTAATGCTAGATTCTTGGATGACATGTCCAGATCAGACTTGGATAGTATCACTGAATGAGTCTGATTCATAGTAATCATAAACACTGTATTAAGCCACAGGCTGAACATCCTCTTATCCTTATCCTACATTAAGTATCCCAGTTCATTAGATGTGGGCTTATCTCTTAACAACTGACTCTTACATAAAACACCATCATGAAGTCTCCCACTATTGGATCTATTTCCAAGTCATTCAGCTCAACTCTCATAATCGTCTCATTGGAATCACTCTGTTGACATCAGTTAGAGACATGGAATATAATAGTTGTGCTTACTGATTTACCTGCATCAGATTGATACTGTACACACACTCTCTGTCCTTATTGAGTATCTTCAATGAAGAACACTTCTCAGGTAAGAACTGTATTGCAATACTGGTGATGGTCAATGAAGTATCTTCTGAATAGTCCATGTGATTCGATAGCAAGTACTCGTAATACTGAACATATCTTATTTGACTAGGTATGGTGACACCCTATATATATATATATATACACACACACAGTTAGAAGACAATGTCATCCATAGGAGTATATATCTACCCTCGTGTCCTTTGTTCTCATCTGCCCATACAATTCCATGGCTTCTGTGGCTGTACTACATATATGCATATGCAGCAACAGTGATGAGATCATAGTGCCTGTTCTTCCCTTACCTGCCTTACAATGTATGGCCACTACATTATTTTCATCTTCATTCAACCAAGCAGAGGCATCTTCACAAAAATCCAGTAATAGATGAAATGGAGGCGCTTGGTGATCATAGAATGGGTAATTCTTAGCTAATTAAAATTCGAGTGGTGAGTGAGGAGCTTAGGATGATGGTTCTTCATTTACTGTTATCAAACCGGGTATCAGCATATAACTTTTCTCTTCGCCTGTCAACTGAAGTCAGTGTTTATACATAGGCGATAAAGGAATAGCTTACAGGTTGTATACTTTATAATGACCTGCGTGGCGAGTATCCAAAAACCTGATAGGCTTATTTTAATCACAAAGAACCATATGTGTGTACTCTCCTTACTTCTTTATGTCCTTTACTGTGTTCCGATAGAGTCCTTCCAGTCCTTCAGAAGGATATGACATGGCTATAATGTTATCTGTGATATCTGTAGTGTACAGTCAATACGAGTTGTTTATGAATAGTATCATAATTACAAGATAAGTCGAGGTTGTACCCATCTTCTACTAATCTGTTCCTATTCAATGAGACGAATGTACGTATCCAGTTAAACATCCAGTGCTATATATAATATTAGTGTAATGGTAGGATCATAAATGAGATATGCCCAGCAATAATGATAGCAGGAACAGGGTGTGTACATATATGGTTTGTCAAATATATACTCCACTGTAAAACACGTGATCCCATTCTGTTCTTTAATAGACGATTGTACGATTCCCATTGTTCTTCTAGACTTCTAACCAATGACACAAGAAGTACCCACCCAAGATGAGGGCATAGTCAACGATGTCATTACTTCTATTATGACACCAGGATATACAGCAAATAGAATTATTCGTATTATGAATTATGCATTTTATGGGCTATTTATCACTCTCCTGTCACTCTTGTATCTCTCAGGTGGAAATATCCATGTACTGGCCTTATTCTTATTGTCTGTATGTCTCTTTGTGACAATAACCTGGTACATGGCAATAAGACTTGAATAAGAATACACATACTAAACACCCTTCATAGGTTTCTAGGTGAAATAGAACGACAGAAAGAAGAGGAAAAGAGTAAACAGCAATAGAAAGAGAATCAACCAACAAATAAACGGATGCCCCCTTTTCTAGAAGGGATGAAATGACTTTTATTTCTTATATGTACTTGTTTAGTGGTTTTATTCATACATTATGGACATGTCCACGAATGCATGGGACCATATGAGTATATAAAGAGCCAAATATGCGTAGATTGTAGTTAGCCACAACAAGAAGTTTGGTGCCGAGTTGAATAATCTCCTCATCCAACCCAATAGTGACATGATCTCGGAACCCTTGAACAAAAGTGTAGAGCTTATCGACATGTTCATCGCCTTTTTCTGGACGATAAGCCAGAACTTTGATCATATTTCCTCTTATCCGCTTGTGTAGAAGTTTATAGACCGCAGATTCACTTCTGAGATTATGACTTATCCAAGATGACCAGTATTTAGACTGCTTGATGATAAAATCATTATCTGCTTTTTTCTCCATAATCAACTTATTGGCCATCTTGCATGCTTGTGTGGCAAGATACAGGCAGGGTACCCGTTTGTTGGATATGGATGCTTCATTCAAGATATCCGCATACCTCTCCTTCAGTTTCATCAGATCTTTTCTCTTGGCTTTGTGTCCTGCAATGATTCTATACGGCATCATCAACAGGGCTATCACAATCACATTCTGGAACTCATGAGCCATCTGGTTCTTCAATCTCTTTTCATCGTACTGTAGAGAAACAGGAAAGATGTCTGGGTGAAGTTCATCATCAGGTACACATCCCCTGGTGTTTGTGACTAGATTAACAAAGGCTGGATATATACAAATATGTGATTGAGTTTAACAGAAAACAAGCACTCTGTTATGGATTACATTACCTGCTCGATAAACATCTATGAAGCTAGTAGCTGGACCCATTTGTTTCCATGTGATTGCTAACCAATCTCTGATAGATGACAAATCGATCTCTTCGTCCCGTATCCTCTGACTGAACACTCTCCATTCCATTCGAATACCTGTCTCTATCAAGTAAGGTCTTAGATAGTGTAATGTCTTGTTGGCACAATCCTATTGAAGAAACAAATCATCAGATGAACAAATGAGTGTAGGAGAATATATGTTATTACCAATTTGATCATCTCAAGAACAACAAAACACAGCTCAAGTGCCATTGTGTATTCCTTCAAAGTCACCAATTTCGCCATCTCTTTCGCAGGTTCCGGACAGATGGGGCCAATAATACCATACAAGAACTTAAAAGTACAATCGATATCGAAAGTACCCAGTGCCAACCCTTTCATGATTTTCTCGGGGTTTAGTAAATTTAAAATGACCGGTTCAGTCACAAAGCTGGGCCAATGCCATACAAAGGACGCACTTATCTGAGGAGGAAATGGGTTGATCAGAGAGACCAAAATAGCCGACAATTCCTTGAACAAATTGATAAGAATTCGCTCCAACTGAGCACTCATCTTGGCTCCAGTTTGATAATCCAGCATAAACTTCTTGATCAACATATCTAGGTGTTCCCAATACAGTTTAGCATTCTCGTGCTTCTTACTGATCGTTCTTGGTTTGAATGACAAGTTTGGATCGACTAACAGATCATGTCTTATCTGAAGACACTTGCATAAGCTGAATACAGACAATTCCTTCAATGATTCAGCAGTGATGGGTGGGTGTTCCATGGTGGCCACAATAGCAGGATGGAGTTTCTCACTTGGTTTATAAACAGGAGGTTCTTCTTTGATCTGTACCGAGAATGAGAGTCGTCTGTTGAATGTGCTCTTCTTGTTCTTCTTCTGAAGTAACCATGCCACCTTCACAGCAGTAATGAACGAGAATTTGTTGTGTGAAGAAGATGTATCCAACGTAGATGACATTTTAGTGATCCAGTTGATGGAGTTTCTCTTGATTTTGTATTGAAGGGAACTCCTTCTGTTATGGATCTTGGTAGATAACTGTATCTGGATATCGGATAACTTGCCAAAGTAGGGTTTGGATGTATTGATATGAGTGGATTTGATGGTTTCACGAGTATAATCAGCATGAGAGGGATCATTGTAGGGTGGAGCATCTGCCGTATGGAGAGTTCTTTCTTCAGTAATGGTATTTTCCTTGATCATCGGGAATAGTTTTTATGGATGAGAAGAATAAAAAATAAAGCGGATTAAAGAACGATGCATAATTCACCTTCACCCAAATTTTAATGCTTTCCCAAGAGGGAAAAAATAAAAAAAAGGCCTAGCTATTAAGTAGTAAACACAACCAGAACTTAATTGTTTGTCTTATTAATAATGAAGCAAATGCTCTATTTCATGTGGATGGAAGTGCACAATGGATGGTGATTTTTCATGGTATCAGAAATGAGTTCTTGTCTTTTTGTCGTATTTTACTCATTCTAGCGTGATGGTCTTCATTGTCAATGATAGCATCTATATATATTTCACAGGAAATTATCCTTCTGTTCTATGTACATTATTATTCTATAAGAGATGAGGACACTTTATGAGCAATATTCATTGGCATGGCTAGAGCTTAGTACGATTGCACTATTTACTATACTAAACAGTCTAATCTATCTGTTATCTTCAATCTCACACAACATGGACCAGGCAAGATTCAAGCTGGAGAATGCATGCCAAGCCATCCATGTCGCATCAGAGAAACTGAATGCTATGCCCTCTGTTCTCATCAATACAAGTCTTCAATCCATTGAAACAGCCAAAGAGAATATACTTCGGAGTTTATTGACATCATTAACAGTAATAGAGAAATGTGTTATTTGGATAATACATATTTACAAATCAACCTATCGATGTCTATTGGTACTCGCCATCAACTCTGTGCTCTCATTGATCACCCAGATCACCAGTCCACTGGAAAAAGCGGCCGAGGGAATAGCCTCATTGATCGGGTCCAACAATCCTGGTGAGATAGGTTGGACGGGATCCATGGAGGCATTGCAAACCAACATCAATAGGTGGTTCAATGCAAGTGAAACCCTGGTGAATGAAGTAGTTGGCACTCCATTTACACTTTTGAGAACCCAAATCAACACCACATTGAGTGAATGGAAGATACCTGAAGCACCTGTCATCTCCCTCATGAGTACTATAGAGACTGGCAATACCTGTGATGCAACTGACCTCCAGAATGCACTGACTGATATGGAGAATAATCTCACTTTTTTAATCAAAGTGGCTATCGGAGTATTATGTGGACTCATTCTTATGATCACAGTCTGCAATTTATTCTATATTAGGCACAAGCATAATTATCTAGAAGAAGCCAACAACGCCATCATCGAGTCTCATCAGTCAGGTGGATGTATCGAGAAAGACCAGTTGATCCATGATCTATCTTATCCAAAATATTTCTGGAGACGCAGTAACAAGCCATTCTATCGATTCTTGACATTCATGAGCCACCCAGTCTCTCTTTATTGCCTTCTCGTTGGACTAGGAGGAGTAGTGATCATCAGGTGTCTGTTATGGGCATTGGAAAAGAAGAGCATAGAATTAGCGGCTGAATTCAGTCTAAAGGCAAAGGAGTGGACATCCGAGGTTTCTGCATTCTGGATGGAAAATGCACTGAATGAGTTCAACCAGATAAATCAATGGATTCGTAGAGTAGAAATAGATATCAACGAACAAGCATTTAGGGCCATTCGAAGTGGAGCATCTACATTGAATGGTATTCTCGAGAGTGTGGTAGATGATATCAAGGACCTTGTGAAGACTGTGCTGGGTAAAACGATACTAGAAGAGCCTGCCAATCAACTGTTTGAGTGTTTATTGTATGCCAAGATAGAGAATCTGGAGACTGGACTCCAATGGATTGTAAGTTAGACCCATTAAGAAGTATTAGAGATGTATGCAAGTAAATCTCATTATTCCCATATAGGCCAACCATCTCTTCATTCGCTTATCAGCCATCCATATGGACATGGTCAATAATACGATCACTGATAGCCTGAATAACCAAATGGTGGATTCTGCATCGAGTAGCCTGGAAGTAGTGGACATATCTATAGCCTCTTCGTTAAATGGTCTATTGTACTTTTATTACATGTTACTTGTATTATGGGGAATCAGTTTATTGATAGGTATTGGATTTCAGATTAGATACCGTGTTAAAAAATAAAATAAAAAGAGAGAGTTTATTTCAACTTCTGTTCTCTCAGGAACAACCATTCTAGCTCCAGAGTCTCTCTCCAGAGATGACTGTATTTTCCAAATGACACCGAGACAGTCTCTTTACATGTCACGATCCATCTTCTCACTCCTCTTTCGTATACTTTCTCTAGCTGTTTTCCGTCCACGAGCATCTCTAACTGTATGATTGAGTTCCAACAGCATTTGGATAACATGAGACAATGTTGAGCTAATATTGGGTGATAAGGAGGATAGATCAGACAATATTGTACAACTATATACATTCCTAGTTTGACTGCATGTTCCCAGCGCCCTGCAGCCATTTCATCATAGAATAATCGGGAACATACTGTGAGGGTGCTCAGTCTATAGGGAATGATAGTGGATGTGGTGGTAGGATAAGACATCATTTTGTGGATGGCTGTTTCCATTATGTCATCATAAGTAGCAGGAACAGTGGGTTTAGCGAGGGATGGAGATGGATCATCAAAGTCAGTAAGGGATGTCATTGCAGATCGAGAGGATTGTTGGTGTAGTTTAAGGTTATTCCATGTGAGTAAGTAAGGAGCAAGGAACTGTAGGAAGCAATGAGTAAAACTGGCTATGGTCAAAGGGTATTTGGGGTCAGGCATGGTGCCGTGTTTTCGGTCATAGAGTTTACACATCTCAAGTAGATCCCATTCTTTGACTTCCTCTAATATGGTGGTGGCCTCTATATCCTTGTTGGTCCCTAATAAGGACTGAGCACGATCCCAGTCTGATACTTCTTCACCTAATAAAGTGTCCACCAGACTCAGGTATCTTTTCTTACTTTTATTATTTGTGTGGCATCGATCACATCTACATGTGAAGAAATACTTGTCTTTCAGACTCTTTTGACGGTATGTGCGAGAATGTGCTGCATCAGTGTAGGCAATGGTGATCTCTGAACCTTCTGCAATATCTTCAATTGCTCGGATATTAGCCAATGCTCCATCAAATATGACAATTGCATTGGGTCGACAAGAGTGATTGAATAGAGAAGCAACCGGGTAAGTTCCCTCGCCAATAGGGAACATATCTTCATCATTGATTCCAAAGTTGTTGGATTGAAATACACATAGATAATGCATCAGGTCCTGTTCTGTCAGATGAGTCTGTTTGATGTGTGATTTACTTAGTGCTGCTTTGACAATCTCCTTGTATCTCAAAATAATGTGCTTGTGCTGTAACTGATCATGGCCCATTAGACTGAAGAATGCTTGCATAGTGACATCCACTGTTTCTTCTGAAACATCATCCATTGGTTTATCCATCGTCTTCTTGTCACTTTGTTGTTGCCTCTCATTGTATCTCGATACATTCAATGCAACTCTTTCCAGCATTTCCAGTTCCATGTCATATTCAGCATCAGTGTTTGTTGGTGTAGCTGAACAAACAAACTGATGATAGCTCAACCATGCATTCTTGAAACACCCCATATCACAGAAATAAGCTTTCTTACACCGAGAACAGCGCTGAAGGAGAGTGGTTGCCTTCTTTCGGAAACAGTAATTACAGCATTCGTTCGTTGTTTGTGGTAAACACACTGCTCCCAGTGGCTGGGATGTAATGAAGGTAGTGCCCTTTGGAATGAGTGAATTTGCCTGTATATATCGCCCTCGTATACTGTCATTAGATTGTCTGATAGTGACATTATGTTGGTGAAGGTATTCTTCCATACTGAGAAATAATAAAGAGGGGGGTGTTGTAAAATTATTTGATAGGTTTTTATTCATGTGTGGGATCAAGATTATCCTTCCATGTGATTGGTTGCACAAGTGTATTTATCAGCCGAAATACACTGTGTGAAGATCCTGATGGAATGCTCATGCCAATAGATGATACAGACACAGAGCAAGGTGAATAAACGGCATAAGCTATTATGGGTGCTATGATCTATAACTTCAAGTATTCTCTATGTGCTTATAGTGTTTAGACATGGATATTATCACTGTTTATGACCTCTATCCCGCTTACGTAATAAAGAATCATCAAAGTATTCCATAATAGAACGTGTTATAAGGTGCTTTCTTTCTTATATGGATGCATTGTCACTGTACAAATATGATACCACATGGATCAAGCATCTAGTACTAGTTGATGCAGTTCATGATCGTACGATGGCCAAATAAATAGAGCATGGGTATATATCTATACCCATCCTGTGTGTTCATATATACAACATCGACTATGTATCTCATTTAAACAGGCACAGTACTTTATTGGTTGGATAGAAGACGTCACCTCTATGCACCCAGCTTATTTTTGTGCATAAAAAGCACCACTTCCTTCTCCTTTCTTCTTGCTTTCAAAGTTACAAAGATGGATGATACCATGTAGCGTACAAAGGAGAATGGATATCATTTATCAAGCCAATCAACAAATTAAAGAGTGTACATTCTTTATTGGTTAATATCTCATAAGATAAACACTCACCATGCCTACTGTGAGTTGGAGGTAGGAGGTACTGAATACCACACTCACCTGCACATATTAGAGTTCATATTTGAAAGTAAGATAATCAAGGCCACTTCTGAATTAGAGGCTGTTCACAATAGGGTGGATGAGCAGTGTTTGTTCTTCCAAGCATAGCCAATAGAAATATATTTGGACACAAAGGCAAACACCTATGGCTCAGCTCAATACAATGTACCACAGATACTCATTACTGTGTTCCAGAGTTCATTGATTGTGAGTAAATAACCCCACTGAGAAGTTGATTTTATTCGATGCACTGTCCACTTGTATTTGTGTGTGGAAGGATGAAGCTCACCCTTGCACTAAACATATATAGAACATCTGTTCTTATCGGTGAATGTTCTCGGCCCATTCTTCTTAATAGACCAACTATCCCTACTTCCACACCAATCTGTCAAAATGCATTAATCAGTTCCCATGGAAATAAACAAGTTCACGTCAAATGGCATGTTTTCCCCATTGTTCCCTGGTAAACCCCCCCCCCCCTTTTTTTTTCTTGATGAGATGCGCACAGGTACTGTATAGGGGGGAGGCAGTGGTGACGGAGTGTGAAATACCGAGTGAACCTTCATTGGCAAATGACCAATAGACAGTTGCTGGCTTAATGAGGTATAGGGATTTAAGGGGTGTAACCAGAATAAAATTTATTCATTATTATTCATTATTAAATTATATTTATTTCTATTTCCTATCACTCTCTTCCCTCTTTGTATCTCATACACTAAATACAAACAGCTTATTTATCAATTTATGTGGTTTCTACTGTTCATAACAGGTTGTTTATTCACCTGTTCCTATGGTTACTCAGATCATATTCTATTGGATAAGAGACAAGGTAGATAGTTATTTCTTATATTATATCTTTCACCCTATTGAAATTGATGTATTATTATCATTAATAAGAGTATCTTAATACTTAATAACTATAGCCGTGGCATCCAGAAATTGTGCTGCACAGAATAACTCTGTAGGAATATGCACACCTTCAAGTGAATCTGTCTATTACAACAACACCTATCAAGAAATAACATGGAAATATAAGTAAGAAGTAATAATAAATCATGTCCATCTTCAAGTTAGAATTCAACTGATCATCTATCTCTATAGTAATCCATTACTGAATCTCTATGTGAGTATAAGCGTGTGTGTGTATATACTCTACTAACACCCCTTTCTTAACAGCCTAGAATAGACGTGCATTTACTCCAGCTCAATGAAGGTGTCTATACATCCATTAAGAACTGGTCGAGATTGGAGACAGTGAGTGGTATTCTTGTACCACTAGTAGATGATACATGGTACCCAACACCTCTACCTGATAACACCCCCAATGTTACATGGACAATGTATATGTATATTATAGGAGCAGATCTCAGTATCGATAGTGATATCTATCGGATCCCCCAGGGACTAAATCAGTTTCCTACACCACAGCGCTTTACATTAATACGTATGTTGAATATAAATATAGATTATATATATAATTTATATATATAGAACCCATTATAATCATCAATATTAATATTAAAATCTCCTCTTAGAAAATGCCCGTAACACTATTCAAGAGAATTCATCCATTATTCCGCCACTGCCTACACAATCCACCTCCAATATACCCACAGAACAGGCTGATGATGAAGATCATCATGATCTGCCTGGATGGGCCATTGCTGTTATAGTGATCATATCAATATTATTCATCCTGGCAATAGCAGGCTTGTTCTTTGTTATCAGAAAGCACAAGAATAAGAAACAGTCCAATGAGAACAACTCGAAACTGTTATTAGAAGACAATGCACCCAACAGTAAACTCTATGTAGACTCTGATATAGCCGAGAAGCCACCTAATAATGAATCTCCATCCACACCAATGGCTGTTTCGGCTAATAATAGAACTCAATCAGTGGATAATAATAGGACAGAAGTATCATCGATTCATTCCTCCACGCCTATGGTTCCTCCACAACCACCATGGCCCATCAGATCAAAGGTGCCTAGATACGATGAAATATCACTCATGACAACCGATAGACAACATCCACCCTATCAACCACAACAACAGCAACTGGGTGCGAACAATGAAGCACATCATTCAAGCAGTATTCTGTCATCTACAGACGCCATATTGATTGCAGACACATTTAGACAGTTCATGAGGAAGCCTGAATGGAAAGAAGAGAATGAATCCAATAGCAACAAAACAGAGGAGGATGATTCACGTAAGAAGCTAGGAGATGAATTACTCCAGAAGCAGTTAAAAAAGGAAGGGACACAGGTGCAATCAGTAGATAAACTCAATTGAAATCCATTGAATCCCCTTTAGCTCCGACCTCCTTCTATTTCTACCCCCATCTTCTCTCTCTCTCTCTCTCTCTCTCTCTTATCCCTACCACTTAAATTGTACCAGTAGCTTCTCTCTTCTCTCTCTGTTTTTTTAATAATATCAATTAGTAACCATAGTAATAGTCATGGCAAAAAGAAAGAGTTGATGTCTCTTTTGGTTGTTTGTTGTTCAGATACAGGCATAATGTAACTGTAGTAATTGTATGTGTGTATATGTACTCATTGACAGCTGGGTGTTCATAAAGAGAAACCTGTGGATATGCTTGCAGATGATGCAACTTCTCCTTGATCTGCCCCCCCGAGGATTAATTATTAAATTAGCACTTTTTATTTATTCGTAACTGTGAAAATATTAAGTGTATGCATTGTGGTGTCTATACTTATGTGTAATCCCATTATCCTTGTTGTTATATTCATACATTGTTTATGTATGAATGCGTATGAATGTATATACGAATGATATCAGAAGAATATCTCCCAAATCCCTCTTATTTATAGTGACCATAGTTTAATCACCTTGTCACTTCCTGCACTTGCCAACAGATCATTGTGAAATGATACTGAGTTCACTCGGCCACTGTGGCCATTCAGTTGGATGTGCTGGAAGGATGTACGGTTATAGATCTACAGAATACAAGTTAATGCCTGATGTGAATATCCTTTGTCTATCTATAACATACATCAATCTCAGAACTATGGCCTGCACTTATAATCTTATTGGAATCAAACTGCAGGCTTGAAATGGGTGTGGTATAGGTCAAGGTATCAAACACAGAGCCTGTACGGAGATCCCATATCTAACGTACAAAAATAAGCATGAATACGCTATTTCGATCGATTATCTTGCTTCACTTACTCTGATTGTCTTATCCAGACTACAGCTGACGAGATGCACTTCATCAAATTGTAAAGAAGTGATAGGTGCACTATGTCCAGGCAGAGTACGGTGTGCTTGTCCAGTTCTCACTAATAGAAAACATGCTTAGTATTGTTGTGCTGATATCACTCTCACATACTTACAATCCCACATTCTAATTCTCCCATCAGATGTACCACTTGCAAGGGCAAATTCCCAGAACTGGAGTGCACCAATAAAGTCATGTGTGGAGTAGTTGTAATCAAACCAGTTATCCACCTTACTACTCGTCTTACTGGCCCACATCACATCCAATGTAAGCATACACTCCTGTGTCTCCAAATCCCACTGCTTCATTGTCTTATCATTCGACCCAGATACAACTGTATGTCTATCAGCATAAATGGCAGTGACCTCACCTTGATGGCCTTCCAAAGTGAAGCTTTCGTTGATGATTCCTACATTGTCAGCTGCTGTTAATGTGGGTGAACTGGGGGCACTGGAGAAGGCAGAGAACGAGCTGATAGATAACGAAGATGATACTGGAGGAATGAGTGTAAGATCCCATTGCTTGATGGTACCATCGTCTGAACCTGTCAGAAGACGAGCATCATCCAACTGCAGACATCGGACAAGTCCATTATGTCCATTCAAGTTCCCAAGACATCTGTTGCGGTATAGATCCCATGCTTTCACTGTTCCATCCAGTGAGGATGACACCAGCATACCCTTTGGATGGTTGAAGTCTAAGCATATCACTTCATCTGTATGTCCACTCAGGGTCTTGATGCATGCTCCTGATTCATGTTCTTCATCTGAATCCTCTTCATCCAGCTTCAGATTTCTCACACTTCCCCCTTCTTCAATATCCACAATAGCCTCATTCAAGTCTTCCACTAATAAGCATGGTATTAGTAGGTACACTCATTATTTTATCCTGCAATAGTTACATATCAACTGTAACTGAAGGTCCTTCGATTCTAACTTCTCCCATCTCAGTTCCAAAGTCTTTCGTTGATTGAGTAATTCGTTGATTTGTAGGTTGATTTGTTCAATCTCATTAGCAGTAGATGACTACGTAACTTGGTTAGTACTGGTTGTTTAACCACATACTTGACTGTACCTTCTGCATACTGATCTTATCATAATCTCGAGCTCTTTTCTCTCTCTCTGATATTATCTGTGTCAATGATCTCGGTGAATCTATTCCTACAAGTGGAAGGTGGGGGGAAGTGCATTAGCTGACTAAGTGAAAAATAATCAAGGTATGTATGACCTCATACCTTTCGATCCGTTACTTGTGATGGAGTTCATTCCAGATACACTCACGGCACCCATCTTCTTCTTCTTCTGTTTCTGTTTCTTGGACTTGGTTCTTGTGAATGAAGGATAGGCAGAAGAGAATCCTTGGTACAAGGAGACCGGAGAACTCGTTTCGGGTATATCAGCCTGTAAAAGCACTTTACTGGATGGCCAAGCATATGTGTTTCCCTGGAGTACATAGTCTTGTCGAGTAGCTATTATGTTGTTCGAAGGAGTCGATAATGAAGTGGTTGGTCGTTGTTGTTGTTGCTGCATTAACTGTAAGGCCTTCACCATAGCCTCTGAACGATACACCGGATGAGCTGCGAGAGGACTGAACATCACAGTCGAAAGGGATTCTAACTGAGAGATGTTGGCCCAGTCTGTAGTAGGTTTGAGCCAATCCCGAGCAGACTCAACCACGAAATTAGCCTTCTCTTTCGCAGCATTCATCATTGATTTGGTTACATCAACATAGTTACTATCAGCACTGGGTGAATAGGTGTCTGTTCTAATACGTATATTGTGTGATTTTGTTTCAGTCATGTATTAGAATTAAGCTTATTTCGAAGGACTGATAGTATTGAAGTTGAAGTATATATGGAAATGAGTGGGGAAAAGGGGGAATAGAGTTGCTGAAATATTATTGGGACAAAGTTGAAATATGATTGTCCCACCTGTGAAGTGTGGACCTTATGAGTGTAAATCCGCCCAGTCTGAGAAATAAAAAAGTGCATACATTTATACTTTATTGCAAAGGATTCTTAACTGCCTCATTGTAAATCTTCGGAACTGTCAGAGGCCCCCCCCCATATACACTATTGTCTCCACTAGATGTATAGTTTCATATGGACTGTCTCAAATTTCATGTGGTTGATAGAGAGTGTCTGAATCCCCTCAATCTATCAGAGGAGATCAACTAATAGAGTTTCTTTGTTTACAGGTGGTCCAAGAGTATAAAGTTCAATTACTACAGACAAATAACATGAACATCAGTATGAACAATAAGAAGAGCCTTTCTTATTTATAATTCGCCTATTTATCTAAGCTTAACCTTTCTTCAATTTAGGGAACTGGCCCCATTTGTTCCAGAAGAAATTGCATTCTCTTTAGAATGCCAAACCAGTTGTGGAATACGAGGGATAGATCTCTTTGTGGATACACTATGTTGACAGATCTCCAGTGATCTCCGGTATGTTGTAACAAATAAGCTACAGGCTTATTTCTCTTCTTTGGCAGGTCAATTGGAAGGTAAGTCAAAGGCAGATCATTGTTTACATTCGCAGGGGTATACACACACACTGATACAGAGCAGGTGTCAGCCACCACATGTGGAATAGACCATTTAATAAACGGGAATTCTTCACCGTCGAATCCACCCTCCATTCATATCGAACCAGAAGCTATTCTCGTACACATCTTTATACTTCTCAACAGTACAAAACATATCCTTCTTAACCTACCTATACATGCTTTCTCCATATTGAAGGTAGGATAGTGCTCTATAACCACAGTGGCCATCACCCAAAGATATGCTTCTTTGACTATTTAGCAATTCTGGGATGTATTTTGAAAGAAGACTCTTTCATGTTTCTTTTCAGGTACATAGTCCTAAATAAATGTATCTTCAAACTTCCTCTTTTGACTACCTTGTATAGCCAAGTTGATTATTGAACAATCATCTCATCAGATCAAGAAAGTTTTGTTATTTTTGACGGGAGTATGTTCATGCTTACCATCAATGTCGGTATAATTCTCTTTCGAAGATGTGTTCATTTGCTTATAAATAGGATTAGCAAAGTCACTGTGAAGAGAACTGGAACGAAATGGTATTCATATTGTTGGGGAATACTTGGTACACGCTTTATTTACACGCCCTTTAAACTCGGTATTTGCTATTTGCAGTGTAAATCCACAGTGTAAATTCGGAAATTAAAAAATTCAAACGAAATAAAATTGGGGGACCCAATGTCAATAGAGTGTGTATGTAGAGTGTGTATGTAGAGTGTGCAGTGTTGTCGTATTTACTCGTATATGATAAACATACTCTAGATTAGTATATAATATGTGGTATGTTGATGCCTTTATCGAATATCAATATCCTTCAGTCACTACTCACTGTTCTAATTTACCTTGTAAATTAGGCGACCCACAGTGTATATCGAGGATGATATACCGAGTAGTTTGACAGCCAGTATTATATAGAGTACAGATATGTTTCTTTTAAAGCAGCGTTATTTTTTGGTTAATCAAGTAAATCGTTGAAAAAGTCTTTTGGCTTGTGACTGCCAAAGTGTCTGTAAAGAGTATCTGTACCAAGAATTATCCAAGATGTGTGTGTGTGCAAGGGATATATAGCTAGTATATATCGAAGTAAGTGGACTGGTAAGTTGAATTAAAATTGTTTATTGACTTATAAAAAGACCAAGTGCATCTATTCCCTCTTTCCTCAGTATGAAGATCTTCAGGTGGCACTGTCATATAAAAACACTGCACTGAGATTGAATAATAATTCCTATCCTTAATGACCACTGTAAATAAGTGATATCACATCCATGAAGTACTTCAATCCCCTCTTTTTCACTTTCACTTCAATAGGGACCATGTAAACAACAACAAGAGCCTAGAGAAAATAACACATACTAATAACAAATATGCTTAGCGAAAGTGATGGGGATCTATACTCGGAATGCACAGTCATCAGATCTATCATACTTGGAAGTACAGTTTCTCACACATAATATAACGACAATATTAGATTACATTCATAAAGTAAGAACTATATACAGTGGAAGTATATATGACGAGGTAGATAAATAAGAAGTACAGAGGAAACAGAATAACCACTCATACAGAATTTATACAAGGGTGTTGGTGATGAGGATATTGAAGTGAAATGCACATTCATCAGAGTAGAAGTGGTCAACTCACAATATACAATCCAGAGATTGATGAGGTAGAGTGAGTGTGTCAATCAGTTGTTGGATAGACGGAGAGGGAAGACAGTCAAACTGTATAACACTCATTTGAGAGGAAAGGGCTCTCAAAGATTGTAAGTAGCAACATCACTTCTAACAGAGTAAACAATACAACGGTGTGGATATATATGAGTCACGTATATCCGAGTTATTACAGTTTTGAGTTAGAAACTCTTGCCAATGATAATGTCCATCCTTCATACGAACTTGAAAAGAAATGGGGAGCTCATCTTGTAATGGCGTATGCTACGAGGAGAGAGTGTAGAATAGACAATAAGAAATGGATGAAGATGTGGTTGAGAATTGAGTAATTTCTATAAGTATAGATATATGTATCTGTTACTTACTATTGGATTCTGTATATAGGATGATGATCAAGAATCTCGTCTGCACAGCTTTCTACTTTGATGAATATACATTTATGTATGAAGGGAAAGAAGATGCTTGTTTCTTATCAATTCGAAGTGAATATGAGTATAATAATCATAGTTCGTCTTCTCTTAGCTCTTCCTCATTTCATCCTTTTCAGAATCAAGCATATAATGATGCAGATAGAGGTCCTCTTTTCTACTTGTCTTTTTCTTCTAATAATAACAATAAGAGACAGTAGTCTGGTATGATTGGGTAGAATAATATCTTTAGTCTCATCATAATAGATGACAAGATTTGGAATGATGTTTCCCTTTGTTGGTATATTTGTTCTAATGCCTGTTGGAGGTTGCATTTTTAACCAGAGCAAAGCGGAGGCATACTTAACATATTAGACATTGATATATGCCCTATCTCTTGAAACCATTCACCCATGCCTGACACTATAAAGAAAGCGCCAAAAACAATAGATCAAAACATTTGAAAGAATTAAATCAGGCGTAAGTTGTCATTATTTTATACTTGAAATATATTACGACAGTATGTTGATACCAATACTCTCCACTGTGATAGGTAGAGTTGATCGTATTTCATGCGATATACGTAAGAAGTATAAAGAGTGTGAATTTCTATCATGAGCCAATCACATCAAAGTAATTCTGTATGTGTGTGACTTTGATTCATGGCAAGTCTCCTCTTATGAGTGATAAATAACCCACCTCTTCCTTCTACTCTATGAGCTCCTCTATCATCTTCACCAAGGATCTACCACAGTCTTCACTAAAGAGTGACGATGGGGAGTCACTGTGTATGGATAAGTTTACCAATCCACCACGCACATTATACGATGAAATAGGGGATCAGTCTCCTGATGTGTATGATCAACAGGTATTTCCAACAAGAGTATATCCTGTCTATTATGTACACTTATTTGTTGTCTTTATAGTCACTATCTAGTGTAATACTACTATATACTATGAGTAAAATACATAGACTAACTAATGAGATAGCATTCTATGGACTGGCAAACAGTAGTCAAACGACTTCAGAATGAGAATACAAGTCTAGTACTTTCACTGCATGACACACATAATGACTTGAAGCAGTCTAGAAATGAGAATAGAGAACTAGAGCAGTTTATTCAGAGGCATATAGAGACATCGGATATGGTTATATCTCGTTTAAGAGACACTGTCATTAAACTTATGAGTAGTCGGAAAGTAAAGAGAGTATAGCAATGAATGACCTGCCAAATGTTTAACCCCTTTTTATAGGAAGATGATGGAAAGAGTAAGCAGCTGGAATATGAATTGAATGAATTACAGTCAAGATACAATCAATTGAAGTATCAGCATGAACATGTATTAGTGAGCAATGATTGTGTGTATCTGAATGAACATAACTTTGTGTTTATAGGAAGATAAAGAAGTCAATGATCATTTATTAAAGAAGTATCTTGATATAAGTAAACATCACCCACCCACTTCCTCATATGTTTATGTGAATATATATATATATATATATACACACTCACACTCCCACACTCACTCACTCACTCCCACACTCACTCACTCACTCCCACATACTCATTCACTTACTCTTATTTATATACAGTATTTCAGAAAGAATATCTAATGAAGGAGAATGCTGCATTAAGACAGAAGTAAGGATCTATAGAGTTCAAGACGAATACTGATGGTTGATTTGAGTAGTGAAGTGAAATATACCAAACTGTTGAAAGAACAGCTTCCAGTTAAGAAGATGTCTGCCTTATCCAGACTACGTTCCCATGTTTATGCATTAATAGCCGTTCACCGGTTGAAGTAAGATACATCTTATAAGTCAATAACCTCCCACTCACCCTTATTTTTCAACAGACATCTCATATCTTAAATAATAATAATCATTAATAAACACTTATTTATTGTGTGGTTTCATCACTTAAATGAGTCAACATCCCACTCGATCCTCCTTTCTTCTTGTTGACTCCTTCATTTGTATCCATAGCATCTTCATTCACAATAAGATCACAGGTATTACTACTGCTGTCTGTGGAAGTACTTGACCCAGATCTCCTTCTCAAATGATGTAGATTGTGTACTTGCAGTGATGAATTGGAGTTATAAATATAACAAGGACTGAATACATCTACCTGGGTATTACTACTACTACTGTTACTGCTACCACCTATACTGTTGATCGTGTTTGTATGTGGGGAAGTGGTATTGAGGCCTAGATGAAGATGGGACAACTCATTACTGACAGTGATGGTATTATGGTTGGTGGCTGAACTGCTGTTGATTCTTAATGAGGAAGGAGGGGAAGGAGTGGAAGTGACACAGCGTAAATGATGATGATGATGGTCAGGGGATGCAGAACGACGTGTGTTGTTATTGGAGACAGCCGTGGATGCAGTGGATGAAGTAGAGTAGTTAATGATGGATGTATTCTCTATCAAACTATCTGAATGATCCAAATCAGAGGTGGATAATCTTAATCGTTTAATATCATTTACATCATTACTGGATGTTCTCCTATGATGTCGTCTACTGGCAGCATTTACATTATCACCAGTTGAGGATGTTATCACATTAGACACTATTGTAGTGGTGGATTCGGTACTGGTATTGGATGAACAGAGGGTTGATATGGCACCTGTAATGGCAGCAGAGGAAGATGTGTTGGATGAGGAAGATACCAGGAGATCGAGGACAGCAGAAGTCTCATTCTGATCATTATCGACTGACTGGCTGTCTCCTTCTGATCTCTTGTTGGTGGTCCGCTTCTTTCTTAGTTTGGTGGTTGATTCTCTTCTGGCTGCCTCCTGTAACATCACACACTTCACTTTATAGTCAATATTAGCCGGACTCTGTAGATACATGAAGAATTCAGATAGTTTGGAGAAGTCCCATTCCTTGGTAAATGCCCTCAAAAATCTCTCTCTCTGTAGACTGGATGTGGTTGTGTATGGGGCAGATGATAATACCATTGTTATCAAGGTGGTTGTATACTGTGTTGCCCAACTATGGGTTAAATTACTAAGTAAATGAGCACGCCGTAGATCACCTATCAATGAAGAGTATGAAGTTAATATAGATATATAAATATATTCATGCCTATTTTATAGCCTATTAGACATAATAAAAGGAGGAGGAGGGGAGAAGTATGAGTGTATAATGAGGAGTAAGAGAAGAAAAGAAAGGGGAGGGATTCAATAAACAGAAACAGAAACAGGGGAGAGAGGGGGATAACATTGGATTCAATCTCTTATTATTTATATATAAATATATATATATATATATATATATATATACCACTTGCCTACTTCATCACACCAATCAACGGTCACATGCCGTACGAGGGTGCTGATACTTTCTAACCTCCAATCACTTATTAGCCATTTCAACGCATTGATGATGCGTGGAAGTGGGTATTCATTAGCTATACGGTGTAGGTACATTGCAGTCACTAGCACATTCTCCTCTGATTTCAACCAAGAGTAGAATGAGGCATCATAGAGTTGATCCATACATTTAATATTACGATATACATCTTTCCAATTGTCGTCAGTAGTCACTATAGTGATGAGTAGATTAGTAAACAACAACATAATAATAATAAAAATAATAGTAGTAGTTACAGTTCTGTTTATGTTTATGTTTAGTGCCTGCCCATTCAGATACAGTGATGCCATGAAGGGGTGTACGAGAGGGTAAATGAAAGTCCAATTCCTGTGAGGGTGGTGAAGAGGGTATATAATGTAGGAATGGTGCAGTTAATAATGGTATATCATTATTAGTATTATTGTTACTATTATTGTTATTATTAGCAGTGTTATTATGAGTCATAGTATTCACAGTAGAATGCGTATTTGGCATAGATAATATCACTACTAAGGATATAGAAACAATGGGTAAGATAGAGGATTTATTAAGGTAATTAAATTAAGAAGAAAGAGAGAAAGAGAGAGAAAGAAATGAGATACACAAGAGAATATCTATTTATATTTATAGATAGTAGCTATATATATAGTATATGTATATATATATATATATGTATATATGTGTGTGTGTATATATATAAGTAAATATATATCTATATATCCATATATGTATATATAGATATATATGTATGTGTGTTAGATATATTATGTATACATCTATATTTATATTGTATATATAGATACATTTATTCATGATATGTACTTGTGTACACCTTGATTCCCTTATTAGGAAATTGAGGCTACTTACATCCCTCCCATAGTAAATATGTGGGGAAATTGACACACTTCGAGAGTTCATTACAGCCATACTATTCATTCCCTTCTTATCCTATAATGTATATGTATGTATATTCATAGATGTTATTGAAAAGTAAACACTCTCATTCTCAGCTCAGATCATAGTTACACCCAAATGAACCGTGACCCTTGCTTATGATAGAAAACATTATAATATTCATTGTATCTATCTCTACATAGTAAATATGCACTGTAGAGATAATCATGAGAACACTTCAATATCATAAAGTACAATAAACTAGATCTCACTAGTCAATAATGATATAGCTGAATAAGGAATCTACATACGATAAACATAGAACACTGTTGGATGGGAATCAATAATGGATATACTGTAACATACCATCACTTATGCCCAGATTATTGGAGTTTATTTATGTGAAGAACACCGATATGCTCACATGATTCCACAAAGGGTCTATAAATACATTGAGTTAAGATGGTCTGTAGCGCGTATATACTGTTTATATCAGATATCATTCATATTATTCCCAGATAAGCATGAAATCATCCTCAACAGGTAATAATATATGCAGTAAATAAAGGGAATCTATCACTCTGATGACTGTATTTTACCACTGAAGGGGATGAACAAGGCATTTGGTTTTCAACTTGTTTCGACGTATTTATATATGCACACACACATGCATAGAAACCACTTGTTTCTATAAACAGTTAATCCAATAGACGCGAACATAAGATATAGATACATGAGTACAACAAGATGTGGATGTTTAATACCTATTTCTAAAGTATGAATAACTTACACACAATGAGCCCAACAATGACAGGTATTCAACTGCCAATGACAGTCATAGAACAAGAAAGAGGATCCTATTAGCGTGCACAGTGATAGTGGAGAAACGAGATCTGTCAATGTATAGTGTATACACGCCTGTCACTTGTGTCTATATACTAGTGTGACATTCATAAAATCATACCATATCTCTCTCTTTATATGCATGTTGATTACTATTTTTATTTACATTAATTCAAACTAGTTGACAGTCAATTCAGATGTCAATAGATTCCCCCATTCTATCTATTGTATAAGATATAAGATGGGATTTATATGCACATTATGCATATTAACATCAAACCATAAGATATAATAAATAATATATGTGTATATGTATATATATAGAAGGCTTTATCTGGAGGGAGAAGATCCATATTTGGGAATCACTCGCTGTGTATAGTTAGATCTTTGTCTGCCAAAATATCCACTGCCACTAATACTCTCCCCACCTGACCATGAATGATGGTTATTCTGTGTAGATAATAAGGCCATGTATGTCTCCTCATCCCTTGTCTCTTTATCAATAAAGAAACTGAGGATGATAGATACCAATAGCATACAAAACTATAGGCAAAATGGAGTGAGTTCACATTCATCTGGATCATCGACTGATATTTATTTGTTTATTTTACCTGTAGACCAAGAAAGCATATTAGTGCTATGGTGATCCACTGTTGCCAATCTTGTATTGCCATGGCAACTACATCTCTACATCCAATATTCGTATTCAGTGTGATGGGACAACTGATAGGAATGGCTCTATCACTGACTGATGCATATCCACAGCATTTAGAACTAATATAAGCATATTAGTTGTCTCCAAAGAATAAACCTCACTTTTCCCCCCTTACAATTGTTCAATATCCAATAAGAAGTCAGGATCCTTCTCATGAAGAAATCCCCATACAGTACTTCCATATTCATCCAGCTAGAAAAGGGGAATCAATAAATAAACATCTATTTTACTGATATGCTCTTTACCTTTGATTTGTGACTGTAGACTAATCCCATGGCAACTACATAGCAACATGAGTTTATATTGATGTTTAGATACTCTATTACTTACCTATTTCAATAATTAATGCAATGGCTGTAAAACTACTATAAGTGTTGATAAATCCGGTATGCTCAAGATAGGATCCGAAGCAGCCAATGAAACTGATGATGGTTGTTATGCCACCTAATACCAGCAATAACACTGATATCTTCCTGCTGACAGTGGAGTTGATTAGATATGCACCTGTGTGTGTGAGTATATATATATATATATATATATAAGAGTGTTAGTGACCTACTCATAGTGTGACCTACTCATAGTGCAAGTAACTTACCTATTGACAGTGTAGATAGACCTAAAAACTAAAGATATGTATACATAATAAACAAACACACTCCAAATAAATAAAGAATAGAAGTCATTACCATTACTGTGAGATGAAAAGAAGTAACATATTCTCGTAATGCCTGTGATCTCTTATAGATAAAACGCTCATCCATCTCTTTTATTATATAATGACTAGTAGAATACACAATGATGAATAGAAATGAGCAGATGAGTAGATTGGAGACAGAAGAGATGGTATTTCAAAAAGAAGGGGGGGAAGAGGAGGAAGAAGAAGAAAAAATATGGAGTAACACACGAATGACTTTTTATTTCAGTCTAAATAACCATTCACTTTCAATGTTCTCTTTCCATAAATATAGGTATTCAAGGTAACAATCGACAGAAGAGTGAGTGGAATAGGCTTCATTGACTGCATGGCACTCTTCGCATTAAGAAATGACCATGATAGACACCAGGCTAAGAGAAGAACATTGAGTATTTACTGCGGGGTAGACATACTTTCCTTTACCTGTTGCTATACCAGATCCATTCTCTGCATCACCTGCATTGATGACATACCTTAATAGAACAAATAAACAAAGCATCCTCTCATTCATGTGTAATCCAATATTTACCCTGCACCACCAAACACAGCAGAGAATGCCATTGTCTGGAATAAAGATGGAATACCAGCTGATTTACGTACTGATAATGGTAGAACAGCCAAACCTAGATATTTATACATGTGTGTGTGTGTGTGTGTGTGCATCTCCTATATTAGATCAATATCTTACTGAGAGCTGATAATGCCCATATTGGCAGTGGTGAGTCAGACTGTTTATCTATCCATAGACTGATCTTGTTCTCTGATTCTGACATGACTTGTGATAAGAGAAGTGAAGGGAAATGTGCTGGATAGACACAAATAACCCCCCCCCCCCTGAAGTTGAATCATCGGAGTTGGGCAATGGCTACAGTCAGTCTATGTGGGGTTTCCCGTCCCTTATTGAAGTGATACCCCACTGTCAAAGCATGCATGACTTGTATCGGACTTCCCTTTAACATCACTACACTGCTGTGACTAGTTATTTATTTATTTTTACCCTTTTTCCTGCCCCTCTTGCTTTTCCTTTTCCTTTTCTTACTCATGTCTAATTACGAGTGTAGTCTACAGGGACTCATTATTGGCCAAGAACAGAAAGAGAAGTTGATACAGAGATTGATTGGAATATGTGGCAATGACTCAATAGTGGACTTATATGAGCATGAGATAGTATTTACACCTTCTGGTATATGATTGTTCATTCGTCATCTATACAACACCTCATCCCTCTCTATCACTTAGTTCAGACACCTGTTGGACCTGCTAGAAATGATGATGTAGTATTAAGAGTACACTCGAGAATAACCACAGAGAAAGAGAAGAGTTTTCGATTTAGACAATGGTTTCTATCTATATAAAGTGAGATATAAACATCCATTCATGTATAATTAGGTATCTATTTATGCAGGGTAATCCTGAACCACAGCGAGCAAGAACAGTGACAGTTCGCCCGAATACCCGAGTACAGATATCTGGTGATATTTTCAGATTCATGAGATCATTAGGGTATAGGTAGGCAATTACAGTTTATCCTCCATTCATGGTTATTGAAGATCAGTAGTTATTCTTTTGAAGTGGTGCGTAAAGGACATTTGCTGGCTTATGATAAGGTACTCAAGGTGACAGTCTCACAATTATACAAGGTAAATGATGGAAAGGAGGCAGTAAGGGAGATACTCATGGTCTACATAGCTGAAGAAGAAGGTTGACCTGTCCTCTGCTGTATTGATGGGAATGGAGGATACATGGATTGTGGAAGTGACTTCATTGCCAGTATCACAAGAACAAGTGAATCAATCAGCTGAATATGTGAATAAGTTCAGATCATTGTTGATAGGGTAAATACAGTCAGATAGATAAATGCACTCATCACTGATGGTTGTTTACAGTGTAGTGGATCTAGAATATGTAGACACAAGGGCACTTCAGAACAAAGTGCATTATACGAATTGATATTATGTTGTGTGAATGAGGGTGTTATGTATTTTATTCAAAATAAAAAGAAAAAAAAAAGGGAAAATATATATACTGTGTTCTAGTGTTTGGGCAAAATGTCAGTCAGATTACCACGCTTATCTTGTTCTATTTCAAGACTCTCAAATAAGCTCTTGAAGTTACCAGCACCGAAACCATTGTGGTTGTTACGCTGGATGACCTCTACAAATAAGGTGGGTCTGTCTTCAAGGGGCTTGGTGAAGATCTGTAATAAATAACCATTCTCATCATAATCAACCAGAATATTCAACTTCTGCAATATATCCAAGTCTTCACGGATGGGATTATTAGACTTCAAGTTATGCACCTTCAACACCTTCCTTAAGGCTTCATAATAAGAGGATGGAATAGTCAGGAAATCGCATCCTCTGTTCTTCATGTTGGTCACAGCAGTGATAATATCAGGTGTATTAAGAGCAATGTGTTGGACACCAGCACCACCTATTTGTAAGTGTGAGTCTATATTGTTTATTTCTGTATAAGGTAACTTACCATAGAAGTCAACAAATTCCTGAATCTGGGATTTCTTCTTTCCTAAGGCTGGTTCGTTAATAGGCACCTTGATTCTTTCTTCGGGGTCTGCCATGACAACAGATCTGAGAGCACTGTATTCTGTGAAGACTTGTTTATCATCTACTGACCAGAATCTGTGGAAATCAAAGGCCTTTTCATAGAAATCGGCAATAGGGTTCATCATGTTATCGGGCTGATTACCTACGACATGGTCAATAAATCCATGAGGAACTACAGGACTAAAGAATGGGATAAGAATATGTATATATATTTCTGTGTGTGTGTGTGTGTGTATTGTCTATACACTTACAGGACATCTTCAAGGGGATCAATGTATTTGAGACAAGTACGAGAACATTCATAACCAGGTAAGAACAATCCTTTGTAGTTTTGACGTTCGACAAGAGTGTGAACTACATCACCATACTAAATAAAGCATAAGTACGGTGTATGTATGTATGTGGGTATATGTTACTTACAGTAGCCAATGTAGCCATAATGACTGTTCCGTTCTTATCAGAATATTCCTTAGGGGGACTAATGCACTTGGCACCTCTTCCGATCGCTTTCTATTTATATAGAGAGATATGTGAGAAACATCTTCCTTGTCTGTCCAAATTGCAATCTTACATCATATACTGCTTTACAGCTCTTTACTCTGAATGCAACATCTTTGACACCATCACCACGACGAGCAATCTCGGCGGCCATCTCTTTCTGGTGATCAGGATGAATAGGACTCTCGAAGACAAACACAACTTCTCCTTGTTGGACTACATGGGATGCACTCTCTCTGTAACCAGTCTCGAGACCTCTGTAAGCAACATGCTTAAATCCAAGACGAGTACAGTAATAAGAAGCGGCCTGTTTAGCATTAGTTACGGTAAATTTGAGATGATCGAAACCAGCATAGTTGCTGTCAATCTTCTTATTGGATGGGTTCTTTAATGCAGGAGTCTATAGAGGTTAATTGAGTATAAGAGTTATATGGTTGATTTATTAACTTTACCATAATGAATAAATGAGAAAGTGAATGAAAGAGATAAAGAAGAAGAATAGATTGAATGTAAATATCTCCCCTTTATATAGACCCTCAGTTGTATGCAATCCAAACTCTTTCCCACAGTTGCCATAAATTAAGGCATTTCTTTCCCCACATCCCATTGTCCACCCATTAAGTGCTGATCACCGAAATAGACGAATTGGTTTTTGTTTATTCACTCTCTCTTCTATCACTTCCCCCCCCATGCTATCCATGACTCCATGCATTCAATAGTCATACTCTGTGCAGTCATAGTGTATAATCATCAGTGATTTTACATGTAAACAGCACATTTTATCAGTCATGACCTCAGCTGGAAAGATATCTCCTGCAAGCCGATGGTGGTATTTTCTCACGAATCAACTTTATCGGGATATTTATACTCATTTCCCCCCTTCCCTTTATTTCTCCGAAATAACTCATGCAAAAAACCCTCTTTTCCCATTTCATATCAGTCCAACCCTCTTAAAGTGTCATTTTGTCATATTTACCTTATCTGATCAAGATAAGAACACCCAACACACTCACACAACATTAAAATTGGATTTAAATAATAGAAGACTGTAAACATTTTATTAATAAAAATGGTTTCATAGTATCTTATTTAGATGGTGGAAGGATAGAGCATCTAGAACAGACAGGTCAGTGATCAACACACACATACATATATATCTACTCTCTTTTCATGAATACTTACGACACGAACGGATGCACCAAAGACCTTGGGAGGCAAGTTCTTGCGGAAACGAGCCTTCACAACACCATTGCTACCATGAGTACGGGCAATACGACCCCAGATAACACGGACCTTGGAACCATTGACTTCACGCTGAGCACGATAAACATAGGCAATACGCTTACCGAGGTAGAATTGAGCATCTTTGGAAGTTTGAGCACCTTCAATTTGGATGAGAGATACGTTAGGGTTTTGTGTACGCTTAGCACGCTCAAAGCCCAAAACACGGCCCTTGCTGTAAAGACTATAAGGTTGATGTATATGAGTATCATGAATAACAGTAGTAAGGATCCATCCATTTCCACCCATGGCAGTGTTCATAATGAGAATACAGGTGTTGTTGCTTATGAATAGGTATGTTGGGTAGGTTGTGTCTGTGCTTTCTGTTCAATGTGATTATATATATTTCCCCTTACATTTCCAATAGTGTGTGGTTATATCCTGTCTCTTATTTCTCATTATGAATGAAATACATCCATTGTATCTGTTCTGCCTTAATAGCCTATGGTAATGGATGGATGGATGGATAGTACTGTTGATGGATGACTTACCGATCAGATCCCATGTCTAACTAAATGTGAGGAAAGAGGAAGGCTTTGATGGTAATGATGAATTACTCAGGTTGTGTACGATTTGCATTTCTCCGGTATCCAATGATCAACCAATGATGTTGTTCAGATGAAAAGAAAAAAAAAAGGCCAATCACGTGATGTGGATACTCTCCTCATTCACTGTACAATCAAATGAAGCACTCTCCCAAAGCATGGACACACATTATTTCTGACATGACACGAACCAATGCCTATTCAGTTATACAGTGTGTGACAAATGGTATGTCAGATGTTTATTGATATGGTAGATTCTCCTTTCATGTTCTTAACATGATTTGTCCATCTTCAGGCATACAATCCCATAAATGGCATATGCAATCTGCCTTTATTCGTTCTCTTATTTTTTTTTCTAGTCTCCTACTTCACTCTTTTTTTCTTTTCTTCGCCCTTTTCACCTACTCCCAACCCTTTCTTTCTATTCGAATCCATCTTCCTTCTCTACTTTTTCCTTTCTCTCTCATAGTCATTCATTCAAAAGCAAACAACAGCAAATGACTGGAATATCAAGAAAAGTTGAGATGAACAATGTAAAAGCACTTAAATAATAATAATAATAATGCAATTCACATATCAAGTGTATTACTCATCTCTCCATTATAGCTAGTATTCCGGCTGAAAACTAGGTTATCGCTGGCCAATTTCAAGCGTAAACATGGTTATGAAAATATAGACTTAAGGACACTGGAATTCACATTATTTCCACCAGTTAAACACTCATTGATATCCTATACAACCCACAAGAAACCAAAGCAGGATCATCATCGATACTATCCTTCACCACCATCACTGTGCAATGATACAGAGAAGAAGAACGCGTATTATTCTACAGAAAAAAGATTATCGCCCTCATCAGCCAATATCTCCTATACTTCACATCTATCTTCAGATGAAGAAGATGCAGCTCATTTACTGGTCATGATGCATCAGAGTCCTACCATTTAGTGAATGGGATATAGTTTATTATTAAAAGGCATCCTATGTTGATGTTACCTAGTGTTACTCTCTATTGACCATGTGTGCATTATACAATGTTCATTCTTGCATTCAAAATAGATGAGCATACAGTATATTTGATAGGATGAGATAGGGGTTATAACCTGAATGATCTCTTAAGGAGGGAGAAAGGGGTGTGATGAACTGGCTGAGTGGTACAAGCAAGACAGGTCACTGTGATCAGAAGAGTATATTTAGTTGCCTTGTATGACCTATTCAGTAGAAGTGGCCATTCAAAAAGAGGCCGGCTCTCTTTATGGTTGTTTTTTGTACCCCATGGAAAAATATAAAAAATGTACGAAAATAAAAATCCGGTTTATGCATATTTTATTGTTTATATCAAGGATTCATCCATGCACTATTCATAACATCTATTATATTCGCTCTTTTGGTGGCATCGACTTCTAAGCAATTGCGAATCAGAGACTGGAGAGAATCCGACATATGATCTATCATACTGTATTCTCCCTTGACTATTTTATTCTGTAACCTCAGATCAAATCCATCCACAAAGGGCAAACAACCTGCAGTGACAGCATATAGGATGACACCAAGTGACCAGATATCTGTTTTGGGGCAAGTGAGTGGCCTGTGATTCAAGAGTTGTTCGGGTGAGATATAGGCCAATGATCCTCCCACACTTTCTTCTTCGGGAGGCATGTTTGAGTCCCCGGGGTTCATGTCTGCATTATCCAGCTGAGACATAGCTAGTCCGAAATCACATATCATGATTTCCCCATTCTCATCAATAAGTATGTTTTCCAACTTTAGGTCCTTATGTGACACCTTTTTTATTTCATGGAGATAGTACACACCCTCACATATGGCCAACATGGTCTTCCGAGCCTCTTCTTCTGTCAATTTCCCATTTTCCTTGATTGAGTCCAATAAATTTCCCTTTGGACAGAAATGTGAGATTAGATAGGCTGTATGCTCATTGGCCTCCGTTGTCTTCTCTACTACTGATTTGAGTTGGAGAATATGAGGATGATCCAGCGATTTCCATATGTCAATTTCTCTCCGGAGTCGAGACATTTCCTTGTCGGTGGCACCATTCAGCTTGATGACTTTGACAGCTGCTGTATCTTTTGTGTTCTTGTGCTCTGCTTTACGTACAGTGGAGAATCCTCCATACCCAATTACATCATTCATAACATAACCATCTACTTCATCACTATGATTGGTAGTCATTCCAGACCTGAAACTTGCCAAAAATGAGGCAGCGGGGGATTGATATTGTACGGGAGACATTGATTGGTCCTTCACCCGTGTCAAATGGATTGAAGTGGGGAGATGGTCATCTGGAGTCAGAGAGGATGCAGAAGAGGATAGATTCTCTGAACTGAGTGACTGAGGTGGATTATACTCCAGATCATTGTAAAGGTTATGTGTTTTGTAGACTTCTTTCTGGATGGCGGAAGATTTGAATGGAATTCCCAAGGGTTTGGCACTTGCATGAATAGATAGATCGGAAGTATCCTTCAAAAGAGTGTCATTTTCAATCACATTTTCCTCATCGTATGTTTTTATGGGTGAATTCCCATTATCCTTAATATCGGTTACAATTGGATCCTCTGAGGACAATGGCTTGATGTATGTGAAATAACTATTGAACTGCCTGGCTATACCTGATTGAATTTTATCAATATGATGCATTTACAGATTATCAATTGGGCTTCTTTTTGTAATGAAAATATAAGATTTGTTTAAAGAGAGAAAGAAGAGAAATAGGAAAGAAACGAAGAAAAAAAGAAATGAAAATAAGGGATTCTCAAGCAAAAAAAAAAAAAAAAAAAATGCCAGATTTATTAGAATCTACATAGGATTTATCTGATACTGGCTTCCTCCCAAATAAGCATCAATCGACAGTCTTCATCTACAACATTCTTTTAATCCCAAACATAAACATAGGGCAGCAGCACTATTATTTCAATTACTATATGCCCCATCTCTTTACTTCACCACTTACCATCCCCAGCAACAAGCATCCTTCGACTTCTTGGGTTTTGACTGTATCACTACTGTTTCAGGTGCAGGTGTAGGATGGTAATAGTGTGCTAGAATAAGAGGTTAATTTCATGGAAGGCATAACTAGCTGTGTTTACCTTCTGTGCTGGTATTCTTCAGCTGTGATCCTGCTTCATAGGATACACTGCATGTATGACGATGTGCTTGGTGGGTATTTGATCTGCTGTATTCCTTATTACTCATTGATTCATGGCTTAATGTATATAAATTATTAAGAAGGAAGAGAAAGGGAGAATTGAGTGCAGTGGGTATTTATGTCCATTAAAACTAGAAGCCGAGTGATTGGTCTAATACCTCAACTTTTTTTCATATTAATCCCTGTTACTGTTCAACTTCTTTATCTGTCAAAAATAAGCATGTTTCTGTATGACTGTTGGGATTACCATCCATCTCCATATTGAATCTCCTCTGTGTATATTACTTCTATGACTCTTACGTGCTGTTTAGTATCATATTACTAGTTTAGAATATGTCGACAAATGCATAATATAACTAGTGCTTATTCCCATTGAATACCCTCTATGTATATCACCAAGGCATTAAATACAGAGTTTATACTCCTATACAGTTACATATGAAAAGGAGGTTATTTGAATATGCCCTCAAAGAGTGTGCATATATTACTCATCTTACATGTTGATACCTCCAGTGTATATGATTGCCACATTCAACCAATGAAAATGTTTATAGAGTGGGGGACGTGTTTTCTTAATTTTCATATTCCGCCTTTTCTCACTTTAATCCCCCCCCTTTTATTTTCTCTCTCGCTCTCCCTCCCTCTCTCTCTCTCTTTCTTATTATTAATATTTATTATTAAATATCAAAATGACCGATATCACTGGTATTGCCAAAGCCTTCACTGATTTCTACTATAGCACATTTGATCGTGACAGACAAGAGTTAGCCAATCTTTATGTAAGCAAATAGGTGTTCATATATTAATGGAAAAGACACTTATCTGTTGATAGAGACCTTCTTCTATGCTTACCTTTGAAGGTACTCCAGTTATGGGTACCTCTGATATTGTGAACAAATTGGTGGTAAGTGTGTAATACATGGTATATTCAAGTCTTTATTTCTCATTCTCCCAAAACAGAGTCTTCCTTTCCAAAAGGTCCAACACCGTGTCTCTACATTGGATGCTCAACCCAGCAGTACCAATAACACCCTTATTGTGGCTGTTACAGGTCTATTATTGGTATGTCTATTATGTGTATGTATATATGTGTGTGACTCATATCTCCCCTAATAGATTGATGAGGAAATGAACCCTCAGTTATTCACTCAAACCTTCCAATTGGTACCTGAAGGTAGTTCATACTATGTACTCAATGACATCTTCCGTTTGGTATATGGATAATCAATACCGTAGATATTCTGTGTAATTACCACCTACTACTTTGCTGCTAATGTTGTTAATTGTCTGAGCAGAAAATAAATAAATAATATTCATCCCCTCTATCTATCATCTTTTTTTTTTTTTTCGCTCTCCTAAGGGGTCACGTGCATTAGAATGTGGTCACAGTGTGTTTATTTATTTATTCATTCTTGAATACAGCCAATATGTTCTTACGGATATAGAAGTCATCCAACTTCATATCACTCAATGCACCAGATGACATGATCTTGGTGAGTCTCTTGTTCTCTGTGTCCACATATCCCTCACCATCTGACAACACCTTCTCCATGAGTTTGACATAGTATTTGGCGAATCTAGGTTTCAATTTTAATCCACATACCCATCTCTTCTTATTTTGTTTATTTGTTTACCTCTGATTATCCAATGTGGATGCTGCTTCTGCTGCCTTTGTATAGATATCCTCTCTTGACTGAGGATGATTCATGAACTGCTTCACTAATTCATCCAATAAGGCTATTCTGCCTACCTACAATACTATCCATATAAGTAAACAATCCTTGACTCTTCTGAATAATACTTACATGAGGCAACAATCCTCCATCCACCGTACGCTCTGCATGACAGTGCTTATTTAAGAACTCAACAAGATCAGCAATAGAGCGATCACCTTCATATACAATGGGTTCCTTGGATTCAGCAGGAAAGAACTTGATGGTAGGGTGATAGGCAATATCCTGTGCATTACACACACTCTTGTCTTGATCACAGTTGATATCAACAATGAGACACTATATATAAAGAATAAGGGGTCAATCACACTGTTCTTCAGTTTTAACGTTAACATACATTGGGCACTTTGGAGTAGATGTCGGCTATTTCCTTATAGACAGGAGCTATATTTATATGATCAATGAATATCTTTCTCTCATTTATCCCCTCTCATCTCCTTGTTACCTAATTTCTGACAATGTCCGCAGTTAGGATCATAGAAATCAACCAGCACATTCTTCTTGGAATTCAAGACGATCTCATTGAAGTTATAGGCATTCAATGTTGTCACCTTGGACTTCTTGACACCACGAGGGGAAAGGCCTGTTTTCTGTTGAATGAATCCACTGAATGCTTCCAGAGTACGACCACCCTTATAGTCTTCAGCTTGTTCAGGGGAGTTTATTCCAGCAGGGAACCATTTGATAGTGGGATACCCTTTAATGCCATATAATTCACCAGTAGCACGGTTACTGTCTGCATCCAATTTGGCAATGATCACCTTATCCTTAGCATGACCAAAGGATTCGGCTAGGGAAGAATAGATAGGAGTCAGTTTCTTACAGTGACCGCACCAAGGAGCATAGAATTCAATCAGGGCAGGTTTGGATCCATCAATGACACGCTTGAAGTTCTTGTCAGTGAGAATAACCACACTGTCCTCGTAGCTGATGTCTTCCACGCTTGTCTGCTTGTTAGGAGAGGTTTTTTCGCGTACCAAATCAATCATATCCTGAGGACTGTTGATATTCTGTAGCTGGGCAAAGGCAGAGTTGATACTATTGGCCACTTTCTCGGGTGTGAGTGAGTTGATATGAGTGATATAATACTGTACTTTGTTCATATCAAACTCTCTCACATTCTCCACCAAGTTATTTACTATCTGCCCCCCCTGATACGTGTCATAAGAGAGAAGGCCTATGTTGATAGTCAACAATAAGACAAATAACTTCTTTATGAAAGACATTATTCGTTTATAAGGATAAAGGAGAAGAAAAAAGAAAGCAGGGAGAGCGTTTTTATATTAAAGTGGGAATATGACGTAGACCACAGCAACCATCACTCATTGGTTCCTTTCATTTATTTATATATTTTGGTCATTGGTTATATCCATTCAAAATAAACACTCTCCCATACCCTCCGTCATCCTTCTACTACACTCTTGGTGTGTATTTTCATATGATAGTATGGCTGCAGATGATGAAGGTAAACACATGTGTATAGTTATAACCTGATGACTTCTACATTACCTAATTGGGAATCTATCTCGGAGTTCATCGTGGAGCAATGCGAGTCGAATAGACTTTTATTACTAGCAGTCACTGTAGCCATTTTCTTTGTTGTTACAACCAGTGAGAGAATGTCTCTTGGTTTATGGTCTATGCAGGAGAAGTGAATGACAGCGTGTGTCGACACTCGTTTCTACTGTCTTTTGTGAGTACGACTACTGCTGTAACTGTGATACTGGTAGAGTGATATCTGAGATTGAAATGATCTGCGCGTATTGCGTGTCATTTTCAAGTGAGTAGACCCATCATCGCGTACTCTTATTGAGTGTGTAATAGAGCACATCATTTGAGTGACATTTGGTTTCTAATAGAGAAGAGAGAACGACTATGAATCTATGAATCGTTCCTATTGTTCTATCCATTCATATACATAAATGAGCTAACAAAAATAATACTCTATTACCATATATGGTATCTTTGATCTCTGATGAGAATTGTTCGATACGGGGATGATCATCTATAGGAAGTAGTAGTATCTATATTGAAGAGTACTCATCTTTTATGAGAAGTCTAAAGGCCATGTAGTGGATGTTCTTGGCGGCATAACAATCAACATAACTTCAGAAAGGATTGAATACCAATGATAAGATAATGTTCATTTCTGGATTGGAGTGGTGGTTCTGAATGTATCAATACTCGTCGCTATATAAAGAGCTCTCTACAAGTTACAGTGATATTGTTGATGTAGCCATTTATGTACTCTTCCCTAAAATCAATATCTGGGTACAGCCATCATTCTTGATGACTGACTTCCAATATTTCTTCCTTATATATACTGATTATCACCTTTTGAGCACCTATTGTCTATGTACTTCCCTCCATCCACCAAAATATTCCCCTTATAACCTTGATAGCATGAAATAGTATAAACCTATTCTAAACACTCTATACTCACCTATTATCTTGCCTGAATAGAATGACAGGATCATCTAATTATTAAATATTTTTTTTTTCTTTTTTTTTTTTTAATTATTTATATAATCTAATTAAAATCTTCCCTTTATTTTACTTTTCTCTCTATTTACCCTCATTTCCGTCTTCATTTAAGCCATGGTTCAGCCTGAAGGTTCAACTTCCCCTATGATGGACCCAAAAACAAGGAAGAAAGAAGTCATCAATGAAGTATCTGCAACACTCTGTTCCAACTGTGGCACCACCACCACTCCACTGTGGAGAAGATCACCTACTGGAGAGACTATCTGTAATGCCTGTGGTCTCTATTTGAAAGCACGTAATACACTTCGACCACCTTCCATGAAGCGTAATATCAAAAGACAACAGAAACCAGAAGTAGAAGAAGAACCAGAACCCTGTCTGGGTACTTGTCCTGGGGGTGGTCAGTGTAATGGTACAGGTGGTTCTGCCTCATGTGAAGGGTGTCCCGCATTCAACCAACATCAAGTGAATAAACATGCTCTTATCTGTGCCAACTGCAGAACAACCACTACTCCATTATGGAGAAGAGATGAGGCTGGCAACACAATATGTAATGCATGTGGTCTATACTACAAACTACATGGTGTTCATCGACCAGTGAGCATGAAGAGAAGTGTCATCAAGAGAAGGAAGAGGATTATAGTATCAGATAATGGAGAAGAGGAAGACATGGGTGAGGATGAACTCGATCCATCCTCTGATGATGAAGAGAAGGCAAAGGAAGCAGATAGAAAGGAAAAGAGGAAGAGGAAGGTGGTGAATAACAGGAAACCCATTCAGATGAATAAGATGACATCACCGGTCCCTGCTATTGAAGATTATATTGTCCCCAAGAGAGTACAATTGCCCTTACCGACCACACAATTACCTATTCCCATACCACATAAACTACCACCACCACCCAGGACCCCTCCTCTACACTCCTCTAAACCCTATCATTCGAGAACACTGCCGATGATATCTGATCTCAGGTCTATCTCTACCAGTCCATCTACCCGGTTTGATCCTTTATTTGACTATAGAACAAACAACAACAGCAATAACAACAGCAGCAGTAGCAGTCATAACCACAGTGGTTATATGGGAGAGAACAAACTATCAGATACCATTGATCTCCCACCCATCATCAAACCCAAATATTGTACATTAAACGACCCTTATAAAGATCTGGTCGAATTCGATAATGCATTGACTAGACTGGAGAGACTGAGTAGGAAGATACCACCTGAACAATACAAGGTATTATCTTCTTTGACAGGATCACTTGAAGAATTAGTCACAAAGGCAGAACAAATACTACACAACAGCAGTAGTCACAACTACAGCAATACGAATACTAATACGAACACTAATCTCCATACGACATCCACTATCCCTTATTCATTATGATAACCCATAGACGAGTTATATCACCGAGAACATGTACTATCCCACCCATGTATATATATATATTAAAAGAATATTCACCTAGTGTCTTTTTTTTTTATCCAGAAGAGTTCATATTATTAGGGTAAAAGTACACATCCATGCATACATACATTGATGTCTAAATATGCACATGTATATTTATATTGATACATGACTGCAGTTTATTCCATTCTTCTCTTGTTAGAATAATAGTAGTTTTGATCTTTCTTGCGTTGATTAGGAGTGATGAGTTGAATAGAGGGAATATAATTGGAGCTTTTGGATGACACTGTAGTAGTTGAACTGGTGAGGAGGGTGGGTACAGAAGACTGTGAATGGTGTCTCATCTTCTTATCATGAAACATAATATCCCATGGATCAATGTCATTGGGTATTGTCATATTCCTCCTCTTTTGACTGGATAGACTGCTATCGACTTCATCAAAGTACTCATATTCTGTATCTGCATGCCATCCACTCACTAATCCTATCCTCACCAACACCTTCCCTATCTCTGTACTGTCTTCTATTGAATGAATACCGTATGTTCTCTCTGAGAATATCTTCTTTTGATTGGGTGTATGATAGTCAAATGCAATACCACGTAATGGAATAGGACACTTTCCTGCTGTGATCTTTGTGTTCAAGTCGACGAGGATGAGTGATATATCGATTGTCTCCTGTCTATCCAGCCAGTTCTGTATGTCCACCAGATGCCCCCTCAGTTGATAGCATGTACGGACAGATGGTTTCATCCTGTCCTTCTGACTGAAGGAGGAAGCAGGCAGATAGTTGTAGTTGGTGAGAAATGAGTATCCAAAGTGAGGTTGTTTGGTGAGTCTGGAGGTGGGGGAGGAGCGTAGTAAGGAGGATTTGATCTGATCACCATGGACTACCTTGAAATAGAAGGTGAACTGTGATGATCCTTTGCCTATTTGGTGGTATGGAAGTGGAATCTTGGTTTCATCTTCTTTGGCTGAGAAGATCTTTATCTTCTTCAATATATCAGCTATTTCTTCAATATTCAGATCAACTAATGATGATTTCGTCCTTCTCAATCTGCCTTCGTCTTTCTTCTTGGCATTGACGGAACTTCTGTTGCTGAGACTTCCATTCTTACTGGTGGTCTTGTTGACCGTGTTCTTATTGTTGAGTGCGATGTTCTTACTGTTGGATGTGATGTTCTTGGTGTTTATGTTCTTACTGCTGAAGATGTTCTTATTATTGTTATTGTTATTATGATTACTACTATTATTATTACTATTAAATGATATACAATTCAGTGAATTCGTGCCTAATATTGAGCTCACTTTCTTCCTATTATTGGATGTAAGTCTTTTCTGTACAGTGGGTGTCGGTGGAGGTGATCTTAATACAATAGATGTCATATTTATTGAGTTCATATTTTGGCTGTTATTACTACTATCACTACTACAACTCGTATTGGTATTGGTATTACTGTGGGTGGCCCTGTTCTTGTTCGTATCGTTCTTCTTATAATCATGCATGGACACATAATAGAATCCCACTTTGATCTGTTCTTTCCTCTTGGGCAATGTCATCCACGCGCCTTTATCAGACACAAACTGATAGATGATATCCATCTTATGCTCTTGTTTCTTGATGACCTCCTTGGCTTCATAGATGGGGAATAATAATGAGGAGATGGGGCTGTCTTCTGTGTTCTTATAGAGTGTGAGTGTAATCTTGGCATCCGTCTTCCTCAGTCGTCTGAACTGTTTATGGGAGATGAAGTAGGCTAAGGGTGGAGTGATGAATGAGCAGTGACCGTTCTCAATCTTGGTTGATTCTGTTGATATGGTTGTCTTCATAGGTAATAAGTCGTCTATGGTGGGTGGTAATTTGAGGTCGAGTTCAGCATTGACTCGTATCGAATAGGTGTCTGTATCAAAATATCGACCTAATATTCAATGAAATATATCAGTGTAAGTTCAAATGGGTGTTTATTTAGTTCTTCACACCTTCTTCCAATACAATAATCAACACATATTCACATGTTTTCGTTAATAGTAAAGACATAGGGAAAAGGGGCGAGTAATAATGAATTTGACTATGCAGAAATAGGAGAGAAGAAATGAGAAAACAGAGTAGAAGGGAAGAAGAGGGAAGAGAATGATTAATAATTAATAAATAATAAATAATAAACATCGTGATTTTAGAGTGAGAGTCGGCCTTTTAAATTGTTATACAGTCGACTGTAGGTTATCAGTGATAATGGCACTATGATGGGCATTCCTCCAAGTGAAGTCAACACTAAATGATCAGCGTAATAATACATGCCAGACAGAATACTGTCGTATGATTGATCAATGGGAAAGATAATAGAAGGGATAATGGCCATGGATAGATATATTAGGAGTTATGTTTATAAGAGAATAGATAAATATATAAGGTTACTCCTTCATTTCATACGTATATGTATATGTATATATATATAGATATAGATATATATATATATATATATACACACATAGATATATATATATATATATACACTCATACATCATAGAGATGGATATATATCTATATATATATATTTCATTTCAATAGTGTCCTTCACCATGCAATTGAACTCATCATTAAAAGTGGAATCCACCTTGAGGTGCTTGTTCTTGATTGAAGATGAATTGTCCATTGTTATTGTCTGGTGCCATTTCAGTATCCTGTTCATCATCATTATCACCAAAGTATTTATCTATCAATTGATAGGACTTTCTATATATATCCACATTGTCATGAGTCTGCAGGCGATGAATGGCATCTAGACCATCACACTCCTCCACCAGCAATGCATAGGGATTCAATCCATGCATCGTATTCACCTTCTCCATCTCTCCAACACGCAATATATTGTCCAATCCATCGAGTGCCACCAGCATAATCTTATTGTCAATAGATGACAGTATATCACACAGGGGTTTAATACATCCCTCATTCACTAGATATTTGATTTGTTCTGGCTTATTCAATCCTCCTGAAGTGGCATTACAGATGGCCCAACATGCTTCCTTCTTTGTTTTTAGATCACCCTTCACCAACACTTGGATCAATGGCTGTATTAATCCATTGTCAATCACTGCCTGTATCTGTGCTGTATTGCCTGCTGTGATATTAGAGAGTGTCCAGCAGGCCTCTTTACGCAATGCTTCCTTGGGACTAGACAATAGATGTAATAGAGCAGGTAGTGCACCACAATTGATAACCATCTGTGTTTGTGCATCATCGCCTGTCACAATATTACCAACAGATCGAAGTGCTGGTGTCTGGACAGTGTGGGATGGATGACCCAACAATTCAACCAATCTACTGCACAATCCAGATTCAATCACTGCTTGAATACGTTCATTGGGACCATCTGATAGATATGATATAGCCCAACATGTGTCTATCAACACTTCCTCATCATTCGAGTTGATCAACTTCGATAACACATTGAGAGCAGGAGCAATCTATGAATGAAAAGCGTGAATAATGTCCTCTCCCCTCTTTATGGATGCTTACCAGTCTCCATTGTGGTTGGGGATTCTTTCCTCTGCAGAAGTTGGATAATGTCCATGTGGCATTTCTGATCAGAGTGAGCTTTGTACTGTCCTCAAAGATGGCCAATAATGGGGGAAGTGCACCTGCCTCCAATACGAAATCACGACAATGAGGACTATCACCAGCAATATTACCCAGTGCCCATACAGCCTAATGGATGAATTCAACACACATAGTCTTCCACTCTATTCCCTTTTTTATTACCTGTTCCTTCACATCCACTACTGGATTACTCAGTAATTCAATAAAGAATGGCACAGCCCCTGCATTGATCACTGCCTCTGTCTGTTCAGCTGAGCCAGATGCTATATTGGTGAGTGCCCATGCTGCCTCAAACTAGATTGTTCAATGTTACATAAACAAATATTGTTTGTACATGGATAATTAATAGCTTACCTGTATCTGACTATCACTGGAACGAAGAAACTCAACAAAGCGAGGGACTACACCACAGCTGATGACTTCTTTGATGGGAGGATTGTTCTCTTTGGATAACATCTTTCTGAATAAACATGTGGCCTGTAGTTGCAGAGAGGGTTCATTTGTGTAGAGGTTCTGGACCATAGTAGGCAGTTGGGCCATAAGCTATTATTTAAGTAGATGTGTGTATATAAATGTATGTGTGTATGTGTGTGTGTGTATGTGTATGTGAGTGTAGGTGTGTGTATATATGTTAGAAGAATTAGCTAGTATGTCTTATATGTTCCCTTTACTTGAGCATCCTGTAAACTAGTACTGTTCTGATCGTACTCATCATCTGAATCCTCGCCCAACTGCTGTGCGTTGAAGTTCCTTCTCTTCGCCAGGTTCTCTTCTTTCTTCTGCTTTCTTATCTCTACCTGTACATTCTCACGTCTACGCCTGACTTCCTCTGGTTTGAAGCGACTACGTTCTTTGTATGCATTACGGCGAATATCACTGACTGAGTCCATGTTGTTTGGTATAAGTAGGAATGACTACGAATGATACTATGAAAAATAGCAGTAAAGAGGGGGAGGGAAAGAAGAAAAAGCCCAACCAGAATATATAAATATATATATAAAAGCATGGGAGAATAATTCCATCTCCGATATAAAAAGGATGACTTCTCTCCTATGATTGGGAAGAATACAGATACTTGTTTCTTGTTTCATAGGAAAGTCATCATCCTATTACCATAGTAACAACAGATTCTGTCGATCATGCACACCATCATGTTTGTTGATGAGGCCTAATGAATGTATGTTAATGACACTATAAGAAGACATAGAATATATCTGAAACAAAAGCTGGCAATCATTCCTAATTACTTTTTCTAGAAGGATGCCCTGCATGTCTGCATTCTTGTTCATTGTTGTGCCCTGTGATTCTTCTCTTATTCTGAATAGATGTATGATCCAAGAGGGCTACCCCCAAATACCCTCATTCTGGTTGTGAAGTCCGACTATGGCCATTCATCGTTCATTTTCAATTGGCGGTGGGATAATTTTTATTTATTTTGTTTGAAGGGAGAATAGATACCCTTTCACCCCCTTCAATCATATATATATATACCATTATATATACACACATACCTCTTCATATAAACACGTAGATAGATATACTCACTATCTATAAATACAGCACATAGATAGATATACTCACTATCTACAAATACAACACTCTAGTATAACACACTCAACTATCTACACTATGGCAGTCTATTTAGGTCCCCTTTCCTACTGGAGTGGGGCTACACTCTCACTATTAACAGTGGTTGGATTGTATATGTTATTCACTGGTACAGGAGAACAGTTTAATGTAGGCAAGGTCATTGAAGAGACGTCACCCTTTGCCTGGGCACTTACTGGAATGGGCCTATGTATTGGTCTGTCTGTTACTGGTGCTGCATGGTATATTTTATACCTACTGTTTCTATTACGCGTATATTGATTATTTCCTATCTTGTTATAGGGGTATTTTTGTTACAGGTTCTGCTTTATTAGGTGGAGCTGTTAGGACTCCCAGAATCCAGTCAAGAAATTTGATTTCTATTATTTTCTGTGAAGTTGTTGCTATCTATGGTGTCATTATGGCTATTGTCTATTCATCCAAACTGGCTGATGTTCCTGTAGAGAACCTCTATTCTCCTTCAAATCAGTTCACAGGTATGTCTTCATTGTTTGTCACCATGGATACCATCGATATTGATCACTATCTATCGAAATATAGGCCATGCTCTCTTCTGGGGTGGTTTGACTGTGGGTGTTTGTAATTTATTGTGTGGCCTCTCTGTTGGCGTTACAGGATCAAGTGCTGCCCTTGCTGATGCTCAGAACCCTGAACTCTTTGTGAAGGTGTTGGTAGTAGAGATCTTCGGTTCTGTCCTCGGCTTATTTGGTCTTATCGTTGGTCTATTGACTGTAAGTATATACGTCTATTTCTGGGCTCTGGTATTCAACTCTTATTCTAATTATAGACCGGTAAAGCTGCTGATTTCAAATAATCATTCTCGATATTTTACTACTTTACTACCAAGAGATATATCTATTGTGTCCTGGAGAAGAGATATCTATTATGTACTGGAGAAGAGATATCTATTATATACTGGAGAAGAGATATGACTCCTACTGTCCAGTAGCAAACAAAGAATAAAAGAGAACTATCAGTGTAATCCTACCAGCTTTTGTTTTCTTTTCAAGGGATGGGTCCATCTGTCTATTCAGATGATTCGGATCCATATCATGAGGGTTCAGGATGACTACTCCTGTATGTGATGAATACTGTTAGAAATGTTCAATGGAATACAGAGACATCAAACGACAACCCGTCTTCTTTTGTTTCTGCTTCATCCAAATCAGAGAGATCAGTGGTCTGAATCATTCTGTAGAGGCTGTATCAAGGTCAAAGATTGATATTCAACTATCTCATCTTATATATTAAAAGTTAGCATTGAGATAATTAAGATCTTCCCTTCTTTTCATTAATATAATATGTGCCATCTCTGAGAGGTTAGTTGCTTGTATACACCCTGATAACATCTCTATAGACGACAGGTCAGACATTGATACTGTCTTATAGTATCCATCATGCATTACAGCAGAATAGAACAAACCATAGAAGAAGATGCTGTTCCATAGAATCTCTCTTTATTGGCTTTATGCTATTTCTATACGGCCTTTCTCACCGTCTTACCTTTTTTGTTTGTATACTTCCTATCATGACTCAAGCAAATATCTTGTATTATATACACTCTTTGAGGTTATGACTTCTTATCTCTTCATATGCTGTGATCATCCAACTATTCCCCTTTTCCCTGCCTTTACAAAGTAATAAACAAAGGTACTTCTTCTCCCTCTTGGAAGAATCAGCAATTGTCACTCACCATCATTCACTGTCTCAGCCGTATATCATAAAAAGAGGTCCGTCTGATTTCCTCGTGATTATGGTAACCAACTTGGTGTAGTTCAGCAGGTTAATAGAATACTGCTAGTCGGCTGGGTAAAAGAGAAGCATTGACCGTACAAAGTTGGTTTTCTCCTCCTTCTCAAGCCATTCTTTGATCCTACTTAAAATGAAAAACCAAGTCTGATTTGAATGTGTTTAATTAGGTGTGTTTGGTCTTCTTTATCTCATTATGCTGAGATGGATAAAAACAGAAACAAACTCTTCCTGTTGTAAGATAACAAGAATGCCATCACATCAAACATCACATTGAACCCCCTCTGTATACATAACCGTTTATTCAGTGCTAATCTCTAAACATATGGTAATAGATGCTCAGAATTCATATTTAAATAGTGTCTTGTTGAGTGAAGAAGGGCCGGTATTAGACAAGAGACGCTTCTGAGCTATTCCAATACAACGGTACTACAGCATCTAATATTCCACATAGAGCCTTTGTGTCGCGCAGGAGAGTATCAACATTTTCATTGGGAGAGGAAAGGAAATCACGCAGTTTCCATTGGGGTGCTTCACCTGTCTCCAAATTCAAGTTCTGTGAAAATCTGTCAAGCCATGCCTCTTTATACAATGATACCTTGTATATTGATCTGTTCGGCTGTGTGATAGATAAATCCACAGGTAAATATTCATCTTCTCTGTTCATGCTCTCAATGTCCCATATCTCGTCATGGCATATCTCAATAATATAGTCTTTATTCCATGCATATTTGTACAAGGTCTTCTGAGTCACTCTGTTTGGAATATAATCTTTCGAGGCAATCATAATCAGTCGATTGCTGGGACTGATCCTCAAGTTGTCAGCAAACTTCTTATGGGGAGTATCACCATCAGAACTCATGGCACGGGCACATTGCAATCTCAAGTCCCATGAATAGTGACTCTCGATATCAGTGCATGATATATCTACTATATCACGTGGATCAGTAAGTGTAGTCCAGAATCTACGTTGACCTTCACTGTTGAATGAGATATTCATTGATGTGATCCACATGTCTCCACGAGGCAATGGTCTCTGGCCGGGTGAGACGACGGGACTGGCACTGGGATGTTGTGCTGCATCGATGGTGAAGGTCGTACAAGGGGCTTCTATTTCCACTGCATTCTCAGACAGATATTCAAACAGAGGCTCCAGACCAGAGTGTGTCTTACTGATACAGGGTGCCAGAACAGAAAGAAACTTGGATTTGTGGAATATACTATCGACATCTTCAATAGAACAGTATTTATCAGATTTAGGGTAGTTAATTAAGCAGATCTGTCCAAAGCGTATCTTCATTCGTATATTATAATCAGTCAGCCTAAGGCTCTCCAGTCCACTCTCCAATAATTCATGTATTTCCTTTTTATTGGCTTCCTGGATGGCAGGTGGATGTTCAGACGTCTTTTTGTGTCCATCATCATCAAATGAGATCAGATCCTTTATCGAAGGGGCAACACCACTGTTGACTGTCTCAATCATCCTGTTGTGTTTGAGGGCATAGGCTTCCTTATCAGGTGCCAATAGTTTGAAGGGAACAAAGTTAGGGGGTAATGGAACTAACTGCAAATGCCAGTTCTGTGTTGGCTCGAGTAGTATTCTGGCTGTTCCACCTTTTATCTTGCGAGAACAATGCAAATACCAGTTACGCACACGTATTGAGGCTTTCCTCAAGTTATCCAATGTTTCTGCTTCAATACGCACAATACTGAGCTCAGGTTCATACCAAATGAAAGCCTTACAGTCAACGCGCATCTGATTAAAATGGGTCTGATTCTCACCCAAATAACGAGCAATATGAAGCTCCTCATCTGGCAGGGGGAAAATGGAAGTATAGGGGTGAATACCTTTGGGTCCATCAATATATCGCCTGCTTTCAGCCTTTTTAGCATATTTCTTCTCTGCTTGACGTCTCTCCCTCTCAGTCAACTCTCTCTCTGGTTTGTCCCACTTCTTTGTGGTTCTCCTGATCTCATACTTCGATGTGAGATTACTCAGGATAAGTTCCAAATAGTCCTTTGTCCTGTTTACTGAGTCAGGGTCACCCCATATGTCAATTTGAGTCTTCTCTTTGTTGTATGAAATGTAAGAACCCGTTGACTTTTGTATCTCATCAATTCGAGAACGCTGTGGTCCCAATATATCGGTGACAGAGCAGGAGACAGGAATGACCCATGAGCCCTCTGGTATACGAGTCGGTGAGTTGGTCTCCTGAACATCAGGTTGATTGGCCTGGTAGGTGTCGACCAAATAAGGTTGTTGAGGGGTAGATCTGCCTTGGTTCAAAGACAGAGTGGGATCTCTCCAGCTATCTTCTGAATCGCCGTGATCTCTACTATGATGATTATTGTCAGGCATGACTCAATAAAAAAGGTGTTGTCTGTTTATTCTGAATTTGAATGACATAAAATGATGTATTATTAGCCAATCAAAAGAGTTTGTTAATGCTATTTTGCTCAAAGATGCACTCTGTTTACTGTAACTAATAAAATGATATTAAGCTTGCTAGTGCATATACTTCTCAACCACAAATAGGTGTTTATGAAGAGTAAATGATGTGGGTGCTTGTTCTATTGTGTGCAGAGATTATAATGTGATATTGGACAGAGATGTATTCGATGAAAGCTATTTTTATGAAAGGTGTTGTGTCTGAAGTTCAGTGGCTATGTCTGCAAGCATCAATTAGCTAGAGACAGTTCAATGTCACTCATGAATAGACCATTGTTCTTAACCAGTAAAAGATCAATGCAGTACTTCTAATACGGGTACTGCTCACATTATAAAATCCCATTGTCTTCGTACTTGATCAGTCAATAAGCATATCCCCTATACACTATACGATTTCATTTATATGAATTGGAGCCATGGGTGATATGATTAGAGAATAGATGAAATTGAGGCTTAGCTCCTACCTACAGCACGCGTGCATTTCAATTCCAACCCGCTCTTTTTCCCTCCTCCTCGTTCTGGTATATATACAATCATGGACAATTCTACTTATTCTACACCTGATAAGAGATATGCCACAGTAGCTGAACGTAATGGAAGTCTGTGTAAGTATATTCACTATCTATGTTACCTATATCTTACTGTTTATATGATAGTACACACTGACACCAGTGATATTCACACCTTAGAAGACTTAACAGAGACCAGTGTAAATAGACATACAAAATAAACTTATCATCACCTACTCACCCAGTCTATAGACTCCCTTCTATCCTTCTATTCAGATAAAAGCCTCAACAATAGAAGAGCCTGATTATGTCAACACGAACGACAGTGTGATGACATCCACTATGGCCGATGTGAATCAATATATCCATAATCTATGGAAGACAAAGTAAGAATTGACAACAAAGACAAAGACATTATACTCATGCTATCCATTTATTCATTAGCTGTTCATCTATTGAACAAACGTAAGAGAATAAACGGTAACTATTGTATTCATACTCACTCGTCTACCTTAGTGCAATCTATAAAACAGTAAAAAAGGCACATGAATATATCACTGAACACTACTTACAGAACCCTGACTATATCACCTGTAGCAGCCGTTTTATTGACAAAGCAGACTTCATAAGTGATATAGCATGGCATCCACAGAGAGATCTGATTGCTGTTGGCAGTAACAATGTGGTATTTATATACGAGAAAGTGGATTTAAAGTGGAGATGCTGCATACTCAACGACACTCATATGCAACATATCACCTGTTTAGAGTGGAAGTTCAGATCAGCAGCTACTCTTGCAGTTGGATGTAAGAAGGGTGTATGCGTATGGACATTGGGTAGCAATAGTAGTCTCCCTGTAGATGAACAGCCCAAATTACACTCTGATGCCACTATGAGATATTTGGCCTATCCAGATCAAGACTATATAAGTTCATTAGCATGGGATCCTACTCCCGGTAGTCATTTATTGGCCGTGGTATCTGCTACAAGTAATATACTGGTTATCCATGATATATTATTGAATGAGACTAAAGCCCTCAAGAGATATGGTAAAGGAAGTATTATCTTGAAGTGGAGTCACAACGGGGAATGGCTGTTTGAGGGTGGAGCGTAAGTAGGAGAATGGAAGTATATCCTGATGGCCTGTCTAATACTGCTTATTAGATCAAACACATCCCGTATGTGGGATACCAGAGACTGGACATCTCAGTTGATAACTAATCCTTCTGGACTGTATGTAAAGTGTGCTTGTTGGTCACCCGACAATAGAACCTTATTCTATTCAATGGCACATAAATCAGAGTTATATATGCTCTTCTTGTCTGGGCCCAATGTCACATCAGGTAAGAAGACTGTCGATATCTCTCAGTTGTATCTGTTCTTAATGACTTTATGTGTAGATATATGGAATGTCAAAGTGTTGAACACATCTCCCACTACATTAACAACCAATACAGGTGGACAGACAGAAGTAGGAGGAGTCATTGGTGATATCTCAATAGACAAGAAAAATGGTCAGAGATTGGCTATTGCTTATGAGGATTCTGAATTAATAGCCTTATTCGTACTGAAGCAGGCTTCTCCCCTGAATCTACGCCCAGAACAGATATTATTCCCTATGTAAGTACTGAATATATGTGAATTGTATGGAGCTAATATATGTGAATTGTATGGAGCTAATATATATGAATTGTATGGAACTAATGTGTTCTCTATATAGTGGATATATTAGAGGAGCAGAGTCATTGTATACGGAAGGAGGTCTAAGTATCACTCCATTGAAGGATACTTATCCCACCAAAATACTGTTCTCGCCCTCATATAAGGAAGGTGCATTATTAGCTATTGTATGGAGCAATGGAATGATCACTTTTGTCACCCACACCTTCACAACAAACGAAGATTTGAGAACAAGATATAAACAATAAATAAATTTTTTTTTACTTTTTTTTCCCTTTTGTATTTGTCTCTTATTAAATATGAGTGAAGGGTAAATGGCTATTGGGAACAGTTGACATAAACAAATAAACACTTATTATGTATTATTTACAGTCTAAGTCAAGAAGACTTCAGGAAACTGATGGCAACTCCCCGTCAACCTGCTACCAATGACCAGCAGAGTAGAATAAAGCCTCTTGCACCTAAAGCACAGTGAGTAGATCAGTTCACGTCTGACTATTTAGCGATTTAATAAACTCCCCCTCACCATAATAGACGAAATACAGGTGCCATATTTGCTAAACCACACTCAGTAAGGAAGAAATTGTAATGGACATGAATCATGCACACACTTCTCTCCACTAACAGCCTACTTCACTAGTGCTAAGAACAAGAAAGATAGTTTGGATGAAGAAGAAACAGAGAAATTGACATCTACTTATCGTGACCGTGCTGCTGAAAGAAGACTTCAGGAGAATGATACTAATGTGGATGAATCACAGTTAACAACAGAGGATCTATTAAGAAGATCACAGGCAGAGAAGGAGGATGAGTTGAATGCTAAGCAATTATATGAACAATCCAAGTACCTGGGTGGTGATGTCGATCATACTCACTTGGTAAAGGGATTGGATTATGCACTCCTCAAAAGAGTCAGAAGTAAACACACCAAAGAACATACGGAGACAGGCCAAAAGAGTAGTGATGAAGAGAAAGAAATGGACACAGATCAACAAAGAGAGGTGGATGAAGCATTGGACAAGTTCGAAAGGGGAGAGGCATTGCATAATGAGGAGGAGAAGGAAGATAAGTCCCATTTTAATTCAGTCATGGCCAAGAATATCTACAGTGAAGTGACTCGGCAAGAACTGTACTATAATCATCCCACTCATAATGAACTATTCGAACCTGGTAGAATGGCCTATGTGTTTGAACTAGCTGATGAAATAGGGCATTACACAGATGCATTTGCTATTCCTACTGCATTAATCAGAAGTAAGGCAGATGTGGCAAACAAGTTATCTAAATCAGGGTGGTCAGAAGACTCTCAGGCAGAATCTGCACTTGTTATTGATAAAATATCCACAGTCATGACCAGCCTAAGGAAAGGAGAGAGGGGACAGAAGATAGCCAGCAATACCATCAAGAAGTCACTGACAAATCAACCTGTGGCTGTGGTGGACGATGTGTTTATCGGTGATATATTTGATGATGTTGGTAGAGATTACGAATTAGATGAGAAATCGGTTGAACAGAAAGAGATGGGCACAAAGACCAATAATTATTTCCATGGATTGGTGGAAGAAGAGGAGGAGGAAGATATAGAAATGACAGAGGCAGGTAACACTGTGACAGCGTTATTATCACAAATAGCTCAGGAGGATAAAATGGGGCTGAAGGATGAGTTGAAGGAGTCGGCAGCAAAGAGAAGGAAGTTTGAAGGGGATATTATGGATGCAGATGCTGCTGATATTGATATGTATGGTCTGAGTACCTCTGCCTTACCCACATCATTTGAAGAGCATCAATCAACGACAGCCTATAATTCAGATGATCAGGATGATGAGAGTGAAGAGAAAAGAACACAACTGGTAGATCAAGGCACAAATCGTAATAAGAAGGCCCAATTAACACGATGGGATTTTGAAACAGAAGCTGAATGGCAGAAATATAAAGACACAGTTGAAATACACCCAAAGAGTGCATTCCAATTTGGAGTTAAGCTCAGTGATGGACGAAAGCGTAATAGAGAAAGAAAAGGCATAAATGACAAACAGAGGCTGGATAGAGATTATCAGCAGGTCAAGAATATCATGTCAAAGAAATATGGTAAATCATGGGACGAATAAACAGTGCGGCATTAACAAAAATGATTGATGTTCATAAATGATTTATATATTGTTACCGTTATTGTTATTCTTGTTGAACTATATCATAAAAGAGTGGAGGAAGAGGGGGAACAAGCAAAAAAAAAAGAAAAGAAAAAGAAACAGGTTAGAAAGGTTAATTTGACTTGGAAGAAATGAGTGGAGGGGAAGTATAGAAAGGGGTATTTTTGATTTTTAGCAGTGAGATTTATAGGTAATGAAATCAAGTAAAGGAAGGGAAAGTAAATAGAGAGTAATTAGAGTGTAATCAAACAAGGGATAAGAGAGTGAAGTAGGAGGATATGATATGGAAACAGAGGTAGAATATATATATATATGTGGTATATATACAAATTAATAAAGACATATTATATTCTAGATGAGGGTAGAGTATATTTTTTAGCTGATCGTAATATCCATGGGTGTTTCATGGCCTCCTCAGGCTTCAATCTATGCTCTGGATCCCACTGCAGACACTTATTGACAAAGTCCAGGAAATGCTCGTCTGTTGTCTTCAACGCATGTTCCAAGGCCCTTGTTCCTGGTCTTCGCTTCCTTCCCTTAGAATTAGGCTGAATTCTGGGATTTCCATCGGTATCTAGTCAGGAGAAGTGGGTTAATATCATAGTTTGGTAACAAGCTGGTCATTATTCTTTACCAAAAAACAGCTTTCTTCTTGTGCTCTTCTCTATTAGGTAAGAGGCGGGGACACCCTGGACTTCCATAATACATGCTAACTGCTCTTGCTCATTTTCACCAGGAAAAAGAGGATAACCTGTGTGTAATTCTGCCAGAATACACCCTGTACTCCACATGTCAATAGCCATACTGTAGTTCATTCCCAGAATGACTTCGGGGGAACGATAGAAACGGCTTTGAATATATGTATATACTACGGTACGTATTATTTGAGTTATCTTCATCTGTAGTGCATCTATATTCTATTCTTTTTACCTTTTTCGCTTTCTAGACATGAACTACCAAAATCAATCACCTTAATATTGCTTTTCGTGGGATGCTTCAATAGGATATTCTATGAAGGCATGTTAACACTTGATTTCTTTCTGGTTTATGATCTTCATATTACCTCGGGTTTCAGGTCACAGTGAATAAGCTTATGCTTATTCAACAATACAAGTGAATTCAATATTTGCATAGCAAATCTATTATCGAAGTATGAGTTGAGTGAGTAGAATACTCATATTGATAACTAAGAACATACCTCTTGATTAATCCCATACTGAAGCCTTGATATTTATTGGTTTTAATAAACTCATAAAGATTGATACTGAGACACTCGAATGCAATACAAAGGTGATTACGGAACATGAAGTGACCTGTCATTCTCACATTGTTGTATTGATCTTCAGGATCCTGCAATGATGATGGGTGAATATTAACAGGTAAGTTAATATATACAGAGTTCTTACCCATTCTATCAAGTCTTCCAATATCTTTACTTCGACCAATGCCTGTGCATGGAATCTTTTCTTATTCCTAATAATCTTCACAGCTATAGTTTGACCTGACTTATGATCAAAGCATTTTATCACTTGACCAAATGATCCCTTGCCCATGACTTCCAATACCTCATATTGGTAATCGAGATGATCCCTGGATTGAATTAAATAATCCCCTCTCTCATCATCATACCCGAAATTGCAAGTTGTGTGGGATGGGCTGGCAGGTCTCTTTACTGAATGATGTCCTACAAAGTACACCTGTTCATATTTGGTTATTTCCACTTGTTCGTATGAAGTCAAGTTGAACTGATATAACTTTAGTGCAGCTAATTGATAATATAGGATATAAATACAAAATATATGAGATACATTATAAGTTTTCTACCTTCTGGTGTCATGGCCACTCTCATCATTACTCTAGGAGAATCAATCCCTGGCTTGGCATCATTTCCTGGTAGTTTAATCGGGACAGTGTTGGTGGTTGTACTGTTATTTTGGCTGGCTATACCTCTTCCCCTCAATACTATTTCAGAAGTCTGCCCTTCTACCTTGGTTCCCTTCTCCCTTTCCATGTTAGCTGTCCATGATTTGCTGTCATCAACTAATCCCTGTAGACGTTCCTGAAGTGTAGACACTTTTCTTTTGGAAGTGGATGCTTATCACAAATATGTCAATCAAACAAGAAAAAACATCTGTAAATAACCCATCACTTACCTGTGATTGTTCTGGTCGATAATGATCCTGTCATTCCTGCTACTCGGGCATGGGTAGTCGTACTGATGTTCTTTCGAGGTGATAATGTACTGTGAGTTGTATCATCTGTGCTTTTATTAGATCTACTAGTCTGAAGAAGTTTGCTCGTTGAGGTGGATACTGTAGTGGAGGATTTAGGCTTCCTGAGCTGAGTTGTTTTGCTAAGATTTCTGGTGGAGGGTATACTATCTACTGTTGATTTTGATTTGGTTGATTCATCATCTGAACTAGTAGTATTCTCATTACGTTTCTTGGATACCTTGAGCTTTGAACTGGTGGTAGATACCAGATTGGTAGAAGACGTCGGTGGTAAAGGTATTCTGGTAGGTGTTTTAGCCACAGTGCGTGGTATTTTGGCTACTGGTATATTAAGTGGTTCGACTTTCATTGGTGGTAGTGACAAAGGTGCTATTGATGGTTGGGAATTTAGATTTCCTGGCAATGTCTAATAATTGATATATGTATAATTTGAGAATTGATCAATGTTATAATCACAAATGACATGAATACCACACACACAAAGAGGTAATAAAATGTATGTTGTGTATGCTGAAGAAAAGAGAATATCTATATCTATAACTGTACACACATACACATACTAAGAAAAGAACCAACCCCACCACTCTTGCCTCAACCAACACATCTCTCCTTCTCCTTTTTATTACTTCAGGCGTCTCCTTTTCTGCTCTCATCCATACTCTTTCTCTTCTTTCCCGACATTCTAAAACCTTATCAACTGCTTATTTCTTATCTTACCTTTCCTCTCTTGCGTCGACTAGTACTTGAGGGTTTGATTACTGATTCCCTCACCTTCAAATGTATATTCTTGTAGGATGAACTAGTGCTAATGGGGTCACTCTGATTCATGGCACTTTCGAGCAGACTAGATGGGCCATGTGTGATGCTTAACTTCACCTTTCTTTTCGTTGGTTGTTCTTCGAAACTGTTGCTTTCACCTTTATACCTATGTTGGGTGATGCTACTCAAGCTCGGTTTGAGATGAGATGCCTTTTTGATGTGATTCTTATAATCATCAGTCACTGTATTATCTGGGGTGGGACTATCCAGTGCAGCTTTTCGAATTCTTTGCTTTTGTTGGATAGATGCAAGTGTACTTATTTTTCGTGATCTAGGAGTAATCGAAATATCATCTGGTTTATCGTGTAATTTAGTGTCGATAGGATCCAACTCTGGGCGAGGACGTGTAGCTTTCCTGAGACTCGAGGATGTGGCAGATGCCTTGGGTGTTGTACTGGCACTGATTCTGGGTGGGTCTATTTTCGGCGTAGAAGCTGACTTGGTCGATCGAGTGAATGACATCGAGAAAGATTCCTCTGGTTTATGTTTAGGGGACGCCCTAGTAGAAGTAGAAGGTGTCGAAGGTGATTGTATGAAAGACTGTTTAGATCTACGATGAAGAGAACTAGAAGATGAAGGATGTGCCAAATCAGTTAAAGAGAATGACTTTTTATTTTCCACATTACTCGCTTTAGCCGAGAGTATGGAATGTTCTTGATTGAATTCTTTGACTTCAAACATACTTCTTAAACGAAGATAGGAAGCAGATGGACTCTTTTCTCTTTCGTGGGGAGAGATAGGTTGTGCAGAGGGGGAGCTGGGTATTGTGGTGTAATTATCACTTAGTGAGTCAGAGTCAAAACTACGGGCTGTTGACATACGCCTGAATTGAGATACTTTATTGTTGCTTTTAGTGCTATCGAGCAACTCCTTCCATCTGCCTAATTCTTCACTTTTCACTGTGCTTTTTGATGGCTCCACCGAGATTGGGTCGTGTGAATCAGCCTTCTTGTTTCTCAATCTATAACTAGCTAATCTCTTCGCAGATGTGGCAATCAAGTCTTCCAGATCTTCCAACGTGGCGTCACCCAAGTCAATCTTTTTGTCACCCTGAAAACTAGCCTGTCTACTTCTGACGATGGGGAAAGAGGATGTTGAGGAACTGGCTGATATGGATTCTCTATTATCATCTGACAACATGCGGCGACGAGTGGGTGGAGTAACGAGATCTTTTCTTCTCTGTGTCCAATTGGCTGTTTCTGCTACTTTATCTTCCAGTTCTTTTAGTTGGCGCATTCGCTCAGCCTGCATCTTCTTCCGTTTGGCAGCATATGATGTTTGTACTTTATTCCATGGTTCTTGTGATAGTGAGGTGGAAGTTGAATTGGAAGTAGATAGTGGAATAAAATCTGATTCGATAATGATATGTGAATCAGCCATGATTATTTGTGTTGTATCTGATTTGTATCTGGTTGCTAGGGTATCCTGTATTTTAGTTGCTAGGTATCCTGTATCTGGTTGCTAGGTAATATTGAATAAGGTGTAAATAAATAATAAGAATAAATAATTAGAATAAAAAAGGTAAAAATAGGCTAGTAAAGCATCCCAACGGTAAAAGACCAATTTAGAATAAATAATCAAAAATAGGTATTATCAATAACATACCTTTATTCTATATCTGTATGCGTATATAAATATATAATGATGTGTGTATTAAAAAATAAACGATTGTCAATAAGTGTGAGTGAGTGAGTGTATCAATAGGTGCAAATAGGTGTAAATAGGTGATTATGTGTGTGTGTATATAGATATACATATATCTATTTATCTATATTTGTCTATATGTTGGAGTCTGTATTTACATATATGATATTATTAATGGTGTAAGATGTACTTATTTATAAAAAAATACATACACATATGTTGAGATTATATACACATTTATAGCAATTGTGTGTGTTATGTGTGGTTGGAAAGAGATATTGAGTTCACTTTGTATAAAGGGATGTTAACATCACCAACTCATTTCAAGTTTGTTATAAATATCCACCCCTATCCACCCGCTTTGTTTTACCTTCAATAACGGATTCAGTTATAAAAAGAGTGTTATTAATGAATGAGATTGTATATCTTCAATAGAAATGAGATATCTGCCTAGTTGATAATAATAAAGTGAAAAGAAAGGGGATGACAATGTACACTCAGTGCGGACTTATCCTTTTTTTTTATCTTTCCCTTTAACTTATACTGCATACATGGGAGTGAAAGACAATATAAAAATAACTGATGATTTTGGTATCTGCCTTCCATTCAACTGTTGATAACATGGTTGATCTATGTATAAACATTCAATATACCTTAATGATATGGGTGGAACAGGCAAATATCACAACATGAGTGTCTATTTATTATGTAAAGGCATGGTTTATTCCCACCCAATGCAGAGGTCTATTCTTATCCAATACACTGGTCTATTCTCATCCAATAAACTGGTTTACTATCACCTTATGCACCGAATCATTCTTTATATTCTGAAGAATTACAACTGAGAATAATCAACAGTAAAGGAATACCCACTAAACAGATGGGTCATTCATTCCTCGAAAGAAACACGCAGGGGAACACGAATGATTAAATGAGGTATCAGAAAAAACAAGATGCACATTATAGTCCATAGTGAATCATATTTCTATACTGTTAGAGTTATACAAGGGTCTCTGACTGCAAATGGCTCAAACAACCATTCAAAAGAGTGTCACATGATGCTATCTGAATAACATAGGCCAGGAGTTCCCTTGTTTTGATGCAATAACCCAATCATATTTGCCATTCAGATTGTTCTTATCGTGAGAACTACAATCAATTGTTGCATGACCTTTTTTCCATTTTAAAATGTGACAACGACTGACCTAGTTCCCTTGATATATATATATATATATATAACTTCAGTTCTCCTCCTCAACCCCCTCTATCTTTCTTCCATATATACACATAAATGAATAATTTGACACTGGAACTGGTCAATTTTATTGCAGAATATCATCTGCCGCCTAAAGACATTGCTTCATTATCACTAGTGAACAGCTACTATTATTCTGTTGTAATCCATCTACTGTATAGAAATGTCACATTAAACAATCCTCGGCATTATATATCATTTATGAGGGTGGCCATGAATGAAGACACTGCATATCTACTATCATTCGTGCACAGACTGGATCTATCCAGTTATACAACGAGAGGTTCCAGATATAGTGAAGAAAAGGCGAAGGGTATAGTTATTGCTGATGAATTGGCAGGGGTGATTGGACACTGTCGCAATATGAAGGAATTATATGTGGGAGAGGAAATGATGCATGCATTTGTCTCATCTTCGGTTATTCATACCATATTCAAATGTCAGAATGAATTGTCGACACTCGACTTCACTGGGTTCTCTGACAAAAAGTTCAGTGATGTGGTAGCTAAGCTGTTTAGAACAACGATAAAAAGTGATACGACACCTGTGTCCGAGTTGAAGCCTATAGAGTCGTACGAACAAGAAGAAAATAAAGTACAGAATACCATGAATGGCATAACTGAACATAATTGGTCCGTACCCAGTCATTTAGAAAGAATCTCATTCTTCATGTGTACAGCCTTCTCTGAACAAGACTTCTATATTCCCTTTTTTTATAAATTCACTGCGAGTGGAAATCATCTTACTCGACTCGATTTAGGTTACACTCAAATCAGTAGCCAGTTATTCCTGCACTTATCTCCACCCAAGAAGTTAACACACCTTAGTCTGCAGGGCTGCCAATTATTAACATGCTGTTCACCCTTAATCGACTATATCGAAGAGTGTACTGAACTAGTATCTCTGAACATGGATTGTAATGGGATTGGTGGTTCTAGATTCTGCCAGGACTGCATTAAACGGCTACTAATGTCAGTATCCAATAAACGCAATTTGGTTGCTCTTGATGTCGGGGGTCTCACCAACCTGGATGATACCATTCTACTAGAACTGGTCACAGAGAATCCGGACTGCCTATCAGGGGTGAAGTATCTCTCACTAGCATATTGCAGTCAAATATCTTCAAATGTACTCTATACTCTCCTACTGGATCATATGCCACACTTACACTATCTAAACTTATCCCGCACTTCCTTCTCTAATGAAATATCCCAGTTAACATCACTAATAGCTCGCTTAAATCGTTCATTTGGTAATGTGAAAGTGTTGGAGGTCAGCCCAGTAGTACCAAAGAAATATCCAGGCGAAATATTGAAATGGATACTAACTAATCATGGAAGAAGAATATACTACAGCCAAGCAACTATTGACCCTCGCTTCTGCTATTCAAAAAAGATAATGTTAGTTGATGATTGTAAATTATCAGCCATGAATCAGTACTGGAGCTATTCATATTGAGTATGAAGAAGATGAAGATGTAAATACAGTAGAAATCTAATCAAACTTGGAGAAAACAACCCTTAATGAGTGATACGGTTACATTGATAAATACACTTACACATTTATATATCATTTATATTTTCATACATTCACCCACATATACAAGTTCATACACATACACACATACAAACATACATCGTCATAACAATAATAATATTTATTTTTATCATTTATTTCTGATGTTTGATTAAGTAGCCAGCATATTTATATTGATGTACACATACATCTGTAATCTTTGACTTCACTCCGACCTTCAAAGCGTTACTGTTCTCGGAAGGAGAAACTGGATTAGGCCCTATGTGTCGCTTTGGTTAATTAACCTGGTTATTTACATCTTGAAAAAGAGCTTCCTAAACTGAACCAACTGTCCAAACTTATGGAAGAAACAATTTATAATCAACATTGTCAGAATTGTTGATTACACAATATTATGTATGATATTATTTACCTGTAAAACTTTCAAACCTCGTAAGAAGAACCATGTTCGATATGGTGATGCGAAATAATCATTGCTGTGATGGTTGAAGGAAAGCGGGAGGACGTCTTCTACCAAATAGCAATTCAGAAGCGATAAGGTGAATGTTTCTTGAGGCATTTTGATCACGGTTCCATATCATCCCACAATTATGGCAAGCGAGAACTATGAGACCGGTTATTGCTGGTGTTAATTGCTTTTCATGACAGGAGTGGCATATTTAGGATGTCAGACATTCACTTATACATTCACCATCTCTTCCTTGGTAACAATGAAATCTACTTTTCCTGTCTCAGGGCTGTCAAATGTTAATAGTGTATCAAAAATATTCAAAGATATAAGTAGCATGTCCCTTGTATGTATCAATGTTGACTGTTTTGGCTGTAGGGATATTCAGGAGCAATTCCTCTACTTCTTCATCATGCATTCTTTTTCTTTCTCTCTTTACGTGCCTTAACGACCCTGTCATGTGGTAGTATTCTTTTGTGGGGAGTCTTCTCACTTCATGCTCTTCTTCACCATGGTCATAAGGGAGCCAATTTCTACCTGGATCAACAGCACAAGGGAATGTTTTTTTGGGAGATACTTAACAACAGAAGGTGAGAGTACAGTAAAGTCTTCATCTTCACCTTCATCATTTGACTTGGACTTTTTGCACAACATCACATCAGCACCCACTCCATCTGACCTTATAAGCTTATAAGTACATACTTTCATCCAAGTGTTTATTGATACTGAGTCGATTAAGATCAAATAATTCATTGAACATAGAGGTATTGCCTTCAAAGGATCTTGGTAGTATTATCTTGGCTAAGCAGCAAATGCATTGGAATTGATTGTGGTGTGCTAAAACTTGAGAGATGGGATAGGTCATAAGGAGAACATGCAAGGGAGATGATCTGATTGAGCATTTGAAAGGCTGTAAACATCTTCATACTCCTTTATAATGTAGGCTAGCATGAGTATGTAGGACAAGGGGATTGAGGCAGAGACAGGAAGATTTACAGGAACAGCAGAGATGGCATCACATATAACACAGTATATCTTCTATCTTCAACAGAGACTTCAACGTCTTCAGGCCATACAGGAGGAGTACCACGAGCATGAAGATAACAGAATTGATCGATAATATTTCTGATTATTCCCACTCTCAACTAAAAGCAATATGACAATACTTACAGTCAGTTTTTATCAATAGTAACTTGCGTCAGGTAAGTAATTTTTAAGTACAAACAGGAAGTATGACTTGATTCTTTGTTCAAAAATCTCAACTATGTTCTTGTAGACAGTCATCATCTCTACATAAGCAACGCTCAGACATTGTAAAGCACCAGGGACAAGCTATATATCATATATCACCTCAGGATATTCGTCTTCAAACTTACGCCATCCATTTGGCATATCCCTAGGGATAGCCTTCATGTTCTGTTCCATGACACAATGATATTGATTATGTGTAGTATGACATGTATTACAGCCATCTAAATGTACAGTCAGAAATTATACACCTTGCATTTATAATCATACTCCAGGGTACGCCTCACAAAGAAGACAAATCTACCGAAATAACAGAAATCTGCGAGCTTTGTCTAATATATAAAATATAGAATAAATCTTTCCCTCATGTTCAAGCAGCTCTTGCCCGAAAACTTTACAAAAATCAAATGATATCAAGTACTCAATAAATTGAATTACTTACCATTCATTCTACAAAACACTCTAATGGGAACAAATGAAAAGTAACCTCTGTGGCTGAAATGGCAGAAGTTCTTAACACTTTCCAGCCTCCTCTTTATTCTGAGATGTCAGATACATCCTCTGTTTGATGACTTAGTCTTCCAAGTTCCCATTACAAGTGTACACTTATGGTTCTGTACAATCTACTTTTCATCATTTACCCCTTTTTTCTTTAATGCCTTCTTCCCTCTTTTATATAAACAATAAATGGAACTATGTTTCTCTACAAAGAAAAAGAGGAACGGTTTATAATGTAGAAAATATCGTTGTTGGCGTATTCGGCAATAGCATTTCTTCTTTTGGGTCTCTTGAATACATACGTAAACAGTCTAGTCGAAAGGGTCTTATGTCATTATGTGTGATGATATCAAATTTCTGAATCTTATATATTTAGATAATATGACTTTAAACATTCACAGAAGTACGATATGATAAATTGAGGGATCGATACTAGTTACACTTATGATGGCTGAGGGCGAAAACACAAATTAAGAAAAGAAATCTAAAGACAGTCTAGCCACTCACTCGACAGTAATAAGTTCAAGGTCTGATTGCGGTTGGATCGGGTATTATTGTTATCTCGACCCACCACGGTACTAAATATTCTCTCGGTTGTTGTGTTCACTGTTGACATATCCAGATCCTTGTTGATTGTATTACCCTTTTCAGTCCATGTAATAAGCATACCACCTCCAGTCAAAGGCTGCTTTTTCTCTTCTTTTTTAGAATATCCTATGGAAGAGTATATGAAATTCAGCAATCTCATAATCAGCTCGCTTATTTCATTTGTGCCACATTGGTTTTTTTTATTTTGCTTGTAACCAACTGGTTCTTCCATCTTCAATGTCGTATGATCTTTGTTATTCGACAATTCTATAAAGTGATGCCATTTTACTGCTCAATAATAGATACCCTCTCAGTATATTCATCTCTCAACAATACTGAAGATATTGTTTCGACTGGTAGTGAGAATTGTAGAAGATTTCCTATCTGGTTCTTAGTGTTACTTCCCCCGAGGATATTCAGCCTCCTCTTTAACTCGATGGAGGGGGCAGCTTTTAATTTTTTGAATGTTTGGCTCTTTAATAATGATTATATATAGCTTCATCTCTTCCTGGGCTGGGTTAAAAGTGGATGGATCGGCTACCATTCGATTATTACGAGAGGACCGTCTTTTACTTCTGTTTAGGTTGAGAGGTTGTCGTTATTGCTGGAAGACCGATGTTCAGGAAGAAGATAACTGATTATAAGCATCTTGCGTAATAAGTTTGCTGCAGAAGTCGCAGAAGTCCAAATGATAGAATAGTTGATAATAAAGTCAAATCTGGCAATAAGCACAGATTGGCTGCAATGCAACATTGAAAATGACTTTCTCCAAGATTGATCCTGCCATTGTGGTGATAGCTCACAAGGGTCAGCACCTTCATGATGTTGATAGTCATAATAACCCACAGTAGTTATCTCTTTTGCTTTTTGTCGATGAAAATGATTGAAGAACGTCACAAGGAGAGATAAGCATAAAGAAATACTAGTGCCAGTATCCGAGAAGGTTTGTTGCAGATGTCAACGATGTTTCAACTGTATATCGTGATCGGTTGATTGGCACTAATAAAGTATAAAACATCTTCTCGAGGGTTGATACGAAAAGATAAAAGAAAACAAAATACCATCAGTTTATGGACAGACATCTTGGGTTCGACATAAACTTTAGCTTTGAATCCGTGAAACCAATGTCAAAGAGATCAGCAAAAACCATATGTTAGGATGTCACACACAAATTACCAACAGCAAAGAATGGTCTTTTAAATTCAATCATGGTAAGTCACCCACTGATGAGTGCAAGATGTCTCGTTGCCTTCTTCTTTACAGCAACCAGTCGTGTGAGTATTGAGTCAATTTTTAATACTTGCTCGAAACAATACTTAAAAGAGAACAGCAAACAAGATTACCATTGGCATGAGTATAGATATAGAAGAATGCTGTGTGTGATGTATACCGAATTCCAGCACCCAGTGGTGTCTGTTCGATGTGGCTAAAGCCTGGTTATCCAAGATAATAGAAAATTACACCGAGTGTTGACACAACCAACAAATAGACTTTTGTCTTGAAAAACAAGAGGAACAGGAAGACTGGTTGTTTGTTGTATATTATGGGTAGAATGTGCGATGGGAAGTTTGAGCTATACCAAGTTTTCAATGGAGGTATAAGTAAGTATAGCTGCTAAGATGCAAATACCTTGCCCTTTGCTAATGAGATATTTACTTGATTATCTAATGATTTATGTAATTACTTCAGGTTGTTCTTTTACCTTGGTGTTCGCTCCTATACGATGAATCTTCCTCATTGGCTAGTTTCAATATTCTTCCCTGAGAACTACCTTGAACATAGTCTTGTATAATCTTGTTACTATTTTTGTTTGGCTGACCATTGCCACCAGATCAACCTTGTTTATTGAATCAACATCAATGTCTTACCTTCCTCGATGCTTACCATAATATTTCTCAAGCATGAATTGATGCATAAACGTTGTCGGGATTATGAATCATCTACAAACTGGAGGCTGGGATATCTGTACATGAGCAGTTCGGTTCAATGGTTTGTGATGAGTGTTTGCCAAGTCTCAGGGGAGATGCTTTCTTTATACATGTTCTATTTGCTAAAAAAACAGTTGGGATAAGAAGTCTATTCTTATCATAAGCATGGTTACTGCAAGAAAGAGAGTGGCTTGATGTGTGATAGATAGCCAATGTATAAACACAGATGGGCAATTTCAGTTTCCAAACATTTGACCAAACTAGCCTCGTTTTCTTGGTTAATTTGGTAAAGGAGTGCGCAATATTTCCCCAAAAAAGTAGGCGGAGTTTTCATCTGTTCAGTGAAATGGGAGTGAAGAAGCATCACTTCGTGTACAACCCTTTTCGAATCGTGAGTGAGTTGTAACCAATGTGATAGTGATTCTAGTAAGGGTCGTTCCAATTATGATGGTCATGGTAACAATATGAATAGTGATAATAGATATTGAGGGGATGTTGGACGTTTATTTCAAATTAAAAGACCTTATTTATGAGTGAAAAAAGGGGAGATATTATTTGATTATTATTATTATTTTTATTATTTCCACTCTTTCCCTTCTCTCTTTCTCTTTCTAAATATATAAACCTATATATATTCTTATTCTCTTTCAGTCTACTCTCCAATATCCTTAATCATCTTGTTCCTTAAGAAACACTCATCTAAATGAGAGAATATAAATTGGTCGTATTGGGTTCTGGTGGTGTAGGGAAATCTGCTCTGGTAAGCTCATATTCTTTTTAATTTATTATGTGTTATATTTAATTCCTACTCTATCACACACAGACAGTTCAATTTGTTCAATCTATTTTCGTAGAAAAATATGATCCCACCATAGAAGATTCATATAGAAAGCAAGTTGAAGTTGATGGGCAGCAGTGTATGCTGGAGATTTTAGATACGGCCGGCACTGAACAGTTTACGGCCATGCGTGATCTTTATATGAAAAATGGTCAAGGTTTTGTGCTTGTATTTTCAATTACAAGTCAAGTTACTTTGACGGATCTCCGTGAAATTAGGGAGCAAATATTGAGAGTGAAAGGTTCAGACAATGTAAGGAGTAGTTGTATATAAAAAGATTTGGTATATTTATATCTATCTATCTATCTATAAATATAAATATATATATATTTATTTATTTATTTATATATATATATATATAAATATTATAATACACTTCCCCATCTGACTTCTCTATGAATAGGTCCCTATGGTGTTAGTAGGTAATAAATGTGATTTGGAAGCTGAACGGGTGGTATCAAGAGAGAAAGGAATGTTATTATCACAGCAGTGGGGTGGAAAGCCTTTTTACGAGACATCTGCACGATTTAAGATTAATGTCGATGAAGTATTCTATGATGTCGTTAGGCAGATCAATAAACAGATGCCCTCTAAAGACAAGTCAAAGAAGAGGATTAAGTGTGTTATTCTTTAATGATTGACTGAACCACTAAATACAAAACGAAAGATGGAGAGAATGGAAGATACAAAAAGTCTAATATTGTATATGTATTATTTATATATGTATAAATACCTATAGATGTGTACATTCATACTGTCTATATGTATGTATGACATCTATTACACTCTTCTTACCTTATCTTTATCCCTCACTATTATTGTTGTTATTATTACCCCCATCCACTCTATATTACTATTATTGTTATTATTATTACTATTATTATTATTAATACTATATATCATATATTCACAATCACCTTTCTTTTTATTCCCTCCCTCTCTCTCCCTCTCTCTCTCTTTGACTAGTTATTATTATTATGGTAGATGATTATCAAGCATATATCCCCTATCATTCATACTGTCAATTTAATATATACTAGGCTTAATACTCATCATTTATTCATGTCTTCCAAGATGGGGCGGTTATCTAAATAGAGACCCGGCGGTTTATGAATACTGGGAAGGGAAGATCCCTTTCATAGGGAGAAATCATATGTTCACTAGAACAGGTTTATTTTACAGTTCATATGATTGACATCTATCAAAAACCTGTCATACTTCATTTCTGCTTAAACAGACGCATTGAATCATTTATCACTAAATCGATGGTGTTCTTTAGATTGAGTGAATGAGTTCAGTACTTGAATGAACTCTAGAATCCTGGTGTATGGCCTAACCTTCTTTTATTTAATAGGCATATTTGGTGATGAATTAGTCATCTATGCCCACATGTCTTTGTGAAACGAATGAATCCAGTAAGTAATAGAAGTGAACATCATTCAAATGTTTCCTGCTTATATCATCCAATTAATACAACATATCATTATTTACCTTTTAGGTATAAATACATGCTTATTACCAGTAAAGAACACACATAAGCAATAGTTTCAATAAGTATTTTACACCGATCCTACTAAATCAATGTGTATCACATGTAAATCAGGAGTCATGGAAATACAATGGAGGATTATCCTCTTCAATAAGATACATCTTCATTTCTTTCTTATCTCTGGAAAGATCAGAGTAAGACAATAGTAGTACCGTGATTGATTTATGCATATTCTGACGAGTAAGTTTTGTCTGTTTTGAGTGGTAAGGAGAAAGCTGAAGATTGCTGGGTGAAATTGAAAATCTATCTATTGAAGACCATACAGTTATCCTTATTCATACAGTGTCTAAGGGCCTTTTCCTGAAGTAGGAGGCTGCTTTTGAATATTTCAATATTGAAGATGCCAATAAAACAAGAAGAATGACCTCTGAGGTTATCAGCAAGAGTATTAGGGAGAGTGATACTACTGAAATATAACATTAGATGAGTATATATTGACCTACTCCTCGACACTGTTATGTAATAATTAAAAGATCCTTTTTGAAATGACTTGCACTAATAAGGATCATTAAGCATGATGTGTATTCCCTTATAAAGGGTTCATCAAGATAGATATTTCCTCGGCAATCCCAGTAAAAGGGATGCTGATTTCAATTGGAATATCATATCTTGTTCCCTGTAGAAAAATGGGCCCGGCTATACCATAGCTGATAGATTTGTTGAAAATAGTTAGGCAACGAATGGGTTCCTTCTTGGAAACATGTATTAATAAACAATACACCCCCTCAGTATGTTATGCTTATAAGCACAATAAGACTGCTGAGACATGGAGCTGATGATTTATGCTGCATAATTACTGTTCTGCTGATGATGAGATATTGATATAACCTCCCTACATAACAATCAATAACAAGTGGAAATGCATCTGTCATTTTAGAAGTCAATAGAATGAGAAGAAATGACTGGCTGTCAAAAATACATAGTCTTCATGAATGGTGGATACTATCTCTATACACTATCTCTACACATTATAGTCTCTGTTATTCATGACCCTATAAACCTACCTTCTACATTTACTTGGTGTTACTCGGAAATAGTCGTTATTCCACGTGCTAGACATCTCTCTCCCTGTTAACACTGTAGATATCTAGCCTATTTATTGGCAGTAAAAGTAGTGAATCAATCCAAATAGATCTCTATTAGGTCATTCCCAGTATTTGATCTTCCTCAATGAACATGTAGGCCATCCACCCATCGTCCTGGAATGGATTTCTTATTGGTACAAGCAACTGTCTTACATAGGACAATTGGATAAGGACTATTCGGGGTAATGAAAACATGGCTATTACCAGATTTAACCTGTTATGTTTCAATAGGGATTATGTTCATATCGATTCCCACACCTTATTGTTTATTTATGACAGAATACTCTGACTAAAATACAGTTTTGATGGGAAATCGATAGACTACAGTGGGTAGAATGCAGATGACCAACACGTGGAGTATTGACTTCCTTATTTGAGCAGTATGCAAGGTGCCTGAAGGGTGTAAGGTTGTTCAGTGAGTATTTATCATCCATGTGTTCTCTATATGTCATATAGTTACTATCATTTGTACTACAGCCATATATACCTTATTTTGACACCCATCATTACCCTATAAATAGATCACCCAGTACTCTACATACATATATACAGACAGACCTATATTCATTATCTCATTCTCTACCATCCGTAACCCATCATTCTCCCATCCATTAGCCAGTCATTCGATATCCTATTCATTATATATACAGCTATAGTGTTGTATTATTATTATTATATTATTATTATTATAATTATTACGCTTTTTGTTTCTTTTATAAATGTACGTGTATAATGTTTAGGTGTGAAAGGGGATAATGTGGAATGAAAAGGACTATTTTACATCAAAATACAGCACTTGTCTGATGCCACATCAGGTGCATCCTGCATACCAAACTGGTCTTGTCCTCTATTCTCTTGTTCTTTATTGTATTTACGGATATCTCGAACAACTTCAAAGAAGGCATCCTCCACATGAACTCTCTGTTTTGCTGATGTTTCAATGAACTGACAGCCAAAGTGCTTTGCTAGATCTCTGCCTTCTAGACTGGATACTTGTCTGTCAGACTCCAGATCAGATTTATTACCAACCAAGACCATTGGAAAATAGTCACGATCTTTGACACGGCATATCTGTTGATAGAATGTTGTGATCTCTTCGAATGACATGCGAGATGTGATTGAGTAAACTAGTAAAAATCCCTCTCCATTTCTCATATACTGTTCACGCATAGCACTAGAACTGATATCAGTTGATGTTTCAGTTGAATGGAGCCATACAATTTACCTATATTCTTCTTGTCCAGCTGTATCGAGTACATCTAATAAAGCTGTCTCCGAATCAATCACACATTGTTTACGGTATGAATCTGAATTGATAAAAAGAAGGACAGAAATTAATGTTTGTGTCACTCATCATTCCAGTAGTGAGATATACCTTCAATAGTCGGATCATATTCATCCACAAAGTGTGATTGAATAAACTGAATAGTCAAGGCAGACTTACCAACACCTATCATTAATAAAGAGTGTTAATATCATAAATTATTGGAGCTTCTATTTTGTTTCCATAGCAATGGTTTCCATATCTGTATATTTTATGAATAAGATGATGACATTCGGATGACTGTACAATACCTCCTCCACCAACCATGACTAATTTATATTCACGTACAAAAGAAGCAGCTTTGGACATTATTTGTATGCTGATATTTATAGGGTTGAGATAGTAAGAACAAGAAAAAAGAAATAGGAAGGGAAAAGGGAAAGGGAAAAAAAAATAGGGTTGAAAAATAAATAAATCTCTCACTCATTCTCTCTCTCGCTCTCTCGAGATTCGATCAAGGCATGTCTAGGCCTATGAAAAATGGATGTCCGTCATCAAATCATTTCCTTTTTTGGATATACTTTTATCCTCACTGATGAAGTATCAATCTCTGAACCCATCACTCATCTTTTATTGTTGGGTGAGGAGCAATTGATTATCGGGTCTGATTCTACTACCTTCTACTTTTTAATTCTTTTTAATCAATGATTCATTACCCGCTAAATTACAGGTATTTGCAGTCTCTTCTGGAATAAGGCTAAATAGCGCATCAATAATATGATGGTGGGTAGATCGAGGATTCTCCAGCTAAAGAAGATACAGGACTGGTTGATCTGTTGTTATTATTACAAGATATGAGTCTGCGTCTTTGTCTTCACTTCTAATGATTATTCTGCACTATTCCTAGTGGATGAGTTCGCTGTTAAGATATTCTCCATGTACTGTTCAAGATAGATAGACATAACATTGTAGTTGGAGCTGGAATTACTATAGTTGACTGACTTTCAGCCCTCTCCCCCACATGTCACTATTTGGATGAGGAACATAACACAGAATAAAAGATGACTTCAGTAGAGGTAGTATTGTCCCAACACTATAACAGAGCAAACAGTATGTTATCTAATCCCTCTATTAGATTAGGCTCTTTATTTGTTCATTTCTAGTCATAATACGACTTAACACACCATCCATACACGAGAGTGGGATACTGGACTCTCAGAAGTGGTGGACAGTGCCGGAGTCCCAATTAGGTAAATTTTTTACTAATCCCTGTCAGGTATGGTTGTTCCCTTTCTGGTGACCAATTATTGTTTATTTCTCCCTTCCCACAAAGAACCAAACAACAAAAGAAACACGTACTCCTATGGCTGCTATTCTTCGTATTCCCGAGAAATCTGGTAAAGATATCCTTTTAGTGAGTAAGGTGGCTAAGTCTGATGTCAAAGTTGAATCTGGTGATAAGATTACTTTGCAGGTAAATACCCTCTACAGAATACAGTAACAAGTGTCTGATACTCTTGCTCCATAGGCTGGATCTGACATTATTGATGGACCTGCTACTATTGCCAAATACTTAGTGTCCAAGAATAAGCCTGAATTACTGGGTAATGATAAGTTGGAACAAGCACAGGTAAGGGATGAGTGTTAGTATCTACTGTTGTTTGACATCCTGTTATTTCAGGTTGATGAGTGGATCTCATTCAGTACTGTCTCTATCAGAAATGCCGCCAAGAAGGAGGTTATTGCTAATATTGAGGTATTTTTGTTTATTAAGTGAATTTAATCACTCAATACTCAACATCTATTGACTGAATACAATAGAAGAAGTTGAATGAACACTTGAAATCTACCACCTATATTGTTGGTAATCACCTTACATTGGCTGATATTCTTATCTTTGGCTTACTCCAGCCATACACTGTAAGCTGTTTATTTTATGTTCTATGCTCATGTTAATAACAACTATTATCAACAGAAAAACATCAAGGCTGCCTCTTGTCCCAATGTATTGCGTTGGTTTGATCTTATTCAAAATACAGTAGTGAAGGCCAATAACCTTTTGGAGGTATTCCCATTGCTCGAGATTAACTTGGATGATGTTCCTGAACCTGTTGCCCCTGTTGTTGTTGTAAGTAGACCGATATTCACCTGGATATTGACTAATAGTGTATAATGTTTATAGAAAAAGTCTGATAAGAAGGGGGATGTGAAGACTGACAATAAGAAGGAAAAGGCAGGTGATAAGAAGGACACCAAGAAGGACACCAAGAAGGACACCCAGGCTGAGAACAAGAAGGATGAGGCCAAGAGTACCGAGAATAAGCCCAAGAAGGAGAAGAAGAAGGCAGAAAAGAAGCCTGCTGGTAAGTAACTAAGGAGGGGACAATAGGTGGATTACTAATAATGTTGTAATAGTTGCTGCTGTTGAGTCAGATCAACCTGTTGTCTCTAGACTCGATATCCGTGTTGGTTATATCAAATCATGTAAGAAGCATGAAGGAGCTGATTCTCTCTATGTTGAGGAGATTGATGTAGGAGAAGCAGAGCCTAGAACAATTGTATCTGGTCTTGTCCGCTGGTACCCTGTGGAAGAAATGGAGGGCAGATATGTACTTGTTTTGGCCAACTTGAAGCCTGCTAGTATGCGTGGTGTGAAGTCATTCGGTATGGTGTTATGTGCCAGTGCACCTGATGGATCCAAGGTTGAATTATTAGGTCCTGTCGATACTTCTGCTGTGAAGCCTGGAGACAGAGTCTATATTGAGGGACAGGAGGGTGAACCAGAGAAGACATTGAATCCTAAGAAGAAGTATTGGGAAACAGTCCAACCTGAACTCAAGACAGATGATAATCTTATTGCACACTATGGTGATAAGCCTCTTCTTATTAAGTCTACATCTGGTAAGGCCATCCAATGCAAGGTAGCTTCTGTGAAGAATGGTGGAATCAAATAGAATGTGTATCTATTCTACTACTGCTATTCAATATATACAATATATATATATATACAACTATCTCTTCTTTCAATGGAGGTATTCGGAATTTGAATTATAGATTCATGCGATAGAGTATAGGGGTGGGGGGAGGAAGTGATTCAAATGATTTTAAGATACTCAAGGGCCAACCTGATATGATTACGACACGAGATTAGAATAGTTATGAGTATTCTAAACTGTGTATTCTAGTAGAAGGGGTAAAAGAGAGAGTGGGTGCATGTGTATATTTATGTGTGTATAACCTACTCACTCACTGTTTATATACACTCACTCAATGTCTTTGATCTGATTTGAAAGGTATCTAAATAATTAAACTGCCTAAATGATACTATATTTATTACCCGCATAGAGAACTGATTATAATGTGTTCCCATAATCTGAGTAATAAACGTGGAAAAAGACTAAATAAGGGGACACACAGACACGAGTAGTCTGGTTGGATGAATAAAGCCTAGTTATTTTTATAACATCTAACTCTTCTTCTCTTCCTTACTCTCTTCTCTTGATATAAATACATATATAGAATTAGAGCCAATAATACCATAATACACATACCACATTCTATAGTATACATCTGTATATATACACATATATAGTATACATCTGTATATACATTTATATATTCAGTCCTTAACGCGTAGATATCATTCATGAATTCATTTATACTAGACTACTCACTAAGAGGACAGCCAGATATACAGCAACCAAAGGCCAGAAATCAGCCTCAAGGACAGGTAATTCTTTTCATCTATCCCTATGACACTCTCTCATTCATTCTATAGCTTGCTGCACTTATGAGGGGTCGTATCGATAGTGGTGACAATGAGTTATACTTCGATATGCAACAGGAACATGAACAGAGACCAAGCAGTGCTCCTCCAGATCCCCATCCATTTCAACTGCCTATATTATCAGACAGACAAACCATAAATAACAGCAGTAGTTTAAGTAACAGCACCAATGTAGATGATCCCCAGACCATTCTATTGAGGAATAACAATCTATGGAGGAACAGTCAAGTAATACCACCCCCACTCTATGACCCTTCTTCCTCTCGTCAAGTCTGGTCTAATCAAAAGTATTATCCAAACAATATGAATGTGAACAAAATAAGACCATCTGCAGACAGTTATCAGAGTAAGGATCATTATTGAATGAATAGAGTGGGTCCTAAATAATCATTCTAGGTTTCTATGGTAACCAAGATGACAACGGTTACTTTGGCAACGAACAAGTACAGAAAAGGGTATTTCTCGAGAAACAACAATCAGAAATACCTCAGAACTATCAGAATGTATGGACACCCTCTGCAATAGTTTCATCTCAAGACAATGGCCATCCTTCTTTGGAATTAGAGGTAAAGAATACATGGGAAAAAGAATATGAGAAAACGAATTCTATTAATCAAGAACATTAATTTCATACTCAACCCCTTCATCTCTCTTCGTCAACTCAGGCTTTCAATAACAGGGCATCTTCCCCATTCACTCAGGCACCACCACAGTCTAAAAGAAATAATCTCAACAGATTAGCCAGTGAGAACAACCAGAGGGGTTATTTCTCTGGTTTCGATGAGGAAATGTCGGCACAAGCAATTATTCCTTCTGCGTTCGATACTGCAGATCAACAGCCTTATGCACGCTACCCTTCATCACGGCCCATGTCGCCTCCTGTCCGCAGCAAATACGTAAACTCTCCTCCACCTCGTGCTAACTCTACTCCGCCTGCCAATCATCATCTCAAAGCTTCTCAGCAAAGACATATGGAAGACTATGAATACAACCAACTGCTGACTGGCATGAATCATATTCATATCGCCAATCAGGATAAGGTAAGAATGGCAGAAATAGTGTATAATATGCTGTAGAATGAATGTGATATGCGGATAGAAGAATACAATGGATGATATGAATAAGATCAGGATAAATGGATGGGTGATGTGATGGAGGGCATAGAGGAGTGTGATGGAGATCTCTTTACAGTAAGACTGACTTGATTGCTATATTATTAGGAAGATATAATGTCCAAAAGAAACCTCCAGCAGCAGCAGTACCAACAGCAGCAACAACAACAGAGATATCATCAGTGGATGAATCAACAAGGTAATCTACCTCTCCAAAGTTTAGATGCTGTATTAAATGAGAATTCTGTAGCATGGAACTCCAATATGTCTACAGGTAAGCTTACAAACAGAGATTGATATCCGTTCTTACTGAAGTTAATACGCTCTAGGTCAATTTGAAGTAGATGGTAGAACACGCATTCTGAATCCATCTTATAGCCCTTCTGTACCTAATACAAATACAATGATATGGGATAACACGAATCATATCAACACTAATAATATCAACACCAATAATAACAGCAATAGCAATAATAATAATAGCAATAATAATAACAATAATAGAGATGATAATCATCAAGAAAGAACAGGGGAGATGATAGATTATTCTAGGCGACCCTCTTCCAGCTTCAGTAACCACAATAGACTGAATAGTCATGAAGATAACATGAGAACTCCTCACCAATGGATGGGTGATTTCAACACACCCTCCAGACATGCTAGTCCTTCTATTGATTACCCATTGAATACTGGTAGTATACCTACCACACCCACTACAGGAACTAATATCATTCCTGAAGGACTTGTTAACCATGGAAATAATGACAGACTACTACTCCAACTTCAATCTCGCCAGAGACAGATTTTATTGCAGCAAGAACAGATAATGATGTTGCGTGAACAAATGATGAGACAGCAGCAGCAGTCTCCTTCATCACAATCCGACAGAAGTTTAACAGGCAACCCCAATCCAATTGCTTCTGGTTCCTTTTACCCTAGTAATCCAATCACTGCCTCGGCACCCTCTCTGCCTGCTAGTCCTGCACGTGGTCGTGGTATGTCGCCCATGATCCATGAGTCACAATCAGAACCTGCTGTTCCTATCATCAGAAGTCCACTTCTTGAAGAATTTAGGAGCAACAAGAATAAGAAGTTTGGACTCAAGGTAAGGGAGTTAGATATATGAGTAAACATTGGGGTGTTGACTATTGTGTGTAGGACATTGTTAATCATGTGGTTGAGTTCAGCGGTGATCAGCATGGAAGCAGATTCATTCAGCAGAAGCTTGAAACTGTCAGCAGTGAAGATAAACAATTTGTGTTTGATGAGATACTCCCCAACTGCCTCCAGTTGATGACAGATGTGTTTGGAAACTATGTAATCCAGAAGTTATTTGAGCATGGTAATCAAGCTCAGAAATCCATTCTTGCTAAACAAATGGAAGGTCATGTCCTGTCTTTGTCATTGCAGATGTATGGCTGTAGAGTGGTTCAGAAGGCATTAGAATATGTATTGACCGAACAACAGGCTATTCTGATTAGAGAACTAGATGGCTGTGTCTTGAAATGTGTGAAGGATCAAAATGGAAATCATGTTGTTCAAAAGGCTATTGAAAGAGTACCTGCTCACCATATTCAATTTATCATTGATACATTCTATGGCCAAGTCTATCATCTAGCCACTCATCCTTATGGTTGTAGAGTAATCCAGAGGATGTTCGAACATTGTCCCGAGGATCTGACGGTAAGCAACTGAATTGGATGTAAAATAGGCCTATTTCTCACAGTTTGTTATTATTCAGGTTTACCTTCTGGAGGAACTCCATAGAAGCACAAGTCAATTAGTTCAAGATCAATATGGAAATTACGTGATACAGCACATATTAGAGCATGGCAAACCAAAAGATAAGGCACTCATTATTAGCAAAGTGAGGGGACATACCCTTCAATTGAGTAAGCATAAGTTTGCCAGTAATGTAGTAGAGAAGTGTGTTGCCTATGGTTGCCAGGAAGATAGACAGGCACTCATAGAGGAGGTTCTGCTAACTCGACCTGATGGGTAAATATCTATATATAAACATCGAATGATTAACGTGTATTCATGCTTAATCTATTATTAGATCATATCCTCTAATGTCAATGATGAAGGACCAATATGCTAACTATGTAGTTCAGAAGATGCTAGATGTAGTGGATGGAGAACAGAGAGATCTCTTGGTGGCTAAAATCAAACCCCACCTTCAAGGGTTAAAGAAGTATACCTATGGAAAACATCTTATTAGCAGTAAGTAGATGAGTGTCATGAGTAATCAGATGCTAACCATTCTATAGCATGTCTAGAAGTGGAAAAGCAGATGGTGTTTAATAATTCCTCTAATACCAAAAGTACGTCTATCTCTTCACCCACAACAGTAGAGGAACTCGTTGTCGCTGATATATCTCATTATAATGACAGTGCCAATAATAACAACGGCAATAACATGATCCATGATTCATAAATAGTACATAACAAATATATACATAAATCCTGTTCTCACTTTTATCATAATGATAGAAGATATCAATATCCTTAACTATTCACTCTCTTTAAACAAGACATTCTATACATATTACCTATTACATATTCATTAAAGTACATGTATTTATCAATGATTGGAATAATAAATGATCTTTATCAACTATACATATTATGTTGTTTGTGATGGTGTCGCCTTCTGAGCCTTGGTTGATTTGGTTGTCTTGTTCTTCCCTTTTAACTCCTCCTTCTGGCGCTTCTTCAGTTCTTTCTCGGCCGTCTTCTGCGCTCTCAATTCCAATCTCTGTCTCTTCCGTTTGGCCTTCTCTTCTTCAAATTCCTTTTTGCGTTTCTTCTTCCCATCATCAGGTACATTGGATTGTATCACACTCGATTCATCCTTCACAGTGGATGCTTCAATGGACTTGCTACGGACAATAACCACCGTATTATAAGACGATCTCTCTTGCACAGGTGGAGAGGAACATCTATGACATTGTTTGTCTAAATACTCATCTTCCATACTCCCGTCTTTCCCTTCCAATCTTTTTTTGTACCATGGTTGTAACAGTCTAATAAAATTTTGACTGGATAATTCTGGAGTAAACAAGGGCGGTGGTTTGTATTTCATATCTGAACAATAAGATGGTTAAATACTGGGGACATAAAGAATTGGATGGTATCATTACCTAAAGACAATCTATCATAGTAAATGTTAATAGAGTGATTACATAATCATCTTATTTTTTCTCTATTTACCCTAATGACATACGAATTGAATGAGCCTTTTCAGAGCCCATATAAGCATCAGATAAAGCCTGCGTATTGATGGTGTATTAGTTATGTTCATAGATTACTGTTTATGTTATTTCAACCTGTACATATCTGAGCCTTGTATTTACACTAAAATTGAGGTTATCTATCCCCAGATAGTCTTCCTCCAACAGTTCTCCTAATAGTCCACTGATGTGATATTAACTTTCTACTATAACCACAATAATAACTCTTCTTACCTGTTGTAGAGGTCAGGGTCTTCAAATAGCATATCCAGCGTTTCTTCCTTTAACTTCTATTCAATACAAATAGTTAGATTATCAACTTAAAATATCCATTTTAACATACTTACAGCTGCATTATTAGATGGGTCCACTTCAAGTTTGAGTTCGTCCAATAGACCATAATTATTGGAGTCATAGTCTATATACGACTGCAGTTCGGATAGTCCTGCTATACCATTATCATATAAAGTATGTAGTAATATTTCCTAATATAATACATTTAAGACCTAGACAATACAGAAATGTCTACTGTTCAACCTACCTCTCCTGACATCGAATGGCTGTATTCATCCCAATAATAGCGAATGGTTGTGCCAATTGTGTTGAAGTAATCAGATACAACATCAGTTAATACATTCAATGCTGTTGACTGGATGCTTTCAAATCCTTCTTGAGACAGTATTTCCACTAATGTTTGTTGAAGTATCTGTTGGCTTGTACCAATATCAGCAAATTGAGAAGGTGATTGTAACATAGTATCGTCTTGGCGATTATCACGTAGTCGTATATTACTAGTGGATAATGCCCACTTGAACGTCTATGGGATTTCTCATTACTACCGACTTGAATATGATTGAAAGCCAATTGAAATTACCTGATTAACCTTGTTATGTGATTCATCTGCGTTCTGTTGGTAAATAAAACTGCACTCAAAAGTATTTTTCTTAGATAGGTTTATCTTCAGTAAGGTTATAATACCAACCTGTCTCTAAAGCTATCACCGCAATTATAAACATCCTTATCCAGTAATAAATCTTCAGGAATACCATTAATCTCGGGCAACCCTGCTGTTATTTGATATTCTGGCAAGAAGAGGTCTGATTTTAACGCGTCATCGTCGCCCGATTGCTTCATTTTATCATTTGACTTGGCGAAAAAAAACCTGCCATCATGCTCATCATCATCTGAACTGATATCAGGTGAATCATAAACAGTAAACCTATCACTTCTCTCTAGCCAGCGGACAAATGCATTTTTACTACATTTCATCAGTTGTTTTATGCTTTCTGGTCTGTTGTGAAGGTGCTCCATGGTTGCAAATCTTTCCATATCATACGGAGATCTGCATAAAACGGGTCTATTTCCAAAATCATACTGATATTGTTTGTGTAGGTTATCCTATTTGAATGTAATAAGTATATATTTATTTGTATATTTACTGGTACTCATTTACTGTCAAGACAGCTCTTGTTTTTTTGGTGATATTGCTCCATGTTTTTGACTGCAGATCAAGTTGTGAAGAATCCTCCTCATAGGCGATGGGTTCTTTTATTGAATGAATAGGGTGTTTTCCTGTTTGAGGGTGTTTCCCTCCATGCTTTTGTTTGTTAGAGTGAATAAAGTGATTGAATCCTTCAGATACATCTCTTTCTCTGGGCTTTGCTGTATATTCTGACTGCAGAGTTGATATGTTAAATGCATCATCTTCACTTACATCCTCCACATCGTCTGTTATATGACTCAGCCTATCCTTGGTGGAATTATCAGGTATTTTTGATAATAGTTTTTCTGTCTTCTTTCTCATCTCATGGGCATGTTTACGATATTCACTGGAAATATCTGAATTATAGGCTAAACAGTTATCGTATATCAGGTATAAATCTCGGGCAAAATCTCTTCTACTCTTGTATTGAAATTGCTTCAGCTTCTTTTGTACAGTGCCCAGATCCATTGGGTGCTTGATGACTGAGATGCATGTGTAAGTTAAAATGGATCAATGCAATAGAGATGCTCATTACCTTCATAATAATCAGGTGCTTCCCTCCTGCTTACTCTCGTGAGGAACGGTGTTGAATGTTCCTATTATTATTCAGTTTAATGCCTATACTTCTCTACATTCTATCTACTACATACAGTGTAATTCTTCAATTCTATCAATATCCTCTCCAATGTATCATACAACTCTTCCTGTCCAATTCTACTCTCATGTGGCCATTTTGATTTGAGTGGTCTTACTTCTAATAGAAGACGTCTCAGTTCACGATCAGATAAATATGTTTTGTCTCTGTTCTCTGCTATTCCTTTTAGAAGGTGCTAAATAAGATATAAGAAAAAGAATGAAGAAGTGGTATTTGCACAGAATCCTACCTTGAAGTCATAGTGATCAGCATCGTCTATTATATTAAACTGTAATGATAGTAAATAAAGTGTGCATGAATCTCCATACAGCCAATACCTGTAGTTCTTCTATTTCATCGTGGGTGTTCTCCAGTGGTTGATCATCCTGGAGCTTCTGGTGATCCATCATAGCAGGCAGATCGTATTCTAATGAATGGTACACATCCAGTAATGGTATGTGTGTAGGGTAAGTACGTTGATCCGGTTGATCTTTGTCATTTGATAAATTATCGTGGTTATTCTCCACCTTCAATCCTTCTATTACTCTAATCACATCATCCATTGAGGATGAATTGGGTGTATTGATTAGAGTGTTTGAATCATTCATATCATTGATATCTATATTCTGGATGTCACTCATATTCATATGCTGGATGTCACTGGTATTTAGGTGATGGATATTACTGTTTATATGCTGGATTTCACTGGTATCTAGGTGATGGAAGTCACTGTTCATATGCTGGATATCAGTTACAGCCTCGAAGGCACTATTGATATTTAGCTTATTGTATTGACAGCATGGTTTATTGGTGTGAAAGAAGTAAGGTATAAACTGTTCTGCTAACATAGTTCTGACATGGAATGCCGCAGTGAGTGATTCAGGTATTCGTTCTTCATCTTCAGCTATTTCAGCAGGGTTGATAAACTTCTGCCAACTAATGATAGAAGACAAGGCTGCTTTGAAGTATTTTATGTCTGAATGAGTTAAAAATATATCCCATTTGTTCTGCATGTATATCTCTTTGGCTATGTTGAAAGAGAGTCGAGAATATGGGTGTATTTTAGTCATGATGGGATGTATGGTTCTTATGGCTGTATAACGGTTTAACTACTAGTATTATGGTGACTATAGAATGTGATAGTCTATTGTTTACTGTATTAACACACACACTTTGTGTGTATATATGAATATAGAGTATATATATAGATATATAATATATATTCACTAATAAACATATATGAATGACTGCAATTACCTTGATTTGCAAGCGTGGTTTGAAAAGAGATTGGCTGTAGTGATCACTCTCATTTACAAGTATTAATAACCCGCCCACCTTCTTCGTTTTGTGCTGTTAGAAGTCTATTTGTCATTCTCTATGTGAACATGCAATGAATCGGTGGAAGGATAAAACCATACTAGATATACTCTCAATAAGGGAATAGGTAACAATAATGAGAATAACATATACTAGGCTGGGCATAACATACTAGACTGGGGATAACAAATAATAGACTTGAGATGTTTGTAATAATTATGCACTTCCAATACCCTTCCACCCGCTTCCACAGTAGTGTGTATAAGGGAATTTACTATCATATTTGTGTATAATGCTATAATGCTAACATTTTAATATATAAGATATATTAAGATTAGACTGATTGGCTCTATATCGATGGCTGAATGAGTATATCCTATTTGCGCCAAGCTGAAAACAGCCCAAGCATGTCTTCCTTTCTTTGCCCTGTTCTTCCCTTATAAATACGGACTGTGTGCCATAAGTGTCTTTCAATGAGGTATTCAAGTTACGAGGACATTGATATTTGCTTATTCTTATTGGTTGTAACTTCAATAACCAATCATATAATCAAATGATCACGCAACTTTCACTCATTAATGCATCATTCAAGCTGTGAATGTCCTCTCTACTTGTTACACTACAAGTCACTTTTTTTTTGTATATCCTAAAGGTATTAAGAATAATCAGCTAGTATTTATTCAGAAGCGATAGGGGAATGGGGTCATTGTCTGAGAGAGTTATTCAACAGTGAAGGGTCCTTTTCGACCACTAAAGCACGAAGCCAGGCAGCTTCCTTCTCTAATTCAATCACTCTCTCTTCCAATGCATCTGCTTTCTGTGTCATTGCCTTTGCTGTCTCTTCCAATGCTTGTTCTCTTTGTTTCTTCTTCATCCGAAATCTGGCTGATGCAGCAGTATTTCTCCTTCTTTTGTCTTCAATGGCATCTTGATCTTCATTATTCACTACAGGCTGAAACTTCCTCTTCTTCTGTGGTGTTATTTGTACATTCTGATCCAATGGAATGAGTGTTGTGTGTGGACTGGGTGCTGGTGCAATACGTGGTAATAGTGTAGGCAATGCATTAGATGTAATGGGTGTATGTGTTTTATTCTTGGTTGCAGGTGGTATATTAGGCACCAAGAACTGGTTGGTGTCAATGTATGAACTGACCAATTGATCAATATCATCCTTAATGTCTTTATTGGAGTGTGTCAGAGTAGGTAAGAATTGGTTCTGTTTGAATGAATCATCATAGACAGCAGAACCAGGCTCTGTATCAAATGTAAACTGTGCATTGGCCCATAGAGAGAGTTCCTCCCTCAGTGCTTCCTCATTAATAGGCACTGGTGATTCATCTAACAGTAAATTCAGGGAAGAAATATATGACATTGGAAATGGTCAAAGTACGGAAGAAAGAGAATGAACAAATCGAGAGACAAGATAGAAAGAGTAGGTTAAATAGGCGAATAAAAGATGATTCATAATGAGTAAGGACATATTTTACCCGTTATTCAGGTGATGTAAGTTTGGCGGTGCTAACTCTCTCTCTGCCCGGGGCATAATTACCCCTTCCCGCCTAACCACCTCGGCCATCTACCAGCCTATGCATTTACAAGAATACATCTTTCTTTTTATCATCCTTTTTTATTATTATCAGGAGAAGTGTCCTTATGATATTGAAAGAGAGTTATGTACATAGATTGAATAGATTATTAAATGTGGATTGAATAGGCTAAATAGTGAAATAAACAGAAATAAATTATTGGTTATGTTTATACGGGGATGCTGGTCATGTTTGTGCCGATGCCGACCTATACTTATTCCTTATGTCTTCATTGGCTTTGTCATTAGACATAGACAAGCAGTGATTCATAATATCATCATTGAAGCAGTCGTCGAATGCTTGTTCAACAAGCTGATGAGATATAAACCAGAACTTGTTCGAGTATTTGGGATCAACTTTCCAGTTACGATGGTCCCTCACATCTCCTCCTGTGAACACAGTCGTCTGAGTAAGTGACTGGAAAAGTTCATCAACATCATAGTGGTCTCGGAAAATGATCATCCTATCACGAATAGAGGCCCCTGGCACATAATCAATCCTTATATCATGGGGAATAACACGCTGTAATGAAGCTAGAACAATCATTAATGAATTATACAAGTCATTTCAGTATTAATCTTACTAGGCAATAAAGCACCCCCTGTCAGCTGCCCTAATATACTGCCTAATTTCATTTGCAATCTCAAAAGATGAAGGGCTTGTAGGGGAGGCATATTGGCAAAATCGTCTGTAGTCTTCAATGTAGGTCTATCTACTGTCACACTCACCACAGGCTTCTTTTTCACTGTCAGTGTCTGACTCTCTTTGTTTTCCCTTTTACTGCCATCATAACTCTCAGCTGAGGAAGGAACCAAGATCACTTCATCATTCTTCTGAAATCCAATAGACCGGTCGTGTGGGGTCGTGTGAGCTCTACTTTTTGGAAACGTCCTCTGAATGTCCTGTGATTCTTGATTGATGGGGACAGGCTGATTTATCACATAAGATAAAAATGTTTCAAATGACACATGATCGTCTTTACCAAACCTCTTCTTGAATACAGAGAATGATTCATGCTCAATGATTGTATCTAGTGACCCATCAAAGTCCTTTATATGATTATTGTCCAACATACAATCCAATATAGGTGGTGTCTTGTCTATCTCTTCCACCTCTTCTATGTCACCATAGCCAGAGTCAGAGTATGTATCCTTGGGCATACACCTGGATTCCTTCCAAATGTAAGGAATGCATCCTTGTTTAACTAGACATGAGAGTGAAAGCTGAAGTAAACAGCCCCGTAGATACTCCAGTTCATACTCTGTCTGTGCCAGTTTCTTCCTCAAGAACTGAATTTCATCACTGTACATTCGTCTCTCCTTCTCTTTCTCCAACATCCGCATATGCTCTCTCTCTCTGAATGCCTTTTGTGCCACTCTGTTCTGTTCTCTTCTTTCTTCCTTTGAAGGTGGATTGGGCTTACGTCCGGGCTTCTTTCTTTTCCTCACACACTCTCCATCCTCATTCTCTATACCAACATCGGACTCCTGGTTGAAGTAATGGAAGCTTAATCTGTTGTAATCTGATTTATTTGCTGAAGACATGATATTTTCAATGGGCAGAAATGGGAGGAATCTGTACTTAAAATATTCAATAATTTGAAGATGACAAACGTAATACAATGCCAGCTGATGAATGTTGGGGTTAAGACACGTCTTTTGTGGGCTGATAGGACCCTTGGTGGGATCTACTGCTACAAGGCCCTTTGAAAATGCATATTGAATGAGGTTAAAATGATAAAATCCACAATGATACCATAGTATTCAGATTATAAGTCTTTAAGGTTAAGACTTTCTTAACTCTTCTTTGCTTTCATGAAATAAGGCGTCAGAATATTCTTCTTGCTTTGGTCATTTTGCTTGTATTTCTTGGAGAATAAGAACCAATCTCAAAATTAACATTCAACCAGTATTGTGTTGGTGTATGAAGGTAATGATGAGCTTTTGTTTATGAGAGTATGTACTTCTGAGAAATCTGATACCACCAACACTTGCCATTCACATGTGATAATAGGTTTTCTACTCAAGTTGGACAAAAGAGTTTTCCCTCTCTTTTAATGCTGTATATGTACCAACTGGAATATATACTTGACCCAATCAAGTCAATGATCCACATAGAATAAGGTTTAATTCAATGTCAAATGACCCACAATTAACAAATATACATGCTGCAATGACTTAATTAGTTGGGAGATTAGTGTAAATATAAACCACAAATTCAATTACTGCTTATATTTAACCGTGAGCACTTGAATGAAGTAGCCACTCCTAATATAGGAACAGACAATAAATTGATTATGGTACAGAATAATTCACAGATAACTATCTATACAGTTATTGACCTATTCAAGCATAACAAGAAGAATTTATCTATTTGCCTAGTAAGGATATTAGTAACATAGTACAATAACTTACCCTTTGATCCATTCGATGATGGGGATTTCAATACATCTTCAAATATACCACGTAATATTAGGCAGCCAATAAGTCCAATGTGAAACAACATCCTGGAATACCACATATACCTCTAGTTAGTCCCTTATATATATGTAAGATATCAAGCATTTATCTCAAATAAAATTTACCAGATTGTAAAGCAAGAATGATCCCTGCAGCATCTAGTATAAACCCTGATGATTTATTGAATCAAACATGAGCAATGTGTCAAATAAGGAATAAATAACTAACAATAGGATTAAAAAGAAGGAGAGGAGGTTGACACTGTTTTATTGGTACAACAGCTTGAAGTTTTTTTCATATGGGTAATTTTTATAGTCATACATGAGGATTGAAATTCTGCTTTATTTGATATCTGTGGGCTAATATAAGACATCTATATCAATCATTGACATTGTATGTATTGAACATAGTATCTTCGGATGGATAGCTACATAGACATGAGAACGTATTAACTAGAGTAACATTCAATTTGTTTGCTCTGCCTCATATAAATATTGGTCGAGACCTTTATCCTTGGAATTATCAGTTATACATACACTTTCTGTGGATTCAATTAAATGATGAAGGGACATATATTTGTATATTTAAAAAGAGCCTCTGCATAGCCAATTCCCTTCTCATCGCATCCATTTATTACTCCTTCGTTAAGACAATTATTGTATGGTTATGCTTGATTATCTATACTCACAAAACTCATTAAAATCCCCACTAGCCGTGTTGTCGATGTCGCCTTGACATTCATATGGACAACTGCATTTATTAAAGGATTGCATAATGTATATTGTTTATGGTTATTAGCTCTAATCACTCATGGTTCACTCTTCTGGTTTACTCAGAAGACAGGCTTTATGAAGTATCTGAGTATTTATAAAATCCATCATATGTATAGCCAGTACATAAAGAATATAAAGCAAGGAGAAGGGTACTATAAACATATATATATATATAACGATTTGACCCCATTTAACGGACGATCATGATAGGAAATGGAGCAGAAGGGGAAGGGATACTATTATTGATAGACCATAAACCTTAATAAGTATAATATGGTACGACCCTTCTGTACACAAAATGGCATTTAATCAGAAATTTGGAATGATATACTTGTATAGAAGTACAAACTTAATGTTTATTATACTATAAACATTCTACTGTGTCATCAAACTTGATCTTTTACTTAATATCCATTTTCTTTGATCTCCTTAATGCTTCCTTAAAGCGGATAAAAACGAGCGTGCAACCACAATGTACCTTATGTAAAGTAAGTGATTAAAGACGTTCAAGTTTAAATAGAATACAGATAATCAATAAGAAGAACTTCTTATTTACAGTTCTGTTAGTTTTGTAGGATAGTTTTAAATATCTTGGATATATAATTAATACCATTGAGGGATACACAAATGTATAAATAGAGGTAGAAAGATAGTATGATCGATACAGACTGTGTATGTATTTTAATGGGAGAATACAGTCATTAAGCTAAGTAGATTAATACCAATAGTAGATCCATGCATAAGTCTGTGTAGCTGTGATGTGTAGGAAAGTTATACATATGCACTGGAAGCGTATATAACATAATATAGATGACAATAGGAAGCTATATATAACTATAAATATAGATGAATTACTATATTTATTATCTATTATGAAAAAGGGACAGTTATGATTGAATGAGGAGTATAGCAAGAGCTAATTATATATTACATTATATGCACTTATTCAATAAATGGGATATTATGAACCTGATATCTCAGTGTATTAACCCTTATACTTCTACCTTTATTTAATAAATTCATAAACACCTGCTTTGGATGAGTATAAAAAGAAAGTTATCGATCACATCTTTAGATTTCTACCTTCTATCTACCAATCAACCAAAATGAAAAGTATTCATATTCTTGCTCTAATTGCTGTCTTTACAACTGCTGCAAGTGCCCAATGCTCCTGTTCATCTGGTGATTATGATTGCCTCAATAAATGTGGTAATGTTAAGGAATCGATTGTTCTTTTTCTGCGTATGTATTAACTTTAAAATAGTCAGTGAAGGTAACAGCTGTATTAGTTCATGCAGAGACAATAACTGTTATTTTGATTGTATTGCTAATTATTGGCCTGGTATCCAACAAGAGAGAGCAAAAGTTTCAAAGGAAGATCCTATCCCATCAAAAGGATCTCCGGGCCAAGAACTTTTACTTGAAAAGCCTGCAATTGAAGAACAGGCAGATAAAAAGTCTTCAAACGAAAAGCCTGCAACTGAAGAGCCTGCAACTGAAGAGCCTGTAAGTGAAAAGCCTGCAACGGAAGAGCCTGCAACGGAAGAGCCTGCAACGGAAGAGCCTGCAACGGAAGAACCTGCAACTGAAGAGCCTGCAACTGAAGAGCCTGCAACTGAAGAGCCTACAACTGAAGAGTCTTCCAAGGAAAAAGCTTCCCAAGAAACTTCTGCACATATATCTAGTACTCAGAACAGAGCTACACCTACTCGCATCTCAAGATATAATCCGAATGCACCCACTCCGATTGTTATTGAATCTATTAAATCTACTTCCAATGATATGCCAAAAGCCACATCTATGATTGCTCCCGTTGATATTTTAGAGGCTACATCCCCTACAGAGTCCGATAAACCCTCTTCAGAATCCGAAGATAGCGTAGATTCAGACACACTCAAAGATACTTCTGCTGCCAATGATGATTCTGAAATGGATTCTGACACTCCCAGTATCACTACTTCCGATGCAGTAGTCACTCCTTCTAAAACTCCTTTTGTTGAGGAGTCCATCACAGATGTCCTTGCCACTGAAGCTTTTTCTACTGAAATTCCTATCGTCGTATCTATTTCAACTTCTCCAATGTCACCTATGATCACAGCTATTGTCACTGCATCTGCTAATTCGTATGCTACCGCTAATCCCAGTTCGATGGCCTCCTCATTCGCTTCATCCTGGACATCACTTCGACCAACTCGTAAGCAATTAATAACTATATCATCCCTTTAAATACGATTAACTGATTTTTGCTTTTTAACAGATACAATGTCAGGACAAACATCTAGCGCTCGTTCTTCAGCCATTGCCACAAGTACAGAAGGTGCTGGAGTGGTAAACAGTGCTTCCATGTCAATGTTGTTGACCTTTGTCAGTATTTCTATCGGTGCATACTTGTTTCAATAGAATGTTTAATTATATACCCTTATCTTATATTTAATAAATGATTAATTACAACGCATTTGCAGCGTCCAAGGAGGCATGTTTAAGGATTTTGAGTAATATAACAGGAATAATTGTTTTTTACTTCCCCTGTATAAATAAGCAATATAAATATCAGGTTGTCTCGGTAAATCCTTGTGAATGAGGCCATGATCTATACCTGTGCGACAAGGAAACCAGAGTCTAGATTAAGTAATTGGAGCATCTGTCCTCTTTCATTGTGTCTTCAACAAGTTAACAAGTGTAGTCTTTCTATATCTCTACTATCTATGAATAGATCATACAACACTTGGATCATTCTCCTGGCATGAATATTATAGAAATTAAAAGAAAGGAAGATTGTGCATAGGTTAAATTCGAAACTACCAAAATACGATATCCTTATGTGTACTGAAATACTGTATGTGATAAAAGGGGATTGTGAAATGTATATGCAGGTGGTATAACTATTTTTTTACACAGTATCATATATTTTGATTTAATAGTTATGATTTATATTTCAAAATAATACTCCAATCTAATAGTATACAAGAAGGGTAGATGATCCATACAGTTGACTATCTTACCACTATTCATCTATAATATTCAATAGCCTTGCACAATGCAGATGGAGTAACAACCCACTTCCACTTTCTCTAACAAAATTACATTCTCCCATTCGACGGTGACATTTAAGACAGGTTGTATCATCATCAATGAGTATGGGGCCTATCTTTTCATATAAATGGACCATGTCGCTATTAATCTAAATAGAAAAATCAGCTCTTATTCTCTTATATGGTAGTATTTTTTTAGCATACCATGAGATTCTCTCCTCTGGCTAATCCAACTACTATCTTACTCTCATTGTAGACATCCAATGTTCTTCTCATAGATCTAGTCAGAAACTGCTCTAATAAATGAATAGGCCAGTGATCGGGTATTGACTGCAGAACCTATGTGTATTTATTAATATAGACTCCATGCATATGGTAGGATTGTGTTATTACCTTGATAATATCTAGATAGATCCCTTGGGTATTTAATAAATGCATTATTCGAACCATCATCTTATCTCTAAGTGTTTGTTGTGGGATGAGTTCTAATGTATCAGGGATATATATATCAATACTTTACCTATCTTTGATAGACAGAAAAGAATCAAATAACATTGTAAACAGTTGTTGGCGTTGGCTAAGCTGTTCAGTACTCAAGTTCTCTTCATTCTCTTGAATAATAGGTGGAAAAGGTTTCTGCACTTTCTGGTTAGATAAAGACGATGATCTTGGCATGACTTGATTGATATTGCCTTTGGGTGTAGGAGAATCTCCAATACTCTGACCATTGGTTATGCAGTATATCTCTGCACCCACAAAGTCATTTAATGCATGAATCAGTATGCCCAGTGCTTCTTTGTGGTTATTCATCTAAACATTTATTTAAGCTGTTAATCCCATGCGCATACATTCACTATAAATTGACTGAATTTACTCTGCCATAAACAATCACTTCTTCAATCAATAGTGGTCCAGCCCTCGATATTGTCTTCAACAGCTCTTGGGGAGAATACAGAGTGGACCGTTGAAGTAGTCGAATCAATAGTAACCGCATTCTGATCAGATGCGTTTGGTTAGGTATATTACCAAGGTATTCGACAAAAGTATGCTCATCCGTATGTCCCTCCGTTTGCTCTGTTGTTGTAATACGAGTCTGCTTACAGGCGACATGATACTTGAAATCATCCACTAGAATAAAGCAAAATCCACATATCAATAGGCAGGTATTAGATTATCTTATGCAATATGCAACATACCAAGATCATTCATACTCTGTAATTCATTCTTGTCTTTAATGATGGTTTCAACATCTTTCACATAACTACATGCTAGCCTGGTATGATATTCTGCCCGCTCACTTTTCTGTGTCAAGACCAAATATTCCAGATATGTCCTCACTGCCTCATTGCTATATCCCTCCAATCTCACTAAGATTTCATCTGCATCCATGTCATCCTTTCTAGGTGATCTGGTGAGTACTTCCACACCATCTTTAGCATTCTGATTGGTTAGCCACCATATGTACTTCATGACTATAGGAAGTGGTAACTCTTCTGGGTGGATGTCCTTCAATAACAATCTCTTGACTCGGTTGATACCATCTTTGAAGTCCCTGTCCTCTAATTCTCCTGTATAAATCCTGAAAGATGATGCTATTAGCAATAAACCTAAAGACATGTAACTTTTATCTTACTTGGTCCATATTTCCAATACTTTTTCATACATATGCCTTTGTTCATACAAAGTAGAAAGTGCATAGTATTTCTACTCTAATATAGTTAAATAATGTTCTCTCACTTTCATGTTTTATATTATATACCTCTGCATCTAACAATAGTTGAGAGCTCCCTTCAATGCAGCAATCGTTTTTTTGTTGTAACAGAAGATAAACCGATGGATCATCCTTTAATGTTAAATAAATCTTCAGAAGTGATGTGTCAATAGCCCTGCATATAACATCATTTTGGCCTAAATGCTCTTTTTTCTTTGACCGTTCGATCAACAGATATCTGAGTAATGCTTCTTGAGCATTTGCCTGAAGTGTCTTCTTTATTTCTGAGGATCCAGAAGCATCTTGAGTGGTGAACTGTTGTATACTATCATTCACTAATTATAAATAACAAATAAGCTATAGGATAATTATTAAAGGAGTAATTAATAGATACAACACACATATAAATATGGATACTTTACCTATCTGATCTATAGAGCCTAGTTTATCTATCAAACTTCTGACACCATCAAACAGTAAAATGGGTGGGGTTTCCTTAAGCCACTTATCCTGAGATAATCCTTCAAACAAGTGAATAACAACCCGAGGATCCATATTTCCCCTTGATAACAGGCTGAAGGCATCATCAAATACGGTCTCTTTTAATAAAAGAAGACCTGATTTCTGAAATGTATAGCATAATTCAGATTTCAGTCTTTCTGTCGTGGTATCGCTGTTACTCGATATCATCTTCTCAGCCTGATCAGCTAATTCCAAGGCTGCTTCCAGATTATGACTCTCAAGTAAACCATCCACCTGAATGATCAAAGGAGTGCTTACCTGGGCCATAACAGAATGGCGACTATAGATAAGGATACGGGCAGAAGAAGTGGAGTATCTGATGATCTCTCGTTGCATCTGACTATGTAATTCGCCTGCATCGAGCCTGTCAGGCCAGGTGTCTCTTTTCAGTTTCTTGGCTAATACATCCATCCATATCTTCAGTCCATGTCCTAGTATCATTCCTTTCGCTTCCAAAGATGGATCGACTGGTATTGTCTGCAATAGTTTTTGATCCAATATGTTATGGATTTCAATCACATTACTCCGTAAAAGAGCAGTTACATATGGAAATTCCACACGAACATCCTTAGGATAACCAGACCATTGTAAGGTACCACGAATGGCATCTCCTTTAGCATTAACAAATATGCCTATTGTGTGGTTGTCAGCTGTTCCACTCACTACCAAGAATTCATCTTTTCTGACTACAGTAAGAATAGGTCTAGGTATCATTTGTGTGCCTGTTAATTTGCTAGATACAGGGATTTGTGGTGTAGGTATTAACAGAGTAATAGATGGTATCTGTAGATCGATTAATTTGTATATATGTGAATCAGCCAGGCAAATAATACGGCCATATCTAGTAATAGTTATTGCCCCATCAGCTAATGGCAGCTCTTTCTTGAGATGCATGGATTCCCCTATTTTGTAGATATGAACATTCCTTCTTTTCACTACAGCTATTTCTACTGTTCCATCTTCCCCAATCTTATCCTCTTCTCCAATGTCATGTGTGAAGCATGAAACTCCTTTGATAGGTGGTATAAATGATGCTGGAATAAGCTCAAAGAAGGGCAATGAAAAGAAGGAGAGAATAGAATCTATAGTTGGATGTTCAGTACATATTCTCCCACTTACTAATATTAATATTACCACATAAAACAACAGCCTTTGAGACCTGAGGTATTAACAGTATACGCTCAACTGGTTTCTTGCCTAATCCTAGGTCAATGATACTTTCCAGCTTAGTCTTGAAGTTCTGCTGTGTGTTTAAGATGTGAGTGCTTATCGGCATATTAAATATATTCCTATCAAATTCATATCTAGATGTTTACCCTATTACTGGAAGTGCTTTCTATAGAATAATGCAGAATAGATCCTTCTGAAGTTCCACAGTATATATCACTGTCTGTAGAAAGTGAATAAATAGTCAGTTATTACTGTTATGTGTCTATATAAAGTCTTACCCCAGGCACCAACTGATTGTATCCAAGATGAGGGGCGTACATTTGATGGTTCATTTGGAGGTACAATAGGTATTCGTGCAAAAAAGGAATTGGAATTGGTAGACCCAGGGACAGGTTCTTCTATGTGAGTTAATATGGTTTGAAGTGTATAGGGTGTATAAGACATCAGACCAAGGTTATGAAAGAAAGAGAACAAGGCACAAAATAATAATAATAAGTGGGCGGGGTAATAAATATGTACATATATCATTCAACGGTGGTTATAACCAAGTCAGTCTATTCAGCCATTGCATATATCTGTCAACCTCATTCAAGGATACTCTTTGCTGTACTCTATGAAAGAGAGATAAATCACTTTCGAGCAAAGTATTCACACTGAATTTTGTCAAAATCAAGAAAAACTTTGCATTGAAGAATACTTATTCATTACTAACCCCAGCTGCTGCTCTTTGTCTTTTGTTATTCTCTGTTGTAAATCAGATTCTTCTTTATCAGACCAACACCAGATGTATCGTTTAGAGAAGGATGATCTTTTATTGTTCCTTGACTGATAGTAAAAGAAGTCAAGTGTAAGTTTTTCGCATAACGGCCGCATGTATATTACAGGTTTACTTTAAATTCGTTGATATTTTGAGCGATGCTATGTTTTTTTTCCCTTTGCATTGGATAAAGCTCTATTTATCATCTTATATATTAAAAAGTTAGCATCTTATATATTAAAAAGTTAGCATATTATATGAAAATATTTGCATACGAAAATTCAATCATATAAATTGTAGTAATGGCTGAATGGTATGAGTATATCAAGAAGAAAGGAGATCACGCACTATTTATTGAGGTGCTTCACCTATCTTCAAATCCAAGTTATGTGTGAATCTGTCAAACCACGCCTCTTTATACAATGACGCCTTATATATTGATCTGTTTAGCAGGAGTTAACCTTATCATTAAGAATAAAAATAAACTAATAGTATCTGTAATACCTCCTATAATTAACCCACTTTTATTTATAATTTGAGTTGATTCTTAAATAACATATACTCGTCAGGCCTAAGCACTGAGTTATTTGCATGGACCATATTGCCACTATCTGGTAATACTGGCCAGCCTGCTATTTTGAGTTCTCCTACTGTATCAGTCCAGCTATAGCATAATATCTTTACTTCATTTCCTCTGTTCTGCACTAGATCTTCTGGAATATAGAAGTCATGTTGAGGTCCATCCCCATTACCATAATACCTTGCTATGATAATCCCATTAATAGATACATAGGCAGTCCATTGACCATCCATACGAAGCCTCAATGGTACTTTGATCATGCTATTCTTCTTGAATGGATTATCAAACTCGAAACGGAACCATTGCATACCTTGATCACCATGAATAGGGAACTTAAATCTTCCCTTCTCAGTTACAATACCTTCATATGTGTGCCATCCCTCTGTAACATGTTCATCTGGCAGTCCTGTTGACAAGAATGGGTTCACCAATGTCCTTACATCCACACCACTTATCTCCCATCCTTCATTAAACCTCTTTTCTTCACTACGCCTCAGACCATTGATGCTGACTGATATTATACCACGAGCATTACGAATGTCATTCATCAAGAATGCCTGTCTATTTAATCCAAAACTTTCAACCACCACCACCAACTGGTTATCTAAAGTGTTCGGATGAGATAGATATGGACTGAGGTCATATTTGATGGCACCAAATAGAGTTGGATCCGGACCTATCTTGGCTCCTGGCATATACAATTGCCGAGAATATGTTGTATGCCCTCCTATTATTTGACCATTCAATATTACAGTAGCACGATGCCTGCAGTTCAATGTAAGCTGGATAAATGGGCGTTCTCTGTCAGGTGTCTTGAATGATGTACGGTATAGTACATGGCCACTCAGATATTGATGGTCGATGGCATCAAATGTAACCCTACGGCTTGAATGAGAAGTCAGTTGTTTCCATGGCATCTTATCAAAGTCTACTGTTCTCTGTTCCCATTTGTTCAGGAATATAGACACAGGTAGAACATGTCTACTGATATCCTCTTGATCAAACTGATAGGAATGAATGAAGGGAAGGTCATAGTCTGAAGATGATTTCAAGTGTTTCCCAGTAAGTGGCTTGAATGACACCAGATGCATTTCTTTCTCCTTTGGTCTGTGATTTATCTCAATAACACTCTCACTTCTATTGTAGTAGAATGTATCAGCACCCCATGTAATAAATGATGGATATTCACGAACACCATTCCAGTAAGGACCTTTAAATTCTGCATAGAGTGTACTGGAGTCATTTGATGTTAAGCCAATAATATAGAGACTGCCCTTGACTGTTTCTATCTGAGTCCAGCCATGATCCCTTTCAAATGAGATGATAATAGAGGGTCCATCATGGCGTACTATATTATCCTGCATATTACCGCGTAATACGATCTCCTTGTTCTTAAATGCCATTCCACCAATCGTGTTTGGTTCAACTATCCATACTTCATCATTGTCAGTGTTTACCATACGTGCTAATATAGGAATAGTCGACTGATAGAGATGAAGATCATTCTTGGTAGTATAATTGCCAACTCCAATAAATGACTTCTTGTAGGGCAAATGGCAGTTCAGTTCGAATGTACGTCCATCTTCCAATGTGTGCGAAATCTCAAATATATCACGCTTCTGGCGATCGAAATTCCTGAAAAAAGTAAACACCACCTTCTGATCATTCGAGACTGACACACGTTGCAGATTGACTGTATAGGGTACAGATGATACTGTGCTTGGATGCATAACGCGTTCTGTTCGAGTGAAATAAGGGTCAAATGACTGAACAAGCAGAAGAGTCTTACGCAGATTTCTTGCACGAGAAGAAACCATTCCAAACTCACGAATACATGCTGAATAGTCATAGGAAGTATAGACATCGCTGCAGATAAATAACAAGTTAGATAGATGTTATTGTGCTTTACATAAATCACTTACGGATCACCCAATGTGCCCCAGTTTGTCCCACCGTACACCATATAAATGCTCTCCATAGTCACACCCTGAGCCAAGACTGAATCCACGATGAGTTTAGTATAGTCTTCCCCATAGAATTCATATATTTCATCATAAGTATGTTGAAGTTGATAATGGTTAAACCAACCACCCTGTAGTTCTGGAATAAGAATAGGAGACTATAGACTGTAAATGAGTTATTACATCTCATATCTACCCCAATATACACTCACATCTGCTGCTCCTCCTCCAAATCCACGCACGGTCTTCTCCATATTCCCCAGGGAATTCTCTACAGTCTCGGGTGTCCATTCATCCCAGTCAAGAACAGCCTTTCCACTATCAATAATCCATGATTTGGGTGCACTGGAGGGAGCAAATACTAATCCATTGAATATAATTACCATCTCCAATTCTATCTGTAATATAAATGAGATACTTTACCAACGTATTTATCAAATCCATACAGATCAATGCCAAATCTTTTCTTCTTCCAGAGCGTGTTCTTCTTCATATCCAATTCAGGGTGTGGAACCCAGCTGCCTTCCTCAAATCCATCATTTGTGAACAAGGGAAGAGTGATACCTGCATCACGTGCAGCCTTAGCCAATACCCTCATCTGATCATGTAATCCAACTGGAAGAATACCAGACATCTTCTCGAATAACTCATTATCAATCTGCAATGCCAATACACACCCCTTTTTGTCCACTGTATTGTCTGTTATCTGATGCTTACCAATGATAGGCAGAATATGGTTCAGCCATTGTATTTCATACTCAGCGAAAGTTGCATCATATTCTCGCCATAACATAAACTTGTTATGACGTATATTCAGCTCTCGTTTAGCTACCAGCCAACTAGGATATCCTCCACCCTGAGTCTCTGCACAGATATAGGGTCCAGGGGCAGCCAGCACAAATAAGCCTAATTCTTCACACAGTGATAATAAGTAATCGATATCCCTATTGCCGTCAAACAAGTAGACTCCTTCATCGGGTGAATGATAGCCCCAGTGGAAATAGATACGAATGGTGTTCAATCCAATAGAACGATACTGCTTCAATATGTCTGACCAGCGAGTTCTGTCTGGTACACGCCAATAATGGAACTCACCCGAGTGTATTTGGGTGGGAATACCTTCAATTATAAGCGAGTGTTTGTCCCAGTCTAATATGTCATGGTATTTAGTGCGGTTATATTGTACAGAGGTAGTTGTGATATCTAAATAGCCCAATGCTCGCTGATGGATGTAGAAGTAGGCGAGTGATAATATGATAGGAATAACTGCAAATATAGAGAACAACGGTGCCATGAAAGACATTATACTGTATTGAGCAGTGAGGAAAGAGAGTGAATGAAAAGAGAGTGATCATAAAGGAAGAGAGGGAAGATCCTTTATAACAATGAAATTAAAAGATATTTTCGCATACTATTTGTGCATAAAAATTGGTTCTATGCTCATTCGAAACTGAGTCTTCTCATCCGATGAAAGATGACTTCCCTGTCACTACCCAATAATAGAAGATGCTCTTCAATGTATAATAAGATATTCCTGTATGTAATTGATCTCATGTTTACAATGGAATCAAATTTGTGTATACTTTATTAATCAGCCTTAAGCCACATTACCACCATCGGCAGAAGAAGAAGCTGCTTGAGCTCTTTCAAGATCTGCAATCTTATCCTCAAGCTCCTTTCTCTCAGCAGCAGCATCCCTATTCATAAAGAATATAGATTAGAGTTGCAGTTAATAAAAGACAATAAAACTTACATCTTTCTCTTCTGATATGAAATAGAACGACTCCATTTTGGTTGCAGAGAAGCATGGATTGGCCATAAATCCTGACATACTTCAATGCTGGCAAGTTCTGGGCATGCCTGCACCATTCCCTCATAAGCCAATTGTTTCATGGCCAATCTATTCGCGGGAGTGATATCCCTCCAAGGCTTACAACTAAAGCGGGGATCATTCTCGTATCGATCGCACACAGACTTGCAAGTTGTGTTCCCCACTTCAATGAGATGCTCTTTCTCCTTCTCAGTGGAGGATTCGAAGGTGTTCATTATGTATTCCCTCCAGTCACTCTGAGACAGACTGCTCATTTTTTTGGGTGGGGGAATGGTGTTACTTACTGTTAGCTGATCAGGAATTCCTCCCCTCGAGATACCTACTATTTCTTTCAGAGCCTTCATATCTTCCTTCAGAGAAGCATTCTCCTCCTTCATAATAGCATTCTCCTCCTTCATGGTAGCATTCTCTTCCTTCATGGTCGCAATATCCCCTTTCAACTCTTCTACCAGCTTCAGAACTTTATTGATGCTTTCATAGAATTCATTACTAGATCTCTTCGGCATCTGCTATAATACAATTAGTCGAGTAAATTGATATAATAACAAAGTACCCACTATGTATAATTGTTTTTTTTTTGACGTGAAGAGACTGCAATAAATTGAATTGAAGTGAGAGATAAGGATAAGTATTTTTCCGTGTGTCTATTACCGAGATTGTAGTTGAAGTGAAAGAAGTGAAGTGGACAGAATAGTATCTAAGGCAGTACCATTTCATCATAGGGATTATATATTCAAACTCCGGACTGAACATTTATTTCGTAGAAATTGGAGGTGATCCCCAAGTGCATCTTTGCATAAGAAGTGAAAGAGAAGATATTAAAGATAAAAGAACCCACATACAGGTATCTTTGAAGGGATAAAGTAGCGGCAGTAAATTTAAGTGCTGAAAGCTCAATGCTTCATCCCTTTGTGAAGGTGATTCTATATTTTAGTCTTTGCTTGATAACCGTTGTGTCTGGTGATAGATATTCCCCGTGAGGTATCACCTGATATGATGGAGATTGATGAGTTGCTTTATAGAAAGGCAGCTAAGGAGGAAATCCTTTAGTTTGTAAATGAGTTCAAGAGGAATGAAATTGGCAAGAGTACTGAACCTCATTCAAATCATATGATATGTGTGTCTGTGGATGTATGGTGTTCCAGCCTGGAGGATAAAGTGGTCGATGTAACAAATCCGACTACAAGGAGACCACTAAGACAACATGTGAGCAGGTGTTCCTGTCTCAGCAGCCCGGTCACTTTGTTGACGTCGAGTCAAACAGGCAAAGGTTGAATTATCTTTAAAACAGGGGATCAAGTATATACGCTGGAGGCCAAGAAGAAGGAACCATTCCTCATGACGGCAGTATGTTCAAGGCCAAGTATGAGGGTAAAAAGACACACCCTGTTTCTTATCCTCTACATCGACGGGTTTTAGCCCTCTGAAGAAAGGTGAACCATCAATTGACATTGGTGATGGTCACCATCCTGAACATCGCTCCTGATAACAGATACATAAGATATTCAATGAAAATATAAACAAAATCAATGCTTACAACTCTCTTTTCTCATCGATAAATGATGGAAGGAGGAGAATATCATAATTCCTACTATAATTCCAGGCCCCAACAAGCAAAAAAAACCTATTTTCTTTCCTTTGTCATCTCCTCGAGGAACTAATCATCATTGAGGTAAAGGGGTTGTGGCTGTTTCTTCTTCTCTTTGGTGAAGTACGAAAGTACAAGGTTGCCTTGACATTTCTGGTTGTTGATATACTTGGTATATCAGAGGTATCTTGTTTTATGGGATATATGTCCTATGCCGGTTGTAGAGCATGCAACATAAGAGGAAAGAAGTAGGGCAGAGAAGGAATGCGTTTTTCACCTTTAAATGATGATGGTGTTGTTTTTGAGAATGCCATCAAGCAGATCAACGACTTCATCGTTATTTTAACAGACCGTATAACAGAATTGGCCTTTGTTGATTAGGTAACGAGCTTCAAGGCTCAAATGCCTTTCTCTCAGTTGGACAGCTTTCATGACCCAACCTTCTGCGGAATTGATGAAGTATATCTGTGGGAGCCAGAATATTGGTAAGCAGTTATGGACGATAGCAACTGGTGGTAAGAAGTATGGTGAGACTTTTTTTTTGGTAGTAAATACCGAGAAAATTTGGGTCTTGCCGTCTATATCGCCAAAGATGCCTACCCAAGAGGAAGCACCATAGCTTTATATGATTATTGTACAAATACTATTACTAAACATTCCTTTTTTTTCTTTTTGAAACACTAAAAGAATTGACTAGAAAGGCAAGTCATCCTAGAGCCGTGGATGTCATCGACTTCGTGGTGTACATTGTGACCGCTTTGGAGGCTTTGCAGGAGCAGTTTGATGATCAATTGGAGAAAAGGAAGAAGGCCCTGATACTTGACGAAGAAATTGATGAGAGATCACAGATTGAGGAATATCTGTCGTAAGCTGCCTTTATGTTTTCTATAGCGTTCTCTTCTATTTCCTTTAATTCGGCTTCAGTAGAATCATTCAAAGGCTTCCATTTCTTCTTCTTAAATTGGAGGTTATTTATCTCTGTCCATTCTTCTTTGCTGAATAGACTCTGTTGGTTGTCTTCCTTATTAATGGTACTTCCTAGATCTAGAATACTGTTGAATCCATTGCTGATTGAGTTCTTTTGACTATAATTCAACATATTATATTTGTTGTTAAGATTTATGTCATAGGCGTGTCTTTTTATTGATGTTCCCAATAGTCTGCCCAAAACCCTCTAACAGCTTGTCATTCTCCTGGTGCATCTTCCTCTTGGCCCATCTACTCTTATGTAAAGGAAGCTATTCTCTTGCTAAGCTAATTTTGGTGTGTATATTAGATCTATTGTTATAAAAGGTGTTTGGATTGATGTGGTACATTTCAACTTTAATGCGTGATAAGTTTAACAAGAATAGTTAACTAGGGAAGGTGAATAAGGTAAAACTATACATTGACAGTTTATGTATAATTATATGGCGTCAAAGAATAGGATCGACTAAGTATATCAAAACTGAGTATTCCCTTATATTAAAGATCACAAATAATTGTGATTTGCTGATTAACTATATAAACACGATCATCAACCATTACATGAGCACTGGCCATATTCTAATTTAATTATAAGAAGTACATGACTGAACAATACCCTGTTAGTATTATAGATACTAATTTCAATTGCTTTAATCATTAGCTGTGAGTGCCAGAACAGTCCTGGGATGGTGGAAGAACTTTTAGAGGTCGAAGATGTTCCACACAGAAAAAAGAGGTGTCAGGGTAGATTTGCGGAAGAAGTTGGGTATTATGCTATGGGTATTGGGTGAACACAATCTACTTTCCATACAATAGGAGGGATTTCTATTCTTTTTGTTGTTTTGAGAATGCCGCCAAAGATGGTAAAATTAAAAGACTAATGAAGGTAAGAGGAAATCTGTTGAAGCAATGGATGCAGACAAATTGGAATTGGAAAGTGCTCTCCAAAGAAACAACTGCAGCCCATAAATAATGGATAAAAATGGCCATGTTTATGTAAATGAAGATAGAAAGCAGAGGTTATAAAAGCTAGACCCTTTTTGGTTGATTTGTCTTTCCTGATAGTGGTAGTGACAAGCCAATGGAAACCACAGTAATCAACAATATACATTGCTGATATCAAACAAAATTTTGAGCGAACAATATATGGACACACTGTATCTGATCTCCCCTATATTATTTAATCTCTGAGTGTTGTTATCTGACACCCGTTATGGGTGTTAAATAGATATACTCTGTGTTACATTATATATTATTGAACCCTTATTGAATCCCATATATGTTATTCAACCAGAAGATATGCTATCACAGTCAACATGGACTTATAGAGTGCATGACAAATCGAAAGTGGCAGGTAAACCATGACTACTTACAGAATAACCACTGGATGTGTGCCTAGTTACACGATATATATATCAGCTATTGGCACTACTTTATTAAGTAATAATAAGAGTGATAACTCACTTGCATAATATTCAATGGTACATTTAGAGATATAAATAGACAGTAGTTCAAACCCATATGAATATGTAACCAAATACACTGAATGACTCCTGGCGGGACTTCTTTGGTTAAATTTGACGGCTGGTTACATTTATCATCAAATGTTCCCTCAATTGGCTTCTGATGTGATGCTGGTGTCTACTGAAGAGATAGACAAAAGTGTACATTTACACATAGTCTATCAGCTATTATTTCTGCCTTTAGAGAGCAGCAGATATTGTGTATATCCCGAGTAATAGTCTTCTTGATGAGCATGATTAACACAAATACATACACAAAATGAGATTAGTTTATTGCATAACATTCAGAATTGTATTATAGCCATCTGACTTCTCTGTTATTAGGATTATGCCTCTTGTACAAAGAATAAAGGGAAGAATGTCTGTCTATAAAAGTATAAACAGAGTACTGGCTACTCTAAGGATTTGTTACTCAGATACAAAATCATATGTTCATGTTACACACTCTTAATTGTATACTTCTATATTATAGATTCAAGGTTAGTTGTCTCATTTCTACTCTTTCTTATTTAATATAAATATTTCCTCTTCTTGTTATTCTATTACTGAACATATTGACCCGTCAGCCTATTCATATCAGTTCAGTTTCCTTTTAATTTCTTCTTTCTGCCAAGAAGACACATCCGTATCGGCCATTCAATTAAATCATTAAGGGGAGATTCACCCTAGAGGACTTCCTTTTTCCATTTTTTTATTCCTCCTCCCCCCTCCTTCTCCTAATCCAGCACTTATACCTATCTTTTTGACCATTCAAAAAGACATGTATATTAGCCATAGTCTGCATTAAGAATACAAATCAAATATAGAATATTATGTCTGACTCCACTGCCATAGACAAGCAGAATTTAGGTGCTGCTTGTTTTAGATGCCGAGGATTCAGGTACGATCAACAGAGATGATGAGTGGACTAGGATATTAACCAGTGTTTATTAGACATGCTTGTGACAGAAAGAAACCTTCATGTGCACGCTGTTATAGAAGAGGCATTACTTGTGTCTATCCTGAAGCAGCCCCCACACTCAAGAAACTGCAGAAGGCAACAGAGACCTTGAGTGAGAGAATAAAGAAATTTGGTGATAGATTAAAGACAGAAGTCCCTATAAAAACCATTCCCTACCAGTCATATACGATGACAGATGATCTATACACACATAAATTACCCATTACACCTGAACATAGTGATGCTGGTTCCCCCAACACTGGTAGCATTAGCTCCACTTACTCGGATGATGATATGAATGAGTTCCCAAGAAGGAAAACAAGAAGACAGCATGTGGCATCCACTCGTAATTTCTCGATTTATCCTTGTACCAAGTGCTTTAAGGATCTACAACAGTGTGACCTTACTCTTCCCCGCTGTAGTCGATGCGAGGCTAATAAGTTCGAGTGTAGTTTCAAGAAGACAGAACCCAAGGCCAATCATGTATCACAAGTACTCACAACAATGAACAAAATGATGGATCAATGGCAGGGATCAATTGATCGAATGGCCAAGGATTTTGCCCAGAAGACGAGAGATCTGTCTGCAAAGGCAAACAACACATTGAAGATTAAATCCAATCAACAAACTGCATGGAAGATCACAACTACTCAAAAAGGAATTTCAGTGGAGAGTAATGTGAATTCATATCATGATCTGTCCACATTAGTAGATCAGTTTAAGCGATCATTGACATTTAAGCCTGCTTCAACCAAGGATGCAGGCAGTCCATGTGATTTCCCAATGTCACCATTATCAATGACCTCTGATATTTCAGATGTATCCCTTACACCCACTATCGAGATTGATGACGCCAGCTCCATTCACACTGCATCAGGATTCACTTTTGGCATATGGAATTCATGGGCTCATCCTACACATGCATTACCACAGGATTATCCTATTGACATATCTCAAGAGTTGACAGATAATCTGATAGAACTCTATTGCCGTACACCCTGCTGTTCTTCTATTCGGTTACCCATCATAAATACAACCCAATTCCTGGAGAGATACCGTAGTGATGATCCCTCTAAACGCCCTTCCACCGTCTTGGTCTATGCTATATGCTCTATGGCTGCCAGAAATGCTTTTCAGTTACATGTGTGGAGTAAGAAGCCTTCTTATGAGGCACCCAATTATAATATGGGGAAAGCACTATCGATTGCCTATTGTCTACGTGGCCGTGAATTGTTATCTGACTGTTTTGATGAACCTTCATTTGATAATTGTCAGGCTGCCTTCCTGCTATCTTACTGTCACTATCAGAATGGATATCTCGGTGTTATCTATATTTATGAGTGGATCGCTCACAATATGGCACAGGAATTGGGTCTCTATAGAAAGGATAGACAGCTGACTCGTGATGAAGCAATGTTAGTATGGTGTATATACTATTGTAATGCATGGTACCGTACATTACAAGGAGGCACCTCTAATAATCTTACGCAATGCAAACCTACTTGCCCTATTCCAGAGCTTCTTATTTCTCCTATCAGACCATTAGACGATACACAATCCCAGGAGTGGATTGACTACTATGTATGGAATTCATGGGTATACTCTATCCAGTTACAAGTGATGCGTGATCAATGTATGACTCGGTTGGTTAGTTATCAGAAGGATGGTCCTAGAGTGGATACTACTCTACTTTCTGACCTACTAAAGATGCAGTCCGACCTTCAGGAGTTCCATCGAAGTCTTCCTATTGAATGGGCCTCGCCCAATCTTCAGTCAACCAATTCATGCTGTTCCTCACAATCCAGCCTGTCAGACAGTGACAAGAACTGTGCTGTGAATACCAAGTCATTTGCTCAATATTGCACCAATCTCGTACAAATGCATTATTTCATCAATGAAATTATATTATACCAAGTATTTGTACCTATGCATCATCTGCCTAGTAATCCTATCTCTCTCCAGTATTTACAGACTTGCCTCAATGCAGCTAACCAGATAACCATGATGTTTGACTTTATGATACAAGACAATGGTGATTGCCATGTTCTCTTGCTTGGATTTTTATTTCCTAATATCATCTACAAGAAGATATTGAGCTATGAAAACAAGGAATTACAGGACCTGGGCCGTGTTAATCTATTACATTCAATTGAGTTGGCCAAGAACTCAAACAACTATGTCTATGATTTTGAAATGGCAAGGAATTTTGTACATTTGATCGAACAAGATATTCTCCAGAGTGTGACACCTATGCCAACTAACTAGCCTAACCAGTCTCCTGCTTATTGTACTCCCTCACCCATATTGGATCAGCCTATCTTAATGTAATAACTCAATACACATATACATCATTCCCTCCCATTGTACACTTCTAACTCTTACTTTAATCCATCTCATTTAATTACTGTAATTATTCCCCTTCAATATCTATTTTGCTTTTCTACCTACACTCACTTAATTTTGTTTCCATCTATGCTTACTCTTCTTATTCATTTCATTGTCTGGGTGAAAGGGGGTTACCCATACCCAGTCATGCATGGATTCTAATCTCTTAATAAACTGGTGTCTATGCCTAGATTCTAGAATTATACACTATTATGTACCACATTAAAGTGTTGTATACCATCATTGGATATGGACATCTGCCATATGTATTTTATACTCAGATACAATCCACAACATGGGAAAGGGCCGTTTCCACTTTATTTTCTTCCCTTCTTCTCCCCTAAATAGAGGATAATGAGTGATATTAGAGCACCTTCCAAGAGTATTTTGAAGAGTACTGCCATAGCCAAGAATAATTCATGGTTTCCCAAGTTCAATAGTATAAGCGATGTTTCCAATCCTGGGCTTCAACCTCGGTTAAGCCTATTTAATTTCAGGAAGAAGCCACAACCATCATTCTACCAGTCAGAAGACAATACACAGTCAATAGAAGATATGATATCGAATGAGTTGAACCATAAGAAGCTAAAAAGAGTACGTTTCCCTGCAATGGAAATATCAGTTGAATATGTATTTAAGAAAGAAGATATTCTAGACAAGAGAGACATCATTATGGAGCCTATCAACATACAGACAACATCACAGTTACTGTCACTGTATGAACTTATATGTAGGAAGAAAGGAGAACCGAAGATTGAGTTATTTGTGTCTACCCTTATTGTAAGTGGAGTCATTGAAGTATAGAATGTCAACTCATCTCCATTTCCATAGAAACAACCCAATGCCACTCATCTCAACCGACTAGACTTATCTCACCAGCATATCAACAGACACACTATAACACCACTGGCAGATATTATGTACATAGACTTTGGAATCAAAGAGCTGATACTGGATGGCTGCGGGTTAGAAGACGATGTAATACAAAATATTATTTTTAATACCTCAATATATGCCCATACATATACATACTATGGTGACTAAATACATGATCCATGCTATCATTGTTTATAGGCTATTAAGATACTCATGCATAGTTTACTCCATAACGATAACATCACTTACTTGAGTCTGGCAAATAACCCTGATATATCTACAGCTGGATTTAAATACATTGCCATTTTCACAAAAGCGGTAATGGATGTTATATTGTTACAGGGTCCATATAGCTCATTCTTTGTCTCTATAGTCTTCTCAGCTGGTATGCCTCAATCTATCCTATAATCTGCCAGATAAAAAGAGTATCGAATATCTCACCATGGCAACCACCAAGACAGCATCCACATCACCTTCACTTTCCTATCTTATACTCAACAACTGTTCTTTGCGTCCGGGTCAATTGGAGATACTTGCTTCGGGCATGAAGCAACAGTCTAGTTGCTTATATCAGATTGCTCTACGTGATAACAGATTCGGTACTCAAGGATCACTTCAGATTGGAGTTATGTTACGTAACTACAGTAACATAGCAACAGGTTTGGTGTCACTCGATTTAAATGGAAATAATCTGAACCAGGGCATCCAATACATTGCACAGGCATTAAAGAGAAATCAAACACTGAAATACCTGTCATTGTATGGCTGTAAAATAGACTCCAATGGGTGTATGTTTATAGGAGAAGCATTGAAATACAATCAACATATTCAAGTATTGAATATTGGATATAATCCCCTTTGTTCACCCGATCTAGAAGGAGTAAGCATTCATCCAATGAAGAGGTGTTACCACTGAACTAACATTATCTATAGATCTATCTATTGGAACAAGGAATAAGGGCAAACAAATCATTGAAGGATCTCGGGTTAGAGAACACTGGATTAGGACCAGAAGGTAAAGAAAATAGTCCCTTTTGCATTTCTGAGCCATTGAAATGACACTTTCCATAGCTACTATTGCCCTAGCAGAGTCATTAGCTGAGAATAAGGTGCTTCTGAGGATAGATTTAGGACAGAATATAGGTATTGACCTAGGTGGATTGATGGCTATTTCTGCTTCTATCAAATTAAACAAGACAATTAGATGCATAGACATCAGTATCCCTGTAAGTATCCATCTGTATCATTCAAAGATGTAACATTCAACTCATACATGTAACACGCAGTTAGATGATAATGAAATGGTGTATATTTATAATGATGTATTAGCAGTATGTACTAGGAACAGTATCAATATAAAACCTGAAGTGACAGATGAGGCTGTGATGCTTTTACCCAATTCAGCTTCAGTAGACTTGGTAGCATCCACTGCCTTACTTTCACTTGAAGAAAGATTGGAGGCAGTAACAAGAGGAAAGAATGGTGCCAAGAGATCTCATAGCCTGTCCTCATCCTCTTCTGACACCACGCTCAACAATGCTCCATACACCAGCAAGTCGGCAGAGATGACCAACTACAATATCATGGATAACAATGATCTTATCCAGAAATCATTTGACTGTGTTGGATTGCTTGAAGAGCAGCTATCAGACAATCAGAAAGTCAAAAACACTCTCAACCATTGTGAGCAACTCCACATAGCCATTTCTCAACGAATACCCCAATTACATGAAATTGATCAGATAGGTAAACCTATGAAATGAAAAAAGCTGCCACTTTTATACTCACAAAACAAAAGGCTTGCTATTAGGTGTGAATGATCGACTGATCAATGCCATCAATGCATATCATGATAAACTGGATAAGGAAGATATACCTTTGGAGGCTTCATTTGAGATTGGAGATGATGATGACGAGGAAGATGATTGTATATCTGATAGCGGGGAAGACTTGAAGCAGTTACGAGACAGACTGGAAGCAGAGGAAAGTGCAGTGTTCTTGTTGGCGAAGAAAAAGGAAGAGGAGGGAAATGCTGTCGATTGATATCCCCTTGTATTAGCAAAGTAAATTATATTAAAAAAAAAGATAGAAAGTAGGCTATTCTATGGATCTAAGGCCTTTCAAATGCCAGAATTATTTATATATAATACAAAATGCAACCAAGAAAAGGGGGCAGGATATTAGAAGTATAGGGTAGTGGGTTATCGCTATTGTTTCTTCTTCTATTTACTTTTTATATTTGACTTTCATGTACTTTACGCTCTCGACTTGACTTGATCAATGGAATCAATATTCGTACATCCTCACCTAACTTGATGAACGGATGTTCTAATAGCTCATCAGCTGAGGGTCGCATATTACTGTCTACCTGTAATGATTGCTTTAAGAAGTTTGATAGTATGCCTGATATCTCATCAGGGTGTTGCAAGGTGGGTGTGCCATGTGTTGCAATCAGATAAAGAGCTCTAAGGGGATTCTCATGCAGATAAGGTGGTTCCCCTTCAATCATCTCAATAACCATGATACCCAATGACCAGATATCAATCTTAGGCCCGTATTCTTTTCTAGTCACCACTTCAGGCGCCATCTAATAGATATCATCAGTCTATTGTTGATCGTGTATAGAAGAAACAATAAAATACTAACCCAATAAGGTGTGCCCACCATTGTAGTTCGTGATTCCGAGTCATTTAATCTGGCACAGAACCCAAAATCAGCTATTATATAACATGAGTGTCTTGTCAATGTTAGTATGACATGAACAAACTTACTTAATTTTACATGACCATTCAGCTCTAATAACACATTATCTGATTTGATATCACGGTGGATAATTCCTAATTTATGCAGGTGCTGGATGCCTTCTAATGTTTCCCGACAAACAGTTGCAATTTGTACTTCTGTCATCATAGTTGTAGTAACCACATCCGTCAGTGATCCACCCTCCATATATTCCATGGCTACCCATAATTCATTCATGACCAAGAATGAGTCTATAAAGTTCACGATATTCTTATGCTGTGCTTCTCTCATCACAAGGATCTCATTGATGATAACTTCCTTTCTTAATTGCTGGGCCAAGTTCATCTGTTTGATGGCCACTGACATATTTGTGTCCACTGACTGTGCCGTATAAACACCCCCAGATGCTCTATTTGAATCAATGTGAATATACAGGCAATGACTCATTCATTTAATAAGCTCACCCTTGTCCAATCTTCACCATATTTCGGTATAGTTTAGTAGGATCAGCATCTGTACAGATAGCTTTGAGGTCTGCTATGACTTGTGCATCCTTAGCTGCCTCCTTCATCTGTCTCTGTTCTCTTCGGATCTGTCTTGTTACATCCTGTGTATTATCCATAGCAGGATCAAGGGGTGCTGCTGAAGGTGCAATATAGACCAAATCTGGTTCATGCTTCTCATCCTGTCGATTGACTCGTGTGGGTGTGATGGGATCTGGAATAGGTGCTAATATCTGTTTCTTTAGATGAGCTGGTTTAGTTGATTGAGGAGGTTTAGGTGGTGGTACTTTGACAGGAGATTTGATTGCTTTCAATTCAGGTCGTGCTGGTACAGGTGGGGGTGGTGTGGTGCTAGGTACGGGATGATGTGTTATGTTCTGTTTATTTGAATGATGGCCGCAATAGGTAATATCAATAATAACAATGAACAGTGATAAGGATGATAGTTAATGCCAGTTAGTATATAATATGTATCCATGCAAGTGTGTGTGGAGTAAAAACTTACGGTGTTGATGGAAATTGGACGATCTGGTATAGGTGGTTTAGTGTGCATATTATTATTCATGTCATTTCCTTGAGAAGGAACAACAACCAACTTTGGTCTTGTTCTCTGTGGTAAAGGTGGGGGTGTTGAACTGGCTGTAGAATAATTCCGTGGGTGGACATTGTCAAATTTCTCCCACACAGTGTCTATAGAGTGTTCTCTAGCATCCCTATAGAATCCTAATACATCCAACACAGCCTGGTATAGGATATAGAGATGAGATAAAGCCCTGAATAATCATGCAAGTCTAACTATACCTGTGGATTCTGCTGCTGTTCTTTCTTGGTGATTCCACTCTGTTGTAGTAAAATATGCCATTCCCTCGGCATACCAGTGAACTCACCTGTATCTGAATTAAACCCTACATGAGTGACATGGACCATATTATAAGGTGAGGATATCTTTGCCTTTCCATTAGAAGAGGAAGGTTTATGAGAGGATGTGTTTGATGAAGAGGTGCTTGGTGCAGTCCAGAGATCTAATCATCATAACAGATATTGAGAGAGATATTCAGGAAATATAATAAATGTCCACTTACCACTCACACTTCCAACTACTTTTCCGAGCATATTCTTCAGAGCAGATGAGCCACTCTTCTGGGCGACAATGAGAGTGGGTGTATTCTTTTTAAGGGCTACTTTCTGTATGTTTCTGTTAGTTGGTCTAGGTGGCACAGCTGGAATAGAAGGTGATCTGACTGTGGGAGTATCATGAATAGGTAAACTACTGGTTTTTATTGGTTTGGGTGGTAGTGGTGGCAGAATGGGTGTTGGAGTATGTCTGCTGTTATCCTCATTATCAGAATGAGTATTGGTATGAACTGAGGAAGTGGAACTTGATAGGTGTACAGTGCTATTGGGGCGTATGGAAGGAGTATCATTCTCTAGTTTACTATTAAATAGCTTGATATTGGCAGATACTAAACCAATAGTTGATGAGGAAGGAGAAGACATCCTTTGATATTCTTCATAGACATTGAAGGAAAAAAGAGCAGATACAGTGCCCTCTACTCTCAATTTACTGATTATTCTTAAAAACTCCGCCCATTTTTTCGAAGAAGATTGCTCGCCTGTATAAAGTCAAGTTGGCAAGAAAAAAAGGCTAGTTTGACTAAATATTTGAAATTAATTTAACCAGATTCTAAATATAAATACACCATTTTTTTACAAAGCTGGCCAATTTTTGATCCATTTTTGGGAATACCGGAGTATGCTGGATATCCAATGATTGATTAATACAATAACACATCTTGTGCTTTTGATAATGAATATATCCTGGCTATATAATTATCAAACACAGGTTCCTGTATCTCTGGCTGAAGATACTGGTATATATAAGCAGGTAAATAGACAGCCACTCATTGTTATTTTTGTTTTGATAGATGGATAGATGCTGTTTATTTAGCATAAACTTCAATATATACCTCTTATTCACCCTGAATATTCATTCATACGATAAGGATATTCAACCACATCAAGTGAGAGACCAGGACAGACGCCCAATAGTCACTCTTGCAATGGAACTCCCTGAGTATCTTCAACTGCTGTTCTCCTATAACTATTGGATACTATGACAGCTAATAATATACTATATTTCTTCGAGCAGACAATCAATATATAATTATCGCTTTATTTATATTTCTTTGGCGTAATTACATGGAGAGTATTCATACCTAATAAGGATATTATGACTATGTGCTTATGAGTATGTTTGTACTCATCATCCACATTCAATATGTACATGCTTTACTGTCACTGTTGGTAATCATCATACAATTGAGTTTGAATGAGTAAATGAATAAAGGTATCGTCATCCAGCCTACTCCATAGAGTGGAAAGTGGTTGCACCTTTTATCATATGCTATATATCACAGGCTGCACATTTCTCCAGTGCATAACATAAATGGCAGATGATTACCAGTCTAACCGTTTATTCTACCCCGTATTCCTTATTTCACAGCCATGGGTAAAAACTGAATAGGCTTCTATGGTTCAGGACACATGTGATCTTCATTTGGCATGTGAAAAAATTTGGATTATAAGATATGAAATCAAAAATCCGGGGTTCCGCTTCTTTCTTTCTCACATACTTCCATTGATAGACGATGTTGGATCATATTGTAGGCAAACCATCTTCCAATTGGAAGAGAGCACAAGTACTGGTGAGCTTATTGATAGCGTATGTATATACTATGACATAGTGGAGTTGGTTACTCACTGTAGATACACTTATAGATGGTCTATTATTACTACTGGTAGAACAAAGAGATTCCCCAAGATAATACAGCAAATAAACTATAAGCTTGGTAATAGAATATACATATAAACCACTCATATACTCATATCCTCCCAGCACATTCTTCTCCTTGGCGACTTACACTGGTGTCATGGATTATATATTATCTATCCCAAAATATATTCCTGCTGGTCGGATTAAGTGGTAAAGAATAACACGTATATGTATATTTGTAACATCACATTAACAATTCTCTTCACAGCTCCTGATCCCCTTGCTAGATTGGTAAGCATGTCTTTGTGAATACTCCATTTCCCTTATTTAATTATTGCATTTGTCAACTGAGTAGTACAAACGCAGTTTCTACCGTGCAACCTGGGTATTGACAGCTCTAGATGCCGGATTCTTCACTGCTATGCCATTCAAACCTATGTGGTTGCGTCAATTACTGTCTATTGTATTCACTGGTTATTACTTAGTATTTGCTGATGCTGCAGAGGAAAAGGTGAGAAGGATCAGAGCAACTATTTCTGTTGAACAGATGAGAGTATCCTGGGAGAAAGTAGCACAGAATCCTATCTTGAACTTCTTCTCTAAGATCAGAAGACCACGCCTGAGTATTTACGAAATAATTCATGTCAATAGACCTGCTTATCGCTCCGAACTTCCCCCTACTGAAGTCTACTGTTATTATACTGAGAATCCATCCACATTTGCTGACCATGATACTATCTTATTGCATTTCCCAGGTGGTGGATTTGTTTCTATGCCTCCCCCATGTCATGAAGATGCCTTGACTAACTGGGCAAAGGATAGTCGCTTGCCTGTGTTCGCAGTGAATTATAAAAAGGCCCCTGAATACCCCTATCCTTGGCCTATTGAGGAGTGCTTTGATCTCTATGTGTCTATTGTTCAGAGTAAGGGTAAGGTTATTGGTTTGAAGGGTGATAAGGAGCTCAAGATTATTATATTGGGTGATTCAGCGTAAGTTAACCCCATGACTTTGTATTTATTTTTTTTGTGATCCCTCATCCTTCCCCTTTCGTTTTGATGTAGTGGTGGAAACATTACTTCCTCTGTTACACTGAAGATCATTGCTCATAATATGCATTACAAGAAGAAAACATTTTCTAATGAAAATCTCTTGCACCCTAATCCCAGCCATAAGAGATATGACCTCACTGAAATTGATTTGGATTCGACTATCACACTTCCACAAGGTTTGATTCTTATTTACCCAGCTCTTGATTTTGAGATGTCTTGTTGGATGTCTGATAGCCAATTGAACCTAATTCGAGCAGAATCCAATACTTCATTGTTCCGAAGTAGTTCATTGGATGCCCTCTGGCAAACAAAGGATCATCTCAGCCATGCCAGTCCCTTGAGTGTAGTACCTGATTTAGAGAAGGGCCAGAGTTTATGGAGAAGAATACTAGGTTTGAAGCCAACAGTCAAACAAAGGGCAGCAGATCGTAAACATCCTATAAGAGAGAAGATCCAGACAAAGGATGCTTGGAACTCTTCTCGTTTGGCCATGACAAGTAGAATGAGTTTCTTCAATGATAGAATTATCACTCCTGATTTGGTATGTAATTTATGGTAATAATAGATAGAGTAGTTACTAATAGTTGATCGTATATCACCAACAGATGAGAGCAATGGCTATATGTAAGTTATATCTACAACACTTCAAACATCTACTTATCCCTTATCATCCCTCTTAGTATATTTGGGACCTCATGCTAATCCTGATTTCGAGGTTGATTATCTCTTATCACCTGTTTATGCACCAGATGAACTTTTAGCCCATTTCCCCAAAACATATATGATGTGTGGCGAGAAAGATCCATTAGTGGATGACACTGTTATTTTTGCTGGCCGTATAAGACAAGCCAGACGTAAATATCGCCAGGAGAATCCACTAGATGAAGAATTTCCTACTGGAGATGGGGTGAAAGTCAAGTTCTTGGAGGGAATGAGTCACGCTTTTCTGCAGATGATGCTTATCCTTCCTGAATCACACCAGGCTATGAAGACAATCAGTGATTGGGCCCTGGATTTAGCGGGTATGCAAGTATCCGATGGAATAGATAGTATGGGTAGAGTGGTGCATTGTAATGAGGATGGTACAGTAGACATATCAGGCGATAAATCTGTGACCATCAAGGTGGGTGATCATCATTTGGCTGAATTTATTACCAATGAAAAGGACATGTTATCCCGTAGAAAACAACAATTAATAAAGGGGCTATTTTAAGTGTGTATTTTATTAGATAGCTTAATAATCATCTAATTCCATCTTAATCTTTTTGGAGCTTATGCTCCACTCATTATCATCTGACCTTCCCTTCTTGTTGTATGATTCTACCAAATATGAATCGGATGATCTCATTCTTCTGTATATCCATCGAATAAGCAGTGGGATATCATGTGCTGTCTGTAGTACCTGCGTCATTTTATCTTCTTCTAATATCTGAGTATTCCATCTCAACGATTTGAAAGTATTAGGTGAATGCAAGTGAACACGAGGCTGAGTGGGATTATCAGCAGGAATATCTACAGAGAACGGCAACATCATAAAGGGATAATTGTCTGAAGGTGGTGGTGCCATTGTGATATGAATGGTGGATGGTGCATCAATCACCACAATCTGTAGTCTGATCTTTCTATCTTCTGTGGCCTCTGTTATTCAATCAACACAGTGAGCAGATCTTCTATGGGATATTTCATTTTGTGCTTACCTGCTATAATATCATTGAGTGATAAAGAGATCACAAGAGGTTCTGTCTTTGTCTTTATTGAACTTGCATTGAAAATACTCTGGAATAGTGTGTTGAATGTCTGTTGCTGTCGAAGGCACTATTGTATGTATATATATATTAGTATCCCTTCATGTATAAACACAATATGTACTTACTCGTAGTATACTATATAGCTGAACTGGATGATGGAAAGGAACACGGGAGAGAACTTTGCCATTGGTTACCTTACTGTTGATCAGCTTATAGACTTGTGTGGGTGAATCAGGGAGTGTCTATGTAAAACCAAGATAAAAACTTGTTATATATCAATGCATAAATAGCCAACTTACAGATGCCCATTCAATGTGATCATTGTTGTATATATCATTCTTGTGATTATGTACATCCATGACTAGTAATTCCTCCAGTGACAAGCACTCTGTTGAAGTTGTTACTGTTGTATATTCCTGCTTGGATAAGCCTACAATATTCATTAACCTTTGACAGACATCATCCGATGCAGGAAGGGGTGGATCTAGAGTAGCCACAAATCGAATGGGAATAGGCTGTATATCAGGATGGGTAGGAAGCACCTTAATGAATCGCATGGGAGACATGAATTTGGGATAGGTTGTCTCCGTTGTGATCTTATAATGGTCTCTACAAACAAGCATTAATCAACCCAATTTGTCTGATGTATGACCCAACTCATTACCCATCTATGTCATCCTTCACTGATTCCTCTGTGTCATCATAGTTCAATAGATAATGTGATCTAGAAGGTGGTAAGTAGTATATAGGTTGACTGAAATCCTCAAATGATATCAGTAGTTTATGTGCCTTGGATAGGATAGGATGTGTCTCATCTACAGATTAGCTGTTAAATAACCAACCAGCTCTTCCATCCATTCAGTCATTATACCTCTTTGAATGTAGTGATTTACTTCATCCCAATGTGTGTTGATTGTAGTATATTTATCCATCCAGTAGTTTATAGAGATACCAGGGTAGTCTAGATGTAAACAAGGAATACCATGCCCTTCTAATAATACAATGGACAGATCTGATTCCATTGACCTGAAAGAACAATAACAAAAAGGGGGTGAGCATCTGGCCTATTCTCTTATCTATTTACCTACATCTCCAATTCACATATACTGCGAAGATCATCCAACAGATTCTTTGTTATCTGGAAGAAGTCAGTGGGAGCATATTTCACATTCAGCTGATCCATCAGGGCCAAACTGCCCAGATTACGCTTGAAAAGATCAAAGTTCCGTGTCTGCAGATTCTTGGCCAACATCAGATCCACCTATTAACTGTTACTTACAGTTCAGATACAATGGAATGTCTACTTACTCTGTCGTCTTGGTCATTCTCCAGTGTTTCTGATACATAAGTCACCTTTGTTCTCTGTACATGCCCCGTATCATCCACATCAATCTAGAATAGAATGAGTATAAAGGGTAATTCTAATGAATGGGGGGCATAACTCACATCCACCACAATAACCGTGCCACCGAGAGTAATAGTTGTGATTGGAATACCCGATTCAAACTTCTGTGATGAATCCACGAATGGGACGAGTCTAGAGTTATATAATGAGTATTTTGACATGACTAGTAATAAGAATATTACTTCAGTGATCTAGCCAGTTCCTCTATTCTTTGTGTCTCAATCTTCGATTTACTCTCTTCCTTCTCCTTGAGTGAATTCAGTAAGTGTTCGTTCGTATTCTTAAGTGTATCTTTCAATCGCATCACTGTTGTTTCGAGGGCAGCTTGTTCCTAATATGGGATATTTATTGTCAATAGCGTGGTTAATGGTGTGTATTGTCTCTCTCTGAACTCACCTTTAAATGGGTGAAGTGTTTTCGGAAGGCAGGATCAGCACCTGCGCCCATCTTCATTACATCGCCTAAGACTTCTGTTTCAAATTGAGAACATACATTGCGAATCAAGTTGATATGATGGGAGAAGTCCTCACGTACTTTATCCAAATTAACCATTCCAAAGGCGTGTAGTTCTATTGATATGATAAATAAAGAGTGATTCTATCTGACAGGTATTCTATAGAGTGTTTACCATTAGGCAATACTTCTTTGGGAGTGGAAGTGTCTGTCTTCTTGAGACTGGTCCATTGTTGTTGTAGTCCTTTAAGTGAGTCTTGTAGTGCAAATACAGCGGAACTAATGGAGTTGTGTGCTTCTGTAGTCTTCATAGATAGAGTTGATCATTTTTTTTCTAGTTTAAATTTTATTTAAAGTGTCCCAAGCACTATAAGTTGACCAATCAGAGACAAGTATTAAGCATCCTTATGGAATATCTCATAGACAGTCGATGAATATTGTGAGTGTATGTCATGGTGTATAATACAATTAAGCAAACAGATGTAAACACACACGGATGATAGAAATCACCAACCAACAATGAGTACTCTGCAAAATAATATGCGAAATTAGACTCTAAATAAATGTGAAAATGAAAGAGTAAAACGACTCTATTTAGGTTATTTTTGTGGTTGTCTCTTCCAAATTAAAAACACTACTTCTTTTCTATTTAACTCTAATTATTTACTATTGCCATTATTACTGTTATTACTCATATTATAATCACACCTATTATTCATATCTATGGCAGGCCACTATCGTCAAACACGTCCCAACCCATCTAACTCCGTTTCTGCTTCTAATGTGGTAGGAGTTCATTATAAGGTTGGAAGGAAGATTGGTGAAGGAAGCTTTGGTATTATATATGAAGGTAAAGCACTAATGATAGTAATAGAAGTTAAAGTATGACTGGGGTAGTCATACGATTATCACTCGCTTATTCACTCATCTAAACACTCCTATTATTTGCTATTTGCACTAGGCATCAATCTCATGACGAACCAACAAGTGGCTATTAAGTTTGAGTCAAGAAAATCAGATGCACCTCAACTGCGTGATGAATACAGAACATATAAGATATTGGCCGGAATAAGTAAATAAGAAAGATTATTAAACATACAATGGATACTTATACACTGTCTATTGTCTCTTACTTATAGGTGGTATTCCTACTGCTCATTATTTTGGCCAAGAGGGTCTACACAGTATATTAGTGATAGATATACTGGGTCCTAGTTTGGAAGATCTATTTGATATGTGCTCTCGCAAGTTCTCGATAAAGACAGTAGCTATGCTTGCTAAACAAATGGTCAGTTATTTCTTTATAGTTAATAATAATATATATTTATAGTGTATGTGTGTGTGTGTATATATATATATATATATATATATATATATACAGACATACGTATATACATATATCTATGTATATACTCACCTATACCCATCCTCCCTCTTACCCTTATATATAACATATATCTAACCCTATTATAACCAATAGATTACTCGTGTACAATCTATTCATGAACGTAATCTTATCTACCGTGATATTAAACCTGATAATTTCCTCATTGGGCGTCCCAATACTAAATACGTCAATACTATATTTCTGATCGACTTTGGTATGGCCAAACTATATCGTGATCCCAAGACAAGACAGCATATTCCATACCGTGAAAGAAAGAGTTTATCTGGAACAGCGAGATATATGAGTATAAATACTCACTTAGGGAGAGGTATAGATTTATAGTCTGTATCTAGTATATTCATATTTAAATGTGGGTTAATCATTATATTATATTATGCACGAAGAACAATCTCGGCGTGATGATTTAGAGTCATTGGGCCATGTATTCATGTACTTCTTAAGAGGTTCTTTACCATGGCAGGGATTGAAAGCAGCCACCAACAAACAGAAGTATGAGAGAATAGGTGAGAAGAAGCAGACGACGTCAGTTAAAGATCTTTGTGAGGGATTTCCAGGTAAGAGTTGGCAGAGAAAGTGTGAAAGGGTATTTGCTCACACTGCTTTTATTTATAGAGGAATTTGGCCTCTATTTACAATATGCACGCAAACTATCATTTGAGGAAACACCCAATTACGAGTATTTGAAAGATCTCTTCAACGCAGTGTTGAATACTCTGGGTGAAACAGACGATGGTGTCTATGATTGGATGTTGTTGAATGATGGAAAGGGTTGGGAGGTAAACTATACAGTGCTTATATATATATGTATATATATACATAATATTAAGGTTTATATACTCCACTCTTTGTTTCTAGTATCGATCTAATTACAACAGAAACACACATCGTCACAGTGCAATAGCAGCCTTGAATAATGCTGTCTCCAGTGACAGACCAAGCCATCCGAGCAACCAAAATATCAACCATGTAAAATACCAGCAACAATATCGACAATCCAACAAAAGATATAACCCCCAAAATATATATAAATCCACTCCACCCATGTTAAGTGACTCCTCAGTACCCAATTACAGAACAATGGAATCACACCCACTCTTAATGAATCAACACCCACAAGTGAATGATCCTAACTATAGACCTGGAGTAATATCGAACTGCATCTCAACTATCACATGTGGTATCTGTGCCTGTCTTCCCTAATGAATAACTGTGTATATATATATATCTGTGTGTGTGTATGTATATGTATATATGTATATATGTGTATATGTGTGTCTGTATGTGTTTGTATATATGTATGTATATATATGTGTACGTATATATATATATACTATAGTCGCTCAAATGCATCATAAACAGAGAAAACATCACATTAAAGGACATACAATCATACTCTTCTACACTATAGTGGTATTCGATATTCATAGTATCTACTCCTGCACCCTTTCCCTATCTTCTATAACCTTCTATCTTTATTAACATTGATAACAATAATAATAACAATAACCATTCTTTTCCTCTATCTTTTGTTAGTGTGATTTGCTGGATATTCATATCTGATTTTATAACAAATGTAGACCTGGATGTTTTCGTCCGCACTAACATATAAGCACTGTCAGTCGACAGAATTCTTGACTTGATCTCAGACTCAAATCTTTATAGATGTTAAACCCACCATCTCTTGAGTCACAGTGAGCCATGACACTTCATTAGTCCCTTAATTGCCTTGTATATTACACTCCTGAATATACTCTTTATCACAAGTTTATATATATAAGAGACACTATTCTATTGAACTGAACACTGAATGGCAGCGTAAAATCAAGACAAGGTCGACAGGGAATTAACCCATTAGATGAACATCATAGATGGAGTTCATGTCCCGACCTTATTATCAGATTCAACCAAGACCTCATTCTGAAGTTTGAGTACTGTGAGATTGTCTTCCATTGAGATAACTAGGGTAGATTAAACACAGGGTTAACAGATACGATAAATCCCTATTGGCGGAATAAATCATACATAAGGAAGTTGTAAGAGAAAGAACTCGGTACAAGAAGATGATCCATCTCGATTCATCATCTCTCCACCACGCCACATAAAAATATTATTACACAAGCATATTTCTCTCATTCTACTCTCAGTTATGACACTAGATTATCTCTGCCAATAATATGTGTGTTTACAATATCCTTAATCCAAACAATGAGGTAATAACAAAAGTAGTACACACGCACACACATACCTCTATTGTTACAGTACCCAAGAACGCCTTGGGCACTATATTATCATCATGTGAATACTATTATCAATAATTGATACAGTCATCTAGAGACCCTGTCATCCCTTATTGATATCAAGCAATAGATACAGTAATATTCATATCATTAATGAACGCGTATTTGATATTTACAGGGCCATTGGGACTATACAGGCTTCTCTGAGAAAGAGTTGGCCTATTGTTATATGGTAGAGGTATGACAGGTTTACACAAAAACAGAAACTGTAAATATAAACACAGAAAGTACTTCCTGCACACACTTCTAGATCCTTCTTCCCTTCTATAAAACAATCCTCTACTTCTTCATCTTTCAATATCAAAGGAATACCTAATCCTTATAACCATACCACTCACTCACTGACTTGCTTTCTATCTTATTCTATCGAATAAAAACGTAGTACACCCACCTAAATGGGGGGAAATGACTAGATCTTGTTCTGGTACCATGGTCTAAATGGGAAGTGTCTATTTGTGCTTAATACGAATAGAGATGAACAAGGTATCTTGAATTTGGTGATGTCAGTGGCTATGCTTGATGTGCCCTAGTTGTTGGTACTTACTGCATAGATAGAGAAGGAAACAGTTCAACCATTGACCCATTCATGCTATAACTCTCGACCACAACAATCATTCAACCCTTTATTAGGCATTCCCTACCTCAGTTCCTTTATACTGAGTATTCTTCTGGAAAGTATGGTCAAGTATGAATTGAGTAGACAGCTCTGTATATCCTCGGAAACAACAAACATGGTTATCCTTAAGTAATTAACTCTGGGTACATATGCCTCATCTATCTCTCTAGTGAAAGATGAGCAACTCAAAACAAACAGTGGTTCCCCTCATACCAATCTCAGGTATATGAACTTCCAGCCTATCCATTCTCCAAACTTGTTCACACTTACCATTGGTCAATCGCCCCATCTTTAGTAGCAAATGAAATATCTGTACTACATTTAGTACCTACTGCTTTTCAAACAACTTCCTCTTGTGCACACACCGCAGATGAAATAGAGTGAAGCCCCTGTCATTGGCTTGGGATATAGAATCCCCCTTGTCTTGCAGATAGACCTCGGAAAAGACATGCCTGAGTGACAATGAATCCCCCGGTTTTATAATAACTTATAGATTGACTGAGAGATAGAATATTGAAATATATCTCTATCTGAACCAACCATTAACACAGCAAGAAGTACGTGGAACTTAATCACGGAATATCAATCAAAAGATCAGCTAAACTGACTTTTTTGCTGAGTTGATTGGCCTGAAGTGGGGTCATTTTCATGCAACCATGAATGTTATGGGCAGGAATGTAGATATAGTCTGGGAACACTATGGGTATTCATAAGATAGAAGAATAAGAGTGAGTGAGATAGATGCCTAGTCAGAGCATAGATACTATTTATGGTAGAGGGAAAAATGAAAAAGTTTAAAATACCTTGACTGATATAGACGTTGATGGGGTGATAAGTAATACCCAGATATCCCATGGCTGATTCTATATGACTGTCTGCTCCTTACCTTTATATATGGGATACAAGTGTCTAAATAGAGCGTGGTTCCGTATTCTGTTTAGCTTCCCAGATCCCCTTCCCTTCTTTATTCAAAAAGGGATGCTCTTCTTTTTAAGAGTGGTGCATGTACTTTTCATATGCTGGTACTCGTGCCTTCTAAACCAGAGAATATTCTAGTGCAACAGATCATCAGTAGACGTCCTCCTCTCCAGTCATTTGATAATAGAATAACACCATCGAAGGGGTTGTCCCTTTATTCTCAAAAGGAGGCAGGATCGTACTGAAGAACAACCATATAAGGGAAGAGCTACTTCATTTTGACTGTGGGATAATTGAGTTTCAAGTCGGTCTTACATGGTTTCCATGGGTTTTTTCTCACGATTCATCCAATCAAATCAGTCATAGATCCGATGCCAGCATTTCAAGGACGGGCACGCTCCTAAATAGGTGTTTCTACAAGTAAAATGACACATTGGGGGAGGAAGAAAGAAAATGAAAAATTTCTTTTACAGCAGAGCTTTAATTTTTCTTAATTAAAACCTAAAAAAAAATTCATCCTCAAAGATATAAATAAGGCCTGTTTTTTCTCCTCAACCATTCCTCATCCTTTCTTGCTCGTATAAACTCTTATTCAAAGTACTCAAAGGTCTCAATCATGTCCAACCATCTTGATAAAAACGAATCTGGTTACGTCACCAATGTATTTGCAGACAAGCAAAACCAAATGTTGAAGGTGTGCAAGCATCTCGAAGAATCAGGATTCTTACCCAAGGAATTAGTCAAGAACGAAGTTACATGGTTTTATAGGTAAGAATCACTTTAAGAATATATAAGAACTATACTCACATTTATTCGCACTTAGTAACCTTAACATTGATGACTACTACTTCGCCCTTGAAAGCGTTGAGACCATCACTAACCATATCATGGCTCTTTATGGTGCCAAGATCTTGGCTTATACTAACAATGAGAACGTGTTAGATGTTGATTTGCGCAAGGAGCATGAAGACTCTGCTGTGTATATCCATTCTTCTGAACCTGGTGTCTCCAAGGTTGGTTCTACTAAGCATGAGAAGTCCATTGATGAGAAGTTCTTAGACAGCTCTACTCCCTCTAATGCCTATCGTGTTGAATCTTACCGCTCAAGTGCTAATGGTGGTGGTTTGACCTCTCAACTTCGCAGTTACTTTGTCACCAAGTGTGAGTTCCAAAATGCTTCTCCTACTAATACTCAGAAGGCTGATATCAAGCAGGTCGCCGACAAGAACTTCTTGAAGAAGGCCACCAACTTCACCTTGGGATTATATGAGAAGGTCATGCGTAAGACTCTAGATCGCACTGGTCCCGTCATTGAAATGTATGGTGTCAAGGGTACTCGTGAACATAGACTCGTCATTGGTTATCGTCAAGGAAGCACCAAGGGTTTCTTCTCTGCTATCTCTGATTTATATCACTACTACGATTTATACACTACTCGTAAATATGTTGGTAAGTACAGAATCATATGCATTCCCCTTCCTTAAGTATACATATTATTGGGAAAAACTAAACTTTGTGTATATTCTTAGAACAATTCGCCAATGGTGTTACCATCGTTGCTCTTTACTTGAATCCCCTTCCTGAATCTAAGGCCGTTCCCATTGAACACTCTATCCATCAAGTCATGAAGGAAGCCTCTCTCTTGTACTGCTTACCCTCTACTCCTCTCCAGGAATACTTCCAGGCTAGTAAGCTCTCAGTTCAAGAAATGGTCTATGCCTACGTTGTTTGGATATTCGCTCAACACTTCCTTAACCGTCTTGGTAAGGAATACATCACATTGAATAACATCCTCGATTCCTCCAATCCTGTTCATGAAGAAGTCTTAACCAAGATGAAGAAGCGTCTTCGTCAAGACACATTCACCCGTGATTATATTCTCGATATCTTGAAGAGATACCCCGACTTGATCAAGGTCCTCTATGCCAACTTTGCTAACATACATTATGTCAACCCCAGAGAAGAATCTCTCCAGCCTACTATTTCTTACCAAAGAGTTGCAAATATTGGTGTCTTGAGTAATGATGAGATTGTCAAGAAGATCAAGCAGGAAACCGCCAATGATCATGAGAAGTTAGTATTCGAGTCCCTGTTGACTTTCAATAAGCATGTCTTGAAGACCAATTTCTATCAAACCACCAAGGTTGCCATTTCTTTCCGTATGGATCCCTCCTTCTTACCCAAGATTGAATATCCCAGTCCTCTCTATGGTATGTTCTTGGTTGTCGGTTCTGAATTCCGTGGTTTCCACTTGAGATTCCGTGATGTTGCTCGTGGTGGTATCCGTATCATTCGTTCTCGTAACAGAGAAGCTTACTCCATCAACTTGCGTAATCTTTTCGATGAGAACTATAACTTGGCCAACACTCAACAACGTAAGAACAAGGATATCCCCGAAGGTGGTTCCAAGGGTACTATTCTTTTGGATGTTGAACAACAGGATAAGCAATTTGTTGCCTTTGAGAAGTACATTGATTCCATCTTAGATTTGTTGATTCGCACTCAAGGAGAAGATAAATTGGTTGACTTGGTTGGTAAGCCTGAGATTCTCTTCTGTGGTCCTGATGAGAACACTGCTGAGTATATGGATTGGGCTTCTCAACATGCACGCAAGCGTGGTGCTAGTTTCTGGAAGGCCTTCACTACTGGTAAGAGTCAATCTCTTGGTGGTATTCCCCACGATCTCTATGGTATGACCACTCGCTCTGTTCATCAATATGTATTGGGTATCTATCGTACTTTCGGTCTTAAGGAATCAGACTGCACTAAGCTCCAAACTGGTGGTCCCGATGGTGATTTGGGTTCCAATGAAATTAAGATCTCCAGTGACAAGACTATTGGTATTGTTGATGGTTCTGGTGTTCTCTATGACCCCAAGGGTATTGATCGTACTGAGTTGACCCGTTTGGCTGAATCTCGTAAGATGATTAACCACTTCGACGTCAAGAAGTTGAGCTCTGAAGGTTTCCGTGTATTGGTTGATGAGACCAAGGTCAAATTGCCCAATGGTCAAATCATCGAAAGAGGTATTGATTTTCGTAACACATTCCACACCAACCCATTGGCTCAAGCTACTATCTTTGTACCTTGTGGTGGTCGTCCCGAATCCATTGGTCTTGAAAACGTTCAACGCCTCTTGCCTAAAGAAGGAAGTGCTCCCTTATTCAAGTACATCGTTGAAGGTGCAAACTTGTTCATCACTCAAGAAGCTCGTCTCCGTCTCGAGAAGGCTGGTATTGTCATCTTCAAGGATGCCTCTGCTAATAAGGGTGGTGTAACCTCTTCTTCTTTGGAAGTCTTGGCTGCTTTGGCATTCAATGATGATGAATTTGCTAAGAACATGAGTGTCAAGGACGGTGTTGTTCCCAAGTTCTATGAAAGCTATGTCAAGGAAGTCCAACAGATCATCGAACGCAATGCTTCTGATGAATTCGATGCTTTATGGCGTGAACACCAAAAGACACATGTCCCTATTTCTATTCTTTCTGATGAGCTCTCTAATGCTATCGTCCATCTCCAAGATCAATTACAAGCCTCTAACCTCTGGGAAAACGATGTGATTCGCAATGCTGTCTTAAACCGTGCCTTCCCCAAGTTACTCCTCCAGACTCTCGGCCTCGAAACCTTGCTGCAACGTGTCCCCGAGAGCTATGTCAGAGCTATCTTTGGTGCTTTTCTTGCATCTCAGTTCATCTATAAGTATGGTGCTCATCCCGATAACTTTGCTTTCTTCGAATTCATGCGTGAAAACTTCTAAATTGTTTCTACAATCTCTAACTATGCTTAAAATCTCTTAAATTGTCTTTACAAATCACTCTCTTTACTTATAATAGCAGAATATTTGTAATCATTTGTGTATATATTATCAAACTAGTTTAATAATAAATAAAAAATTGTTAAATTATAAGCTGAAGCTCCTTTTAGAGTATATTGAATGTGCTTATTTCATGTTGTTTAATGTAACAGCCACATCATTTCTTATGTCTTTCCAAGAAGCCATATTCTACAGATGATATGAGTTAAAATGAGTACCGCTCCCTCTTTATGAGTTGTTACGTACCTGTTCACAGTAAGAGATATGTATCTTGGCAAATGACAGCAACATCCTCTTGAGATCTGCTTCTTTCTGTATCTGCAGTCTGTCAAAATCCTGCTGAATGGTCAATGACATATCTTTGATTTCCTTCTTGAGTTCTATGGCTGTCTCCTCAGCCTATTATCCGAATGAGTGAATCAAATGGCCTGTATTTGAGAAGTACATCATACTCTTACATGACAAATAGATCCCCTTAGTTTATCAATATGGTCCCTCCGAGTCTGTTCAGGATCAGTATCGATCATTCCCTGTAGAGTATAAGTAACAGCGGACAATAATCTCCTGGGCGATGACCATTTCTTGTTTCTGTTCTTGGTAGCTCTCAAGACAGTTCCACTGGCAGAAGATGGGTATTGGTCCACCCGTTTATGTTCTGGTTTATGCGACATATCCTCTTCCTCTGTCCTTTCCTTTATGATGTTAGAGAAACCATCTTCAATGGACTCAGTATCCAGGTCATTCTCCTCTTCGACCTGAGGATGATCATCCGGTATGGGTCTGACTGGAGTGTCTTCTGAGTGGTCAGTGTTATCCATGGTAGCCATCAGTTTTCTTGATTCTTCTTCTATACGAGATAGATTCCTAAGCTGTAACTTCTTGTTATTGATGGTCTCTTCAAGGGATTCCAACTGAGAGTGCTTCATACGGCGATATCTGAGTATATCTTGTACTCTATACACATACTGAGTATAATCCTGCACATGTTCACCAAAATCTATTTCCAGTGCCTTGACCTATCATGCATGACTTTGTTTATACTCTGAGAACATACAGATGATTATGTGATATTTACCATCTCTTTTGTGTATATAGAGGATGCATCAATCACCTGTCCTATCTTCTCTATTGAATGTGATATAGATCCTGTTTCATTCAGACTCAATGCATTATAGGCTGATCCTAACTCTGAATAGTCATTGGATAACTCTAGAATAGTGGGAAATGAATACCCCTTGTTGAGCATAGTTCTATATACATTATTTACCAGAGAGTCTTCGCATGATACGCTTCTGTGATTTCTCAAATGAGATACTTGCATGTTGTGCTGCTCTATCTGCATTTGAATCTGATAGCTCAATATCAGGATATCTCAATCTATAATATGAAGGTACAATGGCAGTATCTACAGGCGGGTCCTTGATCTGGGAGAGTGTGGCGGAGTTGGCGATGTCAGACTAGAAAGAAAGCAGGAATTAATAACTTGTTTCTGGCTGAATGAAGGGAGCGATGACCATACCCAACTGTTACATCCATCCATAAAACGATGGAACAGATGTTCTCTGCTAAGAACAGGGTGAATGGCTACTCTATGAAGAAATCTCTCTAACATTCTCTTTCTTTTCTCAGTTATGGAGTGGTCATCCACCTGTTTCCGAGCGTAATCAGCTAAGTAAGGAAGTTGGAGGTTATGTAAGTTAACTAGAATGTGTAGATATTTACATATAGAATGTTTCTCAGGTATAGGTGGTATAAGTGCAGCTGGATATAGCTTTAAGAGTGACTTTCTAAAGGCTTCAAATTCACTGTACCGTCTTTTTGCGTCTCTAGTGTCACTCTGCTAGTTATATAAGGCATTATTAATCAATTTCAAAGTATGAATTCCAAACCAAAAAGAATACTTTATTATGGATGGTATAGACAATATAGCACTTATTGTTATCAGTAAGTTTTTTCTCTGCATTAGTTATTTGGATAGAAGAAGTATCAATTAGACTACAACTACACTCCATTGTATGTGTGTGTGTGTGTGTGTGTGGAGGAAAAAGAGAGAGAGAGAGAGAGGGGTTAAAATAGAGAGTAGGAATACAAATTTATATATATATAAATATATATAAATTTATTTATTTTTATTTCATTCAATCACTACTCTGGCAGGTAATATAATAACCTCTTCTTCATCTATGAATAAAGGACTAATCATCATTTTAACTCTTTTACCTTCATCCCTACTCATATCACCCACTACTGCCATCACATCCTCATCATAATTACTGCCCTCCACCAATGTCTGCACAGTCACATCGGCATCTCCACCATGTATCTCCAGTGATAGTTCAGCACAGAGATCAAGAATACCATTCCACATGTTCATATACTCTAGAGATCTGTCTTGCTCTTTCTGCATATTGGAGAGCAATAGTAACATCTCATCGGTCAGATGACGATGCATATCCTGTAGATACTCTTTAGTAGCTGGATTCAATGACAGAGATTGAACTGTCTGACGTCGATACCACTTGGCGAAGTTAGTGCCCAGTGTACTCTGGAATCTGCGTATCTGGTCTAAATAGGCTGTATTCAATAAATGTTGGTTCTGAGTACCAAATGGGAGAGAGGTCAGATAGGATTCAGTGATATGTAGGAACAGTGTTTGTTCCAATGTGAGACGCCATGGTTCATCCACTGTGCATTGACAGAATCGAGTGAGACTCTCGGCAAGAGTAGCCAGTTTCTGTGTCAGAGTGCGGGCACTTACGATAGGCGGTATTTCAACATGCCCCATGGAAGATGAATCATAGAACATACGGTCATTCGAGGGGATACTGTTGGATATTCTCATTGATATATCACTTGTCATAGTGTTAGTGGCAGTGTTGTTGCCATTGGTCTCCCCATTTACCATGGTATTATCCAGCACAATCTCTTTTCTGTCAGGGTATAGATCATTACCAGGCTGCATATTTCTAAGACTGCTGATGAGTTCTGTCTGATGTTTCTGGGCGAGTTGAGCAGCACGAAGCTGAGATTGAAGGAGTTCATTCTCTTCCATCAATTCAGCATATGACTTGGTTACAGTGGCGAAACTAGGCTGTGGTTGAGGTGGGGCTGATATCTGATCATCCACCACATTATGCACTCTATCTTCATCATCACTTACTACATCATGATCAAAGTCCCCAATAGCAGAACGGGTACCATCATCACCAAATTCAGCGGCATTTGATCTAGAGCGTTTATCCTCATCATCTTCTAAGTTATCACGCAAAAGGGAATGAGTGTCAATAATATCCCCTAAATTATCAGTCATATTATCTTGAAGATGAATACCGTGAAGATGATCTCTGATAGAAGCTTCACCATCTAATGTCGAACGGTCATCATCAGTCTCCCTGTCCAGTGTCATTCTACTGCTGCTGATAATGCTAGGTGGACCTCCATGTGTACTGATGACTGATTCCTGATCATCAATAGTGGCTGCTACACTCCAAGCATCTGTATCCCTGAAACGAGTGGTATCCAAGGTGTCCAAGAAATCAGTCTTGCGTAGGTAAGAGTGTCTTGATGCTTGACTATCCTGGAAACTTCTTTGGAAGAAGGAGTCTCGGTCACTGCCTTCGAAGGAGGAAACTGAACTCATATTGTAAGTACTGTTTGTTTACTCTTTTGTTGGATTATTTATTTATTTTTTATTGTAGGAAGTGAAAAAAGGGAGTGGGGAAGGGAAAATAGTAGAAAGTCACGGCATCCAACCCTCTGTGATCAGGTAACGTGATTTGATGATGGACCATGGCCCAAAGTACTCCCCCAAATGAATAAGGTTTAAGTTGATTGGATGATATTGAAAGTTCTTCTATTGGTGAGTGTAATGAAATACTAGGGTAACTCTGGTAACCATAACAAGTCGATGGTTGCCATGGATAGTGTTGAATACTAACCTGACCAATGGCAGAGTATTGTGTGTAGAGGATATCACTGAAGTCAGTTTCCATATAGTTGGTAACCAATCATGGAGTAACCAGTGTCACACCCTCTTCTTTCGATGTTTTCGTCGTTATATCAAGTTTAAGGAGTCATCGATCTATTTCTGCCAATGAATATGTCTTCACTCAATGCCTACGGAAACAAGAAGAATAGAAGCATGAATAAACAAGTTCAATTCCTCAAATAGTGAAGTCACCCCGGGGAATACTGTCTCCAAAAAAAGAGCTCTGAGACTAAAAAATATTAAAAAAATTAAAATGATATATAAAATGTGGTGCTTGATATCTCCTCCCTTTCTCTATTTTTACTCTTCTTATTCTATCAACTCATTTGTTACTATGGAAACAGCAGTTAGAAAAGCAACTCGACTCGATTATAACCCACCCAAAGAGAAGCATCTTCAGAGTAAAAGAAAAAAGAGTTGATATGCCATCGATATCCCACTTATCTTCTTTCTATTTGTAGCTCTGATCAGTCTAACCTTTCAGAATCCAGGAAATGCCGCACTTATCATTGACTTGTTAGAGAGAAGATTAAGAGAGAATTCATGGATTGTACTGTTATCATTTATTCTATATGAAATATACTCATTGAATCGAATAGATCATATTCAAAGTGTTGATTATCATCCACACATTAATGAGGCAGGGAGAAGGCGAGAAGGCCATTCAGTATGTGGAGACCAGACCTTCTGCCTTGGATACAACTAAACTGAGAGAGAAATCATCGGGTAAATTAATATATATATATGTGGATGTAAAATGCATAGACTGATTATTATATATGTATGTATAAGGCGTGGTTCATATTCAGAATATATACCTTTACACGGCTTACTTGGAACAAAAGGTGATTGCCTATCGACATCTTCGTGTTGATTATGTAAAGAGTACTATGCATAGTAAAGAAAGTAAATTAAGACATTTATCAGTTTCAGATGGTCTATTGAAAGATACAATCATCCTCCAAAAACAGATTGGAACTCTGTTGAAATGTCATGTATGATATATGAATGCATTATTCCCATATATAGACACTAACACATTTATCTATCTGCAGTTTATACTGGACGATGTCGATAATAACATTAGTCTATACGCATTCAGACTGTTAATTGAAGATCTGTTAACATTGTTCCAGGTCATCAATGAGGCCATCGTGAATATCCTAGGTAACTAGAATCACCGCATCCAATAACACTCTCTAATGACTTCTATAGAACATTACTTTGCTATGGACAGAACAAATGCCAGATACTCATTGGAGATATACAAACGATTTGCTAGGCAGACAGAAGAAACCATATCATTCCTGGAAAGAGCAAGGTCATTGCAGCATGAATTAAATATATCTATTCCCACTGTGAAACATGTATATAATAGAACACAATCAGATCCCTTTCTCTCATTCATCTAACCCATATTATACCATAGGCACCCTTGTCATTAGCAGCAGCATTGCAGGAGTATCTGGATGATGCCAACAAGGCAGAAGAACAAAAACGACAGAAAGAAGAAACACCTTCAGGTAGGAGAAACAATGATTGTTAGTATTATTATTAGTATTCATCTTTGCACCCATTTGGATTAGCCACTGTTCCCAGTCAGGTCACTAATAACAATAACCCCACTCAACAACCAAAAGAGCTGATTGACTTCTTTAACAGTCTGGAGAATGAGAAAGTGAATATATTCTATAATCCAGTAGTACAGACACAGGCCATACAACCAGCATTCACTCCCATCAACACCCAACCCACTGGCCAACACAACCCATTCAGGGCCAATACAACCAGTATACCATCACAATCCATGATAATTCCATCACAATCCATGATGATATCATCACAGTCTGCTTCTTTATTACCCCAACATAATGAACAGAAGATGAATGCCAATCCATTTCGAGCCAGCACAATGCCCATCAGTCTATCCTCACCCATCTATAGTCCCACCTCTTTTAATAACAACAATAATGTATATCATTCACCTATCGCCCCACAACACACCTCTAATAATCCCTTTAATTCCAACATCAACAATAACCATTCAACTGAAATGGGCACTAATAATCCCTTCAACATCAGTCAGAAACAACAGGCAGTTCAACCATGGGGAAACACGTTATATTAAACGAATGAAATAAAATAATAATAACTATGATAGCATAAGTCCATCACCCCTTTGTCGTTGATATGAGTATTTATGAGCCAATGACACCAGTCTATTCAGTACTTCAATAGCATCTAACCTGGATATATTTCCATGTAACTTATTCCAATAGATGATATGAGATACATATCCTATATACACACACACACACACACACACACACACACACATATCTATATATACACACTATAGTCATCATCACATTTACCTTCATTTTTCCCTCTCTGTTCATACTCACAATGGCTGTGGCTGATTTATCTAGTACCAGGGCAGATACATTGATCTTGGTGGTATGTAATAGATGATTCCGCAGTGCTTCCAAGAATGAGGTATGGAAATCTCTGACTCTAGAATAATCCACTGAGAATGATGTGATCTGTGCATATAACAGTAAACTTACCTGTATTTGATCTTGGTAGCTTCAGTCAGATTAAGCTTGATCTTTATCTTTGATAGTTCATCCACAGATGGAATCACATAGTCTAACTCCACACCAAATCCAGTTATTCTACCAGGAACTAAGATCCCCTTTGTTAGTAAGAAGTAAAATAGGCTATTATGAAATCCCACATACGTTGAATTCGGTCTTCTGCAGGTGCAGGCGTAGTTATGAGTGTATCTGACCATAACTCCACCAATTCACCTAATAATGAAGGGGGTACTTTCAATTCATTCACATGATTTGAGTATGTCTCATGTAGCCATGCCAGTACCTCTGCAGTGACCATACTCCTTGCCTTCACTAGTAGGAGAGGATAGAATGGTATGGTTGTTGTACTATTAGGGATAGGATCAACTGAAGGCAATAGAATGAATATATTGGTGGTGGTAGTGTCCTTGTCATGATAATGTATGCTCACACTTAATTCCATAGGGGTTATTCGACTATCATCTAACATTATCAAATATCTGTTAATTCTATACAAATATAAACAATGGTTATCCACCCCTTACATGATACATAGTCTGGAATACTCATTGATGTGAACTGTATATCGGTAATCTCACCCAGAATAGGCATATCATCCTTTCGCTTCATCACTCTTTTACCACTCATTGTTAACTGCAGTGCATCACATAGACGTTTAGCAAGAGCGTGACATCGAATGCCGATCTGACGAACAGAGGAATCAAACCCAATCAAGGGAGTGGACTTATACAACTTAAATGTGATGTTTATCAAATCCTCTATTCATCATAAACAAACATATTAACCAACATGCCCCTTTTTGTCTAATAAACAAATAAATAGTACCAGTATCATCCTCCATTGACTAGAAATCTAAAATACTATCTAAAGGTGGGTGAGGGTGGGGGGACACAAGGGGGAGACTTGTTCATCATGGACAACCCACCCAGGAAAAATAAAAAGACCCGCTGGAATAAAATGGGACACTTCTTTTTAAAGGGTACATTTTGGCCCAAAAAGAAGAAAAAAGGGGGTTGTACTTCTAAGAGCTGAAATGACACGAATGCTACACGTGACATGTCCAAGAAATACAATAAAATGCATCATTCCCCCGTCCATTTGTTTACTCTTCTCTCTCTATCGCACTCATTTAAATGGACTTTCAGAGAGGATGTATTAAGGGAAAAGGAGGAGATAATCATATAACCCGTAAGTGGATAGTAAGGGAAATCAACTGAAAAAGGATAAAATGCATTATTGACTCAAGTAAATAAACATGATTGTTAGGTACTGTTAAGGAGCTCTTCTCATTTGATAGCAATAGACAGAGAAGGATAATAGATCGATACTACTACAATGAAGCATCATTTAATTCCCCTCTGATCAGTGTACAAGGCAGTTTTCATATTAGACAGTAACTATTGCCCTTATACAGTTATCTCTCTTTATTTATTTTTCTATTAGAGTACTACTAGTATGGAAATTATTGAACAGATATCCACCGAGAATTGATAAAATCTGTCTGGATGGTACTACTTGTGTTGTTTTCATGACCCAGATATTGTGTCCTCGCCTATTTCCATTTGTATCCTGCATCCATATACCTGTTATAGTAACATTGGAGTTCAAGGAAACAGATCAGCACAGTGGATCATTCAAGGTGATTGATCACAGAGAGAGTTGGACAATAGAAGGTATATAATAATAAGAGGAAGGTGATCTATTTCATATAATAATAAAATTGAAGGGTATGTATATGTATATCTGTAATATGTATATTAAATATAGGCATTATTGAGTCCATTCCACTTCTCTCATACTGGTATAACCATATACTACGCAGCATGATGGGCAGGATACTGTCTGCCACGGGATTGATCATTGAGAACACCCCATCATTGTCATGCAAAGACGTAGAATACCCACAGGATAGGCACATAGACAATGAATAGATTATAAACATTTAGAAATAAACACAATTCACATGCAGATTAGACAGTACTGTCAACTGTATGAATGTAAAGACAGTTATTAATAGAATTATTTTGGTGTGTGAATGACAAAAAGGTGGGGTAATCACTCATGAGGCCGTGAGAAAACATTGTGTGCCATCCTACAACCACTATACACACCCCAAAAACAATCATGTGACTTCATGTCAAAAAAATACTTTTATTTTTATAATATGCACAAATATATATACACCAGGCCTAATAAGAAAATAAAAAAACAGTAAGTAACATAAACTTGGATAAAATAAATGAATGGCTTAAATATGACTTCAGTTAAACTGACATTCGACATTCTGTAAGTGGGATTGTACATTCCCTAGTCCGTCCGCCCGTCAGTATGTATCATCCTCAGCCATATTTTAGCCGAGTGTAATGACTTACCATCCAATAAACAGCCTACTGCAAGATAGGATATATAACCAGTGTACTTACTATTAAATAACAGAGTTATTAGTAATCAAATATGTATATTATACTGTCAAATAGAATAAAATACGTCAGACAAGGCTGAAGCTTAATGTCTTTTTGGGCAACATAATGGTAATTCAGGAAATCATAAATTATATTATGGACACTTTATCATCACCCGTATTTTATTACTACTATTACACTGTGTTTCTATATTTACCTTTGATGTATAGGGAAGAAAGAAAGAGAGAAAGAGAATGAGATATGTCAACATTTATAAAGACAAGGGGTAAAAAAAGGCTTGAAAAAAAAATTTATATATCGTGACTGTTTTATTATATCACAGTCCTGTTGGGAAGTTGGCTTGGATGTACTCGGCATGGGTTGAGTGAATGAAAGGAATGCATTGATAATAAGGTTATATGATATGCTATTGTGCAGATGATTTACTGTAAATGATGAATGGAGGCAGATAGCTCCAAATACCACTTTGAATTGACTGGATGATGGTTAGATAGTTCGTAGTACTCACTTTCTCCAATATCTTCATCACTCTGGTCACTATTTGCATCGGAGTTGGTATGCGATCTGACACATGAAATACTACAGTACCCACACTCTATCGGTCTACTCAATCTATTCAAGAAACTATCTACCAACGCATTCACACCAACAGCATGTGTCACAAATACCATAACAACTATCTGATCTTGCTCATTATTAGTACTCTTCTTCATCTGAATAAGAGAAGCATTGTTCAGGCAACTCAATCGTGTCTCGGCAAATCGATCAATCATATCTGCATAAGATTCAGGATAATCAAACTCTACTCTATCAGCTGTGTATCCATAATCAACGTACATGGACGGAAGAGTGGTATCTGACTCATCAGCATGCTCCTTGGCTTTCATGGAATAAGTATATGCCTGCTGTCTGGCCAGTTGTTCCTGTTGCCGTGATATCATATGCGCAGCTGGACATACAGAGTCAAAGAAGGATTCACACATCCATTCACCCAATCCGAGATCCAAGCGAAGAATAGGTGGTTGGATCAATTTCTTGGTATCCTCCATCCCCCTCACAATCCCAACGGAAGTATCCACACATCTCTGGAAAGGAGAACTGTAGATAACAACAGTAGTATTTTTCATATCACCAATCTGTCTCTGCATTAAATCGATCAATGCCCTACCTGTGATTTCAGCCTGCTTCATTCCCTATTGAAAACAGAGTAGGTATAAGGCTCAAGAGATATAACCTACTGTTCTTACATTGGGTGTGATGGGTGGATCCCATATTCCAGCAGCCACATCCGGTATCCATGATGACTGTACACGATCTGATAAACAAATGTTAATATTAGGTAACTCTATTACCATGGGAATCTACCTGATCTTTCTGCGTGCCTTATAATAAATGCAGTTGGTAATAGAGTCATATCAATTGGTTAAGAAAAGATATGAGAAGAGTAAGTGTATAATGGAGGGAAGAAGGAACATAAAAATAAGGGATTTATTTTTAATCATAAAACCCACTGAGATCAAATATGATGCCCGAAATGGGTCTTCGTTAAAGAAGTAGCAGATAAACCCTTTTTTCTTCTTTGTTTATGAACACATTACTCATTTTTTATTAGTTCCTTTTGGTCAAATGAGACAAGGAATACCTTATTGAGATTAAAATAAGATATCCAAGGAAGACTGTTCTTGTTTATTGTGGTAATTTAGGGAATAGAGAAGCGGGGGTGTCACAATGATAAAGTACTGTAACATTAAAGAACACTGATACTCTATCATGTATTATAGCCAGTTAGAAATGGTTATCTGTGTGTGATTAAACAGGGGATTTGCTCTTGATCAAGTGTATCACACATTAAAACACTTCGGATTAACAAGGGGATGTTATTATGTCATTCATTTAAACCAACTGTCAAACTAGAGAGTCTATCTGTTGAACACTGATCCGATGGGTTCCCAGTTGGAGACAAGGGGGGGGGGGGGGGGGGGAGGGAGAGCATCCACACGTGATTCAGATAGTTCGTGTGCTCCCATGAGATTGACTTGCGCCGATAGGGTTTACGCCCCTTTTACTCCTAAAACATTCTATCATGCTGATCGATGGTTCTTGGGTGATAACATCTAGATGTCGATTATTTTTTTACTGTTGAATGACTGTCTCAAAACGATTGCTAACTTTTTAATATATAAGATATATTATCGCAGTTTCAATAAAGATCATCCTTTTGTCCTGTTATTTATCAGATGAGGACTGCATGAATTTCCCACTGAGTGTCAAGTAGACTATAGACTCTGCTTTTTGTACGGACTAGTAAGTTCATATGATTTTTTTTTATTATATATTCATGATGGTTCATAAAAAGGGATTATGACAGGGTAATATTAATATGTAGTAAAATGTAGTGGTAATAGATAGGATGATAACAGTCAGAATGACCTTATAACATAAAGAAAAAGGGGGGGCAATCAAAAGGATCAACCTTTATCATAGTAAAGTATAAATAATATAAAGGAATAAAACATAGACAGATGTGTTATAGTAAAATGAAGGGAGTATAGGTGATAATAAATGGGGATGATGACCACATTTAACTTGTAATGAGTGATATATAATATAGGTGTGTGCATGTTATTTGACTAGTATCCATTGATATATTAGATAACAAGTGTTGTGATCATATTAGTAAGGAGTGGATCAGAAGTACTATCAGCTTCAGATTTATCATATTTGGGACTCTTTTCATTGACTAATTCAGGTGTAATACGCTGTTGCCATATAGCAGGTGAAGTGGATCGAGATCTGTTGGATGAGGGTGTTGCAGGAGGGGATGGGGGTAGGTCGATCTTCTTGTGGGTGTGAATACGATGGAAATCCTTATGGCTCTTCAACTTCTCCCACCTATCAACCTCGGCTGTTTTGGTGAAATATTTACAATTGCGGATAAGGTCTTTCAGCTCATTCAATCGTATTCTCTTAAGTGGATCAACACAAAGAATACGCTTCAGAATGGAGTTCAGTTCACGCGATATGGGTAATATCTTGAGCAGGAAATCAGGATCAGCCATATAAGCTCTAAATGTTTCATCTTTCATTGAAGCTTGTTTCCACGGATTCTTGCCTGTAGACAAATTAATTAAAATCACACCCAATGCCCATATATCATTGGGGGCAGTTGCATAACCCATTGGATGGCTGTTTTGATTGATATCCCCTTGACATTCTATTGTTTAAATCTCATTAGTATATACATAGACATAGACTCTATATATATTTATAGTGTTATACCTGGTGAATAGTAAAAGACACTTCCACAGCCATAATCAGTTGAAACAGTATTGGTGGTAGCTAATCCGAAGTCTGCTAATTTCAGTGTTCTGCCACCATCAAACACAATGACATTTTCAGGCTTCAAATCCCGATGATAGACATTATTTTCATGGCAATAAGATACTGCATCTATCAATTGAAGAAAGACTCTCTTTATTAAGGGATGGTTTCCGGCATACAAATCTCTTTCTGTAATTGCTGTGAACAAGTCTCCCTCAGAACCATACTCCAATACAACATGTGTCCAATCTAGATCATGGTTGCGGATCACTCTCTTCAGCTGAATAATATTTGAATGGCCGCTGACTCTTCCATGCAGACCAATTTCCATTCTTTCGATTGAACGCTGTTTATTCTTATGATGCAGTGACTTAATTGCATATAATTTCTTCTTTTCTTCCTGTTTACCAAGATAAACCTGACCATAAGCACCCTTACCGAGTATACCAACAATACGTAAATTGTCAATTAATGTACCATTGGGTAAGGTTACATTGGGGGATGAATTCATCTCAGTGTCATGGATCATTGCTTTGGTGGAGTGTTTCAATATGCTGTGGAATAGAGTGAATGTGACTGTGAATGTATTAAATGATTGACTTCTATAAGCATATATTTATTTTTTAATCTAAGCAGATCAGTTTATCCCCCCACTATGTGTGTGTGTGTGTTGATATGATATAGTGAGTAGGTAAAAGAGAAGAAAGAGAGAATAAGAGAGAAGAAAGGAAGATGTTCTAATTTACTGTATTTATATTAATATGAAAGGGGGGTGACAATGATTGGAAGTCGCTACTGGATAAAAAGGGGTTTGGGGGGAAGGATAAATAGATAAGTAGGGCGATTTTAATTTACTGATAATATAAGGAAGACAAAATGCTTATTTGAGTATACTCCTTTCATGAATTTAAGCTATAGAATAAGTATATGGGTATAAATATGGATATAAAGGTGAATGTATATTACTCCATTCATAGTATGATATATATAGACACAGATATTTATATATCTGTATGTATATATATAGTAATATCAAATAGGGATGTTACTTGTTATTATTTATAAATCTATCAATGAAGGTCCATAAGTGATACTTCTGATAGTGTCACACATTCACACACACACTCCCACACATACATACCAAGTGTACATGATGTCAAAATAGATGTTGTTGTTTTGGTGTTGTAGTCTCAAATTGATGGGTAAATACAATGATAATAACAGAAAGGGGGTCAATGGATTGGAGTGTGGAAGAAGTAGTGTGGACATTGATGGCGCAGAAGTCTATAAACTGTAATAATTACTATTTATTATCATCATTACAACTCTAATTCTTTTTATACTATGGTATTAACCCTCCCCCCTCTTCAACCATACTCTGTACCCCCAATTAGGTTTATTAGGATGATTCTTCTACCAGGTACAATTCAAACTAGACCTTTCATTCAAACTAAATTCTATACCTGACAATGTAATGTATCCATGTGATTATTCAATGTTTGATATAATGTCATTTCAATGGATGAGTAAATACTATTGGTTTATTATAGATACACTGCCACTGACAAAACTCATATTAACATTCATTGTTACCAAGTGTGTGCTGTAAATCTATTTTGAGCACATGTAGGGAAACTCTAAATCGATCAATAATCATTGTATTATCTTGGATGAAGATCCCCCAGCAGAAATTATTCAGTGACACCCAGTTTATTCATCAATAGACTGATCTATAAGAATCTACTATCAATACTAAATAGGATGATTACTGTGTAAGCTATAAGGTATTACAACTGCATGTTTATGTAACAAATGACAATAGAGAATAAGGACCTATCAAATCACATATCTAATATGAATAATAGAATCTTTGCAGAATGGGAAAGTATCTGTATTGTATATACAACTAATGAAAGACAATCATAATCCATCAATTACATCATCAGATTATAGTAATATTACCAGAATATACGAGATAGATAAGGTCTTTTGATAGCAGATACTTCAGGTGAGTTCCTCCTGTATATCCCCACGCACTAAATATAGAGAAAAACCGGTATCAGACTGGTTGTATCTCATAGTCGATATATATGAACAAATAGAGAGAGCAGTAAAAGAGAAATAAACACTTCAATCACTGTGATGCTATCAAAATTTACACTGATAAAACGCACTCTGGTAGTTGTGATTCACTAAAATAAGATTCGAGAGTGAGTATTAGCAGGAATTGCAGCAACTTCAAGTCTTCAAATAAGACAGATACTATCACTTGTATGACTTGTGTATTCTGTGAACTCAACAAAAAGAGGAGAATCATTGAATAGAATTCATACCTACATTTATAGATTTCTGAATGACAGATATCCTTTTTACAAAGGTGTTTAACTCTCAATGACATAAATACCTCGTAGAATACATACAACACATACTAGAATTTCAGCTTCATAATTCACACGACTCATGTATTTCCACCCAAATGCAAATATCAATCTTGTATACAGTGACACTACATTCTAAATTTAAAGGGGATACAATGAGATTGAATATCTTTACACACAACCAACCAGAGTCATCTTTCTCCAGAATGGAAAGTATTAAGAATTTGAGTGGTAATGTAGGTCACTTGTTGTTTATATTGAGTCTCATAAATAAACATGTTAGCAAAACGTGGAGTAAAAGAACCAATAAATACAGGCCAGTATGACAAAATGTTTTGGTTTTCCCGGGAAGAATCAACTGAAGGTACTCTCCTCCAAGAATGCTTTAGCTGGATAAGGATTCAATTGATCCATTTATAGATGGTAAACAACAGAAAATAAAGGAACCAATAGTAGCACAGAGATGCCCATATGTTTACTCTAAACAATCATGCACAACTCATCATCCATCTTCTTCACTCCATTATAATCTATTGACTGTGGTACTTGCCCTATAAATATCTTTGGCAAAAAGAATAAGGAGATCAACACTTTTATTATAAAGCTGGGGAGGCTGAAATCATGTACTTCAAATGGTCCAACAAGTTAAATCCCCTTGTCTCATCCATGATATTCTACACTCAATAATACTCCCTTAATAGAATAATGGCAGCCTTCCATTTCCTATCTTCTTTTCTTTGTTCACTTTTACTCCTTTTCAAATAGAACACAACTGTACAACCGCAGCTTACAAATAACAAACGTTTCTGGTGGGTATTGAGTTACCACCATGTAGATCTTTCCCAATACACTATTCCCAATAGTCTATTCATAGACTTTTATACTAAAATAATAGTGAAAAATACAAGTAAATGTATTTATTTTCATTATTATGTTAAATATAACAGTGGGGGACTAATTACAGTAATAAGCTTAATTACTATGCATCAATCTACTTAATCATCTAAAAATATAGGGTGACAATGAGTATTGAAAACCGAGTAATTGAATAACCCATTGTAAAGGTTATATCCGATGTGAGTGTAACATAGCATATACAGTACACACCAAACTGAGAATGCCATGTTCTCCTTTTTTATAAACTCGATGTCACTGCAAACAGTCTCTGCTGTTCTATTAGCAATATGTACCCCCCCTTGGGCGCCGAGTAACTTTTTTGATACTTCTATTCATATTTATCTCCTCTGCCTGGTATAATCATTAGCTGATCCTCATTCCTTTTACATGATAGATCAACCTCCATGTCCTGGAGTATGTTTAGGAGTATATATGTATGTATGTATATATATATAATTTGAAACAGTGTATCTATTCAATTGTGTGTAGTCATTCATATTCACATTACCCTTAATTTCTTTCTCTTATTCCCTAGTGTCTGCCCCTAATGAATGATGATTATATTACGTGGTTCAATAATAGCCACAATATGAATAAGATTCAAAACACATGTTCTTATTTGGAATGCATATGAGTTGAGGGTGATCAAAGAAACTGTTATAAGTAATTCTTTTTATGTGCATAACTCATGTAAGGTTCAGTACATGCAAAAGTACTGTTAAGAGATATAATTTCGCGTCAAAATTCCTTTACGAATACTCTGCCGTTCTTGTTGCACAGTTAGAAATGAATAGAGTCAACATACAAATATGTCATTTCTACAGGCAATGAGATATTTTTATCTGTATTCGGTAAACATCACATTATGCATAAATGATACATTTGTTGGGAACAAACGTTAATTACAATTGGTGTAAATATCCCGGTTGGAACTGGTCATGACTTTTTATCCTGTTCCGAATGTCATAGTATAGTGCCATATGATTCATGTTTACATTCCATGTTATTCCTGTGCTACGAGATCAGTAGTAATAGCTTATGACATGAACTATTCCACCACGATATGTATACATGGAATTTATTAAATGATGCCCTTTACATTATAGTTATGGGTTTAAACTTGAGAAGTTAGGGAGTAGTGCTGTGACTTATAGAATACAGATATTATTGAATATCAAAGGAACCTGCCAAACTGAACTATCTTTGAATAGTCAATTCACACCTGGCCGTCAGATGCAAGACAGAAATAGATGCACATGGGAGTCCAGTGTTATCTCCATCCTCCATTGACATCCAACTACCTGATGTTTATTATTTAATCTAATTTATATAAAATGCTTGGGTTTAGTCTAAAGGTATTTACATGTCGAAAGTCCATTTGGTTTTATTCTATCTCTATTTCTGTTATATTATCCTCCTCCTCTTCATCTTGTGTTCTCTTATAAGTATATACTTTCACACAACCATCTATTAATAGTTCATATGTAAGAAATGATTAGATTACATAGATGTTACTTACCATCACCCGAGGAGAAGATGAGTGGTCTATATGGATGGAATAAAACATCACGTACTTCCATTTCTGTAAAACAATTAGGGTTAGTGAACTCCAGACAATAATGATAATTGACATACCTTGATGTTCTTTCAATATAGCTGTTACTTGTCCTGTCAGCATATTAAATACAAATACTTGGCCATAGATAGTAGGTGCCAATATGTATCTGCCATTTGAAGTGATTTTAACTAGCCATGAGTTGGAATGATAGCTGCAATAAAGATAAGATAGTGTTACATGATTGATATTTCAATACGGATACTTACTCTGGATGCTGGAACCGTTTCACTTCTACTAGTTTGAATTGCTCGGTTGGTTTGGATGGATATATTAGTTTGTGTAATGTACATGTACTGGGCTTGGAGGCTATAAAAAGTTGAAGCACATTTAGAAGTAATTATATATGATCACCGTTATTACTTACAGACTCCCTCACTGACATCGCACATCTCAGCCCCTCTACTGATGAACCATGCGTGTTTACCAGTGTTGAGTTCCTCTAGTGGTTCATCTAGCCATTTGACGAACTTACCACAATCACAGTAAGAAGAGTAAAGGAACTCGAATGTTTGAAGCAGCTAAATAAAGAATGGCCCCATTAATATTGACCCGAGCTCTCTATTTCACTTTTTAACTAACCTCGGCATTCTCAAAATCATATAATCTTAGATGTTCATCTGTTGCTGCTATAAAGTACTTATTACCAGTATCCGGAACAAACGAGACAGTGAATGCCATACAGGTGATGTTGTCCACCATCTTCGTCTTACTCTTTAAAGTGATCCAATCGTCCTCCATATGCCATTTTATGATATGGCCGTCCTGACTAGTTGAAATATAGTAATTCTCTCCTTTGAATTGAAGCGTCTTTATGTCTAATATTTCTTCTGCATGTCCTTCTAATGTAGCCACTACTTTAGACTCAACAACATCGAATATCTTTAATGGACAAGGAAGAATATGGTTGTCTTCATCCTCAGTTGACCAGCGATGACGATCTTTTAATTTCCCACCTACAATCAACAAGTGTGATGCAACAAACTGACCACAATAAAACTCATCAATGTTGAATTCTCCATGATCACGTAACTTCTGAATCATCGTAAAGCCTTTTCCTATATCCCAGATCTTGACAGCTCCTATATTGGAGAATGTTGCTAATAGAGCACCATCTTCTGATAATGACATGCTAGTGATGGGTGCCTGATCATTGATATAGCAAGGGGTAATATCTAATGCGTGAACTTCATTGATTAGGTTGATCATGTTGTGTCCTGAATCAGCATGGAATTTCCAATAGGAATCGGGATACTTCTTTGCAAGTTCTGTCACATATTTACTGTTCCAGGTGGGTGACTAAAGGAGGTAGAATGAGTCTAAGTGGGTAAGGATTGTTTATGGTTATTTACCTTCTTCTTGGTGGGAACTATCTCTTTCTTGGTGGCCATTTTCTTCTTGGTGGCCACTTTCTTCTTGATTGGCTCTACTTTTGCAGCGTATTCTTCATCTGAAGTCTCCAATAAATCGTCAGTGAGTATTTCATCCACATTGATATCATCAATATCTTCAATCTCGATATCGGATTCAATGTCCTGATATGACACAGGCTTCTTATTACGTGACATAGTAAATGAAAAGGACCAAAAGAAAAAGGCTTGGGTGAAAAAAATAAAAAAAGTACAAATAGAAGTCAGCCAAAATCAGTTTGACAGGTACATTTACTCCAATAGAGACATACAGAGTCATTAACACATAAAGAGTTTATTATATATTATAAATACAGAAGCAGCATAAAGAAAGTGGCCTACGAGTGAGCATGCAGATTGTAAGTGGAAGTGTAAATATTGCTTAATTTATCATGTTTTTTAGTAGCCTTTCTTTTTATGTTTAGTATGGCAAGCGAAAGGCGATTTAATCTTGTTGTTTTATTTGTTGTGGCACTGGGAGGGTCAGATAGACTGGATGTATTACCCAAGTGCTCATTAATGACTGTTGCACTAGAATCTAAATGATGATAAAAGCACTGAGTAATATTTGAATTACTCTGGTCATATACGAATGATGAGGTTGATTTAAGTGTGGAAGTAACGGATGACTCCGATGAATCAGCATATGAACTATATGAGGGCATAGTACTACTATCAGTTGATATCTCCATTTTATGGGTAGATGCTGTATCATAAGAGTAAAAATCACCAAAGTAATCATCCTGGTCACTGTCTTCTACTGTGGTAGTGCTGTATTCCAGAGGTCTGATCTCTATCTGATTCCATTCATTTGCGTTTGGAATCTTTCTTAATAAAACATCATTCAGTTTGGGTGTGGTTGATGAAGGTGGGAATAAGATAGAGGATGACAAATCATTTTGGATCGCAATATAGAAATCACTCATCAATTCAAGTACTTTGTGAGGGATGTAAATAAAAGGAAAGAGAGGGGAAAGAGAAGGAAGTCGAGAACATAATAATAAGTACGTTTAAGAAGATTATAGTCTGGATAGCAAAGTAAACAGAGCAGTTACACCTGGGTTCATTATTTATTTGCATAAACACACAACTAGTACTCATATGTATAGAGCTTATTGGCATAGTCTACTGGGACTGCTTATGTTTATTTAGAAGCATGCATGGAAGCAATCAAACAACAGGGCTCTATCTTGCTTTTTATAGTTAAAGTGGAGACTTGGGTACTGTGTACATGACTATTTGACCTAAATTAATGCTCTCACTGCATTCGGTTCATCATCTAATTGGGTATCACTTCTCATTTAAGTTCAAATTGAGTACGACTTCAGTGATATTCAAAAAAGAAAATAACATTGGGAGTATGTACGTGCACTTGAATATCACTCTTCTGTAAGCAAATAAAAGAGAACAATGATAACATGGTCTGTATATATTATCATTCATTTGAGTTTGAACTTTTATTTCTTTTTCTGGTTCAATGGTCTATGTAAGCTTGCTTTGTCTTTAGAGATAAGCCATATCTAAACGTAAACCTCAGTTAAGTCTACCCTGGCTTTTAATGGTGTTATTGGCGTTTGTCAGTTTCATATGTAGATCCCCTTCACTCTACCCATCTGTGTTGACTGCTTGTTAAAGCGTGAAATCTCAACTACATTAACTTGGTTAGTACTTATTTTAATATGCTTTGTACACTTTTCATATTGGGTATGGAGAGTGTTTGAGTTTTCTTTTGTAATCCAACGACATCATCTTTTATTTTTTACTCCCGAGCCAAAAACAAGACCCAATCCATTTTATCCCTTAATGTTATTGTTACTGTTAATGTGATATTGTGGTAACCTTCGACAAAGAGTTATTTATTATCACTTTAGGGGATTGAAGTCGTGGGACTTATATTCCACTTTCAATATCTGCCCACCTGTTTATTTTATATTCATTACCAAGGGAGCGTCACCACTTACTGTAGTACATTGATAAGACATGTACTTCAATATTTGAATGATACATTCCACAAGTGTTTGATCGTTTCGTCATTTATTTTTGATGTTGTGCCTTTAATCAACAGTAATATAATAGTCAATAGTTTCACAATCTGTGTATTTATTCCCAATAGTCATTGATCATGAGTTTGATTATCACTTACCAACATAAACATCTCATATGTGGGATGAATCATCGCACTTTACACCAATTGGTTACCTATTGTTTTGCATCTGCTGGTATGTACTATGATTACAAATTCTTATTGTTACGTATATCAGCTTCTCAATTAGTCAATCATTGAGTTAGCGATCATCATGCTTCCAAATAGAGCCTATAAGGTGATTATACTGAGGCAGATGGTAATATCTTCATCCACTGATCACGGCGCATGAAACCAATAATCACGCCACCCAATAACTACTAATATGAACAAATTGAATAGGGGCAGGTTCCTGGCCTTGCACAATTATCGATAGCTATCAATGTGTTACAGATAATAGTGACATTAACACTCTTACTGAGAAGCCAAAGGTGTCTCTTTATGACATAGCTTGGTTTTGCCTTTGTTATGTATTAAGCTCAATAGTATCAGTGTATCTGTTATGCGTATTTTGGGAAGATCTAGGCTTGCCGTTCTCTCTTCCCCATGAGGTTCAAATAATAATAACTCAGACTACAAATATAATAAAATAGACAACGGTTTAAGGTGCTTGGACACCCATGTTGTACTGAAGATGTAACAATGTCCCGTCTCGCTTTATTTAAGGGCTTCCCGGGATTACAAATGCTGGATATTCACGTTGACAGAATCATCTTTTGTGGAGAATAATGGTACGATGTCACTGGATTTAAACCCCATGATTTGCACGCTTTGATCGGAGGGAGACATGGTAATTTTTCATCCATTATTATTTAAACTGGGCACTGTTGGAGCTGCACGTTATTGTCCGAATGCAGGCATCCGAGGTGCTTGGATATCCTTTTCTTTTTTAATTGCCCTTATATTGTTTTGGGGGGATAAGATCAAGGTAGTATATTCTAGTAGTAATTCTTTAATTGGCATATCGATTACACGCTTATGCCTTATTCCCGAGTATGTTTAGACCGCGTTTAACATCCATTAAACAGGTTTGATAGTCTTCTCATGGTTACTATAGTCTCATAATCGATAGCAGTAGACTATATCTATTTATAGTTGACATCCAGTATTCTCACCTCAATTGTGGTAATTAACCCTTAGTAAGTCTATTTACTCTTTCTATTTTTACCTTGTTTAGTCCCAATTTACTCTAGATATCGCATGAGTGTGCGCTTATATCTACTCTCATTCCTGCCGTCCGTTCATCTGCTTGACAGGACAAAATGCCATAAATGAAACACACAGTCGGACATTCACTGCTTTCTAGAACAATCAAGTATTGACTCATATATGCATCGCTTGTATTTATTTACCACTCTCCTACCAAACTATTAATGAAAAAACAGAGTGGAATTTGACTAGTCCTTGATATACCTTATCCATCTATTATGTGGACAAAAAAAGTAGCTATTTAATACCAATCATTCCTTTCCCTTATTGAACCAAATTTTATTCTATTGGTGAACTTCAAGTGAGGTTAGAGTGTGATGGACAAAGAGGATATTTGATAACCATTGTTATAAATTCAAGATCGATCTTTTAAGCTCATTACAAACCAATCCAATCAACTGTATATTCCCCCTATAAATAGTAAGTAAGGAAATCCAAGTTGCCGGAGTCCTATTTATTGTACTGTGAACAATGGGAAAATAGTATTATTATCGATTATCGAATGATTTTTATAGGATGGGAGCCCAAATAGGTTGACACAGGCAACTCTGTATCTTTTCTGCTTTAACTATTGCTGGGAAATTTCTTTTGATCTTTTATCTTGGCCTGCCATTTCAATCCACGCCTTAACAGATGATCTTCTGAGATACAATGCAACACCGTGAACACCTTCTATAACAAAAACCCTTTCATCGGGTAATAAAAAAGACCTGTGGAAGGTATCTTAACACTATCCGATAGTTTGGTACTGAAGATTAGATGGGAGCAAGGGGCAATAAAGTACACACAGGATGACTATCGGTGTATACCTTACAAGGGTAAATGATAATAGAACTCAGGGTATATAAGAATCAATATTAAAAAAGAGAATGAATGCATGGATGGTTTGAACTGTCAAAAGTATAAATACTATCCAATCTACTAAATAGTAATATTATTTTGGACAGGGGTAAACTATGAAGTCCTAATCGCTTGACTGGAATTCCATGCGAATGGCACTGTGATATAAGTTATCCATCCCCACAGACAATAAATAATCAGCTCATTCGGAATAAATGTACATCGGTTTCTTTTTTGATAGGAAAGGGAGCATGGCGAGGGGTTCAATGACCAGTCAGGTGAAATAAATATTACCTTATTAGCCCAGGCAGAGGTGTTTTATGCTCTAGATATTATATCGTGTTCATTTAATGTTAAATACGAGAGGGAAGGTAACAACTATAGGTTAGTTCTGAGTTGAATTCTATTTAGGAGGAATCATTTATTGAAACTGACATTGTAAATATAAAAAAATTCGCGGGAAAAGGATATTTATAAAGCTATAAGAAGTCTTTTCCCCCCTTTCAACACCTCAATCTCTTTATCATTCTTATTTCGTCCCTTCTCCTTACCAGACACTCATTTTCTGTTTGACTTCATTCCTTTTTCTTCAGTCTGTTTCCCTCCCACTCATCATCTCAACACTATACCAATTGTAAATTACTATTATTATTAATAATATACATCTGTCAAAATTTATTTATTTATATACATTAAAATGGAAGCATCATATAACACACACACCCGATCAACTCAAAATGATAATGATGAGGATGTAATGAACCAATCCTATGTTCGCAAAAGAACAAGAGCAACTGCAGATCAACTCACTGTATTGGAAGATACCTTCTCCGTCAATGTCAGTCCTAACAGTAAATTAAGAAAGCAGTTATCAGATCAATTGAAGATGAGTGAACGGTCGATTCAGATTTGGTTCCAGAATAGAAGGGCTAAAGTGAAGCACATGCAAAAGAGGGCACAAATGCAAATGCAACAGGCTGCTATTCGTGCACAACTGTATCACTATCAACAGCATCAACAACAGCAGCAACAGCAACAGCAACAATACAGTATGTTACCCTACGGCCCGACGGTGATGTCTGTACCATCCTCCTTCTATAACCAGCAACCAGCGATGCATTATGTGCCTCATTATGCACGTCGAGTACAACTACCACCTCGTGCTCTTAGTGTAGATTCCCTTTCAAATTATAACCAATTACCATCAGATATAGTAATGTCACAATCATCTTTTCCTACTCCAGGTCCCGAGCCTCTGATAACTTCTGAATTCACAACATCGCCTTCCTACTTTCATTCCACCATCCCGAATTCCGGTAATGGTTGGTCTGTATCTCCTGAATTTCAAAATGATAACTCCATTAAGATGTACAGACAGAGTATACCTTCTTATACAGTCCAGTCCTTATCCCATCATCGTCTATCTGAAGACAATATCTTGGCTGATCTTGGCTCTGGCAATGATTTCCCTGACTATATCCATGGACAAATCTCCCCCTCACCCAGTCCTGGAAGAGAAGAATTTGATATATCCACTCAATTTTCCCCTATTGATCATGATAATAATTTATCCAGCAGCTCCTCCTCTGTAACATTCCTAGCTGACACTGTATCACACGAGAATCAAACTGACTATTTCCCTGATAGCCATCCCAAATGGACCCAAGGTAAAATAACCCTATATAGTTGATATAAGTAACAGAGATACTTATTCATATTATTCTATAGAAGCATTATTTGGACCATCTGACATCTTCCTTGTGGCGAATGAGAAGGCATTATTATAGGGAAACCTGTAACTTAGATATATACATACATTTCTTAATAAATCAAGTCCTTCTTGTATCATTTGTAAATATATACTATTGTTGTATCCAATTCATAATCAGTAGCATACTCCGTAAAAACGAGTTATATCAGACATCTATAATTAGTACACTTCATAGACAGTATTCCACTCTTATAATATAAAGATCGTCTGTAATATATATAATAAGATGGGAAAAGTAGGATACACCATTTAGCTGATATCTATTCTATAATATATATAGATTGCTATCGTTGAAGCAATCACTTCTAGTGTGTCTTCGTTCCGCAATTGCCTTATATATGATTACTACATTATTAAAAAAGGAAATAAGTACTCTATACCTCTCTGTAAATAAGAAAATCCTACTCCATAACTGTGACAATGCCAAGTAGTATAAGCACATACAGTGAATGAGTGTACCAATAACCATGATAAATGTGTGTATGTGTGCGTGAACATTCGCTCAGTCTTCAGTTTGCTTATTTCGGGTTAGAGTTGATTAAAAATTTTTATGTGGAAGTCTGACTTTTATTGTACCTCTCAAAAGCACAAAAAGAACAGCCTGGGTGTGTTATCACCAATGTGAGTGTAAACACACAGGACGAGTTCTCCTTTTTTAACATGCAGGCTATGAAGGACAGTCTTACTATAGGGAAAACACTCCTATAATGAACCCTGGGTATATTCACTAGACAAAATAGTGTAAGTGAGGTGGCACCAGAATCATCAGTAACTACCGTCAATCCATTTAATCTTAACCCAAGTGATTTGTGCTCCCTACTTGTCGGGAAAAAAGTGCTGTCTTAGCGATACTACTCTGACAATCGGTTCAAGGTAATTCAGAATGCATTCTACAGAACTCTTAAGAAATCTATAATTCTTAGGAAGAATAAGATTGATTTTGCCGTATATTTTCTTTCTCTTTTTTTTGAGATCAATATTCATGACAGACTTTTCTTCGCTCTCTAACGTCTTAATTTCCATAGCCAACTACTAATCCAAATAATATTTCATTGTAACTACCTTACTTTCACATCAACTATCCATCCTTGACAGACTCTCCCATCTATCAACAACTATCTTCAAATTCAATCACAGGTAAGTAGAATGGGCTATATCTCTTTACTTGCCTCTATTTATCTTCTTTTCCTTTCACGTATTGTGGCACACCATGACAATCGCAATTGCAGTTTTTAACATTCGTCACAAATTCAGTCAAATCTCTGGCAATTGAATTATTTATGCACATATTCGATTCTTCTAAAACCGGAGCACAAGGCGCATCTAGAATATAAGCATCAATATTGGTTAATCAGTAATAAATACCTATTGATTCTGCTTTACCAGAAGGGAACAAATGCCATCTTTGAGGGACCATCTCAACACGTAAACTATTTCCCATTCAAGCTAGGATGCGTCTACATGGTAAACCATGGTGAATTTTCAGAGAAAATATACAGCTATGTGTGCATGAGCAGGAGTGTGAAGGAATGATCTCGTCTGGTCTCGTTATTGATGATATTGATTGCAAAAATAGGAATCTTGTAACTGACTTTGGACAAGAGGAACTTGCACTCCTCAGTGAAATAGCCCACCCATATCTCCTTGTTCTTCAACTTCCTGATAACAGAACATATTTATTAATAATCAAACTGTATGAGCCTTATTAAACAAGTGCATTGTTAAATAGTCTCTGACTACTTTAGAATTGCTGGATTTATCAGCCATCCTATTATAGGCGGACACAGCCCTCCGAAACTTCTCATCATTGACGATTGCCTGAATAATCTCGGTGTCAGGATTCTTACATTTGGCGCGCATCATTATATTCACTTGCATCTCCAAGTTATTATAAGAATCATGCTTCCGAAAGTACTTGAGAAGCTTGGTCTTGAAGTATCTGGGGACGTTGTTAGAGCACAAAGCTGTATGTGATCGAGGAAAGATGGTGGCGAAAGGAGCTCATATGGCTTGCTCGTTATGGGTGATGAACATCTTTGGGTTGAGGCTCGAGGAAGTTCACACATTGTGCTTCAGAAATTTCAAAAACAACGAATACGACCCATTGGTTTCATCAACCATCCAGCAGCCACCTAGTGTACAGTGTTTCCAATCTTTGAGCTTAAGAGCCTTTCCTACTCCAAAATACGCCTGTACTTTGAATATATCTTCGCCATTACAGCCATAGGATGCTTCGTCTCATTATCATCAGTTGTTACCGTCCAGTATCTTCTTTCTATTGCCATGTACCTTGAATGAATATAAAAGAATCATCCACAACCCACTCATCAAATGAAATATTCGCCAGTACCTCATCATGTGATTCTCAACGTGTATGTAGCCCTCCACTGAAGAAGGGGATACCAGTACAAAGAAAGTGGTTTTGTGTATGGCACATTATCAAGAACGGATATTAATTTAAGTTTGAGCCCTTATTAGAGCATATTTTTCGTGAAACCTACTCGGACATGCTGCTTCCTTGCACCGTTAGTGTTAATGAACATCACAGAAGGACTGGGGTTAATGCAGTGATTTGATAAAAAGTGAGATACATATATATTCTCATAGAAGCATAGTATATATATATCGCTTGCTATTTATTATTTTATTAGTGTAGGTTTATTAACATGTTGAACGGGTTATAGGGGGAATGAATAGAATGGATGTATATCTTTGAGTTTTTTCTGGGTGAATTCACTCTAAAGAGTATATTAGTATCCATAATATATGTGTGTGTCTATTTAGTTTACCTCTGCTACTATCCAAGGATGTTTCTATAGAGTAATCCAATGTGAGTATTATTATTTATATGTTGTTGTTAACTTACCAGTGTATCATACAAATATATTCTCTCGTCTGTATTCACTGTAAATAACCTGGCAATCAGGTCCTTGGCTATCATAATGATAAATGAATAAGTGCTATGATCACTCAGTAATACTATATGCCTATACCATCTCTCGACAGTCTCTGGTAATTGGGGTTGAAGGTATCATATAATCCTAATCTTGTGCGTTGTGTCCTAGAGAGTTCCGAATCCTCTAATTAGAAGAGAGATAAGTACACAGTGAAAATTGTGTAGTAGTTACTCTTACCAAAAAATGGATAGAGACTACAGAGACAGACATAGAGCAATACGCCTATACTCCATAAATCACACTCCCTCCCATACATATTATCTTGTACATATTGGCATCTCTCTACTTCAGGGGCAGCTATATGAAGATATGATATGAGTAAATACTATATATGTATATGTATATACCACATATGTATACATGTATATGTATATGCCATATATGTATGTGTATACACAGATCAATGAGACACAAGAATGTATTACCATAGATGGGTGTCCCACAGCAAGACAATAGGGTGGATGTGTCCCGACAGATAGTGGCTAGACCAAAGTCACATAACTTGACATGCATTTTATCCTTATCCATCACAAGCACTGTGTATGTTAGATGGTTAGATATATTATAGATTTACTCTATTTCATTTACCATTTTCTGCCTTAATATCTCTATGAATGATGTTCCTCTCATGAAGAAACTAGAGTGGTGTTTAGTAACCAGTTCATCTCAAGCTATACTTATGGATGGAATTACCTTGGATGCTGACAGTATTTGTGCAAATACAATTCTGGCATTAGACTCACCTAATGGCTTTCCATCAATATAACCAAATAGGTCCCCTTGTTCAGCACTAAATGGATGGAATGGAGTGGTTAATAATAGATCCCATCTACCCTTACACTCATTCTTACTATTCCATTAAGAGAAAATATTTATTCTGCTCGTTGTACACCTCCTTAATGGGCGATATACCCGGCTAAATGACAGTGAGTAGGCTGTCAAAATACAATGGAGACACTTACATGAAATTCCAATGACATGGAGAGACCTGTTTCTCTTCTGAACTGTGTCAGCATTTTACGCCTACTTCCAAACATGAGCTTGCTGATGATTTTGGCTACCTTCTTCTTTACAGTGACACTCTCACGCACTGTAACCATATGGACTTTAGAGGAGTTACCTGAGCCGATACAAGTCCCCAGATCGTACTTATCGAAGAAGCTCTGTTTAAAGTTAATAAACGTTAAAATAAGGTTTACTATGATTTGTTTACCGTTGTTTTATAGTTGGGTTTCATAGCGATATAGAAACCTATTGAATGAGAGTGAGTATATACCAAGTAAACAGGCAATCGCTTACTTGTTCTGTCTCTCTCATGTGTTCCTGAGAAATAGATCATATCATTATCATGCATGAACATATCAGTTGTGTTATTTGATTCAATAGGCTTGCCATTCACCAACAGTTTAGTCGGACTTTATTATGTCAAAATAATAAGATTCATGGAACTCATTCTATTTTGACATAATTTTACCTTAATTCCTTCAAATACACTCTCATGCAATTCTCCTTTTTACTGCTAGAATAGTATTCCTATGGATAGGCACAAATATCAGTACACTTCCTATAGACTTGTTCTACTCTTATATGGTTACATAGTAAATAACACAATGTCTGCCATGAATGGATGGATGATCTATGCTAATCATTAAATGTATTGGTTAGAGGGGGGAGTGTATGAGGATGGGTGATTATAATGTTATTATTTACATAATGTCACAGGTGGGATCACTTCCCACCAAATAACCAGCACGATCGGTCGCCTCTTTCTTGGATGTCAAATAGATAGGAGCACAATATGAGTTATGAAGACAGCCCCATGCATCAGGATGGCTGCCCCATTCAGGGGAAGCGGGATTAAAGTCATTGTCTCTTACTTGTAACTGCTCTACATTGGATGACATCCTTCCCTTTAGTATTATATCACCAGGACCTTCACTCGGTCGTCTTTCACTGGTGGTGAGCATATTATTGTCTTGGTTGTTGTCAAATGAATTCAAGGCATCAAGTAACTCCGCCTCAGAAGACTCTTCTTGGCTAGTTAGATAGCTATCACCACTTTGATTGCTCATATTACTAATGTTCTGTGAGTAATTAATATCGTTGCCAAGCTTATGATAAACAGGCCATGTAGATGATTTATAAGAGCCCCTGTCCATGTATAGATATAGAGTTTATAATCTTATTGAAGCGAGAGTAGAAATAGGATTGATGGAAAGAGGGAAGATGAGGAAGAGAGGAGGGAAGGGGGGGAGTGAAGGTTAAAAAATGGTGAAATAAAATTTACCCTTTCTCTACGGACACCCCTTTTTTTACTCATCACTGGCTGTGTAATGTACTGTGTGTACATATATACTAATGGTGGAATATGCCTAATATCCTATCTGTCTGTTACCGAGTAATATAGAATATATATATACATTCATTTACTGATGATAATAGTAGTAAGGGGTAAAAAACAAAGAAATGGTATAATGAAATACAATCATAGTCATCATTATAATTCACTGTGATCAGGGCACATATTATATTCTGTATTAGGTTAAATTAACATAAGCATACTTTATTAAACTATCTGTTATAGGGTGTATTATTATACTGGTAGGAGAAAGTAGTGTTATTCCCAACTATCCACTTCAAGTTACACGAATAGTCGTAATCAGATCAAGTACTACCAGTCCGGCATGAACATTGTTATGTATATATGGGCTATACGTATGGATTAGATGAATATTAAACATGGAGTATACATAAAAAAATAGTAGGTCATTGGCTAGAGTCAGAAGACATACACCAGATATGGTAAGATCATCCGATGTGTATACAATCTTATGTTGACTAATCTCCATCTATACATATTTTTCATGTTAGGAATTGAACTACCAAGTAATTCAATATATTTTTTACTTAATGCATAACAAAACAGCCTTGGATCATTTATTTATTATCAAGCAGCTCTGTAGCCATGTCTATCAAGGATGAAGTTGGTGTAACTGCATTGTTCTTAGATAATGGTGCCACTACGAGTGGAATGCACACTGACAGTTCCCCGATTAATACTAATAATATTGATCCTTCTCTGGCTGAGATTGTTGCTCATTTATTATCCACTACTATTGTATGAGTGAAGATGAACAGTGGATATTTTGATTATTTGATGTACATACTGATATTGTTTCCATGGAAACTGCATATAACTAGTATTGATGTTACCAGGCAACAGCAAAACTAAAAAATAGTAACCAAATTGTATTAAATAGTATCTATATTGAACAATGGCTTATATTCAATTTATATTGGCCAAAGCACTGCTATAGAAATCTGAATAGAGGAAGAATTAGGACTTTTGAGACTATCAAGATGCAACTATCCTTGTTGAAAGAGACGCTAACAAATGCTTGACCACTTGACCACATAACTAACAATGCCTGGCATTCTGTCTGCTGATGAACATGATTACCTTGCACATCTGTATGAATCTTAGTAAATTTCGTAGATCACCGTCCACCCACTTGTGCATTGATCGCGTTTACTTCTTAATAAACACTTGGATAAAGACGCTATTTAAAGTAGTTATTAGTATAGCTTTCTCTTAGAGCCTATCGTTGACAGAAACAGTTACGTGATGAGAGCCATCTGAATCAGTCCATCATTTTTGTTTATGCGGCAAAAGATTAAGGTATTTCTGGCATAACAATCCGCTGCTATTAAAGACTAGCAACCAATACATTAACATACTTTTGCTTACCTTTCCAATTGATAACAAATACACCCGAAACAGTATAATCATTAGTCACTTACATGGAGAGAAAGAGAAGAAAAAATTGGAAACAGCTTTGTTATGAGTTGATATATTATATTTTATCCAATCATTGATTGCCACATACTCTATGTTTGTTTAAGATACGCCATGTATCATTTACATAGCTGTTACTCCACAAGCAATAAGAAGCAGAGAATATAGGGTGCCAATGTGTCACTCAAAAATACAAGCTGACTTGTATAATATGAAATGTGCAATAATATACAGAAAGATGATTGGTGATATAGTTATGTGATGAATAGAGAGGGAGAGTGTGAATAGGGGATGAGGAAATACTGCATGACATAATATTATATGTACAGACCAGTATCACATATAAATGACAGTAGTATATAATATCTGGGCATTGATCATTCTTTACTGTAGGTAAATACCAGTTATTTCAGGTGCCTGATTGAGATGATAGTAATTTATAATGACATATTTATCTTAATCAGTATAAATATTGAGTTATTTAACCCTAATTAGAGCTTCCATGGGCTACTTGTGATTTTCAATCTGGCATGTGAATCCGCCTAACTTCCTGATATAACGTTAGTCGTCTATTTGATAAATAGCAGACTTTGTTCTTTAATATATTTCATATAGAAAACAGCGATTATTCATGGGATGTACAGCAGTTACTGTTCTCTGCCTATATTGGCTGCAGGTGATTCAACTTCCGATTAGTAAATAGCACTGTTATTCATGGTGGTGCTTGACTGATCTACTCTTTCACATGTGCTACTATTATGAACATATGTTATTATACTATCATGGATCTATTTCCATGGTATTAATAGGGTGAACATTTATTATTCTTCTGTAGTAACACAATGGTATGAATTTACCGGGATTACTGATACTATTTACTGTTTACTCATCCAACATTTGAACCTGTTAATAAAAGCATGATAATTCATTTACACATGTACAGAAAGGTATTCTCTTTACGCTCATTCACACACTGTAATTGCATATATACAAACATTTGTTTATAAATATGTATGTAAACAATGGAATAGTCCTAAGCAGTAACAAATCAATTCAAGCCCTTCCTCCTTCAGTCACGTTTTCATTCTCAATGGTCAATGCCCTAAAATTTTATTCATCAATTTAATCCCTCTTCTTCTCTCTAATATCATACCAGTTATATACCCATCTATATTACCTTCCCTTTATAAAATATAAATATCTCGATATATACTCATATAAGCACAATCACACTTACTGCCTATTAATCATATCAGTAATAAACAGACATAAACAGTACTATCGATACATACTATGCCACCCTATAATCACACACAGTCTACAACATTACCCAGATCACTCAGTATATCTGACATTCAAGATATACTCAAAGCAGATGACCCTGATCTCATAGTCGATCCACCTACGGAATTCCATCCCTTCTATTCCCCCTGTTCACTTGCCCTGGATTTATCACCCACAGATACCTCTTCTTCTTCCACATCACAATACGATGATAGCATATCCACTACCAAATTAGCCTACGAAGATAAATCAACTAGCCATCGATACAGTGTAAATATATTTAAATTGGATTTAATCAAAATAGACATAATAAATCCATCAATTGTTAGGAAACACCCCCGAGTGATTATTTTTTGAAGTATTTCTAGTAACTATCCCTCATTTCATCCTATTCTTCTCTATTCACTAATCAATATACACATAGCAAGCCACCCATTAAACAGGAAAATGATATCGGAAGGTACATTTAGTTATATGCACTGCAATAGATCATTGTAAACTAACGGTATCAACATAGTCTTCAAATTCGGGTACTCGGAATACCCTCTGAAGGTGCTAAATCAAGAGTGGAGACACAGATAAGATTATGCTTACAATTGATCACCAAGGAAGGTATAAAAACAACTGATTGGTCCTACATCAAGATAGATAAGACCATGTTAGCAAGGTCTAGATTGCGCCGAAATACTCATCAGAAACTCATGAATGATTCAATAATTGCCATGGTCTCTGATGAACTGAAAGTGTTACACTTGGAAGCTAAGGTTGTGTGTTCAAACAACACAGGTCATCCGATTAGAATGTGTGCAGGCTGTGTACGACGAGAAGTAAGTAATCAATCTGCCTTATTCTCTTATCCTATCTCTTAATGATTTAACTATACTGATAGAGGAAGAGAGCAGAAAGAACAAAAGATGGGAAATCCAAGAAGGAATTATCCAGTCAGCCAGAAGATATAGAGGCAGAGAGAGATCGTATTCTACTATTCAATTGTAATTCGATGGTCAAATTCAATGCAGGAGACCTTATTCTACCAACCAGAATAACATGCTATTGTCGACATCACAGTGAGAAAGAAGGATTCAAGTGAGTGCGCATTTTATTTTATGACTTTTGAGCTGTTCATCTTAGACGAGTATTCTTTTTTAAAAAGGATATGCTTTGTATTGAAAGACGACCAAGGTGACGTAGTGGCTACAGGCATGTCCCCACCAATTATGATTACAGATGATCATAAGAGCTCAAAACAGAACAACCACAACAGGAAGAGAGTGAGGGAAGAAGAAAAGCCAGACACACCTGCACCTTCTCGACCTGGATCAGTCTATAACGGCGAAGAGGACTATCCAGTCGAGAGTATGACCACTACATTTGACCCTGTTCTTTTACTTTCTGATGAATCTGACAAACACAAACCGGTCAATCAACGAAAACAGACCCGCCGCAAGAAACAGACCCGCCAGAAGCACCCCAAACAACCAAAAAAGCGAGATTCAAAGCAGGAAGAACCCATGATCCTTCTACCCCAATCCACAGAAATGGTATACGATGGTGTATTCTATATGAATGATGTACTACCTTGCTTATCCGACCCTATTGATTTTCTATCTGTGGATATCTCCCCTGAGGAATCTGCAGAAGACGCCTGGCCATTTAATCGTCGTAGGAAGATTGACAATGATTATTATATTCCCCATGATGGATTATTGCCCATGCTAGATGAGTTCATGTCAGTGGTGCCACAACTAGAAAGACTTGTTCCTGCACAGGGGCCAACTTATGGTGGTATTGAAGTTACTATACTCGGAAAAGGTTTTTACCAAGGTCTGACCTGTCTATTTGGGGAGCACCCAGCCACCACTGCCTATTGGAATTCATCCACCATGGTTTGTATTCTCCCACCTGTAGCACATACGGGACCTGTAGTGGTTTCATTCAAAGAGCATCCAGTAGTATTAGAATGCCATGATGTTGCCATCTTCACTTACTATGACGCCAGTGATCAGGCACTATTGGAGTTAGCCCTTCAAGTAGTAGGCCTAAAGATGACAGGCAAATTACATGATGCAAAAGATGTAGCTATGCGTATTGTTCAGGGAGATCAACCCAACCGACAATCTACCCATAATATTTGTCAATCCAATGATTCAGGACACACACTTCTTCATCTAGCAGTCATATTAAACTATGATGAGTTGATAAAATCTCTGTTGGCCTATCCCACACCGAATGAAGAGAGTGATTTAGTGAACATGAAAGATAAGAATGGTATGACAGCACTTCATTTTGCATGTCTTTTGGGTCATGTGGACTTGGTGAAGGTGTTACTGAAGGCAGGAGCAGATCCATCTCTTCAATCCCTCCAACTAAAAACACCGGGTGCCTTGAATGATTCTACTATCATATCAGGATTATTGAGTTCTTATACCAATCTCAGGAGGAAGTCATTAACAAGGAGACCGAGTGTGAAAAGCCATATGACACATAGGTTCCATAGTCTAACAGGGAAGGAACTTCCAGCCAATGTGGATGCCAATAAAGCACCGTCAATGGAGTCTGATGGTTTAGGCCTTGTTCGTCAAAAGTTAGATCGCAGATTATACCTCTTCTGGTTGCCTGTGTTGATAGGTTAGATAGTGTTTATGATTGGTTAAAATATCTAATTACTGAATATCTATTATAGTCGCAATAGGCCTTCTTTGTGTGCAATTCATTGGCCGTCCATCTGTCATCTTTGAATCACTATTGGAAAAGAAAATCCAAGATCACAGCATCTCACTTGGTGCATAATACCATGTCGACCATAATACGATATCTTATCCATAATACGATATCTTATCCATATAAAATGGATAGATATCTTCTATTTATTTGTGCTCAATAGCCTACTACCTGTATTAGAATTAGCCATGTAATATATAAAAATATTTATATGTATATCTATCTATCTGCCACCATCTAGAGTCCATCTCTTGGTTTTTATCTGGTAGTCGGAGATCTAAAGAAATATCTTTTCTCTTATCTTATATCACTTTCAACTTTTTCCATTTCCCCTTCTTTTTCTACTGAACATATATATATACATACACAACATGACAGCACTTGCTCCCAAATATCTCATTTTATGGGCATCTCAGACTGGTAATGCGGAATGGATAGCTAAGAATATCCATAGTGAGGCCACCAATAAGGGCTATAAGGGTGATTGTTTTGTGATGGATGAATATGAGATTGTAAGTATGGCCCTGCAGAAGGACTGTTCAGTGTCATTAACAGTAGAAATCAACAGATAAACATACAGTCATACGGTGTTATTATTGTTGTATGTTCCAACACAGGAGATGGCGATGCACCTGATAATTCGTTGAAGTTCTGGAGATTCCTTCGTCGCAACAAGGATAAAACCTACTTGGAAAACACTCGAATCACTGTATTAGGACTGGGTGATAGTAACTATACCAGTTTCAATAACACTGGAATAAAAATAGAGAAGAAGTTCAAGGATTTGGGAGCCAAAGTATTCTATCCCAAAGGATTGGCTGATGATGCAGAAGGGTAAGAAAGGTTATTAAATAAAGTGGAGTGTACTTTTATTGATGGGATTATTCAATAGTCTGGAGAATGTCGTTGATCCTTGGATTGAGAAACTGTGGGAAGTATTGCCCACTGTGTTAAAACATGACAATGGCAAATCCATTGAAGACTCAATTAAGGAAGAGCAGGAATTGGAGAAGAAGTTGACCGAGGTGGAAATTGACCCTGCCACTCTTCCTTACTCCATGAAGGATCGCGAGAAGTCACTCCCTGAACCTGTCTTGAAATACACTCACTTGGAGAACAGTTTGGTCAATCCAGAAGAACCAGCTAAGAAAGTAGAACAGGTGAAGGGACATCCTCTTGAGATTAGTCTGGTTGGGTTAGAAGCTGGTGCCAAATTGACAGGTTTACCACGTATTTCAGTACCAGTGGCCAAGCTTGTTAAATTAGATGAACAGAAAAAAGATACGTCCATTGTCCCTGATTTCGTGGTTACACCCGCCCCTATTTCTTATGCACCTGTCACCATGGTCTCCTGTTTAACTACCTCTGATTCTCTGAAGCGTACCTTGGAGATAGAATTGGATATTGGAGAAGGTGCTCATTATGAACCGGGAGATTCGTTTGGTATTGTTGCACCCAATGATGAATCACTCGTATTAGCCGTACTCAATAAGCTGAATGTGACTCCTGACCAGTACAACGATCTATACAAAGTAGATGGTGATAATCTTCCTACTCATCTACAAAAGGCATCCAGTGTTTCCTTATTGGATCTGTTTAGATATGGTGTCGATCTCACTACACAACCCAGAAAGGCATTGTTTAGAATGATGGCTGATTATACTTCTGATCCTAAAGAGAAGCTCTCGTTGATGTATATCTGCAGTAAACAAGGTGGTGCTGTATTCAATGAACTCCGTGAAGAGAATCCAAATTTCCTGGACATCTTAGAGACATTCCCATCCTGTAGACCTCCTGTTGAGCGTTTGTTGGATTTATTACCTGCACACATGCCTCGCTTCTATTCTATCTCCAGCTCTCCTCTTAAACGTCAAGGAAAGGTGCGATTCGCATTCAATGTGATCGAATACACTACACCCAAGAACGCTAAACGCAGGGGTGTCGCTACACCTTGGTTGGATAGACTCACTAAACTCGTTCCTGCCCGTACTACCCCCACAAACATAGAGATTATCCTTCATGGGAATGACATCAAGATTCCCATTTTTATTCGCCATAATACCAATGCCTTTGTTTTACCTTCTAATACTGCTCGTCCCTTGATATTGATTGGACCTGGTACAGGTATTGCCCCTTTTATCGGATTCTTGGAACATAGACAAACACAGCGTGAGATTCGTCTGGCATTAGGAGGCGTTGGCCATCAACCACGCCGTCAAATCAAAGAAGCCTTTGGTCCCATATTTGTTTACTATGGATTTAGAAATAAGAGCAAGGATTTCCTATTTGAACAGGAGATCAGAGCTTTCGAGAAAGATGGTACCATCACTCAACTCTCCTTGGCCGAGAGTAGAGCATCCGATGGAACCCCCAAAACCTACGTTCAAGATCTGTTAAGAAGAGACATGGAAAAGCTGTATGATCTGATCATCAATAAGGATGCAGCCATTTATGTGTGTGGTGATGCCAAAGGAATGGCCAAGGGTGTTCAAGATGTATTGATAGAAATGCTTACCAAATATCAAAAATTAGACACGTTAGAAGCAACCAAGTTATTAATGCACTGGACATCTCAGAAGAAATACCTTCGTGATTTGGTAAGTGGGATATGGTATATAGTATTTTTGCCTTTATACTGACCATCTTCTTCATAGTGGGCTTAATACACACATTCAATTCACTGTAAATATATATTCAGCACATTATAATAAACAAAAAGAACATCACGTATTCCATATGTAAAATAAAAATTCTAAGTTATTTTAATTTAAGCTTTTTTTCAATTCAGATAACTTGATATCGACAATCTCCTTAATCTTGGAATCAAGGTCCTTATGATCCTTTACTGCCTTCTCCAATGATTCTAGTCTAGACTTGAAGGAAGGTGAAGATTTTTCTACTTTAGATATTTTATAAAGTGCTTTTGCGGCTAGCAAATATTTCTGCTGGCGAATATAAATATCAAAACCAAGGGCATTGACTTCGGCAGAGTCAGGAGATATTAATTCTAAGGGCTTAACAAACTGAAGAGCATCTTCCAGAGGGTTTTCAGTGTGAAGATAGCTATCACCTTCAGGGTCTAAATCAGTAGGTTTCTTATCGTGCTTATTCTTACTGGCATCTTCCTTTGCTTGGGCTGATAATAGAATGAGCACATTAGTCAGTGGGTCACAAAACTAGCGATGTAAACTCACCTTTCTTAGCTTCCTGCTCCTGTTGTGCTTTCATGGCAGCTTTACGAGCTTTATTTCTTGCCTTCTTCTTATCAGCTTCGGTCATGTTGGTTCCATCAAATTCATCTTTCTCGAGAGATTTATCGGAAAGAGCAATATAAGCCTGTACTGCACCCTTGGCAGCTTTAAGGTAATAAGGGTGTGCTCTGATCTTATCTTCCCAGCGTAAGGCGCTGACATAGGCACGAAGAGTTAACTTACGAAGACAATAACTATGGAAGTCGAATTGATCATCGAAAAAGTCTACATAGAACTTTTCGAGAGTGTGGAATCGCTTCAATGCTTTACCATAGTTCTTCTTCTTGAGAAAAGCGTCTCCTTCCTCAACCATAAGCCACTGACCTTGCATATCAATCAAGTCTTGTAAAGTGTTACAATCTTTACGAGTAAATAGGCCCAAAATTTGTTCAGCCTCCTCTACTTTGCCAGCGCGAATCATATATTTGGCCGATTTAGAATTGATAAAACGATCTTGGAGATCTAACTCACGAGCAGTGTTCATCACTTGAGATGCTTCCTCGATCTTACCAGCGTGCTTCAGAATTCTTCCCTTGGTCATGTATAGCTCAACCACGGTGGGGGTATGATCGATGGCTTTATCAATGAATTCAAGTGCTTTATCTAATTGACGGTGGTAGTCGTAGTGTTTGGCTAAATAATACATTGTCCATAATAGAGCAGTAGGGGGTTCTTTCACTATCGAAATAACAATTAATGGCTGGGTTTCGTTATTTATGATAGATTAATTTACCTGAATCAACACCAAAAGTATGACTCTTCTCCAGCGAATTGTAATAACGAAGAACAATCTCTTCAATCATACTCTGTTTCTCTGAATCATGATAGAACTTCTTCATTGAACTAAATAATGATGGAATACCCTTTCTTAATCCATTCTGAAGTGCAGCCTCGGCCTTCATTTTGAATGAATCACCATGAGCATATTCAAGGATCAGGTTCCCAATGGCCTTAGAACGAGGATATTGAGCGAAGAGTTCAGCCAGAAGAGCACCAGCTATATAAGAGCATATAAACATACAATAAAATACTAATGACCTCTATCATATAAATACCTTCATCTGTTCCCTTCAAATCCAGAAGCTCTTTGAGATAACCCACATGATGAGGATTCTCACTGACCAGCAAACGATAAGCCTTCTCTCCCTCTTCCTTTCTACCCAATTTGACCAAATACATGGCGTGTTTCTCTTTCCAATTCCTTTTATCAGTTACTTGCTTTTCAATCTGCATGAGATGATCCAATGCTTTCTGATAATCCCCCGTTTCCTCTAAGAGCATGTTGTGGTACATTGCTAGTTCAGATGTCTCAAAGGCATTTGTAGTTGCCTAATGTTTACATGGTCAATAAACACACATATCTGACAGTGACTACACTTACAACAATATTAGATTCAGCAAGTGAGTCCAACACCTTCACACCATTCTCTGGCTCATTCACTAACTGATAAGCAATAGCCAAACCTAACCAGAATGGAGGATTCTGAGGTTTATTCTCCAAGAGTCGAGTACGGGTTTCCTATGAATGGATCAGATGGGTGTTTACTATTGATGAGGAGCTATACTCACCACAAGAGCATCATATTGACGCATTTGAGTCTGGAGTATGGCATAATCACGAAGAATATTGAGGTCGTTCTTATTAAACTTCAAAGCATTAGCATAACACTTGGCTGCCTCTTCATAGTTCTTATCGGCACGATGCAATAAGCCATAAACATGCCAGCCTAATATAATTTCAGTTCACTAGTTCAGTTCAAGTAGATTCCACTTACAGATATGAGAAGTCAAGTCTTGACGAAGACCCTTTTTGACATATTCATAACCTTCTTCTTTCTTTTCGAGATTATTCAAGAACAAACCCTTCAAGGCCAGTGTTTCTATGGGCGTAATCAAGATGTGTTTACTTCTATCCATTAAAAGTCATAAAGGTCAATTACCTCCATGTTCTGGGAACTTCTTTAATATTCCCTCTGCCAACTTAAGACCTTTTTTGTACTGACGAGTCTCGTAGTTCTTCTATTGAATGATAACAACACGTGTTAATAGTGGAAGTAGTGATAAGTGCTTATATTTACCAGTAAGTTTCTGAATACAGCAGCTTCCTTGGGAGGAAGTTCTCTCTTGTTAGCCATGGTGGTAATGAAAGGGTTAAGGAAAAGTAATCAAGGTTTAAATATCCCCTTACGAATGAAAAAAAAAGTAAACAAAAAAAAATGAGAACTGAATTAGACTGAGTTTGAAAATGAAAGAGTATATATTTTTTATTGTACATGTAGGTAAATATGATACAGTTGATGATAAAGTGATGTTTAAAGTAGTAAATAATGTGTATGGATTAGTCCATGTCAAGGTCATCATCCTCATCCATTGGTTCTTCTTCGATGTAATTAGCTTGACTTTCATGGTTACGGACTATTTCAAGGCGAGAACCATCAGCTGCTACATCCACATGGGCAGTTTCATTATTGCGGACACCTCCATCAATAATCAATTTGGCTAATGGATTCAATACACGTTGTTGAATAAGACGATTTAAAGGACGAGCACCGAAAACAGGTTCATATCCATGACGACCAAGCCATTCTTTAGCAGCAGGTGATACTTCCAATGTGATACGACGTTCAACCAGTCTCTGTTCAATCTCTTGAAGACGCACATCCACAATACCAGTAATGTTGGTCTCGGTCAATCTGTTGAATATCACCACTTCATCAATACGATTGGTAAATTCAGGGCTGAAATGGTTACGGACTACTTCCATAATACGCTCTTTGAGTATGAGTATATCTGACTTGACATTCTCAGCTAAAAGTGAAGCACCCAGATTGGATGTCATGACAATGATTGTGTTTCGGAAATCAATCTTACGGCCTTTTGAATCATGAATGAACCCTTCATCCAACACCTGGAGTAAAACATTAGCTACATCTCGGTGGGCCTTCTCTAATTCATCTAACAGAACAACTGCATAGGGCTTGCGACGGACAGCTTCAAACAGACCACCATCTTCATGTCCAACATAACCAGGAGGAGCACCAAGCAATTTGGCTACACTGTGCTGTTCCATCAATTCACTCATGTCAATACGAATCATTGCACGCTCATCATTAAACAGGAACTCAGCCAGAGTCTTACAGAGCAATGTCTTACCAACACCAGTAGGACCCAAGAACAAAAAGGAAGCCAATGGTTTATTGGGATCTTGTAAACCAGCCTTGGATAATCGAATGGCGTTACTCACAGCCTTGATAGCTGAATCTTGACCGACCACCTTCTTGCTCAGCTCAACTTCCATCTGTAACAGTTTCTCTCTTTCACTTCTAGCCAGATTCTGTACTGGGATACCAGTCCAACGGGATACAACTTCCATAATCTGTTCAGGACGAACCACCTCGGACAGTATATCCGTACTTGCCACATCATTAGCCAGCTCTTCATTGATCTTACGTTGTTTCTCGGCTTGAAGTGTAGCAATACGCTGTTCAACATCAGGGATAGCATAGTATTCTATATCAGCAGCAGTATCCAGATCATAACGATTCTTAGCCTCAATTGCCTTGGACTTCAATTCATCCAACTTCTGCTTCAGATCACGAATCTCATCCAGACGGCCCTTTGTCAGTTCATACTTCAGCTTCAGGGGCTTCAACTCTTCATCAACACGAGAGATCTCTTCCTTGACATTCTGGAGACGTTCTTGGGATTCCTTGTTGTTCTTCTCCTTGCCTAATGCCTTGGCTTCAATCTCAAGTTGGAAACGCTTACGTTCAAGTACATCGATCTCTTCTGGTTTGGAATCTAACTGCACACGTGTATTGGCTGCAGCTTCATCAATGAGATCAATTGCTTTATCAGGTAAAAATCGAGTAGTGATATATCTATCGGACAATTGAGCAGCAGAAACCAATGCAGAGTCAGTAATCTTGACACCATGATAGTTCTCATATCGCTCTTTGAGTCCACGAAGAATAGAGATAGTAGCAGGTACAGAGGGTTCTCCTACATCCACCTTCTGGAAACGACGTTCAAATGCAGGATCCTTCTCGATCACACGATATTCAGTCAGAGTAGTAGCACCAATACATCTCAATTCACCACGGGCCAACATAGGTTTCAACAAATTGGCTGCATCCATGGAGCCTTCACTCTTACCAGCGCCCAACACGGTATGGATTTCATCGATGAACAAGATGATACCTTCTTCAGAATCCTTTACTTCCTTGAGCACTGCCTTCAATCGCTCTTCAAATTCACCACGGTATTTGGCACCAGCAATCAATGCACCCATATCCAGAGAGAAGAGCTTACATTGTAAAGACTGGGGAACATCACGTTCAATAATACGACGGGCAAGACCCTCCACAATGGCTGTCTTACCCACACCAGGTTCACCAATGAGTACGGGGTTGTTCTTAGTACGCCTAGCCAACACACGGATTACTCTACGGATTTCATCATCACGACCGATGACAGGATCAAGTTTACCCGTTTGTGCCATCTGAGTCAAGTCAATAGCATATTTCGAGAGTGCTTCATATACTTCTTCAGCATTCTTTGAGTCCACGCGACGATTACCTCTGACTTGTGTTATAGCATTTTCCAAGGCTTTCTTAGTGATACCAGCTTCTTTCATGGGTTTGAATGTGCTGTCATCATCAGCCAATGCAGAGATAATATGATCGATTGAGATAAACGAGTCTTTCTGGTCTTTCATGTGTTTCTCTGCACTTCTCAGTAGTTTTCCTGTTTGCGGGCTGATGGTAATATCAGTGGGAGCAGGATCTTGAGAGGGTAAATGGATCATCATCTTCTTGTATCCTCGTTCAACTGAAGCAGGATCACCACCTGCCTTCTCAACTATCGATTTGAACAATGGAGCACCTTCTGTTTCATCAAACAATGCACAGGCTATATGTGCAGGCATGATCTGACTATGCCCAAATTCACGAGCAAGGGCTTGTGCACTGCCAATAGCTTTTTCGACTTTTTCTGTAAAATTCATTCCACTCATGTTGTATGTAATAGTAATAGTAATGTATTAGATGAAGAAGAAAGAGAAGAAGAGGAATAGAGAAAGGGTAATTTATAATGAAACTAATGTATATTCTTGAATGCAGTAGAACTCACTCGAATTTCATATTTACACTCCGACTATCTCCCTCTCAATCTTATCCGTAATTCCCTGGACATCAACAGCAGACCTGACTTCTATCATATTCTTCACCCATTCTGTGCTACTTACAGTGCTATTTTGAATAAAAAGTGCAGTGGGAGTATTATATATTTACAGTGGTGTGTTCACAATGCATTGTGTGAACCAATCACACCAAGTATTGCCATACCCTGGTTAATATTCTGTGTTTCAATCACTGTTTGGCATTACACTCCATATGACATGATCTTTTACTATATATATATCATTCTCCCCTATATGCACACACAATAAAACCTGTTCATGTCTATATGTTTACTCCTTTAAATCCATCTCTAAGATAGAAATATACATATCTCACTACTCCCTTGAGCTATTAAAGGAGTAGTTCTTACAGGGTATGACTAAAGCTTAACACAAGAGAAGAATACAGTATAAAACGTTATGAGCTCGTTTATTTAAGCAATGAATAGCCTCATTTTCTCTTCTGCTTCTTTATTGTTTCACTTCCTTCCGTGGCCTAGAGAGTAAGAGAGAAAGTTAAGTGATAAGGAATAAATACATGAATACAATGAATACAGTACGTTGTCCTCATTGCCATCAACTGGTACTGCACTATCCTGTTCTACACTCTCTTCACTGTCTTCTGTGAATGACCTCTATTGAGTATTGATAAATAGGTTAGAGGATCGTTCATTGTCTACATCCCCATTACCTTTGTGCCTGTAAACTGTTTATAGAGTGATATATATTTAGTATGGCTATGATATGAACTCCTCAACATTACCTGACTAGTCATAACCACTATCCTGTGAGTAAGAGCATAAGTTAGATCTGTTTGCTGGTAGTTGTATACCACACTTACCTGGTCTTTGCTCTGTTATACTTTCTCTTTGTTCCAATCTCATCAAAAAGTTTACTGCATGCTTTACTGAGGAAGTACTCACACACCCACCAATCTTCACATATGTCTAGTTTATCTAGACCCACTTTATTAGCCACCAATGCAAACTCCAGTTTCAATCTCTTCTTGATATCTTTGGGCAACTGTCTCCATGAAGGAAGTCTGCTGGACCTGTTGAATGTACCAATAGTGTTTAACATGGCTATTTTATTTGCCTCACGACACAGACGACGGTATAGATCTATTGTCTGGTCTTCTTCTCTGTACTTGTTCTTCTCAATGAAGTCTATCACCTCCTTCCTCATATCATTTCCTTTCTTCTTTGGATTTCGAATAATCCATGGCGGATAGTTATCCGTATTCTTATTGGCATTGTTAATCTGACTGCTTAAATCATTGACACTCTTCCTTAGTGTGTTGATGTTGTTTAGTATTTCCCCGTAGATATTATCTGCATTCAATGGATTCTCTGACTGGGAAGAGCTTCCTTCTTCTCTATTCTCCATGTTGTAAATAATAAAGTAAAGGGAGAGAAGGAGCAAGATCTTTTATATCATAAACAATGGACTATATCAGTGATTTATTGAATATCATGTTCGTATCTGGTTTATACATTATGATATACACACACAGTTATTTATGGAGTATCATTCCTGGTATTCTTTTATTATTATATCAGGTGGAATGTTAGTATCAGGCACAGAATTCATCCTCTTCTAGGATGGGTGGTAAGCCAGGCCACTCTTGTAATGCATAGAGAGCCAGACAGGTCGGGTGGCTTAGTTTTCTAATGCCAACTTCTTTATTTAGTAATACCAAAACTTTTTTTTCTTCCTTTTTTTAATTCTTCTTTGCGATCACTTTATTATTACTTGTATTGTAGATCATGGGAAAAGGAAGAGACAAGAAGAGTTCCAAAGGTACATTTTTAGAGTGCTTAGAGCAGGGCTTGTTGTTTACTCACTCCATATAACAGGACGTTTGGATAAGTACTATCACTTGGCAAAGGAACAGGGTTATCGTGCTCGTTCTGCTTATAAACTCATTCAACTCAATAAGAAATACAATTTCCTCGAGAAGTCAAAAGTTTTGATTGATTTATGTGCTGCACCTGGTGGTTGGTATGGATAAAAGCAACTTGTGTATTGGATACGTTGACCTTTTCACTCATTCATTTGTTAATTTAGGCTTCAGGTAGCCACAAAGTACATGCCTCAGTCCAGTCTTGTCATTGGTAAGACTCTAGAGTGGTGGACACTGAATATTGTATTGACTCTTCTCATCATTTACAGGTGTTGATCTTGCTGCTATTAAACCTATACCTGGAGTTATCACATTTCAGGACGATATCACAACAGAGAGATGTAGACAGAACTTAAGACAGGAAATGAAGACATGGAAGGCAGATGTGTAAATATCATTAATATACACACACATATATATACACAAGGAATACCTAATATGATTGTACCTTCTATAGTGTTCTTCATGATGGTGCTCCCAACGTTGGTATGGCATGGATTCATGATGCTTTCTCTCAATCTGAACTCGTACTTGTCTCACTCAAACTGGCGACCGAGTTCTTGGTCAAGGGTGGTACCTTTGTCACCAAAGTATTCAGATCCAAAGATTACAACAAACTTCTCTGGGTATTTCAACAACTGTTCCGTAAAGTAGAGGCCACCAAACCTCCTTCCTCCCGTAGTGTGTCTGCAGAAATCTTCGTTGTTTGTCGTGATTTCATTGCCCCTAAAAAGATTGATCCTCGTATCTTGGATCCTAAAGCAGTATTCTCTGATGAAGGTGCTGAAGAACACAAGAGATCGATTGATATCTTCAAGCCTGAGAAGAAACACAGACACAGAGAAGGTTATGAAGACGGTGATTATACCATGCATAAAAAAGTCGATGTGATGGAATTCGTTCATTCCCAAGATCCAATCACTTTCCTTGCCTCCTACAATCAATTCATATTTGAGTCTGATGAAGCACGAGTATTACTGAAGAGAGATATTACCACTGAGGACATCAAGGTGAATTGTGAGGATTTGAAGGTGTTGGGTAAAGGTGACTTCAAGGCCCTGTTGAAATGGAGAAGTACTATTCGTGATGAGCTGAAAGCAGCAAAGAAAGAAGTGGAGAAACTGGAGGAGAAAGAGGAGGAAGTACCTTTGGATGATGATGAATTACTCGAAGCAGAACTCACTAATCTCACTAAAGAAGAAGCAGCCAAGAGGAAGAGAGAGAAGAGAAAGTCTAATGAAAAGAAGACAAAGCTCATCCAACGTATGCAACTGAATATGATTGTTCCTACTGATATTGCTTTGGATGATGGTGCTGGAGAAGATGAAATCTTCAACATCAAGAAGATTCAGAAAGATTCATCTCTGGAGAAACTCCAGGCTGGTGATATGTCCTTGGCTGATTCCATTTTAGAGGAAGAAGGTGAGGAGACCCGTAATAATGATATTAGTGTAGAGAAGGGTATGAAGGGTCGTATTGCAGCTATGGATCTTGATATGGATGAAGAAATACTGGATTCTGAGGAAGAATATGAGAGAGATCTCGAAGAACAAATGGATCAAGATTATCGAAGATATAAACAGAGTAAATCTAACAGAGATGCCAAGTTCAGAGCTAAACAAGCTAGAGAAGAACAGGATGACTGGAATGGATTTGATGATAAGAAAGAAAAGAATGATGACTATCCTGAATCTAAGGACAATTCTGACTCGGATTCTGACTCGGACTCCAATTCCGATGCAAGTGAAGGCAGTGAGAGTGAATCTGATGATGAAGAAATCATCAAGGAAATGCAGAATAAAGCCAATAAGGCCAAGAAGATCAAAACAAAGTCAAACAATTCTCTTGTGAATGATCTGGGAGAAAAGGCTTCACTGGCAAAGAAGACAACTTCTGGTCTGAGTAAATCAGCTTCCATGTTCTTTGATCAAGATATCTTCCAGGATGTTGCTATTGATGAACTCATGGAAAATGTTGAGGAAAGTGAAGAAGAAGTGGAAGAAGAAGACATAGCTGATAGTTCTAGAAAGAGAAAGAGGGAGACTGAAGAAGATGAAGCAGATAGCGATTTCGAGCTCCAGGCAATAGAAGATGCTGTTCCTTCAGATGATGAAATGTGGGATGGAAATGAAGATGATAATTCAAAGGCAATGAAGGAAGCAATAGGTATGTTCTATCACCTGATATGTAACAGATATGGAATTCTAATACTCTTCTTACATAGAAAATGGGCTGACTACTGCTGAGTCCATCACATTAGCACGCCAATTAGCCAACAAAGAAAAGACCATTGAAGATCTCATCAATGATGGTTTCTCAAAGGAAGGATTTAGAGATAAGTCTGGTCTTCCTGAGTGGTTCTTGGATGATGAGAAACATCACAACAAACCTAATTTACCGGTGACAAAGGAAGCAATGAACCAATTGCGTGATAAATTAAAGGCATTGAATGCTCGTCCCATCAAGAAGGTTGCTGAAGCCAAGGCCCGTAAGAAGTTTAAGGTAAGGCAGATACAGTTGACATTTATGATTGTCGGGAAAAGGTATAGGCAGCTCATTTCATATTATTCACCATAGGCTGCACAAAAATTGATAAAAGCACAGAAAAAGGCAACTGATATTGCTGATAATCCTGATATGTCAGAAAAAGAGAAATCAAATAGCATCAATAAACTATTAGCCAGGGCATCCAAATCCAAACCCAAGAAAGACATAAAGGTTGTGGTTGCAAGAGGTGCAAATCGTGGTATACAGGGTCGACCTAAGGGTGTCAAGGGACGTTATAAGATGGTGGATGGTGTTATGAAGAAAGAACGACGTGCAGAAAAGAGAAGGGAGAAGAAGTCGAAGAAATCAAAGGGTAATGGCCGTCGTTAGAGCAACACCAAAGCCCAGTTTAATTATTACTTTTTTCCATAGAATTAATAAAAAGATGTACAGCTAAACTATAATATAATTGTTTGTTTAAGAAATAAATTGATTTAGTGGCTGGAAGGGGGGATCACGATCAAAAAAATAGACTCAGTCCCTGAGTGAAGGTAATCAGCTTCTGATACACGGAGCTATTCCCATAAGCATCCACCACAGCCTGAGTATACTGTTATACTAAACTCACACGCTGTTTCTGCACAGAGGAGTACTAAGTACAGAAAATAATTTGACAAGGAAAATAGGGGGCATATTCTTAGCTGCCTATTCCTTTTTCCATGTTGATCTAATGCAGATGACGATCACTCCAACTAAAATAGTCAATGGGCCTATTCTGTCAATCTGATTTGCTGAATAAAGAATAAAGGTGTGGGGCAAGTCAAGTGTGTCCAGCCATTGTGTCCATTGTACCACTTGCTGACAGAGCTACAATGTATCCACAACGAGGACAGCCCATGTTCATATTAAAAAATAAACAGCTGCTACTTATCTGTCACACAACATAATCTTGATTTTTTTCGAATCTTGAATTATGTCATTTCAGTGCTATTATTGATGTTATTGCTAACTAACATTCACAAGTGGCACTTGAGTCATAAAGAATTTATAGCCTATCGATCAACGTAATGAGGGTATTATCCCCAGTATGGAATAATATCCTAGATATCATTCACCCATAGCCCATATGTATGTTTCTATTTATAAGGGAACTAGATAAGATACCGTGAAGATTGGTATAACCTAGTTACTGAAAGTTATCTATCACCTAGCAACTGCAAACACACATGAAAAGACGTATCCAGAAATGGAAAGCGAGAAAAATATATAAACAATTAAGGGTTTATACTGAAATTATAACATTAAAGCATAAAGAGATAGGAAATATTCTATGTTTAAGATGTTTATATATAACGAAACTTGTAAGAAGTTGAATCCGCTATCTGTTACCGGGGTAAATTCATGTCAACGAGTATAAGACAGATTAAGGAAATCATCTCCTAAATCAAGGATAACATCAATCACAGTGCTCCCCAAACGTTCATTTTCTCGCTTTGGTCTCCGATTAGAAATTGTCAACAGATGTTAAGAAGTCCTACTATTGTCTGATGGACATTGATTGATCCTTAATAGTTCAATCACATTATTCTTATAAGATTATCAAGCACTTGTATGGAAGTGAATCTGAATATGTTGAAACTACTCATAAGCATAACCTTTGACGAATATTCTTCGGGATTTAACTCATTTTAGCCTAGTGACTGTGCTTCCCAGTTGGTCAATCAGGGTCAAGTTTGAGAAAGACGAAAAACTCAAAAACTTTGATCCGCCATTTTAGTGATGAATATACTACAAGATCTTATTTTACTTTTATCATGGACAATAGTTCAACAAAGCGTAATATAGTTCTCTATAGCAGAAAGTAATGTAATTGTACCTTCCTAAATCAAAGGGCACATTCTGAGCTACTTTTTAGCTGCTCATCAGTTTCATCTTTGGTATGCAAGGTGTGCCTCGGATCTGTTTAAAAAAAACTGCTTTAACCTTATCAAAGAAACAGCATATCTTCTAAAAAAAACTTTTTTATCTGTAATATTTCAGCAATACTGCCAAAGTCTCTGCATTATTGGTTAGGCTTCTTATTGATTCCAAAAGGTCTAAAGTCTTTCAGAGGTAGCCATAGAGGCTTCTATTCAACTAAACTTCTGCATGTGGGTGACTCACTCAAATGCTACATAGTTCTTAAATATTGGGATGATCGCTGTAAAGCAAATGTTTTTTTTTCATGGAGTTGATCTATGGTTTTAAAAGATGTGGCATCATGTCAATAAATTCACCAGTACTTGCCAATATCCACTTCCAGGTGCCGTTAAGGTCTGTCTATCTGCTTTAAGTTATCATCGTTTATGAAATCCTAATTCGGCTTGTTTAGATTGAGCCATGATGGTATATCAAGTTTATTCCCTAGAAAAAACAAACAAACAATTCGTTGTTATTTGGTGATCGACCATAGACACTACCAAGGTGCACATTGCAGGTTGAATAGTAAGCACATAACTGGATGATATCCTGTTAGTACTACAATAGTTGCTGAAGAAATAGAAAAGAAGTGGATCGAAGTAAATAACGACTTGCATTAACTGAAAATGAACATCGCAGCAACCTGTATGCGCACAGGCTCTTTTGCTTCCTCCATAAAAAGAAGAAAAAATACTTGACACAACTGATTTAATTCAAATCAACTGACTACTACCAACCACTCTTATGGCTCATCTTCTATTCTCTGGCCTTAAGAGAATATACTCCAAGCATGCTTCTAGCGCTATAATTAGGTATATAACTGTCTTATTCTGATCTAATATATCTCCATTGCAGGTGATTGACAGATCCTGCTTTCACAATGAGCCTGCTTAACAATGCTAGGGACTACAAATACAAATCCATGGCAGATCCCGTGTATCTGATATAATAACGCAAACAATAGAAAGAACTCCACCACATCTATTGATGATTCTAGTCGGAGACCTCAGCGACATTAAGTTAAATAGTTGGGGGAGACCACTGTATAACTGAGTTGGTATATTAACACAGAAATAGAAATCCCAAAAGAGGGATGTTCATGGCCATTTTAAGTGGAAGAATACTCAGTTACAATAAAGTGCTTCTCCATGGGGGGAAGTAGCCGTCTTTTCATATGCCAAATCAATGCTTATAATATCCAAATTCAACTCCGTATTAAGTGACAATTACATAATCATATAATCGGCAGGGAAATATGGGTGAATTCATATTCTGTTATCATTACCCGCCATCTACCTTTCATAAATGATATTTTGGTCACTTGTGATTGCACCATTCGTCATGCCCATTGGAACAATCAGAACTCCATATTATATTCTGGAAAGAATATAAATAGGACGGATGAAGTACAAGCCGTGCATATGACCTGTTTTGACACCCGCCCAAGTGTTTATTCAACATGGAGAATGCTAGGTTATTCCCGGTGAGTGATTGGCCAGAATAAACATACAAAAAATCAAATTTACCTTTATCCCTAATATATCCACCTGTCACTCTCTATATTCTCTATATAACAAATACAGAGGGTGAAAGGAGGGATGCATGTTCATTCTATTTCTTCCACTCTACCCTTATGTATTTACCGAAACACACGCAATTTTCCGATTACGGTTATTGTTGCGGGGTAATTATTATTATTTATTATTCATCATTGGCTGAGGGAAAACAGGAGATGGGGGAGTTAAAGAATAGACGGAGGAAATTGGGAATTGGATAAAGGAGGGAAAGGGGGGGAGGTGGAATCCGAGTAATTCCCCAACGATCAGACCCTCATTCCTATCAGAAATCATCCTCATCACTATGAGTCCAGTCACTCAATAAGGCCTCACTTTCTTCTTTTAGTTTATCCAGCCCTGTTACTGATTCCAGATAGAGAGAATCATTCAATACTTTCTTCAGAAAGACAAGAGAATCTTGTTCATATTCATTTATAATCTGAGTTTATAAAATATAAGCTGATTAAATATCATAATGAATTCTGAATAATAATAATAGTGACAGACCTTTTCGGAGCACGCTGTGCATTTATCATAGACTTGACCTGTGATTAACATGTTACTGAATTGTCCCAGGAACCCTCTGATCTGGTGTGGAAGTAGACCGAGAATAGAGGATGGTTGGGTGGTTGTTGCAGTGTCTGCCTGTGCATGAATACTGGATATTAAGGTTAGCAAAGGATAAGGTGGATTGAGAGATTATTACCCTTCTGGGTGTTGAATTATGGACACCATCAATTCAACGGATAATGCTGAAGCAATAGCTGCTAATCCTGGCCGTGTAACTGTACATTGCTGATCAAGAGTGCGATTCTTTAATGACTATAAGATAATAAATTATTGTTTAATATCATGATAGAATTACATAATATAAGGGTACTACATCAGCAGGGGCTACAATATCATTACAGAAATAACAGCCTAGTTTATTCAGACTCTGACTCTGCCTGGGACCATGTCTCATTACAAGGTATGTATCAAATCCAAGAGCACTATTAATTACAATTTTACCTAATTTACTACCTAATAGAGTAGGTAACCATCTACTTTCCCTACTATCAGTCAGTAAAAATATCACGTCATGGGAACCAATTAATTCAGATAGGCACTCCATGTCTTTCACTAAATTATCATCTGATGAGTATGGGTGGCCTGGCATAGGGATGGACAAACAATATCCCTTAGCATTCTAATAATGAAAAAAGAGTGAGTGACTGGGTGAGTGAAGAAGGGTGAGTATAACAAGTACCACTGTTGGTTGGATCAATTTGATATGCTTAGCTGCTGCTTCTGCCTTGGGTTGACCTCCATTCAGGGCATCTTGAAAGTGGTATAGAGGCTGACGGACAGGATTTGAAAATGAGACTGTTCCATTATCTACAAATGTGATGGTTCGAACACCCCAGCCCTTAAGCCATTCACGGATTAACATATGATATCATGGCTGTGTGTGTGTGTATAAATATAATATACATTATTCTTACCAACAGACACCTTCCCACATAACAGCCCAAAGTACCCGCACCAAGTAAGAGACATTTTGTCTGCTTTATCTTTTCCAGATCCAGTTCAGGTAAGATACGCCATTTCATCAATTTCAAATTAAGATCAACTGAAGTATCGGCCAATCTTTTTAATAAATATAAAATGACATGAGGGGGAGAAACGGGAATGACAAAGAAAGGGGAGAATGTGATATTTGTTACCTTGTCGGATCCATTAAAGGGCCTAGATCTGCCATTCGGGGACCAAGCTTACCTTGCACGTTTCTTTCCCACCCCGCAGATTTAAGATCTGAATAAAATGAGATAATAAGTATGTGTAATTGTGTGTGAGCGTGTGTGTGTGTGTGTGTATATGTGTGTGTGTGTAATTCATACTTTGATAATTGGATTCATTGGGTAATTCTGTCTCTAATAGAAATGATTGATCAGACTGATAACCCATACGATAACAGACAATCTTCACCCTTTTTATATTCCATCTTTGATGAATAAGATACAGGAGGTTCCTTAATGGCCACCCAGGTAATTCTGACGTACTTGGATCAACAAACCCGAAGATGCACTAAAAAGAGACAAGTGTTGTGTGTGTGTGAATGAATGAATGACCCCATATGGAGAATTGACCCAACTCACTTCATCCTTGGGTTCATAGAAATCACCAAAATCCCCTAATAAGGCTATTTGTGAGAAGCCAGTCTTCAATAGAAAGTAAGGGCTGTCTGATGTTTGTTTGAGATCATCATAAGCATTAACAAGACAATTCAACTTGAACAGATATAAACAATAAGTCAATAGTTCTTTTCCTCCATTTATCCAGAATACCTCTTTCAGACTCAATCTCACTTTATTGCCTAATGTCCATGGTTCTGGCTGTGGCATGATAGCAGGAAATGCAAACCAATAATAGAACTTATATGCCTTCAGATCAGCAAATGTAATTAAGAGGAATTGGTTCAATTGATTGGGATCATTCACAGCATGGCCCGTATTGACAGCAGTAACAATCTATTTAAGACAAGATAAGTAACAGATGTGTATTCTGCCTCGGGTAGATTACCTTTTCGGTTACTTGTTGAAACAATTGGTTCTTATCAATCGTGCGAAATTCTTCAATCGTGTTTGTATTGATTAATATGCCTTTGGAATTATAATAATTGGGTTTTCTATTATATAATATTATTATTTCACATGTAATATTATTAAGCATATTCACACACACTTCTTAATGTCTATATCCAGTCCATCCGCTGGAATAGAGAAATGGCTGGGCATAGTCAGTCTCCTCCCTCTGTTATCCACTACATTCTGTCCAATAGTGTAGTAGCCATGGATAGGAATATCACTCTGGGATAACTTCAGCTCATCTAACTTCTTGGTGACTAGTGATTGCCAAAGAGCAGCATCTACTGCTGAGCTAAAGGGTGTAAATTTCAGTATATTATATGTCATTAAGAGGAGATAAGATTATACAAATAATAATAATAATAAATACGTACAATGTGACTGTGATGCTGTCCATATGATTGTCCTGTTGATACACTCGACATGCTATCAGGTTATAGGATAAATATCATTTTCTCACAGCTTAATCCCCCTCCCCCCCCTTCTGACCCCACTCTAAGAAGTGGCAGTGAATAGATACAACATACTGTAAACTGACAATGACTCCGCCCAGATGGATTCAATATAACTGTGTGAACTATTATAGTGTGTTGATTGGATGAATAAGAAGCACGGACAGAATTATTATATATCCAGTTATGGCATATCCACATATAAGATATATATTTATATACTGTACTCCCCGATGTATATATATACATACACATAGTGTTTAAATGAATGATTTTCATATGATAGATAACCTATTATCTGATATCTATCTATTCTATCATACTTGAATGGCTTCATATGTCAACTGTCTATTATCTGCCTATCTTGTATATGTCTATTTTATAACCCTGGTTATGGTGTGATTATAAGTAATATATACAATAATGATTAGAGTGATAAATATAGCCTGATGAATATTCGGAATGGGAAACATATGCATGACACATAGTATAAAAGAGAAGGGGGGAAAGAAGCGGTTATGCGGGGTTTGAAATTGACCGACGATCTGGAATTGATATACCCCACATACTATAAGTATAAAATACTTGTCCCAGCCAGCCAATAATTTATTTGGGGGATAAATGGATAAAGGTTTTTTTCCCTTTTTCCTTTTTATTTTCATCTGATATGAGCAGATAAGAGCATTCCCTTTTCTTTTTCAACTCTACTCTATCAATGGGTTGTCATGGTAACAATATGGAAATAACGCGTGAATCTATATATGTATATATATAGTATTGAACACTTGATACAATGAATACATATTTATATACTACTCCACATCCGAGAAAATATTAACTACTTTTTTGTCTTACCATAACAACCAACTATTCCCCCCGAACTTACCCTTTTTATTTAAAATACCGCCCTATCTTCTCACATCATCTCCATCCTTCCCCCCACACCCCCTAGCAACGAGCATATCCAAATAAGGAAAGTATAATCCCCCCTCCTTCCTTACCCCCCACCTCCCTTATAAATTAAAAAAAAAATTTTTTGGGAATAAATGAGTATATAAACCCTTTGATTAAAAATTCAAATCAATCCTTCTTTTTTTTAATATTTTTTAATCATTTTCCAATCTCACACATACACACAACTCTCTTTTACCTTTTCTTTAACCATGTCACTATATCAATCATCAACAATTCATCTTAATACAACACCTAAAAAGGCCATATCACCTGTTGATAAGGCTAATATTCCTAGACCATATAAATGCCCTATGTGTCCCAAATCATTTTACAGACTGGAGCATCAAACTCGTCATATTCGTACACACACAGGAGAGAAGCCTCATCAATGTACCTTTATGGGTTGCTCAAAGAGATTCTCACGCTCTGATGAATTGACTCGCCATGTGCGTATCCATACTTCTCCCAGCAAGAGACGTGCCCGTAAAAGTAACATGAAGAACATGAACACTATTCAAACTCAACCCATTGCCCTTATTGCACGTTCTCTGCCACCTTCACCCACATTGTCCATCAGTTCCATGTTCTCCCATCATTCGGATTCTGAAGATATGTTGATCACACCTGATCAGTCTCCTACCCTGTCTCCTACTCTGATATCACCTGTAGGTGTACCCAGATTGCCCATGTTCAAACTGGCCCCATTAGAATGCAGTCAAATGGATATCTATAGTAACAAGATGGACACCAAGGATCCCTATAGTAACAGAATTGATCACTACAGTAACAAGATGGATATCTATAGCAACAAAATGAATACTCCCAGTCTACTTGATCTATTAGACAGACCTCCCCAGGCTCGTGTTCTGCCCCCTATTGGTGTCTATAAAGACAAATCATCCGCATTACCATCTATTCACTCCATTGTCCCATTTCAACTCTAAATAATTCCAACATTTTCATCTAATTAGCATCTGTAATTCCCCCCTTTTTCTTAACCTGTATAAACCCCCCATTGTATATACATTCTATGTAGTACGCTCTTCTTCCTTCTTATTTACCCCTCTCCCCCCACATAGTAAATCCATGACTCTATGAACACTCAACTTACATACACTATCTCTATACATAAACATACATTCCATCTCTATATTTATATACACCCATTGTTACACATTAATTATAATAGCAGAACTCAAAAAATAAACATTTTATTCAAGTATAAGAATTTCAATGTTGAAATGTTGAGGTATTAATCATCCCGAGATTGTCCTAATATATAAAATACAGCCACTACCCACTTATTCCCAGTGTCTATATTTAGGCAATGATTGTTCAGGGTCTACTGAGTATAGATGTCAAAAGGGGAAAAAAGACAGATGAAAAGTGGGGGGTAGAGTATTGTCCAATCAGATGCATTTGTATATCTAGTTTATGAGTATCAACTTAATCTATACTTTTAACTACTTATCAAGACTGCATCTATACAGCCACTGATTGGATGCTATATTAGGGGTCCAATTACCCTTCTTCTTCCTTGTTTCTTCAACCTTCTCCATCCTCTTGCTCTCGATAGTCCGATGCGGTATACTATTTATAATGATACTCTTATTGGATGGTGATAAATTATACATCGGAACAATATCCGTTTTCATCCTCCAGGGTTTACTGGTAAAAAGAATATGAACCATGGGGGAATGACATATAATATTAGACAAAAAATTTTCTTTTTTACCTGGCCCAATAAGGGCGGGGTGGGGAGAAATAATCACTCCCTGGGAGGATAGATTGATGTTGCCCCCCATGAGATGACATAATCAGCCAAATTCAATAATAAGCAGGTACATGGCCAATGATCAAATTAGTCTTTATCGATTCCCCAAACATCGATAAGACCTTATACCATGACGATTTATATAGTATTATGAAACAAAGATAGATTGAAATCATCATTCATCATTATGTGCTAAACAAGGTCATAAAAGCCATTGGGAATCTTGGGTACATACACTGAAGCTTGGGAATACTCACATTACGACTTTTGAGTCTAAGACCAACATGCATATATCCACGGAAGCATATACAAATTAAGTCAACCCCCGCCCCTTATCTTCATTGCGATATATAGTGTGTATTGTATCACTCTCTCGATAAGTACTGGCTGTAGGGTTATTGATAAGTACTGGCTGTAAGAACATTGATAAGTATTGGCTGTAAGAACATTGATAAGTAAGAACACAGCCAATGATGTCTGTCAGGACAGTGCATTCTTACTTCATGCACCTCAACTAAAATAGATGCCTGTTATGTGAAATAAAAACAATTGAACGAGTTATCCCGATATCCGACAATCTCCACACTTTCATTATCCTTTCATCAGTTTCCGATTGATGAGCATTGAGGGACTGTCAAATGCTCATATTGACGATGACAATCTTGTGACTGTTTGTATAGAATAAACAATCGATATGAAGAAAGTTGATGATAACCAGTCTAATAGCAAAATGAGTCGTCTCCACTCCAATTATTTCGATATTTGGATTTGCCATGGAAACAGTCATTGGTTCCAGCATTAAAACCTACCAAATATAGGGGCGCAGTTTTAATTATATTTCTTCTATACACACACACATAAACACACACAAACACACACTATTACTATTATTATTATTATTATTATTATTCAATCTCATCATTTCTCCCTTTTTCCTTTATTTTTTTTATTTATTTTTTTCCTCTCCCTTTTTCTCAATCAACTACCAATTCACAGTCAACATATAACACATTTACAGACTGAGAGAGACCACACATACTACAGAATACTTGATGTCAAGCATATATAATAAGGAAGGAGTGAGAGGTACAATAAACAGCTGTAAATGAGAGAATACACTTTCTGATGTATTCATTTAAATAGGGCGTAAAAGACGTAATTCAGAAGATGAGGAGATGTTGGACTTCTCTGTTAGCAGATACCCAACACGCCGTCCGTCTTATAGTGGGAAGAAGCTGAAGACGAGTGTACAAAGGAGATCGATAAGAAGTGCTATGCTGGGTATATATCAGAAGTATAAACAATAGTCACACCCACTAATTGAAATCATCAACTAGATATTATGGATAAAGAGACTCTGATCTTTATTATAAGCTCTCTACTGGATAAACAACCTGAACTGCGACAACACATAATGGACTATATCCCTTCTCCTACCATATTATCATCGATGAATGTATTGATGGACATGGAAAAGAAGTTCTTAAACAGTTATCCCTACAATATCAATGGACCAGGTCATGATGATTACACGTTCTCGAGAGTGAAGGAGAGTCTGACCGATCTGATTGTAAATAGAGGCATACATAGAGACATACATCTTATTGACCCTCCTCTACTTATAGGATACAATCACACAATATGCCAATCATTTTACCTCTTCAGAAGTATTCCCTACCACCTGTTTCTCCTTCCTTGATCATGCTACACAAATGGCACACAGATTACCTGTCTGGGATAATGAAGGTAAGATAAAGAAACGGTGTTAGTATCATCTTATACTCACTGATAGACAGATAACAATATGCTGAAGAAGAATTTATACCATAATCTGAACATATTCTGGAAATTAGCCATACAGTCTACTGCATCCAAGTTACATGAGGGTGAATGTTATAGCCCTGAAACTGTCAGTACGTGGGCCAAGAGGTAAGAATAGAAGAGACCTTTTTTTGTTCTCTTTGATATACTAACTACTATCTCAGTCTTGCTCAACACAACAGTTATACTGGTGGAGAATACTTTACAGAGGCTGTACATGAGTTCACTAAGCAACTGGGATTTATGATTGGCCTATCTAATGAACTAATAGAGCCTATTCGGGAGACATTGACATGCCATCTACCTGCCTTAGAGTCGGGTCTTCCTTCTACTTCAGTTGTAGGCGACAGGAGATAAAATATCCCTTCGATAGTGATTCCTCTGCATAACTCTTCTTCCTTTTATCATTTCTCATCTCTCTTTTATCCTATAATCTTTACTTATTATGTTCACATTCCCCTTTTTTCCTTTTTATTTCTTCTTATTACTATTATGGCATTAAAGACTTCCAAGTATCTCATATTAGTAACAATGAATGAACACACAATATAGATATGTGTGTAATAGTGGTATGAGTGAGATGGTACTCTTGCTGATCAGTGGATGTCAGAGAATGCAGTGGATACACTGTTCTACATTGATCTGGTGGTGTTATCACTGCAGTAGAACCATGATCTCTTTATGACCCTGGAAGCTTGTAGGCTCTTTTCTGTTCAATTGTATTGACTCAAAAGACATAGGTATTCATTGTTTTACTGAACAGTAGTGTTCCTATTAGCTGTCCCTGACCTGACTATCACACAATGCAACCAAGGGGGTGGAAATCTGGGTTCAATGGGTAGCCTTTATTCTTATTGGTGGAACATTATATATAAAAACCTATATCTGTAGAAGAATTGTATGTCGTACCCAAGACAATCTGTGTTGGCTCCACTCCTTCATCCAATGTGATAGATGCTCTCGCAGCCACGCTTTATTTTTCTGTGATTCAAGTACAATAAGTTTTCTCTTTTCCCCATATCTTTCAAAGCCACGCATCGTGTGGTTGCTATGTCTGATACCAACATACATGAAGAACATATGGATGAATAAACAATCTTCACTCGCTCGCAAGTGGAGGAGCTATTCAGAGCTCGAGAAAGACAACTTCAATCATCCCCATCGCAACTTAAAGACAACCTCAAGCAATACAAGAAAACAGTGCAAAGATACAACCATGATACAGAACAAATCAACAAAGAATTTATTCGTGACCTCAAACGGTGGAAAGTGGACGCACATCAACTCGTCAATACTATACATAAGATCACGGAAACAACACGAGTGCAAGCCAGAGCAAGCACAGAACTGTTCGACCAACTCCAATACTTACAAACAAGAGCAGAATTCACCTCTCCCAAGGACCGAGATATCTATAAGAATACCGCTGAACAAGCCTTACGACTCGCAATCTATGGCTTTAGTCCAGCCAAGCAACAGGACAAGGAAGCTTAAGCAATTGCCACGAAGGCCCTTCAACTGCCATCAAGTATCAAACATCTCGAATACTCAACTGAAGACGCTGGGAAAAACAAATGCATTCGATACCGACTTTGTTGAACGACTTGAGAGAGCATATTGCCGGTCTAAAAGATAAACAAGCGGACAGCTTATCACGGAAACAGATACCGTTGTACGAGAGGACAATTCCACGACCTGGCCTGATTCAAACCAACTGTCTCTCTATGATTTACAATTGAAGACTATGGCTATCAGGTACAATGGCTCGACCTCGATCCGATATTGGAAGCTTACAATTTAGAGATGTCAAGTTTACTTTTCAAGATGATACAAATCACCATGTTACTGGTGTCATTCTCCATTTCCGAGAACCAAAGGAAACCCAAGTAAAAACGTCAAGATTTGGACTTGTACAGGATCAACGTGTGTGTCTGACAACAACTTTGTATTTGTTTATCCAAAAAACACTGTCACTACGAACTTCTTTACCTCTGGACCACACTCTATTTCTGGCATCTATCGAAAAACCTGCACAAGTCTGCTCAATCAGACCTTCCACTCTCTCAAACTGGGTAAAGCTTCTTAACGAAGAATCTGGAGTAGATACAACAATCTTTAAAGCGCATTCCATCCGGTATGCGTCAAGTAGCAAGGCGGTAGAACGGGGTCATTCTATTCAAGAGGTCAAAGAACATGCAAACTGGAGCCAGACATCAAATATATTTGAAAGATTTTATGACAAACCAACTACCAGTACTACAATCGAGAATTCTAACGGAGCACACTATCACATTCGATGACGGAGTAGAGCCAAGACAATCTGTGTTGGCTACGACATACAATAGCACAAAGAGCATTATACGTATGAAAGAGTGGCTATAGTGCTTAACATGATCTGCTTATTATTACTCATTATCGTATTGTAGATATTTTATTGAAAGAAATGGTTGGAGTACATGATAAATACCAAGACTCTATTACCAATTTTAAAAAAAAGAAGGCTACTGCATAGTGGGCTACTGCCGTAAATCAAAGACACCAAGAGATAGAGATGACGTTGTAAAGTCACTTCAAAACATGATTACCGGTTTGAAAAGCAGGTCTTTAGTCGAGTCTATTTAAGCCACTGTCAGTTGCAATGCCGAGACTCCAGTAAACAGAAGAGATTTGAAAAAGAATATGATCATAAGCGAGTTATCAGGAGTGAATGGTGACGCACAAGGTATCCAATATCTTACAGAACGCAATCCTAATTAAGACTGATTTTCGTGTTGATAGACTTCATAAAGGGATAAGCAAAGATGAGTAAAAGTATGTTGAGTGGTTATCGATTCAGCGGGTTTGACCACAAACATGAGCGATTGAGAATCATTGATTCGGTATGTGAAGTATTATTTTTTGCAAGACGATTAGCCAACTTTGGCTTCAGTGAGCATCGCACTATTGAAAGAGTCATCACTGATACTCTCGCTCATGATAACCAAGTTCATGTAGTAGAATGTGCTGAGGAAATCATCAAACTAAATTCGATGGTCGAGAAAAGTTATCCCATCGCTCCAAGATGTTACCCACTCCCACTTCGAAAGATGTAATTCCTCAATGATTGAGTTAATTTCTATATGTAACAGATCCTTATGAAAGAAAACGAGTATCATTTTATCGTTTCAGAAGTTTGTTTCGTTGCTTGCAAGATGGCAGGATATTGTTTATATTCTAATGGATTAATCTCGAGTCATTTCAGCAGCCAAAGTAAATGGCGCTTCGGATTTCAGAGTAGCAAAGGGTTATACCTTCTATTTCATCGACAATCCTGGAATATTTATCCACGTTCTCTTGATTTGAACGGAACGGCATAAAACAAACACACTGCTTCACGAGAAAATAGCTTCAATAAAAACAGTTAAGTGACGAGCTGAAATGAAAAAAAAGTCCAGTGACCAATGGGAGCTCAAAAAGCGACCCATTGGCATTTAGAAAATTGATTAATTGGTTCTCAGAAAGCTGACCAATTTTTTCGGTAAGGTGACCCCAATGGACGCTGGAAGCACTTTTTGTTTTGTTTTATCATGTCAAATCACTCATCCCCACCCCACTCACCTGAAATGCACGTAGAAACCAGCAAAACTGTGAAGAGAAGAACCAGACCACCTTCTGTTGTAGTTGAGACACTGGGTGCTACTACTTCTGAGACTAAGGAGGGATTTCGAAAGATAAACAACTATCTCTTGAAGAAGGAGATAGGTCGAGGTGCTTTTGGCACTGTTCACCTTGGAATAGATGAGAATACAAATACAGAATATGTAATATCTATTGCTGTGTCTATTATACTGCATATATTTACCTGTCTTATAGGCTATTAAAGAGTTCAGCAAGTCGAGATTGAGGAAGAAAGAACAAATGGAGATGTTTGTACGAGGTGGTCCCCGGGGTAGAGCCCGTGGGAGGATGATGGGATTGGGGGTGAATAGGCAGTCGGGTGGGGCTACTTCTTCTAATCCCCTTGATCTGGTGCGTGGTGAGATGGCTATCCTTAAGAAGCTGAATCATCCTCATGTAGTGAGACTGTTTGAAGTATTGGATGATCCCTCTGATGATTCATTATACATGGGTAATAGGAACCATAGATATATATAAAGGGGAATACTCAACAGGTGTATATATCTAGTATTCGAGATGATGCATAGAGGCACTGTGATCAATGTAGAAATAGACAGTGTGGCTAATCCTTTGGCTATGGATGAAGCAAGAAAGTACTTTAGACAGATGATACTGGGTATAGAATACTGTAATTATACATCCATCCTCTCTATCATCACCATCTAATCACAGTTCATATTCTATTACAGTACATGCTAATGGAATTGTACATAGAGGTAAGAGTACAGATCATAGACAAAATGATTCACACTCATAAACAAATCTGTGAGTAGATATCAAACCTGATAACCTGTTGATATCGAAGGAGGGTGTACTGAAGATTGTTGATTTTGGTGTATCAGAGATATTTGTCAAGGGCAATGACAAACTGAAGAAATCTGCAGGTAGTCCTGCCTTTATGGCACCCGAATTATGTGTAGCTAAACACGGGGAGGTATCTGGAAGGGCAGCCGATATCTGGTCTATGGGTGTCACTCTCTACTGTATGATCCATGGAAAGACACCATTCATCACAACCAATCTATTGGAGCTATATGATATGATCAAGGAGAAGGAGTAGGGTGGATAGATGGATGACATATGTATATATAACTGATCCATTCATTTCTTTGATTAGAATTGAATATGCAGACCATCTAAGTCCTGATCTCTATGATCTGTTTCATAGAATACTCGACAGAAATTCCATCACTCGTATTACTATGCCTGAACTACGTGTAAGTACTAGAGGACATAGACACATCGATAGACTCATTCCCATCACACAATAGAACCATCCTTGGGTTACTCATAATGACACTGAACCCATGATATCAGAGGAAGACAACTGTGATATTGTATCTGAAGTGACAGAGGAGGAAATTAGAAATGCCATTAAGAGCATTGGTAGTATATTTGCAGTAGTAAGTACATGATATGCACTCTGAAGCACACCTTTCTCACCCTTCTCTGACTATGTAGATGAAGGCAGTTACCAAGTTCAAGCGTCATTCTCGCTCACTCTCCCAACAGTCCATAAGTAAAATGATGGAACAAGTGAAGCAGAGTGAGAAAGATCAAGAATTGTCTCAATCCATGGACAGGCTCTCTCTTTAGATCCGTTTAATGTTTATGCTCACAATCTATATCTATATCCATATCACATATCACAGAGGATCTGTATACATAGTATTGATAAAGGCATAGATCAAGTGCAGTGTAGTAACCATCCAATCAATGGCTCCTAATATTTTCCATCTTCCGCCTTTGTCATTCCAATATTCCCCCAAACCCTTCCAATAACAAAACAGTTTTCTTCTTCTTCTTCTTCTTCTTCTTATACTCTCTTCATGCTCACTGATAAAGATCTGGAAGTGATACAGTATGATGTCGCTGTATTTTGTATTATAAAATCTATCAGAATAAAAGCCCTCTGTAAGACTATTCAGTCATGGTTTAATGTACCTGAATTGAGACCCCAGGGCGAGGATACCACATTAGAAGACTACTCATTTAATTCTGAAATGAGGAATAAGACTGATATAATCGAACGAATGGTCAGAACAGACTGGGTAAAGATATTCACTTGCTTTTTATAGTGAAATCATTTACTGATAGCTTCTTAGAAAGACGGATTACATGCCATTCAAATAGCAGATCTAGCTGTGAGAAGTAAATAATGACAATAAGAGAAAGATCATTTTACTCATATTCAAATTAGGCATGTTCGATACAACCAAGAGAACCAAGTGGAAGGTCATCAAAATGGGAAAAGGTAAACACTCCTTCACAATAAGAGACAAAAGGGACTAAACACACAAGTGTATTCAGTGAATGGTACTATTGACTTGAATTTAAGTATCGACACAATAAGGCATAAGCTTGAAATGTTCCTGAACAGGATATTCCACACTGTAAGTTATGGGTTTTCCCATTCTTCTTCATGATTATCTCACATCAATCTAGTATGTGTATGGATTCCATCACAAGCAGACAAATGGTTATTGGTTTAGAGTGTGCTGCTATAAGAACAATGAAGCGCATAAACTACCACCTGCATCACACAGGGGATTCCTGGTCTACTATCCTCAGACAAACTATTTAGTCATACAATCCTACTGGCTTAAAGAGATAATGACCTATCTGAATGAGGCCATTCTACATGTCTTCTCTGCTGACAAATTGACTATCACTAAGATTACATGCAATAAGCTGGATGAGATGTCTGATGTGATATTAAACAGAAACTCATTAGGTGTATTCTCACAGTTGCGAAATAATCAGGTGGATGCCAATCCATTAGATATACGACAGAAGAAACCAGAAGGGCATGACCAAACATATGTGAAGACAGCTGAACAGAGAAGGCGCATTGTCCCCATCGATCCAGAACAAATGAAGGCTCGATATGATATGTTGAGTGATCATTTTGGATGGGATACCATTCGCAGTAGTGGGGCATTGGATATAGATGTAAGTGGGTAAGGTCTTCTATTCATAGTGATTCTAACTTATTCTCCAGTTATTACTGCCATTACACACAGGACCAGAAACTGTATCAAATGCAGATGAAGAACTCCACATTGAGATACAAATGAAGGGAACCAGTGTGATGGAAGGAGTAAGGAAGATGCTGCTGAATGGACAAATTGAAGCATCACCTGGATGGGTTGCAGGGGCAGCTACTAGTGGAGCAACTAAGATATACATCAGTAAAGAGGGTATCTCAAGTGCGATAGACACAGATGATGAGGAAAATGGAGAGAATGAGGTACCTGCAGAAGTAATGACAGGATAGTCCTCTTTACCGACTCACTGGATTACACACAAACACACACGAATAAAGTAGAGACTATCATAGCCCAATCCTCTTTTACCACCCCAAATCACTCACTTTAACACTCTTTATATATCTCTATCTATACACAGATATATATATATGAGTACTCCCCCAATATACAATAGAGATGTGTGTCTGTGTGTATGTACTAGTTTTTATATATACTTTTTAATTGAAAAAAAAATAAAAAAGAAATATATAATTATGATCATTCTTCAACTAGAAGATTTAAGCAGAGTGGAGAACTTCCAAGAACTTCTTGGAGGCACCAGGAGCAGCCTTCTTCTTTTGAGTCTTGGTGACCTTAGCAGCAACCTTCTTTTGAGAACGGAGGAGTTCAGCACGACGAAGGGTCTGGGCATAGGGGTTCAGACGGTTCATGACACCTTGGTTCTTAAGAGGGTTCTTCTTTTGAGTGAAGGGACGCTTGTGGGTCTTGTTACCGGCAGGACGAACAACAGATTGGATTTCGTCAGAGTTGATAAGACGAGCAACATCGGGGTTAGTCATGATGTGAGCGGGCAAGACATAGTCCTTCTTCAAGGTAGCAGGGGTCTCGTAAGTACCATAGAGTTCATCAAGAAGGCTGACAGCACCCTTGGTCCAGATGATGAAACGACCGAGATGTCCACCGGGAGCAAGTTGTAATAAGTTAAGACGACGGACATTAACAAGTTCAACACCAGGTAAGTTACGGAAAGCCTTAACAAGACCGTTGTCTTCGTTGTAGATGACAAGAGGTCCACGACGTTGACGATGACGACGGTTACGGAGCTTACCTTGACCAGCACGGAGTTTACGAGAGTTGGAGACCTTAGCAACATCGGAGTAAGCATTGAGGGCCTTTAATAAGGCAACAGCTTCCTTGGTCTTGGTTAATTCTTCAACAGCATCAGAGACAACAAGGGGAACTTCCTCAATCTTTTCAATACGATGACCACGAGCCATGACCAAAGAAGGAAGAGCAGAAGCAGCCAAAGCAGAGGCAGTGGCGAAACGCTTCTGGTTCAAGTTGGTCTTGATGTGCCATTTTCTCCAGGTCTAATTATAAATAGTTGGTTAGATCTTATAAACCCTCCCAACCCAATTCAATTCTCTTACCTTGGTAGGAGCAAACATACGACCACCACGACACATATTACCGAAAGCAGCTTGACCAGCACGGTGAGTACCGGAACCGTTAACACGAGGAATACGAGCAACAGCACGACCAGTACCCCAAGATTCAGCAGAGGTTTGTTCACCAGCCTTTTCAGAGACAGCATAAGGTTGACGCTTGTTCTTGGCCATGTTGGTGTGGACAAAGTTGACAATATCAGGACGAATAGGGGCCTTGAAGACGGCAGGGAGGGGAACGGTGGAGGCGGCGTTCTTACCAGCTTCGGTGTAGACGTTGATAACAGGTCTGGCAGCGGACTAATGAAGGTGTCAATCACCATACAAAGAAAAAAAAAAGGAAGTCGGTTTGAGTATATGCTAGTTTTATATTATCAATCCATTTCCATCTATCATCTTTCTTTTGTTTATACTATCCATCCATCTATTCTAATGTAACTCATGTGTATTTCAGTGTTAATCTATAGGGCATTTACCATTTCGGAAAAGTTCGAGCTAAAAAAGAGGAAGATTTATGGTTTAGATAGTTGTTTGTGAATTATATTCTGCTTCGAAATTGAAATAGGGAGACTAGGGTTGAAAAATCAATATTGAAATACCGAATATGTGCGGTCCGGACTACCAGGAAGTAAGAGAATAAACTGATACTGGTAGGGGAAAGAGAACAATAGCTTACTGTAAATAAAGAATGAATAATAGACAGTATTTACATATGTGATCAATCTCTATGAATTCATTGCAATAACTACTGCATTTAATTCCTATTCCATTTGTTCTCTATTCCCAGTTGTCCGGGTAACTATTGAAATAGATCTCAGTTGCCTAGTGACTGTTGTTAAGTCAGTCTACCAGCCATTTCGAGTGGGCAAGTCCCCGAATGTTATTTTTATTTACCTCTCATATCATGACTGCTGCTGAGGGTACTTTAAGGGACTCAACTCAACTGGATTCCCCTTTATTTTGGTCTGATGACTATGAGGAACAGGAACTGGCTCGTCTTCAGGAACTACAACAACGACATATTGATTTGATAAATAAAAACATAGAAGACGCCTTGATATCAGATGATGAGGAGGACAGACTCAGTTCATTAAGAGAAAGAAAGGCGCCTGCCATACCTGAAATGAGGTACGAGAAACAATTTGATAATGCAGTACAACATTTGCAGGAAAGTGGAGTGTCCACTGGAGCTATTATATGGTCAGTTGTGATAAAGGATCAGATGATAGTCCCCTTTATTAGTGGGTTTACGTGGTGTCTAGGGACGAGTGCTTGGAAATGGTATAGACTTCATGGTAGAATAGTCAAATCCAGTGACAATAAGAAGACGGGTGGATTCTTTTCTTGGATCAACCGTACTGTTATTGGATCATTCAAGTAAGTGTGGATATGAAAAGATAAAAGAAGAATAGATGCTTATATTAAAATATAATAGACGTATGTATGGGATGCTGTCAACTCATGCTAATGTATTGATGATACACAATAAACAAACATCACAATAAACAGAACTCTAATCTATAAGGAGTGTTCTATTTTCACTATATATTGCTTCTCTCTTCCTGCACGTCGTTGCATGATGATCTCAGCCTTCATACCATACTTATCTATCATTATATTCACCACCTCAGCTGGTTTATTCTCATTAATCAGCAATAAATAGAATATCCCTTGAGGTGATAATATGTCCTATAAACATAGATTGAGTCCCATATGCTTTCTGTCTGTGTGTGTGTGTGTGTGTACCTTAATATAGGGCAGTAGTTGATCAATAACTTCTCTGCCGTCAATGCCGCCTGCCCAGGCTGCTTCTATTCCATGACTACCCACCTCTTCATGTGTTGTGACTACATAGGGTGGATTGAAGCAAAGTATATCGATCTTATTCTTCAATCGAGGCAATATTCCATCCACTAAGGATGTTCTAATACACTCTATCTGTGTAATATCATTCTTGATACCAGTCTGAACAGTAGTCTTACATGCAAATGGATTGATATCAGTAGTAAAGAAGACTTGTCATACTCATTAGATGGTTTATAAACATTTTTTTATCTCTTCCTTCATACTCACTGGCATTGGTATTGCCTACTATCTTGGCTAAAAGAGTAGTAACACACCCAGAGCCAGAACTATTCTAGTTGTCTATCAATTGCCGTCTATTTTAATGTATCAAGTCAAGATTACCCTATCTCCAAACAGATCACCGGCTTCAGTGATTTGATCAACAATCCATCTTCCTCAAGGGCGTCTAATAGAAGGAATGTGTCCTCTACATAACAGCAGTTTATTATCTACTATTCACCAACATAGATGCTCTACAGTACCTGCTGGTTCATACACTTTATCATAGTCTTTTTTGTCAATGTGAGATAGATCAGGTGTTGGTATCATTGATAACAAAAAATATATCCCTCACTCTTTGGGCCCCCTCAATTCGAAATAAATAAACGCCACACTCGGGCGGGGAGATTTATGTCTCCCTGGTAACCAAGTGGATCTGTCTCCACCAATGAGATTAGAGTAATTGAAGTCTGTTTTAAAAGATGATGGATGGATGAACCCACCATACCTATCATTGTAATAAATACAAGCTATTCAGTGTAGAATGTAACTGCCCTAACCTGCCAATAATAAAGAGCAGGATAGAAGCATACTCTTTATTGTGAGTATGCAATAGCTGGTGAAAAATAAATCTATTCAAATATTCAAGTAAAAGAGAAGACAATTATTCCGATAATACCCTTCATACCTCACCAAGTATTGCCATAAAACCAACCACATAAAACTGGCTTGAATAAAATTCCCTATCTTTGTTTCTCTCTATTGAACGTTTTTTTAAATCATTTTTCACTCGAATCAGTCCACGATGAACGATATAAGAATCCATGGCTATCAAGCCCTATTAACCCCTAATTATGTTACAGAGGAATTCCCTATTGTAAGTGGCATACTCTATTATATTATTGTGAAACAGATCCTTACTTTTCTGTTCATAGTCGGAAGAATCCATGAAAACTGTCGGCCAGGCAAGAGAGGAAATTAACCGAATCATTCATAAAGAGGATGATCGTTTATTTGTGATTGTAGGCCCATGTTCTATTCATGATACGATCGCTGCTAAGGAATATGGTAAGGAATTTATTGATCTATGATTCTATCTGTCAATTGAAAGCATTGTGTTCGTTTAAATAGCTAGGATGTTATTGGAACTCAAAAACAAGCATAGTGATGACCTTGTAATTGTGATGCGTGCTTACTTTGAAAAGCCAAGAACTACTGTGGGTTGGAAAGGACTAATCAATGATCCTGATATTGATGATAGGTTAGAAAAACAAGTACTTTCTATTGTTCATAGTGGTATTTATGTACTAAAACCAATGATTGTAGTTTCGATATCAATAAAGGGCTCAGAATCGGTCGTAGTCTCCTTAGTGAACTCACCCATATGGGGATTCCTGTAGCTGTTGAACTCCTGGATACAATTTCTCCTCAGTACATGGCAGACCTCATTTCATGGGGAGCTATTGGAGCACGTACCACTGAATCTCAATTACATCGGGAATTAGCAAGTGGTGTATCATTTGCTGTTGGTTTCAAGAATGGAACTGATGGAAATTTAGGAGTGGCCATCGATGGAATTCGATCTGCTTCCTCATCTCATCATTTCTTAGGCATTAATCATGTAGGCACTGTATGTATCACACATACTGCTGGTAACAATGATTGTCATGTCATTCTTCGTGGTGGCAACAAAGGACCTAACTACGATGAATCCTATGTGAAGGATACAAAGGAAAAGTTGGATAAGGCAGGTATTCCCCAATCGATCATGATAGACTGCTCTCATGGCAATTCCAATAAGAACCATAAGAATCAACCCTTAGTAGCTCAATCAATTGCTGACCAAGTAGCTAATGGAGAAGATGCTCTTGTGGGTGTGATGATCGAATCTCATATCAATGAAGGAAAACAAGAAGTACCTAAAAGTGGTCCCCATGGGCTTAAGTATGGTGTGTCCATCACTGATGCCTGTATTGACTGGGACGATACAGTGGCTGTAATGGAAGTATTGGCAAAGGCAGTCAGAACGAGGCGCGAGAAACTTGCAGGAAAATGCGAGTAGATTAATACGTACACACAATAAATATGAATAATACATTGTTTTAAATTTCCTTATTAACCACTCATCTTTGGATGAAAGCGAGAATGTCTATATAATATGAATGCCATATAATGTACTAAACTGACCCAATGAAGCAACCTGCATATTCATCCCCTTATGCAGCAGTATATTGCTCATAGTGATGATCTACACATAATGCATACAAAGACATAAGTTTCCTTGATAGAGCAGCCTTTTTACAATCAAAGAAATGAAGGTCATATTACTTTCTATACAATATTTTAATGACCAGTAATAATAACAATAGTAATGAGAGAGAAATGAAAACAGAATTAGGCCTGGATAGTATTTTCATTGGTGAGAACACGTTCAACAATCGACTGCAGACTTTTGATCTTATTCAGGAAGACATCAAGCGCTGATGTGAAAATATCTTCGGCAGGAATGATACCGGTTGTTTCTACTCTGACTATTGAAATAATAATGTGTTAGTTAGTGGTAATAACAATAACAGAACACATCCAACTTACAAATGAAATGATCACGGACACGAGTCAATCGTACTTTGTTGGCAAACTTTTCGTGTCTTAATACTTCTCTACTGACAGTGTCTTTACGAGCATTGGCTACTCTAGCCGTTTTCAAACCCTTTACATTTACTACTTCAATGACACCATCGACAAAACACTTCTTGAATTCTTCTGCATCCTCACCGGTAATTGGCTCCAGGATAGTTATTTCGGGTAAGAGACGATAAGAAGCGGTGGCCACGGGAGACCATTTGGCATGTTCTCTGCCTACACCTTTCTGACAATGTAACTCCATATCCATCTCCTGACCTGCTCTAAGTTTAGCAATAACAATGTCATCATGCACTGGTCTTGGGGGATTATCGCCAAACTTCTCTTCCTGATTACCCTTAGGCTCCCACACCAAGTCACCAGAATAGACTAAAGATGGATGGCTATTTGAATATTTATATCTTTATAGTTATGCATTATGTTGTGAGATCTATGCTTACCATAGTTGTTGATGTATCTCTTGTTGGGGTCAGTCTCATCGGCTGAAGCGACAGGGTTTAATTCACACTTCTTCTTCAGCTTGAATACAAGTGTATTTAAGTCAGTGGGTCCATCATCACCTAATAAGCAGTAAAAGATGTCATTCAGTACTGGAAAATTCATTGTAGGTAGCAGCATATGCTTATTCACCTGTCATAAAATCAAACTCATTGGGATCAGCCTTGATAGGGACTAAGCCTAGACGTTGTGCGGCAATTTCATCATGGACAATAGAGGTATTATTCATAACATAAACATGTTCAATAGCCATAGTAGGCACCTGATATATCAGTTAGTTGAGTAGGTAGACATTATATATGCAAGGCAAACAACTACCTCTGCAATTATAATACGACGGAAGGCATTGGCAATAGAGGCATCTACACCAATCAGGTCAAATTCAACACTGTGCTTTGATAGACGCTGAATCTTCACTTTGAAGTTCTAATGAAAGGTTAACGTAGGTCAATAAGAGTGACAGACAGTTGTCTATGTGTGCTTTTGTACCTTCTTGAATGCTTCAAGGCTGAATTCATTACTGATACCGGGATATTGACTGGGATAGTCACTACCACTCACCTAAATGAAATAAAAATAAGGGGCTATTCATACTCATTAAAGCAAAAAGTGCTTATTGTTAATTACACTGAACACTCTATCCTTCTCAATAACGACTCTGGTACGTAATAAATCAACGTTTTCAGGAAGTTTGCTGTCCTTGCTTGACATGGTGCTTGTTACTGATATGAATAACTTCAAAAAAAAGGAAACGAGAGGGAAAAAAAAAACTTCGAAATAAAAAATGTGGCATTGATTTATGGCCGTCACAGGAAGAGTTACAGTTAATGCAAAAATATTTATTATTTCCTACTCCTTATAAGATGTTCTGTCACTGAATTGAGTGCCCACACCCACTGTTCTTTCTCTTCTTTGCTTGAGGCCAGAAATACCCATGATTCACCCTTCGAGTTGAGATGACCTTCATTATTGTACACCCTAAATCGTCGTCTTTTTACACTGAAGTAGTACTTTGGCCTGGGTTTCCATATTGAGAATACACAGGATACTCTGTTATCATCTGTGGTTGATCCATTGGGGAATATCTTGGGTAGCTTCTCCTTCGATGTTTTGTCATTAATAGATCCACTCTTTATCTTCCCTGACTCTACACCAGAGTATATGTAACTGCCTGCAATATCAATACCCCCTTTTCGGTCATGTTTACTGGTGGTTCTGTCCGTTCTTCTGTCATAGATATCATAGAATAACATCAATCCATTGACGGTCAATATAAACTTCTTCTTGGAGTAATTAGTACGACCTTTGGGATGATAATATAATTCACCTGATTTCTATTTTACAAAGGGTGAGTCATCTGTTTCCAGTATAAAGACAATCTATTCTTACCACTATATCACGACATTGTTCATAAACACAGTAATTCCATGCCCTCATATCTGCTATGGACTTGATATGGCTTCTACTAGGCACCAATTTGCCCATCTCTCCTTCCTCCTTCTTACTCTCTAGATGACTATAATGAGCTACGATTGCTTCCTGTTTGACCTTCCAATAGGTTGATATGGTTGTTAAACATTTCACCCACATATCACATGCCTCAGCCGAAGAACACTAATAAGACAGGAGTTAATATCGAACCACGCATTATATAATTCAACTTACCTCGAATTTGATTTGTACGCCACTATTCATCACGATCTCCAAGAAAGGCTTATTCTTCTTCGAATTGTTCTGTCTGAATAGCATGGGTGTACTAGTTGAATGTGAACTAATTCTGCTGTCATTGGTGTCTTGATCTTCATCCTCTGTGAATCTCCTGGTGATATAGGATACCTCAGTGAGATCAACCATACATGTGGACGATATGATCAACTGCATTCGACGATCGATTTCAGCAGATGTAATGTCCTCAGTGATGGATTGGCCTATGAATGGAGACACAATACATGCCGATTGAGTGTATTTGATATCATTGGGAAACCCCTCTTTTCTTATGCAGGATAGATTGGGAGATTCTACTTTACTGGATGGGCTATAGAATAGATATCGATCGAATGTTGCAAGATAACAGTACTTGGGTTTGAATAGCCTATGTCGCAATCCTCGGAAATCAGTCAGACGCCTCAGATACCCTTCAACGGGTAAGGGTTCCTCGAGGTGAGTGTCATCCAATAGTATCTTACCAGGTGCGTGTTCTATTTCTCTCAGTTCCAGTCGATGCGTGTGTTCTATACTTTGTGGGCACACAACCAAGTCTATTCTCTTTCCAGGAATGGATGTTGAGTGTGTCCAATAAACCCATTCTACTCTGTCATTGATTGTCCAGCATAGTCCCCATTGTTTATTATCAGCCTTCAGTATCCTCGCCAACTTCTGATTGAATGCCTGATCTTCACTCTGAGCATCCTCTAATACCGTCAATGTGGCTTCCTTCACACTTTCTATTGTCACTTCTTCATACTTCTGCAGATGGACTAGGGGTATACTGATGGATATCCCAATAAGGGGTATATATACTTCACATGATTTGGGTGGAGGATGTTTCGATGTGGCGGGTAGTCGATCATATATAGCCATGTACCATTCTTGACATTGGATGAAGGATCTTGCCTTGAATGTCAATGTGACTATCATTGGGTCTTTGCGACTGGTGGATCGATATCGTATACAGAAGGTATAATCTAAGGGTGAAAGAAGAAACAACTCAAGGCGCTCGGGTTTACTGGGGCCTGTCAAGTTGACATTGACTTCCAGCTTCTTCTTAGGCCATAAACATGACTAAAGAGAGCGAATGATAAGAGAAAAGTGTATTTGTATGTAAACAGATACTTACTGAATCAGTGTATGTCTCTAATGTGGTTGGATTCAGTACTAATTCTACTTGCTTCCACTTCTCGGATAACAAATCAAAGAGTGCCTCCTTTGAAGCAAAGTACTGTCTGGGCTCAGAATCATATGTAGCACTTACTGATCTCATACAGAGAATGGGTGATCGTTTGATGTGCGTATTCACTAAAGAAGTGCCTTCCTGTGTTATGTTCACTGGTGCATTAGGCTGTGTTATGAATACATCACCAACCTTTTTCCATAATAATGAAGATGATCCCGTATCTGTAGTTGTGTGAGTGTTCTGGGTGTTCTCTGATAGATTGTTATGGGCATTCTCTGATAGAGTGTTATGGGTGTTCTCGGATAGAGTGATGTGGGTATTATCTGATGAGGGGGATATGTTCTCTGCTGGAGTATACATGATCTCTGGTGGAGTGTGCTTCAATAAGCCTTGGAATGCAGGCTGTCCCTGTGTGGTATCATTCACTTGTATCGGGGCATTCTCTGTGTCATCAAGCGAGAAATAATCAGTTGTGGCACTGGTGCTCTGATCATTCATTTGGGGTGAGACAATGGACAAATGATTGTTGGATGTTGTTGATCTACTCTTCTTGGTTCTAACAGTATATGCAGTTAAAGGGTTACTAGTGCATATAAAACTTGATGTTATTATTGGTGGACAATTGTTACCTTATTATGTCATTTCCCGCTTGATCCTGTTTCATTCTAGTCAATTCATCTTGATTATATGGGCCGATTATTATACGGTTGGAGCACTCTATACGGTGCTTTTTATTGTTCTTATGTCGTGTGTTCATTGTGCTCAATAGGATAGACTGTAGTATTAGATGGTTGAGAGAGTCAATAGGTGTGTGTGTGTGTGTGATATAGGTGTTTCTAAGTGAATGATATAGGTGTGTTTGAGTGAGTGAATAAATATATTATATAGTGGGAAAGAGAGAAGAAATAAAAATGTTTAATTCAGACGTTATTTTTATTCCTCTTATACGAGGTTGAATACTTTACTAATAAGGAAATTGTCATATTATTGTCTTCTTCATGGGATAATGGATAGAGTCATGCATGTAGACACTTCTACAGTCTGTAATAGTGCATTCAATGGATGTTTATGTTGGAACATAAAATACACTTATTTTCAGACAGTTCATCACTCACAGGCGGAGTAGGGATAGAATTAGGATAAGTCATTGTCGCGTTTGTCTCTCTTTATTGTCTTCATAATCATGGTACAGTGATTAGAATAGAAAGAAGTTAGATGTCATATTAAATATAGAGTTTAGGGTTCATCAGATAAAATAGTAGGTGGTAGTGCTTGTATTGCTGCTGTTGTTATATTCATCTACTACACAACATGGTCATTAGTTCTTGTAAGTACCAGTGTCTGATCATCCTCATACTTTACTCACCCATCTTCAGCCATTCTTAAGTGAAACAAACTCGCTGCAACAACTGTTCCCTCCCTGGATACTGTCTATCTATTTACCTGCTACACTGCTTATGTTGGGTGTACTAGGAATAGCAGCTTTTGTCCTGAAGACTACATCCAAGAACAGCAACAAGCAGAAGGCAAAATAGAATAGATATATAGTTGAAATCTCTATTCATGATAATAAAGGATAGTAAACTTCAAGATATGCCCATCCTGAATAAAACAATAGCCATTCATATGTAAAAATGGGGTAGAATAGACTCTATGTTATTTGACCAGTAACAATGATACAAGTCGTATTTATTTTATATACATTCAACTAGGATAGTACACTTAATATTAATCTAGCTCTCTTAACTTCCTCACTATCTTCTATTTCTTCTGCTGCAGTGGGTACACTGGCAGCAACCTGGTTCAATAACTTCTCAGCATCAAAATCATCACCATCATCATTGGCACTGACATTCTGATATCCACTTAATGCATTGATTTTTTTGGGGATCTTAGTCTGTGCTTCCTTTCTGACATTCTATAATTAACAGTTAGTATGAATAGAGAATATTGTCTACCACAATCTTACCTCACGAGCCACTCCCTGTAATCCTTTCAGATAGAGTAAGACATCGTCAAAGTGCTCCTCTGGTATCTATCACTATGCTTTAGTTATGGTCTATGGCTTCATTCAATACTCTACTTACTTGATATAAGCTCTCAAGGAGACCAATCTGTAATAACTTCTTGAATTTCCATGATGAGCGATCATGGGCAAATAGATGGACATACTGAATAATGGCTGGCTTTACAGTTTAGACACTGCACATATCATGCATATTTCGATGTTACCTTCTAGTTTATTCTCTTTCTTGGCTGTCTCAATCTCTTTCTTAGTCTTCATTTCCTTCTTCTTCTTGGCTTTCTTTACTGGTTTGGCAGGAGTTTCTGTAGTCTCGGCCTCGGATTTGTCGGTGTCGGGTGTCTTTCTCTTTGGTGGTTTCTGAACAACAGGTCGAGAAGCCTTCTTGACAGGCTCAATGATCTCTTCATTGCCTGCATCATCAAAGGAAACATGCTTTGATTTCACTCCACTGTGCAAAATCTGTTTGGCCAGTTTCTTCGCTGTCATAGACTTCAGCAGTTTCTCTGCAGGTGTTAACTTGACATCTACTGATTTGGGAGACGCTGATTTGACTGTTGTAGCTTTAGTAGGTATAGTTTCTTTGTCTGTTGATTTGGTGGCTGCTGGTTTGGGCTCAGTACTCTTCTTAGCATTGACCGGTTTCACTTTGGCTTCTTTCTTGGTTACGTCCTTCATTTATGTTAATCACTGTTTAAAAGATGTCAGAATAATTTTGGGGCTCAAGAACCAGAAATATTAGAGGCTTATCTGTGGTTGCGTGCATATTTTGAAGGTCACAAATGAAAGAAACAAATTTTACCATGGTTGCAAATGACAAAATCAGACTAGAGTTACACTACAAAAACATAGAAAAGGATAAATTCTGCCTTGAAGGAATCTATACAGACTATAAGATCAAATTAGTATGCATGGATACTAAATTTGAAGCATTTTCAAGCATTTTTGTCCATATCACAGCTGTCAATAAATAACCTATTTCTATTCGTTCATTTTTCGGTTTATATTTTATCCTTATTTTAATGTTTTAATATCGAAGAATGGGATGTACCGTAATTGAGAGTAGTAGGTAAATAGAAGCAGTTGGGAACAGTAAACAGAATAGATCAAATAGACGTGGTAAGGGATTATATTAGAATAATCGCTCTTCACTTCAAACAATAAGAGAACTAAGGTCAACTGAAAAAACATACTGGACGTTAGACCAATCACTTAGACAGATCAAGGTACACGATCCAAGGATGCAACACGAATGGTAGAATTATAACGGGTAAAGGATGGTAAATGGTAGAAATAAAACGTTGATAATAGGATGAAGGGGGAAAGAGGGTAATGGGATAATGGTAAGGGAATATGGGAACGGTATAATAAAAATAAAGTAAGCTTGATCCATGGTATATATTAATTAAGTGCTGGAAAGTTGAGTATAAGGGTCGTGTGTTCAATTTCGGCAAGTGTGCAAACTGCACCCGGTAAACCGGCTACACCTCCATTCAATCCTAGAATATCGTGCAACAAACCATGCCAAACTGACTACTGCTTCATCTACTTACACCTTGCTTATAATATTACGATCGACACCAACTAAGAAACACTATCTCTACTATACTTCTTATTCTTACTACGTTGAACTCAATATGAGTTTACATCCAATTTAGCCTACAGCCTGTCAAAAATGTTAAATCCCAAGTGGATTAAGCTTATAATGTTATACAGGTTCTGATATAAGGTGCTTCAATAGATACTTCTTTGATGATGGATCAAAGAACCAGACTGAGTAATAGAAGTAATTAGAGGGTTGAAAGATGATGTTTATTTCTATGCATTTCAATGCATATTTATATGATTTGGATTATAAGATGTAGCATGATTTTGCATAGAATAATTAATAATACAGTGTGAGATAATAACATATAAAGAGTAGAAGTATGATGAATGGAAGTAGCTAGAATAGATATATAAGGAATAATAATATGATAATAATATGAAAGTAATGTGAGAATAATATGAGAATAAACAATAGAATATAGTCGTGATAATATAGAAGAGAGTATGGAAGAATCAAATGAAAATAGGAGCTACTGGAAAGCATCAGATTATCAGGAGTACTAAGGATTGAGGATTCTAGAAGACAGTTCATAAGGGCCGTTGCTATAAAGAGTATCATTGTGCCATCTTGCGTCTTGCTCTTTTATTGGCTGGAATCTGTGGCTTGAATCTACGTTTATTGGTCCGTACAGGCACGTGAGGGAAAAGTGGACTAGGCTCATAGTGATAGGGATTTTGGTAATCGACAAAAAATATATGGTTTCTTGGTGTAGTTGGTTATCACGCCTGTCTAACACACAGGCGGTCGCCAGTTCGAGTCTGGCAGAAATCATTTTTGTTGGTTGTTTTTATGACAGGATCAGATATGATTAATAATAAATATAACAGCTTTTTGGTCAGATAGTGTCAATGTTAGTTGCTTCATAACTAATTGTATGATTTATAATATTCTTTTGATTGCTTGTTAATTGTCCATTATATCATTTCTTATTAAAGTTTGATTTGTATAACTTGATAAAAATAGGCGGCATGTTTGTTTTGATGTTGCTTCGAAACATTAACAAGATCCAAAACTGTTATTTTTCATAGCTTTGAATTTCTAGCCCTACTTCTGTTACAAACAACAAACTGCCACAATCCTAATTAAATATATACAAAAAAGTTATTTGACAATTAAACATGATTATTTCATCAGTAATCCATTAGATTATTTGCCAAGTTCTAAGAGCGGAGGAGTTCTGTTCTGGTTTGGCCCAGCATAATTTCTCTGTGTCCGTAACAAAGAAAAGAGGATCAATAAAGCTTCTGAAAGTATCCAAGTGCTGCCAGTATAAGAGGGGACCATAAAGCAAGAAACTCTGTTTTTATCACCAAGCATCAAGACATCTTTGATAGTAACAGTGATACATTACATAAGAAGTAGACCATAGAATATGAGATCAGTAAAAACTGACACTAACCTGCACAAGTTAAGCGTCAGGAAACCATCGAATAGCTGATAAATTGCATTAATAAATTGTAACTTGGATAGATTTATTACAGAATACATGATAAAATGGCTAAAATGGATGTCTATGTCATAGTACGAAAAGCAATTTTGTTTAATAGACGATGTTATAGACTAGCCTTGAACAAGTGGAAAAGATAAGGTTACCCTCAGAGGTTTCATAATCAAATGTTCGGGTATCTGTTCATATTTTACTTTCACAATATGCATATTTGTAAATTGTATCTATTAGATGGTGAGATGCTCATTGTATCCTTTAAATTATGATGTTGTATAGGAACATACTCTATTGTTCATTACCTCCCCATATTCAGCAATATCTTTAATCCCGAGATAGAGTTGGTTTTCTCGATCATGAATACAAGGACTGTATTCTCTTCAACTCCTTTGACCTATTGCTTCACCTCTGATCTCAGATAAATATCAAGATCCATAATTACCCCAGAAGTCATCTATTGTCTCTTTCCCCCCTCCATGAACTCCTTTACCTCCTTTCTACCCATGTGTTAAATCATTATTCTAATCTGCTATCACTATTCTCCCATTCGATTGATGAACAATTTCCCCAATTTCTCGATTGGTGCTTTGTCAAATAGCATTCTATGTCCCTTATATTATATCCATCTTCCACACACTCCTTTTTTTGGCAGGCAAAATAATCCGATACTCACCTATTTCAGATGTCTGTACTATAATCCCCTTGATTCGTTTTCTGTAATAAGAGTGGCGATGATTTCAAGACTATCCTAGCTAAAGGTGATATGCCAATTAGGGAGTAATCATTTAATACACTCGACACTGGAAATACAACACTTATCAATGATGAAATGTAACTTAGTACTACTCTATTTGTGCCATCGAAGGCATGTGCTTCATTAATTATGCCTCATAATTCAAGATACGTGTCAATACTCTAGAATCTCCTATTCATACAAATAAGAACTAGTTTTAATGGCTATACTTACCCTATCACTAAGATGATGAATAACTGCCTTTATTATTGACATTGTGATGAATATGATTGGATAATAATATAGTTCCGAGGGTGGAGTTCTACTACTTCGAAATGGTTCCACGTATGATTTCTATCTGATTTCAAATAAAAATTGGATATAAACTCTTATTTATTAACTATATCTCTCCTTAATAATAACAATAATGCGTGTATCCACCGTATTATTATACACACTGAGTATAGCCATACTCCTCATATCACCCACTACACAGCATAAAGTAAAAGGACCCAGTAGACCACTCCAGGATCCAGCACCCGTCAGTTTCGTCGAAGATGTACTTTCTACTAATGAGAGTCAAGATTACTGCAATGTACGAGCTATTCACTTTTATTCTACTGTATACTAATAGAGTTATATGCTTATTAGCCTCGGGGACAGATCAAGGATACTTGCTGTGACTATCAAACAATAGAAAGTGTCCAGAAGGAGACTTTCTCGAGGATACAAGCACTTGTCAAGACTAAATTCTTTCGTTATTACAGAGTATGCAAATTACAAAACAGTGTGTTTATTCCATCTTATTCACTTGTATGTTTATAGGCTGATCTTTGGAAGGAATGTCCTTTTTGGAATGAAGATGCCTTATGCATCAACAAAGACTGTTCAGTGGCCACTATTGATGAGGTAAAAAGAAACAACATTGTGTTTATTTCTGATATCTCATCTTGTTTTACTGTGTGTAGACAGTTCTGCCTACGGACTGGAGAAAAGAAGCATTGAGTGCTATTCGATTATCACCCAATGGAGCTGTAAGTGAATTAGAAAAGATGCATAAGTTATCCTTATTCTTACACATTTCAAAGTTATTCCAACCATTCCAAGAGTTCTGCAATTACAAAGACCAGGATTTCTGTTTAGTGGACGATCAACTGGATTCAGACAGTATTGTCTATATTGACTTGACCGAAAATCCCGAAAGATTTACTGGTTATGCCGGTCCATCTTCCGCAAGAGTGTGGAAGGCTATTTATGAAGAGAATTGCTTTGACATTGTTCATCAAATGACAGAGGGATGTGAGACATGTAATAATATTATGAACATGGGTACCAAATCCAAGTCACCACTTATCAACAAGAACACATTTGCACCAGTTCCCAACACAAAGTCAGGATTACATCAATTCTTGACAGATCTTGCTGAGGAATCAGATGGTGGGAACAAGGATGGGGAAGAAATATGCCTAGAGAAGAGAGTCTATTATCGACTGATCTCCGGTCTACATTCTTCTATATCTATCCATATTTGTGATGAATGGTTTGATAGAGAGAAAGGAGTTTGGGTAAGTGATGAGTAGATAGAGGGATCATGGCAATTGTATTCTAACCAAAGAAGAAAATAGGGCCCTAACCTGGATTGTTTCGTGAATCGTATTGGATCTCATCCTGAAAGACTTCAAAATGTATATTTCACCTATGCTCTTCTCTTGAAATCAGTCAAAAAACTAGGCCCTTATTTGGAACACTATGATTATCGTACAGGTGATGCATTAGAGGACAAGAAGATTGGTGCGATGGTACAAAGTTTAATTAAAAGCACTGACTTATGTCCATCTACTTTTGATGAGAAATTGATGTTCAAAGGACCTGGTGCTTCTGTTCTGAAACAAGAGTTCAGAGATCATTTCCGTAATGTGTCTAGAATCATGGACTGTGTTGGATGTGAGAAGTGCAGATTATGGGGTAAACTGCAGACAGTTGGATTGGGAACTGCTTTGAAGGTGTTATTTTCATATGAAGATCAGTCATTGAAGTAAATGGTATTGTTGTACGAATACAATGTTTACTCACCTTTTCATTTTTATTTTAGTCCTATCACTAATCCTGACCTGTTTGAGAGAGGAGAGATAGTTGCTTTGTTTAATACATTCAATAGACTATCAGAAAGTTTGAATGCAATCCAGAAGTTCAGAAAGATGTATATGAAGCATATGACACCAGAGAAAGTAAGTGAAAAAATTGTTGTTTAATAAAATGTTTCATCTCTCAATAACACTATGTACATTAGGCTCTATCAAGGAAGATGATAGACTCCGTTAGACCTGTCCTTATGAATATATTCAGTCAGTTAAAACACTGGAATATACCCATACCATCAGTCATTGAAACCCTTCTTCAATAAAATAAATTATAGTTCAAATAATCTAGGTAGTATGTAATCTATTCTTTGTAGACCTGCTTCTGTGGGTCTAATTCCGCCCCCCTCCCACTCAGACATGAGTTCAGCTGGTACAAATGCATGGTTACCACTGAAGCCACTTTCATCAATAAGTAGCTTTGAGTCCACAAATAATTTGAGTGCATCCTTATTGATGTACTATGCAAAAGAGATTTAAATCTATTAATAAATCTACTATTAGAATGTCTGTACACCCCATACCTGTTCCAAAGAAAGTCCTTGTGTCATAGTTGTAAACCTTGCTCTGGTGATTCCCATGCGTGTTCTCATCCCAAACACAATCAATTCCTGCAATCTCGGTCAGAAATAGACTTACACATAAAGTATGTATAGTTATCATCATACCTCTGCCATCTCTTGTATCGGAATAGGTGCTAGTTTCCGTATCCTATATGAATATATTTAATACCTTATAAAACACACATATATACGCTTACCCTTCCCCTTCATTTTCACATAGACTCATATATTTATTGGGGTGGAACTCCTGAATAATAATAAAAAAAAAGTGATCAGCTATAGTATATATTCAATGATCCAAACTTACTCCAAATGTTCTAATACGTCTATTTGTTGTTTGATCGGTCAGCCTACCATGCGATCCTGGCCCTATTCCTGAATAAGGATTGAGTAAATAAATCCCTCACAACTGTTAGTTTTATTCATCTAACCTAAATAATCCATTCCCTGCCAATATGAAAAGTTGTGGCGACCTATAGCCTGCTGGTTTTTGGCGTAATTGGATACTTCATAATGATGATAACCAAACTCTGTTGCTATTCTTATTGTCTCCTCATGCATATCAGCTATAATATCTCCTTCTGGAACTGGTGGAATTAGCCCTTTCCTCAACTGCTTATCTATTCTATATATGGAGGGTATGTCTAGAGTGTATATATAATCACAGAATTCAATAGCTTACGGTGTACTCCTCTCTATTGTCAATTGATAAATAGATATATGATCGCCTGCAATCGACAAGGCAGTTGTTAATTCCTTCCTCCAATCTAATTATATAGAAAGAAAATTACAGGTTTATTGTATCACATAGGATATAAATAACACAATTACCTTCCAAAGACTGCCCTGGTCTTGCATAAATTAGATCACACGACACCCTCTCTGGGCGGAATACAGTCTTTGCTCTTGACAATGCATCCAGTGCCTCATTGGCAGAATGGTCTCTCCCCAGCACTTTCAGGTCAACATCATTCAATGCTTGAATACCTAATGACAATCGATTGATTCCTGCTTCCTTGAATCCTACAAGTTTGGATGATTCACAAGACTATGTTCGATTAGAAGGGTTGACATGATTATTATACTGAAAGACTTTACAGTGGAATTGGCCTGGCAAGGGGGAGGAGATAACATCGAATATAGGTTAAAATAAACATTGATACATCCTAGAAATGACACCTACTTCCATACTTATTTCTACATCTCGATTTAACCCGACGATTCCATCAATCGTATCCAATATGGACGCAATGTCAGATGGCTTCAACATAAAGTGCACATGTAGATAAGGTTAGGTCATATCATGGCTGATGTTGGGGTAAAAGAATAAAAAAGCTTAAAAGCTCATCAACTCACCTTTGTTAAACCTAATCATGGGGTGAAGTAACACGGTGAATAAGAGGAATAAAAAGAATACTAGAAAAAAAAGACCTACTTGGTGTTCCACCTCCAAAATAAATAGAGTGTATAGGTCTCTTCTTGAGATTGTATTTGGAATCGTTCAAGAAATAGTCTAATTCTGTCTTTATAGCACTCACTAATCTCTCATGGGGAGGGTATGTGGGGTTTACATATTTATTGAAGTTGCAATAGGTGCATTTACTATGATAGAGCATAAGTAAAATAGAAATTTATAGTAACTATAAAGACGGACCTTTCACAATAAGGCCAATGAATGTAGATGGAGAATGGTGATTGCGTTCTGTCTAATGAAGTAAAACCTTTTGTTTTCTTTCTTTTTAGTGGTTTATTCTATTTCCACTTTTATATTATATAAATAACCTCTTTTAACTATACGAATGGGCGTCAAGAATTGGATACATTTATTCAACCACATTCTTCTGTGTGATAGAACTGTCAAAATATAAAAACATAAATTTATTTATTGAGGGAGGGGGGTTGACTGCCTATATTTGGTCTTTCAAGCTCAAAAGGAATGACATCCTTATATGGTAATGTCTGTGAAGGGAAATAAATAGATTTCCCCCGTAACAAATAAGTGGTTACAGTTTCTATGGAAACTACATAGATACCATTCTTGAATACATAGATACCATTTATGAAAACATAGATACCATTCTTGAATACATATATATCAAATATATTACAACAACTACATATATAGTATTCTATCCTTAATTGTCTAATTAGAAATGATGAAACTAATTTCTACATTTATGAAAAAATAACCATATTGGTTCATGTTGTTGGAAAGACGATCATCGGAGTTATTATGTCAGTTTCATTCGCGTGGAAGTGCTCATAGTAACCGTATGTGGGTAAACTGTATTATGTACGTTAATAGCCACCATAAAAATACAAATTAACATAAACCATATTATAAATGGCTGTAAGTAGGGTGAAGTTTGTTATATAGGAGTAATGCTATATATATGTGCCCATGACTCCTGTCAATCAGCCATTGTTTGTTTCTTTATCTTCTTTCCATCTTTCTGTTCAATGCATTTACGCAAACATATCAAACTAGACAAAATCAAATCCATTTTATGTACAGCACCCGATCATTCATCAATGGATTCTTCTACTAAGCATACTATTTCTTATTTGAGAAATGATGTACATTTAGTCAATAATGAACACTCTGCAGAAGAACAACATAAGGTAGAATTGTGTTTACTCATCCACTCTGTTTACTAATACTTTTTCTTTATTAGTTAGAGAGAGTATACAGTATCTCACATCATAAGAAAAAGAAGAGAAAGAGTGAGAGAATATCCACTACAAGCAGTAAAACATTAGCCGTAGAAGATCGTGTATCTAATCTAAATAGAAATAAATGCGACAGGAAGGAATTAAAGTCGGCACTCAAGAGACTGTTGCAACCAAATCGAACCTATTATGAACTAGAATGGCAGAATAACAATGAAAAGAGATCCAATCAGCATAAATCTTGGGTGCAACTCGATGAGGTCACATCTGCTGGTATTGAACGTGTACGACGACTGGGATTCCAGAACGTAGACATCACACTCAATTCATCTCTAATAGATAAGCCAGTTAGTAACAACTCGTTAATTGAAATATCATTCAACTGCAATCTACAAAAGAAGATAATCATTCCTGATAGCCAAACTCAGCTTGTTAGATTAAGAAGAGTTCATTGGTGGTCCAAGGACTACTCATTAGCCAAGGTGTATACATCTGACATGCCTATGTGATTCAAAAAAAATAAAAGAGTTATAGTTGATCTATTGTATTCTTTGTGAGGATAGTTAAAGTTTTATAGTTTTAATCGTCATTCATAAAAGGGAAAAGCACAAGCATTAGTTAAAGTATTTATTTTATTTCATATAATTTATTATTATTTTTTGAGTGGAAGAGTAATCTATTCAGGTCTTTTTCTCTTGTTGTTTTTGTTATAAGAAGTTGATAGATAGTGTAAAGAGGATAGAAATGGCTCATAAAATATTCATTACATTTTGGGTGATAAAAATAAGAGTCTAGTGATAAAGAGTGTGTATGGTATAGGGTGATGTAATTAAATGGATTAAGTGCCATAAGTGTGTGTGGATATCAACATTAAGAAGAAGACAGGCGGGGAAGACATAGATAGGGTTGGTCGAGGGTGTCAAACAGATTAGAATAGATGTTGAGGGTGAATAAATAAGAATAAATAGTAAACTGTCGATGGAAGTCAACAGATTGAATGAATGGAGAATAGACGAAATAAAATAGGAAAAGGGAGGGTGTAGACTTAATTCCAATAAAAATGGCCTACAGATATTGAGGGATTAGTGGGTTGGCCGGACTGTACACGTTGGGTAAGAAGAAAAACTTACTTTGGTGGGAAGGTTGATCTTGTATGATGGAGTCAATGATATCGAAGGTAGTATCATGAGGTTGTCCTTGAGTGATATGAACAATAGGTGTTCTGGTGGCAGGAATAGAGCTTACAGTGGTATCGAATGTGTTAAGAGAGTGGAAAATGTTATAATTGGGGTATGTCATATCAAAGGGTATTGTTGAGTCTTGGGGTTGAGATGGATTAGTTACAGTTACGTTGATATGATGATTATTGATGGAGTTGGGTGAATAGAGGCTGCTAGGTAGATAGTGGGTGGGTGGGCTGTTTCTGGGTACATCGGGAACAGTTGTGATAGAAGTAGATGAAGAGATAGGTTGTGAACTAGGATGAATGATAGCAGGTGATTGCTTCGTATTTGATTTAGAAATGTCACAAAGCTTTCTCTTGGTTCCTTTAGTAGGATTGGACTTGGATTGTTGCGGCATGACTACTTGGGAGATTTTTCCTAATAGACTACCGGCATTTGAAGTGACTGCATCCATTGGTATCTGCCTCAATTGAGCCTTCAGCTTACTGAATGAGGCTTTGGTTGATGAATTGGGTGGTATTTCATTCTTGGGGAATGAACCAGTCAAGTGTGTGCTATCTACTTTATTGGTAGTAGTGTCTACAGCATTTACATTGGAATCTATTCTGTCCCCGTTGAATGACTTGTCATTTGACCTCTTCGCCTTCTTCTTTGTACGCTTGTTGGCATAATTAGCCTGTCTCATCAACTGTTCATGTTCTCTTCTCAAATCGGATAGTTGGTCTTTGTATTCTTCTTCTCTCTCAACAGCCTTCAATACTACGGAGGTAGATAACAGTTAATGATATGTATCAAGAAGAATAGATGTTTTATTTACCATATTCAAGGGATTTAGTGACAATCATGCTCTTGCTAGGTCTTCTGATCTGTTGCAATGTGGGTAGAACATGGGCCAGTTCTTGAAATTTGGTGTTAAGTCCTTCTCTTCTTTGACGTTCCAATGCATTATGAGCAGTTCTCTTCTCATAGTGAGCAATGTCATTACTAGAATAGGTAGAAGGAGGTGTGAGTGATTTTGACATCAGGATAAACTGAGATAGAATATATTAAATATAGTAATTAAGTTACCCATTGATGTTAAATGAATCATTCAAGGTAAATGAGATGCCTGTTAAGTATTAAAAGGAAGGGCTTAATGTTATGTGTGTATATGTATTATCTAATATGTTATACCATAAGGATAAGGTGATGAAGAAATCTTTTTTTGCCTGTTGAATGCATGAATGTCATTCATGTCAGGTGACAGACGAGTGGTAGTTCTTTCAAGGACCATTGTTTATAAGTAGGAAGTGATAAAGATAAGAGTAAGTGAAATGATAAAGAGAAGAAAGAGAGTGGATTAAACTTTTTTTTGATGAGTGAAATAGTTACTATATTTATAGGAAGGCATTCTGTACTTAATTATTGTAGTACTTGATGTATCCTTGAATACTTCAGAATTCATGGATCACTTAATAAGCCTAAATTCATAGATCAAATTGATGAAAATTGAACCAGATTCTTGGATAGTCAAAAATAGCACCATGTACTATATTCATTCCCGAAATAATACCTTGTGCACTTGTAAATGACGGTTTTAATCGTAGTATTTTACACAGAAAATCGATTTATATATACAATGTCTTTCCAAAACAAGTTGTTCTGAAGAGCGTACTTGAGCCTTGCTTTCCACCACGTAGATTTCTATCTTAAAAGGAAAGGCCACACTGAATGACTCTGCCTTGTTTAGGCATTGGATCCCAATAATTGCTTTTATTGGAAAATTGCGATAATATCAAAATCGGTAATATAAATGCTTTTGTTCGATCTCTATTTCTTGGATTTTTCCCTAAAGCAACTCCAACACTTATATTCATAAATCCCCCCACCTCCCCCCACCTCCCCCAATAGCCCATCCCCCCATAATTATCCCCCATAGAGCCCCCAAGATTGACTGAACATATTTCCCCAGTATACGCATCGCAATTATCTATAGTGAAGTGTTTTAGTTTTATATATTTCAACCCTGTTTAATACTCCTTTATATGTATATATTTATATATGTGCTATTTGTTTTTTGTATTTTTATACATACATATGGATGAATATAGTATACATATAAACAGTGAGTGAATGATGTATATGTGCCTGTATACCTATATGTGTGTCTATACCTATGTGAGTATATCGATAAGTACATATAATGCATGGGCATATGCATACTTATTTAATGACAATGCACACTCTGTGAATTATATATTTCACTTCACAGATTAATTTATCTATTGACATTTACCTCTGGTGTTAATTACCATTGAGTGATTAATTAAACTTACACTTAACAGTTGTTGAAGCTATACGGATTATGCATGTAACACTTATATAATGATGACTGTAATCACACAGATTAGATAATAGTTATGCAATATTCCAGTCTATAGATCAGCCATCTCTCTCCTTATGAAGCTGTCTGTGATGATTCGGTTTGAGTACATCTGTCAGTGTGCACAGTGGAATATCCGTATTGTCAAGTCATAATTACCCCGTTAAATTAGGCCGTGTAACTGTTGTGTATCAAGCATGGACTAGATAAGTAGTACTTGTTTATTCTTCTATTCTCCTCTGCTATTGTTTTACTGTGGTTAGTGATAGCCTATTCACTTATGAGAGCATCATCATAGATAGACAAATGGGTAGGTGGCTGGATATCAAATAACCTCTCCTCTGTATGGTTTATAATATACTAAGAAAGGAAATAATAAATGCCCTTAATATAAAAAAATGAATGGTCAATAAAAGGAAATAAATGGGTAGGGCTCAGACAGTGCCTAGGAACTTCGATCGATTCCCAAATCATTTTTAACACTGTAGACTCAACAGAAAAAACAAGAAACTCAAATACTCTAATCACATGTTTAAGCTTAAATACTGTTCACCCAGAGATCATTTATTATTTGACATGACTACAGTGATTATTGGTTTATTATCATCTGAGAGTCCATATTATTCAGAATAGACAGCATTATTCTATCTGCCATCACTACAATAACATCCAATTAAGAAACTCCTTCTTCTTATTCATGATATGTATTCTTATTCCATTTGTGGATTCACGTGAGAACACAAACACTCTAGAGCGTTCTTTTTTCATAAGCTAAAGAGAGATTCTTTTGGTTTTATGTCATCTAGCACATTGTAGTCATCTTATATGTGACGTCTTACAGGGCAGTGGTTATGTAACATGATATATTCAGTAAGATCAAGTGTAGATCCAATAGAATGGAGTAATAACAGTTGATGGCGATAAACAATAGTCTTTACTCATAATACTATTGTGCATATGATGTGTATTTATCCATACTTACATCCATACATAAGCCATGTATATGCACTGGAAGGGGTACTTGTGATATGTCGTCGAGATAGGGGTCAATTTTGCCGAATTCCATATAGCCACAGTATAATTATAAATCAACTGAAGTCAGCCAGTGATTGGGTACAACGATATTCTTTGTTGCAGAAAATAGAACTATGATCAATATCTATACTGTTATAAATAATCAGTAGAAGAATGCCAGATATATAACAATAGACTACTTGTGTTCTCTAACAACTCATTTATTCAGCTACAAGATGTACATTTCACCCTCAATATGAAGAAAGATCCTATATCTGTAAGCACAGGAGAGAGTGAGTGTCACATTCAAGTTCAATTGTTTAGCTGAGTCGACAGAATGCAGAAGAATGACTAGAGCTTGGTGGTAATTAATCACATCTTCCACATCGAATGATTTTTATTATACCTTCCTTATACAAAATCTTATCCACTGTCAATGTCCTCTGGTACATGCTGAGAGCAGATGATTTCATGGCTATTTAATTCTGGACATACACAGCTCCTAATGGCCCTTGATTTTATTAAGCTCTCTACATGTTTTCCAAACAATCCCCCTGCAGATATTGGAGAATGAATGCTTTTGAAGACAGGTGGTTAAGTTGTTAAAGCAATTTAAAAGAAACCTGATGAGAAAGATAGATTTCTTTTCTATTTTCAGTAAGAGTTACGGAAGTAAAAGTGACATTTCCGAAGTGCAAAATATACAGCATATCATGCTAACTTTTTAATATATAAGATGATTCATAGGTGAAGAAGTAGATCCAAATAGGGTATATGTTAGCTTTACCCGGCTACCATCTCACATTAGACCACTTCCATAATAACCTCTGTTATGACAGATAGACATGTGAAATAATGACTATTTTATTTCTTTCAATTCAATAAACTAGATTTTTATTCCTATTCTCGGTATGTTCTCCCTAATACACTCTCTAATATGATATTAAACAGAAAATCCATGTTCCATTATCAGAGGTTTATAGAATATCAAAAGAAGACATAATCCAATTTGTGCTACAAGGGACAAGGTAAACATCATCAACTCATTTGGTTTCTACTTGAGATTTGCAATGCTCATTATCACAGAAGTAGTGGTAACACATATACTCTTCTCAGGGACATTGGTCAATTTATTCAAAGTGTTTTTCAAGTTAATAAAAATGGTTATATCAATGCCTATTTTTTCTGTTGACAGTAGGCTCAGGCACAGTGTGTTGTTGACTGAAGAAATAGATAAGAAAAGAGCACATAGCTGGAGTCTTATACAATGAGAATCGGCCTGTTGGGTAAGTAGTCGGAGTACGTAAGGGCAGACATGTAAAAGAAAAGCGCTATGAAAAATGCTTACTTAAAACCAGTTAGTTCTATAGAAGTGGTGAGACTACACATGGTGTTTTCAAGAATAAAAATTGTCGTATCGGTAACAGTCCAAAGGAAGTGCAGAGCAAAATGGATATTCCATATAAGATAAATAATGTATGTCTGAGCAGATAAAGGTGTTAAAGCTCGTAAAAAATAGTTTCCCAATAGAGCAATTGTACGATTGGGTAGCTCAACAACACGTAAGAAAATCAGTGCTTGAGAGGGTGATGCTCCACTCACTTCACTTAGTGCTTGCATAACTGTTGGTGATAAGGTGTAAGAAAATGCAGTTTGAGATTAGCCTTCTTTGGACATAGTAACTGGGCTGTCTGAATGACTTGTTTTTATTGGTATATTTCTTGGACATAAAGATAGGTATATAAGAATGTCTATGTGAGGCAAAGATGTAGATCCAATAGTTATATATGGTTAGAATTGATGTCTTAATAAAGAAAATGAAACAAGTTCAATGAAAAGAAAATAGAAACTATTGAATTGAAATGGACGCCTTCTACTCAAAGAAGAAGAGATAAGTTGGGTGTTTTTTTCAAGTGATCAAAGAAGAGTGGGGGAACAGGTATTTATGAATTATGCCCAGAAGATGACAAGCGGTAATTGATGCCAAAGATGGCTATCATTGTTAAATATGCTACTTATCAACTATGAAGAGTTTTATAATACTAACGTGGTTGATAATCAACATAAACTACTGAAAAATTGCTTGCATGGCTCTGATAATAATAAAATGTTAAGCATGGCAGTAGTACTACCCGCAATAGTTTTCTCTATATGGGAATACGTCCCAATGTGAATAAATTACACCCAATGTAACATGGGACCAAGTAGTATATTCCAAGTTCTTTATGCCAAATGATAAAAATGTACAAATAAAGTATAGTCAGTAAGAGATTATGTGGGATCAGGTTGGGATGTTGGTAAAAACAACAACAATAAGCATAATGATTAAATGTGGGTATAGGGGCGAGGGTCAGGATGATATTTAAGCTGATACTGCTTGAATTCTTTGCTCTTGCTCAAATGACTCGTTGGCTATTTTAGGTTCTTCATTAGTCATGCCAAACTGATTTTCATCAACATATCTATGGTTGTATGAAAATAATGGGTGTGAATACAACTGATATTTATTACATGGATATATGTAGTCATCTAGTAGATGATTCTCTCACTGCGTACATAGTACACCACATATCTTTAACTATACAAACTGATATTTACATGAGTGGTTCATCACTGTTGGAGAGTCTATTCAAGTGTAAATAAACATCTGTTCCATATCTAATAAACTGTGTGTGTGAGAAATTTTTATCCACCCAAGTTCGATTATGCCTAATACATTACCCTTCCATAGAAATGAGCTTAAGATCTCCACCGAAATAACGAGCATACTATATACAATAAAGGCGATGAGTCATTCATTTCCCCTTCATTTCTCCTCTATCATTTGTTACCAGTCTAGAAATAGGTAATCCATATCCAAATCCTGCCATTGGTGCCTTAAATTCGGTTTGATCATTCTCTAATTCTTGTGCTTGTGCTGTTGTATACTTTAAATAATACATATAAATAAGAGAGTATAATAACAATAATAATAATACTACTATAGTTACCATATATGTCCAAACTAGTGGTATTCCTGATCGGGGTATTCCCCCACCTTCATCTGATATCTTAATGGTAATATCCTCTTTACCATGAGCAATAATCAATTTGATAGGTGGATATTGATCTTCATAATCACATCCATATCTCTCCACCACTGCTCGTAGTGAATTCTTGAGCAGTTCGAATAACATATGATTCAGGTGAGAAGGTACATACATAAATTCTATATCTCCTGGACAGAACATATGTATTTCGGGCACCCTATAAAGACCATAATGCTCCTCACAAATAAATTTAGCATTGGCAATAGCGTCCAGCGCCACTTCACGTAAATAAGTCTTTGTACATATCACACCCACATAATTCTTCTGTGCTGTTCCTCTTGCCAGTGCAATATGTTGGCCTATCAACATTCTGATGCCAATACGAGACATGTAGAATCGATCAAGGAACAGTTGGACATCTGCATCGATAGTATTGGCCTTCAAATGCTCTTTATACTCTAATATTCCCTGTGCTATTGTAGTCACCACAGGATCGTGTCTCTTCTTCACTCTCTCAATTGTCTTGACAAATGATTTGGTGTAGTCTCGTATATCAGATGAACAGTCAAAATCATCCACATTATTATAATATCTATACCCCAATAATGGATAAATAACCCTTAAAAATGCCATATTACAAAATATTACCTGTGATTGAGATTGGCAGCAGAATTGAAGGCAGTTGGTTTGATTAGTTTTGTTAGGGATGGATTGGGTACACTCGCTGGTAACTGTACTGTCTTTGGTGTCAATTTGTCTTTCATGATATCAGATAAGGTGGGCTGTTTAAGTTGGATCAATTCCTCAAATGACTGTGCATACCACCCTTTTACTTTGTTGATAGAGGGCATTTCACTCAACTGTCGAGGTAGTTCATCCAGTTCTTTTATTCTGTGCGCAATACGGACAGGCAGTTCCTCTAAAATGTAGATTAAAAAGACTTAATATTGAACACGAGTGATATTTTCCATTATTTTACCATGTATAAATTGACTTGCTTTGAACAATGTGCCTTGTGATGGTTTCTGACCTTTGTTATATATGAATTGTCAGTAACCTAGCAAAAATAACATTTTATGATGGTTGCCATAGTTACCAAACATCACCATTTGTTTCAGTGACACACCTGTCTGCGGTGTTTTAGCATATAGTTTTATCTTTTCATATAATTGAGGGTTCAGTCTAAGCATCAGACGTAATATAAATGGTTATGGCTAACACTGAGGGAGAAGAAGAAGAAGGAAGGACGGGAATATATCTTTTTTATTAAATAAAGACGTTTCGATTGGTGCATATTCCACAATTTATTGTAGCCCATTACCCTCCAATCACAAGGAATTTCAAATTAAAAAGAGACCACCGTATATACCCGGTGCTCTAACTGTCACTCATTGTCTCTACCACACTGAAGCTCCTAATCAACAGGTTGAAGATAGACCCAAAGAATAGGGCAATGACAGTGCAAGTCAGGGTAATGACATTATAAGGCATACTGAAATCAGGGGTAGGCAGATTGACCAGGAGAGTGTCGGTGTAGATACGCTGAGATTCACCTCCTAAACTATACCAATGTGTGATTATTATGTAATAAAAATGAGAAATATTCACAGCTTACACTAATCCATTTCTATCTGATTCAGGTATCCACGTAGTTAATACAGCAGACCTATAAGTCGGTTGATGATTAATCTTATTGTCGGTTACATCATTCTGTATAATGGTTTACCCGACATCGAATCCTCTGTTGGCATCTGGTCTATGCTCAGTGTATTTCAAGAATACCTTATCAAAGTCTAATGACAGACTGATTATTGAATCAGCAGGTATCAGTAATTCTGCTTCTATCACAGTGGGTCTTCCTCTGTCAATGGAGGGTTGATAATACATGTTCTGAATGATATTGTCTGTCTGATTACCCTCTATCTTCAGTGTGTGTAAATAGAGTTTGAGATACCATGGAATCGAGTCGTAATAGATGACAGGCATCGGACTTAGTTTATTCCTATTATGTATTGTAATCGTCAGTCCACCTCTCTCTTGTCCATAGCCAGTGAAGTAACGCTCTGCATAAACCATTGGATAGACAGGCAGATGAGCTATATTTCTATCAGAGTGAGTGATTGATAATGTTATATACTCATTTTTATACTTTACGGTAAATGAATGATGATTCCTTCCATGTCATACGTATATTTAATGGATCTAGGGTATGTTAGAATACGCATCCCTATTGTTTGAGTTCTATTTACCTTTACTGTTTGTCAAATGATAAACAGCAACCTTATTTTGTGTTTCGGTGGGAGGCTTTAATTCATAGTGATCACCTGTATCCTTCAGTTGAACAAGTACTTTACTTTCAGATGCCAAAGGACAAGCATTTCTTAATTGACGATCAAACACACTCTCAAGTGACCAATCTAACGATATGTGTATATGAGTTGATAAAGCACACAGAACATATATATATATATATATTTATACCTCTTCTGCTTGTCTCCCTCACAGGGTCTAGGACAGATGTTATAGTCTGGGTAAGTTCCAATGTACGCTCAGAACAATCCTCAGTCTACAGATGACACTTTAGATGGGTATTTATAACACACACACACACACTTACAATGCAAATGGATTTAGTGTGGATGGCCATAGAATGGAAATTGGAATTGTATATTCTATGAGGATTCAATAATACAGAAATACCTGACTTTATGCATGATTATCAATTAAAATAATCTACTGACTATGTATCATATACACTCTACCTTTGATTTACAAGGCAATAACTTGATCCATGGTGTCAGGTTCTCTGTGCATACATTTTCATGAGGTAAAGAGCCATATCTTAGTTGTTGATGAGTGGTATTTGTGCCGTCTGATAAAAAGGATAATCTGGGTTCTGTTGTTATTGTTTCATCAATGAAGTTGAGTGATGCACAGAATAAGCCTGACAATGTATTGGTCAGTGCCTTCCAGTGATTGTCCACTCTAATATGCATCATCAGCCATAGAAAACAACAACGATAAGATGAACTCACTCTGTGGAATCTGTCATCCATGCCCATAACTCTACTCCTGTCCCTACTGAGTGACTAGGTGGGTATCCCCATTCCTCATAATTCCAACGCCCTTGAGTGAATGTCAAGTGTAGTTCATGTACATTATAAAGCTGTAATATTTCCCCTATTGCCTTGGGAAACAGACCATATTCAAGTACTATTTCAAACATCAGTTTTTAGTTGTCACTCTAATGCTCTTTTAGTTCTGTTCTTACAAGGTGCATTAGGTTGAGTGTTTGCTTTGACCTGTGTTGTAAACTCGAAGTGAGAGAGTAATTTACCATCAGGTAAATCACTGAGTGTCAATTCTTCGTTGTATTCCTCACTCAATCTATCGGATAACCGAGCATAAGCAGTCTCTACAGACAGTGCTGATAGACATAACTTAAGGAACAGTGCCCATCTCATATTGATAACACGAGGCGAAGGCGTTATTGAAATGAAAAAACAACACGGTAATTGTTTACCGTGAATTTTATGGTTTTTGTGACCCCTTTCTCCCCCGCACCTTCTTACTGCCTTATTTCTTGTGTTTCATTTGCCTTTTTTTCACCCTATTTTCTAAACATGAACCGTAAACACCGTAAACAACGCAGACAAACTAAGAAGAAGAACCAGTATAAGGAAAGAGCAGCTCATGAGAATGAGGAATTCAAAGACACCTTCATGATTAATGAGTCTTTAAGGACAAGTAACTTTGGGTTATTGAGGGAGATAGGCAGAAAAAAAGGGTTTATGAGTCATGCTATCAGAAGAAGAGTGTGGTAAGTGGATAAAGAACTGAGGACATAGTATGATTACTCAATATGTTGCATAATAACAAAACAAAAGGCCTTTTTTACTGCACTCTGCAGACCAAGACACAAAGAGGTTGAGAGAGGGTTCGCTTGATGGTGGGTTGTAAATTGATGTTTGGAGTCATACCTGATTCTTATTCCTATTCATAGTCCCTCATAAAGATGAATCACAGGTGATGCTGGATACACCGAGATCATTCAATTCATATCCAAAGAGTAAGAACATCCATTGAATACCATCAACAACTGGGTCAAATGAAGTATAATCGAATGATAATTATTGAAATAGATGTTAGTGCAGAGGATAAGTTGAAACTGCAAGGTCAACTAGAAAGGGTAATTGTGCATGTATTAAGATCATATCCATCACTGCATTATTATCAGGTAATTAGTATATACACACTACTATGTGAGATACTGGTATTCAATAGGCTCATCTGCTAGGGATTCCATGATATTTGTGCTGTTATCTTATTACTCTTTGGTGAGGTATATGCTTGTCAATTAATGAATACACTGGCTGTATTCTATTTAAGATATCCTTTTTATTATCCACCCACAATATACTCTACTTCCACCATATCCTTAACCTTTATCACACAGATGCGATGTCTTCCACATTTGAGCCTATACTGAAAGAGTTGACTATAATGGATACTCTTATTAAACTAGAAGATAAAGAACTGCATGAATTCATAACCGAGTAAGCAATCTCCAACGTATTATTTATCCATAGAAACTAATATATACACTATCTGCATGACAATAGAGCCAATGTATTGCCCTATTATTCTATATCCTGGGTCATTACATGGTGCAGTCATGATTTGGATGATCTGGATAAACTCGCTCGATTATTTGATTTCTTTATAGTCTCCAATCCCTTCATGGTGGTCTACTTCTCAGCAGCAGTTGTATTATCAAGGAAATCAGACATCCTCAAGCTTCCCTGTGACAATAGCATCATTCACAGCTTCTTAACCAAGTTACCCAAGGATCTGGATGTTGATAAATTGATAGAGAAAGCATATCAATTAGAACAATCGTACTCTGTGTTCGAAATTCAATGCGAAAGCTCGGTTGCCTTGGGTGAGTATTCGGCCATCAACAGATTTGACCAGGAATTCCTGCCTATTCAGTCTATTGAAGATCTAAACGATAAGCTTGGGATCGTTATACCTTTGCTCAAAGAAGATCCTGCTGAGACTCCCATTAAATTGACTACAGAAGTAACCAGTAAGAAGCCCAACACAATGTTAGAGAGACTGTTATTGTTGTATAAGAAAGACACAACCCTGTTTACATTGTTCACCGTGAGTGCAGGAGTAGGCTTATTGGCAGTGATGTTATCCAATATGGATGTAGTGAGGTAATATGTTGAACCACGGTAATGATAGACTGTACTTACAAACACTATAATTCTATAGTGATATGGTTTCTCACCTGTAATTTGACTCTTATGATGTATTATTATTTATACCCTTGATATCGAATAAATCTATGGTGAAGAAAGATGGTTGTGATTGTTACTGTCAATTCAGTCAGTAGTCACACCAATTTTTGTGTTTTCCTCCCAATACATAACTAAGTACTTTACAATAGATAGTAAGATCCACACCTTAACTCATATATGGCTAGTATATCTCCTGGAAGATTGACTTTGTTATGTGATTTACACAAGAATGTGGTGGGAGATTCAGTTAGAGTAACAGGAATGTAATTATTATGCCTGCATTTAGGAATGTACACAGTGTAGTTAACAGTTGTTGAAGATTAAAGAAGCATGACATGGCGAATGACTTGATAGTTATTGACTATGATGGAAGCCAGGCTGAAATATCAATCAAAAATATCTATGACTTTGTTTATATCAATGGGGATCTTATACAGTGTATAGGTGAAGTTACTGAGAAGGTAAAGCAGTGATTATGTGCGTAGTCCATCCATTAGGGTCAACTAACAGTATATAGGCTGTAATGGGTATGCCTAAAATTGAAGCTCGTATTCTCCGTACAGTAAATACCCTAGATATGGATCTATACTATAGAGTAGTAACCTATCTTAATGAGAAGATAAGATAAATAAAATGAAGAGAGTAGACAGGGTATTCCAATGTGTCTTATTACCATAATAGCCTTGTTCCATGACAAGTTGCTATCTGTAATATCCGTGTGTGACACTATAGACAGGTACAGTAGTAAGAGACCAGTCATATGAAGTAGTCGAATAGGGTGAAATACAGACTGAATGGGGATAGTCTGACCTCTATTGTATGATGGCGAGATTCTGACACTAAAATCACCATCTATTTTGTACCACGGCTATATGAAGTTAATTAAGTTTTATTTCCTCATTTATGTGAGTGTTAATGAGATAATAAATGAATATGAGTAAGCTACAATATACGAATGAAGTGGTGGATGAGTGATACATGACAAGAATCATTATTAAGATGCATATTATTACTGTTATTATTATTATTGTTATTATTGTATTCTTGATGGATAAGGGAAAGAGGGTAAAGTGAACTGCCTATTTGGGGGTTTCACTCACTTTCAAGAGTAAGGTATCACCTATGTCACTGATGACTTCTAACGCTCTATCAAGATCTTCTTTTGTATGAGAAGATGAGAGACAGAAACGAGCGCGGGAAGTGATGATAGGAGTAGCAGGATATCCAACCACCACAGTAGCAATACCATGCTTCAACAGTTCGCGGGAGAAGGCTGGAATCTTAGCAGGATTGAATAACAAGAGAGGAATGACTGGGCTACCCTGATCACCATAGACAATGAATCCAAGTTCCCTTAACCTTTCTATGAAATAAAGAGAGTTCTCTGCTAACTGTTTGATCTTTCTTCGGCCAATGTCAGTGCCATCCTCACCACAGATGATCTTCATGGAAGTAATCACTTGCTGGGCAACAGGAACAGAGACAGGTTCGGCATAGTTATAAGCATGGTTACGCAAGCGTAAATGATCAATAGTAGCTTTATCACCAGCAATGTAACCACCGGCAGCACCAAATGATTTAGTAAATGTTCCCATGAGAATATCCACTTCGGCGGGGTCAATACCATAAAAATCACAGACACCACCACCATTTTCACCAAGAGCACCAATAGAATGAGCTTCATCCACATACAGATAGAACTACAAAAGGTATAGAGCATCAAGTAAATATTTGCATGCATGCATATGTAGATGTGCATACTACACAATCAATACCTTAAACTCTTTCTTCAGTTCAACCAGTTCAGGGAGATTAACGATTGTTCCTTCCATGGAATATAAGCCCTCTACAATAATCAGAATCTTCTTCCATGGGCGATGTGTACGGGGTTGTCCTTGGGAGATAACCTCACGTAACAATTCACGTAAATCATCCATATTGTTGTGTTTGAATACACGAACAGATGCCCCCGAAAGACGGACACCGAACACGATAGAAGAATGATTTAATTCATCAGAAATAACCAAGCAGCCTTTACCCACCAAAGCAGGAATAGTAGTAGAATTGGTGGCAAATCCCATACTGACACACATGGCGTCTTCTTTACCCACAAATCTAGCTACCATCTGTTCCATTTCAGTGGCATGTGTAGAAGTACCCATTTCTGCTCTAGGACTGGCGGCGGCATTTCCTAGTTCACGGGTAGCCCTCTCAACAGCCTCAGCACAAGGGCCTGAGTTATCTGAGAATCCGAGGTAATTATAAGAGGCAAAATTAAGAGCTTCAGTGGTAGTGCCGGTCAATGTGAATGTCTTATTGAAGTCATCAGACACACGGTCTAATAACTTGACCGTTCTGGAGGCTACACCTGTGATGGGACGATTGAAGCAATCACTATAGAGAAATGGGATTGTTATCTTGGCTGAATCGACACTTGCACATATATAGATTATTTACCGTATTCTTACGTATAAACGTCTAGTATAAAATGAGTCGAAATCGGACACAAGAGGAGCATAACCCTACAACAGCATGGAGGTTAGATAAAGAGATTAGAAAGAATATAAGGGTAAATTTACTTGATTCATCTTCAAATGTGTATATTCCTGGGGCTTAAACAGTTTACCGAGAATATCTCTCATATGTCCAAACAATATCAACACAAAGTAATTGAGGTAAGTACAGACAAGCACATAAAGAGGCGCTGCTTCCATTTTATGCTCCAAGTCATCATACTTCATCTTGGGTTTACGAGGCAGATGCCATCTCTCACTGTTGTTGTGGATGAGGGTGGTTGATTCACTGGTTGATTTAGAAAGAGTCCCAATAAAATTAGGAGCATAAGAATGGTCGGAAGATGACTTGGGTGCAGTCAAATTGATAGACGGGATACTTATGGTATGAGCCCTCTTTCCTTTACCCATTTCAAAAAAGAAAAGAAAAATAAAGTGGTATGGGGGAAAAGAAAATAGTAAGGAAGAGAGATTCCTAAATAAATACTTTTTTTTTCTGGTTGCCATGGAGATTTATACTCCGAATAACTACTTTCAACACGATACTGGGACACAGTAGCTGTTGTTTCTTAGCCAATAGAATTGAATAGGAGATGACAGGTTATTAGAAAGGGTTTCGGGTTATCGTGAATCTGTTGAACCGATTAAGGTATCAGCCAATCCCCTTCTGAGAAACTGCGGGATACAATTTCTTCCAGTCAATAATATTTGACTGTTCCGGTGAGCCCCTAAAATGGAAATGGTTTTCGAAATTGGAAAGGGGATGAAACCCTTCAGGAAAATAAGAATAAAATGGGCATGTGAGTAACTATGGAAACAACCATGACAACATTCTTCAATAATGTAAATTTCGGATGAATTGGAAGCCATTGACCTGGTTGCCATGGAATTCATCGGGAGTATGAGTGTCCGTTTGATGGTCATCTATTTCCAATTTCCGCATAGTGGCTATTTTCTGCAGAGTCATGCCATTTGGGTTAAATAGTGACGGATAAGCTGTGACCAATAATAAGGAAATTCAATTGGTAATATGTTTTGTAGTAATTTATTAAATATTAATTGCTAGATTTCAAGTATACACTTGATATGGTCAGACACACATAGGATTGGGTATTTACAGGCATGAACCATATCATAGTCTACCCTGGGCCCATAGATGTCTATGATAGGTGAGGAAACACTCTTCAGATAAAGAATAGTGACCCACTCTTGTTTATTATTCATGATTAAAAATTAGTATATTAAGTCGTGCAATGAGTATTATGCCTGTAAATAAAGAATAAGTATGTCGATCAATTGGTAACAATGCAGACACTATTTACCGGTACTGTAGTATATTCACATCTGTCCAACATCGCTTTCACCATGGCCTTCCTTGAATTGAAATTCCTCTTACGCCAGAATTTACTGCATTTGATCCAAGTGAATATACCAACCAAGGTTAGAATAATAACACCAGCCACAATAGACGTCTTGATCAGTCCTAAGTATTCAACACTATTCTATATCAGGATAAAAAAATAATAAGCTCTTTTGTATCTAACTTGTGTGTACCTGTGCGTTTACCAGTGTCAGCCACCAACACGTCGCATATGCACCTACAACCCAGCATGATTCTCCATGAAAGGCCATATTCAGATTCAACCACACTTTCTCATGGGTTGATGCGATATTATGTGCTATCATATACTCATGTAACAACGTATTCTGGGATGATACTCTCGGTACATCAGGTATATAATCATCAGGACATATATGAGCTGTCAATTCATCATAATTATAGGACTCTGTAGTGATTATCCACTCATTGGGGTTAGTTACCCTTCTACAGGCTATTGGAAGACTCTCTGAACAGTCATTCACTTTCCATCTTCCGGTGCTTGTTTGCATGACAGTACACCTCATGCTACTATCATATGAATCAGGCTCATCTATGTCCCATGACCACAGGGTAGATGCTATATTGGTATTGAGTGATGTGCTGTCTTTAGCATGCATGAACAAGGGAGAGTAATTACAGCTAATCTATCAACACTCATTATTACCGCTGAAGGCCGACAATGTATTATTTCACTTACAGCTTTATTTATATTCTCATTCATGCTTAATAACGATATCTTTGGTATAAATGCCCATGATTGGTGACCTGCTTCACATTGGGCATCTGAGAGTTGATCCGAATATTCAGTGGTGTTCATATAACCCCCTATAGAATGTGCATCAAATATCAAGTTCTTATCCTCTTGTGTGAAGAAATAAGTCAACGTTGGATCTACTGTGCCTAATCCAATCAGTAGCTGTACTCTCTTGTCAATCAAATAGAGCCAAGTGGGCCATATCTCCTGGCTATCATTTAGGGGGAAATAAGGTTCCTGTCCGTGCGAGAAGAATGAGGCGGTTGTGTTGATACGATCGACAGTTAAGTTATAAGGTGTATAAATACGGGAGTTATAATGAATGGTAGGTGAGATAGACTGAATGAGTATATCACTTAAGGATTGGGTAGTGGATGATAAATTAGTAGTAGTAATAGAAGTGTTTTGTTGGTGGATATTGAATATGATGGTGGTCAGATCAGTACGGGATGAATCTCGCCCAACTTCTGAAGCCACCAGATATTGATTTACGGTGCTCATGAAGTGACTTAACCTTTGAGTGGGGTCACATGTGTAGTCTGTGTAATTGTCAGTTGATACTATAGCATTGGCAGTAATTGGACAAAGCTGCCATTCCATCAGAAGTGGATTCCAATATATATCTACACTCAGTCTCTTATATCCCATCATAAGTACATCCCCTGCATGAGATATTCTTCCGGCAGAATAATTTCCTTTGAAGTAGGAAGTGGACATATCAATAGCAGGCCATAGACATTGGTCAATAGTGATATTCATGGCAATATCTCTCTGTATTCTCAATGCATCCATTATATTGCTACCTACTGCCTATTAAAGTGTTCTTATATATATCTCTATCTATTTATCCTCTTTCCCACTTCTCATTCCCATACCTGACATGTGCATCTAATGATGACTATGCATAATATCAACAAGAAGTGCATATGGGTGACTGTTTCTATTGCCTCTTTTTACTGTCTGGTGGCTGCTATGTAATCAATCTAGGTGTGTGTTATTCAATAAACATAGGAAAAGAGAGGGTAATAATCCCGATGGCCCTTGTTCCTCCTTAATTGGCAGTCAGTTGATTTTTATTCAATTTTTTTATTTATGTGTATATAAAATGGGATTAATAAATAGTGTGTGAGTTCATAGAATAAGTAATAAAACAATGTACATTGAATTCATAGTAGAATAAAGGTAAGATATAATAATGATAGTGAAATGAAAGGAGAAACAATGTTATGTAGATGCCATATATATATGTATATATGCATATTAAGTATATATAATATAGATTATGTATAGAGAAGAGAATGGGGTAAGTAATAGATGATATCGAGTTAGAAACACATTATCTTTGTTTTTCTTTTATTCGGTATGTATACTGTATAGAGTGACAAGAGTCCTTTACCCAATATCAACTTATGTGTATTCTCATTCTTCTTCAAGAGTACCCAATTCATTACTACGGCGGACAGAAGGTGTTGATGCTCCTGAGGATAGTCCTTTATTGGGCACCTCCAATGAGCCTTCTTCTTCACCACTGAGTGAACCTACTGCACTATCATTATTGACACTTGTTGAATGATGGCTGTTACTGAGGTTATTACCATTCACACTCATATCATCTTTATTTACTGGCCATCCAATCCCACTCATTCTACGTAATGCCTTGGCCCATCCACCATTGATAGTTGAAGACAGTGATTTCTCTGGCTGAGGTGGGCTCAGGATAGATGAATGACGGCGCTTGTCTTCTAGGTCTATCTCTTGTTGGGAGGAAGATTTGGCTGGTGGAGGGGGTACCTTGGTTCCCCAGTAAGATATAGTACGACGACGTTGACGATTGGGATGCGATTTGTTGACTACAACAGTAGAAGTAGACTTCATAGGTGATGGTCCATCAGATACTACAACTGCCTTCACAGGTGCCTTCTCTTTTGGTTTAGGCTGATCAATACTAAGCACATCCTCCAGTTGTTTATTGTCGATGATCTTCATCAGTATCTTATTCATATACAGTTGAAGGGCTCTGTTTGTGTCTTGGAGTGTCTTGATATCATCATTCAATTCTAGTTATGGGTGATATTACTATTTGTAGACTGATATATCATGTTATGTAAATTAGACTTACTACGTATGGTTTGATCTGTTTCCTCTGCTTTCTGCCAATCAGATGCCATATTCAACTCTGCAGCAAGGTTGAGACCAGAACTACTTGAACTGGTAGATGTCTGTAATATGGTATCCTCCACCTATGCCGTATTATGAGTACATATGTGTATACGGGAGACATAGACTATTTACCTGCATAATAGGGTTCATCATGAATTCACCATTGATGGTCTTTTCATGTAACAATATCTGATAACTCTCATTGTCTTCCATCAATGATCTATTCACCTGCTTCACATTAGCAATTTCATGCTCCAGATGAACTATCTTCAATGACTGCAATTGTGATTCAGCACGATTCTCCTGTAACTGAGTTTTCTGCATCTCCAGTTCATTCTTCAGATCCAGTATCAACTTATCCTGTGCTTTGATTGTTCTTTGTGCAATCTTGGCTTCTCTGGCATAAGATGAATCAATCGAAGCTAATTTGAAGGTGGGCTTCAAAAGATCCTGATCTGATTTGGACTCTTCTATATCTTCATTCTCTCCTATATCTCCTAGTGTATTACTGGTAAATGGGCTCATCACATTCAATGAGTTTGCTGTTACACTACGTCTTCTAGGTGTTCTCGGTGTACGTGGTTCACTGATACTGAGTGTTCTCAGTTGGTTGTATAGATCTGCCTCTCTCTGTTGCCATAGTAATCGATCGTTTTCGAATTCTTGTGACTGTCAGGAACAAAAAAAAAGAATGAGTTGCTATGTTATAGTTAAATGGAAATATAAAATCCTTACCTCTGAACTCAACTTCTTCTCGGCATCCTTCTTGGCCTTTGTGAGTACTTGTATTTCCTTACCTAACCGAGTAATCTCTTGTTCCTGGGAGTATATTAATGTCTCCAGGCGTATCTGAGTATTACCGTAATTAGAGTTATCCAATTGAATGGCACTGATTTTCTATTTTAAATAAACATGAGTTAATTAAATTATTATTAAATAAATAACAATATACCTGTCTCAAGTATTCGTTATCATTGCTAAGCTCTGTCTGTTTTCTAGTCTGGTTCTCCATATCATGGCGTAACTACAGCAGAAGGGGTCAGTAGAGGAATACACAAACAAGAGAGACATTTTACTTCATTGTTCATTTCATGCCCAAACTTCACTTGTTCCTGTAATGCTTCTATCATCAATTTGAGTTCATCATCTGAGGCCATTTTTAGTGGTTATATATGCAGTGCAGATAAAATGAGTATAATAAATAGAGTGTGAGAGGGTATAAATAGATTTAAAGACAAATACGCATAAAACACAAATGTGTGAAATATTACAATGTGTGAACTATTATCTCTTTAGAGAAAGAAAGAAGAGGAGAAAGAGAAGAAAAAGGGAAAAGGGTCGACCATTTCACTTTACTTGAATTTTGTCAACTGCCATATTAAAATACACATGTGCTACCATTCAACATGTTATCTTCTGCTCTTCTGGGATTGTCGGTATATGAAATCATGAGACCACTCGCCATCATATTTCGAGGAAGAAGGCCTCTAAAGATATATACTGAGCATCGGACATTCAATGGTGTAGTAACAACGATTGTCTTTTCCTTTCATTCGATGGACGAGTAGGTGATGCGGATCTGTAGATATGGTTACAATCTACAGATGGGCCATAACAACGAGATGGTTACTATGGTGACAGCCAGTATTTCAATTCACCGGCGGTTATTAAAATTGAATTAAGACTATCCCTTATGCGATGGGTTGCAGGTATGGCTCATGATAATTGATTACCAGTATATAATATACCTCATGATTGAGCTATATTCGTTTATCTGTTATTGTAAACAGTAGAGAAGAGAGTTGTTTAGTTATCTCTGATTGTAGACATCACATCAATTCAGCCTGATAACATAAACATATTTTATTGCATGAGTTTCTTTGTGCCATAAGAACCAGTTAGAGTGCAGATTATATAATTTCAGTGTAACTAATGTAGTACACCTACATTGTGCATATATGCCATATATATATCATATATATAAGGTAAAATAGCCCATTTCCCTTGTTAACATATCCATTGAGATGGCATCTTAGTAATGGTATTATTCCCATGGGGATAAGTGTATAGGGGTTGATCACAATGAGGGAGCATATTTACAATCTGGTATACTAGAGGTGTCTCTGGGTAGAGGGACGCGTTTCCCTTGAGAATAGATAGTCGAATATTATCTTTTATGTTGTGGGATATCTGTTTATATTGACTATCCTATTCACAATATAGATGATCCATAAAACGGGGCAGTATGTTTTTGTCTATCTGTTCAAGTCAGTTCCATATCATATCATAATAAGGCATACTGTCTGTTAATGCTGTATCACATTAACTGACATATTCTATTGTCATACAACACGGTCAGTTAGAAGATAGCCACCTTGTAGTATAAACAAAGTAAACAATATAAACAATGGTACTTCCCAATATATCTCAAAGATATCATTTGATAAGTATCTTTTATTGTGTATTATTGACTAGTACGAGATTCCGGCATTGGTCGATGACCTATAATGATGCTATATAAACAATGTGTTTGTGATCATCTATTCGTAATTCATAGCCCATATCAAGTGTTCATGGTCACTTGTGGTGATATGGTCATCCTCCCTATTTGTGTTCATATTGGTATTTTCCTTTTCTTCTTTTTCTTATTGGCCTCTTCCAACTGTGCCTTCAGCTTCATTCGTAAATCGAGTTCATCATCTTTTGGTAACTAGGAGACCCTTTATTAGTATTAGAGACAAGGTAGTTACAGTATAAACGCAAACCACAAGAGATGGTTCTTCAGTCACTTCCTGCTTTATTGTAGGAGTTTTTGTATCTTTCTTACTGTCTTCTTCTATAACAGAACACTCAATCTACATTACATTTAAGGCAATTAATCCTTTTTTTGACTGTTACCTTGGATACCATATTGTGTATTTGCTGTTACCACAGATATCTTATTAAGAGAAGACAATGAATATACTGAGGAATCTGGATTACGAGGCTATCCATGAATAGAAATGATTAGATAGATCTCATGTATCATAACAATGAGGTTACCATGGTTAGCCTATCTTTTGCTTTTTCCATCTCTACCAATAAACAATCAATGTTCTCTCCAGTCAGTATATTCTTTGTTTTCAGTACCTGCATTCTCTGTCGTGTAATGGTTCAGTAGTATCTGTGTTGATACAATGAGGTGCTGGAAGATGAATTCGGCACTACTGACATAGTCATCCTCTTTATTCATTAATTGACAAAGAAACTTCCAATGAAAAGTCATGTAGCCCAATTCCATTTTAGTGTCTATTTCTAACTAAGGAGAAAAGCACACCATTAAAAATGAGAGGGTTTATACTACCAATGGGATAAACATAGTTACATTCTCCTTATGGCATTTTATTACCGAATTACTCAGCGTTCCCAGGGCGTCTTTTATATATTGAATCATTCTGCTGATTTGATCATCAGTTTCTAGTTCAATATTGTATTGTTTTACTTGTTGAGTGATTGTATCTGCACTACAGGTAGTATACCAGACACTCTTGAGATCACTTATTATCAACACATAGTAGTCCTTCTCAAATAGACATTTCATATAATAGTTCTTATTGGGTACAGTACAAAGTATCCATGGTTGATTCAATAGATTTTTATTATACAACTGGGTAAAGGGCATGCTTTCTGTTTGAAAAAAGAGAGAGAACATTTGTTTTGTTGTTGCTTATCCCGGCATTTGTGGGCGTATTATATCACGTGTTCTATGCTTTTCTTATTTCTTCTGAGCAATCTTCAAAGAGAAGTCTACATGGGGTACACCCTGAGTAATGGTACTCATGCTGAGAACATCGATATCTGCATATCATATGATTAGAACTCCAATAGATCAAAGAATGATTCTTATTTACCTTTGCAGAAGTAATTGGCACAAGTTTCATAGGTGATTCCTCCACTACTCTCGATCAAGAAGTGTGTCTTTCCCTTGGCTGCCCATCTTTCTTTGATGCTCTTGGCAGCTGATTTCAATCCTTCACCAGTGAAGTTATCAAGCATGACAATGTCAGCACCTGCAGCAATGGCCTCATCAGCTTCAGCTTCAGATTGACACTCGACTTCGATCTTCAGGGCAAATCCACCCACAGCACGTGCATTCTTGACAGCTTTGGTGATGGATCCTGTTGGTTTACATAACTTAGTATTGATATGCATAAATCCCTATAAACAACATTTACCTGAGCTCCATACATGGTTATCCTTGAGCATGATCATAGAGGATAAATCCATACGGTGAGTATCTAAACCACCAACCAATACACCATACTTCTCCACCAATCTAAAGCCTTCATAATATATTTCAATAATTAGAATCATACATATCAATAGAGATGATATCTGATCTTTTTACCTGGAGTAGTCTTACGGGTAGCAGCAATGACACCTTGGAAACCATGGGCCTTCTGTACATCATGAACTAACTTGGATCTATGAACCGTGTATAGTTATAGATGAGAGCTATTCATACACCAGAATGTAACTACTCACCTCAAGGCAATACCGCTACAACGACACAGGATATTCAAGGCAGTACGTTCACCCAATAAGATATTTCGGGCCATACCATATACTCTAGCCACCTCCTGCTTTCCATTGGGCTTAAGATAGGCACCCTCTTCCACTGTCCATTCTACTCTATAACCAACAGTGTATTAGAGATAGATGTTCTCTTTCTTTTCTATTCTATTCTTCAGTACCTGCAATCAAGCTGTCTAAATACCTCATCAAAGAAAGGCACACCAGCAATGACACCTTCTGCCTTGAGGAATAAAATAGCTGTCTGTTCTTCTTCACCCACCACATATCCTCCATAGTCAAAAGAGGGAATATCTTCAGCAAGATATTGGGTGATGAGTGTTTTGTAGTTGGTTGCTAGTAAGTGAGCGTACTTTGCCATAGTGTCTAAAGGATTTGAAGGGTTAAAGGATTTAAAAAATAAAATAATAGGGAGTGGACATTAGAGTTCAAATGCGGGGTTAAGCCCCCCAGCTATATTCATGGTCACAAACGATGGTATCCATAACTACCATTCAGATGAAAAAAAAAGGGGGGGGTGGGTCTTTCTATGGTAACCGTATATATACCATTTTAAGGGAGTAAACTATGCAGGAGGTAAAATTTATTTATATCAGGGATGAAACAACCCCCCTTTTTATTTTTCAGTATATAAATACTAGTTGCATTCACACACTCTTTTCTCTCTTTCTTCCATTTATTTAATTAGTAACAAATAAGGTAAGTACTACAAGGTAAGTGATGCCCTATTTTATAGCCGTGTGATCATTTAAAGCTATAATAAGTGTGTGATTCCCATTACTCTAGCATCCCATGTAATTCCATAATTATTTAGAAATAGACACACACATAGATCTATTACACTGTATATACACACATAGATCCATCACACTATACACACACACACACACACACACACACACACACACACACACACACACACACACACACACATAGACCTATTGTATAAGTATTTACTTGGAAGATATGCGGGAGGTCTATGAAAAATAAAGTCAGGTTGTGGCTTATGTTTTGTTTACTATTTTCTCCTTCAAATTATTTCCTCTCTTTCTCCTTTTTTCTTCGTCTTTGATTGTTGATAAATACATTGAGTATGTCCAGTAGAGAGTAAGTTACTATCTCTGCTTGTTTAATGCATAGAGTGTTAATGATTATTGTTCTTAATGTAGAGTATTAGTAAGTTAGGCTGTAGAAGAGCTGAATATGAATAAGAATTAACCTGTGATGAGTAGATGGAAGAACAAGACGGTGTGATGATTATTGAGAAAAGAGAAGTGACTGCCACTGGAGAAGCAAAAGTAAAACAGACCACACCTTATATGACACGTTATGAAAGAGCAAGAATATTGGGTACTCGTGCACTGCAGATAAGGTAAATAGTAGACGCCTATTTATCCTGGTGAGACTAACAGTCGAAGGGTAGTTTGAATGCACCTGTCATGGTTGAACTGGATGGAGAATCAGACCCATTGGTGATTGCTATGAAGGAGCTTAGAGAGAAGAAGATCCCATTGATAGTGAGACGTTATCTTCCTGATAATACATATGAAGATTGGGATGTAAAAGACCTGATTGTTGAATAGACATCCATTATTCCCTATCCCCTTTTTGTATTGTATATACTTGAGTTCATTTTTAGACACAAAATAAAGAGTCAGTTATGAGTGTACATATATCCTATGGCAGTAGATATTCATAGAACAATGCCTGTTTGTTTCTTTATTGGTGTAACTCTGACTATGCAATCAATCTCTTGATTCACCCCCTCTCTCTTCTTGCCCGCCCCCAGCACCCAATAGCTGGGCCTCGATTAATTTTAGGATATACTTCTTCCTTTCTTTCCCTTTTCTTTCTATAACTGATAAACATGTCACTCATTATCGATAACAAGACACCAGCCTTTCAGAAGTTGGCTGCAGTGAATGAACAAACATGGTTAACAGTGGGTAAATAACATACACATATCATCCATACACTCTTCTGAATACACTTAAAAAAGGTAATCTGGCTGAACTGATGTCTGATTATGACAAGGCCTTGAGTTGTTATGAATCTGCTCTGAGACACAACCCTTATTCAATAACAGCATTGAAACAAGTTGCTTCCATTTATAAGAATAGAGAGCAGTTCTTGAAAGTAAGAAGTAGTCTATGTTCATTCTGTTATTTATTTGTTGTGTATTCTATTAGGCCATAGACTGTTATAAGCGTGTATTAACACTGCAGGATAATGATGGTGAAGTATGGTCTTCACTTGGACATTGCTATCTTATGCTGGATGGACTACAAGAGGCATATCAAGCATATCAACAGGCATTATATCATCTTCCAAATCCAAAGGTATATTTAGGGAGGAAGATAAAGGGAGGGGTAAGGGAGTAACTAATCAGGAGGACGTAGGATCCTAAACTATGGTATGGAATTGGTATATTGTATGATCGATATGGGTCATTGAATCATGCAGAAGAAGCCTTTTCAGCTGTAATGAAAATGGATCCCCAGTTTGAGAAGAGCAGCGAAGTCTACTTCCGCCTTGGTATCATCTATAAGCAAAAGAAGCAATATCAACTGTCTCTACAGGTATTATTCATAAATAAATGAACGAATCACCCCATACTAAAGTGTCTTCGTAAGTGCTTTGAATACACACTGCAGAATCCACCCAAACCATTGACAGAAGCAGATCTGTGGTTTCAAAAGGGACATGTCTATGAACAGCAGAAGGAGGTAACACACTCCACAACCCATGATTACTCTCTATTCATTGATTCTATATTAGTACAAAGCAGCCAAAGAGGCCTATGAATATGTGCTGGATGAGAACCCTGACCATTCCAAAGTATTACAACAATTAGGATGGTTATATCATCAGACTGATTCCCCATTTTATAATCCAGAACTTGCAGTAGAATTACTAACGAGATCCATTAAGATAAACAACAATGATGCACAGTCATGGTATTTGATGGGAAGATGTTATATGTCAGACAAGGAGTATAACAAGGCATATGATACCTATCAACAGGCAGTCTACAGAGATTCACGTAATCCCACATTCTGGTGTTCAATCGGTGTACTCTATTATCAGATCAATCAATACAAAGATGCATTGGATGCCTATAGCAGAGCCATTCGCCTGAATCCATATATAAGTGAAGTATGGTATAATCTGGGTACTCTGTACGAATCATGCAATAATCAGGTACAGGATGCATTGGATGCATATCAACGGGCAGCCGAACTTGATCCCTCCAATCATCTTATCAAACAGCGTGTAGACCTATTGATGAAGCCTCAGAGGTAAAAATTGAAAGGGGGTGGGCATATGAATCTATTCTTCTATCTAATACTATATAAAGTGGTAGTCATGTATCAGCACCTGTTCCCCAGGATGTGAGGAATCCATCACAGTATCAGCCTACAAATGGTGATGATCCATTGAGATATGAACAAGTAAGGATAATATATATATATATATTAAGAGAGTGTGTTCTAATATCCCCTATTAGAGAAAGAGTGAGTCCATATCCTCTGTGAATAAGAAGGAATATCTTGATATGAATGGAATGGGCAGAAATCTCCCTGGACTGAATCAACCATCACCACAACCAGTTCATATACCTGGCATCGATAAAGATGAAAGCAGTAAATACAATATCAATCGTATATCCATTCCCCATGTGGAGACTAAAGAGGAAGAGCCCAAATCACCCTATCCATCCTCATTGGATATTGAGAATAGATTGAGCATAGATAAGAAGGATGATAACGATGAGCAGACAGAACATGCCATAGACAGAATGGTCACTAAGGAAGATGAAGAGATGAATGATGCCAGTCCTTAACCAGGCATCACATAATAAACAAATAATCAAACATCTTTACTGTTTTCTATACAATAAATAGAATCGAGATAACACACTGAGCTGTATTGTGAGTGTGAGTGTATGTGTGTGTGTATGTGTGTGTATGTGTGTGTGTATACATGATGATTACATCTAAATTAATTCTTTAATCCATACTGTTTAATGATATTGGATTCATAAGGATGTTCACTGCCTTCAAATATCTTCAAGCGATCTAACCTTACTTGACGAAGCTTATTCTTTGGTAACATGCCTGAAACGGCCTTACGTATAGGCTAAACATGGAAGTCAGTAACTGACTATTGATTTATCCATACTCTATTTTACCTCTGTGGGATCTTTGGCTTGTAAGTTCTCAAAGGTAATCTCTTTCAATCCACCAGGATGCATAGTGTGATGACGATATAATTTCTGCTCTGCTTTCTTTCCTGACACTAATATATCCTTTGCGTTGATAACTACTACATAATCACCACAATCGGCTATTATAAAAAACAAGATATCATGAGTATACAGCTCTAGTATATATATATATGTTTATTCACCTGCGGGATCATATATAGGCTTGTGTTTGCCCATTAATGTAGTGGCAATATTAGTGGATAGACGACCTAATACTCTTTGTCTGGCATCTACAATATGCCATACTCTAGCATAGGCAAGGGCAGTCTAAGATGAGTGGTTAGTTATATAATAGACAGTAAAGGGGCCTATGACATACATTTCCAACAGCTTGTGACATATTTTATACCAGGTTAGAAAAAAAAAAAGAATAAATATGAGAATTAAAATACACATGGGGTCTATGGCTGTGACCTGTCATTGAAATTGGGGGGGGTGGAATTCACTCCCAAAGCGCGCGAGGGGGGGGCTTAGACTGGGTGAATACTTTTTGAAAGTCACGGTCAGGCACGCTCTCCCTCTAACCTTGATGAAGTGAGTATATAAACAAATAAGTATACACTTATGTCCAATTCCTATTTCCACGTGATGAGGGTGACATGTTATTATCATTGTACACCCTACCTCATCCTTTAACCATGCCATCTCTTTATACTGCGGATAACCACAGTGTCATCTATATCCGCAGTTAGATGGAAGTATGGATACAGTATCCGCAGTAGGAGAAGTAACCCAGGACTGTTATTCTCTGGGCATATATTATCTCTATCTCATTGAACCCCCTCCCTTTATCAACCTATTATTTTTACCACGATGAACAGACAATTATTTGGTGGTGCTATTACTGCACCAGTATCTTCTACCTTTATTGATGCCAGGTAACATGGAATGCTGATCAATAATAAGCAACTGGCATTAATCAGATATAAAGTAATTTACGCCAGATACCCGATAATCAAGAAGTATTCATTGATATGAACACACAACAGAGTTTGATATTCGAATTATTGGAGCAAGTGGAGGCCAATCAACAATCATGTGCCAAGTAAATACACAGAGAATAGAAACACTTTATCCCTTATTGACCTTGTATGAATAGATATCATTTTGAGCAGTTGGCAGCAGATAATGATGCCATCAATCCATGCATTCTGAGTATTGATACTCTGGATGTGAAGCAAGTATCACCATTGCTTCCGTAAGTTGACAATACCCTATTGATATCATGTATCTGATATTCTATACAACAGTGCCAATACAACCGAGATATATCTATTGCAAGGCACACAAGATATATCCAAATTCAATGAAAAGAATGCCTATAATACTGTAGATATCATGCTTGCTGTCATCAGATTCACCAATGTGAGTACTGATTTTATTGTCTCGGTGAATGCACCCATCAGATTATCTGCCACAAGCAGTGAACAGGAATCTGTCAATCAGACTCAGAGTGTAGACTTGAACACTGTCAAGAATGAGATCATCCATGTTATCAACCACTTGAATGTCAAAGATTGGTCATTATTTGGCCATGAATAAAGTTAAATGATACAATGTCTGTGCATAAATAGCTAGGATATCTCATTCCAGAGACCTCTAAACTTTATTATGGAATGGATAATTAAGAACATAAGATGCATGATGCACAGTTGGAAATGAATGCCTTGGAGTTAAATATATGTTTATTATTAGTGTTATAAGGTATAGGAGAAAACATTCAATCAAAAAAAAAAAGGGGGGGGAGGGGATACAATACAACTATTGATTACAGATAAAACTAATAATACCATAACACTCACACAAATGGAGATATGGAGTGTGTATGTATATATGTATGTATATATATGTGTATGTGTGTATGTAGGTGTGTATGTATATATATATGTGTGTGTTGTATGTATATATATATATATATAGGTGTTTGTATATATGGGTATGTATATATATGTGCGTATATAGTTATATATATATATATATAGACAATATTACATATTGCTTTAAGTTAATTTTTTCATTGGTACAAATATAGTGCTACTTTTAAAGATAAATGGGTGTCTTCTCACCACTGTCTCTATCATTGTCATTATTTGAAAGACGACTGCCATTGAAGCTCAATTCACTCATACTGTTTGTCATCCCTTTAATAGAATTGGCATTCCTTTGTGCTCTATGAGGTTTGCCTGGTTGTTGTTGCTGTATTTCTTTCTGAATTTTAGTAAATATGCGTTTACCATAAGAAGTATTACGGATAGAGGGCAACAATGGGCGAATACATTCTATTAACTGTAAATTAAGAATTAGTAAAAACCTCATTTTAACCATAAATAGTGATTTGAATTACCTTGCTGCGTTGATCCTGTTCAGCATATTCTAAGCATGTTTGGATTACATAATTTGCATAAGAGTCAAGCAATAGTTTATCCATATTAGGATGATTGGTCAGTCCATTGATCAATAACCTCCTTGTATCTCTTTCTGATACTCTAATACACTGCATACAGAATAGAGTGATTAGATACTCTATTCACGAACTCTATATTATTCCTTCTTACCTTCTCAATAACATTGGAACTGAACTTCTGGATTGAGAGTTCACGCACTGGTTCAATGAATCTACGGATCAGACTATCAGAGTACTTGGCATCACCCAGATCTAATACATATTGTACAACATAGTTTCCATACGGATCTTGAACCAAAGGCAGCGCCTGTTCTGTAATCACTTTTACCAGTTGAGTCTAAAGGTAAACAAATAAGCAAGTTATATTAATTTGTTTACTTGGTTTTCATTTCAATATTACCTTTTGTGAATCAATAGCATAATCTATACAACGTTGTAATACACAACAGCCATGGCGATGCGTGGCTACTTCTGTACAATACTGACTAACAGTATCATAGATGAATTGGTTGTATTCAGGAGACAGCTTCTGTAGACATTTCTGTATGACATGATTACCATTGAGATCTCTAATCAATGCCACTACATTAGGCTGCAATGCTATAATGACTGCTTGTATCTATTCAATGATCTGATATTTAGTCAATGAGCATACAATCTTAACACACATCTCCTTTACCTGTCGCTTGGTGGATAGAAACTCAATCAATCTTTGTACAGCTCGAGTACCATGCATATTCAAACATATCTTAAGAAACTCGGGTGCAATGACCTCCACTGTATTTGTTCTTTGTATATCATCACATTTCTCCAGTAATTTCTGACAGAGATAGTTACCAAATGGATCTGTCATCAGTTCCACAAAGTGAGGATGTATCTCTTGATAGATCATTTCGACATAACAAGCTTCTTCCAGTTTCTTCTGAAGAAATCGACATCCATTCTGATCTTTGCATAGCTCATAGAGTTTCCCTTGATAATCTTCAAGCTGTGCCCCTGAATATTTATTAATATCAGTCTCAGGGTTGACTGTATTGGATGTTCTGCGTTGTTCAGCCTGTGGTTTGGTACCATTGCTGTTGATGACACCCAGGAAAGCGGAAGAGGAGCCGGTATCATATAATAAATTATCGGGTGTATTGGTTATAACAGCACTAGAGAATCTCAAGGGAGTGGAGGGCATGGAGTTTGTGATGGTGGAGGTGGGTGCAAGGAATCCGTTGCTGTAGCCAATCTCGTGTAACATGCTATTGGCAGATGGTTGCATTTGAGATTGACTCAAGAGGGAGGGGATGTGTGAGAAGGGACATTGTTCTTTCAGTGTACAGAACCCATATTTTCTAAAGTGTTGGCATACATCTCTTCCGTTGATATTGCTGCTGGAATGGCGTAAGGTGGGTGGCCTGTATGAACCAAGGGCAGCCGTGTGGAGATCCGAATAAGAGTAAGATGCGGTGAGGCGACTGGTCTTTAACTGGTTTACAGAGAATGGGTCGTATTTCTTATTGAGCATCAGGCTGTTTTCAGGCATGACAGGCCAACCATGAGGGGATCTTCTGATAGAGGGAGGTCCATAGAATGCATCATGTACTTCTTGATGGCCCATGGAGGGACTCATGACAGAATTGGCATCCATGAACTGTGCCCAGCTCTTGCTACGAAGTGACTCGACACTTCTGGTGGAGTTTCTTCGGAGACCTGAGTCCAATTCGATATCAGCGTCAGGAGATGAGAACTGTACGCGAGCAGAGACAAAATGGATTTAATTATATATAAATATGTATAGATTAATTTAATTTATACTTACTAATCCATAAGAAGCTGGGCTGGGTTTGTTATTAGATAACATAGTTGGATTCTTATTAGTGTTCATATTGGTATTTCTACCATGATTGTTATTGTTATTACTACTGTTATTGCCTAGTCCTGTTGTAGTTATATTATACCGGTAGATATTGTTATTATTGTTGGTGTGAAATGTCATTCCTCCATCTAACAGCACATGAGTCACACTGTATATATATATATATATCTTTTTATTCTTTACCTGTGTCATTATCAAAGAACAGACCTGAAGTATAGGGATTGATGTCATGGTTACTGTTGCTATGCATTGATCCAACATCGATACTAAACGAACGAGGTGCTGGTTTCATGAGGAAATCAATGGATGATTCATATGGAAGACCAGTGTCTATCAATCTACGTGAATAATAAGATAGTTCAGTATTGATTTCAGTCAAAATGGGATTTAAGGTGGAGTCATTAAAATGTAAGTAAAATGAATAATACGTGTAATGGTTATAAGTGTCTAAGTAGATAGAATAGAGAATAGAATGGCTATATTATTTTACTTCAATTCATCACTGGAGTTACGACGAGAACCAGGAACTGATCTACTGGCCAAATGCTGATTGTCAAGCGTAGATTCCAGCAATGGTGGGTATTCTTCATGTGTCATTTTGTAGTAATCAAACACTGGCTGCTGTTTATTTGCAATCTGCTTCTCTAGAGTCATGATCATTTACAAGGTGGATAGAGAAATAGAGAGGTATGGACTGTGATAATGGAAGAGAATGACTTTTATGCGTTTTGTGTGTGTGTGTGTATATATATATATATATATGTGTGTGTGTGTATATATATATATATATGTGTGTGTATATATGTGTGGTAAAGAAATAAGAAATAATAATAATCAAAAAGAGGAGACAAATATCTCACTTTATAAACAGTGTATAAATATATCATAAAAAGGGAGGTATTTATCCAGTAGAAGCATACAAAGGATAAATGGATCGGCAGGAACGCATATTTAATAACTTTCTTTTTTCTTACATGTAATGTTCTTATGCAGCCATAACACATACTTCTCTCACTCTATTCTCCTTATATGTTTCTATACTGAACTCATACAAATGATGAGCGTAAATGATGAGGGAGACATTATAACTATGTTTAATTAAGGAAGTAACAGAGTTGAAGGGAGTCAACTTAAGAAGTAGGGAGTGTGTTATGGAAAAGGAAATAAATAAAAGGGGGAATGATAAAGAGAGATGGAAGTGGATGTATATAAATACTATAAATATTACTATATACAGATGTATGTATATTCATGTTATTTATATCATATAAAGTCTATATATACAGTATGTGAGGGAGAACAAAGAAGATAGACCATACACTAGGGGAATAGGAGACAAGGGATTAATATCTATCTATCTATATATATTTATTTGCATGATTTATGGATGAGTGTTCATACTCACGCCTACATTTCAACCACCGCAGTGAATACACCCAAAAGACAATAGGTCTCCTCTTCCATGGCTATAATCATAGAACATCTAGCCATTGCCATAGGAGAAAGGAGAGATCACCATTGTTTATTGACAAATAGGAGCATCTATATAACATTGCATATCATCATCATTCCAACAATTAGAATCCACAGCATCTGTATATCATTTGCAGACTTCTTTTCTTGTTGCATAAGCCACAATAGAAGATATGAACAGGTAGTAAGGTACTCTGTGCTCATGTGACAGTGAATTGTGGAGATGCCCTTCTCTCTAATGTCATGCATGGACCTCCATACCTGTTACCCTTTCTCGAAGGTGTAATCACCCAAGGGATACAGCAATGTCTGTTCCTATGACTACAGCACAAGTGTACTACAATTGAATCCACCTGTTGTACTCAGGTGTAACTCTTGTAATACAATGTATATGTGTAATGTGATAGATGCCAATAACATTCACCATAACAACAGATACAAATAGGTATATGCTATATATACATAATACTCGCTACATCTATTCCAATAAGCTCCATAAGAGAATAACCCTCGCCTAATTAGACTGACCTATATTTACCATGGCAGAGAGGGTGTATTGAAGAGTGCTGTCATGTGAGTCTCATCTTCTGTATTCATAAGTGAATGTCACTGTATCTACACTTCACAGTCATGATACCCAAAGAAGGAGGGGGGGGGATTTTGGGACTACTCGCTCTAATAAAAACTGGATTTAATCCATTTTTTAATTTTTTAATCTGTTTCTTCCCTTTGCCCTATAAAATACAGCTGTTTATCACTATAAAATACACATGGACCAGTCAATACAGTTAGCCAAAGAAGCCTATAGTCATTTAAGAGGCAGTTTCTTCCAAGGAAGAAGCAGATATTATGCTCAGATGGATCAGGAGTCGGAGAATGAAGACGATACGATGTCGCATAGTTTATTTTATTCTATTCATCAACGTAATATTAATGAAGATAGCATACCTCTTACATTATCTAATGCATATTCCGACAGAAGTCAACTACTGTTTGAACAAGAAGACGACGAATACACCAACGAGGACACAGGAAGAGGATCATCGGCTATTAGAGACACTCATTCAGACTATGAAGACAGTCCAGTATGTTTATCCCATTCCTTATTGACTTCTGTTCACTAATTGACTTGTAACAAACAAGAAACCCTCTGCTATCTATTTAGATCAGCCTTCTATTACTCCTGTCTTATATTCTAATCCCAAGGCATTGTCGGAATCACTATTGCCTACCGCAGCATCTGTAAGCTATCCTCTCTTCACTCTCTTATGACTCCCACTGACTGTATTGTTAGATACCTTCCAGTATGAATAAGGTGGATAGGAAGTACAGAGATCCCTTCTTTGCATTCATATATATATTCTGTTTATTATGTTTCTTTCTATCTGGTATTATCGTACTATTCACAACCAAGGTAAAGATAATGAGTGCCTTTATCATGTACTCAACTGATATCATTATCTTACAGAGTAACTCTATAGAGGATTATATCAAAGGATCCACCTTCCAGACAATCAAAAACAGTGCAGGTAAGAAAGTGGTAGAGTGTGTGAGGTGATCCACTTGTTGACTTCCTCTATACTCTAGGCATATTAGCAATCATGATTGCAACGTCATTAGTCATGGGTACACTATGGTTATACATATTAAGGAAGTTCACAAAGGTAATCTATCTATCTACTGATAAGAACCCATTCTAACACTCCCAAGTAGACATTTGTATGGGGTTCCATCCTGTTCATTCCACTCAGTCTGTGTATTGTATTTGTATGGGCATTAATAGAATCACTCCAGAATACAACTATATACGATGGAGGGAAGGAGTCCTCTATGAAAGATACAGGGTAAAAATAGACACTCTCCCATGTATTCACTAATAACACATTCCTTCTAGACTGACCATTATGTCTATTGTCCCATTAATCATGAGTATCGTCTATATAAGGATTATTCAGAGCAATAAGGACAGAATATCCAAGACGATTGCAGTCATAGAGGTCAGTATTGGCTTTATATCTTGTTATCATGACACTCATTTATCGATGTGTGAATAGCTTGCCTGTGATATTATTAGGTGTAATCCCGGTGTCATACTCATATCATTATTCTTCCTGGCCATTTTCATTGTGTTCTCGATTGTATGGATAGTGTTCTTCAATCGATTATGGCTTATAGGCCATTTATCTGATACAGACTCATCAGGTAAACATAGCTCAATCCTTCTATATAACACAGAATAACAGATTCGAACAGGTACTACATGGATAGTTCAGAATTATGCCTATAGTCTAGCTCTATTCTATGTATTCATCTATATGTGGACATCGAAACTACTGATTTATATGCAGAGGTAGAAGAGGAGTCTGATTGGATGAATTCATTGTTTTCTCACCCTTTCCTCTTTATAGATTCACATTATCATCTATTACTGCTCAATGGTATTTCCACCGCAATCAACCCACCACTCTGCCTGAACATCAATGGAGGGTAGCACTCATAAAGGCATGTACAACATCACTAGGAACAATCGCCTTTGCCAGTCTTATATTGAGTGTCATCCAATTCTTCCAATTCATATCTCAATACATGAAGAAGGTACCTATATATACTTTCATGGGGAATACAGTAGGCTGATCTTCATTTATAGTATGTAAAAGCAGCCAGACCCTTTACATCCATTGTCAGTATTATATTAGGGTATATTGAAGCCCTGACCAGTATGTTCAATAACTATACAATCAGTCTGGCTGGTATTACTGGAGAAAACTTCATTTCTGCCGCCAAATCAGCCACCAAGATATTCAGGAGGAATCTGATCTCTGGGTTATTTGGAGGTAAAAGACTGCTGTGGATTTCTTATACATATCCATACTCACCCGTGTCTATAGATATCTTGACTACCATCATACTCTATATTGGAGCTGCAGTGATTGCCCTCTGTTCTGGATTAGGAGTCTATGTTTATGCAACACATAGTCTTCATTCACCTCATGGTGTGATTGTGAGTCTCATTGGAACCCTTATGCCTTGGTACTTATCACAGTTCTTTGCTTATATTATGACCAGCATGTAAGTGATATCTATCTCTGTCTGTCTTGTTTATACTCATTTCATTCTTAGTGTGGATGCCATTTTCCTATGTTATGCTATTGATCTAGATACAGGCATGGTGCATTTAACTGCTGCTCATTCTGCGTTTGCAGGCTATGACTGAAAAGAATAAAATAAAAGTACATTCCTAGTGTCATTCGATTGAGTCACGTGTATGTGATAGGTGACGTCAAATATTTGACTGCCAATCATTTTAGCAATGCAGCATACGCGTACAGTAAACCTATTTATTCCTATATACTTTCTCCCCCCCCCCTTTTTTTTTCTTATATATTTTTATTACTATTATTCTCTTCAAATGGAGTGTCTCTTTGGAATCACTGGAAAGGGATTTACCCTGATTGCTGCCGATACTATTGCAGCACGTAGTATTGTCGTGATGAAGGGAACAGAAGATAAATCTCGTAAATTGAACTCACAAACTGTTATGGTCTATAGTGGTGAACCAGGAGATACCGTCAACTTCGCTGAATATATTCAACGTAATATTAGTCTTTATGGTATCAGAAACGGTATAGAACTTAGTCCCAAGGCAACTGCTAATTTCACCAGAAAAGAGTTGGCTGAATCCCTTCGTAGCAGAGTAAGCTATAAATGACAGGAGGATACTCTCATCTGACTAATGTGACAATAATAATAATAGCATCCATACTCTGTTAACTTGATTATTGGTGGCTATGATGTGAAGAAAGAGAAGCCTGAGTTGTTCTGGGTTGATTATCTTGGGTCAATGGCATCTTTACCCTTCTGTGCACAGGGCTATGGTGCTTATTTCTGCACATCATTAATGGATCGTTATTATAAGGAAGATATGGATGTTGAAAGTGCAAAGAAGCTGTTGATACTGTGCTTTGAAGAACTCAGGCGTAGATTTATAGTGAATATGCCCACATTTAAAGTGCAATTGATTGATAAGGATGGAGTACATGACATTTTAGTACCCTATTAAAGACATAACATACACAAAAGAGGAATTTGGAAAGGGAAACAAGAAGAATGGTTCAAGATGACAATTATTAATATATTCTATATAAATATGTGTGTGTATGTGTGTGTTTATACTATATATTCTATCAATAGGATGCATGATGAGTATTTAAGCGTGCTTGTAGGCTGGACAGTGGTTCATTGTCTGAATCAGTGGATGTGATGTCCTCATACTTAGGTAGGGAAGATGTAGAATAGACAGGCGGGGGGCTGTCTATTCCATTATCATAGTGTGTCTCGGAATTATACTGTAATGTAGATTGATTGACAGTATTGGGTGATAACTGTATTAATGGAAGCAGCCTGTGATTATGATTAGTACTGAATAAGAGATCTGCATTGGCTGAAGCATTCTGATGTACTATCATATCAGTGCTATTCACTTGTCTCTCCCTCTTCTCCCTTCTTCTTGCATGTATATAACACAGCATGACTATGATGGTTCCTGTGATGACAGGTATTAACACTATAAGCCACTGTGTATGCCCATGCTTAGCATGAGATGAAGTCGTCTTTATGGGTCTTTCCATTGAATGATAAAAGTGAGAAAAGACATGAAATGAGGGGATTTTATTGTGAAATGTGCATTCTATGTATATGATATTGGTAAATAGGCTGACACACTTTAACAATGAATGTATTATGAACTGAACTCCCCATACTGTATACCAACTACTACCTCTGCCTTCACCTATACATCAAACAGTACAGTAGCAGGAACATCCTATACATTGGCAGGAATAGTCTTTGCAATGAACTGGGCAATATCCGAAATCTCCTTTTCATTGGCTGAGTGAGCAAGGCCAGGATAGGTGATGAAATTGATGTTGTAACCAAGAGATTTCAATTTGTCATAAGACTTCCTGCCATATGCAGTATTCACAGTAGCATCTGCTTCACCATGACACATCAAGATAGGTGTTTTCTTGTTGGCATCACTTCCCAACTAAGAAGAGAGATTAATATGAGGAATGGGTGGTTATCGTCTTAAATCACTTACTGCAGGGAATTTATTGGCGGTGAATAACCATCCACTACAGCCAATGATTCCACCCAACTTATACTCGGATGTCAAACCTGTCAATAACGACAATGCACATCCTTGGGAAAACCCACCAACAACAATACGGTTAGCAGGAATTCCACTGTCTACTTCTTGACGTATGAATCTATTGGCTATCATTGTATATGAGACATCCACTCAATCAACGTGATCGTTGTCCGTCTAATTACCTATAACAATAGACTCCAGCATGCCTTTTTCATCTTCTACTCTATCTAGACTGTCACTCAAAGAAGTCAAATCAAACCAAGCTGGGATAATGTGTCAATTACATCATCTATCCAATCAGAGTAGATACATTACCAGGCATAGGATATCCTCCATTCAAAGTGATAGGTCTAACAGGTCTAAATGAGGGTATAATCTGGTCAGTCAAAGAAGAGATATCTGGAGGATCTATTTACGCATTAGGCAGAATCCACTTGATGTAAGGAAAGAGAGTAGAGAGCTCATCCGCCAAGAATGACCAACCAGCACCAGTATCTCCTAAACCATGGAACCACAACACAGTGGCTGTCTGTTTAGCCTTTGCAGCGATAACATAAGCAGGGGAAGACATAATGGAGTTGTGTATATATATATTTATATATATAAAAAGAAGAGTGAATTTCTTTATTATTTTTTTAAATATCCCCCAACCCCAGTTGACTGTTGTTATTCCCTTTTACTCTCCACCTTTCAACTATGGCTAAATACTTGAGTCAAGGCAATCTACCTGACTTATTCCAGCAAATAGAAAACTCACCTTCTTGTAAGTACTCATCTACTCTGACAAGCACCTTGTATTCACAGATAGACACAGTACTCACACCAGAAGAGAAACCGGGGTTCATTCAAGCTCTGTTGACTCATATTACCACTGATGGATGGGATGAAGAATGTAAGATGAAAAGCGTGTCGAGTAGTTTATTACTGACATAAATACAGTACAAACAAAGGCATTATCTGCATTGAGAATATTAGGAAGGGATCCTAATGGGTCAGGATCTCTGTTTACAAAACAGGTACACACTTCTTATTGAACACTAAACAACAACAGTAAACTGACTTTGTGGTCACAGGGCATGACTACACTTGTACAAATAGCTGGACTGTCTAGAGAGCATATTACAGATACAATGTCATCCAGAGAAGCCCTCAAATGCATTGCTAACTGTATTTACTTGAAAGAACATGTAAAACCCTATCTGGAAGAGGTAGACATAATAGGCTCAGCATCAAATGTACTGCAGTCGGCTGATCACTTGAGTGTCGATACTCAGTTTCTATTATGCCGTATCCTGTTCTTTATGACTGTCAATAGATATGATCTAGTGACACAGCTGATTGACTCCAATATAGCCTCGTCTATCCAAAAAGTGAGCTGATTTATAACTTATGCCTATTTCACAATTAATTAAACTCACAAGGATAACTTAGATCTTAATGCAGAATATTGCTGTAATAGAAGCATCCAAGACCCAATCTAATGCACTCATCACCCCCGTAACGATCATTAATGAAGCATTAAAACTCCTTTTTAATCTTATGTTAGTAGATTCACGTTCACTAACAAAAGAAGATGAAGAGAATGTGGTGACTGCAGAGAAGTTCAGAGACTGTCTGATGCCCATATTCCACATACTAGTAAAGATACCCTTTGATACTCCACAGCCACTCAGCCCACCCCACTCTCATGCTATTCATGCATTGATGCAATATCCTTATTCAGTAGTAGCCAATGTATGGGAGTCACATAGCCAGGACACAGAATCATTGGGGTCAATAGAATCTGTAGCAGATAGACTGATTCAGTCACTCTACCATGCTATTCAATACCTCATACCTACAGAAGACAGTGATCAGCCAAGACAAGGCACCGCATCTCAACAGGTGGATGCCATTCTTTCTCCTCTTCTGTTGGTATTAAGGGCATTTGCTGAAGGCAGTGAGAAGTTGAGATCTGTTATGGTGGATTCTATGCTTCCTCGTGAAAGGTAAGAACGATAGGGATGGATTATCGAGTATTTTATTAACTCGATTATCAGAGATCGTCTTCAGCCTGTACATAAAGGATTCAGTCTACCTGCATATCTAATACGATTGATGACCTCTACCATGCTACCACAGACAAGAGATGTTGTTGGAGAGACGCTCTTTGTGCTGTGTGACAAAGATGGTATGTATACATAGATAGTCAAGGAGTGAATCATAAACTGATAGTGTCATCCCCCCCAAACAGTACATATGTTTACAGAAGAAGTAGGCTATGGAAATGGAATAGGATATTTAGTCAATAAAGGAATTGCAGTAGATCCGCCCAAAGAGAGCAGAGAGGATGAAGCGGAAAAGGATATCAATCCAATAACAGGTCAATATTTATCTGCAGAAAAAGGACCATCATTAGCCGATATGACAGATGAAGAAAAGGAGAGAGAGGCAGAAAAACTGTTTGTACTATTTGAACGATTGAAGAAAACAGGAATTATTGACGTTGAGAACCCAATTGCCAAGGCAATGCAGGAGGGCAATGGAAGATTTGAAGAGATTGATACCAATTCAGATAGTGAATGATTACAATAAACATATATGTGATGTATGTATGTAGAATAAGTTATTTAATAATAAAGATACTAATAAGTATATAAGTTTGTGTGATTAGTGATATTTCAATACTGGAAGTAGTATGTACTTGTATTTTATGAGTGTTGTTTATCCCCTATTATTCCATCCCTTCTTTTATATATATATATATATATATATATATGTATATGCGTATATTTATACATCTATTTTCCCTCTATTTTTCTTTATTCCCCTCACTCTTCTATTCCATCATTATATATACATATACATCTCCTTATATAAGCATATATAAATATAAATATATACATGTATTTATAATTATATACATGTGTTCTTCTCTCTCTTTCTATCGAATACTCTCTGCCTTTAATTATTAATAGGATCATTCATTCTCAATTGATACCTAGTTAACTGTACTATTATATTACCTAATCTCTTGTACTGCATAAACATTCTCAATTAGATCTTACTTTATGTCAACCGCAACCATCACCACTATTCAACCAAAAGAAGGTCAGAAGTTCTGGCCTCTGAAGAAGTTTGGCCTAAATCATGGTAAATCCACTGAACAATCAAGCACAGGTAAACAATAGAAAAGTAAATTTCAGGTGAATATCTTACTCATCCTATTAAGCAGGTCCAAAGAAATCAAAGAATAAGCGTCTAAGGTGGGTTTATATCTTATTTATTGTTTTGATCATTCACTACATTGGCTCCTTACTCTCCCTTTATCAATCCCCTGATGCTCTTTTCACAACTCATCTGCATAACTGCCCATTTACTTGTTCATTATTAATGCATTCAATCATTTTACATGTATGATTATTGTATTCTTCACCTTACATATATTGTACTCTTTACCTTACATATATTGTACTCTTTACCTTACATATATTATTCTCTTTACCTTACATATATTATCTTCTTACATATATTATCTTCTTACTCTCTATATATATTGACTCTATGTTTACTTTCCTATAGTTCATTACTCTCTAGTCGCCGTCAAGGTAACCCTATAAATCAGCGTGTTACATTCTACAATACCGGGGACTAACCTACCCTAATAGATATACCAGATGATACTTCAAATCAAGAAATGTTATCTTATCCAGCTACAGAGTTAAATCCACAAATGAGAGCATCAATGACTCCAATAAGTAAAAAGCCTGTAAAAGAAACTAGAATGAGAACACTCTCACAGAATGCTACAATCATTCCCAAAATAGAACAACGTCAAAATAACACAACGACCGCCAAACCACCTGCAGTGAATCGTACCAATACAGCTAATTTATGTAACAGCAACCATAACAGACCACACACCACATTGAAAGCAAGAGAATCTCGAAATGGCCGACGTTCTTCAGATGACAAACTGAAATCAACGAGCAGACCCCAATCTCCACCTTCCAAAAGAAACGACTCTCCATCACAACAACCGACTATCATGTTAGAGAGTGTCCAGAGACAGCTACAACAGGAACAAGGAGGAGAAGATACAGAAGATGAGAGAGTGATTGTCCAATACCATGAGACAACCGACAGTACATGTATAACAAGGAAGCATATGTTTTCTAATACCAAGGATACCAATAAGTTAAAGCCCTTAAAGAATGAAGCACAATGTAACACATCGCCTCCACCTTCACCTCCTGCCACTCCAGCAGCTACAGTTACCTTGCTCTCAGATTTTAGTAAAGGCTACGATATTGCAGCAGGCATGATACCTGTGCAAGATGAATCGATCCACTCATCTATGTGCATCACTGATGCACAGAATAATAAATTGGATGATTTTGACAAACAATCAACTCTCAATCAGTGCAACCCTTCATTCTGCAACCAACCTCCCCTTCAACGCATACACAGACTACGCCCAGCTGCTTCTTTTGCCACTCTCCGCCAATTGGCCAACACAAAAAATGCTGCCTGCCATCCGCCTTATCAACCACAGCAACTGATGAAGAAACGACCCACTTCATGCATTGACTGTCACAGCACATCGCCTAATCGATCATTCATGGCTGATGAATTTCTATCTGTCAATAGACCTATATACATAAGAAGAGCAAGTCATGAAGATCATCACATTCACTTCTCTTCGGATAACAGCAGTAATTCACCTCTTGCATCCAGTACTATTGTTAGTAACGGAAGACGTCTCATTCGATCCAACACTGTTCAGCCCATACATAATCTGATCATCAAAGATGGGCAAGGACACCGAATCATCCAATGTGTTGAACTAGATCAGCCTCAACAGATACTCATCAAGAAGAAGAATGATAGTTTCGGCAGTCATGAACCCCTAGTCACTGATATGGCTAATAACAGTGGAATGATAACACCTACTGATCTCGTAGATGAATCATCTATTTTATATGCAGGCAATCAATTTTCAGATGATTACCAGCACTCACGGCATTACCAAACACAAGATATGAATGATACATCATCATCTGATTCAGGTAGTCCAGAACGTGGCAATCATGGGTGTACAAAGAAGGCGAGACGTAAGGATAGTGTTAAATCAGTGAGTAGTGTATGCAGCAATTATACGAATACAACCACACTGAACACCCATTTTCAACATTCTATCAAATGTGAACAATTGAAATATAAACTAGATAACGAAAGACTTATTGTGAAGTCTTTGCAGAAACAGAAAGAAGGTAAGAACTAAAATGAATCCAGTTGACTTATTAACAACCATTCTTCCAGCATGCAACAAAGATATATTGTTCTTGAGTAAGAATACCGATGATCTGATCACAGAGAATGCAGAGTGGAAAAAGAAGTATGAAACTGAAAAGGTAATATTCTCTATGCACACATTAGAAGATACTTGAACTGACAATGGAAGTAGATGAACGGGCAGAAATATCTAGATGATCTAGCCATGACCAAAAAGAAGTTGAATGAGGCTGTAGATAGAATAAGGTAAAATAGATCAATTCTAGCATCTTATCAATGTACTCATCTCAAGCTGATTTATGTAGACATCTCGATAGTCAGAATAAAGTAATGAAGCTGGAACTCGAGCATAAAGAGCAGGAGATTGAGGAATACCAAAAGAAGAAACCACGAATCAAATCACTGGATGGGAACAGAGCAAATGACAGACTGATATCAGCACAGCTTCATCACTCACAGAATCAAGTGCGTCTATTGAAGTCAACGATGGAACAATTCCTGCGAATGGGTGTCTTTAATGATGATCTGAATCTATCACTTTCTAGTATCACATCACCCACAATGTTAGTATTTCTTTTCTCTTCTACCAACAACTATATTAATACTCTTGTATAGTTCAGTCGAATCTGTCGTTTCAGAATTAAGATATGATCGATGTAGAAGAGGTAAACATGTGTTATCAAATGCAGCCAAACCACATACCCTTCAGACGAAAGATGACACGATGAGTACAAACCAATCCAAAGAGGATATCAACAATGACAATAAAGATGCAGCCGAGAAGAAAAAAGAAGAAGATACCGGCAGTCAGGATTTAGATACACAACTAAGAGAATTATTACGAGAGAAAGAAATAGTAAGTAAATAATGTAATCTGATGATAAGAGATAAGCTCATTCCATATGAAAATAAGCTTCAGGCAGAATATAGTAAAGCACCTTCGAGTGGTGGGAATGCCCTAGCGCGCAGAAGAAGAGAGGAGTTGGAAACACGATTAGATGATGTAGATTCACAAATGAGTCGTATCAAACTAAAGATGCGTAATCGTAATATTATCTGATTCTTGTACTTATAATAAAAGTGTATATAAACATGCCAGGTAGATCATTGTCCAGCAGACGATTTGGGTAGATCATTTTGACTAAACTGACCCTTTGTTGCCTCATGTTTATTGCATTTGTAACAATAAGTCCTATTGATTGAGACTGTTACTACATCTGTTTATAGAAGATGAGTACTCTACAATCTATAATAACATATTCCATGCTCATTAAGAACAATCTCCCATTTCCCATGGTGCTACATTAGCTGGTTGGTACTAAAGTTGAATTATAAAGAACGAATATTTTATACACAAGAATATCGACTCAATAAGTGAGTATCTAGACCGTTGATAATAAAAAGGGGGAAGAATTTATTTATTTAACTTGCAGGTATTTGTTCTTGCACAGCAAGTGGAGATGATCTAAAATATACAGAAACGTTTTCTTTGAAATATACTCCAAGAGAAGGAATGAAATGGGGGATGATTAAAGAAGTGATATTAGCGGATTAGAGGAAGTACCAAGAGACCTTGAGGACACCCTTGTCAAGGTCACCAATCTTTTCGAAGGCACTATAATATTATATAATTATTAATATTTCTATTTCAGTATCAGATAATCCTATAATGGTAATTACCCAATAGCAAGATCGAGCTGGTATTTGTCACAAGGGGGACAACCATCCTTGACAGTGACAGTGACACTCTTGCCGTTATCCAAATTAGTGACCTTAATCTTCTCGTCACAGTACTTGCTCTTCTTGCTGAAAGAACCATAGAAGCTACTACTCTGTTATATATAAAATGATTAATAATCTGCAATTCATTGTGTCTGTGTTCAACTTACGAGGGCAACAATGTTATCATTCACAGTATTCCAGTCACCACAAGCACCTTGATTAGGATGGAACCAGGTGGCAGTACCCTTATAAGAGGTGTTGGATTGACCGGAGGCATTCTTGGCAGTTGTCTTGGTGGTCTTCTTGGTGGTCTTCTTGGTGGTCTTCTTGGTGGTCTTGGTGGTCTTCTTGGTGGTCTTCTTGGTGGTAGTCTTCTTGGACTTCTTGGTGCTGCTCTTGTCTTTGTTGCATGATACAGCATCAATATAGCGCAAGGGAAGGTGGAGTTGACGTTTACCATCTTCATGGCCATAGGATACAGGTTTATCAAACCACTTCTTCAATACAACAGTACATTTAGTACCACGGTGGGTGGTTCCATCTACCCTGAAGCTGACTTCATCATTGGAATCGAACTTGATGGTGGTCTTAGCATCACTTGTCTGGGATTTACAGGCACTGTTGGTCGAATCATAGTGACCGCGAAGTCTGATATGGCTGCTGGTTAATTTGACTTTACTTTTTTCGACTTCATAGCCACAGCTCTTGTCAGCGAATACATTGCTAACACATGCAAGAACAACAGCTAAGATACAAGACTGAGTGAACTTCATCTTTTATTATTGAATGGTTGAGGGAGTATATTTTTTCAGGTGGATGCCTGATGAGGAGTAAGAAGTGATAATGTGAGGGTAAAAGAGAGGAATAAGACTTATTGGAGTAATAAGTATTTGATTAAGAGATTACTTTAATCTGAAAAGGGGGTTGAATGAATAAGAAAAGAGAAGAAAATAAACAAAGAAAATCATTGCTTTTTATATATGTCAATTTGTATGGTAATTGACATGTATCCATAGTTACCCGTTAATTTTCATTGAGTAACTTGGTATTGTACCTAACTTAATGCTTAAATAAGACATTTTAATTTATTAAATGTTACATTGTTGAACTGGGAATAGCAGCACCAACCAATAGATTGAAGAGGATACCTAAATCTATTATATATTGGATAGTATTATTAACTAGGTGTACGGATGAAGGTTAATGGGGATCAATACACAGGTATCCTATCTACATGTGAACCTATATGGTATTGGTTATCAACTATGTGCGTATATATGTATAATGCATATACACACATTTATATACGTATGAACACTCTGTACATACATATGGGTACATGTACATCTGTATATACATATGGGTACATGTACATCTGTATATACATATGGGTACATGTACACTTTTATACATACACACACACACACACACACACACACACACACACACACATATATATATATATATATATATATAAATTCTGTACCTGATATCTGTCGATATCCAATTAACCATGGTTACTCATAAACAAGTGAATTTCAAACAGTGCAATGCTCCATCGATATTTTCATTCTATGTCATATAAGGGCATCTCCAATTAAAAAGGGCCAGAAGTTCCTCTTACCTTCTATTATATAAACTCGGATCGGGGGATAAAGAGGGGAATCACTCATTATTTGTCCCGTCCACACTGCGCTCACAATATCCGTTAGCATGTTATTCATGGGGCGGGGTAATGAGTGTATTGGATATTACATAGACATTCAAAGAAAGGGGGTAAATATACTTTCTTATAATTAGATAGTCTCCGGATATGGATCGGATCCAGCCTGTTGATTGCTCTGGTTATATTTCTATTCGATAAGATTGAATACCATTCTTCCATGTCTTCTATTTTCATGTTCATGGGAAGTACTTGAATTGATAGTAGTATCCATTTTTATTGTCTAATTTATATCTAATAATAATTACCATTATCGTCTATTCTGTGCTCTGGTATGAGCTGATTAATTTTTTATTGGGTGTTAGCCCCATTCGTTTTAAGGTTCACTCAGTTACATATCTTATTTTGATCAATTACTGTATGAACTTCTTATATAGGGTTATCACGTTGGATAGTGTGTGTATATACAACACACACATAGTATATGAAGACATGTTCCCAGCTGGTCTGTATTAGATATCCGATATCACTGACTGCAGATATCAACTCATAGGTGATCCTTACCATGTATAGTAATCAGAGGATCAAATGACAAAGTCACTCTGATATTCATTACTGCCACCTCCTCAGCTATAAAATTCATTTCTCCAGGGACGACTAAACTGCGGTGTTGCACTGGGATAAGGGGGAATAGCAATAAGATGGAAAGAAGGTTACATCTTGTAATATCATATTCCATCCGGATATCTGATTGAGTATCAATAGGTGGATGGAATGGTTTAGTGCTGTAGCAAAGGTTTTATTTGATTCGGTCGGTTACAAATAAACAATGAAGAGCTCATATTGTCTGTTATAGGCAATTCCTTCTCTCAATAGCATCTATTTATTGTCTGGGTACATATAACCTGGTATTATTGATAGGTCTCATGCCGAATGAACTCCTTTTAACTTCTGCTTGTATTACCATCACATTTCTCTATTGTAGTGTAATCGGAAAATAGGAATGAAGGCGACAAAAGAGCAAACCTAGATATCCAATTAACATTTGTATGGCGGGAAATGCTACCCAAAGTGGTTGGCTGGCACTTTTCACCTACAGTCACACGAGATGAGTCAACAGCAGAGCACCTTTGTTCATACAGTGGTTATTAGATATCTGAAGAGAAAGATATATGGTATTGGATATATCAGTCCAATAAAGTCTGCTATTGTCTCTTTATTCAAAGGGTGTTATAAACATATATTTAAACATCAGATCATCAGGCATTTCAGCTTTTTTATTCTGATTTCCATGAACAGGCAAATCCGATTAACTGATTAGTGGATTCATTGTAACGTAGCACTTACAGACTCATGGCTTGTAATTATGGCCGTTGGGTATTCAACTAACATATGAAGCTAATATTATTGTATATTAAACACATATAGGAAACTTTTTAATTAGTTAATTAATAATGTTTGTGGTAAGATTATTCACAAGCCATTGATGATCTTCAGTGTAAGAACATGCAGAAAATGTACACATGTAAACACATTCATGATACATACGTAACTACACGTTTTGCACTTTCCACCTTCAGAAATTGATCACGCATATATATCTTTTATTTATCCAAAAACCCATTATTCCATAATATTTACGCCCCAGGGGACAAAGCAAAAAGATCCCATCCTTCAGTGGCAAATCAGATATCTAGGGTTACTTATTCTTTGGAAAGTGGCGTGTTCACAGATAGTCATTGTTCCTAGTAATTACCTTTATTCTCATGACTGAAGAAAAAATAATCATACTGACAGAAAATACAGATATCAGCCCCCCCTCCCTGGGAGCTAATTCTAGAAACCAGTAGTAAGTGCTCATTTCAATCAAGGACAAACATATAAGCAGGAGGTTATAAGCTTACCATCTTCTTTGAAGAAGAACATATTGATCGCCACTATTATTTGACTTTAATATACACAAACCTAAGAGCGAAAGTTAGTTCAATATTACTACTAGATCCATGTGTACATTAAGAAGTGATTTCGTATCTATTCATTTGCCATCTGAGTAAATACATACAGATTCATAAATGGCTGCCTTTATTCTCGGTTGCCCTCTCAAGCTGTTTCTTACTGCTTACAATTTTTGCGCATGTTAAGAAAGAACCGATAGAAAGCACGAACAAGCGATCTTATCCGTAGCTGAATCAGGGCATTGATGGCCTCGAGGACTTATCCGTTCTCCGATTTCTTTGTTAGAAGTCGAAAATACAAATATAGCTTCGCTATGAAATGTGTATTCAGCATTAACCAGTGCATTGAACTGTATGACAGAAAGTAATGGCTACCAAAACGCATAAACTCACATATCACGTATGAGATGTAGGGAGTGGGTAAATAAATGTAAACAAACAGCCATGAATTCTATTTCTTTCCTCTTTCTGTTCACTTTTACATGAAAGAATATACATATGTTGGGAGCCAACAGTGTGGAGTTGGTCAAGTAACCTGTGTTTTATTTAATTAATATAAATGCAGTTGAATAACACGCTATAAGAAAGATATCATTGGAGGTAGTAATGTAATATATGTGTGTGGTATGTAAAGCTATATACATCCTCAGTACACGGTAGGCAGACAGTGTATATACAGTGAATATACTCTGATAATACTACTATTTAACCAACCTACTATTGGTTACTCACCTCTGAAACAATATGGATAAACAGCTACAATGATAAGCGTGAATACACCACTGCATAAAGCGTGACGGTGTAGCATGCAATGTGGCTTATAATTCCCAATCCTTTTTTTTCCCTTCCAGACAAGTCAGTTCAATATCTGGTCAATAGAGTGACATCTTTACTTTTCTATATTGGCTGTCATATTACCAACATAATGTCTTCGCAGGATTCAGCCTCATTTAAGAAGAGCAGATTAATAGGAAGTCTCATTTCACTGCATTTATCTTCTGAACGAACCGTGGAAAGCAACTTCACTTTCGTTTTAGACAGCATTATCACTCATGGTCTGTTTAACGAGAAGGAAGAACCAAATGAGGAATTGTCACTTGCATACAAAAAGTGGGTACAACGCTTGAATTTGTTATTACAGTCCAAGAACCCTACTGTTCGCTATTGTGTTATTTCTCTCATCAAGACTACTTGTAAACAATCACACACTCTTCTGCTGGCTAATGCAAAACAGTGGAGTGCCCAGTTATTAGGTTTCCTAGCAGTAAGTACTCCTCGGTATCAGTAACACCAGAAATCATACTAAACAAATTGGGTTATGCACACTTAGAAAAAAGATCTGCCTCTTATCTACCAAGAGTCGATTGACACTCTCTCCTTCATATTCTCCTATACAGTCAATAAGCCTGAATTACAGAGAGAGATCACCTCCCCCAATCTACCCCGTTTCAACCAGCTATTGATCCAATTAAGCCAGGATGCTGAATTGCTTGTTAGTTTGTTGAATTTATCTGCTTATATAGTATATACTCACATTTCTTTTCACTGTTCTTTAGTATCCCGCCATTACCGCCTTGACACTCAATATGAAGAACTTTCCTACTACTTCCAAGCATGTTGTATCAGACTGTAAGAAGCTCTGTCTATCTTATATGAATGGTAAGAAGATATTGGATGATCAGACACAGAAGGCCATCAATCAGTGCTACATTTCTCTCAACTATACCAGTGGCAAATCCACTATGGCTATTGATTGGAAGAACAATCTGATGCAACTGATAAGCACTGTGAATAAGGATCTCGACACACTATTCAATACTGTGGATGAAGGTATAATTGATTGATCTGTATCAGCCGAAGAACGTGACTGAATCTATATGTTTTCTCTAGAAAATCAGAACACTCAGTTGCCTGCTCCCCTTGAAATGGAAGTCGTTTCCAGTGATTATGTACAAGCATACCCTCATTTACTTAGAAGAATACAACTCATCCAGCAATGTATTTCAGACTATCTTACGTAAGTGACAAGGCCAGCATCCCAACTGTTTACTAACCACCCTATCCATAGTACACCCACATCTCTTGTAGTTGATGTACCTGTGTCTTATTTGATTGATCTTGTCTGTCGTATTTACAATGTGTATGATGGTTCATTGGTAAGTATATTGGGTATGTCAATATAGAATACAGATTAACATCTCTTGTGTGTGTGTATACATAGATGAGAGATTATAAGGATAAGAACGAGTTCATGACTATGATGATGTGTCTGCCTAAACTACATTTGAGTACTAGTAAATTACTATCCAGTTTATTTTATTGGTAAATAGATGAAGGAATATGGCTTCTTTACCAGAATTGACATATTAACAACTCTCTAGTTCAGGTCAACAGTTGGTTGGTTTTGTCAAACTGTTCTCTCAGATATTCCTCAGATTGTTGAATGAATACAAGACAAGAAGAGGATTGAAGATTGCTGTTTATGGTTTAATATCACTCTGTTTAGAGAAGTGTGGCTATGTGTTTGCAGAGATCATCTATAGACCATTGATTTCCAGTGTCATTGAAGATCTCAGAATCATCGAACACAAATCAGCTGGGATTATCATTACTTCCGGGCAGAGCAATAAATCACACAAGAAGAGGAAGACAGAAGTAACCAATTCAGATGCTCTCACAACTAAATTGGTATCAGCTTCACCTACTGATGTTCAAATAAGTGCACTCCAGACACTCCAGAGTTTATATGATGTCTTTGGATTTGCTATGGACATCAGTCAGAGAAGTTCCATTGACAGCTGTATCATCAGTAGATTAATCCAAATGAACCCACCCTCTGATTTGAATAGTGAAGAATTATCCATGGTTAAAGCTGAACTCTACCATTGCTTAATTTCATCAATCACACATCCAATTGAGACACAGGCAAGTGTTCTTCCTCATGCAATGCGTCTATTTGGTGCTGGACTGAATGAACCATCCCACCAGTTACAAATGATCTGCAGGAAGGGCTTATCTATCTGTGATCTCATTGCACATCCCAGATTACCTCCTGTCCAACGGGCCATTCCCAAGATGTCTTCTACTGTCATTTTCGCTCAAGAATCTATGGACATCGATAGCACTCATGAGACAGTATTGGACAATGGTATCAATAGCACACAATCAAATGTGACAGATACACGGTTAAGTCAGGAGAAGGAGACACATTCTATTGTAGAGAGTGGAGATAAGGTAGTTCGAGTTGAAGACAAAACACAGACTATTATAGAGAGCACGATTCATACTGTTCAGGTCGAAGATATAACACAGGGTGGTGTGGGTAAAATTGCTGAGGATAGGATACAGGATAGTGTGAATGAAACTGCCGAGGATAAGACACAGACTGATGTAGATAAGTCTGCCGAAGTGGAAACTATGGATCAATCTGCCGAGGTGGAAAGTGTGAATCATACTGCCGACAAGACACAGCCTACTATGACTACATCAACCGAGGCACCTATACTGAAAGAAACATTAAGAAAAGAACCAACTGTAGAAAAAATAGACTTAGAAAAGATGCATGTAAATGATATCATAACCGCTTATGCTGGTGCAGATGTACCTATTCCTGTTACTTTATTGTCTAATGAATATGTGAAGTCACCACCCACTTCTTTCTCTGTTGCCAATAATACAGACAAGGTTGATAAGACGATGATTACATCTGACATAGAGACTGTAACTATAGAAACAGAGATCCACCATCATAGTGTCACTGATATGGACGCAAGTTCAAACAGTCAGTCAATGGACTTGTCAAGCTTAGAAAAAATGAAGGACACTGTAGATAAAGTTAGAGAGAACATTGTAGATAAAGAACAGACAAGCGATCATGATGATCTCAATATGGATGACTTGATTGATATGGCAGGTCCAGATAGTGATGATGAGGAATTGTAATAAGTTGAAGAGGATGATATTTTACCCATTAATAGCCAATAAAAACCCATTATGTAAACAAGATATTTAATTTTTTTTCATCCAATGGCCTCTATTTTTTTGTATTATTCCCATCCATTTCCCCTGGTTAGCCCCTTTTCTGTCAATCAAATCTAACCCTCACTTGAAATTGACTGATTTCAGATACTCCAACATATGTTACAAGTCATTTTAAGCTCTATTACCAAGCCAGAGGAACTCGCTGCCTTATATAAATACAAGTTCGCACCCAAGTCTGACGCCCAATTGCGACTTAATCAGACTTTGGCTAAAGATGAAGCCAAGAAACGCTGTTACGAGTTTCTGAATATGGTAAAGAATAGCGTATGATTATCTTGTGTTCTGCTTTAACGTTTATCACTTATCTGAAATAGACATCAAGAAGTTTTGCTGCTGTCATTATGGAATTAGATGATGAGCTGAGGGATGCTGTAAGTGACCATGGATACCGCCCCCCACCCCTTATGTCACTTGTATCTATGTAAACCATAAATCTTATTGTTCTGTTTCAGATCTGTTTATTTTATCTTGTATTACGTGGATTGGATACTATTGAGGATGATATGACATTGGATTTGGACAGAAAAGTAGAGTTATTGAGAAGTTTCCATGAAGTTATCTACAAAGAAGGCTGGACATTCAATGAGAGTAGGTTGTACAAAGGGTACTTATGTTGGCAGATGACTGACTCTGTTTCTTTTAGATGGTCCTAACGAAAAGGACCGTGAACTGTTGGTTCATTTCGATGTAGTTATCAACGAATTCAACCGACTAAAGCCTGAATTCAGACAAGTCATTGCTAATATTACTGATCTAATGGGAAATGGTATGGCTGATTATGCAGTGGGTGAGCATCGTCAGAATACAGCAATTGCCACCATCAAGGATTTCGATCTCTATTGTCATTATGTTGCTGGGTTAGTGGGCCATGGTCTGTCGGACCTCTTCGCTGCATCGGGTCTTGAATCCAGTGAGCTCGCCGAGGATAAAGCACTGTCCAATTCAATGGGCTTATTCTTACAGAAGACTAACATCATTCGTGATTATCGTGAGGATCTGGATGAAGGACGTCAATTCTGGCCTCAGGAGATATGGGGTAAATATGTCACCAACTTCAGTGATTTCACCAAGCCAGAGTATGAAGTCCAGGTAAAGTAACATCATTGATAGCTTGAAAATGTCCATCTATTTACTGTCATCATCTGTAGGCCAGGCAATGCATAAATGATATGGTGCTGAATGTGTTGAATGATGTTCCTAAAGTGCTTACTTATCTGTCCAAGTTAAGGAACCAGTCGGTATTCAATTTCTGTGCTATTCCTCAAGTCATGGCTATTGCTACTCTTTCCCTGGTATTCAACAACCTTGATGTGTACCAACGTAATATAAAGATTCGTAAGGGTGAAGCGGTTCATTTGATCATGGAAAGTACCAGCATGGACAATGTGATCAGCATCTTCAGACGCTATGTGTTTGATATCTCCAGAAGAAATGACCCCAAGGATCCCAAATTCATGGAGATCTCAATGTCTATCAGCAGAGTAAGTACAGGGATTGAGTGAGATAGGCTAGGGCTCAAGACTTATATTATTTATTAGATTGAACAATGGATTGTTGCCAATTATAAGCCTTCTCCTAATGCCATTGCCAGATCATCACAACCAAACTACTTCTTACCAATGCTCATAGGATTCATAGGCATCCTTCTTTTTAATTATTTCAAGAGTGGTTAAATACCCTTTCCCAATTCACAATAACATATCAAACCTGATATTTCTATTCAATAAGTAACAATAATATAGTAATAAACGAAACAAATATAATATAATGCGAACATGTATAGTGAAAATGGAATCTATTGTTGTGTATATCATTTCCCTGCTAGGCAGTTAGGATGCATGAAGTTTGAAGTATTGTGTCAAGTTCTCATACACCAAAAATGTTATGCATGTACCTGGCAATACTCTAATCAGATTAGGTGCTAATCCCTTATAGAATCCACCATATCCTTCCGACAGAACAATCTTTCTGCCACAATCCACTACACCCTTATATGGATCTGATGTTGCATGATTCTATTTCCGATTGTTCCCATTAGTGATTAAACAATGGCTATATAATATTCTCATCGTTTTACCTGTAGTCTACTCTTCAATACTTGGTATGGATATGTGATAATTGTGGCAGTGGTTTTGGAGATAGCCGCCATCACTAAATATTCAGACTGACTTAGATGTGCATTGTGTTCATCTGTGGCTTCAATTCCTTGTCTGTGCCTTAATTCGTTCCTTTTCTTCTTCATTTCTTCATAGACCATGAACTGGACAGCACCATGAGATACTCCAAATAAAGCAGGAATAATACCCCTGTACAGACCTCTGATACCCTCATCAATATACAATCTTCTCAGTCCATTCAGTAACCCTTTGTATGCATCTGGTGTATTTTTTGTAGTGGTACACATCCTTGTCTTTACTACCCATAATGGATTGGACATGAGGGCAGTCAATGCACCTAATGATAAGCACATGAATTGTTAAAGAAAGGGGAATCGATCGTCTATAAGGATTTACCTGCTTCGGCTGATGCAGTCAAATGTTGTACTGGAGATAGTGTTCCCTTCTCATCTACTTTCATATACTTCTTAAGGAGACTGTACCTGCATAAACAAGTCAGGATGAGTAAATGTCAATAACTAGGAAGACGAGATAACTCATCCATTGAACGTGTCATTATCTCATCATGTAAATAATATCAATGTACCATCCAAAATAGAATCCCCAGCTAACGGTTGCTCCAGCCATATTGGGTGATATTCCTCTGTAGAGACCTCTCCATACACCTTCTCCCGATAAGATAGCTTTGAAAGCTCTTACTGTACCACCCAATATAGGTCTCTTTTTGGAATGAAGGGCAGAATCCACTACAGATAGAGAGGGTTGGAGTTGGTAATCTCTAATGACTAATATATATATATATATATATTCTCTAACCTTGAAAACGAATCTTTATGAGATCGAGTGGATGGAGTAATGCTGTTGACACCATGCCAGCACCAAAACCAGCCAATACTTGGTCCTGTCAAAGATAAAGAGTTGCACGTGTCAGGATATCATAATAGATGTTTCCATAGTAACTGTTTCTACTCACTGTATGTGGTGACCCTGTGAATGAGCGAGCTGTCATGGATAATGGATTGAATATAAACAAACAACAAAAGTCAATTTTTATTTACCCCATTCTACACACTTTCGGGATACATCTAGTTTTAAAACGCAGATCGAGCTTCCTTCTCGGTATGAACTGAACATCTCTATCTGAAGGGGGTTAGTATTCCAGTTTCTACCCTGCCATTGTTCACTTATGAGGGTAACAGAAGAAGAGTAGAGCCTCTATGCCTAGAATAACTGAGTGTTCTTGTGTCCATCAACATAGTGTCACTGGAATAGGCTAGGCCAATATATCAAAGAAGTACTCCCCAATATATAATAGATGAAAGGTGAGAACAGTCTTTCAGCATCCCTTTCTATAAGCCCATACATCATTACATCGAGAGAGATATAAACAGAATTTATCAGCCAACATAATCATATTTTAGAACATATATTGTAGATATGATTGATATAGTCTTATCAAGATGATTGTCTCACACACCTGCTTATTTCGTGCACACAGGTTATTGTTATTATTGGCTATAGTTCTGTCAAATACATATACTGAAATAGCTCTCTTTGGTTAATAACAATATCATATACAGCTATACTAAGTAAATGTCGTATTAGTGTTTATATCATGGCTCCTCTATGAGTAAATATGTACATATTTCTATTCTTAGATTGAAGATGAGCAGTGGTGTCACTATAGAAAGTAGAGAAGGAATCACAGATGACAGAGGTTATCATCGAATAGAACAGAGTTGATACACTCAGGATGTGAGCCCCAGTTTGAATCATGAATAAACGCGTAACATGCTTTATATAAAAAATAACTGAAACGATAAGTATATATTCCAACTACTCTGAATTCCTTGGAGGATAATTCTTGGCACGATAGGATACTTGTTCCATTTCTATAAAGTACATGCGATACATCAGAGGAATATTATTGTTCTTTCTGAGCTACCTAGAGAAATCTGATTGGCCTCAGAAACAAATTCAGCGCAGATCACCCCCCAAGGGCCCACAATGCTTCTCTCCATACTCAAGATAGTTCCATAGCCAACCAGAAATTCATTATTATACAGAGAATATATATATATATATATTTAGAATATTTACATCCAATGAGAATGAGACATATGATGAATGGCCTACATTTATCGACTATAGTTATATACATAAAAGAGGGTGAAAATAAGAAACATGTAAGTGTGAGTGATAAAGGGATATGTAATAGGATATGTGATGGTGTGGATGTGGGAGTGTGTGAGTGCGTATATAGAATGATCTACTGGTACAGAATGTTTGAAAGGGTAAAATAATCGGAATAGATGGTCATAATGATGATGGGTCTATTTACCATATACATACAACATACGTATATATAAACATAGAAATCAAATAGAGGGAGTGCTATCCATTTGTTATCAACAGTTGATATGGAAGATGGTAGAACTGTAGAAAAACATTTAACATAGAATATTCTCGAGATTCATATTTCTATCTATGTTGTTCGAGGAAGTCACTGGCGAGATTTCCTTTGATCCAATAACGATCCTTGGGAGTGTTTGCTTCTTTTCCAAGCCGAGAACATCAATTGGTTTAAGACTATTAGGAATGGATGGGTGGTGATTGTGATTTCTCATGTCAGGAGACATTGTATTACTACGAGTATCCATGACAGTATCCATAGTATCCATAGTATCCATAGAAGTATCCATGACATCCGAGTCACTGATGGTGAGTGTGGGTACTGCCTTCTCATTCATATTGGATGTGGATGATGTTGGAGATGCAGATGGTGTGGACCAGTTATCTTCCAATTCCTCATAGTTCGTAACTTTCTTTGTAGATGTTTCTCTTTGTTCTTTCTCGGGCGATGCGGGTGTCGATAATTCAGTTTCAGAGGGGTTCCTTTGTATACTTGCTTGTAGTACACTTTCATTCTCAGTTCTATTTGTATTTCCATCCAAGTCTTCCACTGTCTTCTTGAGGTACACAATATAGTCAATGGCACTCTGTAGAATGGTCATTTTATGAAGGTTTTCTCGATCAGAACATGATGGGATCAATTGTTTCAGTTGTAGTATTTTATCATTGATCTTCTCTCTTCTTCTTCTTTCAATAGCACTGTGGGATACTTTTCTGGCTTGTTCCCTCTGGTCCGCAGTGGATGGGCTTAGAGAAGGAGTAGTGGGTGCTGTGATGGGTGAATATGGATTTGGACTCACACTGCCCGGATGTATTGGTGTTGGATGTAGCTGAGGAGACAGTTGCATAGGATAAGGAAAGAATGGGAACGAAGTGGCCATTGCAGAAGGAGATGATCCTGGAGGAGTAGGATTAGTAATAGGCGATTTAGGAAGAATACGTTGAGCAGAAGAAGGGGCGGAATCCGTGGTGGAATTGGTGGTGTTTGTGGGTGATAGGCTGGGAGACAGAGGTGAGTGACTGAGAGAAAGGAAGTAGGGTGGTTGAGCATATACTGGGTAATAAGAAGGGAGTAAATGAGTACGTGGATATGTCATTAGTGGAGGAGGTAGAGCAGATATTGTGGGTGCAGCTGATATCTTGATAGGTATCTCATTGTTCTCCTTTGACATTGATCTCTTCCTTCTCTTAGTGGGAGGCATGTTAATAATGTTAAGAGAAGAGGTAATGACTACCATGAATCATCTAATCAAGATAAAAGTATTTAATTATACTAAAAAGAAGAGAAGGAAGGGAAGGGAAGGAAAGCAGAGAAGTATAATAATTAGAGTATGGGGGGTAGAAGGTACTAAATGTGGCAGAGAATAACAAGCAGATGCCATCATTGGTCTAAAATAGGGGGGAACAGCACATGCGGGTAATGAGGAGTCACTGTAGAAAATGAGGAAGCGTGTATAAAAATTATCCTAACTCAATAGAAATAATTGTCTGATTATGGAATCACATCAACATTACCAATAGGTGGCATGTAAAGAGAACACGTGTAATTGTGATTGGCCGACTTCAATGTCACGTTTGACTTATTCTGCAAACGATTCCCCCACATTAATACTCATGTTATCAAATGATATGTCACTGTATAGAACATGATGGATGGTAAGTTATTCAACAAGGCGTATAGAGTGTTTATTGACAGTAATTTTGATAGGAGAATATATTATGTCGATCATTCAAATGGGTGAGTGGGTGACCAAGTGTGTATGCACTTCTGATAAACATTGGGTATGTAGGTGATAAATATTTCCTGTTATTCGGTATAATGAACAAGGGAGGCCCACCCAAAACTCCCCCGCTCAGGCGGAATTATAATTCTCAGTAGAGAACTCATCCCACCTGGAGTGTATGTTCCAAAGGAGATATTATGTATTCAGAAGTGGGTCTACATAGTTATCATCCTTCAATTATATGCTATTTTTAGTAATATGTCTTGGCATAGAGACACTGTCTTCTGCTTATAACATGCTGTTCATATCATACACGGTAAACAATGTGCATATCATTATACTTTTTATTCTATTCTGTATAACTTCATGATTTTACCACTCTAGTTTCCTGTGTTCATCCTTGCACTTATTACTATCAATAGAACATGCATTTATTGTCATAAATCCTCTGCCACCTCGACCTCCTTTCTCCAAGGCAAATTCCCAGTAGTGAATGCGACACATCATTGTGGGTCCAATTTCAGGTGGGTAGTCAGTCTCATTCACTTTACCGTGGCAGGATAAGTCTGCTCCTGCATGTGGACAATATCTGTCTGTTGAGTATTGTTTACCAGTAGAGAGTGTCACTATTATCCTCTCATCGTCCTCAGGATCTACTACAATGGTCGCCTTATCCTCTTCTTCTTGAAAGATAAAAGAGTATTCTGATAGTTCGACAATATCAGTATTACTATGTTGTGTTTCTTCAACAAGTTCCTTTGCATGTGCAGTATTCTTGTTAGATTCCATACTTTTCATCTCTACAGGTGCAGCATTCTTGTTAGATTCCACATTATCTGAAGTGGCTGTATATTTGACATAGCCGGAAGAGCTCTTGTTAGTATCGGATTGTGATGATTCCTCTATGGTGTTATTACACTGATCTACTCTCTTATACTTTATCGTGGGTACAAACATGTAAATAACGAGGGGATGATGAACCAATCAAACAATGGATAGAATCATTTTTATATTATTTCAATGACTGCAATTGTTCTCTGATAGGCTTATTCATCATGAGTAAGGGAATTACACACACCTAGTCTTATTACACAGTTATACTACAAGCATTATCACGCATTTATTATTTACATCATTCTTATAGGCTTTATTGGTTATTATAATAAGGATCTTCAATACGACGATAACATGCAAGGTATTTATCCCCCTTGTTTCGTTCCACCTTTTTACCTTCTTCTGTAGCAGTACGTACATGCTCCACACAAGGGTCTGCCTCCTATAATAAACAGATTTAGTCTATGGCTGTATAAATAATGCATATCTACATACACATTCTTCATCTGTCAATCTCTCGAATAAAGGGTGGTTGTCTAAATGTTTAACCATCCATAAATGCAGATCCTTAACATCAGTAATTGTATAGAGAATACCACCCACACGAAGAGCATAAGCATATTCAGCCAGGAGAGTAGGACTATCGAAGTATGTGTCAATAATGCATCATGTGTATTCCTCCATCCCCTCTTTACCTGATAATTCTAGCCTTGTGTTTTCTTTGTTTGAAGTGTGGATCAGGGAATAAGAAGAATATTTTTGATAGCTGTGCCTTCTCAAAGAAGTTGGGGAGGAATTTCATTGCATTCATACGCATAATGGATACATTTTGATACTTTCCAGGTTGCTGTACTCGAAGTGCTTTTATCCTTTCATACACGTAATCCTCTACTTTGGTACGGATCTCCATACCCAATAATAACTTATCAGGAAATAAGGGTGCCAATGCAATCAATAATCCACCATAACCACATCCAATATCAGCAAATTCCACTTTCTTCTGCACTTCACCCTCCTTTGCTGGATAGAACTCGGGATAGTGGCGAGTCCAGTCCATCAATTTAGGCTCTGTAGGGCTGTTTAATAAGTGTTCAGTTCAGTGTGTCTGTTAGTTGTTATGATATATTAGATAATTTACTATTCTAACTGATGGTCAGAGAAGGGATTGGCATGGGCACGTTGACGATAGAAACGTTTCTATTGTATATATATATTAATTAAGAGTGCACATATTTTCCTTGCCCTGTTTTTATCTATTTACTCTGGGAAGTTTGGCTTCGATTTCTGACATAGTAAGTTATAGAGGGAAGGTGGAGGAATACTGTCAATCTCACGACTTTTGATTTTTTCATCTTCTAAGCCACAGTCAATACACATGACATCCAATCAGAACCATCTGAATACTAGTAGTAACCAGATGATATCCTATGAGTACTTCACTTTTATTTGGTTGACGTTTGATTGATTCTTGATGAATGATTGTACAAATGCTATAATAACTAGATTTTTCTTCAGATCATGATTGATACAGGCTCACCAACAATCTGTACCAATTACTGATATCGCGTTACATATATATAGTATAGCACTCCAAGGCTAGATTCTGCTTTCAATCCCCAGCATAGCTAGTTTTCATCAATCATGTGATCCTTGTTCATACTCTAACCTATTTATCCACTCAATAAATCAACAAACCTGACTGATTTCTTGATTGTGATGCTGATGTATATAAATACACCATGATTTATTTTAGGGTAAGAGCACCCCTTTTAAGATTAGGTATGGTATCATAAAAGTTGAAAAATAAGATAACGCATATCATCCATTTTTGGGCCTGAACAGAATCATTGCCTCAGCCATTACTTTAAACAATAAAAGTCCTTCTTGTTAGCCAAGTAAGAATTATACACGAATGAACTTTGACTTTGGCACTTGGGTCATATAGTATTAGACTACAATATGCGATGATTCGAGTCCTACAAACGATTGCTATTGTTGGGAGTTGCCCCTTTGAATCGAACACAAGAAAGAGACACTTTGAATCTGTTCATTTTCACCTTGCTACCATTTTCACTCTGATGTCCCAATTTAATTTGGAAATGACCAATTTATTTTTCATTGGCTCAACTTGGTTTCGTCGGCTGTAATAAGTACTCCGAGTATTCGATAAGTGTTTATTCCATGTGACCCACCTCAATAAATAGGTCGAGTTCCTCCCCCCTTCTGCGTCTCTTTTCTTCTCATCAATCTACACTACAATGTCTGATAATCAAGAAGAAGCTGATGTCTTTATTAACTCTGACAAAGGAGGTAAGGCTGTTTATGGGTGGTGAAAACTGCTGTCTAAATACTTATGCTCAGATGAACATAAAACGGTTACTGCTGAGGAAATGATTGAATTGATGGAGTCATTTAATCTGGATAACACGGAGCAAGAGCTTAATGAACTACTGGAGGCAGCAAAGAATGGAGAAAGTATTGATCGTGATGAATTAATGGCTGTTATTGCCAAGTTGTTAGAAGATGATCAACACTTGGAAGAGTTGAATGAATCTATCGAAACCGTACAGTTTGATTTTAGAGAATAATTGATGGTGCTATTGTTTGTCCATGGCTTAATAGATTTTATATACTTATAAACAAATATCATCGAAAATATATTCCCCCTTGGATACTATGTATTCCATTGTTACCATAGTGATAATAAAGATATTTACATTCTTTTGATATATATATATATATATATATTGATAAGTGTTCTGATATATCGGATGGTTTAAAAAGGATAATAAATAGTCATCCATTTATGGAAGAGACACATGGAAACAAGGCTTATTATTGTCCTGTCCCCCTTCTCGGATAAAACCATCACTATGGTAACCTGACATTGCCATGGATAACAATCTCCATGGTGATTTGATACAGTTTTGGATGACCATAGATACTTGTCTACAACATGGATTGACGTTCAAATAAAAAAAAATAGGATTACACGGGGAGATGAAATGAGAGAGCGAGTCCTACCTTGTATGGAAACAAACCACTAATCAACCCTGAATTGCATCTTTTATTCATGACTTTATGACCGGCAATTTAAACTCTTCTGTCACACCTTTCAACTTTCCCAGTGAACGTATTGTCCTAGCTTGTGTGTTTACAACTCTATTCAGAAGATATCTCCTATGCCCTGATTATACTCTGATCATATTTGATAGAATGTCATTCTTGGTCATTTTTCAGTGATAGAAATTCCTTATTTTGCTCAGTAGGAATAGCCCATGATTTCATAAATGGACATTTGTAGTACTGAATCCCCAGGCTAAATTGTGAATGATAGGCATTCACCTAGGCTGAACGGAGCTTTAAATACATGTTGTATGGTGGGAAAACATACGTTACTAACCTTCAGTACTTGCCTTCAAGTAGATAATCCAAGAGAAAGCAAAAGATAATAAATAAAATGACCTTTTTATAGAGATAGAAATAAATAAAAAAGCAGTCAGGCTTTAAGGAGTAGACGGTCATATGGCACTATGAAACTTAGAGTTTTACCAGTTTTTGCCAGTGATTTTGGGAAAAAGAAATAAATACTAATCAAAATAGGCATCAATACTATTGGTAATCTGTATATATCTTGATGAGAAAAATAGAGTACGTTGGTAATTAACCATTCTTATCATTAGGAATAGACAGGATGTACTGTCTATTATAACACTATACTATAATGATCACCGTATTGCGAACCATGGTTAATTCTTACCAGGAAAAATTAATGTACTTAACTTAAGTGTTACTCTTATAACGATAATTTTATCATTGAGTTAGCCTCAATTACATTAACCATTGACTGTCCTTGGGTAATTCTACTGCTACAGAATTAACATTTTCCTGATAACTGTTGACTGCTCTCATTCGTCATTCTGTTCCTGATTCTGACCTCAGGTACTCTGATTTTGTTTTCTCGTCAACCTGGTGCACATAGACTACTTGGATTTCATGTTTTTACCTTGGATATTCATGAGCAGGTCATTGTAATATGTAGACAATAAACAGAGACAAGGTAGGTGTTAGATGCTTTACAGGCTAGGATAATTAGTATAGATAGCTTTATTGTAAGGAATACGTATGATAATAAACTGAAGGGCTCACTAATAGATAAGACTAAGTGTATTTATATGTTATAGCTAATCTAAGAATGTGTATGATGGTAGTTGTGGGGTGTAACAATAGAATGTGAATGGGGAGTGGATTTAGAATAGCTAATGTGAACGCCGGAACTTAAATAAAGCTTACTGGAATGGTAATTGTCAATTATGCAATTAGGTAAGCATGGTCAGGATCAATGGTGTGTCTCTAGTCATTACGGTCATCCGCCTTCGCACTCCGGAAGAAGTAACATTTTTCCCACTATTACCAAAAAGGTCATGAAATGGATTCGCAGTAGAAAGATTATTCTTCAGCCTTTTCTCCTTGCTCTCACAAAACCAGCCCCACGTATCAACAGTACTAGAATGGAAGATGACCCACTTGATCTATCATCCTTTCTAAAGATCTATCTCATCCCTCCATCAATTGTATCTTGTAATTCTTCTCTAGTTCTGCTATTCCTCCCTCGACGTGGGCCAATCAGTCAATACAAGAATCTTATTCCATCACCTCCCATCACCACATCTCCTTCGCAAGCAGAATCATGGATATCCTTTTGGAAACTTCAAATCCCCTTACCCGCTCGTACTATCTGGTATCCTGCTTTGCATGGAAAGATACCAACTCGTAAGATATGGGCAACAGACAGACGATGGATGGGTATTAAGTGCTTTAGGAACAATAGATATATGAATAGGATAAGATATTTATTAAGAATACGTTTAATAACAAAGTAAAGAGCCATCTAATTGGATCTATGAGAGTGTATTTATATTCAGTTGCTAGTCCATAGAATGAGAATTGGGAGTATATGTTATTTGGAATGAGGCCATCTTGGCATCCGGAATGTGGGCTTAGGGAATGTTGATTAAGGAATACGGATTTAGGGTTTAATATTCAATGTCAGCACCAAGGGTACATTCTGGTCATTACACAACTAGATCTTTACTACACAAAATGAATCCGACCATATTTCCTACTGATAACTGCCCCCGTTGTTCCAATAACCCTTTGTCGAATACCGAATCAATTACTCACTTTCTTTTTACATGTCCATCTTCCGTTACAGTTTGGGTAGCTCTATATTCTGAATATGTATCTCCCAATATTACAACTGTTCAACTACAATATCTTCTGGACAAGCTGCTTCATATAAGTGGTAACCATCCTCGTCTTTTTACTTCCATCTCTTGCGGCTTACAAGCCATTTGGCTATCCCATTGGAATGCAGTTTTTCAGAACAGACCATTCGAAACTACAGCTGTAATCAATTTGACTTTCAAGCTGTCTCACACTCTCTTATCCGAACTTTTAACCCCAGATTAGCATGTTCTATTCTATCTTCTTTGTTCTTTATTTTATATTCTATATACCCAGTCCCTTTCTCCACTCATTTTGACGTTTAAGTGACTTATTTAAATAAAACCAGAGACTTTCTCCCCTACAAACCAAAAAAAAAAAGATTCGTCACTACATCATTTGTAAGATCCAGGAATAGAACGGCAAGGATACAGGAGGGTATTAGCTGCTTTCGGTCTAGAGACAGGCTATAGATTATACAGATGTTTATTGATATATCTTACGAATAATTAAAAGCCAAAGAGCTAATGATATTAGATGAGAACTGATATTGATACTAGTGAAGTCTCAAAGGAATGTCGAGGGAATGTCAGTGGGAATGTAATAATAATAATGATTAAATTAAGGGTGTGTAATGATTCGGACAGGAGCAAAGCAGAGGGGTACTAAGTGCTTCACAAAAGAACAGGTGACAGGTTTAGAGATAGGGTGTATACTAATGATAATTAAGGTAAAGAGATAAAAGAGATAAAGAAGTTCGAGCTATTTGTATAATACAAAAGAAGTGAAGAATGTCAATAGTAAGATGAGGTATTATGCATAAGGAGATAATTTTATAGGAATGACTTAATTAATCTAATGAACCTGACATTCTTCAGGGACAAGTCTTCAGAATGTGATTATGTATGAGTACTGACAGGGTGCAGGAATGTAATAATTAAGGGTCTATGATTAAGGGTGTAACTGGATCATTCCATTATTGTGCAGATATGCTTAAAAAAATAACAAAAACAACAAGTATATACAATTAAAGGTGTTGTATGTTTTTATTAACCTCCTTTTCATAATGGGAGCAAAGTACAGGGTATTTATATAGGAAATCATCTAGCTATCACTATGCTACAACTAAGTGCTTTTTACGAGGTCAAAATTTCAGGATTTCCTGCTTTTTTAAAAAATCAACCAATCATATTGCAGTAAATAGGGATCATCTAATGAAAATATTCGAAATGGTCCAAATATTTTTTTAAAGCCTTCATACGGTTAAGACAGTTACCTTAAGTGCGTATTTAAAGTATCAACAGTAGAGTGCTAATATTCATTGATATAATCAAGTATAAGTTTCATGATTTTCATTGTATTTTAATCAAAAGCTGAAATTATGTGAGGAAGTTCTTATTCTGAGTTTGAACATATAAAAATTATTATTGGTAATTTTTATTATCTCTTTTCCCCCTTTACATTCATCATAATCCGAATGCAGAACACTCATCTTGTAGTATTTATACAGTATAAAGAGCCCAAATCTACACTTGACTAGTTGGAAACATCCCAGAATACAAGTATATGTTAAGACAAGGTAATATTTATTCGATACTTAGAGTAGTATTTTATTGATATTTTATAGATAAGATATTTGACCAATGCTATTGGAAAGGTCATTGTTGAATAGATAATATGGGGATATTACTCTGTATGAAGTCTGTCTCAATGAACCTGCACTTTCAGGCTTCTTCACCAATCCAACTTGATTAATAATATCACTGATATTGATAACAGCATATGCTGGTGTTTCATCGGGTCCGAACACACTGATCATTGGAATATGTGGGTTGTATAGGCAAGTTCCGGTTGTCTTTGGTAATTCAACAAGGGCAAGATGTCTTTCAACATCATCATATGTGTGGGTGAAAAAAAACAATGTCGTTCCAATGAATGTATAGAGCCTGGAGAGATTGCGATTGATATGAATTTAAAATGGTTAACATATGGACAAGTACATCATTCTATCTCTTACTTTATGGCCAATGACTGGAACATTAAGTAGTGATTGCCACGACGATATTGGTTTTGGTAATGGCAGTTATAAGCAGCAGAAGAGTAAAGAGTATTTTTGATTAAGGCATGACCAACAATAGTTATTGCTGGACTGAGTGGATTGTAAGTGGTTTGATTACTTGGTAATATTGATCCTTTTTTAGTGGGATCTGATCGATATTGATCTGGATACAGATCTCAGTTTCTCTACCCAGCCCCTGCCCAGAAACAAAGGCCAAGACAAAGCGTGGTAAGACATGTATAACCAGTAAACATTCTTCTAATCAAGTCAATTGAGTCCATAAGAAAAACAATTGACATGTTTTTCCCTTTCTTTACCTTTATTCCTCTTCCTTCTTTCTCATTCCTTTTCTTTTTGTGAGTAAGTAGACATCTCAAACAATACGAGTCTCCCTGCTGGTTTGTTTACTATAGTGTTTGTTAACCTTTCTTACAAGTGTACTCATAGAACATCTAGATGGTCCATTGTTCAAAAAACTCTTCATTAGCCATCCTAAAGAACATGTGGAATCATCTGTCAAGTCCTTGTCGCTTATTCAAACAAGACAAGGAAACATATAAATACAACAATCATCTCCAGAGATCAAACGGGGTCTTATCTGAAATAACATACTTTTATTATTATCTTTACTCTCACAATAAATACTAGTCTCAAAAAGTATTCCATTATCTATTTCATACATTTCTACACTTAATCAAACCCCATTCTATCTCATGTCCCACTCAGGATTCCCTACTAGGTAATCATTTTGTGTATTTGATAGAGTAGTTGTATTAATGTTGGTGATTTTAGGATCGTGGATGAGGGCTTTTGACATTAAATCTGTTCCAGGACGCAACAACTATAGAAACTCATTTAAAATCGAAGCCTGAACGAAACCTGAACGGAACCGAAACACCCTGGGAAACTTGTGACTTTTTAACATTTAGGGTGATGCCAAAGCGAATTTGAGTCGGCGACAATAGCACATTTATAAAATAGGAAAACGAACTTTGGGGGTGGAGTCGCTGTACTTGCTTCATGATGTTAAAATCTCAGAGTGCGTCTGCACTCCTACCGGCTATTTTGAAGATTTCTTTCCTCATTCAAACACTTCTGGAAGAATGGCATTGAATCCTTAATCCATCCTTCACAATCTTTTTTTGTTACTTTTCCAGTCGATTCAGATATAAGATTTGTGAGACGATTATCTGTCATCAATGGCGTTCTTCTAACACCAGCTTTTACCTTTGACCAATATTCCTCGATTGGATTCAAAAAAGGAAAATATGGTGGCAAATACATGCACTTATGCCCTCGTTCTTCGATCAATGCTTTGATTTTACTTTTGGCTTATGGATAGGTGCATTATCCAAATCAATGTACTGCTCCTTTATATTATTTTTTATCTAGTGTATCCATTGCGTTGTTTAGATAAGCCAAAAAGTGCTCACCTTGTCCCAACTTTGCCATGTATTTTTTTCTTCCTTACCATCTACCCTTCTTTTTTTAGAAGAAGCTGATTCTGGTTTTTAACTCCAATATGTATGATTCCTGCTTGAGAAATTACAACTGAAATTGTAAATGTTACACCTCCAGTTGGTACAGTGCCCTTTGCAGGTGTGCCTTTTAATGAACGGCCGTGGTTTCTGTATGCAAATTGACACCTGCTTCATCGATAAAAACACATTTCTTATCAAAATCCATATCTGCATCACCCTTACATTGTTCAACAATCGCTATTACTCTGTCAGAATTTCTTGCTGCTGGTATTTTTTCAAGTTTCTTCAACGTGATGTTATGCTTATGTACTAAATGTTTGTGGATGGCAGAAATAGAGATTTTCAAACCCTCAAATTTCTCACAGAGTTTTACCTCTAACTCATCTACTATAGCAGTGGTATTATTCTACTAGTAATTTAGAATACTCCTCATCTTCCATATTATCGTCAGATGAAGTGTCCCTATCGTTATCTGAAATCAGTAATGTATTCACTAACAATCTGCTTGTTTGTTCTAATATTTAAAATAAATAATAGAAAGAGGGAGTCGAAACCTTTATTACTAAGCAATGCAAAACTATTTTTACCTTGACGTACCTAGTCTTGTCAGCGCAAATTAATCTTTATCTCGCAATCCTATTCAAACAACAGGTGAACGCTTCCTAGAGTGATGTGACTGTTATTCTCTATAGGGGAAACCCTTTTTTCTCTCTTTAATTCTCCTTTGTGTTTTCTTCCCCTTTTACCCTATATCATGACATATCAGACACCAATAGTAATATATTCCAATAACAATAAAAGTATTATACTAGTGCTTATTATTATTATTTTACTTCTCTTCACATAGAAAAGAATTAGACAGAATGGTGAATAAAGAATATTTACTGAAAGCTGTGAGGAAATAACACTAAATAGACTTGTTATTACAGGTACATTGGTAGACATCAACTCTGGTCTGGTATTCAAGAAGAAGAAGAAACCAGAACAAGACACAGTATGTATATTAGTCTGTCTATGATCACTTGTATTAACCCCCTTCAAAAGTTAAGTATAGCTGAATCACAGTATTTGTCACCAGAGAAACCCTTGATCCATCGACAGTCTATACGACAAGCATACAATCCACCAAGTGAGGACTCATGGCGGATCAATTCTTATTTACAGAGTCCAGAGCAAGAAGATGAAATCAGAAGTGTAGCCAGTAATATCAAGCTCAGTAGTAAGATATATATATATATATACGCTCACACAATATGTAAATGTACTCACTTTTCAATTGGGTAGCTAAACCACCTTCCTCTGTTCCACCTCCTGACTTATATAAGATGATTGATCCCACATTACCCGATGTTATTCGTATGAGGCAACTATTGATATGGTTGGGGAAACTAGAACTGGAGAAGGACATGACATATCCGATAGCTGATAGAGAACTAGGGCGAGCGAGGAAGATTGCCTATAAAGTGAAGCAGAAATTCCTGCAGAAATTGGCCAATAATGAAATCAATATGTCATGGTTTTCTCGACCCAATGTAAGCGATGTAGCAAGAAAGAAACCAAATCTAGTGAATGAAAAGAGAGCAGCACGATTAAAGGAATTACAGTCAATACTTGAAGAGTAAACTAATCAGAAACGAAATACAATATCAATTCAACTAACTAGTTTTATAGTTTAAAGAAGGAAGAGAATGAATGGGACAATGAAATGGATGAAATATACTCCTTACATGCATCTGTTCTGGACGGACGTCAACGGCATATCGAGAATGGACTGGATAAGCCTGGACATTATATTCAATACCTGAGTGAAGAAGATCAGGAAATATACAACAGTCTATTGACTAGTGAAGATAACACACCAGACTATTCACTGACTGATCTAGACATGGATCTATCACGGCTACAACAGACATCAAACACATTGGATAAATATGTGGAGAAGAGTGGGAAATATGCTGATACGCTCTTACGCCAATTAGGCAAGAAGGTACATGAGAGATCATCGATTGTGCCATCACAAACAACTATACCCTATCCTACAGAAGACAAAGAGAGCATTCTGAAGAAGGAAGAGAATGAGTACATGCTTGATATACTGAGGCTGCTATCAAGGCGGAGAGAAGAATAATATATGCTACTGTATGTTTAATAATATATAAACACATGGATCTATTTATATTATGTGTAATTATAGAGTGTGTATATGTATTTTATGTATAAATGGGTGGTACAAATGGCATTAGAGTTGAATAAACCCAAATTCAATGGATATATTGATCGCAAGGCAGATCATGTAGATGCCTATCATCCACCACCCTAATTGCTTTGTGATGCGATAACCATTCATATTTACCAGTATGAGTGTACTGAGAAGAACGAGTATAAGCCCAATGGATGATATAACTATAGTAGGTGCAATCACTATCGGATAGGATTTCCCTGATTTCCATGTTTGGTAGAATGAAGATACACCTACACCCAACACCATATCTAATGATATACATATTAGATAATGAAAAAAAAATGATTCTATCTACACAGCTTACTCAGTAATGGACCAGCATAACAGGCAGATATTGCCATTGTAGGGAATCCCATCTATTTCAGCAGGATACAGTCAGAAAACAAGAGTATAGATAGTAACTAGATTTACCTTTGCAATAGATGTATTAGACACAAAATCACCTATACTGTTACCCTGTAATATATCCAATTTAGTATTTATTCTCCTTCCGGTCATCCATAATTTACCAATGCAAAGACAGTCAATCCCATGATACCCTCACTAATACCATAGATAAGGCCAAGAGCCTAATATTCGTATTTAGCAAATAATACCCAACATCTCTCTCTTTATTTACCTGTAACAATCCAACAACTTCATTAGCCAACAAGAAGATCCAGTTCAACGCCACAAAGAACCCAATGAATGAAACCAGCCAAAACCAGCTTGGTGGTTCATCTTTCTTTGTCTTCTTGATAACAAAGAGAGATAGAGCAATACCGATCACCATGAACACATAGATTACAGGGAATGAAATGATTTCATTGGCTATTTAAAGATGTTCATTGTCCAGTTTCTAAAGTAATATCCCCATCTTTTCCTCTTTTTGTAACATACCTGCAAACACAGAACATATGAAGGCTGTACTTGTAATGCATTGAATGGCCAATAAATTTTTATTCCAGCCATTTCCTGCTTCCATGTTATGCAAAGATAACTTATCTGATACAATCTCGTTCTCAAAATTAGGCACGGACAAGTATTTCTTTGTTAAGTGAGGTTCATCTTCAAGCACTTCATCCTCTATTTGTACTGACTCTGTATCAGCAACAGGTAAGGTCGTAGTGAAAATAACCATCAGAGGTACGGCCAAGATAGCACTGAATTTAGCCAGTAATGTCTTTTCTTCCCAATTCTGAAGAGTAGAAAAGAACGATTCATTTAACTCATTCAGGGTAGTCCTCCATAATGAATGAGGCGAGGAACAGTTGGTGTATTCAGTTCCTGGTTCATGAAATACAGGTCGCTGGGATAGGTCATCGGCCATGTTTGCTTGAACAGTCAAATGCGTTTCGAATGAATGTGAAGGACTGATACGATCAAAGTTTTGTTGTGCAGAATAAAATGACTCTGCTTCTGAGTAAAGACTGGGAGGTACCAAACTATTGTTACTGTGACCTCGAGTATGATTTCGACTGTGATTCTTGGGTGTGGTCCAGCCATCAATAGGTGTAGGTGGAAACAGCTCATTTGATCCGAGTGTCATCGTTAATCTGATCTCTGGAATATTCATTTCAGATGTTTGTCGAGACATTGAGAGAGAAGAACCGGGAGCTGAATCGATATGAATAGAAGGTTGATCGTGAATAGGGGATTGATGAATAGAGAGGTAGGTGAAATAGTCACTTCCTGATCCACTGTTCTCTGGGCTCTTGGGTTGCAGGTAGTTGCTACCGGTAAGCAATACTTGATCTGTCATGGTGGATGCTCTTTGTCTTCCCTTTTTATCTTGTATTCCATTGTCTGATCGATTGTAATAATGTGGGAGTTGGAAAGGGTAACCGTCTATTTGCCATGTAGGTGGAGGCATAGATGTCTGTCTTCTTCTTCCATTGGGTGATATACTATAGGACCTATTCTCCCTCATCATAGAATTCACTTGATCTTGGAACTAGTGTTTGAATTTAAGTTATTATAAATATATCCTCTTTTCTCTCTCTCTCTCTCTCTCTCTCTCTTTTCTTTTACCTCTATTGCTCCGAAAACAGATGTTCGGATACCCTTTCTTGGGGTCATGGGTGGTCGATAGAGTCTGGTGGAAATCGATCCAGATGTGCTCGGTGATCTTGGGATTGCCTCGAAATAGACAGAGGGACGGGACGAATTGGCCGATAATGGACGGGTTGGTCTTCCTGTATGTTGTTGAGTATAATCAGATATATTAGAATGAATGGAGAACCCTCTGACCGGTATATTAAGCTTGGGTGGCTTTATTCCTAAAAGAAAAAACGATGAGAAAAACTTTTATTTTAATTTACCATAAGAATGGATGAGGAGTTATTCCTTTCTCTTACCTCCTCGAGAAATTAGGCAAGAAGTCTCATCGTATGTATTTTCTGTTGATAACTTCTGATCTGTTTTGATGGATGGTTTATGATAGACTCCAAAGGCGACTACAAATACATAACTAAAGTAGTAACAAATGAGAAGGATGCTGTGATACCATTCTATTCTCTGTTGATATATGATCCACATAATAATCATAACTGCACCTGCCAAATACGTACCATCACGCCTGAATGTGATGGCCTCTGATTTGAACGGTTTGATGATACCCATGCAGCCTGATACGATAGCTACAATAAAGAATGCGGCACCTATGAGTTCTCCTATAGCCAATGATCCTGCATTGGACTCCATTGCTCTAATTGATAAATTTGTGAGTAGATGATATATAAGGGCATCTATTTTGGTGTATTACGTGAATGTACTGAACAGATCCGGGCTTCCATTGCCCAAGGCAAGTACAGTGACACCAGCCTAAATAAGACCATGATTCAACATTGAAAGGCACTTGTAACAAAAATAATATCAAATCGATCTGTATATCAACATACCATGCTCTCAGATAACTGTAGTTTCTTTGAAATAGTTTGTAAGTTGGGACCTGCATAAGAAATTAATTAAGCGCATATGAAACCTAGAATGCATCTGATGATTGCATATTTATGAAATTCCTTACAAAAGAAGTCAGAGGCCACCACACTGATAGCACCAAACAGGATAAGAAGGCCCGATAACTGAGGGGTAGAGTATGAGTCGAGATAATGACTGTAGATTCTATTTGAAATAAGCAACTTACAAGTATGACTGTAGATAATGGTTTCCATAGTCCAGAGCAGTAGTATAGTTCTAAATAGAATAAACTGAATCCATCACAATGAGACTGTACATAGCCACATTGATCGACCTGAAGATGGATATCGATACAGTCCTAAATAGAAACAGGGTCAGCATATATGCACCCAATTGAATTCAATAAGTATCACATACACCTTCATTCAATGTATCCAGGTTGGGGTGATATAATGACCGCAGACTGGTCTGTCTCATTGTGAAGGATATGCCGATAAGCAATATGAGAAGAGTACAGCCTAGGAAATAATAGACTCGGGATAGATTGGATTTCATAATGAACAAATAATAAGAAGAATAAAGAGAAGAAGAAGAGGAAAGAAATCAGTTCAGACTTGCTATTTAAGGAGCTCTAAAAAGGGCACATATCGATATATGCTTATTACATGATACATATAAAAAGGGGAGGAAAAGAACTTTTAATAGGGGTTACTCACTCTGGTCTGTACCATTACACAGTGTCCTTGTAATACATAGTATCATCTATTTGACAGTTACGTATGTTTGCATTGGGAAAATAACTAGAGGCTTCTTGAACTGATGTTCAAAATCCAATGTTGTGGGCAAGATAAGAAAGAAAAAAAAAGAGCAGCCATAACAAAAACTCTCTAATTAATCACTCCTACTTATTGTTTCCTTCATTTCTTTGTTTCTTTTTTATTTCAAATATTTATGTATGTAAAGAAAAAGATGATACAATTTAGAACTGCATGTTGTGAGGGAATTGCCCCTTGCTGAGGCTGAAACTAGACTTCAAGTAAGAGACGAGAATAGCATCCTTCTTGGCAGCAGCAATGATAGCATTGTCAATAGTCTTCTGGGTAGAGACCTTGGATTCAGCTAAGGGTGCCTTCTTCTAATGTTATTTATAGATATGTGAGTTCCCTTTTTCTCCTTATAGATCCACAACTCTCATTCTTACCTTATCAGCACCTTCGAGGAAAGCCTTTTCGGTCTTGGCAGCCTTCTTGAAGTAAGCATCGTTGATAGAATCAGTCTAAAGAAAAAGAACGTATCACTATCTATATTCAAAACATCTGCCTTTCATTCACTCTTTTTACCTTGACAGCAGAAATATCAAGTTTGGTGGAGGTGGCAATAACATAAGCTTGATTGACACGTCTGATGGGGACACCATTGACCTTGAAGGGACCAGTAACGAGTAAGAGACCGCTTTCTAATTGCTTCAAGAAGACAACACGCTTTCCACGATAACGACCGGCTAAGAGAATCAAAACAGTACCGGGAGTGATAGTCTTACGGAGAGGAGTGATGCTTTGGGCCTTGCGACTGACCTTAGGCTGGGGAACATCTTCGGCAGGGTAGAAGCGAGAAGCCTTTTGGGCAGGAATGGTACGCTTACCACCATTCTTTCCACCTTTAACATCAACAACCTTGAAGGCGGGAGTAGTCTTGGCAGCAGCAGCAGTTTTGGTGTGCTTACGCTTGTACAAGACCTTCTTGGAGTATGAAGATGAACGGCTGTAAAGGTTTACACCAGGGGCGAGAACGGAATTTCTAGGAGCGTGAGCCATTGTTCTTCTCAATTTAAACACCTAAAAGAGTTGTGATTCCATAATAAAAGAAAGCTATTTAATAAATCACAGTAGAGAGATTTTCTATGATTGAAAGCAGAAAGAAAGAAATGACCATTTCCCATTGAGTGTTTGCTGGGTGTTGATGACACAAACAAAAAAAAATATATTGGAGAAGTCCATTTTTGATGATCTGTTTTCCATCCATCCATCTAATCACTGCATCCATCTAATGTACGTCCATTTCTTTCTCTCTGCTAGTCAAGATCATTGTTATGCTATTTGATATATACCTAATAGGCCGGGAAAAAGAAAGAGAAATGGAATACGAATGGTAAATCGTCTTTCCAGTAGTAGGCGCAATTTTGAATTTTTTGAACATTTTCCATTTATTCAGTCTGTCCAATCCAGTTCAGGCTAAGCTGGAGTGTAAAAAGTAAATTTGTAAACTCTCCAATCTATGTGAGTACACTCTCCAATCTATGTGAATACACTCTCCAATCTATGTGAATACACTCTCCAATCTATGTGAGTACACTCTCCAATCTATGTGAGTATACTCCTCAGCCTATATACACACAATAGATATATAATACGGAGGTATGAATAAAGTACGATTACTATTATGTCAAGAGTCTCCTGTGATATTTAAGATTACAAGGAGTTCATTGAGATATGAACTAGCAATGAAGCAGATAATGTTATATTCATTGAGTGCATGATCAGGGTTATTTGATTTAATCCTGCCATTCATATTCATGTAATGCATATGAAATATAAAAGGGATTAATCATATTTAATAATAGGTTGACATAGTGTTGATTATGTATTATGCCATACATAATCATCAACATTCATAAGGATACTAACTGCAGAAGGTGACTCCATAGGTTATGTACAATCCGGTTGTTTGCCCCCTGACCTTTTTTTATGTTGACATTTTATCCATAAATACGCGTGCATTACTGTCTTTATGCTACATCAATTTTATTAAATTTTATTTTTATTTGTTACTTGTTACTACATTGGGGGTAGATTAGCGTCTAGTCTAGGCAATATATCCCAAAGCTTCACCCATCTTGATCTTCTGTCCTTCTGTCACATTAAACTTGAATCCAATAGGGGCCTCAAATACTAGCACAACAGTAGATCCAAGATAGAATCCACCCATCTCATCACCATACTGAAGAGGCTTTCCTCCTAATCTCTTACTAGCAGACTTATAGGTGACTTCTGTATAAGTGCCTAAAGGAAGATCCTCTTTGCGATTGGTCTTTAGTGCTTCATCAAAGTTAATCTTGATGGATCCTACGTTGGTAGCGCCCACAGGAATCATTGAAAAGAAACCATGCTTCCATTTACCCAATAAGGCAACACGCTCATTCAGAACAAAGAGGTTCTGTAAGAGCTTAACAAAGTAGGGAGAGACAGAAAAGAGTTCACCTGGAATATTGATGGGATAAATACAATATTATTATAGTTCTGAGTAAGATCAACTTACCAGCAAAGTGTCTTCTTGTTTCTACTACCCAGTTAGTGGGTGAGTGGAATCGATGGTAGTCTCCAGGAGCAAGATAAACAACACAGAAAAACAATGAGTTTCCTGGTTTCACCACATGATCTTTGATATGAGCATCCACATCAGCCAACTTGGCCAATGCTTTCTCTTCTTGGGGATCCGCTTTACTGTCATCCGATCTGGAGAGGCCATCAGGTCCAACAGTGGATTCAGTCTTTGAACTGTTTCCTTCAGCCAACATATCATCCAAGGAATATTCAATACCATTCACATTAGCAAAATCCTCCTCGTCCACTACATGGCTGGCACCAAATACAGCATGGTCCACAGGAGAAGATGGTCTATTATCATTACCCAGTAAAGCATCGAGGTTGTAGGAAACACCCTTAATCTGTTCAATCTGCTTTCCCTGGACAATACCATAATGCAATACTTTACCATCAGAGGGTGAGACTAAGGGAGCATCAGCTATAGGTCTTACACCCTCTTTCAGTTCACGATAGAAGAAAGCTGATAGGTTGGGGTATGAATAAAGATCTGGGTTCTTCATCTCATCCAAGTTACACCCGAATACCCAACTATAGAGTCTATATCCATAAGGACGTAAATAGACCGGGATAGTCAATGAATTGAAAGCACCCCATAAACGAGAGATGGATCTTAAAGGTAGAGCAGCAGCTACATGTACCTATCATATATATATATATATATATATACATATGAGCATATTTGAACTGACATTGTGTGTCTATCGTATTCACCTGCCAAGGGCCACTTGCAACATATTTAGGTCGCTCTTCCTCGCTCTTGCTCTTCTGCTGAATATGACGATACTGAATAACAGCTATGACACTCAAACCAAGTGCTATGGGAATAGGGTACCATTTGGTCTCGGTATTATTCCAACTTTCTGCTAATTTGCCTAGATGAAGTCTGTCAATAAACTCTCTTTTTGCATAAATGGGGAATGGATAGTTACTGAATAAGGGTTTCTGTTGTGGCTGCAGATGCCTTAAATGAGTAGAATGATGGAATGAAGAACAAGGTATGAGTTTCATAGTTATTCTTCTTCTCTGTGCTTTAATATTCAATAGATTCCTTTGTATTGTTAAACTATTCATTATGACATACAGTATGAAATGGAAGAGGAGGGGAGAAGAGGAAGGAAAAAAAACCAGGCTCTGACAAGGTGGAAAAAAAAAGATTTTTTTTTTTCATTACTGTTTATTCAATGGCAGCATGTCTATCAAATACATGCACTGGGCATGAAGTACATGATGATCCTAGGCTGCTCTGGCATACACATGAATATGTCTTACTCACAGTGGAAAGAAATCTTGTATAAGTGACAGTTGAAGCCCATGATTGCATCTGTTTGTTTTGCCTTGGATAGCCATTCACTCTTGTTGAGTACATAATCGTCATCTTCGGATCAAATACACTTATCTCCTTTTGATGCTACTACCTTTTTTACACATAAATCAAGAGTATGGTTACCTCAATCCTCTTTACTGTTTGATCCGTAATAGAATTTGTTCAATTTTCAGCTAAAATAGATAGAGTGGGCTCTTCATATAGGGCTAATCTTTGATTAGTACCTGATATGGTTAACTTCCATGATATGGAATGGAGAACAGTCGGTCATCTACCTAGCTTTTTGCACCTTCCTCTAATTCATCATGATGACTTTGGAATAGACACAATGAATATCACTTCTTGTGTACCTATTGTATCCATCCCGGGTACCACATATATGGCAATAATCACATAACTAAGATCTTATCTCATTAAGCTCAAAGTAGGCTTCTATCGTACTCGTCTGGAAAGATAATGAATATCGGTAATCATCCAGAGAAAAGACTATAAAAATACTACACCCTTTACCTGGTCTGATTACTATCTATTTTATTACAGTACATATACTCCAACTACCAACCTGGCTATGGGGTACTTGGAATATTCCCTTACCAACAATGTACAAGGTGTTAGTAAAGCCTGGGTTGTATCTCATTCAGCGGTCACATTAGTTCCTCTGTTCCTGTTCGTGCTACTGGACCCCCCATCCTTTCTACTCCTGCTCGATTCATTTCTTCGGAGATAGCCCAAGTGTCGAATGTTGCTGCCTAAAATGAATATTGTCGAGGAAACTCACATTGAACAAAACTGTAAGTTTGATGATAAATATTCCAAACCAATCGTACGTCGTTCTAACAGTATTTTTATACCTGTTCCTATAAAGAACGAAAAGTGCTCGGCCCTGGCGGATTGTGCAGGTGAAATCCGCATAATGATCTTTTGAATGTTATCATTACTTGTTCTCGCGTAGGCTACATCCAACTAGTTCACCTTAAGAGCTTGTTCCCGAGATGGATACTATAATATTGAACATTATTTTGAAGTTTTTGACTTTTATACATTGAAAAACCTACCTATTTATGGCTTTAGCTACTGTGTCCATGATATGTAATCTATCCGTGTCAGGATTGATTGCTTTTTGATTTGATAATACTCCATTCTATCCTATTGATCCTGACCATACGACATGGCAGGATACTTTTCTTTCCTTAAAATGACAGGGTAAGAAACTTTCGTCATTCTCACCTCTAAACTAATGCCTGGTGTCATTGCTCACATAAATGTCCATATCCCGGTATTACAGGCACAACGAAATGTTATCTCAGGACATTTGGCTTGAACCCTTCCTTTTTCGAAAACCCCCTTTTGCATTCATTTTTTTGGGCTTTGTGTAGAAGTTATCCAATCATAGCACACTGAATGATACAGCCAATTAAAGAAGACCACCTTTGTTTGTTTGATTCGCATTGGCTGGGCAACTTATTATTAAGGTGAGTGGTAATTAATTGTCATTTTTCTATCTGATTCTTCTCCTCTTCATAGACCATCATACCAACTATGCTTCGTTTTGCATTGTGTGTTATTGGTATTTATGTGTGCTTCCTAACATGGGGTGTAGTTCAAGAACGAGTCACAACAACGACCTATGGAGATATTGAAGCACCCAAGAAATTTAGATTTTTTATTGTGTTGAATCTCATCCAATCAGTCATTGCCACTGTAGTTGCTTATGTCTATCTCAAAGGATGTGGCCGTTCACTCAATATCAAAGAAACACCCCGTAGTCTCTACTTGAAGTATATTCAAGTGGCCATATTCAACTGTAGTGGATCACCCTTTGGATATGCTGCACTCAAACACATTGATTATCCCACGATGATATTGGGTAAATCATGTAAACTCATTCCTGTCCTGTTCATGAATGTACTGGTCTATCGTCGCAGATTCCCTTTGCATAAATATGTGTGTGTTGGACTGGTCACTCTCGGTGTATCCATGTTTATGTTGTATCAGACTGCCAATCCCGCCAAGAAGGGTCCTGCCTCCAGTTCCATGTGGGGATTATTCTTGTTATCTATGAACCTGGCTATAGATGGACTGACTAATGCCACGCAGGATCAAATATTTGGGAAATACAACCATTTGGTGAGTGGGCAGCATATGATGTTCTATATGAACTTGTTTGGTTCACTCATTCTCAGCTCCTATTTACTCTTACACCCCTTCAATGATGAGTTACAACAAGCATTGTCGTTTTTCCAGGATCATCCAGCTGTGATCAGAGATGTGTTCTTGTTTGGTTTCTGTGGTGCACTTGGACAATGCTTTATATTCTATACACTTCAACACTATGGAAGTCTCCGCTTGGTTACGGTCACTGTCACCCGTAAGTTGTTTACTATGTTATTAAGTGTATTCTGGTTCAGTCATACACTGTCTGGCGGTCAATGGAGTGGAGTGGCCTTGGTGTTCTCTGGTAAGTTGAAAATTGGTAAGATGAGGAATGGTGTGCTAAAATGTATTCTATTATTAGCCATTGGTATCGAAGCATACATTGGTAAGAAACAGAAGTTATCAAAGAAGATTGTAATGGATGAGAATGTTGATATAAAAGGAGTAGTTAACAAGAAAGATTAGACATGAGGAATATCTCCTTAGTATACCCATTTACACTTTATCATAATAAATCCACTTCACTGATTCACGTTATGGAGTAGTCAAAGTAGTGCTGATTGACAATGTGTGTATGGGAAAGAAGGGGCAGGGGGGCTAATGAGATTCGTGGGATCAACCATGACTACATTAGTGGCATGAAGGTGTTGAAAACGAGTTGATCATGCGCTATGTGAGTATGATGGACCCAGTGTATTCACAAATGGTTGAATGTGACATTCATATGATGAATCCTCATACGAATTTATGATAGAAATAGCACAGTCAATCAATGATAGATTGATTAGATGACGCTTCATAGAACAATGCACATACATCATATGCATGTGTAATGAGGAGGATGTAATTAGATAAAGAGAAGTAAATCTTTATTGTGTTAGAAGATGATGCTGTAATAATGCTTGGTTGATATTCGATAAAGTGATCTAATTTCATCAAATGTCAATGATTATCCTATATTTATCATGACACCCGGTTTACCTTTCTGTTGTTGATATTGTCTCTCAAACTAACCATGGCAGCTTCTCTGAATAGATTATCCAATTCTGCACCTATTTAAGAGGTCAATTGGGTGTATAGCCTATTCACACATGTATTCATTACCTGACCAAGAGTGTGTTCTGTCGACTACACTTGATATTTCATGTTCAGTGAGATCAATGGGCATTTTTGAACTGATACCTTTGATGATCTCATATCGTTGCTATTAATAAGATGTAAGTAAGTAGGGAGATACTGGTTTACCTGAATGATTCTATACCTTGTCATTGGGTAAGGGTATATATATGTGCTCATCAAATCGACCTGGTCTCAGAACTGCTGGATCGATGGCCTCTATCCGACTGGTAGCTGTGTAAAGTAAAGAAGGATTGAGTGTCAGTGTGCATAATTACTCAGAATAAAATGAATACCTGCTATGATCAACAAATCGATCGTATTGTCCTTTGACTGTTTAGTCAATAGACCATCCATCTCTGATAGAGAAACGTTAGTGCTACCCTCACTGTTATTAGCCTGTCATTTTATTGTACCTGTTAAGAAACTAGTAACGATACGATCAGCAGTGTTTTCTGATGAATGGCTCGTCCCTCTTTTGGGCAATAACATGTCAATCTATTTTGTACATGATATTAATATCACTCATCAAAGATGGTTCATCATAAGGCGTATATTACTTGATCAATAAATAAGATACAGGGAGAATTGGATCTTGCCAGTGCAAATAGCTTGGCAATTCCTTTTTCCGATTCACCCACTATCTTGGATCTGATCTGGGATGATTCCACCAGCATATAATTGATGCCTACTTCAGATGCCAGAGCAGAGCAGAGCATTGTTTTGCCTACACCTGTAGGTCCGTGTAATAATATACCCTTGGGAGGAGATATTCCCAGCTGGATGTACTTATCTGGGTGTTGAAATGGCTGTATGACAGATATCTAATGAAATGGATGTTAATCTACTGCACGAGAAATGGACTGATATACAATTACTTTGATCTCATGTATAATATCATTTATACCATAAATATCATTGAATGTGATATTGGGTAGCTATATTAGAATGGCTGAGTCTATATATATACCATGGTGATTTACTCTATTCAGTGGTTACCTTGGTTACAAATTCATTTAAATTAGAAGGCTTAATTGATTTCAAGGCATTTGTGAAATGATGCAGACTCAAATGATCCTGATTGTCTTCCTTTATCAATTGAAATATGACCTCTGAACATAAACTCTGTAAATCACTGGGTACATAACCATGTGTTATAGTGGATATATAGGACAATAGAGAGTGTTTATCATGGTCTGATCTGAATGGAAGACCTTTTGATATAATGAATATACTCACACACACACACAGAGATAATGAAATAGGACTTACTTTTAGATAGAATAGTAAGTATCGCCAGTCGTTGTTCAGGTGACTTCACTTCCAATGCTTGAATGTGATCCAATCTGCCTGATCTGAGGAAACAACTATCGATAGACTGCAGTCTACTGGTCAATCCTTTATGGATATTCAGTTTAATACACACAATAGATATACTGTTTTCTATGGAGTGTACCTATAATGAATACGTTCTCTAATTGGTCTAGTTGATGCATGATCATGGATGCCATTCTGTTCTCTAGGCTATTCTTAGCAGCAGCAGTTATGATATCAATCTCATCAATTATCAGCAGAGATAGATTGTCTGATGATGAGAAGTACTCTTTCAACCTTAATTCAGTAACACCTTCCTCTATGTATAATGATATTAAATTGACAGATAGAATCATGATATATCAAAATGTACCAGTCTGGAATATATCAGGCGTATTAAGAATAGAATACGGTAATTCAGAGTATTCTAAATAGGGTGGGTTGAATATATGTATAATAACATCCTCTGTAATATATGCTTACTTGCTATGGTAACAGCCAGACTGGTCTTACCACAACCAGGAATACCATATAATAATACACCCTTAGCAGGGGACATTTGACACTGTTTATACTGTATATTATACTGTATACTGCTTATAATGTCATCAATAATATCATCATATCCACCTATTTCCTGCTTCACACTCTTATTCCAGTGCATATTTATTACAAGGGAGTTCTATAATACATAAGAAATAATAAAAAAAATTTAATAGCTGGATTCAGTGTGACGGCCATCCAACGATTTTTTTAAATCGCCCACCCAAACACGCTTCATTTTTTTCTTCTTTTTCTTCCTTCTTGTTTATTTACTTCTTTCAATATGTCTCGCAGGAATCCTCTCATCACGACTTCCTCCATCACTGACTACTTCCAAGAGAAAAAGGAAGAGGGCAGCAGTAAGAGCACTGAAGATAAATGCGAATTCCCTGTACTCAAGAAACGACCACTGGAATACCTAGATGAAAATATCGCCAAGTTATTCAAGAAACCAAAGCCCATAGATGAGGAGCGTGAGAGGAAACTTCTGGAAGACAAGCAGAAATACGACAAAGACTATGTTAATCCCTACAAGCGTCGCCATTCTGCTGTGACTTATCTGGATAACGTGAACCCAGAGTGGTTGAAGAAGCCTATCAAGAAGCAAAGAATAGACAATAGCCTGTTCTATGTAAGTATCATACACTGTATTTTATCATCCTACATATATATATATATATATATTTATATACACACTCCATAAATGTATAAATTATTATGCTTGTTTATTCTATACTCTAAACAGAGTTTCACTAACAAGCCTATTCTCACATAGAATATTCGTATGGTCACTCATATTCCCTCAGCTCAAGTGTTGATGGGTAAATCTGAAGCAGTCAAGTATCTCACCAATCCATCTCCTAACAGCTATCATAAGATACTTGCTGATGCTATGGGCATCCGATACGCTGACAAGATTATCAAGCATCGTGTTGATATTCCCCCAGAGAAACAAATGATTGGCATCAAGGGCATTGGCCTTATCCCTAGGATGAAGAGACCTGAGCCCCCCAGTAGAAATATCATGAAATCCCCTATCAGTATACTTGATTCTCCTGGTCTTCTAGATGACTACTATACTAATTGCATGGACTGGTCTTCCAGGAATACTCTGGCTGTTGCTCTTGGTCGTTCCATCTTCTTATGGAATGCTGACTCCACTGACATCGTCCCACTCAAATATGAGGATGACGTGGATGTAACCTCTATCTCCTGGTCTACTGATGGCAAGATTCTCTCTGTTGGTACTGAAACTGGTGAGACTCAAGTCTGGGATGTCACTAAGAACGTCAGACTTCGCTCTATGTGTGATCGTGGCTCCCGTGTGAACTCTCTCTCATGGAACAAACATCTTGTCACTTCTGGTGCTGAAAATGGTACTATCTGGCATCACGATGTTCGTGCTTCTAAGCACAAAGTCAAGGAACTCACTGGCCATACTGATAATGTCATCGGTCTCAAATGGAGAGATGATGGTGAATACCTTGCTTCTGGTGGCAATGATGGTCTTCTTAATATCTATGATGTCCGTAACACCAAACCTCACTACTCCAATTCTATTCATGAGGGCAGTGCTGTTAAGGTAAACATTTATTACGCGTTTCATTTACCCCCTAAACCTAAAAGCTTATATATATATCTATATATGTTCTGTTTATTTATATACATGTTTATATTTATATAGGCTATTGCATGGTGTCCATGGAACAGGGGTTTACTGGCCACTGGTGGAGGAACTAATGATAAGAATATTCGCATATGGAATGCCAACCTGGGCACAGTTCTAAACACTGTCTATACTGGTTCACAAGTCACTTCTCTCCACTGGTCGCATCATTTCAAAGAACTCGTTACTACTCATGGTAGCCCCCACAATGTGATTAATGTATGGGAATACCCTACTCTCAAGAAAGCTGTTGAGATACCCGCTCATGATGCCCGAATTCTCCACTCTGCATTGAGTAACGATGGGCAAACACTGGCTACCGTATCTACTGATTGTAATCTGAAGTTGTGGAAGGTATTTGATGCTGAAAATGCCAAGCGTTTACCTGTTATTGATGCTGTTGCAGCCAAGCAACAAGAAGCCTTCAGACGCGTCAATAGTCTTCGTTAGTCAATGAAGCCATCAGTTCATATCCCCCCTTCATATCATTTTTATTATTTTCCCTTTTAGTTATTTATTTAGCATATCAATTTCTGATCATGGTTATTTATTTTATTTATACATTTTTGTTAACCCATGTAAACCATATACACTAACAAACACACACACTAACAAAAACACGCACACACACACACACTAACAAAAACACACACACACACACACTCACACACTCACTAACAAAAAGACACGCACACACACACACTCACACCAACCCACTCACTCACCCATATATATTACATACATACATATCACTACAATATGACTGATATATATATATAGCTATCTATGTATGCATATATATATGCATACATATGTATATATATATAAAAAATAATGATAGCATCTTAAAAAAATAATATATAATAAAGATTATCTGCCCATCTTTGTTATATATAAATCATATGCCCGAATACTTCCATGGGATGTCTATTTGTTAATACTTGAATGCATATAAATGTATGTATCGGGTTTATTAAATATCTATTTACAATACAGGGTAGAAGGGGACAAACCACTTAACCTTATTTCTATTATTACCCTCATATACAACGATGATCACCTCTCTTTTGTCGGCATCAACAATAACCCTGATGGCTTCATTTTAAACTGAAGATGATTGTCCTCATACAGAAAGAGATCTCTCTATCTAGACTCTTTATCTCTCGGGACAAGATTGGATAATCTATATTCACTCACGGTTTAAATATTTAAGAGGTGTCTGTCATCTCTGAATAAGTAGTGCAAAGATCACAGAAAAGTACCTCTTAATTTCGCACGCTATTGTCCATACATATCATCTATCCTGGTACAAAAGGTAGAGATATGTGTTATTGGAGATTTGTCTGCTAATTGTTGTAACCGAGTATGCCCTAATAAGGGCTGTTCTCTCTAATCAGTTTGTGTATTCCACAGTATGAGTGAATTAATGAGTTGATAATTTCCCATTCCATTCTCATAATGGGTTACCGAATCCACACTCATTGGCTTACATTAGTAATGCTTCCACCGAATTTGAAGTTCCTTTATCCTTTATTGGGTCACTTGTGGGGATGGTACAGAGTATATAAACAGCAAAGAACATGAAAAAGAGCTCATCCCTTCTTCTCTTTGTTTTTCTTTAAGTAATCATGTCAGTTGTAGCTAAACTAGTTCAATTTGGTAAAAAGCATATTGCAAGAGGTATCGGTCGATCAACTGAACTGGTGATCGAAAAGGGAAGGGGTAGTTATGTATATGCTGTGGATGGAAAGAAGTATCTTGACCTTACTACGGGTATTGGTGTCACAAATACAGGTAGACAAAAGAAAAATAGACATAAAGCTGAATAGGTGATAAACTAAAATCATCCTGTCAATTTCTAGGTCATTGTCATCCTACTGTCGTTAAGGCTGTCCAGGAACAAGTCGGTAAGATCTCCCATGCTCAAGTCAACATCTTCTTCCAGAAGCCTATGTTGGACCTCATTGATGCCTTGATACCCAAGATGCCTTTTCCTCGTCTCGATACCTTCTTCTTCTGGAATTCCGGTGCGGAGGCTGTAGAAGCAGCTGTGAAGGTGGCTAGACACGCCACCAAGAAACAGAACATCATTGTGTTTCAAGGTTCTTATCATGGTCGTACTTTCGGAACTATGGCTTTGACTACCTCAAAGACTATCTATAGTGCTGGATTTGCTCCCCTGATGCCTGGTGTTCATGTAGCTACTTATCCTTATTACCAACAATGGGCTGCTCACAAAGAAGATCCCAAGAAATTCGATGCTGAGTGGTGTGGACAAGAATCACTCGAGCAACTAGAGATCTTGCTCAAACAACGTTCTGATCCCAAAGATACTGCTGCTATTTTGATTGAACCCATTTTGGGTGAAGGTGGTTACGTTGTACCTCCCAAGAGTAAGTCCTATTTTGACACAGCTTTCTTTTCTTTTATTCTTACCTATTATCTATAGATTTCTTGCAAGGGCTTAGAAAGATCTGTGACAAACATGACATTCTCTTGATCTGTGATGAAGTACAGTCAGGCTTTGGGCGTACCGGTAAAATGTTTGCTGTTGAACACTTTGATGTTGAACCTGATATCATTGTGATGGCTAAGGGTATTGCATCTGGTTATCCACTCTCTGCTATTGTATCCAGAAAGGAAATTATGGACCAACAGCCACCTGGATCCATGGGTGGTACTTATTCAGGTAGTGCTATTGCTTGTGCTGCTGCTAAAGCAACACTTCAGATATTTGATGAAGAGAACTTATTGGAGAACTGTAATGCCAGGTAAAAAATAAATAGAGTAGATTAAAATAAGTCATTGTCATATTCACAAAACCAATTAGATCCGAGCAATTCTTCAAGGGCTTGCAAGAGAAGATCCCACCCATGTTACCTGCTGGAGTGAAGTGTGATATCAGAGGAAAGGGTTTGATGTTGGGTATTGAATTCATGGGTGTTCCCTATGGATTTGCTAATTCTGTGGCATCTGAAGCACTGAAGTTGGATACTATCCTCTTGACTACCTCTATTTATGAGACTATCCGTCTTATTCCCCCTCTCAACATCACCAAGGAAGACACTGATCTTGCTATTGAACGTGTTGTTTCCAGTGTTTCTTCAGCCATCAAGGCCATGGAACAGAAGAAGTAAGATCTATTTTTAAAGTGAATAGATTTTTACTGAATAGATTAGACACATGCCATTCATGTAGATAGATTATACAAATAAATTACATTAACATATAATTGATATCCACTTTGGACAGATCTCATGAGATTATGTTCCACTCTAGTATGAAATACATAGGGACAAACATAATATAAATAATATATGTTTATTAAAGTATATTTACAGGATGTCATTATAAAGATATGGGGTTATATGTGGTTATGTATGAGTGGATGATAAGATAGAATATACACGGATTGTTTTTTTATGACTGAAATATCATCCTCTCCAGATCTCTCTTTGCTTTTTCTTTATTGGAGTAATCAAGGCTATTGATACAGTGTTGAGTTAATAATGAATAGAACAATTGAATGTACAGTTAAACACTTACGCATTGTGTCCAGTCATTTCAATGTGTCCGTTATAACCCATATTGAAGTATCTGGGAGTGAAGCCCTTCTTTTCGTCCTTTCTTTTTCTAGCTTCTCTTCGCTGTCTTTCTTCTATCACTGTCTTCTCGTCACTCGCAGCATTCATGTCATTTTTATAGATGGCTGCAGTCACTTTTGACCAATGTCTGAAATAAATGATATATTAGTACAGATAAGAGAACAGCTATCTCTCTGTAGTACCTCTTTGATTCCATAGGATCTTGTTTACTGAGATCCTCAATAATCTGGGGTTGGATAGGTGTTGCATATACATCCAGAAATAGCTCAGACTTCGAACTCTGTTTACTAATATCATTAGAACAGAGTGGTCCATTATTCTTATTTTTATGTTTTTTTTTACCTTGGCAGGTTTAATGTACATCTTGTCAGCCCATTGACCTGATATCTCGAATAAGACCTTTCCTGTGGATTCTTTCTTGATTGTACCCGAGACAGATTTGTATTCACCTGAGAAGAATCCCTATGTTCATGTGATTGAGTATTCATATCACCTGATGACACTTTATGTGTAATGTTACCTTGGTCTTGAAGTCTAGTTCACAAATTAAATCATTAGCTGCACATCTTATGATGGCAGTATCTCCTAATTCCAACCCCATTTTACCCACTAATAGACACAGACATAAGTAACATATATCTACAAAATAGTGTATTTGGATACTTACATAGAATACCACGGACATACATATTGGGCATGGTGATATCATATTTCTCTTGTAATTTAGTCAAATTGATCTGGTTTTCACCTTCCATCATAATACCAGCACTGTTACCGAGGAATCTGAATTTGGGTCTGAGGTTGCCTTGACAATGAATACCATTCTCGGGACTTCCATAGTAGAATGCAGAGATTGGAGGGTGATGAGATACTTGTTCAGATACAAAGTACCCTTCTGTTCCATTGTTGTATTTATATTTACATCGGAAGAATTCACCCAATACAGGGTTATATGGTTTCTTTACGCCCTATAATAATCAAATGGGTGTTCATTATGACTGTTTTCCAATGTCACTAATGAATATCTCTTACCTTAGGCTGTATATGCCAGCCAGACAAGAAATAGCGAACCACAGCCAGGAATCTCTGGAGAGGGTCTTCTTCTTTACTGGCCCTTGATTGAAGTAAAGAGATGAATAATGGTAAGAGTAGAAGTTAATGGTTATACATACTGAAGTATATAGTCTGGATGACTAAGGAAATCGGTCACTTTCTCCAACATAGATCTAGGTTCCAGAATGCAGGCAGGAAGGGTAATTCGGTATAGATCCATGTCTCTTCTCAACTGATTCAGCATGCCCATCAATATTGTGCGGAATGTTTCTTCATGCAGTTCAGGGAGTTCAGAGGGGATTTTGGGGGTAACAGCAATATCAGTCATTGTGTGTGTGTGTGTGTATTTATTATGAAGATAAGAGAGAAGAAAGTAATTTGGTTATTTCGACCTCTCTATTTATATACTGGATAATAAAATTTACTATCGAACATCATAGATCTATATATCCGATCGATGAATTTTGTTACTACGATGAACAAAGATCGTTGATAGGAAGACAACTGGAAATTACCATATTCTGTCGAAAGTTCAATCCCAGCCATACACCTCTTCATATCATCACTACCCTATTAAGGTGTGTCTGTATCCATGGATACGCATTCATAACCATAATAGGGTAATGTTCAAATGGGTGAATGCAATACGTATACTATTACCTAATATGTAATATGGGCAATATCATTTTATTCCAATTTCAAATATACATAAGTATTCACAAATTTCATACTTATGTCCTGTTTATTCAGTATTCAGTAATATATCCAATGTGCAAGTGCTTACAATTAACTCACATAGAAGCACGGACATATTCATGACTGAAATGATCATGGTAGATAACCGCTCTTTCTGCTACCCCTCGTTTATTATGATTATGGCCTACCATTTAAACTACTGTGTGTGTGTGTGTGTGTGTGTGATAGGTGGGGAAGATAAATTACTGTATATAATGTCAATTACAGTGCATATACTCACTATTACTTGAAACTAATCTGTCAATATTATCAATTGTGAGCATGTTTCTATGATCATTGATAGCCAAACATGACGATGATTGAAATACGATATCTAGAAACATTCAAACCAGTATTCAAATACCATCAAATAGGGAGACTGCAAGTTAATTGGCTATTGTTGGATTGATGAATTCACACCTTTAATACCGTCCAACCTATCCACCATCTATCTATCTATATATACATGTGTACTGAATACATATACAGTATAATACTAACTATATCTTCAATATTGATACACACACTCAGGGCATGCATATGATTAGTAAATGACATTTCCTTGAATATAAGAAGCAGGGGCTTATTTCAGGTATAACCAGACATTCCTATTCTTGATGCTGGTTATTATAGATATCCATGCAATATTCTAATGGCTGATAGATGACAAGTATAAATAGATTGTGATATCAACCATGTCCGTGTCATTTGCACTCAAAAAATAAATATTCTTGATACATGACACAACTGTCAAAATGAGAGTGGATCATCGACTGTTTATCACCTGTTTCTTCACTGGGATAAAAGAAGGGTCCTTATTCGATATGACCTGTGTATTTAGACAGGAATATCACATTGACTGATAATGAATGCACACATGAATGGCTATACCTTCTGGTTGCCCCCCTAGGTAATTTGAAGTATATGTGCATATTCATATATTTATAAATAACCAATGAAAACGTGGAAAATAAAGGTTGGCCACCCATTAACAGGTGGGAATAGCTCAAGGTCATATTGGTCTGACCTTGATAGCCTATAAGAAGAGAGTATTTGTATTACACTGTGTTACCATCTGTGCAATCAAAAATTTTATTATCGGTAATGATATCAAAATGGCTCTTCTTGAATGTTATTACTGGTTAAAAGAAGTGTCTACTGATTGTGGGGGATTAACCAGAAATAGAAGAAAAGATGTACGTTCTTGATTCAAGCAAATATCAAACATAACCAATGGTCTCACATTTATGACAATGGAGGTGAGATATTCTGATGTTACACATGCACAAAATAAACCAATCATAGAAAGGAACATTATTTTTTTACCTTTTTCTTTGATCAGCTATAAAAAGATTGTCTGACAATACTTCCTTCCTCTTTTTCATTCTCTAAATACAAACCATCTTTCACAATGACCATCAACCACACCTCAGTATACGATAACATTCCCAGCTTAGATTCCTGGTATAAGCAGAGTCAACGGGAGGTTGTAACGAATGATACCACTGCCAATAATACAGATCCAGTGGCCAAGAAAAGAAAGAATAGTGGCGTCAATGTGTCTTTTTCTACCCATCCTCCCTGTATTTATCGCTATGATACAACAGGCTACAAATCAAAGAAATCCTCATTACACAGAAGAGATGGCAGTGCTGATAGTGGTAAATCCCTTCTATTCTCATATTTCCTACTCCAAATATATTCATAGTTCATTACTCTATTTATAGTGAAAGATTTCATCAAGCACTATACCAGTAAGATATCCAAACGTTTACATTAAATGATTCTCGCTTTATCACCATAACAACATGGGATAAAATACTCTACAGATCAATTTCATTGTCACCATGACAACACCATATCCATTATCGGAGCTGATTAACCCACAGCTTAATAATCACCCTTCTTTTTTTTTTAATAATTTACCTATACTACTACTACTATCATTAATTAATTCCCCCACTTAATTTGTATATACACTTGATATCATTTACTTTTAATCCACACTCCTTTTTTAAATGTAACCAGTGATAACCACTCTACGGGGTTCTCTGCTAATGAAAGAGAACCTTTATAATAAACTATTAATACAAAATACGTGTCTTGATCATATAACATAAGCAGGTGGTATTCTATTTGGAGGGATGGATGTTCACATATGACCAACTATTATGGTACAGGATGTGTGAACAGCATTAGACTGTGGCAAGTCTTATTAGGAATATAATCTCATGAATAGTGCACCCTTTATTTGAATAACTTGTCACTTTCTCTGGAACCCACCTTTTTGTATTGAGGATTCTGCCAGTCCACCACGTCTTGATAAGGGCATCATCATTTATTGTTCAGTGTGTTACTCATTATCTAAGTGTGACACCAATGTAAGACAGGTGCTTTTTTCTTTTTTTATACTTTATAGTGTACATGATGCATGTGCATATTTATAAACATTGAACTTGAAGCACTGTACATCCAAACTCTAAATGGCCCTCTCCCTTACACTAGGTTATTTATAACAATATTTATTTATTCTTTCGATTCATATATTTTGATCTTATGCTTTAGCGGCTTGCATAGCAATGATTGCTGCACCAAGACCAGAGCCATCTTTAGTAAGATCAAATGATACCTTTGATCTAGCATCCTCGCCTAACACTTCAGCCAAAGCATCACTCATGTTCTTATCAAAGTCAGGATAGTACTCAAAGAGTGAGCCATCAATAGCAATGATACAGTTAGTGCCAACTCTCTTGGTATGAAGCATACATCCGATAATACAGACCACACCCAGACGAGCAGCACGACGACCAACGGCATGGCAAAGAGTCTTCACAATCTTACGGTCAGCCAATGTTGTGTTGGGAATATTGAGAATAGATTCCAGAATATGACCAACATCATCAAGATTGGGTGTATTGTCGACTTCAATGGTTGACATGTAGGCGGTCTCGAAACTCCATGTGTTGTTCATTTCAGCAGAGGAACGTCCGTTGAATAAGAGTCTCTGATCGATCATATCAATCAGTGCATTACGAGTAATCTCACCAAGATACATTCCTGCCACGGATTTCTCATAGAGTTGTTGTCCGACATTGATAGATAGACGATCTAACTTGTTATCATAGACAGTCAAGGGCAAGACTTCACGCTCACAATCGAATGCACCACTCTCCATATTGATAACCATCTCCTGATCAGCAGAACCCTTCCATTTGTTGACCTGGTGCATGTCTTGGTAATAAGAGCCGTTGAAGCCAGTTCCCATGATGACACCCATAAGGGTATCAGGATGCTGGTATGCATGGGCCATCAAAGTACCTACGGTATCATTTACAATCTAAGAGAGATAGAATTAAGTTAATATGCAATGTTCGAATAAGTGTGTTCAATCGTTATACTTTACAGCTGAAATCGCCACATTCAGATTCTTACGACGGAAAGCATCTTGAAGAAGGACAGCAGGATCTTTGCCTACTGCGCCTTGGCATGCAAAACCCTTAGTCCATTGCTTCAAAACACCACGATTCACACTTGTTTGCAAAATAGGGAATGAGAATGTATAGCCTAAAGGAATAGGTCCTGACGAATTGTCATTTCCATATTCTGTCAAGAAACTGTCAACACACTCGGCAATGAACTCACAGAGATCACGAATAGGACCTGCTTTCAATTCAGAACGAAGGACGTATTTCTGTTGCTGGATGGTAGATTTGCCATGACCAAGCAAGTTCACCTGACATACACGTAGATTGGTGCCACCAAGATCCAATGCCAAGAAAGTACCCTTCTCCTCACCAGTACAACGACCAGAGACATAGGAAGGAATCATAGCCACTAGAGATTAAAAACGTTAAAAAGAGTTGTCTATGGATAGTGTCACACTTTACCTGTAGCACCCTCATGGTCTAAACCCTTCTCCATCTCTTGTACGAACTTATCACAGATTGTCTTTAATTTATCAGTGGATACATCAAAAGCATTGACAATGGATTGAACAGCAGCGGATTGTTCTCTGGATAAATCAGTCATTATAAATAGAATATTTTCGTGATAATTGAATAATGGAAATGAAAGAAATAGATAATATTAAGGAAGAAGAACAGAGTGGAACCCTTTGTTCCTCTTCTTATATATGCTCTTTTGAAACGGTATGGGTGTCATCTGTAATATGCAAGACAAGATGACCTATATTTCAAAGATGCATAGGGTGAATACTTGATGCCACACAGGTGGAGTTTGAATATTCTGATTAGCTCATCTGTCTTGACTCCTCTCTCTCTTTTTTCTTTCCATAGACCCACATGTTTCTGAATCACACTAAACGTTATTGGAGTCCACTTCGGTTATACTCGAGTAGAGTCCTGGTACAAATCGAAAATGCCACTGTGAACAGCAAGAAACCCTTCCGCCATCTCTCCTTGACATTAAAGAATGACCAACGAGTCGTTATTGTGGGTCCTGTCAGTTCAGGAAAAACCACACTGGCTGAAGTGAGTAGGCACAAGTATATAATCAAGGAGACATAAAAAACTGAGTTCTATTGTGAGACTATTGCAGGAAAACATCCAATTCAGCCTCTATCAGCAGGGAGATGGCCAGTGGTGGATAAGTCTATTTCACCTTATATTTCAGATTATATACATTTGGTATCATTCAAAGAGAATTCTGGGGCATTCTCTTATGCCAACCACTATTATCAAGAAAGGTTTAATTTCAGGTAGGGGGAGGGGGGTGACTTCACAATAGTAAATGCTGGATTCACCCTTTTTATCTTCAATAGTGATCCAGATAACGATATCACATTGCAGAAATACCTTGAAACAACGGGTAATACTCCATTAGATCAAGAGAAGATCAGAGATGCAGCGAGTTTATTAAATATAGAAGAGCTCCTGCCTTTATCTTTTGTGAAGTTATCGAATGGTCAGACCAGGCGTGCTCGTATTGCCAGGGCATTATTGAGGAACCCAGCCATGTTGGTATTAGATGAACCATTGAGTGAGTATTTAGTGGGAGTTCTGGTATTCTTTATTTAATCGTTATTAGTGGGGTTGGATGTTGAACATAGAAAGAATATGTTGGAGATACTGAAGGAATTGAATGAAAAGTCATCTATCTCTATTGTCCTCGTGCTTCGTCCACAAGATGAATTCCCATCATGGGCAACAGATGTTATTGAACTGGAGAACATGTCTGTGTGTTGGAGAGGGAAGCCCGAAGAGTACATTAAGAAGAGAGATGAGAATAAAAAGAAGAAGATGGAGGAATCGGTGGATAGGTGGGTTACTCCTGACACCAGTCATAATGAACCAGTGGTTGAGATGAAGAACTGTAAAGTGACTTATGGCGGTCATCCTATCCTCCAGAACATCAACTGGACAGTACGAAAAGGGGAAAAATGGGTCTTATTGGGGCCTAATGGGTCAGGGAAGACCACGCTGCTATCATTCTTAACAGGTGATCATCCCCAAGCGTATGCAAACGAACTCTCTTTGTTTGGTCGACGTAGAGGAACAGGAGAGTCGATCTGGGATATCAAAAAGAGAATAGGGATGGTGAGTCCTGAGATCCATCTGTACTTTAATCAGTCATTGACGGGCAGGGAATCGGCTGGCACTGGGTTCTTCGATGTAGTGGTTCCTCGGGAATTGAACCAGGAGCAGGAAGATCGAATCAAGACACTATTCAGTGAGTTTGGTATAGAAGATACGCTGGATCGTAAATTAGGAGACATGTCCACTGGTGAACAACGCATGGTATTACTTGTTAGATCATTGGTGGGTGAAAGGAGTATTCTATATTTTCTTATGTTTGATATAAACCCAATATCCTTTGAATTTTTAATAGGTCAAAATGCCTGATTTGGTGATATGGGATGAACCATTTCAAGGGCTGGATGAATCAAAGATACAAGATGTCAATACATGGTTAGAGCAGCATATGGAGCCAGATCAGACTCTCATTATGGTCACACATCATGAAGAGGAAATACCACGGGCCATCAATAAGAAGCTCAAACTTGGTTTCAATGGAGTTCAAGTACAATGATGGTGATCTTTATTAGTTTCTTCTATTATTTATAAATTGTATTTGTTGTATTGAATATGGTATAGAATATATGTACATTAAGATATATTTCCTATGAGTTGTCTATTATAGATTAGTGTATATACAGTGTATAGGTGTATATGTGCAGTGAATTGGAATGCCAGTTAAGACATTTGTTGCAGTTTATATGATTTATGCCATGTCTTCAGTTGTTCTAGCACAATAAAGGTGACAATGGTATGGGGTCCCAGTCTCACAAAGGCTGGCATCCACCCTCTGAACAAGGATGCCACTCCCTCTGTCTGAACCATACTCTTCATGATTCTAATGGAATGACGGGCATCATGAGAATGTGCACTCATTATGCGTGTTTTCACTACATCCAAGGGTGAACATACTGTGGTAGCCACCAATCCCTATTCCCATATAAATAATGAGTCAAATGTCCATCCGCCAATCACCCCACGTGGTACTTACAGCTAACAAACTGGACACAAAATGGGTCACCAATCCATCTGAAAAATGATATTTGTAAACAATCGTGTCCTTAAATACATCATAACTGGACATTTGTGATACTGTAATCAACACAGCACGGTATGTACTCGAACTCAATCCTCTCAACAGTACCTTTGGACCTTCTTCTCTGCAGATCCTGTACATACCATCCACCACATTTTTATAGTTCCTTCTCTGACTGATGGGTAATTGTCCATCATTCTGCATACGAACATTCACTACATCACTGGGATTACCGAATGCACCACCCAGCACACCAGCCATAGTAGAACACATCAACAGTTGAGGGACAGTAGGTTCTAGATAAAAATATAAAGGTCATTCTTTTGTCTGTCATTATTCAATGCATACACTCTATTTACTGTTCTCTCCAGCCATAGCATATTTGAACTTATCATACAAGCCGAATCGGATGGTCGAATAGGTTGCCTGTCTTAATAAACTGGCTGATAATCCGCTATACAGGGCATGGATCCCTTCTGATCGACTGATAGTCCACATTGTCTTCACCATACGAGCAGGACTCAATAGCTTGAATTCAGACCACAATGTACTGTTCTCTATTTTCATTGTCTGAAGTCTGACCTTGGTGAGGTCAAATGGATGAGATATGAAGGTTGCTAGGCATGAGGCAGCACCACCGAACCAGAATGGTGCTTGTATAACTTTATTTCCAGATTCCGAACTTATTTTTGACAGTTGATCAGTGTTCAAGGTACTGGATATTGAGGCAGTTGATGATGCGATGAGTGTATTTGTATCAACTACATCCATCATGTAAATTTGTGGTATGTTCGAGATAAAGGAGAGAAGGCTAGTCAGTTCAGGAATAGGGAGGGAAGGGGAGTGAGTGAAAAAAATAATAGGTAATCTATTTCATCCTCCGATATCCACACATACTCACAACACCCCTAGTCTCCTTGTGACTTCCTCTACACAGTCATGTGATCCACTATGTCATTTCTTGTTCTACACAATGGGGGTGATTGTTAGATTAAGAATGTTTATTGAAATGGGTGCTGTCCTTATTCTCAATATCTCTGAAGCAAACAGACGATCTCCTGTCTCTTCCCAATAATATGATTGGTTGATTACCCTCAATATTATATTTGTACCAAAAACACTGCAAAAACCTTTATTTTAATATGTATATTAAGGCAATATCTATTTGCTCAACTTCTCAGTCATTTCAGGAATAGCCTTGAATAAGTCCTCAACAAGGCCATAGTCAGCTACTTGGAAGATGGGAGCATCTGCATCCTTATTAATGGCTACAATAGTCTTGGAGTCCTTCATACCAGCAAGATGTTGAATAGCACCAGAGATACCTATGATAATACATAGTCAGTGACACTGTTACACTTGATCATACACAGCAACTTACCAACAGCAACATAGAGTTCTATTTTTATGAGTTTATTTGTTAGTATTACCCTTCTATTGTTACTGTCTATCTCACTTACCTGGTGCAACAATTTTACCGGTCTGACCCACTTGCAAGGAGTTATCGACAAATCCGGCATCTACAGCAGCACGAGAAGCACCGACTAAAGAGAGAATGTGTTAGTCTAACTAGAGAATAGTTCCCACAAACACGTGATTACCTGCTGCACCCATCTTGTCAGCCAAGTCATATAACAATTGGAAGTTCTCACCACTCTTCATACCACGACCACCACTGATGACACGCTTAGCAGTACCAAGATCGGGGCGATCACTCTTCTGAATGTCTTCACCAATCCATTGAGTCAATCCAGGTTTATCAGCAGAGGGTGCAGCTTCTTCAGAGACAGAGAGGTCATTGTCGAAAGCAGCAGCCTCGAATGCAGTACTACGAACAGTGACTAATTTGATCTTGTCATTGGACTTGACAGTGGCAATGGCATTACCTAAATAAAAAAAACATATCAACTGCTTATCCTGATCATTGTATTCTTATTCATGTTTACCAGCATAAATAGGACGAACAAAGGTATCTTCACTGATGATTTCGGTGATATCAGAAATAGGGGCTACATCCATCAAGGCAGCAGCACGGGGGAAGATGTTCTTTCCAGAGGCAGTGTGACCTGCGAATATGTGGGTGAATCCGAATTTAGATTGTGTCTCGACAAGAAGAGGAGCAATATCCTCGGGCAAACTGTTGGTATAGGCACCATCCTTGGCAGTCAATACCTTGGAGACACCATTTAATTTGGCAGCTTCCTTGGCAATAGCCTCGGGGGCATCGCCAGCTACCAATGCAGTGATGGAACCACCTAATTTCTTGGCAGCTGTCAAGGCATTAAGAGTGGCACCACCAATAGAACCGTCCTTATGTTCAACAAATAAGAGAGTGTTTACTCCAGCGTTGGTTGCATAGGAGCGAGTGAAGGCAGAACGAGCCTGTTTATATATAAGAAAATAAGCTGGTTATTTATCTATTGACTGTTTATTATCTATTTGCTCATTGTACCTGAATAGCAATGCGTGATGTACTGGCAAGCATTTTCTTATTTATTTAAAAGGGAGGGAATAAGGGAATAAATATTAAATAAGTTGGGGGCGGATTATATAAGATGGAAAGGGGTAATATTATTATTATCAATCATCAAACGCCTTACTCCTATTCCACTCCCCGCCCAAAATAATTACCCTTCCCTCTGCATAGGTTGTAAGTTAACGTCACAGAGGATCACGTGGAATGAGGGCAGAGATCTCTTGTTGGAATAAGCTGGATTAATTCAAACCCAGGATTACATAAGGTGGGGAGAAATATAGAATTTAACCCAGTAAAGAAGCAGAGAGACAGAAGGGTGATATACTCAGTGGTTGTTTGAACCATAGAGTACTCTGAGTGAATGATGAGAGAATAGGGACAATCATAAGGGTAATTGATAGATAATGTAACGCTTATTTCCCACCTCAATTTAATGAAGGGGTATAAACTAATTAATTACAAAGCCAGCTCCCACAGACGATTGTCTACAGATAACATGTTCATGTATGTTGTAATAGTGTGTAGGCAGAATAAGCATACAGTGTATTGGTGTCTTGTATTTAGGCTGATATCTACTAGTAAACACAAATACATTTATTGACTGTGTATTTGATAAGTGGGTTTCACGGCTGTAAATATTTACTCCAGACTTCCTAATATAGGAATATAACTGTTATTGGAGGACACCGTGTTTATACCAAATGAATAGGCACATAGTATTGGCAAGTGTCTTTTTCCAGTTGTATAGAGTAATATCCAAACTAATCTATTTAATCCCTTATCCCTGTGTGTCCATGTCTACGGTAAGTGAATAACGCACACGATCGAATACTGAGTACGAGTAGTAGGATGCATAATGAAGCAATGCTCGCTTCAAACAGAATCGTTTAACCCATTCACTGGAATTCCTTTGAGTGAATGGGTTTCACAGACTCTCGAAAACCATCCAAGTACTGGAAGCATATTGGCAGATCCACTTGTTCCTTGGAATAGAGTGACTTGATTTATGATTTGACCAGATAATTATGTATTTTATAAACATACATTCCGCCAATACCAAGAATACTATGAATTGAGTGGCGGATCAAAGATCCGGGATTTATTTTCTGACTGGTGAGTGCCTTTTACACTCAAATGATGAAATAGCGTACACCACTTATTTGGTATCAATGTACATCACGTTATAAGGATGCAAAATCACTTGTATGCCAATTTATAGCCAATGTATGTGGTCCAACCTGGACCAAGCTTTTCTTTAAATCACTGGTATGACACCGGAGCAAATAGAGGAGGGAAAAATTTCTACAGAATCTCCAGAATCAGCATCAATAATCCTGATTGATTTAGCAGACCGTTAACCTTGTAATATATTTCTAAAGCTACCCAAGCATCCAACGCAGCATAGTCTTTCTGCTCCGTTGATAAGCAAATTGCATCCCAGTTACTTGCTCTAATATTTCCTTTCGGTAGTGTTTTCTCCAGTATGATTCTTGTCAAAGCAGCCAAAGAAGAATCTTTCCCGGGTGTAAGAAAAAGACCCACATCATAGCACAATCGGTGTAATTCGAGGAAGCCATTGTACACCACATTATAGTCATTGAACAAACGTTGAAGATCATTTTTAACACTTCTGCCAACCTTCATAACTTCTCCGCAACCAATCAATTCTTTAAGACCTTGTGGAAATGCCTTATTTCTGCCATCTTTGATATATCGACTCAACTGAAATATATAAACACAATCTCTGTAAGCTATTTGACAGATACTGACTTTCGTCATAGTCCTTGGACCATTTGCCATAATACACCATTCAGCATCAAAACCGACGCAAACTTTCTTGTTGTGTCTCCTATCTATATCCTTCATCATATCATAACAGACACCTGAGATAGCTTGAGCATCATGATAGCAATGGACAACATAGGTAAGCTAGGAGCTACAGTTTGATCAGGAGTTGACTCGAGACGAGCAACATCATTTGTGAGCGATGGAAAACACTCAAGGAAATTTCGATCAGCATCGACATTGTCAGTATAGTACACGGCAGGTTCATCATGGTTGTTGGCACGAGGTGAAGTTAACATACTTTTAAATGGACCTTTGAGGAAATCCAAGGCCTTTGTTGGCATAAGAATCATCATTCGGATTTCATCATATTCATTAGTTACTAGTCTATTAATAAATAAACCCCCAGTCTATCATAACTATTGTGTCATTCTATTGCCTAATGTATTACATAAACGAGCTATAAAAAAGTGTATTGTACAAAGAAAAAGGGTTTTCACGACACCATTTATTCATATAAAACCCTATTATTATCGATCTAAGAGCTATAATATAGTCCTTAAATAGTAACTGAGTATAAATACACCCATTAAGTCCTAGAATTAACCACTGGGATTGTCATTTATGCCACTGGAATGAAAATGGTAGTGTACAACTTGCTTGATATAACGCACACTCTTTACCACCATTATTTGGAAATTTCCCTGCTAATAAATAGGGTTAAAAGCACCGATACTTCAAAAAACAGTGTCATAGCCAATGGGATACCATGGTGTAGAGAGCATTGTTACACACTGAATATGGGTTTGGCCATGAGTAATTGTAATAAAGTCACTTCTGACCCCTTTTTAAGTTCTATCGTACTTCACGTAGCTTTACCTTTAATTTATATAACCGTTTTATCTCTGGATAAATCATCCATCTCAGCCATCAGTAAATCTGTAGTAAATACAAGCATAAATATTGGCCAATGAGAAGGAGATCCAATAAGGACCCTCTCATAGCAGTAAAAATGTATGTAGCATTGATATCCTAATCCGTTACATTCACTCATAATAATTGGACATATTATTTATAGTCATTAGTGTGAGTGAAATGAAATACTCACTACATTATTGGGAGTAGGAAGGAGACTCTGACTGTCTCCATCCCACCCTTTTCTCATTATTTTATATATTATTTCACCCAAATGGCGATTCTATTTTATTGATAATTATACTATATTCAAAGCTTTAACTTCTTTCGATAATAAAAGGAAAAAATGGTAACACTGTCAGAGTCTCCGACTCTTGACCAATAATTGGCATTTAAATGAGCATAATCAACACAGGTTATATATATTCTACAATGAACCCAATCTACTGTTACCACATGTAATCACTTACCTCGTATTAAGAAGACCCATAAACATATTCACAATGATTGACCTTACTGGGAGACAAAGAGCCCAGTAACCACAAGACCCATAATAACAGCTTCTATTATATCTACTTGGTGATCATCAACATTTAGCTGAACTGTCATTACAATCAACTACAGAAACATATAAATACATAGAATAGTTAGTCTTAGATATTCTTCTTCATCTTATAATAAACCTTACAAAGTTTTAAAGTTACACTCTGATATTCCCTACCCATTTACGGCAAAATCTCATCTAGCAGGAAGAGCAGTGGATGCTTCAACCAATGAGAATGATTCTTGTATGTGATGACATGTAAGTAAATCTACATTGCTCAACAGATAGATAATATGTACAATAGACTATACTATTCAATATTCAATAAAGTAATTCAATTGAACTTATGGGAATCATGGGTTGATCTTAAGCTGTGCTATTCCAATGTGCTATATCATCATCATTATATGAGCCATTATCTTAAGTATCCACACCAATATCTCATATTAATATAAATAATAGATATCAACATAGTCTATAGCCAGCCCAACTGGATCTACATTAAAATAAACATGCTCGTCCATTTTGAATCAGACATTTTTATGCGTAATCCACTCCATGCCTGCCGTTTCAAAATCATATAAAAAGACAATAAATAACAAGATATGATATCCGCCTGATTTGTTATATACATTTCTATTCATCTATTAAAGGTCTTATTCATTCGGTGTATCTATTAATAGCCTTATTTGGAGTATGTCTACAAAATCCAGGATCTCTTGCATAGGAGTTGGAGAACAGTAGATCTGGGCAGTATGGGGCTTATTAAATTGATGATTAATTCATATACAGTAATATGATTAAAAGACTCACATAGGGGACATAATTATCTATTTTTGCATGAAGTTCTACATCTGTACACACCTTCATAAATGGAGCACATTGTCAGTGAAGATCAGCCTCCGCATACAGTAATTCGGCCGAACAGTTGTTTAAATAGGCGGCGTCGAATCTGAGATCATCCGGCTCTCTTTTACATTACCCAACAGCAAAAATTATTCTCTATTACAATTTCGGCATCGCTGTATTACTGCACTCAGTATGCTGATATCTTCGATAACCAATATGTATCAAGAATGTTATTCTCACCCTTGTTCTACCTCAGAAAGAAGTTGAACGTATTATTGCTGAATCCAGGAAGGCTGGTCAATTGGAAGATGGCTTTATCCATCAAACGATCAAGTATGATTATGACTAGATGACAAGAATTATGGAAGAAAGATCATTACTCCAGAGTCAAAGGCTCTGAGGTAACGAATAATGATCAATTATTGAATTATATTTGATAAAAAAACTATGGTTGTCTATTTCATTGCATATTTCATAAATTAACTGTACATAAAACTATGCTATTCAAGCAACACTCATATTCTTCTTGTCACCTATGTTCCTACACAACTGTTACACACAGAAGAAGTCACGTGGACTGCAATGAGAGAAATAAGGTTTACTCAATACTGCCTTTACTCATACAGCGTAAATAAACAGGATTCCTTTTATCCAAAATAAGAAACTGAAGTTGATTCCTGGTACTTTCAAGTCTTTTAGATACTTCAGAAGAAGAAGTACTCTGAAAAACAAGGTACTTTTATAATAAGGATCTCGAGTTCCACTAAAAAATATTGCACAATATGGAAAATTTTCGGGAAATGAAATAATCAGAGCTTAAAATGAGAGGACTTCATATAAAAAATATGGAAAAATATGGAGTTGATATCCAATATGTCCTAAAACCCTCCCAAAATGAAAATATCGTGGAATAATGGTGTATATTACGCATGTCCTCTTTGGAAATACTGGCACTTCATCTTTTTAGTCAGTATCATTATTTAACTCTTTATTAAATACCACACTTTAATTCTTCAATAATTATTACTGTTCAGTTATTACTGCTTATCACAGATCAGTTGATTAGTATATATCAGTTTGAAGTTTCCAGCAATGTATCCTCTTTATGAAGAATAGATAATAGCAGTTATTGCATACACAGTATGTGACTTACTAAATTGACTTGTAACCAGAGATCAATTAAATTATGTACTTACAGTAATACAATCAGAAGGAACGCATAGGTACAAAATCATCTATTTCTGTATGAAGTTCTGTAAAGACCATCTTCTGCATAAAATTATTTGGTCGAAAGGTTGGCTGCTATGGGGCGCCAGGTTTAATTTGGCTAGCAGCTGTATTGCTGTGAAAGCAGCCAAAATTATCGCCCGAAGTAAGTGTGGATGAAGGCACTGTTGTATGATATTAGATGCACAATTATTAGTTGAACATCAAAGTTTAGCCTGTCCATAAGTAATTGAAAAAGAGAATGTGTTATGCCTGGAAAATCATCTCAGAGAGGGTGTTGGACAATTTCAAGGCTTAAGTTTCTGATTATCTTTGATTGAGACTACTGATCTTCTAGGATTAGTACCATAGAAAATAATTACTGCCGGTGTATAAGTAGCAGTACATTTTAGTATCAACAAGATCATGAACATGGTTAGCACTTTTACAAACAAAACAGTCTATGAAATTCAGTATAAAGCTCTATAGGAATTGACATAGGAAGTTCTTTTGTTATTTATTTTTTAATGGTCTTTGAGTTATACTCTATGTTGTATTTTATGTTCTTCTAATAAACCTGGCCTTGTATGTGGAAGGTAAAGCAACGAAGTCGGATGAATCGACCTTTTCCAAATTGGGCAAACCACCATCGGGTTTGATAGTGCATTCAGCTAGAAGTTTGGTAAGAACAGAGTATATCTCAAGTTCAGCCTAGAAAAGAAATAGTTAACATTAGAGTTAAAGCAGTCTATGGGTTTATACATACCAAATAAGCTCCAGGGCATATACGTCTATTGTGAATACACAGTATAAAATAATTCATTAGTCTAGGTGTACAAGATAGCCCAGCATGTTGATATTTACCTGCCCCAGCCAAATGAATAGTGATCTCTTTCTTCTATCTTTCCATTAGCAGAAGCCATCATTGATTTGACATTGCCCTTATATCTATCAGGATTGAATTCCTCAGGATTATTAAAGACATTATGGGTCATGTTCATTGTATCCATTGATGTCAATATAGTTGTATTGGCAGGTATGAAATAACCGTCAACTATCACTAGATAATAATTGAATTTAGTATGAGATCCGAGCTATGATTCATCTACTTACCGTCTTCCGTAGTGCAATGTGGAACACCAAAGTTGGTGACAGATCTGAATCTGGATACTTCCCTCATGAAAGAAAGAGTATAAGGCGTTTCACTTCTTTCTGTGTAACTGGGAAGATGGTTGTGTTTCTTGACAAAACTTCTCATTTCCTCATAAACCCTGTCTTGTATGTCAGGATAATGACATAAGATGGCAAACGCCCAGCATAAGAATGTGGCCGTAGTATCTGTGCCTGCAACGAGCAAATCAACTAACGTAATAAACTTAGATGACATAAAAGAACAATAATATTAACAACTTACAGGCTAAACTAGCCTCTTCTTCAGGTGTAAAATCATATTCATCAGATACAATGGCTTTTATCAAGTTGTCCCCTTCTCTCTCAGTTGCATTTTTTATCAAAGTATGCAAAATAGGATCCCGTTCTGTTTCGACGAATTTCCTGATCTTCTCAGCAGTACCAGTGTTTCTGAATATGACCCCAGCAATTGGAAAGAAGGAAGACAGATCTGTTTCAAAAGCCCCATACTCAAGAGATTTGACTACCACTTCTGATACTGTTATGAATTCAGGGTCATTGATTGATTCATAGCGTTTGCCGAACAATGCCAATGAAATGAAGTTCAATGAATTTAGCTTCAAGTCATTCCAGGGTGAGATTGCTTCTTTCTCTGTAGATGAGATGAGACGCTGAATCAAAGCATACGACTCTTTGTCTATTTCTCCAGAGTATGGATCCAGTTTCTTCGGTGCCAACAGAGAAAGAGCTAGATGATAAACCTGATAATGAGTAACCCTGAAAATGGGTATTCAATAGACAGTGACTTACCTACACCTCTAGTTTTCTTCCAAGTAGTTCCATAGGGCTCTAAAACAATACCTCTACAATAGATTAAAAAATATGAGCTTCTACATCAAATATCTCGGTAAATGATAAACTTACTTTCCCTGGTTTGTTAGAACGTTTAATAAATCACTATTATGAGGTCGACTGGAAGTAACTGCTCCGTGGATTACAAATAATTTGTGAGCAAGAAGAGGATCTCCCACCAGTAACCAATTCTGTACACCCATACGCACACGTACAAGGGGCCCATATCTTCTATGCCAATCCTTACTAGCCTTTATGGGACTTTTGGCAAATGCCAACACATGACCTGTTTCAATTCCTTCAGTATCAATGCTAACTATATATTCATGAATCAAAACATACCAATATAAGGATAAGCACCATCAGGCATAGGTATTTTCTTGGTGCCTTTGTTACTGTCGAATGGATCAGGTGTTGCGAACAATTTACAAGCAGAATAAAGAACAGCAGTAGCAGCAGTGATGCCGACGATAGTCTTCATATGTTTCTGATCCACTTGTATATGCCTCACTTGATCTAAAGTGGGTAGCGTAATGCTGTGAATGTAAGATAATAAAGACATTCTTGTTCAATGTTTGAGAAGAAACAAAAACAAACAAAGCAAATGTTAAAATGGAATTGGCCCATTTATAGTAAATAAAATGTTTCTGTGAATACCGAGAATATCAAAAGTAGCCAAAACCCGGAAGTCGGAATAATGTATCCTATTAGTAGGACTTGTGGGCGAATCAGTGATAAGTATTGCACTACGCCTGTGGCTAAAGCGTCAAGTCAGCGGTTAAAAGATATTTCCGCGTCTGTCAAACTAATAGATAACCACGAAGCAAACATGATTTTTGCCGGTAATATAGAAAAACCGCAGCTATATACGACGCTTTACTGGTTGGGTCATGTGATTTTTTTAGACTTAGTTATAGGTTCCATCTTCTAACTGTTCATTATTATCACATTATGGTTATTATTCTATGAAAAGCATAATGAGTTTTATTTTATTATGAATAGAAGGAACTATTGTATTAAATAAAGCTATATTAATCTATTAAAAGATTAAAGACTGTATGTATTGGGAATAGAAAGAATAAGAAGTATTGTAGTCATTGTATATTGCTGTAGATAGACTCAAGAAGCTATGTATGATGTAATAGATTAATGGTAGAAGCAATAACTTATGTATCGGATAAAGATAATAACCCTTACAGAACTTTCTTGACTATACTACTATATCGAGAGCCTGTATATACCACACCTGTTTGTTGTTTGTGTGACCACACCTACTTCTTGTCCGGTGGGTAGTATTCACCGGACTGTCGGTGTTCCTAATTTCGTTTCCTTCGCATAGACTACAACTGATCTATATGAGGCCTAAAAAACAAGGTAATTTGTTGATCTCATGGATATACAACTAATAATTAGCTGAATAGAATCAGAAGAAATCGATCCAACTGACTAATTTCATCAATAAAATCTTTGTATTTTGTATCAAAGTATCTCTTCTACTATGCATGCCAAATAAGTATAGATATTTTGTAAAAGCATGTGTGTTGGATAAGGCCCTCATTAGACATTCATAGTATAAATATAGAAAAGTCACTTAATGCAGTTAATGAATAGAGACTCGGTTAATCAATGAACATAGATTCACCACCAGAATTAGAAGAATCAATGTTCTAGTCACCCTGAGGAACTGAATAATCAACCGAATCAGTTTGTTCGTCAAGCCATATTTCAACTTTAATTGACTCAATCAATATATTCGTCAAGGCGTATAAGATCTGGAGTTATATGAAGAAAGTCATTACCTTCGAATAACATCACTGGTGAACTAACATATTGTGGCAATTGACTTGATTAAAAAGATTGTCATTCAAGGGCTTATCACCCACAAGCGACAGTAATTGCTCCAGATGAAGCATCCTCTCCAATTCATACTCAAAGGGAGCAAACTGGGCATGAAGAAGAGTAAGAAAATGCTTCATCAACACATACGAGCAGTTTAAAAATGAGCCCGCTCTGACAAAAGAAAGAGCTCACTACCACTCTGTCTCTCCAAGGATCTGGATACACAACTTGCCTCGTATGTTCCTCCTCTAGTCATATTTGATGATGACCCGGATCTTCGCTTTGCTCACTTCATCTATGATATTCATCTTAAGTCATTTAATTGAACAAGAAATATAAGAATTAGATGGTATGATTGTCAGCGTAGAGGCTATCAAGTCACCAACCCCGAGAAAGAAAGCGTGGCACAATGCGTAAGATGACAGAATGGTGAAGTAGAAATCAATAGAGACAAAAAGCTTCCCATCTGATAATATCCTAAAAATATGATCCACATAAATAGTTACAAACTTGTATAAATATAACCTTTGGCTTTGATGATCTGAACTGGTGAATGTGCTGGAGCAATCTTTCCCTCTCACAACTACAATTGGCAAACTAGACTCTGATCAATTCTACATGAACTAATTTATCCTTTGAAAGTGAACCAATAATATCACACAAATATATATATATATCCTTTTGATTATGGGAAAATGGAGAATGGTCCTATTCTGACCTACAATGACACTACGTCTATCAGCACCCACTATAATCATATCTGGTATATTAACAGGTGCTGCTGCAATTACTGCACTATCTTATTACTTAGAACATAGACGAGCAGCAAACAATACAGCAGAGACAACGACTACCAATAGAACGAATAGATTAAGGCGCTCGAGGCATATTAGATTAAGATGGAATTCCACTGCACGCCATAATGACATACAAATCAACAATAACACAACAACACATACATCAGATTCAGAAGAAGATTTAGACAGTGGGAAGATGCTTTCTTTATTCAAAGATTGGGGTGAGGACGATAACAAGAATCTGATCAACTTGCTACATGCCATACAAGAAAACCAAAGTAGAAAAGGTATTTTATGCATTCTGGTTTGATATAGAACTTTGGTATTGATGATTCTACTTGTTTCTCTAGAAGGATACATCCATAGTAAGTACTTCTTTCTTCGTTCTATCATTCAGCATTAATCCATGACTGTTGAACTTAATAGGAGGAATCACCTGTAATAAATGCAGTGTATCACCAATCAGAGGTACAAGATATAAGTGTGCTAATTGTATAGACTTTGATCTATGTGAGATATGTGAAGGAAGTAACACGCATGTCAATACACATGTCTTCCTGAAGATAAGAATACCTATACCCCCATTGGCCAATCCTAGAAGTGCCTTATTGCCTGCATTCTACCCAGGAAATCACCATGTCAGATCACACTTACCTTCTGACAAGTATAAGCAACTAGCACATAACTCACATTGTAAGTGTATATATGGAACGGAAATTGACATGCCACTCATCCTTCTCTCTTCAGTTGATCAGGTTGAATTAGAGGCATTGTATGAACAGTTCAAATCACTCTCTACTGTTGACGGTAATGAAGGTGGCATTGATAAGGAAACATTCGAACAATGCTTGGGTCCACTGGGATTAGAGAAGAATCTGATTATTGAGCGTATATTTGCATTCTTCGACAGAGATGGGGACAATATCATCAGTTTCCCGGAGATTGTGGCTGGATTGAGTGTACTATGTAAAGGAAACTTGGATGAGAAGATTGAATGTAAATATATAGTGAATTCAAGTATAAACAATGAGACTCATATTCTATTAGATGCATTCAAGGGATATGATTTAGATGAAGATGGCTATATATCTCGGGATGAACTCTATAGGATGTATAAATCATACTTCTATCTATCCATGGAACTAGTGAGAGATGTGGTGAGTGCCATGGAAGATGAGATGATGGATACATTTGAATTCTCTGCCTCTCAACCCGTGAGTGCTGCTTTCAATGTAGCCATTCCTTCTACTGCTGTGGATAGGAATACCCCAACTGAGGATGAAAGCAGAGATGATTTAGAAGCAGGATCTTCTACCTCTACCACAAATACCACCGACAATAATAAGGTTACCAATAAACCTAAACCCAAAAGATATCCATTGAAGGAAGATTACTTTCTGAGACAATATGAGAAAGAGGCAGAACAGGTAGAAGCATCAGCCAATACAAGCAATGATCATCTAGATGATTTGACGGGTACCAAAAATGGAATCAATCAACAAAGACCCAATACAGATCCTTTCAAACCCAAAGATCCCAAAGGAAAGAAGGCGTGGGAAGAGAAATTCCCAATTATGGAAACCATGTCCCAAGGAGCCATTACTGAGATGGTAGATAAGACATTCGATAGTATCAAGACAGAAAAGAAAGGATATATAAACTTTGAAGAATTTAAGCACTGTGTGCAGATTGACTCTAGTATTGTGAGCTGGTTTGAAGCACTGGGCACTGTTTTCTAGAGGTTGTTATCATAGTCTAACACATGCAAACGATAATAAAATAAAGCAGATGATATTTATTTTCAACTTAGCATTTGGAAACATCCCCCTCTCTCTTTTATTGAATCAATGATTATCCTATTTTCTGGTTACATTTCCATCCTGTCTCACTTTCAACGGTTTGGATATATCATCATAGAGATCGAATCTACGCTGATTATAGAGTGGAATATGGGAGCGTGTTTCTTTCACCAATTCAGGGTCTAGATGTCATATGAGAAATAGAACAATAGAACATGATGAATGCAATACACTTACCAATATCAGCATACACAATACACTCTTTTTCATCTGTGGTGGCAATAACCACGCCCCTATGATATAATCAATAGATTAATATGGTTATAGTAAATACACAGACTAAAATATGATCTCACTTTGGATCGACTACTGTAGAATGTCCCCATGAGTGATAATCAGCAGACAAATCTCTTGCAGGTGCACATGCTGCGACATACATTTGATTATCAACAGCCCTTTGATCATCAATTATCAGTATATACCAGTTACTTTTCTTTCTTTTGACTCCTCTTACCTAGCTCTCTGTAACAATTCCCAATGAAGGGGGCCTGTTGTCATATTGAATGCACCTGGATACACCATAGCCACACAACCTTTACGTGCAGCAATAGTGGCCATTTCAGGGAAACGCATATCATAGCAAATGCCAACCCCTATCTGACCATACTCTAATCCACATGAAAGTGATCTCATCAACAGGCGTATTCATGTCAAATCATTTCACCCACTTACTTGTGCTCACTTGAGTCAATGAATTACCTGGGGTTAATGTATCACTTTCCTAATATTTACACTGTTACTTATTGCCCCCCCTTCTTTGATAAGTACTCCCACTACCTTAAATGTGATTTTACCAGGAACATCAATATCAAATAAATGCACTTTGTGGTGTTTAGCAATCATATTTCCTGATGGATCATAAGCAGTCAATGTGTTATAAATCTTCCCAGTACTTTCCTCTCTCTCGGGAATAGAGCCTATCAGACTTTATATGATAAATATATATATAGAGAGAGATCCTAATAAACAGCACATTACCTCCAATAAGATAGATTTGGGCTTCCTTTGCCACCTGAGACATCATTTCAACAGACTCGCCTCCCTTGAGTGTTTCAGCATATTGAGGGAAGTACTTGGTACCATAAGGAGAATTGAAACATTCCTATAAGTCACAACAATGATAAGATATTCATGAGAGTGTGATAGAATAAATTAAATTCATTTACAGGTAAAACCACCACTTGAGCACCCTGATGAGCAGCCTCGAGAATCATCTCACGAGTGTGTACCAAGTTGGCCTTCTTATCGAGGCCAATCTGTCCTATCTGAACAAGGGCCAGTTTGAAGGGTGAAGAGGGCAATAGAGTTGACATTTGCTTCACAATAGACATAGGCTAGGGATGATAAAGGTAGAAGGAAATTCATGACTGCACCTGAATGTAAGGCCCATTTCTAGTTAACTTGGTGACATGTGTTCAAGAGTGATGATTGGGCGTAAAATGGGAGGTGTGTTTGGGGGTGCTGGGCATCTATTTGAACACCGAATGCAACACCTTCTTGTTTAAGGGTGTTTAAAGAATAATCATTCACCATTCACACACAAAATGTTATTTATAAATTAAATAATAAAATAAAAAATCATTCTCTTCTCCCTCCCCTTAACATAAAACAACAAGAACCATCCACTATTCACTCAACAATCGATCACATATTCACTCTACTCAATCTGCCCAAGTTGTATCCACTAATTTACTCACTCATATTTAGTACACCTGAAGTTAAGCAGGCTGCAGAAATGGAAGAACCCAATATCTTGTTCTTGTCTATTCCCCTGAAGAATGCCGATAAATTAGAGTGGACAGATGCACTATTATCATACATCAACACCAGTTATGCTGAGGATGCCTCCAAATATGAAGAAGACTGTAAGATCATTGATTGGATGAGAGACCATTTTATTCGACAGTCAAGTGAGGATCCACTGGCCATTGAGAACTTATCAATGTACATTATTTTTTATAGTGCTACTTAGTGTTCTGCTCACAGTCCATTCATTATTATTATTATTATTATTATTATTTAGATATTTTAACCAGTTGACATTCTTGGGCTCTCGATTCCCTCCTGATGTAACTATAGTCATTGTATGGTTTTCTATCATTCATACTTAATCCACTTTGAATATACTACAGATCAACCTGGACATTGGATGGTTGCCTATTTTCATACCAGAAGGAAAACCAGGTACATAAGCAGTTTACCATGGTATCACCTCACGTGAAATTGATATTTATATTCTGTTAGATGTTCTGAGCAACATCAACTATGAGAAAACTTGTGTATTATTCAGAATAGCTGGTATCTATAGTCAGTTGGGCTGTTCACAGAGCTATATCTCTACTGAAGGCATAAGAAAAGCATGCCAATATTTCCAAGTAAGAAAGAGAGAAGATCCATATCCATCTAGAGTGTATTGACTTGAGTTTTGTTTTATTTTTGTATTAGAATGCTGCTGGGTGTCTTAATTACATACAGACAGAACTCCTGCAAGATTTACGCGCTACTCCCCCACCCGACTTGGAATTATTACCTGCATTGATTACACTGATGTTGGCACAGGCACATGAATGTATTTGGCAGAAAGCAGTAATGGAACATATGAAATATGGAACAGTAGCACGGTTGGCTGTGAAAGTATCCGATTTCTATGAAACTTTCTTGAATGAAAGTGAGAAACTGCCCTGTAATGATTGGAAGATACTGGGTGAAATCAAATTCTGTTACTTCAAGGCTGTGGCACAGTATCAGAAGGCAAATGAGGCAATTTCCTCTGGCAGATATGGCGAGGAAATAGCACGACTGTTACTTGCTAGATCCAATAATGAAGGAGCCTTGATGAAACTCAAGGAATTCCCATTACTCCATACTGACTTTGTTGAACAGATACACGTATTGCAACAGGCAATCATGAAGGATTTGATCAGAGCTGAAAAAGACAATGATCTGGTCTACATGGAAACAGTACCCGAAGCTGATCAGCTAGCACCCATATTGAGAACAGAAATGGTTAAATTAATATTACCCTCATTTGTGCTCAACCCTAATTATTGGCTTACAATGACACCCAGGCCAGAAGAGGACGAGGAGAGTGAGATGTTGGTGAAGAGGCCTCTGTTTGAGACATTGGTGCCCTTTGCTGTACATCAGGCAGCCAGCGTTTATGCTGATAAGAAGGACTATATTGTCAAAGTAGATATCATAGCAAGAAACCAGGAACTAAAAGATGAATACGAAAAGTAAGTTCATATGTGTGATAATAAATCATCTGATTACTTATTCTATTAAATGAAGAGTCATGCAGGAACTACAGTTGCCTTATGCGGTAGATGTAGTGGACTCGTTACCCAGGAAGCTAGTTGAATGTGCCGAGGAAATACAACATGAAGGGGGCATTCAGTCACTTCATGATATGTTAGAGAAGATACAGAGAATGTCCAAGAAAGCCACTATGTTAATAGAAGAAGGATTCAATGTGATCGAAGAAGAGAATGAACAAGATGCTCTCCTCAGCAGTCAGTTTGGGAAGTGTGAGTATTTGATTAGTTAATGGAAATAGTTGCATTATTCACACATTCATTATGATACTAGTATGGACCCGTCCTAGCTCCAGATCTCTGACCAAGAATCTTCTCACAATGGGTACACAGTACTATGACACAATACAGGCAGCTCAAAAGGCAGATCGTATTGTTCAGGCCAAGGTGACTAACTGGGGGAGAGCCATCACCATGCTTTCAAAACCCACTGAAGAAATCAAGGGTCAGATCCCCAACCTGGATTCAGACAGTGATTACTACCTTCTCATTACAGATCTCTTGGGGCAACTAAGAGATAAGATGAACCTATTAGAAGAGAATTATCTGGAGAGACAGATATTAGAAGAGAGAGCCATCTCATTAGCCAAGAATGATGATATCTCAACTGTATTATTGAATAAATCCAACGAACTCACAAAGGGTTCACCCATTGTTAAATTGGAGCCAGAGCAGTTCGCTGATGTGTTCGAAGAACATTTAAGAGCGTACCAAACATTCCAAGAACAGATGCAGAAACATATTGATGACCAGGCCGACCTTATTTACCAATTAGGTAATATCTACTCTCAATTCTCATTGGTGGTTGTAAGTATCAATATTCTTGCTAAACGTGAGAAGGTTATCAACAATCTCGAGATGGCCTTCACCAAGTTCAAGGAGATCCGTACTAATCTCGTAGAAGGAATCAAGGTAAGTTAAATGGAAAGGTTGTTATACCTTATTCACCTGCTGTTTATTACTTAGTTCTATTCCAATTACACCGATACTTTAACTCAATTTAGAGATGAATGTATTGAATTTGCTCTATCCAGAAGAATGGAGGCAGCTGAATTATCACGTACAAATAGCCCTGTTCGGTTGATGATCAAGAAATGATTACGAATTACGAGCAATATCTTCTATACCTTCCTATTTATTTAACTCTATCTTTCTCCAGCATAAACAATAACGTCATTTCTATATCTCCAAAGATAATAATAATTTCCTTGATTGGCGTTTAATATTCTCTGACTAACTACCTATTACACTCATTTATTATTTATATCCTTTTGTTTATTCTCTGCTTTCATCTCCTCTTCTCTCTTTCCCTCTCTCTTTTTTTTTCTTTTTGTTATCTCCATTATACAACCTATTTATCTCTATCTTTATACACACACATACACACATACATACACATACACAACCCATATATATTAAATTATATTTTACTATGAAATTTCTGTCCTTATCTATTCTGTCTCTCAGTGCACTTTCATCTTTTGCCATAGCAAGTCCCTTGGTTGCTATGGATCAATTAAGAATTTTCCGATCATCTGAACCTGAACTAAGACTTATTCAATACAGGTATGACTCATTCCCCCTCTCTCTGTTACCATGTAATATTAAATTATTTTATGGTTGCCTAGTGATGACACACCTGCTCGATGGATGACAGAATCTGATAAGATGGCATTGATGCGTGCTGGTATCAGATTCATGGATATCACTGATTACCATGAAAACATGTTAGAGATTGAGACTACCTGGAAACCATGTAAAAACCTTATATAAACACATTTTCGCCTCTTTTTTTTATTTATACCTCGAACACAGATATTCCCACCAAGACCCTGTATGAGAGTGAAGTTGCCCCTTTTATTGGTAACTTAACAACTGACTTTATGGAGAAAGTATTGACAGAATTCACGGGGTTCCGTAACCGTTACTACAAATCCAAATACGGTGCTGAGTCCTGCCGTTGGTTGTTTGAAACCATTAAAGATATAACCGATGAGGCCGATCACGTGTCCGTGCGTCCATTTGAACATACCGTAAGTGGAAATAATCATTCCATCTCCCGTAGTTACTTACTATTTTGTTTTTATCAGTGGAATCAATTCTCTATTATTGTTCGATTTGAAGGATCAAACAAGGACTTAGAGAATGAATTGGTTATTGTATCAGCACACCAGGATTCTGTTAATATGTGGTTACCTACTTATGGCCGCTCACCCGGAGCAGATGTAAGTAACAGAAGGGGACAATTGATTCAGGCAAAAATGACCTCATTTCTATGTTTATAAATCAGGACGATGGAAGTGGTACCGTGACTATACTCGAATCCCTTCGCTCATTAGTTAAGAATGGATTTAAACCTGAAAGACCTGTTGAGTTTCACTGGTATAGTGCTGAAGAAGCAGGTCTTTTGGGTAGTCAGGATGTAGCACGCGCCTATAAGAAGGAAGGAAGACAGGTGGTTGCTATGTTACAGAATGATATGACTGGCTACATTGGTGCTAAAGGAGAAGTGATTGGTGTGGTTACTGACCATGTTAGTCCTGAGGTAAGCAAAAGCACAAATAAGGAATTCTCCTCCATTTGAATTAAATATATGAATATGTGTGTAGTTGACTGAATTCCTTACTCAATTGGTGGATTCATATGCTACAATTCCCTATGTCCGTACAAAATGTGGTTATGCCTGTAGTGGTAAGTTGATTTGAGGTTTATAGATAGACAGAATGACCAATCGTTTGTTTTTAATCACTAGATCATGCTTCATGGTTAAAGATGGGATACCCTTCAGCCTTCACTATTGAGAGTGACTTCGATGATTCTAACCATTTCATTCATACTACTGCTGATACCGTTGACAAGTTATCATTTGATCACATGTTACAGTTCTCAAAGGTTGCTGTAGGATTTGCAGTTGAACTTTCTCATGTTCGTGATAAGAAGATTGATGAGTTGATGGGTCATAACTAATAACAGTGTTAATATAATTTATCGAGTAAATAAAATGATTTGAAATGTACATTTTTTTGATTATCATCATCATCACACCAACAAGGCCTGACATTACATCAATACTAAGATTATCTACTGTTGCTCAAGGGGGTTTTTCCTGGATATATATCATTAGCTCTTTATTAACACCTAGTAAAAGTGAACTCCAATTCATATCAATGATGCATAACTTCAGTTGGTAGAGATATTAATAAAAGTGTATGACAGACACTGATTGAACAAGTCTTTCTAGACAAAGAGAGTATCTTGATGTGAAGGTTCTTAAATAAAGCAGAGGACGACTGCTTTTGGTTTAGAACACCATAATATGCCCAGTTGTCAGCACATACTTTTGGCAGACCAGTAGGAATGCAATGCTTATGACTGGTATTAATTCAATACCAACTGTTTACATACATAACTTGAGTACAACACAGGTATTCACATTAGATTGATGTTTCTAATCTCTTCTCATAATAAATACAATGTATTTGGTGTAAGACATAATACATCATCAACGTTAATACGGTTTCCAGCTTTCCAATATTACTTCTCGCTTGAATAAGCCGACTGTCTATCTCAGGTTGAGTGGCTTATCCTTGCAGTTTTGTATTAAACTGAGTAAGAATTCCCCCAACTTCTTATCAAGGGAAACATCTAACTCCATAATGTCTTCACTTGAGTCAAACTTTGTTATGGATGTGTCTGCAGCAGTAAACGAATTAGAAAATATTCTTGCAGAGCAGTTGCAGAAAAAGCTGGAGGTATTCTATATAGATGACAATATTCAGTAGTGTTCTAATGAATGCGGTTGAAAATTAGGGGAGATTGGAACAAAACCACAATAGATATGAATATGAGAAACTACAACAGACATTTGATAAGTTAAAGGACCTTCATACTCGTTCTTATGCAAGTACACGTGATAGTAAACAAGCAACAACAGAGGCAAAGGAGAGAATGAACGAGAAACAAGTAGATTTACAAGATGTTATTTATGAAAAGAGACACATTCTCGAGGAGATTGTACAGTGTCGTGAATTCAGGTAAATGACCACAGTCATCTATAGGAATACAATAACTAAGTGGATACTTAGATCTGTGTATCAAGATGTTGAACTTATACCCTTGAAGGACTTCTTATCTCAAGCAGGTCCAGAATATCTCGAGAATTCGGACAATCCACACCAATTGATGATAAACAGACTGAAGTATGAGCTTGTTGTGAGAAAAGAGTGAGTAAGGATAAGAATGATTGGAAGGATATCAACTAAGTGAAGTGTATCTATCTCTAGACTGAAAGAACAAGAGGAATCACTGCAATTAGAGAGGGCAGAGTTAATAAAAGATAATAGAAAGGCACAGAAGAAGGTGGATCAGTTTGATAAACTGTTAGATGATTTTGTTCAGGTACTTGAAGTGATAATCGTGTAGATCTGTCTGTTGCGACTAATATAATGTTTGCTCTAGTCTGCTCTGCCTGTTGAAGAAGCACTGATGACAGTAAACAACAAGAATCAGCCAGAAGCAATGGATACAACTTAACTCATTAAAGAACATTCATGATAACCATAACCCCCTTCAATAAACAACGAGTATATGATATTATGTATGTCTCTTTTACAATGGCTATCTATCATGACTGTTTGATGTGGAAGGATGTAATTGAGAGTGGATTAACAAGGTCCAGTGGATAGAATGATATATTGGAGGATTAATCATCTATGTACACGCTCTCTATTATCTAAATGAACCAATGTCATCAATGCCCTAACTTATGGGATAGAGGTAAACCTGTTTGAATATGAGGTAGAATGTGATTGATTGGGAAGTATTGGGGAATGAGCTAACACCAGTGGGAGTAATGGGAGTTTCCGGTAAGACAAGGATTGGCAGTATATTTCTTGGTTAGAAAAGAGGGAAGAGACACTTTTCTATACAGAAACCAGGTATGCCTTCACGGGATCTCGGTTGATCAGGGTGCCGGATTGTTCGTTTACCATATCACATGCATTATAATGTCTGAAAATATTACTCCGAGTACGAAAGAACAAATGATGTATCGAATATGTCCTTCTGCGCCTTCTATCATTCTCTGTGTTTAGGGCTATTGAAAACCAGATTCTTTTTACCTGACAGAGTGATACTCACATTGAAGGAAGTGTTCCAACATTGAGGTATTATTCAGGTCCGCCAAATAAACTTTTTTTTTGCAGATGAAGGTAACACACCATGTGGGGGATATGTTTTCATCAATGTTATAGTGTGAGCAAACCACATTCAGAGCGTGAGAAAATAATCAGTAACCATGACTCATATCACTGTATCCCCCTTATTATTGACACTCTTTATTATGAGAAGAGTGGACATAATGAAGAGAATGTTCTATTCAATAGGAAGGCTGGTATTCAATTGCATATTCGAATGCCTCATTCTCTCCTTATCTTAAGGGTCTATCTCCCCAAAATATCATACAGGCATTACAGTCTAATCAACAGTTTTATTTGGTTCCATTAAATATACTCTAAGTGAAAACAAGCATTAATATCTTTATTCTAAAAAGTAAAGGAAGTCACTATATTTTACTTTCAGTAAGCTTCCTTAATCTATCCTTGGCTATCATTATCATATTAGTTACTCCAATTAAGTACTCTTTCTCGGGATCATCATTTGCAATACGCTCTTTGATAATGGGAATAATATCACGCCTAGGCCGACCATTGACAAAGATAATGAATTTGAAGCCATATTTATCTTCATATTGATCATTTAACACAGACAATTCATGATTAATCCTTGCATCTTCGGATGATATGGCTTGATGGGCATCATGGTAACCTTGTTCTTTTAATGACAGGGCAGAGAGTTCTGTCTGTGATGCCCCAATACGAGGATGAGCATTAATAATCTGCAGCTTGTCTTCATGTTCTAATTCACTACTACGGCATATTGTTTCGGCATAATCGATCAATTGGCTGTATGATCGATAAGGTCGAGCAGCCAACAAACGATTCGCTAAAGGGGGTGCTGTCTCGAATAGAACATTGATTGCATGAATAAAGTTATTAGTATTTTCTTTATTCAGCTGTTCAATTGTGAGAAGAGCAGACATTGTTGGAGTGAGGTGAAGGAGAGTAAAAAGCAAAACATTTCATATTTGATTCATTGTATTTCACAGTAACCATGGCAAAAAAAAGAAAATGGGAAAAAAAAGTCTTTGGTTTCCATCCCGACCTTGATTAGATCTCAGATAAGCCGTCTTACTGGAATAGCCCTTTTTAACAAGGTATTTTTATTTTTGAATCACTCATAACTCTTCCTTCTTCTAATAACTAGATTGGGATACTCACAACTAGAAACATGTCTATGCTTCGTACATTATCAAAGGTAGTTACAGATAGAAATAGAAATCAACTTTTATTGACTTGGTATATTTGTGTTACCTTACTTATCAGTTGGCTGTTTGTCAAACTAAATTCATTCCTCCTCTTGCCATTGGTGCCACTCGTGCTTATTCAACCAAAGTGAAGGTATATTAGTCATAAATAAGGTTGTACTAGAAAAGCATATTAATAATACATCTAGAGTCTTAAAGAGCGCTTAACCGAACTCATCCCAGAGAAGCAGGCCGAGGTAAAGGAATTCAAGAAGGCTTATGGCTCAAAAGTTCTCGGAGAAGTCACTGTTGATCAAGCCTATGGTGGTATGAGAGGCATCAAGGGTCTTGTCTGGGAAGGCTCTGTTCTCGATTCTGAGGAAGGTATTCGTTTCCGTGGATTGACCATTCCTGAATGTCAAAAGGTACTTCCTGGTGCATTCGAAGGTGGAGAGCCTCTTCCTGAGTCACTCTTCTGGTTGTTGGTGACAGGTGAGGTACCCACTAAGGAACAGGTCGACCATCTCTCTCAGGAATGGGCTTCTCGTTCTGCCATTCCCGAATTTGTTGAGGAAATTATTGACCGCTGTCCCAAGACACTTCACCCAATGTCACAATTCTCTCTTGCCGTCAATGCCCTCCAACATGATTCGAAGTTTGCAAAGGCTTATACTGAGGGAATTCATAAATCTAAGTACTGGGATCCCGTGTATGAAGATACAATGGACTTGATTGCCAAGCTTCCTAATGTTGCTGCTCGAATCTATCGTAACATTTACAAGGATGGCAAATTACCTTCCATTGATAAGGATAAGGACTATTCTTATAACTTTGCCAAATTATTGGGATATGAACAGAATAAGGACTTCGTTGAATTGATGCGTCTTTATTTGACTATACACTCAGACCATGAGGGTGGAAATGTATCAGCACACACGTAAGTACTTGGCATATCACGCCTTAATAAATACCTAACATCATGATATTCTTTTTCATTAGAACTCACTTGGTAGGATCTGCTCTTTCTGATCCCTATCTTTCATTTGCTGCCGGTTTAAATGGTCTGGCTGGACCTCTTCATGGATTAGCAAACCAAGAAGTACTTCGCTGGACATTGAAGATGAAGGACTCTATTGGTGAAGATGCTTCTGATGATCAGATCAAGAAGTACTTATGGGACACTTTGAATGGTGGCCAAGTTGTACCAGGCTATGGACATGCTGTATTGCGTAAGACCGATCCTCGTTACACTGCTCAACGTGAATTCGCCTTGAAACACTTGCCTAAGGACCCTTTGTTTGGTTTGGTTTCTAAATTGTATCACATTATTGTAAGCACTGTTGATATCTTGTATGTTCATATTATATTGACATAACCTTTATTTTTCGTTAGCCTGGTGTATTGACTGAACACGGAAAGACTAAGAACCCTTGGCCTAATGTTGATGCCCACTCTGGTGTTCTCCTTCAATACTATGGCTTGAAAGAACAAGACTATTACACTGTCCTCTTTGGTGTCTCTCGTGCTCTAGGTGTCACTGCCCAGTTAATCTGGGACCGTGCTCTTGGCATGCCTCTTGAGAGACCCAAATCATATAGTACCGACTATCTGAAGAAGATGTTTAATGCTCAGTAATCATTTTAACTAATAAATCTCTTGATTGTTTTATGAAATGTATGGTCACTTCTATGCAATATGATCTGTCATGGGTCTTGAAATAACATTTTATTGGATGAACATCTCCCACAGAAATAATAAAAATATATATATATTTTACTATGCCGACTCTCCTTCTTAACTATTTAGAAGACGATAGACTGAAGATGACCACGGAAGAAGATAGATTACATGTAGTGATTAGACTTCCCTTCAAGAGGCCGGAAGGGTTTATTGAGACACCTTCTGTAATAAGTAGTCATTCCTTGCTGACACTAATCACATAACTCATAATACTCATACTAGATTGTATGGACTGATGAAATGGAACAAAAGTTATGGCAGCATATGAGTCAGAAGGACACAGACTGTAAAAATGATATAAGCGCTATAATGAACCACACCATTAACATACTATTATACTAGGGGAAGCCATATCTGAGCAATTGGGAGTACCCAAAGCCTATCTAGTACGCCATGCCGCTTTCATATATGAAAGACAACTACGAGGAATCCACCAACATCTTCGGTCGAATGTCAGTAGTAATAGCATAAATAGAGCCAATGTTCGTAGTCCTGTACCCTCCAAAGGAAGACCGGGTAAGTGGGAGCATCTGTTATGGTGAATGTACTAAGTCTGATTTGATTCACGCAGTCTCCGTTCGATACTCTGATACATTTCAACTACATCCACAGTCATCACCCCCACAGGCAGTACAATCCATACCACAACAAATGTATCAATCACCTGCACCACTCACACAACACTCTATACACCAAACATCTCAGTTACTATCACATCCACAACTTATCCAATCTCAGTTACTATCACATCCACAACTTATCCAATCTCAATTACTCCAACCGCAGTCATCCTCTATGCATTCGATCCCCCCTAACAGCTTCACACCCACCACCAAGGCTGTCTTAGGGAATGAATCCATTGTGTTACCTGATCAATCACACCATGCGAATAATACCAGTAGCGATGATTACAATACCCTCATACCATCTACTTTCCTGCATAGATACACTAATTACCCAAACTATGATCCCCATGAAGACGGATCAGGAAGTCCATGTGAAAGTGACAGAGACGAAGATGGACAGTTCAGTACACAGTTTGAACGCATGAAATTAGAGGTGGAGAAACCGGCATTCATGACAAGGAAGTCAGAGACGATCTCTCCTACCAAACCCTCTGTATCCACTCAGAGGAAAGATGCAGCTGAATCCTCTATTAGGCTGAACCCTGTATCGTATTCTCCAGCAACCAATACGGTGAATAACTCAAACAATACCAGTGCTATCAACTCAGTGGGTTCCTCTTTCAGTGATTTGTCAGGTAAACTTAGAGTGTGTGTATGGCAGGTCAATAGGCTAATGCCATTTATGCAATAGATTCATCTGTAACACAATCTGCATTGGAAGATGCATTCATGTCAAAGTTCAACAATGGCTCTAAAATGTAAGAAAGTAATACTAAACACCTATAGGTCACTCATCATTGTTTCCTCACTACAGGTCGATATTAAACTTCTCTCGCAGATACAATTAATCCACATATCATTGTTTCAACTTGTTATTTTTTTATTATTATTTTTTGTACAAGAAAAGAAAGAATAACTAATAAAAAAAAAGAAAGAGTGAGAAAGTGAGTGAGTGATATGTGAGTGTGAGTGTGTATGTTGATTGACAATTTAAGGAATGGGATCTCCATAGTATTTATAAATAGGTTTCAGTCAAATCTTATTTCTTGGCAGGAGCCTTTTCAGCGACGGGTTTGGTAGCAGGAGTCTTTTCACCGGCAACAGGCTTAGCGGTGGTCTTTTGGACAGGCTCAACAGGAGCAAGAAGCTTGAGGATTTCCTCATCCTTAATGGACTTGTCAGACTTGATTTGGACAGCATCGAAACGAGGATCAGTGGCAACAACATTACCCTTCTTGGTGACTAAGAGAGTAGTCATGTATTGGGCAACAACAGCATCAGGACGTTCGGCAACAACATCATAAGGTAAAAGAACACCACGCTTACCACCTTCAATGACACCAACACGAGCCTTTCTCTCATCTTCAAGATCACGGATGTTGAAGGGGAAGAAACCACCCTTGTTTTGGATTTCGGAGAATACAGCACGGGCAATGGTAGATTTGAGTTGATAACGGACACCAGTCTTCTTGAAGATGGTGGTACGAACAGAGGCAGGGCGAACCTTACCATCACCGCTGGAGATAAGAATATCAACTGCATAGACTTCATTCTCGGCGAATTCGATACGCTTGAAATCACGGAGATGATTTTCGCCGGGGTTCAAAATAATTTGCTTCTCACCATCAGTCTTGTTTTGGAGTTGGTTGTGGGTCAACATGCCTTCAACGGCCTTGACATCATAAGCAGCAGCAATCTTATCAACAACCTTGGTGACTTCCATGTTCTAAATAAATAGTGTTATTTCACATCCAGAAAAAATGTTCATCCTTTACTGTCCTACCTTGTTTCCGGGACGGATTAAACGGATGGCAGCTTCCAAAGCATCACGAGCAGCTTGGATGACATCGGCCTTGGCACCAGTAACAGCACCCTTAGCACCAACAACAACAGTGGTGGCTACAGAGGAAGAGTAACCATCGAAATGAACACCCAATTGACTAAAGAACAGTCAATCATCTTTCTCCTTCTCTCTTAGACTTCTACTTACATCTTAGCAACATCACCTTCCTTCAAGGTAGTGGCAGCCTCGGGATCAGAGGTAATAGGGGAGAAATGGGCCACAATATTGTTAACAGAGACTGTAGTGGGGAATCCAATACCTATGATATTTCAAATTAGAAATCAGCTCAGCCACTGAACAGAAGATAATGTCGAGAAATTTACCCTTAGTGATCTTATACTTTCCCTTCTTGTTGTAGATGGTATTGACACCTTCCATAATGGCCTTATCACCAGCAGTACAGATATCAATTACCTTGGCATCAACTACACAGAGCTTGATGACCTTATCAAGGACCTCTATATTACATTGATGACATTTAGTAACGCGCCAATTCTCAATTCTATAAGTGATATCATACCATTGGCTATTTTGGCAGCATCCTTGTATTTACTCATGACAGTGCTGTCAGAGATATCAGTAACAGGGGCGGGGGCGGGTGTGGGGGTAGTGTCAGCCATTCTTGTAGGATAAAAGAAAAAATATGATTAAGAAAGGAGGGGAGAAAAAGGAGAAATTTTTTATTTTTTAAAATAATGAGCAGTGACTGGCTTAAACTGTGTATGTATTTTATTTCTATTTATGTGAGGTGTATTATGCAGGCCATAGCAAGTCAAGACTGGACAGTGTACTTGCGCCCTGTTCATTGCAAGCAACATTTCAACACATCCAGGAACCATTCAGTGTCTACTATCCCGAGCAGAGGGTACTCGGGATGGATCCCGTTGCTATTTCTGATTACTGCGGAAACATGCTGAAGATGGAAGCTATAGAGTTACCAGCATCTTCAGCTCTATCCTAGTTATTCATATCAGCCATATCCCCAATGGTGTTGTTCATATTGGAACTATGGAAGTTACCAGGATTCCATAGGACAAAGGTATGATTCAAGGTTTGGTATAAGACACTAAGGGATTCTAATGAACACTGTAATTATAGCATATATTGGGATAATGGAGCTAGAAAACTGTCAAATGGAATAAGCTGCTCTGATACCAGAGAACAAACCCTATTAACTATTTGATTGTGTGTAGAATAGACAGATAGTCCATGTCCTGAATGACAAACAAATACTCCTCCTGTTTGAAGCAGTATTCAAATATACAAACTACCCTCATTTTGTATAACCATCTTACTCTTTAACCACTGAGTCAGTCCCAGAAAAAAAAGAATAAATAGATGATTGACTAACTAACTAGTTGTGTGTTTTCTATTTATTTCTTTACTTTTGTCTCTAAGAATTCCTTTGCTTCATTGATCTTTAGTGCAAGGAAAGGTGATCCTCCTCTGTCAGGATGGTTGAGTAACATGATTCTTCGGTGTGCCTCCTTAATCTTCTGTTTATTAGCTTGTGATTCTCTAATAAGAATATACATATCAGTTTAGAGTATAACACACAGTGCATTGTCTATGTACCTAATGCCAAGAATCAAGGCTGCTTCTCTTTTATTCATTTTTGCATCAAATCCTCCCTTATAGAACTTGGATAATCTCGGTGATTTGGGTAATTTCTGATATTCTTGGAAGGCCCTGATTCCTAATCGACCAGCAGTTGCTGCACCTGCTATCGCAAATCCAATAATAACTGGTGTAGACTAAATATGTAAACAGACAAAAGGAGTTAATGACTATCGATCATGTCACTTTACTGTCAATTACCATTGATGAATAAAAGTATAGAAGAAAGAAGAAAGGAAAATGGATGTTTCTATGACCGGTTTTTTCCCCTATTTAAAATTCATCCCCTGCTGGAAAAAAAACAATTGAATTTCACTCTCCATTGACAGTTAAGCGGGTTACTATGTATTAGATGTTATTAGGGTGAATATATGCATTGCAAAGAAGTGTGTCTATTCATATCCTGTTGATGTAGTTGGTGCTTGGACAGATATCCACACATATCGATGCTTATCTATGTAGTACATACAATAATAATACATCATCATCATCATACCCACAGGTTGACGCCCTATTTGTTTCATTTTCCTTCTTCTTAACCAGACCTTATTATGATCACGTGATACGGGGTGTGTATCTAATACACAAGAGTGCTTCTTTCGAGCACCCCGGAAGGATATAAGTGTAGCAATAATTCATCATAGTTCTTAGGTAACCAATTTGGTGTAGTTCATCACTTAGTGCACATCAGTCTGGGATGCATGGGAGCTGCAAGTCATATGGTTGTGTACTTCGATGTTTTCCATTTATGGTAACACTCAGGATAATAATAGAAATCCCTCATTCATGATAGAAGAATGATATTGAAATGGTTCGACTTGAAGGAGTATCACTTATGTTATCAAGCATTGATGGAGTGTATTCTATAGCATAAAGTAAAGTAACAAGGTAAATAAATAACATGTAAGAATATCAATCACTTATTGTTTGTTACACATATTCCTAATAAACACACATACACAAGCACGCACTTCCCTCTCTCCTTCTCTTTCTTTCCCTCTCTCTTCATCCAATATGCTCACACTGGAACATGAAGCTCAAAAACAACCAGCACTCTTATAATAAAATGTAATAATGATCACCACAAAGTACTTCAATACAAGAAAACACTCTCCATATTCATATACACACTCTTCATATTCATATACACACTCTTCATATACTCACCAACAAAGAAGAATAACAAGAATAAATACACAGGATAGACTGAAGAGTAAGTAACTTCTGATACAATAGACAGAAGACTGTAATAATCAATATTCTGATAGACACTCACCTTCAAGCCAAGGAAAGCAAGTCTCTGATATACAACACACTGCCTATTTCCTTCAAGTCAGATACACACTCTATTCTTATTTATCCTCTATATCTTGTATGATACACTTGTTTATACCTCTATGGCTGTCTAGACTGATGATCTGAAGGTACATGTAAGTTCTATTGACAATATGAATCCATATTACTTGTTGGTCTGTCCCCTGGGCTGTGAATGAGCGTGTTGAATACTTTATTGTATTGGGTGCACGTTAAAGGATGGTTGTATGACTCTTTTGCTGCAGACCACTCATGTACAGACGTGGGCACAAGGCAGCCAATACTGTAGTATGGAAGGTTGGGTATTCTGCGCTGTCAGGAATCCTTCCGCTGATTATTGAAGATGGACGGTGTGCTGGAGAGTGAACAGAAGTGCCTTAGTTGGACCCTCTAGCTGCCATAGAAAATAAGCATAACGTATAGTACATAGGATATGGATTCAATGTAGTTTATCCATCTTATCACATAACATACTCTACTCTATCTATGTAATACTATATCATCTCTAATTCAATCATATAACATATAACTCGAACACATTTAACGCCATAACTAACAAATCTAATATCATAACGAAGAAACACCCATAAAGCCATTCACACATTCACTATCTAATCCTATCGTGCAATCCATACACACATAATGACATGGAATATCTTGACGAAATAATGAAGAAGTAAAAGATAGACATCATTTTATTGAGTGGTGATATTTCTTAATACTATATAGATGCCGATATTGAGATCACCCATAAGCACTTATGGAGTAAAATGACAAGTGAAGCATGGGAGACATACACATTGATGATATTAAACATGAATGAACCAGTGGTATCACATATTGAGGCTGTAATTACTGTCTGATCAAAAGCTGAAGCGTTTTCAAGTGTAAAATCCAGAGTGATATATCCATTATCAGATATATCAATCAAGACACCCAGATCATCACTGGATCACTCTCACAATGACACTGTGTCACTTGGTGAGCCCTTATCCATCATTATAATCCACATAATACCCTTGTGTGTCTTAGTTACTAGAATCATATATAATAACTACATGTGTCTGCCTCTAATAAAGGAATCATTATTCTGAATTGACTTACTCAAGTTATACATTTATACTGATAAATCCCAGAGAACAGACAGACCTGGTAGATATTAAGTGCTTTACAGGATTAGAGCAAGGTGAAGATTAGATTTATTGAGTAAGGAATAAAAAAGATAACTATCTAAAGAGTTCAATGAATAATCTTGTTTGACATATTTATGTGCTAATGGGGATTATTCTACATGGGGGTGAATAATAATTATAAGAGGAGAACAATGGAGATGATAAGTACATGTTCCAGGATCATTATTCAAATGAGGGACATGATCAGGGACAGTATATAAATTAAGCCATTGCCATTGAAGATCAATGAACGTTCAAATCCGGTGATAATTAGTTTTTTATATCACCTTGGGGCCCACAGATAGTTATTACCTACAGATAGTAAATCATAATCATCTTGAAGTACAGAAGACATTATCAATCTATCTACTTCAAGCATATGTTTAATCCTGGTCAATTACATGATTTCCACACCCTAATAATAGGCTTTTAGAGTTAATATGACATGCTTCATTCATTCTCTTTGACAGTAAGAATAGGTATAAGAACTCAATAAATAGAAGAGAATGGATCTATATTATAGACAAGCTCAAATGATAGACCTTACACCATTTTCATATCGCATTTACCCTATACAGGTGATTCAAAAATATATGAATGCAGGCATTGCTCCGTGTGAGTCATATTAAAGAGCTTGTTTATTATAGATATCTATCTTCATTATAGAGATGCTTCTGACACCACTGTTTGAATGATGAAGGAAGTGCCCATGACCACATTTTATATGCCACCAAACAGAAGAATCTCCACTGCAATAAGAGTGTACCTATACTGACTATCATAACAGTGTATACAATCATCTCAAGGAAAAAGAATGCAGTATAATAATACCACATATTATCTAGTGTTTCAACCAAGTGTCAATAAGAGTATCCTCAATGGAATGGACTGTTTTATTACCTGTATGGAGAATAGATCTTAACAAGAATCTGGTGACATGAACACTCGATGAGCCTGTAATGGCGAATATACACAGTCTCCATATCCATATCAAATAGTACTTCATATTCCTATCTACTTTATTATCTGTGCTGGTGGGCAATAGAGTTGCTTCTTCGTCTGGCCGAGTCATTGGAATAGGTTAAAGAAGACGGGGAACGAATAAAGTAGGGAATAAGATATACCTCAATTCTATTTCATCTTTTATTGCATTTCTTCCTCTTTATTCATTCAAAATGATATCATCTGATAGCATTATAAGTAGGAATCATACAAACAAAATGGTTGAATATACACAGTTAACTAACTCATGTGGGTAGATCATCTGACTGGATTCATATTGGGTAAATACAAACACAATAGGAGTATATTTCCCCTCTAATTATCCATTTTAGTGGCCATATGCTGGGGTTCAACCAACCCATTTATCAAGGCAGGCAGTGCAGGATTAGACACAGTATCTAGCAAGTATCCTCAGGGAGGAATACTTAAATGGTTGGCTGAATTAAAGTATCTATTCACTCGGTGGCAGGTACAGGAAGCATATGACGCATAAACAGCCAAGTAACAGACTTATATATTGTTGTTAGTATGTATTGCCACTCGCTATTAATTTGAGTGGATCTGTTGTATATTATTATACTCTGGGGAAAGCAGGTATGTACAGTGCCTATGTTCTATATCTATACTGAAATACTCTTTTCCATTAGATATGTCCCTGGCTGTACCTATCACCAACTCACTCACTTTCATTTTCTCTCTATTGACCGGTCTATTCCTAGGGGAGAGTATTGGTGGAATAGGTAATAAACAGAGTGACAGAAGACAGTATTGGTGACATTAACTTCATAGTCATCACATAGATGCTTGGATAGGGATGGCACTGATTGTGATAGGTGTCATGATATGTGTAGGCGGACAGTGAATAAGCTAAATAAAAATAAACAAAAAACAAAAACATTGAATTGAATTGATGGGGAATTGCTTCAAGTGTTCGAAATGAGTTTGACAGATGAAGAATTCAGAGTGAAAATTGACAAGCACTTTTCACTTTACCGTATTAACTTACGCTCACCAATAGCATCCAAGGTTATTCCCAACAAGTGGTATCGTGTTGACTTATTACTAGTGAATGAAGTAGGGTTATTTAGGAGATCGGATATTGAGCCGGACGGGCTAGTGGAAGTGAAGTGTGAATTATTAAGGCCTACTTCAGACAAGGGATTCACCCCACTGGATTACAATGATAATAACTGGGAAATAGAAATACGCCCTACACACTCATTCAAAGAAGGTCAGCTATCGTCTGATATTATGCCTACACCAGGATTTCATAGAGAAGGCAGAGGGGCCTTTGAATATCGGGTGATTCCCAAGAATCCTATAACAGAGGATGAAGTACGATATTTATGCATCAGCCCTAAGAGATTTTACCACTTTCCTAAGGAAGAAAAGGGATTGGATATAATGTTACCATTGGTAGTGGGCCCAATACAGGTATGTCCCCAGTCCACAACCACTGAAGACACAAGATTACCCTTGGAACTATGGGCTATGGGTAACAGGGATATGGTCTATGATGGATATCGTATATTCTCACATGATAAACAATCGCCCGCAAATATTGTAATACATGAAATGTGGGATTCAGGAATTCCTGGTAAAATATGGGACTCTGCTCTTATTATGTTGGATTTCATGAAGAACATCATACAATACCATCCAGAATACATTGATGGAAAGCACACGGTCGATTTAAGTGCAGGGTAAAATGAATGTAAGGTTGTGGCACTATACAATGCTAACCATTTTCATCTATTCTAGAACAGGATTATTGGGATTATACATTGCTAATATCATGGCATCCAAGGATACATCTATTAAGAAAGGGAGGATTACCATTACCGAATTAGATGAAGCATTGGCTTTGATTGTCAATAATATAGCTGCTAATGAGTTCCTTACGACTCATAATACACTGTGTGAATTACGACCCATGCCCTTATTATGGGGCATTAAGAATGATGCGGATCAGTGTGGAAAAGCTGATTTAATCATTGCATCTGATGTATTATATGAATCAGAGTTCTTTGATGATCTCGTGAAAACATTTGTTGATCTGAGTCATTCAAGCACTCGTATTTATATAGGTTATAAAAGGCGAGGATTTGATACAACTGAAGAGAAGAAATTCTGGTCACTATGTGAGACTCATTTCAAGGTGACCTTACTTCGTCATGGCAATAATAGCGATACGGATGATGCGTTAGTCCCTCCAATGTCTATAGACACAAAAGTACAACTATATAGACTATTACCATTATAGAACATATTGTAGAAGGGTCATCATTTCTTCTTATATCTATATTAGATACTCTCGCTTCCCCCCTTTTAATGCATATATCGCTATATAATAAATTATCACATCTAAGTCTTTGGCTACCCACCATTTTCTTTTTCTTAATCAATACATCCCATAGTTTATGTTCTACGTTAAAGGGAAATCATTCTTGCTCTCTTTCTCTCCTTCAACAGCCAAACCACTTATCACAGCCATTGATTCCAACTCCACAGACAGTCGCCATGCATTAATCAGCTCAGAGTTCGAAAACCAATCTATAATTGCTCATTATTTCGTTCGTTCGGTGGATAGGCTACGGCATTTGCTGCTCATTTCTGCTTTCCTGAGTCTAATAGCATACTTCTATACATTTCTCTTGATTCCAACGATGTTTTCTGCTACAATGAAATATCAAGAAGAATATCGACTCAGAGAATTGGTGATTAACCGAGATAGTCCTTTGAATATTAAGTGTCCACTGCTCAAGCCAAGAAAAGCTCCGACTAATGTTCATGATTTAAGAGCTGATGATATTAAGATCATTGCTGGATTAGGGGATAGGTATAGCATGGCACTCTTTACAAACACCTCATCTAATATATATTCATATCTAGTATAATGTCAGGATTTGGAGCTAAAGGTTATGATGGAAATATAATCCATATCAAAAGCTTAAATGAGAATAGAGGCGTGTCATTTGCAATGGGCGGTGTAAGTTCTTTTCTACTATGCAGAACATTACGAGAGTAGCTCATATGTAAATAAATAATAGGAAAGAGGTGCCATCACTCTGCCTAATATAATACGGTATTATTCTCCAGACTTATATGGTTATTCAGAGGGAAATCATCTTATAACAGCATGTTATGGTAACATTGGCATTCTAAAAAAAAGCCAATCAAATATCTGATAAGATTTTATAGGTGATGGTTTCTGTCCCAGAGGTCAGCATAGGGAGGAAATAGATAGGTTTAATGCTGCTTTATCTGGGTCCCGCTGTAGTAATTTAGATGGTCAAATCGATTATCTGGTAGATCAATTGGATCTGGCATATGAATCAAACAATGCATCCATCAATGATTGGAAACTCATCACTATCTTTATTGGTTCAAATGATATATGTCACTCCTGCACTGTGGCTACTTCTTCACCTAATAACTATGAAGCATATCTGCTGAAAGCAGTTGACAGAATTCGCAACGAGATTCCCAATACAATTGTACAGTTATGTATGTAGTTAGAATTCATGTAGGTTGAAAAATATAATAACTTGGCTGACCACCTGTTATGTAGTGGGTCTACTTCGTGTCCAAGAAGTAAAACCAATGACCGAAGACTATGCTAGTTACTGCAAACCTATAAAAGGCAGTGATGTAATTATTCAAAACTATATATGTGAATGTTCACATACTGTAGCCAATAGAACTATCATGAGAGATAACCATCCACTCTATGACAATGCTTTAAAGAATGTCGCTGATCATTTTCAGGCTATTGAGTTTGATCAGAAAGATACATTTGCAGTTGCATATCATCCTTTTAGGTTAGATATAACAACATTACCGATACAGGCTCTGAGGTAATTATGTTGTACATTACCCTGATTGTTTACTCATCATCCTCTTTAAGCAGTAACATTGACTGTTTCCATCCATCTACACTAATGCATGGATGGTTTGCCAAAGTTCTATGGTAATTCATTAACCCTATGAATGTTCTATTTGCTCACAAATCGGTCTCTCTTTATGTAGGAAATTGATGTTTACTGATATCAGTCTTCGAGAGGCATTATTTACTTACAAAACAAATGAGCCCATCTATTGTCCTTCTGACAATGACCGTATTCGTACTTTGTAACAAAAACACCCAACATGTTAATAGAGATAGAAACGAGTCTGAACATATCTAAATTAAACATCTTACATCTTATAGTAATACAGTGTCTCTATATCCCAGTTTTTAATAGTACTTTTAAAAATATTCTAGAACACTGAGCTTGGTCAACTCTATACACCATCGGATAGACCTCGCTGTGTCCGATTCCTTTTGTCTTATAATAAGATCTTCTATTAGTGCTTCCCATTTACATAAGATATCATATCGATTCTCTATCAAGAATGATACTTCATCTATGGCCAAGAGTGACTGTGCCATCTTATTAGGTCTACTATGTATAGTAGATGAGGTTGCCAAGATAGTTGCACAATACTTGGATACAATGATAACATGTCTATATACACTATCTATTTCGGTGGAATGAGGGATTGTACAGAATACATAATAGAATAACTTCTCTAAATGAAGGGGAATATGCTTTGCATTGCGATATTGCTTGTGATCCTCTAGAACATGGCTCGTATTGGTATCTGATAAGGCTTTATCACATAATGCAATAATGAATGTTGGATATTTGATATGCTATATATAGTATCCATTTGTTAACTTCAAAATATATACTCTGGATGTAGTTTCTTCTCTACCTGTAACAGAGCCTGACAGGCTACTGCATTCAAGTCTTGGAATTGAGTGTAAACAGCCATGAGGAAGTCTTGCTGCATAATTATTTCTTCAAAACAGGATAAGGTAATCAGCTACTTAACACGGTTAGTTCAAATTACTCACAATGACTGTAAGAATACAATACCATGTTTGTCATATCACCTACTACCTGAAGTAATTCTGGATCAGTGCTTGGGAAATTGGCAAAGAGGATATCCAGATAGGTATTGAATTTACTGTACTTCCCGATAGCATCTTTCTTGAGTGTACAAAGAAGAACCGACTTCTTCATTTCGAGTTCATTTTCTATATTGAATTGTCTGTTATCAATGATATGTTATTCTTCAACATATGTGTAGTCTTACCCATACAATCTTTGATATCTTCTTGAAGCACTGCAATGATAAACTTGGCTACTAATCTATGACACTGTTTTCTATAGATTTAGCCATGATTTTGTACTGTCAGAGCGAGTACTCACCCTTCCCTCCAGATTATACTCTGTCTTATTCAGTACATGGTTAAGAAATGACCATGGATCTTCATATTCTTTTAATAGTTTAATGTCAAATTCTTCTAATTCCTCAATATCCAAATTATCCTGTTCCTGTCCCTGAGCCAATGGATCCAATCTGAAGCCACCAAACTGATCCCATAAAGGACGAAACAAAGAAGGTCCAAATAGCTGTAATGTATCCATTAATAACCCGAGTGTTTTATTGCAGTCAACCCAATGATTCCTTTGTAACCTAGGAGTCTTGTACTTCGTCTTACTTTCCAACATGAAGTTTATTAGTATCACCAGCAGATAGCTAATCATGATACAAGTGTCAGTATACTTGCTCTTTACTCATATCTATCTATATAACATTACAAAGAAGGCTTTCTTTCGCTGCCCAAGATACTCTCTATTAACTGAATAGCCACAGCCACTGCGATTGAATGAGTTTCATGAACCAGACTGAAATAAATAAAGCATAATTACCATGACCCACTTCTAGGTAATCAGTAATCATAAGCTGCAGTTTAGGTGGAAATGGTTCTGCAGATGTCAAACGCTTAAAAGTAGTGTTCCATACTGATGTCTCGTTCTTATAGTTGTATATATCAATCAGTACAGGATTAACACCCACGATTTCTGGTAGGGAGGAAGTGAATGGAATTTCATTTTCAAAATCATAGATATTATAGTATATTTCATCACGCTATGCATATAAAGATAACTGTATTAAAATAAACACTCTCTCTTTATTGAGAGTGTTGGAATCTTACAATGACACTACACCCTGTGATTAACATTGAGCTAATTTCCTTTAACAGAAACAATAAAAGAGAAGAAATTAAAAAGATTATATGTATATGTGTATATATATATATTTTAATTGGTCAGGGATAGTTTGGCCACCTCTTCTGGATCAAAATCAAGCCTTAAAGACAGTATCTTCTTGACCTCTGCCACAGTCAGACGCCATCCGATAGAACCAGGTTTATTTCCCCATAAGTCTTGTATTTCTGATGGCTATTAATACAGCAGTTTAGGGGGTTATCTATGGGTATGTATAATATATTCCTACCTCATCAAAGTTGAGAACAGTGGCCATTTGATTTAGACGAGTGAACTTATCTCTTGATGACCATTCAGTCATGGAAGATATATAATAAATAACAGTGCGAAGATCCTTATCAAATCTGAGTGCACCATATTGATTGAATCTGGTTTGCATGACTATTCTCTCCCATTGAGATATGATGGCATCTGTCAAGAGCTCTATCAGTTTAGTAAAGTTATTCTCATTCAGCACCTTCTTATAAGCACTAGTCATGTTATCGAGAATATTCCTGAATCTCTTAACAAACTTCTCCTCAATATCTGCTTCACTATACTCATCCTCCTCCAGCACATATTTGACATCCCTGTAGGATTCCTGGAATAAAGGTCGAACACGAGGCCTTAATATTTGGTTCATGAATTGCTCTAACCCGTTCTGAAAAAGGGATATAGCCATCATCAGTTTCCTTCCTTCTCTCGTCCATTCTATCACCTACCTTCAATAGTTGCTTGAATTTATCAGATACTCCCTCTAATTCCTTAATAGCCATGGATGTCTTCTTTATATCATTCTCTTCATCCAACCATATACCCTTAATTATATCTGGTTCCATCTCCTTTATCAGTCTATGTGTGTAATCAGCACTGACATCTAGATTGTTGAGAATAACCATATAATTCACTTTTGCCTGTTCCATAGCCCTGTCACGACTAGAGGTATCATGTCCTGCAAAAATAGAGGATAGTTTCTGCTGAAATTGCAGTAGATAAATTGTCTCGAGTACTTTGACGATCATCTTCATAGTGGATGAAATAACATCAGGATCATAGGTAGAGATTATTCTTTTCACCACTGTCTTCAATATATAATATACATCATCCACACAGGTAGAAGTGGGTGATAGTGATGGATCATAGCTGTCTAATGACATTGCCTTATTCACACTCTGCTTCAATATATATTCCTCAATCACCAGATAAGAGTTCATGAGCTCCTTCACCCGTTTGGTTAATCCAGAAGATATCAAGAGTCCATTGTCTCCATACATTTTACCATCTTTACCCTTCATTACCATATCCTTCTCGTCTGGTGCCAATAACTCCATTTCATCATAGGCTCTCTCTTTGATAAAGCTGTTAAACAGGATGCTACGTTGACTTATGAGTGACAGTTCATATATATTCTGGTCTAGTTGGCGAGGGTCTGTTAATGAACTGGTGGGCTCTGATGGCTTAGCAGCCATGACACCAGTTGTAGATCCTACTTTGTACCCATTGGGATGTATATTTGTTCTCATCATCATGATCATAACAGACTGAATCTCCACTAGCTATAATCAAGATGAGTACAACGCACTGTTATGAATAGTTTATGCCTACCTTTGATTCTAATTTACGTGTCTGAATGAACCTGTCTAATATGATATTACTCTGCATATCACACTCTTCTTGCAGACGTTGTATCACACGAAGCATCTTTCCATGCCCGTAGTTAACTTCTACCAGTGGCTGATGCTGATCTATAATAACAGCAATATTCTCAAATAATCTTGTCAATGCATCTGCAAAATATGTCGGTGCTGCCACTAAAATAAACAGGAGGAGGATGAGATACACTCCAGCTGATAGATTGTCTTTTGTTTACCTAATCCACTCTCCAATTCATCTGCACATCTTGCCTTAATAATGTTGCACACAAAACGAGAATATTTATCCAATCCTTCAGTTTGACAGTGAACAAGAGGGAATAGTTTAAAGTAACGTGTGATTTCACTTTGATTTCGCTGTGCCACTGCATCATCAAACCGTTGAGAGAATATATTGAACAGTGTCGTCTTTGCATCTGCGAGTGTTTTAGACGGGTGATCTGGGTAATCTGAACTTGGCTAAGGAGAATCAAATAGAATCAGCAAACTTGTCAATATCTTCCCCAACCCACTTTCTTTACCACTGTAAACTCAGCAAGCGAGCCATTGACAATAGAGCCATCGATCTTCAATGCCTTGTTTAATAGTTCAGCCGATAAATCATAGTCTTTCTTCTGAATGGCAGCCTGTAGATTAGCAATACAGTACTTCAAATCCTGGACATCTTCTACATAATGTATAGCTTCTTTCACTCTTGACTAGAAATAGCATAAATAAGCACGCATCCTCCTCCCAGCCAATCCTCCTACTAACCTGCTCCTGTTCCAGCTGTCTCACCTTGAAACTGATCACCTCTGCTAGCCGGGATGTTTTCTGTACTGTTTCAATAACAGGAGAAGATTCAGCTGTCAGAGTATCCAATTGGGTGCTATAATATTCTTTTCATCTTTAATATAAATACAGGCAAACTCATTAGAAATGCGTTTATGTTTATTACCGAACATTAGATAATATAGAAAGCGAGGTATTCAGGGTGTGTTCTTCAGCTAATATAGTGTCTAATGAGGCATCAACACGGGTCTCTTCTTCATCTAACATACGAAGCGCATCTCTAATCTCGTCAATATTAGTCAGTGTTTCTAGAGGTTTTGTTAGCAGTGATGCCCTTCTGTTTCTAGTGTTTTTGGTTGGTTCTTCCTGTGGTTGATTCTGGAGAGAAACAAGGGAGGGCATTGTTGAAATGAATACAAATGAGAAGCAGTGGCACTATGGATGATTTTTTTTATTTTAAATGTTTATTTCAAATTGCGTCTCTGGAGAGCACAAGAGTTCAGGTAACTGGTGTCTGTGAAGACCCAGATGGTAACACTTGTTCATGAACTGTTCAATCTTATGGATGTTATGGATAGATTCTGTAGGATGTGGTTGATGAGTGAAGCTGGTTAAGAGTATAATCCCGCACCTTCTTTGACTTGAATAAAATGTAAGGAGTTTGGTTCACAGCTACTCGGATTCAGAAGAGAATCACACTGATTAGATTTACCAAGGATGGGCACAAAAAGAGGCATCCCTTCATTTTACTTGAGACTCCATAGATCTTGTGGAAGATGTGATCATGTATGTCTCTTATTTGTTAAAATACGGAGTAAGATGGAGTCTTGCCTTTCTTTATCTTAATGATTAAAGCCAATAGTATGATATCCATCTTATGTATATATTTGTGTACACAATAAGATCTCAAGCAAAACAACGCGTTTATGGATAAGACAGGAAATGACGGCCTGATATGAGAATGATATGAGAATACACGAGGACAGGAAGACTGAAGATCTAATTATTAAAAATAAAATATTATTATAACTACTCAAGAGACCAGGCTCACTCGCTTCAGCTGGCTCGCAGGTGCGCATAGAAGGTGGCCATGATTGATGTAGCTGTGGAAGATGTTAGAAATGCTCTTATTAAAACTCCATTCTGCTCGGTTACAGATACAAAGTGATAGAGGAATCATAGAATGAACCATCAGGCTGTTTAGCGTGGAGAAAGATAAGGCGTGGTCTATCTCCATTTGGCTGAACACGGTATCACCTTCCTTCATGAAGGGCACAATTATGATATGCTACTGCTGCTTCTCATCATCTTGATTAGGAGTGAAAAATAAATAAATCCAAGTGCTTAGATAGATCAGTGTTAATGATCATAAAAAGTGGGTATAGGTCAATCAGCCAGCAAATTTAAGCAATTCTTCAAGAGCTCAAAAGAGAATATCTTGAAGCAGATGTTGATTGTGATATCAGAGAAGTATGGTTTTGAGTACTATACAAATCATGAGTGTAACGCTAAATATAGGCATTATTCTCTCTACTTATGGTAGAATTTTATGATGTCCCCTTCCCTTTTATTGCCATGGAAGAGGCTGATCTTCCTGTTGAGCATGTTTGTATCTAGTGTCTATCAGTTATACACACCTTGGAACATATCGATATGAGGGTAATAGATAAGTTGTATCTAACACATGCATATTCTTTATTCAGCATATTTACCAATAAGTGTAAAGCATAAAATAGACATTCATAGACAGTTAATATGCATATCACCCGTTCCATCTTTCAGCTGTAAATACAAGACATCCATATCCCCAATAATAAATTTGTTGCTGCGGCAATAGGGTAAATTATACGAGTTAACATGAGCCATTGACATATAAGAAAGCAGATCCTTCTATAATATACAACACAACCAATAGCAATCATTTCCCATTAACTGTTATAGATTATCTGTCAGTCTATTGAATCCTCTTGGGAAATCATAATCCAGGCCAAACTATTTATTGGCAAAAGGGTGTCCGCTTTCCATATAAGGCAATAAGGTGAAAGTGCTATCTAAGAATATTCCAAGACGAGTAAATTGTGTTCCCTGAACTTGTGAGAAACAAAGAGACGTTGTCATGACAACCACACTGAGTTGGGGATTATTAATGAATCGATATAGAGATTCATATGTGTGTGTTATACTGTTCTCCCCTGGATTATCTCATGCCAGGAAAATCAAGCCAATCGCCTGCCTTTTGTGACTCATTCTGGTAATACTGACTTTGATGACCTGGAAATAGAAAAGTGTGCTGCGACATTCTGTTGTTGCGTGGATATAAATATTAACTATTTTTATTTTCTCCCTATTTTTCCTACTCACTTCTTCTTTTCTTCTTGCTATCTGCCTTAAAGAAGACCTATTTATTGAATTATACCCACTGTCAGCTGACTAGTATAATCATCCATTCTATATACACTCTATTCATATCTACTTATACACCCTGTTATCCTCCACTATTCACCCTTTAATCATACCTTCCCATCATGGACTATCCTTATATCACCATGGCAACTGCCAATGAAATGAACCCTGAGCATTTACTCCAGATGTATAACAATGATATTATGTCCAATCTTGATAACCTTCTGGACTTCTCTCAGAATGAAGTGGATCCTATGCAGTTACAGTATACACCCGATATGTCCACTTTTGATAACGAGGGCCTATTTGATATGACCCCCTTTATGGACATGCCTGAATTGGATGATAGCCCTAATTCAGTATTTATGGCCAATACTCCCATTACACCTGCACTGGTGGGTGATCCCAATATCCAATGGTATACTGGCAATAATGATATTAATGATGTATCCTTGAGCTGCTTTATACCACAGAACATGAAGACTCCTATTGATATCAACAATATACTGAATTATGAGCAAGACATGGGACAGGACATCACCTGTGCCGATAACGAACTCTTTCCTCCTCTCCTTAACAGCACTGAATTAGATACACCATTCATAGATAATTCAACACCTGCTGATACTCAACCTATTGAATCAGACTCTGTTAATCCAGATAGAATGAATGACCTCTTCAATATCTATATGGAAACTGATATAGTGCAGCCACCCATCGACCATCCCGTGAAAGTGAAAACACGCAAACGAAGGGTGCTGAAACCTAAGCCAACCTATGCCTGCAGTCAATGTGATAAAGTGTTCAAACGTCGGTTCAATCTGGGAACACATGAACTATTACATGATCCACAGAGAATAAAGAAATTCCAGTGTGATAGTTGTTCCAAGCGGTTTGACAGAAAGAATGATCTAGACAGACATGCTTCAACAATCCATCACAAAGAAAGAAGATTCGCATGTTCATCCTGTACTGAAAGATTCAGCCGAAATGATGCCTTAAAGAGGCACAGAATCAAAAAACACTCATAAATACTCTCATAAAAACACCCACATTCACACTCACATTCACTGCTATTATGTACATTATGTAAATTTCTCCACCTCTCTAATTAATAGTACACAAAAAAAGAATATAATAATAATAATCCTACATATATTCGCTCTCCTTTCTCTTTTCTTTACATATCAACAAAACTAAGTAATATACGCTACCTCAATAAAAATACATATGTATTCTTTCACTTCCTTATTTGGAACAATATCATCCATTACTGTATTCTCCAGTGTGTATGAACTCTCCAATCTACCATTTCTGACATTTGTGTGAGGTTTAATTTATCGGACTGAGTTCATCAGATGTTTGCTCAGCATTTTCATTTAAATGAATTAATCTATTTTGATATGAACGAGGTGGGGTATATCCTTCTGATATATTATTGTTGACTGGGGAAAGCTTTCTTCTGGCAGTGTATTTACTCTTGTGCTGGCCAAATAAGGCAAATTTAGATCAACTCCGCTGAAGATGGACAAAAATAGAGATACATCCCCATCAAGAGCCTTAATTATGTGTGATAAGATAGTCTCTTTTGTGGATAGAATAGGAACAGAGAAAGATCATTCTCTTTAAGAGATGATAACAATATCAAAGAAGCCATTGAAGGGAAAAAGAAGGATTTAGGTATGGTAAACAATTGCACTCACAAAACGGCAGGGATCAGTAACCATCTTGCAAGTCTTTGCACTCTAGGATGGGTTCAGTTGCAAGTAAAAAATATGTAAAGGGGAATCTAACATTTTGCTTGTCACTGGCAGCTATCAAGATTACATAATACAAGATAAATTCTATTACAGTGACTGGTACGTTATTTAGAGTGTGTGATCCTTGCACGGGTAATTCTACCGAGTGTGGTACTTGCAATACTAACAAGAGAAAAAGGGGAAATCATATCAATATTCTCCAGATTTGGGATTGTCAGGTGCAACGAGATTATGTGAATTTATCCACCATTTTCATAATCGTTTTTACCCACTAAAAAGTATTACCTTTATAAGCATATTCCGTATTAATTCTCTATTGTTAGCACTAAACAGAATATTACTCTTGTTATAAGACTTTTAAGTAAAATGGGGTTAAGAATACAGTTGGTATTTGATATATATAGGTGTTTAAGCTGGGGAAAGGTAATAAACCAATAGAGTACAGTGGTATAACAACTCACTTTTGGCCATACTGTAGTATTCGTTGATAATACTATGACAAAGTCTCCAAGAAAAGCCTATAAAAAGTGCCTTGTTGAGAAAAATGATCTTGAAGTTGAAGGGAATGCCTTAAGGTATCTCGAGGGATTTGAAGACGTTCCAGATGATGGTTGGGTGTAAGATACCTAAAGTATGATGAATGGAGATGTTTTGGACGAGCTGCATCCATCTTTGGGGATACTCAAATCATAAGAATTGTTAAGGTACTGGACATACACTTGAGGGTGTGGTTGAATACAGGAAAAATGGTAACAGCTTATGGTGTATCATATACATTATATGAATAAGTACGAAGGACTCCACCTCTTATTTTTGACTGAAAAATAGAAGTACTCGTTTATGATTCTTGCTATGGTATTCACAATGAATACTGCATTCAAGAGACAAGATGCAAAGGCGAGACTCTTGATTTACCTACAGTCAAAACTTATACGCACCAATGGCGCCATTCTCAAATTGGCTATTGAAAACAAATGCTCATGATCCCTTTGGTGTCTTCAAAGAGCAAGAGTGAGTAGGCGACAGTTGACATCAGCTGCCGGTCCACTCCTAAATCTCCTGTTCAACCCCTTCTGAACTGTGTAATGGATTACTATACTATACTATACACTTTTCATTACAACGTTTTTTCCCCAAATAAAGAGGGGCTTTACTGTATGAACCTGCCTCACACAAATGTCCAAAAGTATTCAAGAAAAGGGCGGTGGTTGAACATACCATCCATTAAGGGCAAAAATCATTGATCTTTCTACTGTTCATTTTATTACTGTCTCTATTTAGAGCATGACTAAACCCACCTTGTTTTTGTCAATATCAGGGCATCTCCAATTATAAAGATAATAGTTTAAATATCCATCTCCTGTACCAAACTTCTGTTCCTCCACATAGAGATTATTGTCCATCAGATCAAGAGTGTTTACCACATCAAAGTCCGCCTATGTCATATATAACAGTCAAGAACACTCTTATACACATTCTATATCAAATTTACCTTCTTAGCTAATATCAAGGCATCACCAATCAGTTCATTCAATCTAGTCTTAATATAGGCCAGCTCTTCAGTCTGATGTTGACTGGGAATTTCAATTCCATAATAGAACATATAAGCAGCATTCAATGTAGAGTGTTTGGGATTACCAATGACTGAACTGGGAAGAGAATAGAAGGAGAAAAAGTCTGTGATCTTCTTGGTCTCCACATCCTCAACCACATAACTCCATACCACCTTCTCATGGGGCAATATCCAATGTCTGACATCCTCATCTGTCTCAAATACGGGTGCAATGTCGAATCTGGACAGATACTTATTCAATAATACACGCACAGCCTGTACATCCTCTTCTGTCATCACTCTTAACCCAGGTATTTTTGTTGCATTAGGCACTCTACAGTTCTTTATCATGCGAGATAGAGTCGATTTGCGTGGAATTGAAGAGAAGTTACACTCAACCAACTTCTTGGGATTCAATGATCGATGATAGTAACTATTGGAATGTCATAAGATAATGTCCCCCTTTTCAATTAATAGGTTATATGTCCACCTACCGACATGTGGCAACTGGTTTAGGAAGGACTACACCAGCAGTATAAACGGCCTGGAATACACCCTCAATATGACTTCTACGGGTAATTTCCTTTATAAGAACAGGAGCAAGACGCTTTGATCGAAGTTTCTTATGGACACATAAAAAGTTGATTTCTGTGAGATGCTGTACACTAAATCATATATGAAAGTACCAGTCAGACCCAAGACATGTTCCAATATACACTACTTACACATCATAGGTTCTCAATGCTACAGGAATACCACTAATAAAAGCAACCAGCTTCTTATTGGAGGCAACTCGCACACCTACCAGCCAAGACTTCTTCCAGTTGGGTGGTTGAACAGCCCTGAATGATATAACTTATGAACCATCCGCTTCCTCCATGTGTCACTTTATACTTACCATTTCAAGAAATCAGCTGAATAATCGAATCTGAACTGGGCATCATCATCCTCCACGTAGTTAAAGGTGAGTAAAATATAGAGTTCCTTCAACTGACAACAAAAAAGACCTTCTCATGAGTTATCTAGACACACATACTATACTCTTCTGTTTACCTCTTTCTCATCACTCAAGTCTATTTCACACCACTCGAATTCCTTGGGTAATGAAAGAGGTTCTTTTCTGATATCTTCATAGGGTATATTGTCCTCAATAGGCCCTAACCCTGTTATCTTCTCATCTACAGAAGTGTCAATGTCTATTGTATTTTTACCGTAAAGAACCTTACCAAGTTGGGGCACTGGTTGTGTATTCCAGAACTGGTGGCTCTTCTCTTTCTGACCTGAAGTGATCAGGCTCATCAACCTTTTCAGTTCTTCTGTTTGAGCAGATCCCTTATTCTCTGTTACAAGATTATTGACTCTCTTCACAATATCATTCAGTTCATTCGCGGTGGGCTGCTTATTATTACTCATCAGTTATTCTATGTTTGGTTGAGACTATAAAATAAATAAATATAAATATTTCGAGTGTGGGTGGACAGGGGCGGGAAAGGAAAAGAAGTGGAGAAGGGGTGGGTGGGGGAGGGAGCCAATTGTCCTGGGTAAAGATATAAGTATATACTCCGATCTTGAGATGGGAGAAAGGGAATATCAATAAACACAGGTACATCTATATGCACACACATACACACCTACATACACATTCTCCAATAGAATACAACTTACATAATACAATCTATATGCATGACCTTTTTTCATATCAAAAGAGGGAGGAGTGGGTGGGGATGCTGAGACCTAATCCCTCAGTATAAACAGGCCACTTTTCTTCAAGCACTGAATTAAGAGCAAGCCCGAACCGGACTTATTACGTTATGATTTGCAATCACTTTAACCCATTGACTGATGATTAAACGGGGGTGAATTGAGGTCAGAATTTCAATTGAAAATTTTTGAATGAACGGGGCAAGAGGATAAATAGAAGCCCTTTGTGGTGCTTCTATTTTCCCTTCTCTTCCCTCATAATTCAAAACCAAATATCGATTCCAATGCCTCATTTAACAGCTGAACAAGAAAAGGTGAGAGATCAAATCTATTTCAACAGTGGTGCCAAGGGTGCTCTCATCGGTCTCGGTCTCGGTGTAGCTGCTACTGTATTCACTATTCGTAAATCCCCACAGTTCAGAACATTATCCAAGCCTATTCAATCTCTCATGGCTGTATCCAGTAAGTTCAGAGTAGGGTGTATTCAGACCGAGAATATTAACTGTGTTTTATAGCAACTGCTGCTGGTTTCCTATTTGCATCTGATAAGGCTGTATCTGAGTATGAGAATAAGATGTTGGGCTATAGTGATGAGACCATGGTAGTGGACTTGAGACAGAGAAATCAGCGTATTCCTGATGAAAAGCTCTCAACTGTGGATAGATCACTTAGATATTTAAATGACAATCGTTGGTCATTCATTGGTAAGTAGCAATAAGAGTATATTTACATGGGGAGGGTCAGTGACTGATTGACGATGTGGATAGGTCTTTCATGGCTTGCTTCCATGGGTGGTGCACTTGGTTATAGTTTCTCCAATAAGTATCTTACTACCCAGCAGAAAATAGTACAGGCTCGTATGTATGCACAAGCAGTCACAATTGCTGTCTTAATGATCTCTGCTGGTGTGTCTATGTATGTGGGTGAAGAGGAAAATAATCGTAGAGAGATGCCTGATTCTCAATTGAGGGCTGTTCTTGAACTTCCTGACACACCCCAGCATGAATCCAAGATGGTGAAACAATAAATAACACACACACATAAAGACTATAGAGTATTCTCATAGAAAACAAACAAATACACACACACACACAACATCCCTAGTACATAATTAATTTATAAAGAGCATTGTCCTCAATTACCCTTAAAAAATAAAAATCATTCTTCCTATTCCGTCTATTTCCACTCCCATGAACATGTTTAAGCGGAACATATCGGGATAACAAATGAGTCAACAGGTGATGTGTGTTGATAATGAAAAAGGGCATGAAAAAGCGGTCAGCCCATTAGACGCATTATTTCTTGTTGAGGGGCCTAGAATAAAACGAGTCACGTATACGTCATCCATTATTTTTTTTCACTCTTCTTTTTTTTTTCCTCACAGTCAAAAGAAAGGGGAGAATATCCAATTTTCGCGTTCACAAACTTTACTATCTTCTCTAATATATCATGTTTTGTGCAAGTAAGTAAGAAAAAGAAGCTTACTACACCCAGCCATACTCACTGCTCTTACTATAGTTTCTGGAGAGGCACCTGAACACCCCGTTGTTTCTGTCAAATCAGGAAATATCTTTGAGAAGAGACTGATCGAGAAATACATCACTGATAATGGCAAAGATCCTATCAATGGTGAAGAATTAACAGTAGATGATCTGATTGAGATTAAGACGAGTAAGATCAACAAGAATAAATAAGTGTGTGTAGTATCTTATTCAACCTTCTTTATCTATGTAGTCCCTGAAACAGTCAAACCTCGTCCACCTCTTCTGTCTTCAGTGCCCTCACTTTTATCTTCACTGCAGAATGAGTGGGATAGTGTTATGCTTGAATCATTCACCCTTAAACAACAATATCAACAAGTGCGTCAAGAATTATCTCATGCATTATACCAGAATGATGCTGCCACACGAGTCATTGCTCGTCTTAAGAAAGAACGTGATGCTGCTAGAGAGTAAATAGAATGATAATCACTGAAAACTATTCTTTGTATTCACACAATGTATTATAGGGCACTTGCCAATGTCCAAGCTCATTTGGGTACTCCTGCACCTGCACCTGTTCAAGAGGACACTATGGAAGTAGACTCCAAAGCCATACCTGTAGAAGTCATTCAGAAGTTTGAATCTACAAGTGAAGCGTAAGTTGACAGATGATTAGAATGATGAGAATAGAACATAACTCCGTTCCTTCTTTATACAGTCTCTCTCAAGCACGTCGTTCCAAAAAGAAGGCCCCAGCCGATTTTACTTCCGTAGACACTGTGAAGGAATTCAAGGAAGTATCTTCTGTGCCTTCTCTTCATTCAGCTCGTTCACCCGGTATCAGCTGTCTCGATGTCAATCACTCTGAGAATCTTATTTTGACAGGTGGAAATGACAAACATGTTCAGATATACAATAAAGCGGAAGAAAAGGTGATTGCTAATCTCACAGGTCACACCAAGAAGATCACATCAGTCAAGTTCAGAGGTCAAGAAGTAGAGAACGATATTGCCATTAGTGCTGCTGCTGACAAACAAGTTCGTATTTGGTCTAATACGACAGAGAAGGGTGAGTGAAATGGAAAGGGGCCGACAGTGATTGGTATTAACCTTTCTTAGGATATAAACTCGGCCATAGTATTACTGCACATAAGGGTGAAGTCACCGGCATCAGTGTTCATCCCAGTAAAGATTATTTTGTTAGTTCTGGATTAGATAGTAAATGGGCTCTTTATGACTTTGAGAACACAAAGCCCATTGTAGAAGTATTTGATGAGGAAATTCAAGCTGGTTTCACCTCTATTGCCTTCCACCCAGACGGTATGATTTTAGGTGCTGGTACGGGCAATGCTGCTGTCCAGATCTGGGATGTTAAGAGTCAGACCATTGCTGCCACATTCGGTGAACACACAGGAAAGATTCAAGCCTTGGCCTTCTCTGAGAATGGGTAGGGTATCTCTTTATGTTTTATTTTCACTCTTACTCATTTATCTATAGTTATATTCTTGCTACAGCCTCTGAAGATAATCTGGTGAAGATTTGGGATCTTCGTAAGTTAAGCAACACAAAGACATTCACTTTACCTGAGAACTATAAAGTCAAGACCCTCTCATTCGACAATTATGGACAATATCTTGCTGTCGGTGGTACTGATATCACCGTATTCAAGGCAAAAGATGGATCATTGATCACTAACTTCAGTGACAATACCTCTGATGTGACGGGCTTATATTGGTCTCCTCTTGCAAGAGGTTTATTGAGTTCCAGTTTAGATCGTACTCTTCGTTTTTATGGTACAAATTAAAAGTCTCTATAATAAACATTGAACAGTGTGTATATAAAAAGGTAAAAAAAGAATCACTATTTCTTTTAATGTATATATGTATACGTGGGGGGAAATGCTCTCTTAATACATATTTATGCAAGTAAGCTCTGTTTAAATCATAATTCGGTTTGTTGAAGTTATCAAATCATCTGTTATCGGTCATAGTGTGTGTAAGAAGATCTTCCTCCTCTTGAGGGACCTGATGGGCGCCCTTTTCGGAACATGCCGCGTGAATTATACTGATTGTCTGGTATCCATTCTCTTGTGTCCTTTGTTTCATAATCATGGGGGAATCGGCCACGATAACCTGGTGCCCTACGGTTCTGGAATGGTCGTGAGTAAGCTGAGGGTTGTTTCCAAGGCATGGTAGGAATATATACGGGTTGATTGCCTGTTCCTGCCCGCGGAAAAGGTGCTGTGTATTGGTTACCAGGCATATATTGTTGTGGCCGCATAAAATAAACACCCATGGCTCGTTGCAGATCTAATTAAGGAGAGAAAAGAGTCAGTCTAGAGGGAATGGTGGTAAGATATCCATTATCTACCTTTATGTGGAGGATTGTAGTCTGGTGCTACTTCTTTTCCTGGTTGCTGGGAAGGAAATTGATAGACAAGTACGGGGAAACATGGATTGCTGCCCATTCTTCGGAATTCAGGTGGAGGAGAGTTGTGTTTGTGAAGATTGGTAGGTGTAGACTGTCTAGAATGATTACTGGTGGTGCTTGCTGTGCCATCGTCTATTAATGGGTCAGGTAGGGGTACATTGTTATTTGGGACTGGCTGTGATGGTGTACCGTCTATCTCTGAATCATGAACGACATCCGATGTGCTGGGTCCATTGTGATGTATATTCCAAGCAGGAACCACATCATCATTCCATCTGCTCTTGCTCACAACAGGACCTGTATTCCATGAATTCTCACTAGAAGCAGGTTCCATATTCCATGTGTTGCCAGTCATAACATGACCTGTATTCCATGAATTTACAAAGTTGACAGGATCAGTTTGACTGGTCTTCTCATTAGGGACAGGATCAGTTTGACTTGCACTCTCCTTGGAAACAGATTGACTTGTATTCTCATCGAGAACAGGCTCAGATGGTTCAGTATTTGTGGCTGGTAGAGATTCTTGGACAGAGGAGGACTGACTCGACACCTAATCAACAGATAACATAACATGAATAAACTGGATCACACTCAACTCATGTTTCCTTACCACTACTTCACACTCTTCATCTTCATTATCAACCATGAAGCTGATAGTTAGCTTTATTCCGGCTAATTTCTGAATGATTTCAGGGAAAATGGGTGCCGATGAGTCCTTAAACAGCAAGGATATTCTTGATTTGAAAGACAATGGGGCTGATTCCACTGACTGAGATACTCTTGATGCTTGATCCGATCGATTGGGTTCCACTATTGTATGCACTGTATCTGGAAGTTGTAACTCCACTATGGTTTCTCCTGAAACTGATTGATTGACCTCTGCTTCCTTTAAAGCTGATGGACTCACTTGTCTTATTCTCTCCACTGAGGGAGGAACTTGTGCATTTGTGTCGACTGAATCAGGAACTGGTGCTGATGTATTCACTTGATCTGGCTGTCCGGATTTTATTGCTGGAGATGCTGATTCTGATTTCACTTGTTGTGTTTCTGTCACTGTATTAGCATCATCTGATCTTTCAACTTCTGAATCAGCAGATGCCTTTCTTTCCAGTTCCTTGCTTTCTGGTGTTGCGGCCTCATGCTTCAGTATTGAAAGAACGGGTTTATCAGTGTCCACAGATTGACGCCATGTATCGTAGTTCTTTGAATGTCTCTGATTAGTGAAAGAAGGACGTCTCTCTTCTCTGTTTCTGGCATACCGATCGTTCTCATTTCGAACCATGCTTCTGTCAAAGCGATCACTGTCGCCTCGAATTGCTCTGGTGCCTCTACCATGTCCATTGTCATTAGAGCGTATCCAGCCACCCCGTCCATTGTTTCTGCCGTAATTAAGAGAGTTTGGCAGATATCCCCAATCTTCATGTTCTGTGTAATCTGTCACTTCTACTTTGATGTCATTAAGTTGGGTGGTCTTGGCTGATGGTAATGGACAAACTGTTTGTAGTCGAGAGGCATAGGAATTCCAGTCATTGGCAGTGGAGGTACGTTCGACTGTCTTTTGTGATTTCAGGTTCTTGACGAAATCTTCCCAGTTGGCTTCATCACCTGTCAACTGCCTTGGTAATACAGAGGATGTTTTGTCAACTGGAGTACTATCACTTTCTTTCTTCTGATCGGATTCTTTCTTTGCAGCAACAACACTCCATGGAAGATGAGTGGTGACAGGTGTTGTTTCTGTAATGGTTTGTTGGGTTTTGATATCCTTCTCTGCTGGGTCTGCTGACTTGATTGGCGTGGTGACTGGTGGAGCTGAACTAGCTTCCACTACTGGTTTCTTTGTTGTGTGAGTCATCTTCTTAGTATCAGCAGACTTCTTCGATGAATCGGCCAATGCAGCGGCCAGTGCAGCAGCTTTCTGTCGTGCACGTTCTCTTGCGGCCTCGAACTCTGCCTCTTCCTCGTCTCTTCGCTTCTTTGCTCTTTCTGCTGCTGTTAACATCACTTCTCGTTGTGCCACAGTGATCTCAGGTGGACGTTCATCATCCTTGGGTTCATGAACTATTTTGACTGAACTATGAGAGTCCTGCGTGTCATGTGATGGTTCATACCTAGGGTTATCGGATGTTTTTCTGGGACGCTGGAGAAGAGTGGTGGGAGGAATGTTTTTTCTATCATGACTGGGTCTCCTTCCCCATGCCACATTCTTATTGTCTGTGCTGTCTCGGCGATTATTCCATTTTTCAGAAGAATGGCGCTTATCCTCATTCCCTGCTGATTCAGTACTTCTTCGCCTGTTCTCATACTGATATCTACTGTTGTATCCAGCCTCTTCTGGGCGTCGATATTTATAAGTACGATCATGGACATTCTGTCGTTGTGGGGGATAGGTGCGATCATAGTCTTCTGTGAATCTCTCAGCAGGAGATACTTCCTCATCCACCACTATCTTGGTTCCATCATCAAATTCCACAACATCAACGGAGAAATCAGCATCATCATTCGCCATCTGATAAAGAGTTAACAAAAAGTCAATCTATCAGTTTCATGAAAGTCATTTACCTCATCCCATGAAGTGTGATTTGGATCAGAGAATGCATATTTCAAGTATTCTTTGTCATCCTAATACAACAGATTATGAGTATTCTACTGCCTAAACTATGCACTGATCAAACTTACATATAAATCCTTATCCTCTGTGAGAATAGGACAAAGTGGGTTAGTTGTTATTTGAATTAAAATGCATAAAGAGCAACTTACTTTTATGGGTTGGAATGTCATCATGAGTATCAGTGGGAGCTGCTGGTTGTGGTGTGGGTGTATAAGAGTGAGTATTAGAGTTATTAGAGTGCGTATTAGAGTTATTAGAGTGTGAATGTCCATTATTAGAGTGTGAATGTCCATTATTAGAGTGAGAGTATCCCGAATTAGAGTGTTTATTGTTAGAGTGTGAATATCCTGAATACTCAGTACTGTCATTGTGTGTATTATTAGTGGGAATAGACCAAGCACGAGGGGGTGAGTGGGTGTAAGAGCGCTCTTTGGTAGTATTCATATCTCCAGGTGTCTTTGAAGAAGTACAATGTGTGTTTTCTTCCTGTGGTGAAGTAGATTCTGTAGTGTCAAGGGAAGGTGATTTTGTTCCTATGGACTGTGTGAAAGAAGGGGAAGTAGAAGAAGAGGATCCCCAGCCATGTGAAGTAGCCGGTGAAGTGGAAACAGGTTCACTACCCACTGCATGCTCACTTTTCAGACTAGGAGTATTGATTGGGCGTGGTGCGGATATCTTACTGAATAGTCTAGCACGAGCCTGGTTATTTCTATTGCCTGTTTCATGACTGTTAATAATAGTGACAACAATTGACACTTATATATATACCTATTGTTGTATTCAGAGTAACACTCTTTGAAGTGCTTGAATACTTCTTACTGCTGTTACTGTTATCCGGAGTATATCTTCCTGGTATCATAGGTGGTGAGTCTCCAGGCATGGTTGTTTGTTTATTGTGGAAATAGAATATTGCGTGTGAGAGATAAATGCTATACGCGTGTGTTAAAGTGTAGAATGGGGGGATAAAGGGAGAAAAAAATATAAATAAAAATAATTTTTTCTTTATATTTGGGTGTCAAAGTGGGGGATGGAAGTTTTTTTTTTTCGCCTTTGAATTTTTGGGACTTTTCTACTCCTATTTCTCAGACCAATGAGATTCGTTCTTTTGGGAATATGTAAGGAATAATAGACAATAGTAAGAGAATCATCCAATAAACAATCAAACACACACACTCATTCACTCGCTCACTCACACGTAGACCAAATACCAAGTGTGTTGGAATGCTGATTATACCGGAATTACAATCAGACTTCATTAACAATTTCATCTTCCGAATAACTCACATTTTCATGCAGAAATATTTTTATTAGACTGATCCCCCTATGGATACACTGTATGGAACATATCTTATCTGTATTATGTTGATGAGGCAGAGTATAAAGACTATATAGAATACTAGATGATAGTCAAATGGATAAGGAAGATTGGCCTTCAACGAGTAAGACCAAAGACTGCCTCCTACAGTGGGTGCTATGGTATACAGATCATTAATATTTGTATGGATGTATGGCTATATTCCCTTACCAAATGCCCTGACAAGTGAAAGACAGCACTGACATAGACTATATATATGTTAGTTATGTTTATCTAGTAACCATGGCTTATAATGTACCTGCTGACTTTACTCAACAGTTTAGATGAGGCAGATGTTACCAACTATAGTCAGTATAATCAATAACATATCTACATATATATCTATTTTCACTGACCATTATTCCTAAACTTGTGTATACAAAGCATGTACCAATAGTTCTGGTGAACAATATAGAGAAATAAGAACACTTGAATACCCAGTATCTGACATTATCATCCTCAATATTCAATTGGATCCACTTGTTCCACTGCACTAGTTCAGGCAGTAGAACGAACACTGGAATAAATAACATGAATGCACATCTGACCAATGATAATATTGGGTAATGATGGGCTACTTTTGGATAGACATAGTATAGAGTCAACAGCTGGATAGCACCCATAATTGTCAGTACTTCTGCAAATTTCTGTGGTGTAATATTTAATCCACCTGCATAGAATGGAGCAGTGAAGTACAAGGGCAATACTTCCTCCATTAATAAAGAATAGAATGCAAATATACTAATAGAGAAACTGTTATTGGAGATCTAGATATATGAAAAGTGTCAACTCACGAATAGCAACCAATAATCAAGACAGAGGGTAAGGTGATGTCTCTGTAGGAAGACTGGATATTATCATCCTCTCCATCTTCCTTACTCAAGATAGAATCAGTTTCCTTTGTCCTTCTTGACTTGACAATGCCTGGGTGAGTCTCCTTCAGAAACAGGTAACCAATCATGAATGATATTGAGGATAGAATGGATGCAATAAAGCATGGAAGGGCATAAGGATATTCAAGAAAGAAATGGCTGTCACCAAAGAAATAAGGAAGTGATTTCACTGGATTATAAAAATAGCCTCCTAATAATAGATTTCCAATGCATCAGTAAATCACGTTAAATACCGATATATTCTTTTTATTACCTATTGCAGGACCTAGAACATTTACAACGAATAATAAGAACAATTTCAGTCATTTAGACTTCATATTTGTCTATATTATTGATAATTACCAGCTATAGAGGACGATCAGTCAAATGATTCTATTGTGACCAAAATATGTTCTTACCTATTGAGCCTACTCCCCAACTCAATCCCCATAAAGAGAATGCCTTGGCCCTATTGGTTGTATCTGTCATTTCCCCTATCATACATCGACCGACACCCGTGTTACCATTCATGATTCCGCACAAAGCCCTACTTCCAATAGCCCATCCTATCGTCTTACTCATTCCAAATAGACTGCATGACACTATATTACCCACTAAACCTATCAGCAGAACCGGTCTTCTACCTATTCTGTCTGATACTCTTCCCCAGACAGTGACGAATAAGAATTGGGCCAGAAAAAAAACAGAAGCTATGAACAGTGTTAATTTCATATCTGAACTACTTATTCTTAATCACACTCTATTTACCAATCCATCCAGCGTAGGATCCTATGTCCTTCTCATCATCTGACAGATGGAAATCTCTTACCTAGTAAGACATAATCTCATTAATGTCTGTACTCATCATTAACCATAGGATGATATACCATGAAATAAATAAAAGGGAACAATATAGACGAGGACAGTGGCTCAGATACTACTACAATAGACAATACCATTATCTGTGTAGATGGGAGTGGAGTGGTCTTATATTTGGTGCCTGAAATGACAGTTATTTCTTGATCATTCTCACCCGTTGAAGTCGCACCATAGCTGTTATTTCCTCTTGATTCAGGCATCTTCACCATATAGCTTGATTTAGGGATAGAAGAGAAGAGAGGGCAAAATGTAACAAATGGGCACTCTTTATATGAATGACCTGCATTCTAATTGGTTATTGTTTATCCCTCATCAAATTTAGTATAGATGAAGTGAAAACTTTATTTATATTATTGAGAAGAAGGAATATCCTAAATAAACATTCTAATTTCTAAAAACAATGTGTGATTTATGACCAAAATGCATAAACCAGCCCAACAGTCAAGGCCAACCAAGAACCTTGGGCGGAGTTGCTGGACCCAATTGAGCTCAGATTGGCATCGGAGGGAGCATTCTTAGTATTACCTGTGCTTCCACCACTGCCATTACTGTTACCTGATTTGGGAGAGGAAGAGGGTGTCTGTCCAACAGTAGGCAACATATCAGTCTCCTGCATGCTGGCTGAACAACTCCAAGTGTTTCCCTTAACGACATTATCACCCTTCAGTTTTTTCTCACTCTCAGAACAGCCGAACTTGGAGGAAGTAGTCTGGAGACGCATACCACCACGAACATCTTGAAGAGAAGGCAACTTGTATTCATCAAAGGAACCAGCTAAATCAACAACACCATGGATCTCAGCCAACTTGGGGAATCCATCAATGGTAGTCAACTGAGTGTTGTTGCCTACAGCCAAAGCACCAATGATTCTCTGGAGACCCTTGAAGGAGGTTTCTGTCAACCTGTTGTTGTTGGCAATAGTCATTGTACCGCCTACAGTCTCTACTGCGTCCAGATGGAGAGAAGTAAAGTCATTCTCATGGAAGGAGATGTCTGATCTGACATCCACAAGAGCAGGCATATCAATACCACCCAGATTGAAGAAATTGGCCATTCTGAGTGAGACTAGATTGGGTGCCTATAATATAAAATATGAGAAAAATCACAAAGAATGAAAATGAACCATGAATTTAAACATACCTCAAATGTGAAGGAAGGATTGTTTCCTAGGATGACAATATCCCTGGTAGATTCTTTGACACTGGAGAAATCAAATGAAGTCATGTAGTTGTTACTGGACAAACTGAAGGATTCAATGGTGGAGGGTCTGAATCCACGCACGTTGGGAGCACGAGTGTCTTTGATGACCAATGAAGAGATCTGACTTAATCCGGCTGGGAAGTCGATGTTCTCCAGTGCAGGTAAGACAGAGAGATTGAGGTCCCTGACTTGGGTTAATTGAGGAAGATCCAGCTTATTCAGATGAGTATGATTCTCAATCTTGACTTGGCCATTCACAGATTTGAGATGGGGTGCACTGAATGACAATAGATTGAAGTTGTTCATCATCAAGAGATCACCTGTCAACTGCTCAACACCCTCAAGATTGAGATTGGTGATACCAGTACTGTCAACGGTGATAGCACCTCTGAATGACTTGCAGCCCTTGATGGCGTCCAAGTCGCCCTGTGTAACCACTTTGATGCTTTTCTCACATTCTCCCGTGGTACCTTCAGGATTGGCTATCAAAAAATAGAAATATTAGAAGGTACATCTCGAATCAATGAGAGGACATTATTACATTGTGCAAGAGTACAGGCACACAGAGTAGCAATGATGATTGTTGTCAATGAGAATCTTGTCATATAGGAAATCGATTAGAAAGATGAGTGATAAAAGAGAAAAAAGAAGTGGGGATTAAGAGTGTTTAATGCACTTGAGAATGAAGCCATGTCGATTTCAAAGTGATGTGTTGTTATTGGAATCAATGTTAGAGAATGGTATGTCCACTTCTATTCCAACATTTCAACAAGGATTAGATGGAATCCTAATTCACCAAGACACGTGAGTTGAGTCAAGTGTCAATGTGACACTAAGGCAACACTCAGTGTATAAATATCGAAATGAGTGCAGTAAAACTTCTTGTTCCTCTTCTTCTTATAATTACAATCAATTTCATTATGGCAGAAACTAAAGAGAATGAGACGGTCTTCTTGGATTTAACATCTAGTACTGAAGAAGAGCTGTATTTTGACTGGCATGAATTGCCTTCTACACATGATGGAGCAGAAATGGTACTGTATTCCTTTGTTGACACTACACCCGATGTTGCTGATTTAATATGGTCAAAGCAACAACTGAAACAAGGTGAATTCCTTACATTGACGGATGGGCAAGAAGATGAAGAAGTACCTTCTGTTGGTTATTCAACTCATGAACCCAATGCATAAATATATATATATATACACACACACACACACATTAAATAAACATAACGATATTATATTATTAAATAATGGGATGATTTAAATTTGGTTAATTAGCAGAAGGTGTTCTATTATGAGTATAGTCTATTCATGTGAGGGAGAACCATAGAGAAGGCAGGCACTATCCCCAACATGTATATGTATACATATACCCACACACACACATATATATATATATATAAATAGAGGCACACACACACACACTCACTCTCTCTCATACATCCATACTCACTCATACATTGTATTAATATAAATATACACATTTATGCCATGTTTATATACTATCATTTGATGTCGATATTCTATTCTCCTGGACATATTAATAAATAACCCTTAATAAGTATTCCATTTTAAAGAGGTATCTTCTGTAGTCATTATGTCTGCTGCATCAACATAGTCTTCCAGTGCAATAGGCTGTTCTATAGGCGCAACTTCTTTCTTAGTGAGATGTGCAGACAGATCTCGATTCATTCCAAAGCTATTCACTCTGTCCTTATGAAATATCAATTTCAGATTATTATCACACAGAATAAATCGTCGATCAGCCGGATCTTGCAGCTGATTAGATTTTATATAATACCAGAGATGTTTCACTATTTCAGGTCGGGATAACTATATATTATATTTGGGGGGAGTTGTCATGGTGATCATTAATAAACCCATTTTGCAATCAGATAACCTTAAATAGATTCTTACTTCTCTCTCTCCATTCATAATCGATGATAATTCTGGGCTCAGTAAAAGGGGTTTGTTCAAGCCCGTGATGCGTTTGGGTTTTGGAGGTGCGTTGGGATCAATTGCAGCAATCACCTTCTTCTTCCTCTTCCTTGATTTCTTCTTGAGAGTATCATCTAGATTGGACTTCCTCTTTCTTGGTTTATGATCGGTGGGTGTCATGGAAATGTTAATATTGTTGTCATGGTACTCTAGCGTATCATAAGTGGGATGGTATAATTCTTGTGTATCATGTATATCTGATTCAGAGGGATAGGGTATTGTTGTCAGAGTGGATAAGATCGGGGTTGAGGTGGAGATGGTTGTGTTATAGTCATTTAGAGGTGTATCTGGAATGAACAGATCGAAGAAAGTAGTGTCCTCGAAAGTAGTGTCTTCGAAGGTAGTGTCTTCGAAGGCGGTGTTCTCAATTGGGTTATCTAATTGAAATGTATCTCTATGAATATCATTCATATACATATTGTCACTACTGTTCTTCATTATGCCCATCGAAGACAGATCATTATCCCATAGGAACAGGTCTATTGTTTATAGGGTTAGAACACTAAGAAAAAGGTGATAAGGAGTTCATTTACCTGAGAATAATTGGTTATTCATGAGAAGCAGTAAAGTAAGAATAAGAAAAGAGAAGGGAAGTTAGATTATTTATTTGATATTCAATTTATACATCACCTCCTTACTTTTAAACTGATCCAATATTATATATGTTAAGGAGTACAGTGAAAGTGTATAGTGTGTGTATGTGTATGTGTATGTGTATGTTGTGTATGTTGTGTGTGTGTGTGTGTGTGTGTGTGTATAATCTATACGCAGATACTTCATGAGGCACTTCATCTTAACTTTTTACTATTCATAATAATGAATTTGCATTATTACAGAGTGTTGATACCATGAAATAATTACAGTTTGAATTCGAACTTGATTTCGTGTGAATATAAGCATATTTAATTGTACAAATCTGATAAGAACCATACAAATGGAACAACTTCTGCCAGAGAGAAATTACAGTAGAAATTATCAGCTGCTATTCTATTAAAAAACACTCATTATTGCTAAGCAGTGATACTATAGAAGTTGATATCTACTGTAGATGGAGCTAGATTCATATCATGGCTGGAATGATAGATACATGAAGTGTGATTGAAGTAACTCAACACAGCCCTAAAGAGAGTTACCCATCTATCAAGTCCCAACAGACTGTCTATATACAAGTTTTAAATAGACTGTTGGCTTGAATTCTGTCAAGCAGAGCTGCATAAGGGGAGAAGTAATGTTCAGTATCCTGCAATCAATGAAGTCCGTGGAAATGACTGTACTTCAGGAACAAGCCAGGCTGACTATATTTCAATCACCGAACATTGGCTTGTCCTTTTTTTTTCTTCTCCTTCTTGAACTTTTCCCCATTTCTCTCTATACTACTCTAGAGTCATTGATACAATAAGAATATACTCCTAGAGACTATATTACCATTGACTGTTATGACCTACTATAAATATGTTGTTACAGCACAGAAACCAACAGCTACTCATTTTGCTGTGAAGGGAACCTTTACTTCTGCTCATGGGACTGATTTAGTATTAGGGTAATAGAGAGAGCATGATTATTTTCTTATTGAGGAAGTGCTGATATACTCTATTTTTACAGTAAAGGCACACGAATTGAAATATACACGATCACGCCTGATGGACTGAAGTCCATTATTGAATTCAGTATACATGGAACTATTATTGCACTGAAACTGTATAAACCTCGCGTAAGATAAATAAACGACTCTACCTTCTTATTCATTAACGCGTTTCTCTTCTCTTTCTAAAGAACCGAGATAGGGCATCACTCTTCATTATCACTTCCAGACACAAATACTGTGTGTTATCTTATCATAATTCACAGATTATAACAGAGGCAAGTGGCGATATTGGATACCCAGGACAACCACGGAACGAGACTACCACTACTATTGCTGAAATAGACCCTACACATGAGTACTTTGCTACCACTCTATTTGAATCAACCATCACTATCATCACACCTGAATTCAACAAGGCTACTCAACCAGTCAGGAAGTCTTCGTTAAGGGCTAAGGAGAGCAGAAGACGACATACTGATAATCATCTTCATCATGATTATATCAATATAAGGTATAAATATAACAGAAACCATTCCACTTCATGAAAACTCATCTAATGGGATACTTAGTTTGGCAGATAAGTATATCATCTCCCTCTCATTCTTACAGGACAGTGATGAACCTGCCCTACTTGTGTTATACGATGATCCATTAGGGCGTCGGTATCTCCAGGTATTCACATTGGATATAAAGAACCGCCAATTGATACCAGGGGACATTTTGATGGATCATTTCGAACAAGATGCTGATTTATTGATATCCATGCCAGCTGTCATCGGTGGCGTTGTCTTGATTGCAGGCAAATTCATTCGATATCTTAAACCCAATCAGGCACCTATTGCAATAGGCATCAAGACATCGTTTATCAACAGGTATGTGTATATGTGCGTATTATTGCAGGATATGAACTAACCCAAGTTATTACCCCAGTTATTCCATCATGAATGATCAAGGATCCAGAATATTATTGGGCGATGCAGAGGGCTCATTGCATCTATTGACTCTGGGAATAATGGATGGCCGGGTCGATTCGCTATGCTTTATTGGACTAGGCAGTGTAGGTGCCCTATGTAATCTATTATATTGTAATATCAGCCTACTTAATCTCTGGGATCAACAGATCTCTATTCCTTCATGTTTAGTTTATCTGGAGAATGATGTTGTATTTGTTGGATCAGCATTAGGAGATTCACAGCTTATTCATGTACAGAGAACAGATTTATCACAGGCAGAGAATGGCGAGATATTAGAAGTGATTGATGAATTCCCCAATCTAGGCCCGATTACTGATTTCTGTGTGGCCGACCTAGACAAACAAGGGCAGACACAGCTGATTACATGTTCAGGTGTAGGTAAAGATAGTTCTCTTCGAATAATTCGTAATGGAGTAGGATTAAATGAATTGGCTGCAATTGAAATAAGCGGCGTGAAAGGTGTATGGGCCTTACGATCCACCTTTAGTGACACTTACGATCATCTCTTGGTTATATCATTTGTCAATAAAACATGTTTATTACAAATTAAGGAAAATGCAATGAGCCAAATAGATTTCTATTCAAGTATTGATTTGAATTGCAGAACCATAACCACTGCTAATGTGTTAAATGACATGATCATACAAGTCACTGATAAGAGTGTCCGGTTAATGGGATCAGCAAGAAGTAGCACTATATTAGATGAATGGTTTCCAGACTCCAATGAACAAATCACGGTGGCCAGTGTCAATCCAACTCAGTGCGTGGTGTCTACAGGCTATGGCAAAATAGTCGCTCTACAGATACAAGTCTCCGGGCTCATTATGATAGGGTAAGGACGGGTGGGAGAAAGGAAGAGTATATTTATATTGATGGGCATTTTTATTTATCTATTTAGAACCACTCAACTAGAACAAGAAGTGTCATGTATCGACATCAGTCCAGTCGACCCATCCACCCCATTCGCATCTGCATTCGTAGCAGTGGGATTATGGAGAAATGTGGGTGTGTGTTTGTTATCCTTACCTCATCTCCAGAAGATTGCAGAAGAAAAGCTAGCTGGTTCAGTCATGCCTCGGTCTATTCTCATGGCCAAGTTCGAAAACATAAGCTATCTTTTGGTGGCCTTGGGTGATGGTCAGTTCTATAATTTCAAACTAGATTATTCTGGCGCACTCTGGGACAAGAAACGAACTTTTCTGGGGAAATTACCAATCAACCTGAGTAAATTTATCTCGAATGGTACCAGTCATGTATTTGCTGCATCAGATAAACCCAGTGTGATCCATAGTCGTAACCAGAAACTGATCTATTCCAATGTGAATCTCAAGGTAAATCTGATTTTGTAGCTTATCATGACCCATCTAATGCATATCTTTAATAGGAAGTAAGATGTGTGACACCCTTCAACAACGTATTCTTCCCTGATGCAATTGCTTTGACCACGAGGGATGAACTGATCATAGGCCAGATGGAGGAGATTCAGAAATTACATATCACCAAGATACCTACTACAGATACACCTAGACGTATCACCTATCAGGAAACATCTCGCTCATTTGGTATAGTAACAGAGAGAATGACATCGGAAGCAGTGAGCCTGTCAACTACAACTGGAGGGTTTGAGATAAGAGATGATCAGTCATTTAAGGGTAAGTATCACACCTACATATGAAATAAACTGCACTTATTCATTCCAACTTTAGTCATCGATAGAATCTATTTCAAACAATTTGAAAGAGTGCTTTCCGCTGCTTCTGTTACATTCAGTGGCGATATGAATGAATATTTTGTTGTGGGAACAGGAAAGGAGAGTGATGCATTTGAAACCAAGAGCATCGGCAGGATTATTGTACTTCTAGTAGCCCCTGATCGTAGATTGACGGTTATCAGCCAGATCAAGACACAGGGTATGGTTGAGTATATCAAACCATTTCAGGGCAAATTATTAGCAAGTGTCCGAGGCATGGTAAGCAATGGAGAAACAATCAATAATATTTTATCATCATCTAATATGAAAATGGCTAGCTTTATTTATATGATTGGCAATGTCAAGATGTAAAACGGCTTGTTCCTCTTTGCTCTATCCAATTGCCCTCCTTGACTGAATGCCTTACTACATATGGCGATATGATTATATCAGGGGATATGGCCTACTCTGTAGTTGTGCTACGATATGATGAAAAGAGTCAAACTCTGGTGGAGATAGCAGCTCATGAACGACTGAAGGAAGTGTTGGCTGTGGAAGCAATTAATGATAAGCTGTTTATTGCTACAGAAAGAGACGGTCACTTGTTTGTAGTGGAAAGAAGTGTGGATGAGAGCGGGAATGATGAACCCCTACTGGAAACAGTTAGTTCTTGGCATTTGGGTGATGTTGTGAGACGATTTAGATATGGTAAGGTCCATCATAGATGAATGATGATGGGATAATAAACTCTGTTGATATGCATAGGCTCTTTGGGAATGAATACTACAGATCCAGACATCAGCCCCTTACCTGCAACCCTTCTGTTTGGCACTGTCAGTGGATCCATCGGTGTTATTGCTGATTTGACAGCAGAGAGATTCAAACTGCTTGATCAAATGCAGTATAATATGAACAAAGTAGTGAAGAGTATTGGAGATCTGAGTCATATTGAGTATGTATCATACATTGCACATTCAAAATGAGGTGATAACTTATTAAGGTATAATTAATAGCTGGAGAAGTGTGTCTATTATGGACCGTAAAGAAGAAGCAGCCAATTTCATCGATGGTGACTTGATCGAGAGTTTCTTGGATCTTACTCCACAGCAGATGCAAGAGGTCATTGATGGACAACATGGAGGTCGCAAACTAGATCTATCTGTGGAGGATTTATGTAAAGTGGTGGAGGAATTAATGAGTATTCACTCATAGTATCAGTTTATTCACACTTGTATTTATTATTACTGTTATTTTTACAATATCTTTTGCCAAGAGGGGCTTACAGTGTATAGAGTAGACTTATTATTAAGTTGTTTCCAATAAACACCTCCGTTGAGAAGCACATCCCAATGCAATAGATGATATTGTAGAGTGTACAACCCATCACACCCAATGCAGTGCTTATTTTCCTTCTGTAGTACAGCCTAAATAAATGTACAGGAAAATAATGGATTTCTCATGCATTGGTGTTCATCTCTATTAAGAGCAATGATTACTTATCATACTTAGATGAGCGTGGTATGCCAAGAATTCTGACAGCTTTAATACAAAATTAATAAAACGGGATTCTAATTGGAATCCATTGAAGAGCAATAAATAAATGGTTCGATATTACAACATCATTTGACATTATACGTCTGTCATTCCGGCCGGTTGTGACACAGGCATCTTCCACCTATCAAAATATAATGCGTAGATTCACTCTCCTGTCTATATAAAGAGTGGGCTCCCCCTTATAGAACTAGCACTTCTCCCTCCCCCCCCTTCCTCTCATCACTCTCCCTCGTTATACTATATACAATGGCCATTATATCCACACTCATGAATGGTCTTTCACCCGGAGACCTCCTCCTCAAATCCATCATTTTGATGGGCTTGTATTGGTTATTCCATCTAGTGATTCAATGGGTAATGTTCAAACTGTCTCCTATCCATCGTATAACTAACAAACAAGTGTAGATAAGACCCAAGGACCCTAAGGAACCACCCACTATCTTCTCCTGGCTGCCCGTTATGGGTAATGCAGTAGAATTTGGAAAGTAAGGGATATCATGTATGATCAGAGGATATGTGTACTTATTTCAATCATGACAATAGAGATCCTATCGTTTTCCTTGAATCATGCCAGAAGAAGTACGGTGATGTATTCACATTCCAACTACTTAATAAGCGTGTTACTGCATGTTTAGGGCCCGATGGCAATCAATTTGTCTTCAATGCAAAGCACAATATGGCCACTGCTGCTGATGCCTATAATCACATGACCAAGTATGTCTTTGGTGAAAATATTGTATATGATTGCCCACACAGTATATTTATGGAACAGAAGAAGTTCATCAAAGCAGGACTGAATATCGAAACTTTCCGTAAAGATGTGCCATTGATTATTGAAGAGTGTGAGATGTTCTTTGACGACATGGGAAAGACAGGAGTAGTGGATACCTACAAGATGTTTGGTAGTCTTATTATCAACACTGCATCTCGTACCTTGCTCGGCCCAGAAATCCGTAACTCATTAGGCGATGGTGTAGCCCAACTCTATTATGATCTAGATCAGGGTTTCCGCCCCATCAACTTCATGTTCCCCAATCTTCCCCTACCAGCTTATCGCCAGAGAGATGAAGCACGTGAGAAACTGGCTAAATTGTATGCTGGTATCATCAAGAAGAGACGCGAGGAGAAGGATGTACGACAAGATGACCTTCTTCAAGCATTGATCGAATCTAGCTATAAGGATGGTAGTGATGTACCCGATGAGCATATTTGTGGTATTCTTACTGCTGCATTATTTGGTGGTCAACATACTTCTTCTACTATCTCATCATGGGCTATACTTGAACTGGCCTATAGACAGGATATTGTGAAGGAACTTCGTAAGGAAATGATCACTAAACTGGGCTCACTCCAAACAGACTTCACCTATGACAATCTGGAGGAACTTGTGTTGTTGGAGCAGGTCATCAAAGAAACCCTTCGACTCCATCCTCCTATCTTCAATATGATGCGTCGTGTTGTCTCTGATACTATGGTGCATGATAAATCAGGTCTGAAAATCCCTAAAGGCAATTACATATTAGCAGCCCCTGGCGTCAGTCAATTGGATGCCACCTACTTCAAAAACCCTATGAAATTTGATCCCTATCGTTGGTCCGAGAAGACAGATCCCATTCACCATATGGAACAAGGGGATGATGCCAATATTGACTATGGATTTGGTGCAGTGGGTATTTCATCCCGTAGTCCATTCCTGCCATTTGGTGCTGGTCGTCATAGATGTATTGGAGAGAAGTTTGGGTATTTGCAGTTGAAGATTATCGTGGGCACATTCATCAAGACATACGACTTTGAAGGACTCACCAAGACTGTCCCTAAGCCAGACTACACTTCCATGGTAGTAGTACCTGAAACCAGCATAATACGCTATACACGTAGAGAATAGACCATCTGTTACTATCAATCCATCATTTACCTCATACTACTTCACTAATCCCTCATAATTCTCTAAAAATAACACTCACAACCCCTCTTCATCCTCATAATAAAAGTTCATATATGTAGCTTGTATTTATTGTTATTATCATTATTACTATATGAGTGTGTCTGTTGTTTATATGTTCCTAGTGATCAATATATTCAATCTATAACTGCATACAGGTAGTGTTGTGATAATTACAGCGCCTTAGGATGAACTATTCACGGCTAGAAACTGCTGTACCGCATACACAATGGTTATGACAGTAGTCACTATCAGACTGAACTTCACAAATCCATACAGTAATCTTGACACCCATCGAAGACTGCCGAGTATGGTATGGAATACTACATACAGAAGAAGTAACAGAATGAAGAAAGTGGGTATATCAGATGTCTGAAATACTTGTTGTATAGCTGTGAATATGTGTTGTACTGAACTAGGTGCATTGGCTATGACAAATGAGAAGAATGAGAAGAGAGTAGGCACTATTCTGTCAGGGGGTGGCAGGTGTATATTGGCCTGTTGAAGGTGTTTATAGCAGATAGCATATGCCTGTAGAAGATAGTCTGTGATTATCCTGGTTATATCGAACTGATTGAGAATATCCATGGTTGGGGAGAAGAAGGAAAAAATTGTTTTCCAACTCGTATTAGTGAAACAATCACATCATCGCCCATCATATCCACTAGGCACATTTAATCACAGAAATGACACTGACATAAGTATATTACTGTATATTATGCATGGGGGGATGGAATATGTATTGTAATGGAATATATGTAATGGAATAAAGTATGTCTAAAGTAGCTAATCCAGTCTCTGGAAGCATATATCTAGTTTATCCTTCATACGTATCAAGTTGAATGCGATTCCTGTCTTTTGTAGGCAATCCTTATGTGGTGAATTATCAGGTAAAGACCATCGATACTTCCTCACTAGAGGTAATAAACGAGTGAATACGAGTGTATACAACTAGGAAGATTACAACTTACATAGCATAGACAAAACTACTTTTTGTTGTGCAGTACTATAAGCCATTCCAATACATTGACGTGCACCATTACTAAAGGGCAACCATGCTAGCCCCTTTTGTTTATCTGCTTCACCCCCAGCATTAAATCTATCTGGGTTGAATGTGTGTGGATCTTCCCAAATATCTGGATTGTGATGAATATTGTAGATGTCAATAATGACCTCTGCCCCCTTTGGTATTACATTTCCCGCCAACTCAATATCCTCTAGTATACGTCGTCCTGTACTACGGTTGATGGGTGGATGTCTTCTCATTGTCTATTGAATAAATACATGATGATGAGGGATTGCATTCGTTTATTCATATTCAATTTTTACCTCTTTCATTATCTGTGTAATATAAGGAAATTCCTTCAGTTCTTCAAGTGTAGGCACATTATTATCTGCAGCATCACCCAACACCCTGAATGCCTCTTCCCTTGCTCTCTCTTGCAAATCCTTATGTACAAACATTAATATTATGATTCACCCATTTAACCATCATGTATATATTACCTTATTTCTAGCCAATTCATATATGGTGAATGCCAGTGTGTAAGCAGTTGTCTCATGCCCTGCTACAAAGAATATACAGAGATTATTCTGTAATCAAGTATGAGTATATTATTTCCATCTTCCAAACCCAACCCATTTCATCCTTACCCTTAATTCCTCATTGTTGATACTATCTCCAGACTCTGCACTCTCAATCATCAAGGTGAGTAGATCCTTATCTTCATCGGGTAACATTTTACTCTCACGTATAAACTGCTTCTTCTCATCAATGATTGCATCTAATTTAGTGAGGAACACCTGTAACTTCTCGTGAACATTCTTTCTACCTTTGAATAAGCCGAGTAAGGTGGTCTCCAACACAGGAAACATGGCGAAAATAGGGTGTAACATGTTATCCTTAATAGTGTTGTACGTATTGACCCATTCATTCTCATCTTCTCCTAGTGAGTTGAAGTCAAAGCCTATGAATACAATCAACATGAGTTTTTTTTTCTCTTCATCCCCTTTTTTTCTCTCTCTCTTCCTCCATTACCAAAACTAGTGATGCCCAAAGTATCCAATGTTAATCTTGCAAACAAATCCAATACTTCGAATGTATCTGTTTCTCTCTTATCCATATGATCGATCATCTTGTTGGTGAGATATCCAAACTTCTTGATGGGTAACGATCTCTGAAAAGCTGGATTGGCCATCTAATTGGTGCGTTTTTATCAATACACATACATATAAAAATTCTCCTTGACTCTTTTCCACACACCTTTCTCTGTTCTCTCCATTCATTATTACTGGAGAACACGATATTCTGCTTTCCCAAAAACTTGGTTATCAGTGATCGATCATGAAACACCAATGTTTGAGTTTTTGGATAGGATGATTCTAAAAAGGAAATAAGGTGAATAACATTTCAAGCCATTGTTTCTCGTTGGTTACCTCTTCCCAGCAACACCTTCCTTGCCGCTATTGGATTAGCTATTTGAACACACCATCCAGCCAGTGATGGTTGCTATGAAACAAACAAAAACAAAATTAGTTACTAGGTAAAAGTGAATCCATCTTCAGTGTAACTTACGAGATAGATACCATTTGACATCTTCATCAAAGGAACCAATTTCTCCTTCGTAAATGTCTCAAACAAAACATTCCCTGTGATTCCCTTCACAAAATCAGTATAGGGTAAATGAGGTATATGCTTTAAATTGCTTGGTGGCTTGGATATTCTTGTGATAATCGAATACACCAGTGTAATAATGACAGCTGTACTGATAGTGACTACGCCTGCATTTTTCTTTACTTGATGAGGCAGTAATATCCATAAATGATGAGCACCTGCCTGTAGACGAAGCATCATTCGTGATACATGGGACATAGTTATTTTAAATGTTTTGTTGTAAACTGGAGAAGGGGAGTTGCATCTTATATTTTCCCTATAAATTTATACCCCAAGGTGAATCAGATCAGATGACATAAAACTTGAACAATAGACAGATTTTAAATCTGGATCGAATTTGAGAAGTAAAAAGTATGATAAGACACATAATCTTTTATTTGTAAGGAGAATTATCGATCCTCAGGCTGCGATATTTGATTGATTCAGGTTCCGATGCCAATACACAACCTTCTACAGTCTTCTGTACACTCATCAATCAACATCTTTCATATGAAATAGTCTTTGTAATATATAATAATAGATACGCATGTTTATTAAGGTTTAAAATATTTAATAACGTTTGGTGAAATTCAGCATTAAGTTGGCGGGTGCTAAATTGAGTGGCATATCATACTGAATATCATCAGAATGAACAGAGCCCTCAGGAATATCGATCTCATATTTCCTCACTATATATGGCATTTAGTTATATTCAGTCATTGATAACGTGCAATTTGTACTTACGTAACATAGATAACACAATACGTTGTTCAGTAAGACTGAAGTTCATGCCAATACATTGACGAGATCCATTACTAAATGGAAGCCATGTGAAGCCCTTGTGTTTCTCATATTCTCCTCCCTCGGCGAATCTATCTGGATTGAATGTATAAGGGTCTGACCAGATTCTAGGGTCAGTGTGCATTGCTTGTACGTCTATGGTTATATAAGATTCCTTGGGAATCAATGTATTAGCCAACACCACATCCTTCTTGGTTTTCCTAGTGAGAAATGCCTTTAATGGGGAGTTCATTCGAAGTGTCTAAAAAGGAATAAAGAGATCAATCTACTGTATGAACTATAATTAGTTGTCTGTTACCTCTTTGATGACCTGGTTGATATATTCTAATTGGCTTAGTTCCTCTAAAGTAGGGAACACATCTACTGGTTCATCACCAAATATCCTCAGTACTTCCTCTCTAGCTTTAGCTTGAACATCCTATAGACTTCATGAATTAGTGCAATTGTCTTATTTTACTCTTAAATTCCATTTACTTTGTTTTTGGCAAGATAATACAAGCAGAATGTGATGGAATGAGCAGTGGTGTCATGGCCTTTATTGGATAATAAGCATTAGTCACAATGAATGAATGGATTTGTCTGTATTTTCTTTTACTTACCAGCTAAGAAGAATAGTGCAATGTTATGCTATAAAAAGTAGAAGTAAGTAACCCATGATTACCCCATATGCATATCACATACTCGTATTTCTTCGGTAGATGTGAGTCCTCTGTGTTCAATATCTGCTTCCAGTATCAGTGTCAGTAGATCCTTTTCATTATCAGGAACATCTGATTTCAGTCCATCCAGTATTTCAGTTCGTCTTTTGTCAATAAGACCATCCAACATCTTATTGAATCTATGGAGTGCATATTCTGATTCTCTTCTCTTGGTAGATATACGACGAGTGATGAAGTCGAACCTGGCAAATATGTTCATCCACGGATCAAATAGACTGTCAATCACTTTATCATAAGTGGATGTCCATCCTTCTGGATCGCCTTCCAATGACTGGAAATCGAACCCTTATTTCAAGAATGAAATGCATTAATATATGTGTGGCCCTTTTTCTATCCTATGAAAAATCCTACCGAAAGTAGTTATTCCAAGGATATCCAATGTCAGACCCTTGATCCATTTAGTTACAGGCACATTATCCCCATTCTGCTTATCAATTAGACTGAACAGATTAGGTACAATACTACCGAATGTCTTTGCAGGCATGGATCGATGAAATGCTGGATTCATGATCTATATGTCAGAAAGCAATTGAGTGCATTGTCCAATTCCATTTCATTCAAAGCATTTACCCTTCTCTGTCCTTTCCATTTTTCTCCATTAGAGATAGCCACATTATCATTACCCATAAACTGAATGACAGGAGTGCCTCTGTTGACTGAGTTGATGAAGTCCTGAGATTTTGGAAAGTTCTCTAGAGAAGACACTTATTACTCCATGTTTGTTTTCAATCAAAGAAATTGCCCTCAACATACCTGATTTCAGAAGCAGTAACTTGGCTGCCATTGGATCTGTCACAAATATAGTCCATGAAAGAGGTTTCTTGTTCTATGAGGGGGGTGAATATACAGATGACTCTTGAATAGTGGGAATACATTACCACATAGAACCCATTCTTCTTGTCTAGTAATGGAATAATCAGCCGCTTTGTACGATCATTCGAGGTCTCTTTGTTCCAGTAAGAGTTTAACATGGATAAGAAAGAAACTTTGGGGAAATCCTGCAGTTCTTTGGGTACTGATAGAAATGAGTATATCTTATGACTCAGTACACAGACAATAGCTGCACCAATATATGATTTGGGTGATCCTTGCTGGAGTATATCAATAACATAGTCAGCTACAGGTTTATATTTATCGATGAGTTCGTTCATTTTGAGTTGTTTAGTTAATAGAGAGGAAGGGATGGGTTCGAAGGATGATTGGTACTTTTATACCAATGCTTAACTGAGTTTCAACTCTTTCGTAGAATATTCACTCCATGATGCAATAGGTTCGATTTGCTTTCCCATATCAAACCGGGTATTCTTGATGTTTTGTCATGAAATAGGTGCATGACTAGATAGATACAGTCAAGGTTTAGTAATAATACTACCCCATAACATGATCAAGTCAAGTAAATCACGCATCGAATATTACCGATGTATATCAAAGATGGCCAATAGCCACCTTCTTTCCTAATAGGTAAACTCAATCGATCGAGCAATTGAGATTAACCCATCGATATATATAGAGGGCGTTCTATACACTTCCATTTAAGAGCTTTCTTTTCTTCAGTCAATATCACACAGTATTATATCTGTCTATGTGTGGATTATCTGTCTATTGTATGCTATAGATAATAAATATGTTATGCAGTAACTACCAGCCATCAATGTTGGGAACACAAGCTATTTACCCATTGGGGTTCTCTTATTCAAGCTGATACAGGGACACCAGGTAATCGATATTATGGGAGACCAGGCCGGTAGCTGTGTTTATATCTGGTGCCGGACAGTCAAATAATAAAAGGATAGTTCGTTCATATGAAGAAACATGATTGCATAGAGTAGAATACACATTATTTGTTTATTTTGGAGTAGCCTGCTAACTTCCTCATCAAAGAAGAGGCATCACTCTATGCACATTGCAATTAACCAGCATACTATTTAAATGTCAATTAATAAGGATAGGATACAATTCAACGGCGCTGTAAACAAACACTTTTAACAACTGTTTATTGGTTGAAATGAGTGACTTTGTTTTAATTATTCAAGCACAGATAGAATAAACACGTAAATATAGCCCTTCTCTCTTTTCCCCTCTTCTTCTTTAACCCTTTCCAGCTTTAAATGAGCTTTCTTTTCATATGTGTGTAGGTGATGAAATGTCGGTGCAGTTTCTTTTGTTGCTTGGGTGTGAACAAGTAATCAATGGTGTATACTTGTGTCTTGAAGTCTGGCCTTACGCGAAGCTGCAATGATGGGTATTCTTTTAGGGTATCTTGAGCTCAGTAGCCGTCCAGCGAGTTCCACACATGGGCTATTATAGGCTTTGGTTACTTCATTATGAGGTCTCAGGAGGTTATATAGTACCGTGGGCTTTCGTAGACTTCATAGACATTTCCTGAAGGGTAATTTATTACCTGGAGGGGAGGTGTTGTCAACAATGATAACAACCAGGCGTACACAATATTAACATTCACTCAAGGGAACCATCTTTTAGCAGTAATCTGATTATTGTTATTCCTACGTGGACTTATTGTTTTCATGAGAAAGATGAAGGAACTCACTGCAGAAAGCACTATCATTTGAATGCTAATTTTTGATATTTTGGTGTTCTCTGGGTTATGCTCAGGGAATGCCTTCTCTTTGGGATCAGATGGGCTTCTCACCTTCTCGTTGGTTGATCCTGTTAATCGAGTAATTTACTTGAGAACTGAGAAGAAGCCCCTTTCTTTAAACACGTCTTTAAGCACTTCATAATGAATGTCTATTGGTCTTATATTGATCTCTAAATACCCTGGATAATCCACTTATGATCATTCTACTCAATGGAGATTGAAGAATCTGTATCATATAATAATAGATTTTCTGTCCGAGTGAATAAATTCATGATGTCTATTGGCAAGATAAAAAGTAGAATAGCGGGCATGTTTATCCTATTTAGTGTAACCCAATATTGTAATGACTACTTGATTGGGTGTTTGATCGACACCTTGAACTGTTCATAAACGAAGTATATGATACCTTATTCACCTATGAAGCATGTAAGAAGGGCTTATAGACAGAGTTTACAATGAGAATAATGAGTATGTGGCTGAATAGGGTGATTGATTGAAGAGTGTAGATAAGAATGACCATAATATGATTCAAGGGTGTATATAGAATGATTCAAGGGTATATCTAGAATGACTGAAGGGTATATATAGAATGATTGAAGAGTTATTTATAGAATGATTGAAGAGTGAATCTATATTTTATGTAGCCATGTTATGTACTCAATAAGATTGCAATATATGCATTCATTCCTTACAGAATAGATGACACAATGTCAAAATACAATTGAGTAAATACAAGCAATAATAGTGTATGTTTATTCATCGATGATAAAAGCCCCTAACAATAGTTCTGTATACCATTATTGTTATTATTATTATTATTTGTTATCATTATAAGTACCATTGTTGGAAGGGGGTTAAAAGATAGCATCTAAAGCACAACAACAACACAAAGCAGCCAAACTACCAACACATACAGGTTAATAAACATTGAAGACACTCACAATGATACATTACCATCCTAAACACATTCCGTTGTCGTCTTTCTTGGCGGGTTGTTGAATATATACAGTCTGAGGGGGTACTTGGGGTTGATAGTATGGCTGTTGCTGTTGTCCATATTGCTGTGGTTGTCCATACTGTTGTTGTGGTGGGTAGTAAGGGCTTTGTCCAGGTGGAGGAGCATAGTAATTGGGAGGATTGGATCCAAAGCCTTTATCTTGTTGATTCATAATATGGAAAGGATATTTGAAAGATACGAAAAGAAAGAGAAAAGGGGAAATTATCTCTTTGCTCTTTGGGTTTAATAAACACTACAAAATTTTATCCTTTCTATCAGCCCCCCCAATCCTCCCCCCACTCTCGACTTGCCTATTATCCCCTCCTCTATGAATGTTTATCATTGGTCAATTACACAGTCTGACATTTTATCCATTGCTTGGCAGTATCCTTGTTATAAATACTGCAATTTCGATTGTAACTATATATATATGAAGATCGATGTTCCTCCCCTTATCACATTACATGCACCCAATCATAAATTAAACTGAACTGACTTGTATCAAGGGTCTATCTCCTTTATGATATGATTGGTTGATAATCACATGCACTTGCTGTGTATGCACTTGTTAGACCTATATGGATTCAATCCACTATAATCAACCCGAGGATAATCCATCATTTGCCCTCCTTAATTCATATCACAACACACTATTTTAAATAGAAAGTGTCTCATCATTTATAAAAGACTGAATATATATTCCCACTTCTCTTTTCAATCGTCTAATCAAGTAAATATGCCTCAATTAGATCCATTTATCATCTATACTGTCAAGTTGGCTATGGATTATAAGTCATTGGAACAGTATAAGTCAACTAATATGATTGAGACCAATAATGAAAATAGTAATATATTGTACCCCGAGGCGATGTCCCGTATCATGACAATAAAGACATGGTCTCATCTGAATGAAGGCCATACTCCTAAACTATCAAAAGATAACATCCTGTCCTTACTGTATTATGCAGGTATATCTATCTATCTATCTATCTATGTATGTTTAGGTATTCTTGTTTATAATCTTCCATGTTCTATCAGATAAACAATGGGTAAAGAGTACTATAGATCTGAACAAGATGATTGACAAGAACAATCAGGATACACACCCTGTTGAAGATGCTGTTGAACATGTCCATCGACAGCAACAAATATACTTTGACACATTGCATCTATTACACAACATCGTCCTCCCTAACAAAACACAGCCAAGATTCAATGAACCCATCTGGTTTGCTGCCCAGGTTCTTCATAGTCAATGTCAGATACGTCATTTGGAATCATTCACTGATCAGCTCTATCCTCTAGCATCCTACCTCTATGAATCATTAGACAATCTAAGAGTGAAGATACTGTGTGTGGTACAACAACAACAGCATGAGTTGAGCCATCTATCAAAGAAGAACAAGAACGAATCTTTGTTCCGTTCGATCATGTCATCCATCTCCAATATCTACAAGAACAAGGACACCAATCCATCCCAGTTACTATCGATATTAACACCCCATCTCACTGTTTTCCTCAGACACTGGATCCGATTCGAGAAGGCCTTATATGAATGTTATGTACAGACAGTATTTGGAAAGCGCCACAGATGCCTTATTGTGGAAAGAAATAACCCGAAACAGAGTATCAGTCATAGGGAGATGCAGTTCAATAAGATCCAGAATAACCTGCCTGCTCAGTTATTTCATGACACCTTCACCCAACTATTGCCTTTGACACTGGAAAGGGCAATCAATCTCAATATTATTAGTGTGGGTGTTATTCAGTCTTTGGATCCCATTGGTTTCGTGGCCATCCCCAGACTAGCCATTTTAGCTGGAGTAACCTGGTTATCCCATTTAACAGGATGGAGAAGAATAAACCATGACACCTTACCTATTTGGTTGTCCTCCCAACAGGATCATCTGATAAAGATCATTCATTCACTGAATCAACTAGAATCTATCCTGTTACAAACACCATCTGAGGATGCACCTCATACATTTGTAAAGACATATCATTCTCTTGAACAAGCCCTGGTTTCAGGCAGATCGGATGGCTCACCTGATCTCGAGAAAGACATCTTTATCTATATTTGCACAATGGCTGATTCTATCTTGACCAGTATTCATGCTCAGTCATTTAATGTTGTGTTATGGCATCTGTTCAAACACTTTGGGCTGCAGTTCGATAATGATATGGAAGAGGAGGATGCTGTGCTCATTGAAGAGTGTATCATGAGATTATCTATCTAACCCTGATATTAGTAATCAAGGCATTGTATTATTAATCTACTCTTATATAAGAAAAACAAGCATAATAACAATAAAGCAAGAGAGAGCGAGAGCGAGAGAGAGAGCGTATTCATTTTATTCTGCATAGGATCTGTAAAAGGGCTTCATTTTGGCTATCTTTGCCTCATTTAATTTACTTAAGTACTCGGGTAATTCTTCCTTTTCAAACATGCCTTCGTACATGTATCCATTCACAAAGTCATTCGCAGTGATGGCTCTTTTGTTCTCAGCCTTCAAATGGGAACATGCTAATACCTTGTGATCACCAAATACAATATGCAATGTATCTGTGGATGCATTGAATGCGAATGAGCCCGGTTCCTTACCCTTCAACACAGCAGATGGGACTTTGGGTATATGGACCTGTAATAACTGCATCCATATATATCTTGTCTTCTTCTTTCTTTTGAATGTAAGTCTGACTCTAAGTGGGTACTATGTATAACGTCGTTAGTGTTCTTTCTATCATCACACACGCATATAGAGGTCTCTTACCTGTGGTCCAATAGCTCTATGTAATTGTTCTGCTTGCCATGCTGCCATCTTTGTGAAATCGATCTCTGATAACTCCTTTCTTATCTTGGGTGCCTTTGTCACCTTGGATGAATCCTGAATCGAAGCATTCTCCTTTTTATCCTCCAAGTTATGTACAGTATCTACTAACATCTTTGTTCCCATCAAAGATAACTCTTCTTTTACTGGAGTATAACTAGGTACATCTCGGAATGTCTAAATAAGGGGATTAAGATTCAAAATCTCAATTGTCATCTATGCACTCCTGCTACTTACCATGGATTGCTGTGCTAATATTCTACCAGCATCAAATTCCTTATCATCTAACTCTTGTATAGTCACACCTGTTTCTCTATCTCCATAAAGAATAGAATGCTGGATGGGAGCAGCCCCTCTGTACTTTGGAAGTAAAGAGGGATGCACATTGACAGCCCCATATTTGAATGATGATATAATATGAGGTGGAATGAAATACCCAAATGACACCACCACTCCCAGGTCATACTGTTTAGTGGTAGGGATATGCCAATCGTCCAATGTAGTTGCTTTCTCTGGAGGATGGAATATATCCATGTCATAGAATGATGCCACATCCTTAGTTATGCCTATACGAGATTGTTTAGCTTATAGATCTTTTTATGATTGTCTACGTTTTTACTTGGTGTGAGAGTGTCTCTACTTCTGCCTGTATATCTGTCAGGAGGACACACAAGATCAATAGTTTCTATGCGAGATGACGGATCACCTAGTAATGAACAGATAAATACAAGTAACGAATATCAAATGCTCTCTTACTTTTGTAATTCACTAGTGCTCTTAAATGATCAGCTGCAAAGTCATCTGTTCCAAAAAACAACACCTTTAACTTTTCACGTGTAGTTGAATAGAAGCATGGAAGGGTCGAATGTCGTATAAACTGTAGATTATTCTCGTTATTTATCCAGCTCTCTTTTTCTGTATTCAACCAAACACTCTACCTGTGCCTTTAGTCTGGTGGAAGCAAAGATCCTGTTCATTTCTTTTTTTTTTTTGTTGGTGACAGGAAAGTGATCCAGTTCATTCAACTAGGTTCATTCCTTAACCCCCCAACCTACTACAGTAAACAGTCACTTTGGCCTATTTGGATGATACTACCTACAATAGCTTAATAGACAATAACATAGATACTGGATGTTGGAGAACTTCCTTGTGTGTATAAATAACTGGTGGAGGTATCTTCTGCTTTGAACACTTGTATAGGATGAAATAATAAGCTGTAAAGAACACAATAACCCCGTTACCCGAGAAACCAACTAACAAGTATATGGATAACCATGTACAGACTAGTTTTGCTTATATAATATTATATTTGGTATGTTTCTTAAGTCTCTATTTCCCATAGTCATAGAGTATTTTATCTATGCACAAAAGAACAATAGGATGTATGGTAGCATATTTTGCCTATTTACTCGATGGGAAAGAAATACAAATGGAAAGTTCAGTCAATGATCTGGGGAGATTGTGTGCAATGTCACATAAAATATCATATGTTTGCACAGTTGTACTCCGAGGCAGAACTAAGCTGGTGGTACGAGGTGAATATGAAGTATTGAACATATTACATTCTATTTGGGGAACACTTTCACGCATGTTCGATCTGGTTTAATATGTATGTTGAGAGTGATCAAAAGTGTAGGTAATTAGAAGAATATCTAGCTTTCATAATAGCTCATATACAATATGCAGTTGTAGTACAATACAATATGAGCTAGACTGTTAAATGAGATGTGGGTTATAGAGTACTGGCCAGGAAGGGAATCAAGGGAGTCTAAATAATGTAGATGATACTTTGTTCACTTATCAGTGCGCAGACACTAATAATAATTACATATACATTTGGAACATATGTCACATCTCACTTAAAAGGATAATTAATAGAGTTGTATAGACATAAACAGCATATGTAGTTTATTACATTCACACATTCACTTCCCCCTTTTTTTTCATCATCCCCCATGCAATTAAGTACTACATTTTCATTCAACTGATGAGCTATGCCGATACTCTCTTTCGTTTACCCTTTTTAGGATCGAGTTTACGAAAGACATGCATAGTGTGCTGATTATGATCTCTCACACTGTATTCCAGTACACTGTATGCCTTGAGATCATTTTCCATGTTCTGACCCATGGCCTTCATTGCATATATGTTATGTTTATAACCATTGGTTCCTTCAAGGATATACAGGTTCATTGCAGATAATTGCTGAGCAAAGGACTTCAAGTGGCTGAATTCTCTATTCGACTTGATATGATGTAGGATGTAGAGGAGAGTCTTATGGATAGCAAAGAACATATAATAATAGGTACTTTGATCACACTGCATTGCCTTGAGTTCATTCAATAATTGCAGTATTTCAAGAGTGATATCGAGACCTGTCACCAAAAGACCCTTGTCTATTCTCATCTTTGGATGCTTAGATATTGTCTGCATTAAGTAGTATACTAAGATAAGTCGCATGGAATGATAACACAATGCAAGGTGTATCTGATTGGAGTTGGAAGCCACTATTTGGTCCCACCATGCTTCTGTTTCTTTATTCACCTTCTCGTAAAATTCGATCAAAGTACCAGCCCTGATAATACGAATAAACCCCCTCATGTACTGGGTCATAATAACAAAGTTGTAGATTGTCTCTTTCGACATAGCACAACAGCTTGTATGGATTCTAGCAGGTGAATTTGATTTGAAGACACATTTGGCTGGTTTCAGCATTTCAAATGGTAGTTTGTCAGGGAGCAAACACACTCTCTCGAGTGACAATGCTATCCAGGCATCGATATAATACCATCGGTACCAACATTCAACCAACCTAGGTGTTATCTCCTGTGTGGATAAAAGGGGTGTTTTACTCTCGAGAGTATGACATGCTAAATAATGCCACGTTCTATGTTCATTGGGTAGTCTCAGCAGATTGGATACATAACTAAGGCAGAAATGAGATTGTATGGAGAGTATGACAGATTGCTCTGTATCTTGGATATAATCATCCGGGAATAATACTTCATCCAAGTATCGGCGGGCTTGTTGATAGAAATAATAGGCAATATCCTTCTTGAAATCTTCGATCACCGGGTCTGTACTGCCACTGTCGTTGCTGGAGGATGCTGTGGTGACGATACTGATGGCAGCGACACAATAGAGTATGGTCCGAGGTGTATCTTTTTTTATCAGTTCTACATCAATGGGTATAATCTTAAAGCTGATACAGCACCAATTCTCAATCGCCCTGAGCATCAAGTTTTCAATCAAGTGAATACTTCCAGAGCGATAGAGTACTGCCTTTGGCAGATGTTTCCCCTGACTGAATGATATAAAATATGGGAATAGAGTTGTTTTGTGGATGTTGTGGTTGACTTCTGACCTGTCTTCTTCGTTCTCTGTCTGGGAGTCCAGTGGTATATTCATGAGTTGACATAATTCAGTGTAACTATTGAGTAGATGGGATAATTGATCATAGGACATAATAGGGAATATAGAGTTATTTGAGTGAAAAAGAGGAGAACAATAAGCTAGTGAGAATTGCAGCTTACTGATGGTTTAATATAGTGATCAACTACGGACTAAGTTTAGCCTATAGCTCATTTTTGTACAATAAAAAAAACGTATATTTTTGGGGTTGAAAATAAGAAATGGCATGTTATAGACTTTTCAGTTAGTAAGAGATCGAAGCATATCTTATTCTTATCACCTGTCAAATAAACATATCCTCATGTATGCCCATAAGAGATCATATTACACGTATATTTTTTCTCATCATTATCAAATAAACGCGTATTCAAGTGGGGGACAGGTGTATGATCCCATGCTCCTGTATATCTGAGTATATATATATATATATATATAATACGCTCGGTCCATCTTACCCCTTACTCCCACCTTCCTACTGTATGTATATAGCAATTCACTATTCATTGTCTGGTCCCCCATCAATTCAATACTATCGTATCCATGTCTGTTGGAAGAAGGATAGTAGCTGTATGAGTGGTCCTTAAATAAAGTTGTTCCTCGTGGTAGTACTATACCAGTTATTGGAATAGCCTTCCGTGCTTGAAGTACCCACAATCCCTTTTATATTTAATTCCTTCAATGTCATTCGCTCAGAGATCACTTTTCATTTTCAAGGTGTTACTCTATCCTGATTACAACAACAATGTGTAATCAGGGTGTTTATTATATTTATATTATATACAATACATATGAAACTAGACCAACATCAGTATATGATGATTCATCACGCATATCACTATATATAAGAGTATATATACACGGGTGGATATTAGTATGGGGTGGATAGATATAAGCATATACTCGGGTGTCTATATATTTGAACATTCGGGAGTATCTATATATCAGCATATACAGAAATACATATACTCTCACAATGATACAATGGCACACAATCACGCATATGACACACGTTCACATTCACACACAAAGATCTTTATAAGAGGGTACTTTGCTGTATTCCATTTGCTTTTGTTTTTATTATTATTATGTAAAGAGAGGGAAACAATTATATAAACATTATTTAAGCAGAAGCAGCAGCAACTTGTTTCTTAGCTTGAGTACCTATTTTTACACACAACATGTTAAGCACACAGTCACACTCCTTTCAGCAACCAATACATTACCTTCACGGAAACCATTCTTGAAACGACGATGGACATCCTTCAAGTGAGCCATACGACCGGTACCAGTGGTCTTTCTTCTCTTACCCTTATCGGACCAGTTGACTAAGAACAGAAAAGAAAATAAGATTGAGGATAAACAAATCAATTATTACTGCTTTAATACATACAAGATCTCATCTTGGCAGCGGGATAACCACATTGAGCACAGGTCTTCTTTTGTTTATGGAAAGAACGTTGACCACAACGACGACACAAAGTGTGGGACTTGGTATGGCGTTTACCAAATGAACTAGTACCCTTAGACTATGTGAAGTAATGAAGGTTAAAAGAAAAGAAAAGTTTTTACATTCACTGCATCCATCTATCCAATCTCCATTGTCAACATGTTATGTTACTCGTATAGTATTGGTCTACTTCATAGTGTACATCATATATACTGTGTATATATACACTAGCTGTTTTCCATGTTGATATATGACATATTCCTGTTTACTGTTAATACATCATTCATAGGCTATAACTGTATGGAATGGATGGATGGATGGATGGCAGATCAACTATCATGTGTGTTTATAGCATACCATCTCTAAAAAGACTGTTGGAGAAAGGAGTGTGTCAAATTTCCACTCTCCATATCTCTTTAAACTCGCTGCTTAATTTTTTTTTCCACCTCCCCCCTCACCCCCCACCACCCACTTACCTTTTTTTTTTTGCTTAGGCTTCTACCCGGACATCAGTTGGTTTTTTTCTTATTTTCATACCCCGATACATGAGATCACCGGACAACTACAATCCTCTTCCTATCCTAGTCTCTATGTGGGTATATATGAATCACTGCATATGATATCTGCAAGAACCCCAGGTCTAAAAGAGTGTAAATAAGTATAGACGTACTTGCACACATATACACTGTATATTCCTATGAGACTGATAAAATAATCACCTTAAATGAGGTTATTCTCTCACATAAATGTAGTGACACAAAATAATCATTTAGTCAATCATCTTCTTATTTATTTTCCCTGATGATACTCCCTTCTTTCTCTTGTTACTCTTTTTGATTTCATGGCCAAGTTTAAGCCCGAACTTCACCTGGATTTAGATATCTCGGTGGCATCCCTGAATCTTAGTTCTATTAGCTCAGACTCCACTCATTCCACTGGAAGCATTTTGGCCCCTGACATTGTTGCTATCATACAGAAATCAGATAATGATATGAATAAACCGGAAGATATTGAAAACATTGCAAAATTAGGAGAAGGCGCAATGGGAGTAGTATGGAAAGTACGCCATACGAAGAAGAAGACGATCATGGCAAAGAAGGTAAAAGAGTACAGATGATATGATTGGTGTGTGCGTGTGTGTGTGTACTGATTTATTTATTAGAACATACTTGTCTTTGCTGATCCTCATTTACAGCGCCAGTTATTGAGAGAATTGTCTAATCTGAAGACATGTAATTCACCTTACATTGTCTCATTTTATGATGCATTTCTGACGGAGGCAGATACAACAATAGAGATACTGATGGAGTACTGTGAGGGCGGTAGTATGGAGGATATTTATAAGAGAGCAAAGAAGATTAAGGGTGTGATAGGTGAAACTATATTGGCCAATGTAGCAGAATCTGTAGGTTACACTTCTGTTCACTGTTGAATGAGAATAACTTATCTCCTGATATATAGGTGTGTAAAGGTGTCATCTATCTTCATTCTCAGAAATTGATCCACCGAGACATCAAACCATCCAATATCTTGATGACGAGGAAAGGGGAGATCAAGTTGAGTGATCTGGGTGTATCAGGTGAGCTCGTGAATAGTATGGCAGAAACATTTACTGGATCAAAGTACTATATGTCTGTAAGTTTGTTCTGTATAAACCTATAATTACATGATCATCTCTTGTTTACATAATATCAATCACAGCCAGAAAGAATCAAGGGCGAAAATTATTCGGTACGCTCCGACATCTGGTCACTAGGTTTAACCATCATCGAAGTTGCACAGAACAAACCTGCTCTTCCACCACCAGGACAAGGAGACCTGAGCATATTTGAATTACTCAAATACATCCTGAATGAACCCATACCTACTGTAGGCAATGACAGGTCTGATCACTGTAGGAGTTTTATTGCTGATTGCCTGATAAAAATACCCGAGGAGAGACCGACTCCCGAGAAGATGTTGAAGCATCCATTTATTGTGTTAATGGCCAATAGTGGCTGTGATATGGAAACATGGTTGAAGCACTTATGGGGATGGGATTGATTAGTTATATATATACATATATATAAAGATATGCACACATGATGGGGTCTCAACTATCACTGTTGTTTGATAATAAAACCTCCCATAAAATAAGAATAACCTATTTTTAAAAACAAGGAAATTCAAACCTGTAGTAATCATTGTAGATTGATGTATTACCCAATTCTATTTGTTATACAACTGACATATTCGACATAAATAGTAAATAACACGCATAGATGGGGGATGATGATAATACCATAATTCTCTATTTGGAAATATCCGATATCCACTTAATACAACCAATAAACATAGAAATGACTAGATGCATGGATGGCCACCCCCCATAAAATACATTAAGTTAGAAATAGGAACAAAATAACTGGATTGTTGATATATATAAAATATCAGTTTTATACATAAATATTAATAGGAGAAAGGAAGAAACAAAAGGGGTAAAAAGAAGCATAAAAAACATAAGAAGAAGAAAAGAAAAAAAAGAATAAATAGAAAATGGCATAAATTAATGGAAGTGGAGAGTATTTCCAGATATATATATGCATATATTAAATGTGGTATTTGTAGTTGTGTGTATATATATATATATAGAGAGAGAGAGAGAGATGTGCTTATAAGCATAAACATAATAGGTATGATCTAGTTGAGGTTTGTTTTCTTATATCATCATTACTTAATAGGATTTGTTTTAACATGAGATACACTATACAAAAAAAATAGAGTAGGAATGAGGACACTTGTTGGTGAACAAGGTAATAAGATCATTAACAAGGGGGTGGAAACGATGGGTTGAGTTATTTAACTCAATATTTTTGAAAAGTATCGGTGATTCTCGATGATTATTCTGATCGTATTTTTTTTACTTTCTGACTATCATCTAATATAAAGATAATAGAGTTCAATAAGTATACATAAATATGGAAATATATACATATTTGTAATAAGGATACACTACCTAGATGATCACTTATTGAAGGTGATGGTGCTGGATTCAATAGGCAAGATTCTTTACCAAATCCCATTTTCTGTGTTCTGTTTGTCCTTGGAAGTTCATAAGATTGATTCATTGATCCTGTAATAGAGAGTAGATGAGTATAGGTAGAGTGGGGATCATGGAACAGTGTATACTTTACCTGGGTATTCAACATAGGATGATTGATTAGGATGAGATATCTCCATCCTTGAATTAAAAGTAGAGGTTGTATAATTATTATTGTGGTTGTGGTTTGTCATGAAGAATGGACTGGATGATGATTCACTTGATGATCTGTCGGTTGAAGGTAGATCATAAGAACCTCTATCAAATGAGTAAGATCCCTTCATATTTCCTGGTGTCACATTCTCGGGAAACTGTATTGTGATGTCGCTTAGTTTGGATATTAAACAATCTATTCAGATAAATAAGCATGAGTAATCCCTATGTTATATACTCAATATATCACTACCTTTCTTTGACTGGTTCATTCTGTCATCTGCTACCATAGAGGAAGTGAGGATGATAAATAAAGAGTAACTATTTGATATGATTCTGATACATACCATCATCCTTCAATGAATCAGATAATAACGAAGCCAGATTACCAATAACCTAGTATAGAGAGACAAAGAATTGAGTAAATATAAATATAAATATATATATATATATATACATTACCTTTTGTTGATGAACTATAAGATCCCGTAATGAATTGGTTTCGCACTTTAATATTTCATGAGAGCGAGAGACTTGATGAAGTCTATCTTCTATATGTAGGATATGTTTATACATGGGACCATAGATATCATCATCATTATCACCAGGTGGTCTACTGATGGCAGACATCCGAGACGGTAGAGGAGAGAACTGTTTTGTGTTCTTTCTTTTGATGTTCTGTAAATCTTCTATAGCACCTTTTCTGAAGTTTGGATGTTTGAATTCCCATGTCTGATTGTCAGTGGTTAGATTGGAATGAATCATGTCATTCACCTTGTGGAAGCCATACACTTAATTATATTGAACGAGATTAGATGTATTCGGTGTAACTAGATAAGATGTACTTACTATTAAGCTGGCGTACAAAGCTCTGCCAGTTGTTGTGTTTGAAGTATTGTGGTAGAACAGTCTTTGAGAATGCAGTTGGATTGGATACACTGAACAGATCGCCCTTGTCAGACCAAGATATGAGGTTCTTAATACTTGAGTCTTCCAACATTCTATTATTGTTTATTAAAATGGCAATAGGTTCAATTGATATGAAGATGATTTGTATTATGAGAGTAAAATAGATTAATATCTTACTGAATACTTTTATTGAATATATGTTATTACTAATATAGTTATTTACTTATACAGTTTATTGACAAATGCAGCCTGTGTTCTGACGATGCCACCGTCTATTTCTGATACTAATTGCTCTATTCAATAAGTTAGGATCTGTTTGTGTTTTTGTATGGTGATCATCAATTACCTTTATCTGACATCCTATAGGGTATTATTTTCTTAATGGTAATTATCTAATGATCGAGTGAGTATAATTAAAAAGGAAGAAAGGGTAAATACTTACAATTAAGGTGTAATATATATACACAGAGAAGAAGAAAAGGTAAATTTTTTTTTCTGAAAATAAAGGGGAAGAGTGTGTATATGAGTGTATTGTACTGATTATTCACCCTGTGCTTCAATCTATTGTTCTCAATGAATTCAATGCACAGTGTAATAGATATACTTTGTATAAATAAGTAAATAGGAAAGAAGAGTCTTTGATTCTTCTCTTTTAATACTTTAAAATACAAATGCTTATTTGAATTTACTTATTTATTCTTGTACCTTTTCCTGATTGTATTTTATCCTGTCACGATCGAGAAAATTAATTGATCCATTTGATCGTTTTGTATAATTAAATTACCTTTTATAGCTTACCATAATCCATCTTCTCATTCAACCTCCACTCTGTTACTTCTTTTCAATGTTTCTTCCTTTTATGTACATGTGCATATAGATTTATACCCGGTAATTCTCTTTTATGGCTGGTTATATTTAGACTGAGAGAAGGGGAACAGAATTGAAGTAACATTCATCATAGCAACCTAATCAATGGTAATCATAAGAATGAATTATGAGTTTATAGTTCATCTGGTTAGTGCCATCTAGTCACAAATCATAAGCGAGATAGTCACTCTATTTAACCTTCCTCCCCCATTCAATACAGTATCCAATTGAGAATATCCTTTTAAGGTAATCATTTGTCAGAGTTATTGCCCTTTTATTACCTTTGTAACCCCTGAATTCCAAATGGTCGGTAAAAAAGTAATCAATATAAACATTTACACAGAAGAATACAATCTATTTTTTTATATCACTTTGAATTTCTATTATGGCTGTTTTCCCTATATGGAGATATCATGCTGAAGTGTGTGTATCTACCTATATACATATATGGTGTGTATATGTGTGTATGTATATGTGTATATATGTGTGTGTATATGTGTATATTTGTGTGTGTATATGTGTATAGTATGTGTGTGTGTATATCTCTATATGTGTATGTATATTTATTATACCCCGATGATGGACATGTTTCTATCAATAACCATCATTGGTATGCATAATATACAGTGATGGAGCCCGGGTAAGACGACAGCACATCCCAATTGGATGAGTGTATATTACTAATTAGGAACACACTACCCTGCTCGAAAAGATATCAATGATTTCATAATGTGATAGATTGTATGTGTGTATGTGTATATGTGTATGTGTGCCTATAAATATATACATATATGTGTATATCCATATCCTCATCTATTTGATATGTATACATGTATATATCCCTTCCTTCAATTAAACTATATACTTGAACATGTGTTCATAATCTATTCGGATAATAGATTACCTCTTCCTTACAGTTTATATATCTACCTCACTTGACCATAACAGTGTCACAGCCAGTAATCTAGATCATTGAAATAGAAGCATTGCTGTCTCATCATCCATTTCCAAAATGGAATAAAACGTGAGTACGGTGCTTCCTAACTCAATTTGCGGGCTTTGCTTATGTCAATTCTTAGGGCGGTTATACTTTGATTTACGCTCATACCATGTGTCATTTGGTACTTCCATAATGATTAGACAATGAAGAACATTCTTTTCTTTCATAGAACACGTATTATGAATATTGAATGAAAGTCAGTAAAGGGAAAAATCCCCGTAGAATATGTTATTTCTAGATGAATAAGGAATTCCCCCGTCATTTGATCTCATAAGTGGTACAATCTAGTGTATAATAAATATACCTATATATACTTTATCATTGTCTTTTACAGTTAGGGCTTATTCAGTTATGTCCCGAGAAACTTCCATAGTACAATCATCATTTCTTAACAGTAAAAAGATACCCAGGCAAGACACTTTTTTTTTATTTTGAGAAAAGGGGGGAGGGAGGGTAGAATTTCCCACAGCGAGTAATTGACTATCCTGCTGAGAATATACTGGGTGTTTATCTGACTGGTGTGTCTTATTCTACTGATCATCAAGATATGAATGGTCCTTTTTCTGGCGGTATGAATGTGAGTGATTTTATACTATTGTGAAGAATACTGTCTATCACTACTAATAGTCCTAAATGAATAACAGTCCGTGTACTTAATGTGATGCTTCATTTGGGATTTTAGTTTGAATATCTGTTTATACCCCATTGATTATAAGACTGACTGATCACCCTGTTCTGTATTCTTCTTTCTTTCTCGCCATGTCCTGTGTTATGACTTCATTCCAGACTCATCAACCCAGACAATGGTCTACCCAATGTGGTAGCAAACCAAATAGGCTTTTTTTGCAGTTCCGGGCACCTGTAAGAATGGAGTATTGAAGTGACTCAACTAATGAAACTATAGACTGATGTTATTCACTTATCTTCCCTGATTCTTACTTTCAACTATCACTTCTATTGATTAATTGAGAGTTCATTGGACCTCCTTTTGATGGCCATGTTATTGCCTTTACTTGTTCTTGATATTCTAACATGATTTAGGAGTCTTATCGAGTGAATGAGGCTATCAATCGAGGTTTTAAATATAATGTCGATTGGAATCGGTATCAATCCTTTAGCCCGCGCCCCATCCACTCTATATATTACAGAAGTAAATAAACAATTGAATACCGACTGCAATAGTAGACAATATTTGCCTTTCCTTTTCTATTGTCTATTGCTACTTTACATAAACTGATTATCGTGAAACCCCCCAAAGCATTTTCTTAGCACAGTGCTCGGTTCAATATCGGAGTTGGCCAGAAAGAGGGTGGGTGGGGGGGCTACCTCTGATTCTTTAATCAGGTATGGGAGTTTATTTGACATTCAATCTTTTCTTCTCTACTGATCGAAAACTCCCTTTCTATTATAGAATTTATACGCGATACATATACACCCTTATTTCTAATCATATTTTATAGAGATAATATGCTCACTCCTTTATTTACAACTAAATTCAATCGAGAATATTATCCTATTGTTTGATTGAGATTAGCTTCCAGGTGTAATTAGATGAAACTTAATTTGGTAATCAATTCTGCATGGTCATATCAGTAAAAATGGATATAAAATAATTGCAGAATATCAATTATCACATTTTATTCCTTTTAGACAATCACACATTGTTTCTTCCCTTTTTTCCCACTATGAACAATGGGGGATTTGATGGGTGGGAGATGATCCTGTACCCGCTGTCTTGCCTCTTCATCATGCATGGATTTGGCAATGGCATAACTAGATAAACAGAGATAAATAAGTGGAAATGGAATAAAATCCATCATCGATAGAAATCATGATCCAAAGTTTAACTTTGAATAACATAATCGAGATCGAGACTGACGAGATAAACAAGTGATCATTTTACTCACTCCAATTCAGTGTTGACATACTCCTCTTCCATATTTATAGTCTCCTTAATATCAGCTTTACTGAATGTACCACTAAAGAATTCCGATGAACTCTGATCAACATCCCCCAGACTTTCCCATACCACTGATTGCTGGGAAACTAATCCAGAATCGGTGACTAGCATAAACAGCCCGAGAGAGGGATGTCTGTAGATTGTTGAAAACTATATATGGGAGTAAGTTAAACAAATAGGAGTGCCCTTATGCAGTTATTTACATGGTTATTTCTAAATAAGACACACAAGCTGTCTAGTGGTATAGAATCTAATAATAGCTCTAGTCCATAGTATGTCAATTGTGTTGCCGTTTCTCTCAGAAATTCAGTTGCGACAAAACCTGTTTATTGTTATTAAGGAAATCATTCTATATTGTAAGTATAGATAGATACCTTCATGTAACTTCTGTTCTTCTTCTAGTGTACATGTATCTACTGGCTGTGTATTCAGTTCATTGCTACTCACTATACATTCTACTGCTTGATTGTATGTGCCACATTTATTCACCATTACATCGTATGTACCAACATCCTAAGATACGCGTATGTTAGTAATAGTGCCAATGTATGTCTTCTCATTTACAGCTCACCTGGGGATCTACAATCCACCCATGAACTAAATCCACATGAAACAGATCAAACATTGCTAACTCCTCTGTTGCCTCAAATCCATGTATCGAATCAAATCTGACATTGACATCCAGACCTGCTTGTAAGTGAGGGAGAATACTGAGTGCTTTATCCAGATTATGCCTATAAGTCAATACAATTTCAGATGTTTCTTCTCTTTTCAATGCAAAACGTGGTTCCTGAAGAAACATAAGTACCAATACAGACACTACTGTCTATTCATTCTTTACCTTGCTTCCCTGTTCACCTTCATCCACGATATTCTCATTATCCGTATTTATGCAGTTTTCACCTTTATTAATGCACTCTACCGTGTCTGCTTTACTACTCTCCTCACCTTCACTCGCACAGCGTTCTTTGTTCTCAGTTGAACCCGTGTCAGTAGGTTCATGATTCAAAAGATAGTCACCCATACGTCCCATTAAATACTCAAATGAAACGACTTCTCTATCGGGTGGTAAAATAACCAAGTCCTCTTTCAGGAAGAGGACATTACAGATAGCAACTAAAGGACAGGGTCCGTTCTCTATAGGAAGGTTATGAGTTATTCTGTGCAAGTGTGAAATCCCTTCCTTTTTTTATTTACTATTTTGTGTTATGATTCGCACGGGATTGTCTTTCCACTGAATTGTCTTGACCAAATACTCATCTTGACCGAGATCACTAGTTCTGCCTACATCGGCATAAACAGATGCATCTACATTCCTCGTACTCTCATTTACATTATCTCCTAGGTGCGTGTTTAATACATCAGAGGTGTTCTCAGATGTCATTTGGTTTGTATTCATAAGGATAGTAAGGGAATAAAAAGAAGGCACCACAAAGACGAGGCATATCGCCCTTTCAAATGGACAACAGATCTATCTTATTGGAAAAGGTCTCAAAATCATTTAACTAGTATTTTTTTATTTGATTTTCTTTTGATCTTATGCATCAGCATCAAACATAACCTCATCATCAGGAACTACTTCATATATTTCCTCAATATCACTACCTTCTACAGCATCTTCATAGTCACCTTCCTCTGCATCCTCATACACTTCATCATCACTCTCACATATCATCTCACTAGCACCCTCATCCTCATCATTCTCGTCCTCGTCCTCATCATCTTCGTCCTCATCCTCTTCATCCTCTTCACCTTCATCCTCTTCATCTTCATCCTCTTCATCTTTAAACCGAAGAAAGGTGGTTTCTGATACTGAATCACCATCATCTCGTTGATATTGACTCCATCCATCATCATCATCACTGTCATCAAATAACTTCACGAATCCTTCTCCTTCTTTCTCAGTTTTAGCTGGTACTGGTTTACTTGTCTCTGATCCAGGGCGCACCCACACCTTCGAAGCAACCACCTCTTCCTTCGCCTTACGTTTCTCCTTGATTGCCTCTTTCTGTGCATGGAAATAGGCAGGACTCACCCAGCTTCCCAATCGAATAATGCCCGATGTCTTTGTACTACTGTCTGAACTTCTTTCTGTTGTACGCCTTGCAACATGGGGTAGACGACAGTTGGCATTGGAACACTTGCCTGTTTCGGCAAATTCAGGGCACACATGGACGTGTTTTTCTTCACACTCATTTCCCTTACTACAATACCCTTCCATCGCAAATGCCTTACACACAGGTGCATCATTGCTTACTTTCACATGTGAATAGATACAAGGATCGTTCTTACATAGCCCTTTCTGGAAATGAACACAATGAGGTATGATATGTTCATTGGGTGTATGGGATAATTTACATTGATTGGAATTCTTCTTACATCTATTCAACAAGAACCTGGGACAAATGGCTCTTCTACTGGGATCATGACGAAATGGACACCTTCCTTCCTTTGGACATTTTCCATACCGAGTATAGAACCCACAGTACTGGGGTTTGTGTCTCTTCTGAGTTGTGAGAATAAGTGATTTCCTGCCATGTCTAACATAGCCTTCAGGGTGTCTGATAAACACCATGTTGCCCCTTTGAGTACGGTTCAGTTTAGTCTTCTTTCTGATAGGTGGAGGAGTACTTCCCAGGATCAGATTCTTGCTCTTACTCCATTTCTTGGGACTAAGAATAGAAAATATCAACAAGAAGATACAAGCAAAAAAAACTGTTATCTCTTCTTACCTCTTCGTTGTACGTTTCATCATCTTGGGTGCTGTATTCAATAAACTGGATTTTGTCACTGCAGAGTCAAATAGATCCTTCCGTATCAGTTTCTTGCCTTTGACTACAAAATCAACTCCATCCACAGACACCTGTTTTCTGCCTGCTGTATCCACAGAGTGAACACTGTTCTTATTATTAAGTACCAAGTTGCGCCGAGGAGTGGCTTTGTTGAGAGATGGTGGTGCATTTTGAGTTGAGATGAGTGTTTTGTTGTGACTTTGTATTGGTATGATGGGCTTATTTACAGGTGGCTTGATGTATGTTTTATTTACACTGGATATAGACATATTGCCACTTCTACTTCTATAGGGTAACGGTGTAGGATATCCTCTGCCTCTAGTGCTGCCTCTACTGGGTATGGCACCTCTATTAATACTCTTCTGTTGCTCTATTGCTCTACTGAGAGAGGCTATTCTTTCCTTCATTGCCTGATCTGATTCCATTATGAAAAAAAATAGTAAGTTATGCAAAATATATAAAAACAAAAAGGCTACTTTACTTTTATTTTTTTCCATTGAGATGTTTCGGCTGAACCCTTTTCTTCCCACTATTTTTTCCCTTTTTTCTTACTTCTCATTGGCTGATATAAATCACTTGGAGTATGATTGGCTGTTTATTCTAATGAAAGTGGGGGAGAGGACACTTAAGAATTTCTATTAACCAAAGGGCGCAATAAACAGTAAGCACTGAGAGGGGAAACTTTGTAGGGGAAGTGTTTTTTAGATATGCGCATACTGAATCCCTTCTGTGTTTGTGGCATGTGTAATTATCTTCAGAGATTATAGATAAGAAGGAAAGATGATGAAAGGACGAGGATAAGACATGTGATGATTCAGCACTTGTTATCATAGGAAGATATACTTAAGAAACACACAAGATAAATACACATGGCCTTAAATGGCTAATGCCCGAACAAGACAACACATGAATGTGATGATAGGATATACATTAATACAATGCAAATCATGTTACCAGTGCATAATAAAAAGTGATCTGGATCTCCAGATTAAGAAAGAAAAAACATTTACAGTGTCAGAGTGTAATTGATATCAATCATATATCAGTGAGTACTCATCAATTATATATCAGAGAGTATCCATTATCTTATATATTAAAAAGTTAGCAATATTACTTTATTTCGTGTGTTTTACCGCATTATCGTGGGCTTCATTTCCACTTAGTGAGATAAACCACAACAGCATAATCGACCACCAGCGCCCGAAGAATAACTGGAGCCATCTGAAATCATAAACTGAACATCTTCCGGAAGCTTGATGTCCACCAATGCGAACTTATGAATCACTCTTGACCTTAAGTCCGCAAAGGTGGTGGATCTTGACACCCGGAGAATGATGATATTTTGCATGTCGTACACAGTCTTTGTCCGAATGAAGAAACCACGAGCAGCTTTTTCGAAATTGACGCTTGAAGTAAATGACTCTCTGCCATTTGGTCTTGCAACTAAACGATGCTGCTGGTGCGGAGTGTCGAAACTCCAAAGGGACGTTGATACGCCTTTACGGAAGACTTGATCATCTCCCTGTATTGAAGATAATGATTTTTTTGTATTAGACTTGAGTGACATGGTCCTTTTCATGGATGATGGGGGACAGACCCGTTGTGATTTCGTACCATGCATAAAAGAAGGAAGGCATGGTACCCGAATATCAAGTTATCCAGTGGAGAATTCGGATACAAAGCAACTCGGGTTATTTATTGCTTCAATAAGATAATTGTGATAGTACAATACAGTTTTATTGAAGTGAGTACAGATACTACTAAAGAACAATGTTTATTTTCATAATAATAAAAAAAGGTGTGGTAAAGAATGTTTAACTACTGGGTGGGATTGCCAGGTGAAAAATGTATATAAGTTGTTATTCTTTTGCTGAGAGAATGTATTATATAATCAAGGGACAAAACTCAAGATGCACAGATTGGGCATTGCAAATAGCAACAAGGTCCAAAATAATATGCATCCATTACATAAACCAAACATACCTGTAATCCATCGTCTTGGCTCAAGCTTAGTATTAAAACTCCTTACATCTAAGACGACTAGCTTAGGTAAGGAGCTTGCCGTGAGCCTTTTGGATAGATCCACAAAGTCCTTTTTTTTATATAACAAAATATATCTCAAGTAGAATAAATTACAAGAATGGGATAGACGACCTGGTTGTTCATTTTTTGATATGGCACGATGCTTGTACCAGGTTAAGTTCTCTGCTGACAAGTGCTTTTGTAGTCTAATCGATCTGCGAAAATGCATTGATAGATGAATGTCATTTTGGAACGGATACCTCCATTTTGTGTCTCTGAATAGTATGGCAGAGTATCATTGATTAGAACATAGACTTAAATGGATCTAGTTATTAACTGTCAAATGGCATTACTATAAATGTTGTGTTATCTGCATAAAAAGTGATCAGAAATTTCGAACCGATGTAACGTATTCGTCAATCTATAGTGTATTAAGTGCATTTTATTTACTGTTTTATTTTGTGTGTGTGTGTATGTGTGTGCGTTGGTGTATCAAATCAAACATTGTAGAGTAACCTTTCTCAGGTGATTCCAGGCATGTTTTGCCATGCCATAGTGTGTTTCATTTCGAATGACTGAAACAGAGTGCCCACTTAATACGGCAGAATGATCGACCTCCAGCCCCGAAGAATAACTAGAGCTATCTGAAATCATAAACTGAACATCTTCCGGAAGCTTGATGTCCACCAATGCGAACTTATGAATCACTCTTGACCTTAAGTCCGCAAAGGTGGTGGATCTTGACACCCGGAGAATGATGATATTCTGCATATCGTACACAATCTTTATTCGAATAAAAAAACCACGAGCCGATTCCTCCGAGTTAATGCTTGACGCAAACAACTCACTGCCGTTTGTTCTGCTACTGGCGCTGCTTCTAGTAATAATGCTTACAGACTTCATAGGAGAGTGATTTGCAGTTGACTCAAATGGGCTGCTGATGCGCCGTACAGAGGACTTGATCATCTCCCTATACTGGAGATAATGATTTTTGGTATTTAACTTGAGTGACATGGTCCTCTTTATTAATGATGGGGAAGGTGACCTGAGTGACCCGGTGTGATTGTCATGCCATTCTGAAAAGAAGGAAAGAATGGTGTCGGATGCCATGATGGATGTATCTAATAACAACAATGTACCACAAAACGCCTCTATTTCTATTTGCCTATCAATATACTTCTGATTGGTAGGCTTGACCCAAGGCTTGATGTTGATGTCTTTCTTGATGTAACCGAGATGAGTAACCAAGGTAGAGAACTTGCTGTGAACACTTATCGATAGCTGGGTAAAGTCATTGTATTTGTAGTTGTTGCTAAATGTATCTCCAGTAGAATAGAACACAAGAATGGGATAGACGACCTGGTCGTTCAGTCTTTGATATGGCCTGACTTGGATGTCCATGATAGTATAAAGCACTGCTTGGACCATGATAACTAAAGAAATGTGTATGTGTGATGTGTGTGTGTGTGTGTGTGTGTGTGTGTGTGTATGTATGTGTGTGTGTGTGTGTGTGTATGTGTGTGTGTGTATGTGTGTGTGTGTGTGTGTCTATTATGCGATAAAAGATAAAGAAGAAATGATAACGTAGATTGATCTTTACATCATATTTATACTCACAATGCAAGTAGTAAGACATTTAAATCGAGCGAGCAGGGTTTTTTTTACTCTACATATATTTTTACGGTTTTGTATTACTTTATTCTCATAATAGATGGTCATTTCAATCATAAGGCTGAATGATGATCAGACATACTACATATTGTATCTATATGAACTCAAGCACTCTTATATTTATGGGAAATTTGGATGTGTCTAAGTGGTTATATTACCTTATTAGTCTGCTACAATGGATTAATGATAGAATGTCATGTTAGCTACTGAGTGGATATCTGTTTATTTACAGGGTTCATATAAGTTTCCTAATGAAATGCATTGGTTAGGATATAGACTTGAATTATATATATTCAGTTAATAACTACCATTAAATGTCAACGTGAATAAGGGGTTTACAATCAATGGATTGTATTATAATAGTCGTACACTATTACCTATAGGCTGTACATCTGTTATTCAATAGCATGTAGTGCACATTGATTAGGTAGTGGATACTCTCTCAGCATCCATGTGCAGTTAGGGTTACTAAAGGAAAATTTATTCCCTACAATTCCAACTCCCTCCCCACACCTTTCTTTTATTTTATCAGTTTATTTTTGAAGGTATGGATATATCATTTACTGGACTACAGTCAGAAGACGAGATATGGAGAAACGGTATACACATTATACTGGGACTACTAGGTAAACAAAATTATTTAGCATGCTGTTATCAGATACTTACCTATGAAATAGAGGATAGTTTGTTAAGGGAAAATAAGCCACAGAACAAGATAAAGTTGGTAGATATGAAGAAGACGACAAATACAGGTAATATGAGTAGAGAGTAATAAACTTATTCATATGAACTTAAAATATAAGTCAGTGTAGGTATTCTAGTAGATTCCACTCCTTCTTCACCTAGTAATTACAACAGCAAGAGAAAGAGAAGTATATCAGAATCTGCTCAAGATAGAAAACTGCAGAAACTGTCAAGTAATCTAGCTAATGACATTGCCCGCAGTCTGTCTGTGTCTATGGAGGAAATGGACACTACTTCCACACCACACTCAGTATCATTCTCTTGCAATACTCACCTCGATAACCCATTACCTACCCTACGTCGCATATCCATGAGTGGAGCACATACATCCACTTCTACACTAGAACAATGGCTGAAGACACAGGCACATAACAGTAATATACCTGTGATGACCTATATCAATATATTCCAGGATAAACTAAAGTTGTTGAGGAAATATCTGGATCTATTGCAGTCATCCAATCAAACGTATGAAATAATAGGGGATCGACTGTCTGCTGTATTAAGACTGGCAGATGAATTGAGTGGGGATCATACCATACCTTTCAAGGTGAATAGAAGGATAGTTTGAAGTGTTTGTGTGGCGTATCTAACAAGTCTAATCTAACAGGAGATATTCCCAGAATGGTCACTGTATGAGAGTCGTATTGATAAGTTAGCCATCTATGTACAGGTAAGATGAAGGAATATAGAAAGAAGTGAAAGAGAGTGTATAGGGAATAAAGAGTAATATAATCAGAAGTGTGTGTATATGGTTAGGGGAAATGATTGGTCTGATGAGTATATAATTAGTCAATAGAAGATATGATCACTTCGATCAATAAGGTCATTCCACGTTCATCAGACCTATTAGAGGATATCAAGGGATTACAGCAGATGTTAGATAACAAGATCAAATTGTATGGTGATTCCTTAGCACAGAATGGACTAGAATGGAAAGCAATGGGACTACCTGTGGATGATCAGTTGATAGAGGCCATTAAAGATTGGCTGTATAATTTATGCGTGAGTTTATTAGATGTATTGGATGCAGAGTGTAAAAAGGCTGAAGCAGTAGTGCATGACATGGCTGATCTTATTAAGATACCACTGGGAGAGAAGGTAAGTGATGAGAGGGGATATCTGGTTACACATATATTCACAGTCTGTCTCCAGTTAATGGCTTCCATATTGGCAGGATTGGAGTTCATATCAGATACAGTTACATTCATTGGCTCTACATCTTTCAAGGTAACCCATCAATGTCGAATATTAGTTGCTATCTATGGCCATTGGGTATCAGAGAATTTAGATCATTTGAATAACACAGTAGAGAAGAAACAGCAGACAACGAAGAGAATGGATATTCGATTCATGCAGCTCATGGATAACATTGGCCAGGCAATAGACTATCTCAACAATATAGGGGATCAAGAATTAATACTCAACAGTAATGAGCCCAACGATAATGCACTGTCTACAGCAGAAACACTTAATTCAGTGCTGGTTGAGTTGAATATCAGGGCCATTGGTACTATTGAGATCAGTCGACAGCACAGTCATAACAAGATAGCTGGTAATATCATGGCCAATCCAGAAACAGCCTTTATCTATATGAGCGAATCGCTGTTGGGTCTGGCTGATAGAATACTTGAGCTGACAGGCATAGATTCAGTAGAGAAGAAGAGACTACAGGTTCTGATATACTGAGTAAATAACAGATGAAGAGACTAACCCTAACATCAAATAGATACTCCATGCTTATTTAGAGGAACTAGAGAATGCATTGGAGTGAATAACAGCGCATTAAAATAACTGCAGTAGGATACACAACTATACACACACACATCACTCCCAACCTGTATATACACATTGCACACATATATAAACTGTATTTTACCCTTCATTTTTTTTATTAATCATTACCTTATTGGATAGTTCAGTCTCCATGAATTCAAATAAGCATTTACCCACCTTTTTTTTTAATTTGTTTCTTTTCTTGTCTCAATATATACATATACTACCTAATGAACAAGGAACCTATGGAAGGTCATGTTCAAATAGACATAAAATCACCATCACTCAAAGAAGCACTGGTGATTGTTGTATCATATGAGTCAACCGTACTTGAACTGAAACAGGCCATTCAACTTCTTCATCACCAACAGCCTGTCCCTACAGATCAGCGTATCATATTCAGAGGAAAGCTACTAGATGATAAAGACATAATCCGAGATATATTGATAAGGGTAGATAACATATTCACTTTCTTATGAATGAGCATTCCTTAATGACTATCAACTTTGAAATAGGCTGATAATGAGACGACACCCACATTCCACTTGGTAGTGAAACCTTCACTCTCCACACTCAAAAGAAAGCCGACTCCAGCCCCTGTGAGTCAAGCGGGTGTGGCTGCAGAGACACCTGAACCCAGTACAGTGCCCATGACTCACACCAACTCCAATATTCCTCCCTATCCTCCCATGTTACCAGGTGGATATCAAGTAGTAGCCATAAAGTATGCTGTGTTCAACAGATATCAACATGACATTATTTACTAATTCTATTCCATATAGCGGACAATACTATCTTGCACCTGTACTGGTATTATCCCAGCCATTACCTCATAGTCAGCAGTATCTATCCATGTATCCACCCATCACACCTAATATATCAGATAATATTCCACTTCATCAACAACCACTCTCCTTTCAACCACAACCAGTACCACCACAGCAACAGCAACCACAGCAGCAACAACCCTTCATGCCTGGGTTTATCCGACCCAATGCCCAGGGAATGGCTTCTTTATGGTTAGCAGTCAAATTGGCCGTTGTACTGGCTATGGTGTGCCAAGGTGCTAATATAGAGAGTATCATCTTTTTCCATATGATCGCTCTTGTCTTCTTCCTGTACCAAACAGGCAGATTAAGGATTGTGTTTCGCCGTGTTCGCATTGATGAACTGAATAGAATGAGAGGTGTCAATGGAAATGACAATGTCATACCAAGAGGTAACAAAAAACTGATATGTGTTTTCCTTGTATCTACTTATGCTTATCCTACTTGTATATTAATCAGTACCACCTACTGTTCCTCATATCGATAATAATGAAAACAGGAGGAATGAAGGGGAGAACAGTGCCGAAAACAGTCCACCTACAGAACCCGAATCCTCCAATAACCCCACTCCTGACCCACGCCCTCCAACTTGGATAGAGATGTTGAAGAGAGGTCTGTCTGTGTTTGTATTATCATTGTGGCCCAATTATGGTCGAGATCCCCGGATAGCACAGGCATTTGAGAATGACAATGATCAGCAAAGAGAGGAAATACTATAACATAATTTATTATATTCTATATATATATATATATATCTCGACAATAAATGCATAGGAATGAAAGGAGTAGTCTATCATTGTACAGATTACAGTATACCAATGTATTGGAAGAGAGTAAAAAAGAAAAAAGGAATAAGCGAAGAATAAAGAGATGTATACAGTGTTGTATATACATTAGTATGTTCAAAAAGAAGGGTGAATGGATGTGTGTATATTACAGTTATATATGTATATATATATGTTTTTTTTTGTTCTATCTATTGATCGTTATAAGATTACTTGGAATCTTCCTTAGCACAAACAAGGGTAACAATACATGTGATATCATCTACTTTTCCTCCTCTGTAATTACTACCATGGGCTTGTGCAGCTTTAGCCCATGGACTGAGTCTTTTGGGATTCAAGCTCTGTCGACGTGCTTTATCTGTCAAAGTCTTTGCGAGACTCCTGATGGTTGCTGTCACAGTCTCATCATGGGAGCCCTCTTCAGATGATTGTTCAAGAATAGGCTTCAATCCATCATTGATTATTTCCAATGTCTCCTCTGCATACATATTATCAAAGTATCCATCAGTAGCCAACAATATTAAGTCTCCATCCTTCAGGAAGAAGCTCTTGGTATCGGCATCCTTGGGTAAATCAATCACTAATTCATCTCTATTGGGATATGTATCTGGCACAACAGTCAACTGATATCTATATAAATAAGAGGGTGAATGCATGTCATCTTCCAACCATATAAGAATGACTTACGGGCAATTGAAGTAGTGCTGTTGACTGGGACTCTCATAGACTATCTTCTGGTCACGGATCAACAAAAAAGCCGAGTCCCCCAGATTACAGGTAGTCATTTCTCCAGTAGTCTTCGATAAGTTGAGAATACATGCTGTACTACTACCAGCAGCTACTTTTCCACTCAGTCTTAATTCATGGAATGCTGTATCTAATATCTGATGGGCATCAACAGATTTACCATTTTTAGCAGCAATGGCGGCGTTATCCATTAATGTCCAAGAAAACAAGGCAGGGTCCACACCCACCAGACCCCAACCCCCTACACCATCTGCTACACCTAGAGCTAAGCCTGTGGGAGTACTGGTCTTGAAGAAGGCATCTTCGCCTGCATCCACCTTACCTGGCTTCTGCTGTTGTTTCCAGTAAGGTAACTCCTTCTTGGGTTCTGATTTCTCCCTGGTCTTTGGGTGCCAAGCAGCATAAGCTACAAACTGGAAACTCTCTGCTGAAGTGACCTCCTGTTTGACCTCTTCATCAGGTAGTGTGTGTTGGGTGAGTGTGCTGTTATTGGCGTTATTGATATAATGAGTTGACGTAAAGGTGCGTTGAGTGGGTTCATGAATATACTGTGATAGTGTGTGAGAAATAGCAGGTTTGATATGTGCTGTATTGGTGATGGGCGTACGGGATGCTCTTAATAAGAGAGTTGAAGTAGCTGCTATTCTCTTTGCATGAGATCTCATGGTGATTGTTTAAGGAAAGAAGGGTAATTGAATAATAGAATAAATAAAATATATATAAAATTTTTTTTTTCATTTTATTATTAGAAATTATATACACTAGTTTTAATGTAATGGTCAAAATGACAATAAGTTTTAAGGTTACTGAATCAGAGCTTATTTTGGCAATGACATCCATCAGCGTGTAAATTGGTAATAATATTCTATTAGGAAGAATGAGATATCATGTGTATGGTAGAACTATTTCCACCAATCAGAGGACAGAATGGGAACATTCATTTAGAGTAGAAACTACATCTGTGGTGATAACAGTCTCCCTTATTTAATGTATTCACTTTGTACTCCCTTGAATTCATCAGATCAGTTACACTCATGTATTCATTTTATGTTGATATTCTATCACTTCATCAGTAGACTTGGTCATGAATGTCATGCACATCCTATGCATAGCGGATAGATGTACTCTTATGTAATCTGTTCCATCTTAGTATACTCTTTCATCTGAAGTGAAGGAGTCAAGAGCAATAAGAAAGGCAGGCTTAAGAAAATACTATTATCACGGGGGGAACGAGCAACCAAGGACATCACTGACAGACTGATTACCTACAATCTGAATGCATTTCTCGGAAGAGATTATCCATGATTTCATATCATGGGGTTCTTGTCGTGTGTCAATAAGTATGTATCCCTTCCAACATCAAATCAAGTACAGGGCAAGGTTTTTCGTATGTTTATATATACTCATGGCAAGGCATCTCAATATGAACATCGACTATTGTACATTATTCAATAGACAGGTACATTCGATGAATGTCGAGATTGAGCCTGTGTTTTAATGTAGATGTGGCTTACCACACACATATCTCTGTATACAGTCAAAGGTAAACTTGTGTACTTGATCTATATATAGTCATAAATATCGGATGTGATATATAAACACCTTACTGTCATCCCCTTCCTTTCTCTTCTTCTTCTCTTCCTATTCAATTTTTAATACTATTTCAACACCATGACAGCCACAATCAACACAAATGCACTTGCCATTATTACAGTAGGGTAGATACCTCATGATAGAAACAAGTGTTTATATGTGTGTATGTATATGTATATTATTGTATATATGTAGACACACCTATAGACATGCTTATACAGTTTACTTAATATATCATGTATGGTTACATATGTATTCATTACTACAGATTACCTGCTAGAGGAAAGACACATGTATCGAGATCATTATGTAGATACATGAAATGGTTAGGTGTGTCATCCAAAGTATACAGTGTAAGCAGCTACAGAAGAGAGCGTATGGGGTTTATTCCGAATGAGATGTTTGATCCTGGTAAGCAACTGATATGTCACTTGGTGAATGGGAAACTAACATCCTCTTCTACATAAGCAAATACCGATGCATATGATCGTAGATTAAAGATGGCTGATGAGTGTTTGGGTGAGATGATAGATTGGTTACAGAAGGGAGGACAGGTCGGTATATTTGATGGCAATAATAACACAGAAATCAGAAGAACACAGATACACCAGAGACTGTCTGCTGAGAACATCAATGTATGTTGTGTTGATTTTAAAAGAGAAGGGGGTAAATCATTTTTGGCTAAACATAGGTGTGTATAGACTCTGTTTATTGAATCTATATGTGACGATGACGAGGTCGTCCTGTCTAATATTCGGTTAGTCAAAGTATCCTCTCCAGATGTAAGTAGCACATGGTATTGTTATGATATCATCTTAATGACTATAAACAGTATGTAGGATGGGATCCAGAAGAAGTAATCAAGGATTACACTGTAGGTGCATATGGGAAGTATAAACACACTATGACTCATTGCATACATATTAGCATCGTATCAGGAACTGTGAACTCCATTATAATACAATCACAGATTTAACCTTGCCATTTGTCAAGTTACTCAATGTCGGTGAACGATTAATAGTAAATAATGTCAGAGGGTATTTACAGGTAAAATAACAAACAGCAGATGATGCTGTTTTATACCTTATTTTGGATATTTGTATTCATAATGATACCAATGATCATTCATACTTAGTCCCGCGTAGTCTATTTCCTCATGAACATCCATAACAGGCCACGAACTATCTATTTTGCCAGAGTAAGAACAGTGATTGTGTGTGTAATCTCCTACTTATATCCATTGGTTCATAGGCTGGTCAATCTATACTTCCTGAATCATTCAAGATCGATGGTGAACTATCTCCTGAAGGTCAACTCTATGCTGAGCGTCTCAAGAACTTTGTGTTAGCTTATCGGGCACAAAATAAATTAAGGCAGCCTGTTGACCATGAAACAGAGAGACCACTGGTGGTAAATAGATATTAATTATATTATTGAAGTTAAAGGGGGATTATCCATTCATTGCTGAGTAAATATAGGTATGGACATCTAACCGTAAGAAGAGTAAGCAGACTGCAGATGCATTTGCTAAGGAGGGCATACCTGTCCGTTATCACTCAGTGCTTCATGAACTGAATCCCGGTGTGGTAGATGGATCAACAAAGGAGGAGATCAAGTCTAGATATCCGGAAGAGATGATCAGTCTGAGAGAGAATCCCTATAGACATCGTTTCCCTCGAGCAGAAGTAAGGAATGAACAAGTGAATGCTGATAAATGGCTAATGGATCATTTCTTTCTTTATTCAAGTCTTATCATGACCTTGCCAATAGATTAGAATCCATCATTATGGAATTAGAAAGAGAAAAGAATGATGTGCTGATTATTGCCCATGATTCTATACTTCGATGTTTGTATGCTTATTTATTTGATAGGCCAGACAATGTAAGTGAAAAGAGGGGGGATAGACACTGACAATGGATTGACTGATCTATGGTAAATTCCTATAGGAAATCCCTACTATTCCCATTCCTAGAAATTTCCTGATAGAAATAATGCCTTCTGCATATGGTTGTAAAGAGACAAGAATAGAGATTGTCGACACTTAAGGCTGATCCCTCCTATGTATTTGAATAAATAAAAGTGATGTATGAGTATACTTAGTCTTTAAGATGCAAGGACAGTATGAATATGAATAAACACATATCTTTTTATTCTCTATTATAAATGTATTAAGTCAGATGTATGAGTGTCTATATGATGGATTGATGATTATAGAGTAAGTATGAATGGGGATAATAGTACATTAATGCATATCTAATAGTATAATGATGAACATGGCCATTAATACAGAGAATATAGCCAATGAACCGAACAGGACAGCACCTCGACTGGATGGAAACTGATTATTCATGAGTGCTATTTGCGTATGGAAGTATCTCACATTGGCAAAGTACAGGAACAACATACTAAAGATGACAAAAGCAGCCCCTATTGATTTGCCCATTTGGACATGCTCTGGCTTGGTTGAACCGGGAATAGAGAGATTATAGAGTTGTGTGATGGCTGTGTAAGAATGATGTTAGTTCATGAATAGATCCTGTTCACTTGCCTATTTACCAACACCCACAGTGATCAGTGCTAGTGATGTCCTTAACCAAGCAAGGAAAGTTCGTTCATTAGCTATTGGATATCATTTGTTAATGTCATCATGTCACTGATATATCCATCAGAATTATCTTTACCCAAATGATCTCTGGCTGTGGCTGCCTTGTTCTCTAATAAGAAAGAGAATGAAAAGTGAGAATATATCCAGAGCAGAAATCGATAGAACGGGCGCCTCTTTTTGCTCTTCTCCTGCTCTTTAAACTGCTCTCTCATGCTCTCTCTTTCTTCCCTAGTTCTTGTACGCACAAGAAAGGGAGGATTGAGTTCAGGCATGACTTCTTTATAAGGGAGCATCTCGGGTGCTGGATTCTGTGATGATTCCCGGATATAATCAGCCCCAGTTGACTGTGAGCCTCTATCGTTGATTCGATTATTTGACATATAGATTGGAAGGATGGTAAACAAAAAACGAACAAATTAAATGGAAAATATAATATATCTAGATATATATACAGCCATTTCGGCCCGTGAATTGACGTCACCTGTAGTCATCGCTACCAATGGGTTGCTCATGGATACGTTATGTATGTATTCTTTGAAGTGGAAGTGAAAGTGAATGTTGGTAAAAAGCATAAATAATGCGCATGAATAAAAAGCATAAAATAAAACTCCTCATATGATCCCAATATCCCATTCTTTCCTCTCTCCATTGATCACACCATTCCCATGCGCTATCATTCGCTCCTTGTGAGTAGAATCGTCCAATATTCATACTCCGGTGAGCGACTAGATATGTTGTATTGGGATCAGGGTGAACAAGCAATAGGCGTCCTGGTTACATTGTATATAGATAGATAAAATAGATAATGCAATGGAGTGTGTTTATTGTATGTGTAGAACAGAGTATAAAATGACGCGTATTATACTATTTATATGATCTCCAGTTGTCTCACCAATTCTGCCATTTGTTCCTTAGCATCATTGAATGCTAGGTGTAAGTCTTCATTCTTCTTTTGAGCACTCTCTAATTCTTGTTCCAATCTGACCACATCCTTATCCAGCTGCTCACCTTTGAGAGTAGAAGCATGATAACTATAGAAATGATTCATAGTCAGTATCCAATACGGAAGAAATACCCCCATCGATATCTGACCTGTTAGAAGTTGTCTTCAATGCATCCTCTGCCTTCTCCAATTCCGCCTCCAGTTGTTTTGCCTTGGATGTGAGTGATCTGATATCATGGAACTTACTGATATGATCCAACTCCAGTTGCTTAATTAGAGCACTGTATTCATCTGCCTTTGCATTAGCAGTGTCTGCCTCAGCACGAAGTTCTGCCAATCTCTGATAAAGAGAGATGTTAAACAGTGCTCATAAACATATAACTCCTGTTTTATACCTGCTTAAATCTTTCCATGATGACTATAGAGTGAAGAATAAATGAAAGAAAAGGGAAAGAAGAAGGGGAGGGGAATCTCTTTATATAAAGAGAGTATCACGCGGATAATAGCCAAACTCTATTGATTATCAGCCCCCCCTTCTCAACTATAAAGTGTGGGTGTACATATACCAATGTAACCAGTTTGTTGTTTTTATTATAGAGTATATGTTATTTTATATATCCTTAATGGGGTTCATCTAATCTATATTCTATACAACATTGTCCACACCCGTACCACCCAATACACTGTAGAGAAGAAGGATCAGTTAGTGTGTATAATCCCATAAATAAGAACTTACGTTGAGCTAGCATAGGCCTGTCCTTTATAACCAGCAAATCCTATATAAACAATAGTCACATACATGCACAAAGAAGAAAGATATGAATGGTTACCATAAAGAGCAGCAGCAAGCAATAAGAACACAGCACATGCATTGAATGATCCTGCATCTTTGGTGAGATTGGCCAGGAACATAACAACAGAGAATCTATTTTCAGAAGAGTGTCAGCATGAGAGATAGTTTCTTCGAGAGTGAGCATTTTACACTAAATAAACAACAGCACGGAAATAGCAGTTCTCAAAATATCCAATGAATTTATCACTAAAAAGAAATGAAGACGGATGAATGGCATATTATTGTTATCATCTTTGGGATAAATTACAATTTGGGACTCATAGGACAGAACTATAAATAATCAGTGTTAGGATTGTGTTTCTATGCATGTCATTTCTCTCTCTTTACCTTTATACATAATGGAATCTCTAATACAACCAGTAAGAGTGCAATAATCCTTATCGAGAATATATCAGTCTCTCTCTTTCTCTCTCTTTTATATAGAGTACATACCATCCTACCATACTGAATACCCAATGACTGGTGAATCTCAAAATACCGAGAATAATCAGTACTAATAAGACACTTGGTTAGTTGATAGTGTATTGACATGAGTGGATTATCTTACATAGGATAGATAGAATACCGACCCTGTATTGGATAGGTAGAGCGTTAATAACTGATAAGGAATATTCGGGGAGGGTGTATACCATTGGCCATAAAGGGAGAAGTTCTTTGCTTTAAATTCGTCTAATAATGACATTTCAGTAGAGTGAAGAGTAAGTGAAAGGGAAATGATCAATATAAATAAATAGGCGGTTATTTGATTTATATATTTGGAGTAACCTAGCAACTGAAGTTTCCTTTGAGATAGACTTCAAAGTCAGATAGTGAGTAATAGGAAAGAAAGATACGATCTGGTAGAATCGATATGATCATGATACTGCATATTCTTATTTGTATATATATATATATATATGTTATCTATTGATATAAAGTGTATGTATCTTATACAAAAGAGTGGTTTATCAGGTTATGTTCCAGTATACACACACTCTGGAGGATACATACGCCTATTACTATATAAGTCATGTATTCTTATTTATAGACCACAGTGATACAATAGTATGAATTAGGTACTTATGGTGGTGTTTATACACTCTATACACAGATATTGCATATTAAGTATCAACTCTTCAATAGTTTCCTTGCATAAAGGGGGGAGGGGGTGATGGATATTATTGAATTGAAACACCACACAGACTCATGATGTCATCACGTGACTAGTATTAACCGAATGGATTTATATATATTTTTGTTTATTCTCGCCATTCCCTCTTTTTTTTTATTCCACTCCCACAGAAAAGAAAAAAAATAAAAGTCAGGTGAGTGAATAAGCTTAAACGTCACAAAGTCACGAGAAGTAGAAGGGGGTTTTGTTGAACAATTCTAAGCTGGATCCACTGGCATATAAAGGGCCATTTTCATACACTCTATCCATGCACCATTGCCTCTCTGTTCTATCCTATGCTGTGAAGCTAATATGTTATTTGTAGGGGCTAAACATACATACAAAGTTATGACTGAAGAACATAAATACAGTGAGAAGAGGCATTCAGTAGGTTCACTCGTCTATCTGTATTGACTGTAAATAACCCCCCTCTTTCTTAGTTGAATGATAATATCATGTCCAATAAAGATAGTATTGGTAATAAACATATGTGATATATATAGTGTATAAAGCGTCTCATATAAGTATAGACTCCCCTGAATCAGCTAATCATGTTACAAACACGAACAACAATATCAATTCAGGTGATTATGCCAGTCTGAATAACACATCTTCTGAGATATGGTAAGTGATATAGACTATCAGTATAGCAACCATCTTTCTCTTTTCCTTACCTCCTTTATTTTTTTTAAAAAAATAATAAACAAAATGGAAATAAAGGACAATCACACCCTCACAAACAGCTCATTTACAAGCACTGCATCAGGTTATTCAAATGAACAATAATGAGGATAATATGAATTCTTTAGCATCTGCCACTCAGCAAGAACAACAACGTCAACAACAGCAGCAACAGCAACAGCAACAGCAACAGCAACAGCAACAACAGCAACAACAGCAACAACAGCAACAACAGCAGCAACAGCAGCAACAGCAGCAACAGCAACAGCAACAGCAACAGCAACAGCAACAGCAACAGCAACAACAACAACAGCAACAACAGCAACAGCAGCAATCATCTCCTCGTATATCATATCCACCGCCCACAAATGAAGTTCCACTCAAAAGAGACCGCACCTACATTGAAGACAAGGACAAACCGGCTGTTGGATCGGATGAGTGGCATCGTCAACGCCGTGAGAATCATAAACATGTTGAACGTAGAAGGCGTGAGACAATAAATGAAGGCATCAATGAAATAGCCAGAATAGTGCCTGGTTGTGAAAAGAATAAAGGATCCATTCTAAACCGTGCTGCAGTGTATATTCGTCAATTGAAGGAAAATGAGGCTTCCACACTAGAGAAATGGACTCTGGAGAAGCTGTTGACTGATCAGGCTATTAATGAGTTGAATAGACAGGTGGAGATATTAAAAGTAGAACTGGAAAGAACGAGACACGAGAATGGATACCTTAAATCACAGGTGGAAATGTTGGGATCAGATAACAAAAAATTAAAGTCTGAGTCTTCCAAAGAGGATAAATAATAACTACTTCTTATTCCCCACACACACACACACACACACACACACACACACACACACACACACACACACACACACACATATATATACTTCTTTAAACATTCTTTTTTTTTTCTTTTTTGTCTTCATCTCATATTTCTCTATAGGCTTAATTTATCAAAAAAAAAGTTTTTATTTTTTTTTGAATAAGTTGAATTGACCTTGAGGGGGTTTCATTTCATCTCTTCTTTCCTCTCTTTTTTGTTTTGTTTATATATTTATCAAAGGAATGATCCATAAAATAAAACTACACAGTAATAAAGACCTATGGAGAAAGATCATCAAATGCACAATTGCATATGAAGTAGGCACTATACTCATACTCATTCCCCAGGTAAATGATCATATGGGCACAGTGCCCTATTTAGTCACATTGGGTACTCTCTTCTTCAATGCATCTGGTACAGCTGGTAATCAGATAGTAGAGATGATATTGAATATATTCATTATGGTACCGGCTGCTATCTGGTGCTGTATATTCAAGTATCTCTGTACTCTCTACAATCGACAGCCAGGGTACTATGACAATGGGGCAGGCATCATTGCCTCTCTTTCCTTCTTCATCTGTGTATTTGTAATAGCCTACTATAGAATAAAATATCCGCGTCTCTTCATTCCTGCATTACAGGGTTTCACCATTCCTTTTTTTGGATTGACTGCTGGAATTTATGACACTCAATTTGATGTAATGTCTATTGTAGGTGTACTCTATCCTGTATTGATAGGAGGCGGGATTGCTTTGGCTGTGAATCTGCTGTTATGGCCAGAAACAGCAGCCAAGGTATCTGAGTAAAGTTAGAAAGAAGAAGATGGAAAGCTCTTGAACTTACCTCTGTTTAATTTAGAGCATCCTTTGGAAATGCATTAGTGTCAGTGGAACGAGTATTGGAGTTTATAGATAATGAAATGTTGATGGAGAGTAAGATAGTGTTTACTGATGTTGATGCGTCGGATAAGTTACGACAGAAGATCCATGCATTGAATCAGTCTATACTCAATATGCACAAATCAAGGAAGGAAGCCAAGTATGAATTGGTGGTATCCCGATATTCTCCTGTTTGGTACAAAGCATTGGCAAAGACTCTGGATGAATTATCTCACTACTTATATGGCTTCTCATTAGTGGTGGAGAGAGAGGGGAAGATACTGATGTATCAAGAGAACAAGCGACAATCAGATGAATACCAAGCATCCCATCGACATGAATTCAATGAAGAACCAGGGCATGCTAGAGTTGCCAGTTCAAGCATATCTCAGAAATCGGATTATGTGGTGACGTCTACTTTCACAACAACTGGTCATGTACGTATTGAATATAAACTCATTTCGAAACTCCAGTCATCTGTTCAGAAGGATATCAAATGCTTTATACAAGCATGCCTTTCTGCTATACAGAACATTCACTATAGACTGCGCCTTGAGGGTGCTATACATGATGACAGAAGGGATATAGATGTTAAAGAAGGGAGTGGGGATCAATTGCGTGAGGCTATGGATAGGCTGACTTTGGCCAAGATCAATTTCCAGAATGAGTATTTGTCAAAAAGAGAAGAACCAACCGAAGATCATTTTTTGATCAACACAATACTCTTCTCCCTGACTGAATTTGGCAATAAGTTGATTATACTGAAAGAACAATCTGAGGCACTCATCATTAGAAAAACAAAGGGTCGTGCTCCCACACTATTCATTCCTCGGGTCAACCTCAGAAAATGGCTGGGAAAGATAAACAACAGAGACAAGGGAGAGAATACAGAGGATGAGAGGATACTGTTTGATAAACAAGATTTACTACAAAAGCAGAAGACTCATGTATCAAATGAAACACATCTGTCTGAGGATGGACCTGAACCATCCTTTCCTTCCGATGAAGCCACAGAAAGGAGCGCTCAAAGTCTTTCGATCGGGGCTTCTATTAAAAGCAAAGCGAGCGGACAGTATGAACCACCTCTTCAAAACAGACCTGCTAATCGTGTTTGGAAAAGGTGGCTGTATTCGTTCACTCAATGGACTAAAACTGCACCTGCTCGATATGCTCTGAAGTTTGCTATCATTATGGAACTGATTGCTTTGATGGCATGGTTACCCATACCATATGCACGGGAGATATACAATGTAAGAACTGAAAGATGGTGTCTGTTTGTGCTCTGACTGATCATGATATAGGAAAACCGTGGCCAATGGGGATTGTTAGCAGGTATGGTGGTATTCAATTTCACGGTTGGCTCTACAGCATTGCAATGTATGTATCGTGTCTTCGCCACCATCTTAGGTGCAATAGCAGGATACATATGTATCATCGCAGGTGGACGAGATGAAAGACCTTATGTGATAGCGGTCCTCGTCTTAATCTTTCAGATACCTCTGTGGTACCTTCTATTGGGATCTCCTTATCCAAAAATAGGGTTTATATCTCTCTTAACAATGATCGTCATTATCTCTACTAGTTACGATGATGCACATGACGAGTCCTATTTTACACCTGTCTGGAAACGCACCCTGACTTCTATTCTAGCTATTATATTGGTACTTCTTTTGGATCAACTCTTATGGCCTGTATGGGCACGAAAGATGGTTCGTATCAGGCTTTCAGAGTTACTTATAGCTACAGGCATCCAATATTCAAAGGTAGCTTCGCTGGTCTGCCAGAAAGATACGCTTTCTTATCGTTATAAATCTACCTATGCCGATGCTGCATTTAATATGAAGTTGATACAAAAACAGTACCAATTTACGTGTGAAATGCTTAAATTGGCAGAGATTGAGCCACGCATCACTAAAGGGAAGTTTCCAATCGAAATCTACGAGAAGATCCTGGAACATGAACAACACATCATCTTCTGGATTGAACATATACTTAAATTACAGGTATTTATCAAACCTGATGTTCGAGCAAAGATCATAAATCCGATGAATAGTTATCGAAAAGACATGGCGGCTGCAATCCATCTTACTCTTTTTATACTGGCGAGCTCTATACTTGCCAAATCAGCCCTCCCAGCATCACTCCCTTCAGCTGAATTATCGAGAAAGGTGTTACAAAGAAAGCAGGCGGCTCTGTGGCAAAATGATTTTGATGAGTTATTCAATGCCACAAAGGGTGATGGCGAACACGATGATATCGAGAATCAAATGTACTGGCAAGCGTATGCTGCTGGTACCATTGAAGTCATCTTGGAACAGGAGGCAATTGGTGCACTGGTTGCTCGATTGATGGGACAGTATGTATTTCAAGCGGCTACAGAGGACTGGATTGCATAAATGGAGAATGTAACATGACTTCAGTTATCTTGTAAAAATAACCTCGGCTATATTGTAACAATAGTTCCGTTTATCATTTAACAATAGAGGGGTCACTTTCCAAAATCAGATTGATTTTGTATGCACATAGACACAAATAAACTCTTCTTTATACTTGGATATTTGCTAGAAAAGGGAGGTTCATTTATCGCTTAGTCATAACGATATAGACACTCTCTAAGCTGCCGGTTACACACTCTATTTCAATCAATCATGCTTCTTCCTATTAGACCTGCATAAACTTAAAAAACTATAGTGTTATTGAGAATACATAATGAAACGTGTAAAGTATCCATCACATGTAATAATAATACGGGTCGAATTATCCATCATTGTCTGTTTAGAAAAAATAACCTTATTAAGAAACATGTCACAAGGACAGTGGAGAAAGGCCCTGGATAAAGAGTACCCAATAAGGTAACTACATATACAGTGGATAGAATTGAGGGTAAAAGTAAAAGGCTCTAAGCAGTATGACCGAAGCCAATCAGATCCTCTTTTTTTTTGAAAAAGCCATTGTCGTACTACGGGAGTGCAACATGTTGTTGATGGGAACACTGACCCTGAGCCCACATTGTTGAATTAGCGAAAAAAAGTTTATTTTTGACCTTGGGTGTCTTTGAAAAGTGTAAGTCAACAACAAGGTAGTTGAGTGTTTATTTATATTCGAACAGCATAGAAATCAAAGGTTGGGTAGTTTGGGAAGAGTGTTTCTGCTGAAGGTTGATAATCATGGTTGGCTTAAGAAATAAGTCAGGAGTACTCAGAAGAGAAAGGCTTGTGAGATTATGATGACAGGCCATATGCCCTTACTAATGAAATGGGGGATCCGGGTATGAATAGTGTACTAATTCACATACTACAAGTGGTAAGGCTGCGTGTATATTCTTAGTTACTGCTCTGAGCTTATCCAAATCAAATCATTTTGCGGTTGTACTCAAAAAGATAAAAATATATATTGTCATCCAATTCAGCCAAGGTTTAGAGATCTTCCATAGCCAATTCCCCACAATGAATAGACAGTAAATGATGAAGCATGATTTTTTGTACTGCCTTATCTGGAACACCTTTTATATTTCGAAGGCAAATCAGTAATGTTGATAACTACTAGAGATATTCCGTTCTGTGTATGGTCATTCTTTGGGATAAATAAAAAGATCTAATTGGTGCAAACCAGTAATATCATTCGGGGCATTTGTTCAGCAAGAGTAAATTTACTGTCTTATCTGCAATCTCAACAAAGAGCACGAACTGATGTATACCTCTGCGTATCTAATTTTATTAACTATTGGCTGAGGAAAGTGAACTCTTGATGTCATTGTCTCGGCGTGGATGATTTTTCTAGCATATCTGGCTGTTATGAGATCAGAGGGCTCCCTTCAAATGAGCTCAGCATGCCCTGCTTTCAGCTCGGCAGTTATAAGTTATAAGTACATAAAGATGTCAATGTAATGCATTACCTCATCACCCTATAGACCCAGACCAAACACATTATAACTATGAATAGTGTGCTTTCAATTCTATAACCAGACACTGTTGTTATTGGATCATCGAGCATGAAGATTCAAGTAGACTTCATCAATGCATTTTCCCATTTCATCATGACGTAGACTGGTCCCAATGGGGCAAGTGGCTAATCCCAAATGCTAGTTCCTAAATGCAAAGAATAATAAACCGAAACTGTTGATCATAACAATCTCCCTTTCGGTGACAATGGCCATTGTGCCAACTCTACGTAATTATTGACCTTTGCAGAATGGTACAATGTCTATAATCATTTTGAGTTATTCGGCCAGAAAACAGGCCACTTTCCACCCGATGGTTACCATTTCCCCTATTTACCATTGATAACATTGCTTGTTTTTCTAGAGCTAAGAAAAACAAGTGACTGGAAGTATATCCCGGATTTTGATCATTTCTATAGCGGGCAAATATGTACTTTTGCACACCACAATAAATTCTACTTTACTCCCCTCTCTTTTTCTTTATGGGTTATGTCTTCATTGAATGATGTCTTTATTAAAGAGAGAATATAACATGATACAAACTCTCAATCATGGAACAATGAAGAGTCTAATCAGTTACTACAGGAGCTTTATTACTTTAATCACCACTCTACCGACCAAATACTCCAATTGTCCAATATCCGGAAACTAGGCGAGAATAGTGGCCTAGATTCAGGAGAGTTGTAGAAAGAAGGAGGTTACTATTCAATTCCTAGCAAATGCGAGATTGATCTTGACAATCAGAACCCATTCTGATTGGCTGAATATTCCTTGCATAGGAGGTGAAGGGGGGGGAGAAGGACTGTACTGTACAATGAAACGTGTTGATTTTAGTAATATACATCACATGGGCCTTGGTATTATTCACCCCTTTGTGATTGATGATTCATAAATAGATAGGATCTCTTTCTATTTCATCAAAATAGCCATATCAAGTAACATGTCACAAGGACGGTAGAGAAGTCCCTGGATTAAGTGTATCCCAATAAGGTAATTGCGTGCACAGTGGATTGAATTGAAGATGAAGGTAGTCAGAAGGCAGGGGTTGAAAGGGATATACACATGAAAAGAAGAGAGGTGACAGTAGCACAAGGTACACACTTTTCTTTGTTCAACATTTTCCTTTGTACCTCCTCCTTTCACCTTACTCATTCCCAGGATTCTACATTAAGCAATAGGAAAGGTTATAGTATAATCCGAATGTTATGCTAATCTACATGAATATTAAGTCAGTAGATCGAATATCCAATGTCACCATCTCCTAACCCGCCTAATCTATACAACCAAAGGGGGTTCTTCCTGTATACTGGAGGAGTATTCTGACAATGTGTATACACAAGGAGTATGCTTACTAGACACTCCACTAAATGCTGAGTCTAGAGATATTATAGACAGGTGATAAATAATAGACATATTTACTATAACCCTTCCTTCTTTATGATATGATATGCCATGATGACTTCAATACACTCTATCTACACTCTGGAAGAATTCTTCTAAACGAACCAGTTAGCAGTTCTTATTGTTTATACTAAAAGTGAATATCAAGAGGGTAGCACAGTATAAGAATGGAAGTTATCTTCATGTCTATCTATGGGAGTATATACTGGATGCTCTACACTCCTTATCCCATTGTTCTCCCCATTTATATTAGACTATAGCATATGATAATATAGATATGAATAATAATCATGCTATTCTCATGAATAATGACAAGAGAGAGGTGCTGTAGAGAACAGTGCATAGGGAGATAACATCTATCTGTATACATATACGTACATGAAGACACCTTCTGATTGGTTGTTGAGTTGACTAATACATAAATGATTAATATAGATATGAACTCAGATAGAAGAAAGGATAGTTAGTTATAGTCAATATCATCTCTTTATGCTCTCTCCACTTGGAGGTCTATCTATTTGTAACACAATAATCTTAAATGTGGTTGCTAGGTAATAGACACTACTAGAATTGATCTGCCTTGGAAGTGGATAATTTCAATAGCCGACCTAATGATAGTATACACAGTACATATAAAAATTACCTGTTTATATATATTAAATTAAAATAAATTAAACTACATTATCCCTCTTCTTCTTCTTATTAAACACTCTAATGAATGAACTTATCTACAAGGCAGATATTGATAATGAGACTATGCGGAAGGACTATGAGAACATGTCCTATGATGAAATGTCTAAGATAATAGCAGAGAGTTATAAGCAGATATCTGAAATATGTGGCAATAGAATCAGTCTACCCTCAGCCACTTCCTCAGAAGACACAGCTGATTTATTGGAGGATGACGACTATGTTGAAGAAATGACTATGTTGAGTATTATGGAACATACTGATCTGGACGAGGAAATGAAGAAAGAGAAGTGCACCAAATTATTCCTTAAAGCAGTATCAAGTGGAGATCTGGAGACTATCACTATGTACCTGAACGACGATAGAATTAGACAATACATCGATATAGATGGAAAAGACGAAGATGGCACAACACCACTGATATACGCTACATGCTTCGGAAAATGTGATATTGCTCAGGCACTGTTGGTAGCTGGGGCCAATGTGAACAGTCAGGACACACGTAAGTTGATCCATAGAGAGAGTGCTTCTTTCATAGAGAAGGCATTATTACGTTATGATGGAGACTGACATAATCTGTAGATGGTTGGTCTGCATTAATGTGGGCTACAACCAATAATCATGAATCATTGGTGAAATTATTGATGAACTACGGTGCTTCTGCACAGGCAAAGTCAGCCAAGGGTCGCACCGTATTTGATTTCGTCAAGAGTGATTCAGTGAAGAGTAGCGAATCAAGCAAGATTGCTGGTATCCTAGCAACTAATCCCCGGGACAGTGTATCTTCCACATCCAGTTTCATGGCTTACTCTTCTGCCTCATCCAATGCAGGTGATGCAGATCGTTATTATCAATACACTACAGAAGAGAACTATGAAAACTTCTTATCTCATGAGAATGAATATCGCTCGAAGCTCATTGAGGAATTCCTGATGACTGAAGACAATAAACAGCTAGAAATAGAGGATCATTCGGACGATGACAGTGATTATGACCAGAGCAACTACGAGGATGATGATTCATTTGATGAAGACAAAGAAATAGAGTTTGACTGGGACAGATGTATGCCAGATCAGATGTTCGTATTTGCCACAGACAATCTTCCTTATATACTAGACACTGTCATTTCCAACCTCAGTTTACCAGTAAGAAATGTGCAGGAGATATTCTTACCTGCCAATGTGGTCTTCCTCAGTACTCGTTTCGCCCATTACTTTTCATCTTCTGAGTTGGCCAATGAGGTCCTAGAAGGATCTATATCCAGAATGAACAATGCCATCAAGGTAACAGACTACTATTTTACCCACAATCACCTTAAACTAAACCATATTCTTACTTTCCATATCAGAAAAATATTCATGATGTTCATGTTCTATCTTATTGGATGACCAATATTACTCGACTTCTTTATTACCTTAAAAAGGATGCTGGACTTGTGATATCCACGGCTGAATACCAACTTAGTCTATCAGAGCTCATCTCAGAAACCTACACTCATATGGCGAATGATGTTGGAAAACGTATCAGTTCTGTTGTGGAGCCATCTATGTTGGAGCATGATTCTATTCTTGGCATGGAAGACCTCAACTTCGCCGATGATTGGCAGAGATTCTTTAGACGCAGTAATTCTGTCAGAAGATCGAGTCTACTGGATGATACTGCAAATATAAACAGAAGCTCGAGCAATCTGACTAATACCTCAGTTGATGTACCTATGCCCAATATGAAGACATTGTCCCCCAAAACCATTATTCATATGCTCGATTCGACATTCTTTGTCCTTCAATCCTATGAAGTGCATCCTACTATCATCATTCAGACATTAGCCCAGTTCTTCCACTTTTTATCATGTGAATTATTCAACCATATTCTCGCCAAGAAGAAGTATTTGTGTCGCTCAAAGGCAATCCAAATACGTATGAATCTGTCTATTGTTGAAGAATGGGTACATAATAACAATCTCCCCAACACTCTCCTGAGTTATATGAAACCATCCATTCAATTAGTCCAACTTCTCCAATGTTTATCTCAACTCAACACATTAAACAGCTTCCAATCAACAATATCCGTATTTGATTCACTCAATTCATTACAGATCAGAAGATGTGTTCTGAATTATAGATATGAAGTCAATGAGCCCAGATTGCCTGAAGAGATCGAGAGATCTGTCAACCAAAGTGTCGAGGAGATAATCAGATTGAAGCAAGCTAGACAGTCAAGATCCCTCGAGAGACGTAAGAGCCAGCACAGCATCAACCAAATGCATAATAATTCACGTAGAACATTGTCTAATCGTGATAGTATGAGTCAGATGATGGGATCATTTATGGGCAGTGTCAATATGCCTGTTACAACCACTCGATCTACTTCTATTGATGAAGTGAGAAGAGAAATAAAACCAGAAAGAAGATTATCTACCCTATCACAGTCCAAATCATTTGAGGATGAGGAGGAAGATGCAGAGGAAGACGAGAAGGAGTTGAAGGAAACTAAGGATTCTCGATTCATGCTTCCATTCTGTGTGCCTACTATATCTCAATTATCACATGCAAGTGAATCAAAAGAGAATATACCCATTGTACCTATTATAACAGAAGAATGGATGGATAAACTGGACAAGAATAACAGTAAACAATGATGATAATATGAATCTTATTCTATGAAACACACACACACACACACACACACACACACACACACACACATACACACCCTTATAAATGAAATGCCAATTCCCCAACCCCTATAACACCTATGATATGTATATTATTTAACAAATTAACACAAAAGTAATAGAAGAAAGACAAAAAAAAATCCCATATATAAAAGTATAAACAAGCTGTATGTTCACCGTATACCTTTTGTCTTTACCCTATGAATGAATCATTCAAATTATGCCGCTGATTCACTTCTCTCTCTCTCTCTACTTTTGCTGTTATCCATTCTCTATTTATACACTTTATGTTATTTAATTCTATCCTATACATACACACACTCTAAACCCATACATACTTACAGAAAAATAAATGAAATCTATCAAACATACTTTTTATTATGAGTATATATATATTATGCATTGGCTTGTTCACTCTCTTCTGCTGTAGCAGTATGTGTATCCTTTGCAGGAAGTGTGTTCATGTCAGTGTTTGTGTTTCCTGCAGTATTTGTCTCATTTGCAGTACTGCTCTTTGCAATATTGGTGTCTTTTGCCGTGTCCTTGGGAGTATCTTTCTTCTTGATGGTGTCTGTCTTCTTCTTATTACGCTTTTGACGTTTCAGTCTTCTCTTAGCCGTTCTTTCCTCATCCTCCTCTCTTAACTTCGCTAGTTTCTCTTCGTATTCTTTGTCTACCTTTTCCTAATGCACAGAATATATCAGTAAATAGACGAATATGATTGACTTGGAATCTACCTTCACTTCCTGATCTTCCATACTCTTCATTCGAGCATATTCTCTTCTTCTTTGTGCTCTGTAAACGTGGAAATCACCACTTCCTGCACCTGCACTTGAACCTTATAAAATAAATAGACGATGAGTATTTAGTGATCAACAAATATGTGTATAGTCATACCAGATACATTGCGCACAAAGTCCTTGGGTGCTTGAATCTGGGGTTTCTCTTTATAAGGTTCTGGGATATAGACGGGTTTATCTATCTTCTGAAATAACCTCTCCACCTTCTCCTGCTGCAGTTCTAAGGGTGTAAGGTTGTGCTTGTTTCTCTTCTTCTCTTCTTCAATCTTTTCTTTAGTTGACATTGTGGAGAGGGACAAGAGGAGCAAAATTGAGAAGGGTGTGGAGTTATTTTGGAGATTTCAATACGAGTCACAGGAAATTTGAAGGGTGCAAGTACTGAATAAAATCTTATACATAGCCAATGTGTATGTGCTATTGAGTCAATTCATGCATCTAAGGCTATGATTGACATACTCATAGCTATTTACACATCTTGCTCTATATATCTATCTGTTTGTTATGGGAGTTAATATACTGCTCATATTACCAAAGGAAATAACAAGAACCGACATCGCCGTCTGCTCGGATTGAGGCTAATGTCCTATACTGAGGTCATTCTTGATGATATAGAAAACAGTTCAAGTAAGTTTGGTGTATTACAGTGAAGGAGAAAAAGAAAGAGGAGTGAAATGGCCAAGTTTAAACCCATTCGTGCAACTACACCTGGGAGGAATTTTCTCTTTTCCAATAGTAGGTACATACATCATATTGGTCTTGTATAGATATCATATTACTGGATGTTGGCATATATGTCACCTTATGCCCGAACAATATGATATCAATCCTCATCCGGTGTGATGATGGATTCATCGATATGATGCCACACTTGACTTATAATAAATATGGATACGATCATCTGAGTATTTTATCGACGAAGGTAACATTGAGTATTATAGGGTATTCGTTAGTATTATTTATGTATTTCATAATAAGAGCTCATATGACAGACAGAAGTGTTATGTTTGATAAAAAAAAGCTTTACATATTCTTGATACACTCTGACAGAATTAGTAGTTGGATGCATACAGTCTTATTTAATTGGTTCTTTCTGTATAAATCTGATCAGCTGCCATCCTAGAAGTTTTCGGTTCTAAGAAGCTTGGAATCCCTCAAGCAATCCGGGTGTAGCTTAGGAGCAAGAAGTTTTAATATAATCTATTTATAACAAAGTATAGCCACAACTAAAGGATTCTTAATATTACCATTTATAGTGCAGTGGTTTGAATGAGGACCTTCTTCCATCAAAGACACCCATGTTATGCTCTGGAGAATCGTAGACCAGGTTTTTATTCGATTAGATACAGAGAATCGATAGTGGCTGAAGTAAAGGCATGTATTATTCAATACACCTTTCCATTGCTTGGGAGATTCGAAATAAATGCTATCAGCCAGAGTCAGTTGTGACATATTAGGAAAGTGATAGGAATACAATAAATGCCTAACAAAATCCCATAATATACCGCTCAAGTAATTTCCATAATACTTGACCTATTTCTTATCTTTAAGCTTGATTAACAAGATAATAGAATGGGCTTCAGTAATAGATAGAGTTGGGAAGATGATATGTACAATGGGTGAGAGTGTTATCATGAAGCAGAATAAAAAATGACTGAACTGGTGTCGCCATAGAAGTATGTAGTAGATCATTCTCAGGGAGTAATCAATTTCTTTGATACTCGGTATTGGACATTGAAAATAGACTGTTAAGGAGAAAGAGGCCATTTCAATAAGAAGTTGGACATCTTGGAGTTGATACTTTTAAGGCTTTGTTAGCAGAGACTGAAACCATTGATAAGGTGCCTTCAGTATAGCGTAGAGATTCCTAGATGTATACAATTCAAACAATAAAGATCCGAGTAGATATCTTTGTATTGAGATAAATATTCTATCACTATCATCAAAGCATAATGAGCTCGCATTAATTAAATTATCTATTTCATTATTATTCTCATTTGTATGTGGAATATAATGCACATATATTGATGGAGGTTGGTGTATCCTTCTTGGAAGAAAAGTATTTCATAACACATTTAAACATTACGAGACAAATACTTGAGTCATTATATCTTTCCAGATGTATACTTATTTGTTATAGATTCTCTCAAGTGACTTACTGGAAACATGTATCAGCCTGTGTATTTACTCTTTAAAATAACCAGAACTATATCATATGCATCTATATTTTTGTATAAATTAAATTAGAAGGGGCTTTTAGAATATAAGAATATATAATAATGTTCAACATGTGAGAACACCCCTATATGACACATTCACATGCACAACTCATCAATGGTAAAAGAAGGCTGATTTCACCCAGACTGAGTAGGGGCAAAAAGTATATATATCAGGGTGAACAATCCAATTTTACAATCCATTATCTTTCTTTTCAATAACACTCTCGACTCTCAATCATCTCTTGTAATCAAACTTCTGGTAAACTGTCTACTATTCTCTCTGCTTGAATTATGAATATATCTTCCGGTCAGTCATTAGCCGTGCCCTCAGCTTAAACATTTGTCAAACATCTTCCATGTTCTCTTCTTGATATATCGGCCTATCTTCTGGTGTTCTATGCTCTTTCCTTAATATATCTGCATATCTTCTGGTTAATCATCTTCCATGCTTTCTCTTTGATATATCCGTCTTTCTGCTGGTTAACCATCTTCCATGCTTTCTCTTGATATATGTGTCCATCTTCTGGTCAATCATCTTCCATTGTCTCTTCTTGATATATGAACTCATCTTCTGGTGTATTTCCGTCTATGCTCTGCTCGAATACTTGTCAGTCTTCTTCCACGTTCTTTTCTGATTTAATTCTTCACTTGCAATTGGCCTGATGTTTACTTTATATTTGCCACAGTATGTCACCACGAAGGGAGTTACCATCTTTACCAGCTTGTATTGTAAAACTTCCTCGGGAGTATTGCAGGTGTATATCTCCAGCGCATTCATTACAGAAGGTCAATTTTCGCATGCTATTTTATATACATCGAATACATCTGCTGCGGGGTGTTGCTTTTACCAGAGTATACAGTATAAAGGCAGATTATACGACTATCTGTAGAAGAGGTATCCTCCCGGTACATACTTTCAAGAAAGCTGGACACTCATCTCATCAACTGTGTTATTATGAATCAAGAAGACTTCTTAGCAATCCAATCAATATTTCTATACATGCCAAATACATACACTTCTACATTTATTATAATAAACTTGATTCATATCTCATTAATCAGTCATAAAGAACTATTCAATCCACTGTCTGAATACTCTGACTCATTTCTTGATTTTCATAATCTGACTGAACTTTTTGTCTATTATTGGGCTTTCCAATATTATTCTCTTCAAAAGAAGTAGAAACAAGTGGAGGATGATCTTCTGGTAGACTTTTCATGTATAATTTAAATCTCTTGTGTGTCTGCAGCCATATTTATGATTTGGATGATCAAGAATTGCACAAACCAATCCATAACCGAGTGAATCAACATCAATGGTGTGTACTTCAATCCACTGCATAGTCATATTCACTCCATAGACAGATCAATGCCTATTATTCTGCCCGTAATGAACTCTGACCTTTAATTTTCACTATTTTACCCCAAGCTCATAATCAGGAGGGATAAGAAAAATAAACAAATTTATTTTTCTCATTAAAACCAAACACCTTTCACTCTCTTTCCATCATCTCTCACTTGTTTATAATATACCTATTTATGCATATTATAATTACGCAATAAATGAACTCTGAATTGACGCGTAGGTATTCTCAACCAGTACCTGTTTCAGCTGCAACTTCACTTCATTATAGACAATACAAGAATTCTACTAGTGTTGCATCATCTCTAGGTTCTATTCCTGATCCACAAGATCTGCTCAACATAAAAGCAGACCTAGAAGCCATATTACCTATTTCAGAAAAAAGAATTCGAAATTTCCAACGCGATCTCTCTTATTTGAAGAAGAATGTGAAGATTAGGGAGATTGGTGAGTATTTCCATCTGATGAGTGTACCATAAGCTGATATTGTTTATTAGCGGAGGAACATAAGAAGGAAAATAATGCTGCAGTACTCGATAAGATGCAAATAAAACAGGAATCCATAGGTAATCATCGATTTCTCCCAGCATACACACATCTATTGATGATAGCTTATCATTTTAGTAGAGTCTTCTGATATGTTACATTCATCCCATAATAAGAACCAAATGGAAAGACAACAGTGAGTGTTGAAGGATGTGTTTATGGATATCTCTACTCACACACTATTATAGCGCACTAGAATTATTAAGAAGGAAACGAAGGAGAGATGACTCTGACTCAAGTATGTTATTTACTTTTATGGAAAGTGTCATTAATTATCTTATATTTTCACTTTAGAAGAGATATCAGGTACAGGGCGTACTGATCCATCTAATCACCTCGTTAAGTTGAAGCGAATAGATGAACCCAACATACGCAGTGTATCACCCCCACTGTCGAAATCACATACAAAGTCTGCACAAGTAAGATTATCATTTCATTTGTAATCAAGTGTTTAACAGATTTGTTCACTCATTATTCCTCTTCCCTGCAACACATGATTCATATTCACACCAAATATCATATACAACTGTAATACTCGCTATTTATATGCAATTATTAAAAGGGATCACTTCCTAAAAAGAAAAAGACAGTCGAGACAGCTATACGTGGAACACATGGTAACAAACAAAGTCAAAATGTGAAGAATCGAGCCAATCATCACCATGGAAACAACAATCACCTAAGCAACAGTGTGCCCCAGGAAGTGGATTTTGTGAGAGTAAAAGCGAAAGATCAAGTACCTATCCTCAACTTCTGGGCGGTTATTGATCCTCACTTTAAACCATTATCAGAAGAAGATAGAGAGCTATTGCTTAAGAAGGTATGAATAATACAACTATTCAATGTAGAGTTATTCTCATCCAGATTGAATTTATGTATTTCAGCCCGACGATGAAAAATATCATATTATACCACCTCTTGGAAGACATTACTCGGAAATATGGTCTGAGGATGAACAGTTACCGTCGATGAGTCGATCTAATTCACCCGCCACTAGTTCAATATCAGGAGGATCACGACAAGGATCCCACGATCATATCTTCTCGGGGAAATACAACCATTCATATACATCTGATGATCAGCATCTGTACAAAGACGATGGCCGATGTGGTAATTTGACAGAGAGACTATTGAGTAGTTTACTGTCTGATACCATGGCTACAGAGAAAGTGTCAATTGCACATGAGGAGGAGGAAGAAGACATCTTCAGTATTGCACCAACAGATATCATTGGGAGGAAACTAGAAGATAATAATTATATTCGATCCTTGGAAGAGATGACCTCTATTTCAGCTGAGGAAAGTGCCCACTTTGAGGAAAGACTGAAGCGAGAATTGAGATATGCAGGATTATTTGGAGAAGACGATGTAAATGTAAGTCGATTGGGGTATGTTCGTTATATGATTGTTAATCAGGCACAATAGATTGATTGGAATACAAGGGAAGATAATGAGATCTGTGCTGAATTGAGGATGGCATCAAGGGAGTTGAAGAAGCAGCACAAGATAAATGAATATCGCAAGAAGAAGTTGCTTGCTGTGGTTGATAATCAACTTCAATATGAGCAATACAGGCATGTATTAGATAATTTGGATGCACAAGTAGAGCAATGTTATCTAAAGCGATTTGTAAGTTGACATCTACCAACAATGGATATGACCTAACGAGTCTATAATAGAGAATCCAAAAGTCAAAGAAGAGAAAGGCACCGGCATCCCAAAAGTCAGCACTTTCCGAACATGCTGTGCATGCTATGAGTAAAAGAAAGGCTTGGATCGATGCCCTTGAAGGTATATTCAAAGACAAGAACTTGATCATGCCTTCCAGATCCATCTACTGTGAAGATGAGGAAGAGTGTAGTAATATAGACAAATAAATATCATTCCTATCCACAAATCTATCTTACATTCAAACCCACCTTCATCTTCATCCACTCATCTGTAATTCCTTTTCTTTTTTAACTCTATTCAATTTATATCTTCTGTAAATTCACAATCAATAATCACCATCATTCACACTGCTAAATACTAGTAATAATAATAATAATAATTATAATAATACATAATAACAACAATAGCATGTAATAAACAATGTTGTTTCTACTATGACCATACACATGCTATTTTACTCTAATTCTCATTGATGCCTGGTAGTGTTATTAGTGTAGGTTGTTGTTGATATTCTGTGTGTCTTTTCAGCCCTAAGCTCACCGATAATACCTACACAACAATTATTAGATAGGCAGTAGATGACCAATCACCCCCATTTATACCTCATCCAATATCTGTCTCAAATGCATATTATCTTCCTCGAGTTGTTTCATTCTTTCCTCATTCAATTTAGTTGTGTTATTGATATCCTCCATTAATTCAGTCAGTGTGACATTTGCACTCTCCAGTCCTTCCAGACGATCATTCACCACATCTCTTCTATTCTTGGCTGAATTATGGGCTCTACATAAACATGAGTCAAACTCATCCATTGTCTAATCCATAACGGACATTTACCTCCATCCTTCTGCCATAATAATCGAAGCAGCTACTGAGAATACTACAGCCTCACTCAAGAAATTGGCACCACTATCGACTGCTCTGTTTTAGGTAGATAATCTCAATTAGGCACATTCCCAAGAGAGACAATCTACCACTTACCTTGCTTCATTCAGCGGTCTAATTTTCTCCACTCTATACCCCAGGAATCTCATTTTCAATGTCATCTCTAGTTTATGTGATGTCTGTTCAAGTAATTAAGTATAGAGTTGTTATTATCCTATTCATTCAGTACCTGTGCCACATTAATACAGAAGTTCTTAAATGTAGGGTGGTTCTTTGCCTGTTGTTTGATGTGATTGGCAAAAGGCTTGGCTAACGTTCTTTCATTTGAGGATAATCAGTTCATGAGTTATGCATACAAGGACAATTACCGAGTTTACCTTACTATTAATGATCCTATTTTGATTGAACTCATAGTATTTACGTATAAATAATGGGATGTGATGTGTTCTCTTGGAGGGTTAGGGTGAATGGGAGAAAGAAGAGGAAAAGCGAAGTACCAAATATTGAATAAGGAAATGGGTGTGGACGGGAGGGGAAAACAAGGGTCGATCAGTTAAATTATTATCCTAATATGGTAATTATTATGGTTTCCTAACTTTCATGACTCATTTCATACTGGCGGCAAAGTGATTTTCCGAAGTTCATCCATATGCTGTTGTATTACTCATTGTATCCATAACAACCGTTGTTGCAATTTAAGAATACCATCTCATAGTCTCAGTAAGCAAGAGAGATCCTAGAGTGTGGTATAGTCTGTGCAGAATCATAGGGAAAAGGGGCACTGATTGGAAATTTGACAAGTCACAATACTCCCTTATGAAAAATAAATAAAAAATTTAAATAAACTCCTTTATACGCGATAATAAAGAGGGTTTTCCTTGTTTTGAACACTGTAGAAAGATGAACACTATCAATGACATCGACAACGAAGTATTACATAACCTAGAGTTGAGTGTGGTTGAGACAATACACCAATATCAAAGTGTTCCTGAATTCAAAGGTATTATTATCAGTGTATACTGCATACAAACTACTAACCACCCGTGTGTCATCAGATACCACGACAGATCACTATTCTCTAGTCAAGAACAACGCCTTCAAGAAGAAGTCTATTATTTCATTTCCTGATTTATTGAATCAACACGTCAATAGTAAATATTACAGCCCTATTTGTTTACTAGATCACTCACTTCCCCACTCCTTCTAGATGCAGAACACAGATATAAAATGGGATTCATATCAGTACTCGATAGAGTGTGGCTGGCAGTAGGCAATAAACTGTTTATTTGGAATTATAGAGACAGCAACAACATATTCAAATACGAGTGCTTTGAGAAGATAGAGCAGATAGACATTATACAGTTGACCAACACCAATAACTACGAGTTGATTATCTCCACTGCAAGCAAGTTATTTGTACATAGTATCATAGAAGACAATAATAGGCTGAAGATCGTATCAAAAACTGCTGTATCAACTGATAATACTGTGATGTCCAACATTGTCTCTACAGATACTAAGAGAGTATTTATGCAAGGAAATGAAGGACATGTTTATGAACTATCCATCTTATTTACTAGTGAACACCTTGCCACTAGTTGTAAACTCACCAACTGCACCAATAGCACTTTAGCCTATTATTTACCCTACTTCTTTAAATTCACACCAGAAGGTAACTACAATAAGCAAATGTCCTGTTACCTATACTCAACCTTTTCTCCCATAGTCAAAGTAAAGTCAATGTTATTAGATAACCCTCAGAAAATACTCTACATCTTATACGATGATTCTTCCATCCAATCCATCAATGTCCAAGGCACTCAATTTGTTCTCAATTATCAATACAAAGGCACCCATCTTGACTCCATACACCTTATTCCACCCACTGAACTATCCAACATAAACTTCATGGCTGTCACATCATCCGGAAACAGACGCTTCTTCAACAGTACCAGACAATCAATGACACTTATACATACACGCATCGCACCTCCATTACCAGGACATTTATTATTCAACAACCTCACTGAAGAATCAGTGGATCTCTCATTTTACAGCTATAATATATATGCTGCAGTACTCAGTAAATCAAATAAGAAGTATTTTATTATGCTGTCCACAGATCACATTGATATTCCCAAGGAAGGATGGGTAAACTTACGATATACATAATAAGAATATATTTGTAGACTGAACAATATTCTTTATAGACTGTTACAGAGGATATGTACCTGGAAGAAAACACTCAACATAAAGTGTGGGATCTCAAAGAAGACAATCCACCCAACAACCTCCTTCATGGATCACACAGTGTATCATTACAATCCCCAGATAGATGTGGACGTCAGATACTGTCCCTCACCAAGAAGGGAATCACACATTACATTGAACAGCGACCAGTAGACAGACTATCAGAGCTCATCTCTTCTCATGATCATATCGGAACACTTCAGTTTCAGGAATATCACGGTGCTGCTCATACACTGGCAATGGCACTCTCACTTGCATGTTTACCTACTAAAGTGGATGGAATAAACGAGTACATTATGGAATCCAATGTCATGAATGATGGAGTCAAACTGTACTTCTCAGCATTAGTAGCGCCATTATGGGAACATAACATAGTGTCAGAACAGTAAGTGACAGCAGAGAATAAGAGTTTTAGCATATACTGATCTGTGTATTAGAATCAACGAAGAAGAAATGAACAAAATTCAGCAGAAGATGGAGCACCTGCAACAGTATCTTCAACGTATACATGTTGATATTAAGGTACAATAAGGACCCTTACACAGTTTTATATCAATTAATCAATACATTATAGGACGAGATCAACAGAATGCTTACCCGTAGTATTGAAGGTATCTCTTTTCTCTTGTTTGTGCACTCATCTTATAAATCCGTATTGAAAGAGTGAGTCATTATAATGTCTGTATCTACATTTACTCATTTTGTTTGAACTTTCTTTAGTGTTCAATCTGAAGGATCTATCAATTTTGGACATCTTGTCATGAGCGAAAAGGGAGAACAAGTACTGAAACTGATAGTAAACAAGATGATTGAGAGATCAGAATGTTCAGACAAACATACCTCGCACTGTGTTATTGGTGACTTCTTATATAACCACTGCTTATCATTATTAGGAAAGGAGAACATATTGTTTTACAAGGTAAAGAAAAACAAAGGTTATTTTTGGCTAGTATACATCCTTAACTTATTTCTGTGTCCAGGGAAATGAATGTTTACGATCTGCTAAGACCACATCCACTAAGAAGGAAGCACTTCATTCAGCATTGAATAACTATATACCTATCATAGCACTGATCCGTCTTGATCAAGTTCAGACGATTTGTAATGACTTTTGCTCACTTCAGGATTACCAAGGAGCAGTGTCACTTGCTTATAAGAAATATCAATTGGGCAAAGAAGCACAGGACATACTCTCAGTGCTTTACAGATGCTTTTCTTTATCCTTCCAGCAATCTGAATCTGTCGGTATCCAGGTTGTTTCCGCAGCACTTGATTTGTGTTCTGAGAAGAACCATCACTCAATTTTCTATGCTTGGTTAGATCAGAGTGAATGGCATGACGCCTTATTCAAAATAGAAAATCCTTCCTTGATTCATTACATGAAGACAGAACTCTCTTCTCAGGACACACTGAAATACCTGCACATCTATTTCAAAATCAGAAAGGACTACTTGACTGCCATTGACTGTTATCTCAAGCTATGTACAGAACTAAAAGATGTGGATATCAAGTCGCGAGTGGACTGCTTAGATGAAGCCTATGCACTTATTCCATTACTCCATTCAGCTGATGCAGATCAAGAAATTGAGAAATTGAGAGCATTGCATAAAGAAGCTCATATTCAGTATACTATCTATCAATCATTGGTGACTAGTGATAACGAAGATCAGAAGAAGGCTGCATCTGCTTTGAGCACTGAACTCAAATCAGCAAGTGATTTGTTCCAGCACTTTGCCAATATCTATGCCTTGTATAAAGAGGGTCTGCAGTTGATGGATATCATGCATCTGTTTGACTGGAACTTCTCCAAGAGGGCATGGACCCATATCATTGATAAGTGTAAGTACTTATGAATGGAAGCATGTGCACATGACTTATCTTATTTTTATCTTTTAGCTGTTGATGAGAAGACATTACAATCAGAATTAACAGAACTTGGTCAGGCTTTCTATCCTTCTATTTCATCCTTCCCTGTTTGTAAGTACCTCAGTTTCCTATATCGGTTTCATTATTTAACGTCTTTTATATTATATTTTATTTACAGATATCATTGTGCAATTATTGCATAAACACATCAGCAGTCATTCCCATGAGTTTATTAAAGAGACACTCACGACTGTAGGTGTACCCAAGGAAGTGATTGATGATGCATTGAATGAATTATGAGCTGGAAGAGTAATATAAATAAAAAAGACCTTTTCATGATATTTTAAAAGACACTTTTACCCATACCCAGTAGGATGAGATAGTAGATGATCATAAACACAATAGATGTCACCAAGATAACACATGAAAAGATGGCCAGATAAAATGAGTTGAAACAGTCATGAGTGGGAAATGCCGCGAATGGCTTCTGTGTATCGTTATAGTCTATCTTACTTGTATCATCTAGAAATGACTGTGGTATGGGTGTAAATGATTTGAGTGAGTGTGGGTGGGAGGTGGCTATAGATGAGAGATGAGGTGCAATGAGTGAGGATATATGGATGGATGAGATTTGTGACATATCAATAGAGGTAGTATGTCTCTGGTGTGATTGGTTTTGAGGCATTAGATGGTCATTGATATGAATTGATTCCACTATGTGTATGGCTGCCATGGGAGTAGAAAGATGATTGTAGGTGGCTTCTGAATCATTATATGAGTTCACCCTTCCTACTACACTTCTCGGTTTGTTGAGTAAAGGCGAGGGAGGGGCTGAATGGGAAGAATGATGGTTGCCATTTTCTTTACGACGAGTCATGTTTGATCTGAGAGTGTGCAGAGATCCATGACCCGGAGTGCATTCCTCATCCACTGTATTGTCATTATAGACAATGGCGGGGACAACGTTATCTTGAGTATGGGATATCTCTGAGCTCTGTTCAAGAAGAAATCGAGGTGTGGTAATAGATGGAGCATGTTCTATCTGACTGCATTTAGAAGGCCGGATACTTGATCTACGGATTGAAATAGAGTAATTTCCATCAGGATCAAACATACGGACATCATTGTCATCATAGTGGTGTGAGTCTATGGAGGGAGGGAATGCAAGTTGTATCCCAATAGGGTTGTTTTCCTTCTCATTTTGGTAGATTGGTTTCTGATCTGCAGACTGATTCAGCATCTCCACAGATACAATATATCTTCTTGATACAAAGTAGAGTATAAAGGGTATAATAAAGTTAACAGTCTATTGTCCACAAGATGAGTGTCAGTAGAAGATAATCAGTGAGTGTCATAACTTACAGACTGAAAGAACAGGCTGCTCCAGTTCTGTATGAGTCCAACCCAAGATTTGGTTTGTAAAGGTCTATGTTTACACCACAATTAGTAATTTAATATATATAACCATGCATGATATTTACAAACATATAATCCATGGCAGGAAATTAGACCAGAAGGAGGCCCATGATGTACTGCATATTTCTCCTCTTAATAAATTTGACTTGATAACAATGGTGAATACAGGTATTGAGGTGACCAGAGCACATAGTGGAAAAAGATAGCTTGTCACCTTGGATATAGTAGACCCTGATATATATATATATATGATGCATTTAATCACTTTGTATATAGTAAACACTTTTATGCTTACCTTGAGAGTTGAGAATATTAAGAATATCACTGGAAGAATCCATCCTATATGTCATTGCTCCACACACACCTATCACTCTATCTAGTTAGACATGTTCTGAATAGTAATAACATGTATTTTACCCAAAACAATATAGAAGAGAGTGGATATGATGATTGATATCCAGAGGCACCTATGAATGTTAACATCTTCTCTTAGACTATTGACCCATGAAGGGATCTATACTCATAAGACACTTTAATACAATGTACCACTATTCAACAAACTATCTTACTGTAGTAATAAAACTGAAGTTGAATATGACAATCCCCAATACCATGGACAGATTAGACCCTGAAGCAGGCAATAACTGAGGATTCATCCCTTCTTGTGCAAATGCAACTGTCCATTGAATCAAGATAGCTATCAGAACAATAAATGATGTCATCTGAATGATAATGTTCTCTACAATACTATAGAATCCCAATGGAATCACCATAACTGCAGTAAACAAAAAGCCAAAGGTGAATATGAAGTACTGATCGGAAGGGAAAGGTGCGTTTCCTTCCAGATGATGATCAGCTACACAAACCCAACCACCCGGGTATATGGCCAATCCACATGTTCCTTTGAATAGAGTAATAAACATGCTATCAAATGTCTAAAGATAGAACAATAAGTTCAGGTCAAAGAGAGGTTCTCTTATTTTAAGTGGTGTGTACCTGAGATGCCAATATGATGCTTGAAACATTGACAGATTGAAGGGACAAGTATAACAATAACTGGAACAAATAGTGGTATCTTTTCCCCAAATAGACTTGTGCAATGGTCGTTAGTTCGATCTTTGCCTATCGCTTGTATTGTCAAAAAAAAAAAAGAAAACTTGATTGAACTCAGAATTGCTTCTTTACCTGGAATCTCTCGTTCCCTTTGATACTTGATAATGCCTCACATACAAACAATGCTGAACAGACAGAGAGACAGGCTATAATGATGATAATAAATACTGGTGCTGCCCATCCAGCCTATTGTAGCTATCATATAAATATATGTTATGTGTGTGTAAGTGTCTATCTGACTGTACCTGTTGAAAGAGAGCAGGGATAGTGGATAATCCAGGACCCTATTGATAGACGTGTCAATGATACATATATAACTTGATTTCTGTTCCCTATCTTACTGTCATGGAAGATACAAGTAGGGCAATACTCCCATAACTACTGATACCACTTCCAACCATGAATATGAATTCTATTTGAAGAGAGAAGAAAGAAAGAAGAGGATGAAGATGTGATATTTATAGTTATAAATAATATATCCATAATAGTGTTTATTATCATGTTTGAATGAAACAATGATATTTAAGGGGTGAAGTAACATCCCCCACCCCGAAATGACTATTATGAGTAAAATATGCCTGAATTAGTATGTTATCGCTCAAGGTGTTTCATCGTATCTATGAAGGTATGTTTTGACAGTTAAAGTTCTCCTGTTTCATCCAAGTAATCTATTATGTGTATAATAGATAATTATCAGATGCATGGCCAATAGAAAGTAGTCTCGTGATAATGCTTGATAACAGAGGGCATAGATAGATAGTGGAATAAGCATAGATACACAGTGGAATAAGCATAGATAGGCAGTGAAATAAGCATTGATAGACAGTAGAAGAAGAGTAGAAGTATTTACTTCTACCTGCACTTGTATTGTCACTTCTGATTCAATAAATCAATTCTCTATTCTCCTCTTGATTCTATTACCATGGCTATGTCTATCGTACATAGACAACATCTTCCATCCGTCGTGTCCCCTTCGTCTCATGTTGCATGCCGCCACCGTATGGGGGAGGGGAAATAGACGATAAAAGTCATCATCCAATCAGAAGCAAGTATTTATTTATTTATTTTTCTTATTCGAAATAATTTTTTTTTCCCTTTTATAAATATTTTTCTTCTTTCATCACACAACAACAAGCAACCCTTTTCTTCTTACACTTCTCTGTTTATCTCATTTTATTTACCTTGTGAACAGCCCATTAATTGATAAATAACAATCTATGACAGAAGTAAACGGACAAGAGACAGCAGATCCGATGATTCCTCCATCAACACATAGAGTGAAGTTATATCAACTGAATGTCGACACCAATTGGGAAGACAAAGGCACTGGATACTGTATACTCAAACAGGTATAAAACCTTATCGACGCGTTTCTTCCTCCTTTTTCTTATAGTTCAATCTTAAATTAAATACTAGGGTATGGATGGGCAGCCTAATCAGTTAATAGTCGAATCAGAAGAAGACAAAGATATCCTCTTGACATCGAATATCATCAAACGTCGTCTCTATCAAAGACAGGAAGGTAAATGTCTCTATGCCAGATGTTTATCTTGTTTATTTATATGGCTATAGACACACTCATTGTATGGACAGAGGATGATAGTAGAGATCTTGCCTTGAGTTTCCAGGATCCTGTAGGAAGAGAAGAGATATGGTGAGTTCACTCCCTGTGTTATTGTCTACTGTTACTTATCAGAATCTATTCAGGCAATATATCCATAAATCTCAACTCAATGCATCAAATCAGAAAGGTATCTTAGTCCCTATGTTTTTGTTATCTGATGGATGATCTAATCTGTTCATCTAGATGGTAGTTCATCACCCACAAAAGAATTACCTGAGACAGTGTCCTTGCCCACACCTGATCTATCGAATCTGAAGGAAATAGCAGACATCATGTCTATTGCACACACACTCAATGATAAGGACAGATTATCCTCTTACATATTGATGCATGTAAGTAATTGATTATGGTTTATTGACACTGAACTAATGGTAAATACTAGAGCTACATTGAGAAGCTTGCTCCTCTGTTTGAAACATGTGAAGATTTGGAAGACATCAAGGATCTGCATCTATTATACAATGCCATGTTGGCTATCTGTAAGTGTTTGTTAAGGAGTGATAGAACCAACTATTGATCCCTCTTCCCCATAGTAACATTGAATGATCAGTCTATTGTGGAGCAAGTGGTGAGTGATGATCTAGTGATGGATGTCATGGGTATATTTGAATGTGAGTAACATGAAGCAATATAAAGTGACAATCGGTTTGGGAACTGATGGAATTCACTTAGATAACCCCAAGACACCCACAATGAAAGCGAATCACAGAGAATTCATCAAGTCACGTGGAAATGCCAAACAAGTAACCATGGATACTCATCCCTAGTAACACATTACTCATATCTTCTATTTAGCTTCTTGATCTTAAGGATGAGACCATCTCCAAGAAGATTGATCAAACATTTAGACTGGAGTATTTGCAGGGTATTCTACTGAATAATGATTCAGATGAAGGGTTGATGGGTGTAATTAATAATGTCATTTATCAGAACCATGTTGACATTATTGGTCACATACAAACGAATCATACGTTATTATCCCACTTATTTGGTATTGTGAAGAATGAGAAAGAGAGTGATTCCAAGAGAAGGGAGACTGCGAGATTCATTCAACAGCTGTGTCTAGTCACTAAACAGATGCAGAATTCAGTACGAATCAACATGTATCGGTAAAATAAGGCATACACAGTAACACTAGAAAAACACTCACACTTTCTCTCTAGATCACTCACTACTTATGGATTACTAGATCTCATGAGTTTTGCACTCTCAGATTCAGACAAAAGTATTAGAATAGGATGTCTGAATATACTCGCCACATTCACTGATCTCGATATATCATTTGTACGAAGCAATATACTGTCGCAGTACAATAAGAAGACTGGGAACCCATTAATTGAAGTAATAGTCAACCAATTTATCAAAGAAGATGACTATGATGCGAAAGTACAATATTTCAAGATATTAAGACTGTTATTGGATCCTAGTGGCAATTCAGCTAATGGACCCTCTATGGCTGTTGATGTAAATAAGGATAATTGACACTCACACACATAGGCATAAATCAATTCATGCTCTTCTTTTCTTAGGCACTGTGTAAACAAGAACCTGAGACTGATGATTTCATGGCCTTATTTCATGAGAAGTACTTGACTGTACTATTGGAACCAATCAGAAGCATTGAATCAAAGCCAATACATTTAACAGGTAATGAACTATTGTAAACTATTTCATCATATAAACTCATTCTGTGTGATAGGCCATTTTGAACCACTTGAATTAACACAAGATCAGGCACAATTACGTCTCTATATTTGTGAATTCATCTACTTTGCTATTCGAAATCATGGCTATCGATCCAAATATATGATGTTATCATGTGATCTTTACAGTAAAATCACCCAACTATTTCGATGCAGATATTCCTATGTTAAACTAGGTAAACTCACTGTTCTGCCTGAAGAACCCCCCTATTGACTGATTGGTATTTGTCTTTTCTATTTAGGTGTAGTGCGAATCATGCGTCTGTGTGCATCTCTTGATGAGTTCTACGTCACTAATCTTATAAACTTCAATACATTTGAACCTTTCATTCGGGTACTATTAGACACTCAAGGTAGAGACTGTTTATTGAATTCCGCCTGTCTGGAATTACTAGAGTTCATTATGAGAGTATGTAAGGGAATGATTGATAATCACATTTAGACTCACGTGTTGTAAAAATAGGAAAAAATCCAACCACTCATGAGTCACCTAATATCTCAATTTGGTTATGTGCTGGACACTATCACATATATTTCAACATGTGTAGAATTGAGGAAGGTATATGAGCAGATGAAGGCTGAAGCTTCGGAAAAGAAGCCTATAGAAGACACGGAAACGAGGTAATATGGATGTGTGTGTAATTCGAATCATCATCTATTGACACTTCTCTATAGTAGCAATGAGACAAGCGAGAAGATGGATAAGCTGGATGGATGGACGACTACAACAATAGATGATGAAGAGGAAGAATACTTTAATGGGTCAGATGAGGAAGACACACCCAAGATACCAACACTACCTAATCCATTAGTGAATTACGAGGACGATGAGGAGGAGGAGGAGGACGATAAAGAGAAATCAAATAGAACAAAGGAAGACGAGACAATGACTGATGTGAATGATTTAAATATCAACAGATCAAAGAGAACATTGGATCAAATAGAAGATGACACAATAGATTCTCCATCATCGCCACCCCTCCCATTCTTTGCCCGAAAAGAGGCTGAAGAGGAGGAAGATGCATTGGCCAGGCCTTCACGACAATCACCTATTTCACCCACCAAAAAGATAGTCATCAAGACTTCTAACATCAAGAGAATGCGCTCATCACAATAGAAAAGGATATCCATTGTTTATTCTCCCAATCCAAATAAATACTCTCTCTCTGTCTTCCACGAATAAATAATGTACATAGACATTCAGTTATTTTGTATATTAACAATATTTTATTAATTCAAGGTATATTAGGGAAGTGGATTCTGTACATTTATATATAAAAAAAAAGAGAGAAAAGGAGTGACAAAGCTATTCAAGATGGGAAGGAGTGTATGTACAATTGTATATATAGATGTGTGGAATTAACATGCAGTAACTGGGATGAGATAGCCATGATCTTCCTCTTCTTCATCCTTGTATTTATAGTGTGTGGATAGTGTAGTAAAGAAGAGAGGACCCTTCATGGATTGAGTGTTAATGAATAAATGTGGCTTACGAGACTTCTTTGTGGCATTTTCATGGTCATGGTGATCATTATCACTAGGGGAATTCAAGGCCCGTCTCCGAGAATTGGGAACAATAGACAAATCAAGTGGGGTAATGATGGGTCTCATCTGATCATTGTAGTGGATGGGTGTGTCCACCACAGGGGATGGGGCGATTGGTCTGAATGTATACTGGTGAAGAGGGTATACATTGAAGTAGGATCTATCATATTCAGTAGAACTGTATGTAGACAGTATAGTGTCATTGGGATTGAAGGTAACAGACTTTTTCATGTGAAGTGAAGATAGAGAGATTAATGAAAAAGAAAGAGGTAACCAACGGTCCTCCCTATTTATATTCATTTTTGCCCTGTCTATTAATAAACTCCCAGTGACAAAAATAGACAGATCACATGATTGGTTAGAGTACATAATCAGTGATCAACATCTAAATTACACACTGTTAAGCTTTTCACTTTCTTTATATGGTGATCAATATATAAATAATATTTCGATTGTTACATAACAAATATCTTCATTTAACTCTTTTTGACCCCATCCATAGTAAAGTGATGGGTTCATAAAGAGTGATGAATTTACTTCTTTTTGATGATAATCGTTTATGATTTCATTGAGTAGAAATATAAACACTGTCTAAAGTACTCAAATTGGTTGAAATTACATCATATCAGAAGACTTCATCTTTAAGTATAATTCAGAAGTACACACTCAAGTTGTGGGTTTAACAGGAGAGATATCATTGGACAGCTCATATTGAACACCAGATAGACACACTGATTGGGTTAATATATTTATTCTTATTTTAGACTTCTACAATCATGATGTCCGTATTATTACTAGTATTCGGTATGACATGATTAATAATAGATCGATGATTATTCATGGTGGTGGTGGATGTTGCATAGTATCCAGTGGGTGGTATCATGGACTGCACATTACTACCATTGCCATATACGGGTGTGGCGGTATCCAGTGCCACATTCACACTGGTGTTTCGATGATGAGCATTGTCAGAAATGGGTAAACATTCCCGGTTGGCGGAGCATTTGGCCCGATTTATTTCTAATATGGCTCCCTCTGGTACTGCTTCTAAAAAGGCCTCTTGGGTGGAAAGGGATAGGGCCAAGAACACATTGGATTTCAAGAGTGATCCATAATGCTGAAACATGAAATTCAATGCAAGCAACTTCAATCCTGTCTCGTCAGCCATGATGGCCTTCTCAAATATCACTCCACAACTATCGATTGTCATATGATTTCTAAACAACCGTTGACAGCAGAGTTTTTTGAGCCTGTGAACTTTATATAGATTAGACATAACCAATAGTTTACATACTATTTGCCAAGACACTAATTCCTCCAAGCAATCACAATAAAGGAACTTGAGGAACAGCATCACTATCTCATAGGTCTCTGGTATCATTAAGCTGCTTTCCCCCTCCCCCTCCTTCTTCTTCTTATTCGACAGTCTCTTGAAATGGGGCCACCTTGCTAACAAGATGACTTGATGCACATAGATTGCTTTCCCTTCTGCGGTGGTTATGGTGAAGTCAGAAAGATCTGAGTTGTTGAGTAGGTGGGCGAACTCAGATGATTTGGGTTTAGATAGATTATACAATCCAAGAGATTCTCCATGGATAAGCAATGCATCTCTAATTAGCCAAATATGTAGAGAAAAGCGAAGTAATTAGATTTGGCTTAGTTGTTGTTCTTATAGAATGTGAACTCACCTAAAATGATCATATCCCTGAGGGCGATAGGGATCAGTATTGCCCAGAAACAATAGATTGTCGATGGATACTTCTGACTGTGCATCCTGTGTCCCTGAACACTCTTTGATGACCGTGAAATAGTTCCATCCACCCACATCAAAATGACCACCACATTCTTGTCTCTCCCATTGTAATGTATCTAAATCAAGCATCCACAGACTATAGGTGGAATCAAGAATAGTTTGGGATTCAACTAGAGCGTGGCTTTTATTACTGTTATTCACATTACTACGGCTTGTATTATTATTGATCAGGTATCGTCCAAACATCAATAGTTTTCCACACGCAGTATCACAGAAATGCTGACTCTTTAATAGGATCATTTTCTCATTACATGGCTGAGTAGCATTCAGCACTAAATGGGGTGTGTAAGGTGAATTGGATAGATTGATCACAAACAGATCTGATACTGTGTTCCCCTGTTCGTCTTTTCCTGCGTATATATACATCTTATTCTCTATTAATGTGGACGAGTGGTTGTATCTAGGAGGCATATCGTGGTATTCAACCCATGACATTGTTTCTAAATCTAATACACACAATTCATCCAATACATATGTACCTGCAGAACAGAGGAAAATTAAGAATACAATGCATTTCAATATATGAATCATTCTACACATACAATCAGAACTCTTTGCAAATCCACCATAAACATACAATTTATTAGCATATACAGTGGCTGTATGTAGGTAACGAGGTGATACATCGCCTTTGATGGTAGGTTGATACCATGTCATCGTCTTGATATTGTATATATGAATATCAGAGCAATATTCCTGGAATTCATTGCAGCCACCTTGAAGAGAGAGAAAGAAGGAATAAGAAGTAAGGATCTTTATTGCATCTATTTATTTAACTTCTTGTCATATACCAAATATAATAATAGTGTCTTTCCAACTTGTAGCTGAATGTCCATATCTTTTTGAAGGGGTTTTCCCAATGGGATTCTAATCAGACCAAAAAGTGGTTATGAATCCAATCCCATCATATTCATAGCTATGGAGATTTAATTTTCTCACCTCAACAGTCTCCCACTTCATCTGAAGTAGATCAAGGTAGTGGAGCTCATCCGTCACATTTCCTCCACCTCCAAACACATATAATCTTTGATCTGCCTTCACAAAGGAGGGTCTCCAGAGGCCCGTGAGGTTATTACCCCTTGTTTTGATAGGATGACAGGCCTTCATGTCCGTATTTATATTATATATATTGTACATGAGTGTATTTAGAATGGTACAGAAGGGTAAGTAGAGAAAAGAAAGATGAAAAGTAAGGAAGAGTGAAAAGTAAGGAATAAAAATAAGATATGAACATTGATATATTAGATAATACAGTACTTATTCCAACACCTTCTCCTTCCCTTGAATAACTGAAGAGTGAGTGTGAAGAGGGAGGAATTACAATTATAGATTACCAACTTATCAATTACTACACGTTAAATGGAATTTACTAGCTCCATCTCTTAACAAGAAGTTTTAAAGTCCATTATCTAGCAGTATACAAAGGGCATAGCTATTTAGACTAGAATGAATATATTATAAGAGGTGGATTCAGAAGATCTCACATATCTAGTCAAGATATGTAAAAAGGGTGGCAGTAACCATTTATGTGGTGCATTGTACACCCGATGTGTTGTTTAAAAAGTGGTGTATGTGTGTGTACGTGCTTGTACGATGACGTAGTATGCATTGATGATTTTCACTCTAATATGAAGTCATGTACACTATAGAAAGAAAAAACAGGGTACAAAGAAGATCTATAAATAAGCACAGTTGATGATCCCACTAATAACCGTAAATATAATGGCTATAAATTATCCAGTTATTGGTGGAACCATGCCTTCTATAATGACAAGTGAGTTGGGTTCATTTTTCACGGGACCATAAGTAACACCATGTATGAATATCTATTGTCCCACTATTTTCCTTATTTTTAGCATTGCTTAGTGGAATGTGCTGATTCTTTTGAATCAGTCGAGCAAGTATTACCAGGATGGGATAAAAAAGGATATTTTCCTGTATCCGCCACTTTTTGAAGCCATTAATTAAGGATATTTATAAATCGAGTGTAACTACATTGATTATCTGTTACTTCTCAGCATCCATCAAATTATAAGCAGGGTATCTCTGTATGTGCGTATATGCTCCCTCTCTTTCTGGGATGTATTATTGTACTCATGGTACTAAATTCAGTTAAATACTCAGGTCCAATCTAGAAAAGAGCCTGATATAGCATTATAAACAGCATGACACAAAAAGTCATATTTACTCCTTAGCATCACTCTATTTACTACCCATCTAATTTATCCATATACTCATTGTACTCATTATCTTGGCTCTGTTTGTATGTAATGATCTCTAAATATAGATCAACTGTTGGGAGTATGTTGTGCATAACCAAATATCACAACCCATTAAGTAAATATCATGCCTTGTGCGCATATAAATTATACATAAATGTACATTGCCGTAAGATAAAGACTTGCACGTGCCAGTATCAGTCAATTGCTTTTTTTTTACCTGAGAGAGGCACCAGTCGTACTCCTGACTGCATTATTTATGTTCATGTATGAACATTCTATTGTATTCCCCGCATTTAGTACATGTGATATAGCATAATGAATTGAATCGTTTAACAAACAGCCACTGAGCATGCACACCGATCGAATAGGGCCATATGAGAAAGAGGCTAATATCTAGAGAATCACCTTGTATAACATGAACCTATCTCTCTTCTAAACTTACAACCTCGATCTTTTCATATTATTAAGTAATGTGTTTCTATTAATAATCATCTAAAACGAACATAACCTGTTTAAACTACACGGTGTTCATTCTTATGCTTTATGTGCCTGGTTACCTGCTTAGCTAAAAAAATCGCCAAATATGTCACCCACTAAGCAATAGTTTCCTGCTAAATTATCAACCACACCATCCCCTGATAATCAAATACCACAATCGCATGGGATTCACACTTTTTCCCCATGTCAGATCATCAACTGATATGAGAATAAAGACAATAGATGCATATACATTCATTAAAGGAAATAAAAAAAGCTGGTCAGCTTAGCTGTATCACTCTAATTGCTTAATTATAGAGTCTATGTCCACAGCAGAGCCTCCTAGAGCATATGATTTTATTATTCTCTTATAGCGGCATCTCCATGCACAAGAATAGTGAGTTACACATAAACTGATGGTTCTCAAGTACCCACGTTTGAGGATAAAATTCGTCTACTGCGCTTTCAGTCAAATCATTGACCGGTGTCCTATTTATCCATAGGATAAACAATACTGAATGGATAGTTACCAACGTGATATGCATGGCCACTGGTCTTTCTGGTAATATGTCTCTTTATATATTGATTGTGGTCGAGCAAAACTTTCCTTTTCGTTCTAAATAGCAGTTTTATATATATATATATATATATATGGACATCATGACTACCATCACATTGATTTACGAATAAGGTGTAGGGTATGGCCAAACAAATTACTGTCATCCTCTGTTCCAATTAGATGATGAAGGGCAGTGAAAGGTACAATCATACGGTTTGTTGATTTCTAATGATGAGTCTTAATAGAATGAAATCTGCAAAGTTCTGGAATTGTTATTCATAAAATACCAGACAAGGATTGTGGTGGAAAAAAATACTAATGAAAACATAAACAATCCAAAAGGAACATTTATCTTTCATGATTCTCTATTCTAATGGTATTAAGGTATCATGGATAAAGATTCAAGTTGGATTATAGAAAGCCCTGTTATGTTTATTTCTATATTTACTGTTTATTATGTTACAGAATCAGTTGAATATCTATCCTGTAGAATGAAAGAACTATGAGCATGGATCATAACATCAGCATGATCGACTTTTATTACTTTATTTCTAGAGAAGGATGATGATAAAAAGGACAAAGAACCATCATCAAAAGTATAAAAGCTAAGAACTACTTTAGGTTATGAGAAGTGATTCAATCAAGGTTTGATATAAGTTATGAACACCATCCAACGATAACTAAGAAGCATAATAAACTATAGATGCCAGTTTATCATAGTATTATACATATGATCATATTCGACATCTCATCACTTGTCTAAACAGCTATCCAGGCTTGTTCATCCCAATACGAATTCATGTTTATTAGTAATCTACACAAGTACTCAAAACAACGGTAATCGAAACACTTATAGTAATGGGGATACATCACAACACATCTACATTGAACTTGCTGTTATTTTTCCACAGCCATAGAGTTTCTGAAGAATCTTTGATTTATTATAAAGCAAATGCAGGTTATTCACATCGATTAAGTTGGATAACTACTTGTCTGGGCAAATGAATAAGCAGTTTATCTATATAGCTAGTGCACTAACTTTTGATATAAAATCAATCCATCTGAGGATGGCATGGTATGAAGTAGAATATTGCTCTATGGCTAAAACCAAGATAATACCAAAGAAAACATCCCTGGTTTTTGTATAATACTACAGATTGCCCATCTCACATTTGATTAGAGACCATCGCTTCTCTATCTATTACCCATAATTTCCTGGTTACCCTCTATCCTTATAAGTATCATTTTGTGTCATACGGGCCCCACTTTCTTCATTACGATCACGGTCCTCACCTTTGATTAGATGTCAGTGGGTTTCAACAGCCTGCAGTGGCCTGAAAAGAAAAACTAGCATGAGAGTGATCTCACTTTATTTACCTGACATTGCTAGTCAATAAGTCAAGCATAGATGGGAACAGGGTGAAGATGGCTATGGGAAATATGAAGTCTGGTATAATTGGTGGACAAATTTTTTACAGCAGGTTGTGGTTCAATCCTTCCCTCACTTCACTAGTAGTGACTGAGTGTATACCAGAAAGTTCATTCTTGATTCTCACATATCTTCTTCATGGCTTTTACTCATCTACTAACACTTAGACCTGCTATTCTTTACCCATAAATTGAGCACTCATTCAGAATTATTAACTAGTTCTACCCTGTATTCTCTCATACATTTGTAGTCATCACATTCAACATCTCATGTACAGATTCCTCACCTCTTCACCATGACTTCACACATAATAAATTTATTTGTGTACACAATAAAATCTCAAGAAAAATACAATAACGTGTTTATGGATAAGACAGCAAATGACGGCCTGATATGAGAATGATATGAGAATACACAAAGACAGGAAGACTGAAGATCTAATTATTAAAATAAAATATTATTATAATGACCCAAGTGACCAGGCTCACTCGCTTCAGCTGGCTTGCAGGTCTTTGCATAGAAGGTGACCAAGGGTGGTTTCTCTTTCTGGCCATTAGCATAATCATGCACTTACATATCAACCGACAACTACACTGTCGTAACCAGCATAGTATGCTCAACCGAGGTTGAACTGACGATCGATAAGAGTACTCCTTTCAGAAATTTTACCGCAAACAGCGGTAGAGCCTATATGCCCTGGAACACTCAAATAGCAGAAGATCGGCGTCTTGGAACACCCGTGGTGGCAATAATCTTGAACTAGAGACTGAACTGGAACGGCATACAGCAATCTCCACTGGAACGGCATACATCAATCTTCATTGGAACGGCATACATCTATTGTGATTTAACTACACTTTATCTCTTACAGGATATCTATAGAACATGGCGATATTGGTATGATATGACATGATATGACGATTGGAACTGAAGACACACAACTTGAATACACCTTCACTGATATGGTTTTTTCTTTTAATAAAGATATAATAGCTGATCATCTTAGCCGCAGCCATGGGATCCAATGTAGCCTGATCCATGCCGTTCCAGTGAAGATTGATGTAGGCCGCTCCAGGGAAGATTGATGTAGGCCGTTCCAGTGAAGATTGATGAAAGTATGTAAAGAATATGATGATACCTGGCCCGAGCAAAGATCAATGGCACAGAGATGATTGGGTAGTAGGTGTAAAAAAAGGGATTGCCTGGGGGACACCACATTGCCCGGATATCGAAAATTGAATTGCACCGGACAATGAGCTGCCATTAGATTAGCCACCACCAAAAATGTGGTGCCCCCGTAAATGTTAATAAAGATATCCATTTCCATATACTAAATATATTTAAATAACAATCAAACATGTCCAATCTTATTGCTAACAAGCTCTACAAAGTTTCCTCTCCTCTTCCATTTATTCCTGACAATGCTGATAAGGAAAATGTCAAAGTATTATTGACAGACTTCGCAACTGAGAATAATTTCGTTATTGTTGTAAGTAAATCAGAAGAAAAAAGATTGGTTTTCACTTGCAAGCATGGTTCTGCATACCGAAATTGGAGAAAGCTGAAGGATGAAGACAAAAAAAAAAGGATTTTCCTGTAAAACGCAATGCCCATACAAGGTTAAGTTTTCCAAGAAGATTCTAACTACTTCCAATGCCTGATAGCGACACCTATCATAACCATCCGCTAGACAAGGCCAGTTTAATAAGCAATTTTGAAGGTCGCATCAAATCATTGAACAGTAACGATGCGAGAATCATTTCTGACGGTGTTAAGCATGACATCCCTGCTAAAATTATCCAGAGTTCTATCAGCATTGGTGAAACCTTGAACAAGTTGAAGAGGCATGATATTGATAATATCAAAGCTCAAAGCAAGGCACAGTCTTGCTTAAGGTCTGAAAATGCTGCTCTTGATATTGTTAATTACATCGATGACTTAGGATACAAGACTGTGTTCAAAACCAACGAGATTGGATATCTTGAAGGTCTTTTTTTTGCAAGCAGCAACATGATCAAGAGATCATCCCGCTTCCCTGAAGTATGCATCATTGATGCTACTTATAGCACTAACAGTTTGGGTATGCCTTTGATTGTGGCATACGGTGTGACTAATGTCGGACAAGTTGCTTTGAAGACATTTCATATGGGGTTTGCGTATTTTACTAGTGAGAGAGGAGAAACATATACCTGGTTCTTGGAAACTCTTAAAGGTGTTGTAGGTCAGTTCACTGATGAAACAGTGTTTGTTACAGATAAGTGCACTGTTTTGACGAATCAGCTTGAGGAGCAGTTTCCTGCCAACTTCAAACTGCTATGCACTTGGCATCTGATAAATAATCTGAAGAAGAGGTGTAGAACATCTATGTTCAAGAATGATGGAGAAGGAATAAGAGATGTTTTGGTTAAAACTGTGCAGAATCTTATAAACAATAATGATGAAGACAAATTCGAGGAGAAATTAGATATGATAACCGAAATTCTTCCTGACAAGTCGCTTTTTATTAATGAGCAAGAGATGGTTGACTTCGATCATTACTTCCATCAAGAATATATGGATCACATCCATAAATGGGCGGCAAAGTTTACCAGTAGGGTACTTCATTTTGGTTGCACTACCACACAAAGAGCGGAAAGTGGCCACAGTGCCTTGAAAAAATCTCTAATTAAGCTGCTACCTCTGCAAATGTCATTTGAACGAGTTCACATGTACCTTGAGGCATTTTACCGAAGTTATAACGAGATAGTAGTAGAAGAAACAAAAAGAATAGATGTGGTTGTGATATCAGAGCACAAATTGAAAATGCTTCTGGGGAAAGTGGGAAAAATAGCACTGATTAATATCCGAAAAGAGTTATATAAAGCCCTTAATGCCAACACTAAAGAAGAATGTCACTGCAAAGTACAAATCAACTTTAACCTCCCCTGCTGCCATACTCTTGTCTCAATCGATAGAGAGTATCTTTATTTGAAGGATATACCCTCAAGATGGTGGTTAACAGATGAAGACGTTACTGATAATGTAGAGAGAAATGATGAAGCCTTGGCTACCCAGTCTTTGACCTATAAACCTTGGATGAAGTATGTTCGTGCGTTGGAGGAAACTTCAGAAAGTATGAGGGTGACTCAAGAAGAATAAATTCTTTGGCTGAAGCAGTGACTGAAGTGTTGAAGAAAGATAGTGAAGATAATAACCAGCCAGGTTTATCAAATGAAAATGAGGTCAAATTTCCCGGAAGAAAAAAGTTGATCGAAAGAAAACAGCTCTGCCTAAGGATTACGCCGATCCCAATTTTTATAAGAAAATACAAGGCAAATATTCGGGCTGAAAAAAGAAAGATTGAACGTAGTGAAAACTCCATTGAAGATAAGAAAACAATAAATATTAATAGGAAAGATATTGTTGTGGAAGATCAAGTGGAGCTCAACGTTGAAGATAATATCTACGTACAGAAGAAGAGAAGAAGTATTGACACTGGAATTGCTCCCAAGTTTACCTTGCATCCTGATATTAACTTGAATGATGTAAAGGATACTTTCAATCCCAAGGGTGATGGCTTTTGCGGATTCCGTGCTGCTGCATATTTGATTTATGGAAAATAATCATGTTATACATTTGTAAAAGCGAACATGATGAAATCCCTTGGGAAGAACAGAGATATATATAAAGGTAAGCTGGGACTAGATGTTGAGCTGGCCGAAGCCATTATCACAAGAGGTATAGATAGGACAATGTCAGAGATCGAGAGAGCTGATAAAAATGAAAAGTTACCTGATGTGCCCCTTACCCATCGAAATGCAATGGGAGCTGGTATCGGTCACTGGTTCAACACGCCAGATTGCTCTCAGATTCTTGCTGACGCCTTTAGTGTACCCGTTTGCGTATATCCCGATGTAGCTGAGGAAGACAGTTTCTCTGTCACATACTTACCAATAGAACTTCCAGATAGACTTTCGAACAAGCCAAGACCTATTCATTTTCAAAATCTTGGCCAAGTTCACTGGGGTGCTGTCAAACTATCTCATTCACAGACTGGCTTGCCCCCAGTGCACTTACCATATATAAATTTAAAAGAACAACAAAAAAACTACAGTTACTGGAATAAATGGGGACAATTCCCTAAAGTAAGACACTAAATAAAACTTTAACTACTTTCACCTTTTTATTAAACATGATAACACTGATGAGTTGTTTGAAGATTCATGGGGTGCCCCCGCAGGAAAAATGTGGTGTCCCCCAGGCAATGTATAAGATAGATGAGAAGAAGGAAGAAAAGGGAATTGCTTCCTCTTTCTTTTCAGCTATATGTAAATGGGTATAGTTCAGCCCATTTGCCCTAGTAGCCTTATATACCTTACTTTAAGCGCTCTTAAAACTTATGCTCAAACAATAGATAAAACTTGGCTCATATATTATTACATTTATCACTTCCCCACATGAGATTGACTGACTGTAAGAGTTGCATAATGATATCAGATGATATGTTATAATGATGTGCTCATTAGGGAAGTAGTAAGAGTACATTGGATATACTGCATAAAACCAGGGAATATGCACGATGTCAATCAATAGTCATGATAATAAACAAGTGTAACAGTCACACATGACTCACACAGCAATAACACTGACAGTGACTAATACATAGGGTCAGAGGAATGATATGAACTCACCGCTTGGAAGCTACTTTATAAATGTCAGTCATTTATCTATGTTTACCAAGGGAAAAAAGACCTTGATCACTTATATGTCTAATTATTTGAAGAATAAAACTAGTTATTTATTGTCGTGTTCATGTGTTTTCTGTTCCATCGTTTTAGCCTGTGTCGCAGCCTCTGCCAGGAATTCACGCTATCTGTTGGTGGATGGTTGAACCTAATAAACACTCTTTGCCACTTGCTGTGATCAGAAGTACCACTTATACTTGTTTGAGTAGAATACAAGAATAAGACTGCTGTCGTATTTTGAAATTGTAAGACACATGGGTTATAGAAGTAAGGGCAGATAGTGCTGGATAGACAATTCTCAAGTATTAACACAGTCCTACTCCATTGAATCCCAGGGAATAGTGAGTGTATCACTGTATTCAACCACAGGTAAATACAATACAGTCTATCTGTTTCAATGTCCATCATATTATATCATTTGATTCCGTTCTTGTAAAGACATTAGCCATGACATGTGCGGTCTCTGCTTTTGATGTGATGATTGTGTGGAAGTAATCACTGTAATAAACAGTGTGTTATAGCAGGGTATCATTGTGTCTATTGATATTACAGGCTTCTTATTGTTCCTTGACATTTGACTTATTTACTCTTCATGTAACACCACTTCCAGAATAAGCCACAGAAAATGGCAATAGAAATGACTGCCTCATTTGTACATTCATCCACTGCTGATATAATAGATTCAAGTGCAACCAATAAAAGGTACACGGACTCAACTATTCTGTGCCATCCTTGACTTGGCCCTTTTTACTTTCCGCTTAATGAGATCAAGCAAACATCTATTAATACCTCTTAATACTATCTCTCTCTCTTTCTCTTCTTTATTTATCAAATACCTGCTCAACATATATCAGATAATATGAAATCACTCACACTCTCCTCTATTTTAACACTCTTATTAGTCACTTTAAGTGCTATCATTACCGTTCAAGCACAGACTTCTACCCTGGCAGAGACTACAACTGAAGCAGTATTCTGTGCTTTGACAATATGCCCAACATCAACTGCGACACCCACATGTTACAGTAGCTGTAAGGGAACATGCGAAGTAATAGAAGATGTCTGTTGTCCTGGTAACATGAAAGCAGTATGTTATACCAATGATCCTGCCTCAACTACCATCAAAACTACATCCACGATTGCTTCATCTTCTACTCCCACAAGTACCACCTCATCCAGTGCCCAAGGAAAGGAAAAAGGATCTTCAGATTCTATTAAGGCCAATACCTATCTGTTACTTACCACAATCACTATGATGGCCATTTTCTATTCTATATAAACCTCTTATTTAATTAATTTGTATAAATAAACAGTGTTGTATTACATTGAGGAATTTGGTGTGTGGTTATCATTTCCATGGAAACCATGTTCGATCACAACAGATAATTAGTGTCTAGTAAGACAAAAGGATAGCAAGTACATATGAATTGGGATAAAGGAATGCACTGATGTCCTTCTGCATTGGTTATCTCACAACATCTACAGTATCAATCCGTATGCAGGCATCCTCTCTACTCTAATAATTGAGCCAATCATAATGCATTACACAATCTGACTTCAATTGGATGATGTGCAATGTTCTACAATACCCACACTACAATGATTTTTTTTATTTAATTATATATATTTTATTCTTTTCTATCTATGCTCCAAGTGTTGAAATAGATACCAATAAAAACTACAGCTTATTTCGGTCAAAACAACAGCCCTTAGTTATCATATAAAGCTCTGAATCATGTGGAATATACACACTAGGTGTCATACAACCATCTTGCTGATGGTATCCTTATTATCCATTATTCCCACTACTCTAGCTATGACCGAAAAGAGGAAGCTGGAATTAAGGTAATCACTTATAGTCACCCAGTCAACTGAATATACTAACTCTGTTTATATGAAGGGAGATGACCAAGGTATTACAGTAGGATTCACTGTCTATCATGTCTTTATTTCTAATGTACGAAAACAAATAATAGGAAATGTTTAGTCATGGCTGGAATAACTATATGCAATATGCGTATCCTGAGGATGAAGTAAGACGAGTGTGTGTCATGAGTGTCTATTCTCTACTGACTGTATTTTCTGAATAGCTCAATCCCTTTGAATGTACTGGCAGAGGCAGTGATAAAGTCAATCCGTAAACTACCAACCCTCTATGTTTCAATGCATGTGCTAAATATACAACTCTTTATAGGGATAACATCAATGTAAACGACGTGTTGGGTGATTACTCACTGACACTCGTGGATTCCTTGGACACAATAGCTGTAAATAGATCGAATACGATGAGAATTTAATCGATCTTCTGATTTACTATTATTATAGATTATGGGAACACAGGCAGAGTTCGAGGATGCTGTTGAACGGGTGATTGAAGTAGTCTCCTTTCACCAAGACAATAAGGTGCAGATATTTGAGTTGAATATAAGGGCATTGGGTGGATTAGTAAGTAGAGAAATGGCTGTGTTCCAACAATCAACTCAAGACTCTTCCTTATTCATTGTAGTTATCGGCACACGTCTTTGCAACGGAGCCTGAATTGAATCGTACAATTCAAGGTTATCATGGAGAACTACTAGAAATGGCTGTGAATTTGGCAGATCGTTTATTACCTGCATTCAAATCTACGAAGACAGGAATACCTTATCCGAGGGTAAGTCTATTCTGTCAACTATGAACATGAGACTTAACTTTTTGATTACATAGGTCAATTTGAAGAAAGGTGTTCCTCCCACTGAGACCACTGAAACATGTACAGCTGGAGCAGGCAGTCTCATTTTAGAGTTCGGCGTGCTCAGTAGATTGACGGGGAATCCTGAATATGAGAGAGTAGCCAAGAGAGCACTGAAGTCGATATGGAGTAGAAGATCTCAGATCAACTTACTAGGAAATGTCATTGATATTCAGACTGGACAATGGATTCATACTGCATCATCCACAGGGGCAGGCATTGATTCGGTATTCGAGTACATGTTAAAGGCTTATATACTGTTTGGTGAGGTTGATTACTTGAATATGTTTGATGAGGCATACAAGGCATTGATGACCCATGTCCGTGATTCATCCGGTTATCTCTATAGAAATGTGCATATGAGTACTGGTTCACTCATGTCAACATGGATCGACAGTCTGAGTGCCTTCTTCCCGGGATTACAGGTACTTTATGGTGATCTCGATTCTGCCATTAGAAATCACCTTGTATTCTATAACATATGGCGTCGGTATCACGCCATTCCTGAGAGATTTGACTTTTATCAAAGGGGTGTCGATCTTCCCTTCTACCCACTGCGACCTGAGTTTATTGAGTCAACGTATCATTTATACACTGCAACAAAAGATCCATTCTATCTCCAGGTAGGAGAAATGGTCATTGAGGATTTGAATAATAGAACCCGTATTCCTTGTGGATTTGCTAGTATTGGTGATGTCCAGACAGGCAGATTAGAGGACAGAATGGAGAGCTTCATGTTGAGTGAGACCATCAAGTATTTGTATCTCTTGTTTAATGAAGGTTGGATATTGGTTATATGTTTATTCCTTAGAAGGCTCATATCTCTTTCTCTTTCAAATAGATAGCCATATCAATAAGATGGATTCCAACTATGTATTCACAACAGGTAAAAAAAAAGAGAGAATAGATGGCATGCATAATAGTAAACATATATACATGTAGAGGGTCATATTTTACCACTGCCCAAAAGATACCTCAGATCCCCGGGACGATCAGATAAGAAACCGTCAATCAAAGAGAATCATGGTACCTGTCAGAAGTATCAACCACTCAATCATGTTTATAAGCAGAATAGACGTGGGAATAATATACATTTACCTGTCAAAATAGACACATCATCCATTCCATACCAGCCACAGAGTGATTATGCATCAGAGATAGTTGGATATACTGGATCAGAGACACCACCTGTGACCAACCATGGATTCTGTGAAGTTCCTACTGTGGCCACCAAGTCCTTTGCTCTCACATTTGGGTATCCCAACATCAACAAATACTTTGACAGTCATGTCAAGTACACTACATCTAATCTGATAGAATTGATAGGTGGTTATCTGGCCAAGTCAGTTTCAGGCCTTCGACTGGAAGTAGTGAATAAAGGTGGGAATGGCTATATTATGAAAGGAGGTTAGTTTCAAACTTGTTTACCCCTTATTTTACACTCTTCTCTGCCACACTCTATATTATGCATCTATACCATCCCATCCATACCTCTGTTTGTCATTATTGTTGTACATATTTCCCTCATCTCTAAGCAGTTTGATATAAAGACGATTATATTCTCTACAGAACCATATGATTATTATACTTATTGTGTGTATTCCTTATTTAACTGGTTTCATTAGTATATCCGAATACTAGGTACAGTTCATTACTAACATAACCAGATTAATTAAGTGAACTAAACACACGTACACTTAGTATGATGACTGATATATTGCCCACCATCATGGAATCCATTTCACCCTTTCTGAGTCAACCTGATTTCTTCAACCTCCATGTCAGACCATTGACAACATTTAGACGCATGAACTCCGAATATGAGATGGCCATACAGATGAGTTCACTGGAACACCATCTGTGTTGGGAATATGTGATGCATCTGAAGGTATAGAAAGATACATCTATAAAAAATAAAAAGAAAGGGATCTCATTGGTTGAAGCCATACAATACAACTAGAGAACATGATCTTACTGTCTGATCTGATACCCTATGGAATCCAAACACATCTATTGTAAATACCCACTGTCAATTCAAAGGCCGACCACTGTCATTGGCATCTTCTCCTTATGAAATGAACCATATTCAGGTGATAAATAGTGTCATTACACGTTCTATTGGCATGACAAACCATGATAATCAGCTTATATTTATTTTACACAAGTGGAGTTTCAACCCCTTTCCTTCCCACCAAGCATTTTTCCATGTGATTGACCTCTTCTATTTTTTTTTCTTTCCTTTTTCTTTTCTTCTTTTTCTCCTACCTTTTCTATTCATATTATAAATGGAATACGTTGGGAAACTAGGAAATCTCATTTCAAGTGTCCATAACTTCTATAATGAGATCAACCCAGCGACATTATCGGGTGCCATTGACATAATAGTAGTTGAACAGGAAGATGGCGATCTGGCATGTTCGCCCTTCCATGTGAGATTCGGGAAACTGTCTGTGTTGATGCCACAGGAGAAGAGAGTGAGTGAGAAAGACTAAGATAAATATCGGTTTTATTGACAGTTCGAGTAATTAGGTGCAAATAAGGGTGAATGACGAACTGGTGCCTTATGTGATGAAGGTGGGTGAGGCAGGTGAAGCATTCTTTGTGTTTGAGACAGACCATGAAGTACCAGAGGAATTTCAGACATCGCCCATCATGGAAGCACTGCCCGAGAAGAATGAAGAAGTAAAGTAGATGCGTTGTATGTCATTCTTGTTACTTATTCTGTTATTAGGATCCACCTTATCTCGATATTGGAGAATCAAAGAATCAAAACAAAGGTACTTTCTTGCTATAGTGACTATAGCCATGTTATTCACGGTTCTTTATCCATAGTGGTGGAGCAGAAGACAGCTGATAGTTTCGAGGATGATGAGAAAGAAGGTCATAAGAGTCAGGCATCATTACCTGCTGAACTTCAGTCTCCGAAAATGATCATTGAGGAACAAATGGACAAGGTCGTTACTAAGCTAGATCCATTCCACAAGACAAATGAGAGTTCGACACCCAACGTCCTTGGTGACAGCACAGATCCATTGTTGAAGGAGGATGATATCAGCAATATTGTGATGAATGATGATGTGCCCAAGAACGATATCTATCCACTCGAAGATGGCTCCACTTTACTCGAGCGAGTTATACCTGAAGCCATCACCACTACAACTATTGCTAAAGAGAGATTCATAGTCAGGCCAGCTAGTGGAGACATCTACAGCACATGGCTCGATGTAACACATACAGCCAATCATAATCGAGTAGAAAATGAAAAGATAAAGAATGATCTGAATACTATCAATGACAGTGTAGATGAATCAGGGCATGGCAGAGGAGATGAGTCCATTGTGCTGGATATTTCAGGTTACAAAACTGGCAATGTTGATGAAGCATGGGATGAGATGGATCATAGTGATCATCTCGAGACAACAACAGATCCTTTGGTTGAGACAATCAGTATCTCACATAGTAATAATGACAGAGCGAGATTACACAAGCCTAATGAACACACAGCTTCAAGTATAATCAAAATAATGGCAGAAAATGTATTCAATAAGGCAAATAATCATGCAAACAGAAACATGAATGAGGCAAATGCAGATGCTGCTGACAAAGAAGTAAAGATATATGGTGGTAGTGCCGAAAAAGAAATAGAGGAAGATGCTACCGAGAAAGGAGATGGTGCCGAAAACGAAGTGAGGGAAGATGGTGCCGAAAATGAAGTGAGGGAAGATGGTGCCGAAAATGAAGTGAGGGAAGATGGTGCCGAAAATGAAGCGAGGGAAGATGCTACCGAGAAAGGAGATGGTGCCGATAAAGAAATGAAGACGGATGCTGCCGATAAAGAAGTAAAGACAGATGCTGAACTGGATGTTATTGATCAAGATGAATCAAAAACACCCGAACAAGAGAACAAACCTGATGTTCCATTGGAGGAGAATGTTAAGAAGCCTGAAAAAGAAGTCAAGGAGGAAACATCTGATCAACCTACAGAACATCAAGTGACGGAAGATGAACATAATGCAGAGAAGGACTCCAATGCTCAAACAGAGACTCCTGGAGATAAAAAATCCGAAGATTCAACTGATGTCCCTACAAGCGAAGATAAGTCTGACGATACCACGAAAACATCTGAACCAGAGGGAGACAAATCCTCTGAACTCACTGACGAAAAGACTGAAGTTGAGGAACCACCCAAACCAGCTCCACCTGCTTCCAAACCTAGAAGAAGTTTATGGGGATGGGGAGCCCGAAGACAGGAAACTGTTGAGTCAATAGAAGTAGACAAGAAAGTGGAAAAGACAGAAGAAAAAGAAGAGAAGGCTGAAGAGAAAGGAGAACAAAAAGATCAGTCTGAAGAAAAGCCCAATGCTAAAGATGAACCTGTGAATAATGTAAAAGAAGAAGAAGAAGCAGACGACAATGTTGAGCTGGTTCCTGGTCACACATATCGTATTGAGATGAGTTTATGTGGACTGGCTGCATTTGGTAAAGATGAAGAAGAGAATGCGAATGTATTCAAAGAACATCAGGTGACATATGATGCATTCACACATAATCCCAATATATTGAATGATAGACGATTGGTGTTCCGATATGAAGATAGATACTATTCAGCAGGTAAAACGGGTCCCTTATTCACATCATTGCTCTTGTTCAAGAGACCCGTTGAAGAATCTACTTCACCCGATAGTGAAGATGAAGATCCTACCAAAGTATCAGACAGAAGAGAAACATATCAGTTTGGCAAAGGATGGAGGCAATGGCTGAGTCGATCTTCTGTGGCAGCACCCACCACCACTGAAAATAACGAGACCGCTGAAGTGAAGGATGATGAGAAGCCTCAGGAAACAACCACATTCACCACTACCATGACTACTACTTCTGTAGGGTGGACAGCTGATCATACTCACCCTGATGGAGAGCCAGATGAGGCCTTTGCTAAACCACAGAAAGTATATGCTAAGACACTTCGATTGACATCAGACCAATTAAAGAGCTTGAATCTCAAGAAGGGGCCGAACACTGTTTCATTTACGGTGACATCTGCCTATTGGGGAACCGCTGTGTGTGCAGCCAAGATATTCTACTGGGATTATAACATACAGATAGTTATATCTGATATCGATGGTACAATTACTAAATCAGATGCTTTAGGGCATGTATTCTCCATGATTGGCAAGGACTGGACACATCTCGGGGTTGCTAAACTGTATACAGGAATAGCCAATAACGGATACCATTTCTTGTATTTGACAAGTAGAGCTATTGGTCAAGCTGATTACACTCGTGATTACTTGAAGAGGATTATCCAGGACAAGTACCAACTACCGGATGGGCCAGTGATTATGTCACCTGATAGATTGTTCACATCTTTGCATCGAGAAGTGATTATTCGCAAACCTGAAGTATTCAAGATGGCCTGTCTGAGAGATGTCCAGAGATTGTTTGGTGGTCGAGACCCTTTTTATGCAGGTTTCGGTAATCGTATAACAGATGCAAGATCATACAGGAGTGTCAATGTACCTACTTCCCGTATATTCACCATTGATCCTTACGGAGAACTCAAATTAGAGCTCTTACTAGGCTTCAAGTCTTCCTATATCCACTTACAGGATTTAGTGGATCAAATATTCCCTCCTATCAATGATTCAGTCAATGAGGAATTCAATGACATCAACTATTGGAAGGCACCTATTCCTGATGTGGAGTTACCCGAATTAGAGGATCTTCCTGAACCCAAGTCACCCAAACCCAGACCCATCAAGCCTGATCTTCATGCTCTGCCACCAGAATCTGTGCTCTCATCTACCAACACCCAGCGAGGATTACTCCGTAGTCTGACATCTCGCACATCGACTGATACCACCAAATATAAACCCATTTCCAATGCAAGTGCCCCCTCCTTGTTACTGAGTCGTAAGGTGTCTGGTTATTCTGATGATTCACTCATTAATGACCAGAAGGCGTCTGCTGTGATGGAGGGTGAGAATGATCATGCTGACACTTCATCTATTGTCAGTACTAGCCCTCCTGATTCAGTGAAGAGTGGATCTATCATGAACAAGATGAGAACTACACTCTCCCGTACATTCTTACTGTCATCCGAGCATGGAAATGAGAAGTTCGTCGACAAGATATCTGAGGTGGTGTCCCTTGATAGTACACATGAGGACAGTAAAGAGAGTCCTGAGGATGATGAAGAGAATAAGGAAGACATGGATGATATATTAGACAGTATAAATATGGATGATATTCCATTTATCTAGATTTTACTACTTTTTTTTTAATATAATTTATACACATCATGATATGCATTCCCCTTTGACTTCCCCAATCAATAATACACGTGTATATGGTTTGAACACTTAAAACTATGGGTACGCCACTGTTACATAAGTATAAAGTATATGTTTATTTCAATGAATATATAAATGTGTGGGTGAATGGATGAATGAATGAATGTATATACAATGTATACACTAAATATATACTATTTATACCAATAAGATGTTTATTCATCAAACACACCATTGACAATAGGGGGTGCACCTTCTTCTTGTGCCAGAGAACGATGCTTCTTATCTGTAGGAGGATAGGCCACAGTGCTATCACTCACTGATTGATTCTCATTGTTATATAATGCATGAATCTGATCTTCAGTGGGTTCATTTTTCTGGTTAGACTGACTAGACTGACTAGGCTGACGGGACTGGGCAGATTGTGCAGAATATGCACGTACAAAGATAGAACGAGAGGGAGTCAATGAGATACGACGGATGATAGAGAGACCAGACATTTGTTTATAAAGTAAAGAAGAAAGAGAAATAAGAAAAAGGGGGGAAGGATGATAGCCAGTTTTATATAGAGATTAGAAGGTGGTGGAATTTAAACTTTATATAGAGTACGTAAAACCTTGGAGGCCCATTAATATATATAATAAAACTTGTTCCAATTGTGTCATTCAATCATAATAAGCACCTTTTATTTCCTTAATTGAGTCTGTTTCCACAGCTGATATTCCATTGAGTGTATAACCCTTACATCATCCTCCAGGTTAATTGGTGGTCCGGCAAACCATAAAATAGGCCCATCCGGTTGACGCTTATAATTTGGGGCTAAAACACCACAAGTAGATGAATTAGACAGTTGAGAATATCTGCATAATAATTATATTTTACCTAGCGTATTATTGGTGTCAGAGGAGTGTGTTGCCGATTGCACCTGATTCATAGGTGGATAGTTATAAGTAGGTTGTGAATGAGTATGTAGTGATGGGTGGTTATTGTTGCTGTTCATAGGAGTGCTATTGTTGTTATTATAGTGATGATTGCCGTATGAACCCTGTGAATTGTACATTTACTGAGTGAGGGGAAAAAGAGACTGATAATAAAAAGGAAGGAGAAAAGAAGAGGGGGGATTTTGTGAAGCAAGTCATTATCTGTGGGTAGACATCTGACATTGAAATAAATATCTACTCTCGATAGGAACATCAGAATAGACAATGTATACTGGCTATTGCCATTGTGGACAATCACCCAACTTACTGCATTGATGGTACAATGAGTATAGAACATATTAGTAAATATTTTTCATATAGAGTGGGATCCATTAGACACAAATGATGTCAATTCTCAGTCCACATTCTCACTAGACCACATGTGAAGTAACCATTGATCGATGTTTATCTTTGTATGAGTTTATGATAGAGTGTACCAATGGATAGAATCACTTCTCTACATCCAAGGGAAGACGGATGCCTATCCCACTGGTCTCATCCTTTTCAATCCCCTCCCAACAGAGTGGCTTAAAATGTCCTTCATTGCTTTTATTCTTTTCCCCTCTTAAAAGAAAGAATAAACAAGATGGGCAAGAAACAGACCACTCGAGATCAACTCAGAGATGATATTGAAATAAAAGAAGGACAGATGTTTGCTCGTTCATTAGGACCAAGAGGGAATCACCAACATGAAGTGGAATTTGTGGATAAGACCAAGAAATTAGTGACATTACCCCCTAAATACCGTAATCTTGTATGGCTTAAAAGAGGTGTGGGTGGATAAATAGACTGTGTTGTATTGTTTGTTCTTATACTGTCTCTCTATAGGGCATTATGTGATTGTTGATCCCTCTGCAGGTACAGTATCAGCCAAGGTCAATGGGGAAATTGTTCGGGTTCTGTTCCCCCAGAATATCAAAGATCTCAAGGCAGCTGGCAAATGGTAACTCATTCCCTTAATAAAAAGAGAAGGAAGATAATGGCTGATAATCAGTTTATTAGGCCTGCTGAATTTGATACAGTGACAGAGGAGGATAAGAAACAGAAACAGATGGATTCAGAGGAGGAGAATGATGATGATCTGTTTGTTAATAACAATCGGCCCATCATGTCAGATACAGAATCAGATACAGAATCAAGTGAGGAAGAATAAATAGAATGAATCAATACCCTTATTATTGTTTATGTATAAATAAATAAAAGAATCAATGTAATCATAAGCAGGAATATGCCTTCTACTGGATACTGAGTTGAGTATGAGAAGACCCTATTGCCCATAACAAGACATTCAAGGCTATAACAATCGGGTGTCCTCTTCATCTTCAACAAGCGAACAGGTTTGGAGCAATGCATATCGCGGAGATTGACCCATAGATTAACTCTATCTTATTGTGAGAGTATCAGGGATATTTTATTCTTCTTTGGGTTAAGTACATCCAACAGAGCACACAAAAAGACAGGTGATCTATACTTGCACCCTGGAATAAAGTTGACATATTACGGTGGGCGAGCATAGAATCGAGAAAAAGAGAAATGCTCATTGGTTGCAATTGGGGGAGCATATCCCCATATGAGCTGTACTATACAGGAAAATATAACTGAGTTGTAATTACTTTAAAAAGTATCACTTATTGCTCCATTCCCGCTCTCTTCTCTTTTCTCTCTCTTCATATTATCTCTGTATTCAATACTATGTCCTCAACTGGGAATGATAACGTAAATAATGGCAATATAGTGAGTGTAGTCATATCACAGGCTAAACACTATATGGACACCTTGGAGAAGGAACTCGCTAAGAACAAATACTGTAATGAAATCGAGCGTGTTACCGGCATCTCAAAATCATACATGGTCCTGGGTAGTGCTGCAGCTGTGTTTACCCTGATATTCTTTAATTTATGTGCCCAACTGCTGACAAATGCTATAGCTTGGGTCTATCCTGGTAAAATATACAATAGAGGATAATATACCTATATCTCATCTAATTTATCTCTTTACTCAGCCTATGCCTCATTTAAGGCAATTGAATCACCCTCTACCAAAGATGATACCCAATGGTTGACCTATTGGACAGTACTTGGTTTCCTTCAAGTGGTCGAATATTTCACTGATATTCTTCTTCGCTGGTTCCCATTCTACTATACCTTTAAGACTCTTCTTGTCATATGGCTCATTCTCCCTCAATTCCAGGTAAGATTTTACTACCATCTTCATAGAAATCAATGGACTCATTCTCTATCAAAATAGGGTGCTGAAGTATTCTATAATCGCTTCCTTCGTCCCTTGCTCATATCGAATCAATCTCATATTGATAAGCACACTAGTGCATTCTCCTCCAATATCCAGAAAGTATCAGATCAAGTACAACATGCTGCTCTGAACTCTCTTAAGGAAGACCGTGCTAAGAAATAAACATTCAAGCAGAACAGAAAAATAAATAAGTTCATAATTCATTGAATTTAACATGTGAAATAGATTATGTCTCTTATTCCCTAATTACTGGATATATACTGGTATATATATATATATGTTGTGTGTGTGTGTGTGTGTGTGTGTATGCAGTGCAAATGAAAAAAGAGGGATTGTAGGTTTTTTATCTTTTGATATAGAATAAGCAGTAATATAGATTCATATACATATATATTTCCTCTCCTTTTAATGTACAAAAATATAGTTGTTATTTATGATCTAGGCTTCTCCTTCTTCTCCTTGTATAAAGCAAGAAGAGAGACACCAGCAACCTTGACAATCTTGAAACGGACACCAGGAATATCACCAATAGCACGACCCTTACGACCGAAACCAGCAATCAATACTTCGTCATTCTCATCAACGTAGTTCAAACAACCATCATTGGGGACGAAAGCAGTGACTTTCTTACCGTTCTTGATAAGTTGAACACGAACACACTTACGAATAGCAGAGTTAGGTTGTTTGGCTTCAACACCAATCTTTTCGAGAACAATACCCTTGGCGTGAGAAGAACCACCGAAAGGAGAAGAACGGAAAGCAGTTCCGAGAGCTCTCTTCTTATATTGCTTATCAGCCCAACGTTGGTCACGACGGTGAATACGGAGCTTACGAGCAGCGTTCAAACCTCTAGGTTGTCCCTTACCTAATGAAGAGAACAAAACATTAGCGCTTGTTCAGGTCATTGAATCCACTCCATGATGACAAATGACGTTCATCCTCTCTCTCTTTATCTGTACTCTATCCATCCATCCATCCATTTGTCATCTCCCAGTCTCCTTGTTCTCTTTCTAATGCAATCTACCATTTTATATATTGAATATGCTACATACCCATGATGGATTATATTTTGAAAGAAAGAATATCCGATAATATGACACATCTCATTAATTATCTTCTCCCCCATCCCAATCAATCCTTCCCCCGCCTGTATGCCCCTAAATAGAGGGCCCCCCTTAGTGAGGGTGAGGGGGGAAAAGCAGTAAAGAACAATCATGTCCGGCTCGGAATAGAAGGAACATTTTTGATTTTAGAGTAATAGGTACTAGCTAATGGTAGCACACTCGCACTTCATATGTTGAGTGAATATCACCATCATCCCATTTTATCCACTGTAGTGTAGACTCTCTTAAAATGTGTAAAGAAGCTGTAGGAAATTTCACACCTTAAAAATAAGGCCCTGAAGATTTTTTTTACTGCTTAAATAATTTTTGACCTAAAAGGGAATAATGAGCATCTATTTTAATAGAGGAAGAAGAAGACCTCTCTTTTGCAGACAATAGCTGGATAAAGATTTCACACGATTATATGTGCAAGAAGTAATATCCGCCAAAGAAGATTTACTAACTACATGTTTTTGAGTTAAATGGTAGGCATTCAATTATCGTCATCATTATGGATAAATAAAAATATTTTAATTGGTTCCTATGGAAACGTCACTCCTATCATGTGGCATAAACAATAAATAACCAGATTCCCCCTTTTCTTCTTCTTCTTCTTTTTCTTTATGATGAAGCCATAGTATCAATGCACGTGGGTTGATATGAACGCGTAGTTATGATGATGATTTCGTATGATTGTATTATAGTAATTCCCCTCTGAGACCATTCGGACGGTAGGCCTAAAAGTAGCCATCCCTTCAAGAGTGTGTAAAAACTCACCGGTGGTAGAGAATGTGGTTACTATGATACTTGAAATATTGAATTGTTGTTATGGTTATGTTGGGTGGAGTCATCTGTGGGTGTAAACCTGCTTCATTTTTTTTGGGATCAGATGGCTTCTCACCTTCTCGTTGGTTGATCCTGCTAATCAGGTACTTGATGTACTTGAGAACTAAGAAGAAGCCCCTCTTTAATAATAAAGCACTTTAATACGTGTTCTTTATGTCTTCCTTCGTATATACACTCACTAAGTATGCTGAACACGTGTTAGAGTCTTTACTACAATTATTTAAGTATGCCAATTGTGCAATATCTCATTATAGATGTAGAAGATTTCCTAATCACCTGATAGAGTTCAGTCAAGTAGAAGTTCTCGTAGATAGATAGAGTTTACCCCTCATAATAGATGTTACTTTAAGATGGAAGTAGATTTGTCTAGAGTAGGAACAATCCAGTCGCAATGGTGGCTATGTAGTGACTATAAACACGTTATTTACATTCTCTTTCCCTTCCCTTTATAAACTTGATTACACATGATAAGTCTACTTCAGAATGAACTTCATAGAGGATGATAATACTGTTGTTTTGGAGGAGGTTCAGTCCTTATTGAAGAGTATATGTAAATGATCTAAATCTTCCCATTAATGCAGCCCAAGTACAAACCTCAAATTGACAGAGTTTATTTATACGTGCAGTTCGTATGAAGATGCAGTCCTCGATACCAATAGTAACAATTACCAGAGTAATCAAGATCTTGAGCAGCAGTTGGTTGACTGTAGATGATATTTGAAAGACACGATGATATATTCTCTTCTTGGGTCCATACAATAGTGGTTATTCTTTAATCTATTGTTTGCACTGGGCAATGGAGCCTGTGTTCTCTATTTATTAGTAGCACTGTACCACTTTTATTATCCAAGAATAATATCTTTATTAGGAACTATCTTCATTATAGTCATAGATCCAAATATGTACCGTATCTGATCATTCAGCAAACTCTTGTATGAAGTCAGGGCTAAGAGATGAGTAATCTGTACATGAGAGGTTAAATGAGAGGACTAAGAAAATGTTGGAGAGAATACTTGAGGAAGTGGGTTATTGCCAACATTACATTGAATGGTGGGGAAATCAAACTAACTATGGTGTTAAGAGTATATGAATGTCAGTAGTTTTGGTAACAGCATTTATTAGGAGCAACTATGGATTGATATGATAGAAAGGATCTCCTGTATATAATAACAGCAAGCTGTTATGTTCTAGTAATGAATGGGCTCCCACTCACCTTTGAAGGATCAATGATATCAATACCCATATATTGACATTCATTGTTCATTCACTTGTCATGGTACTCATAACACATAGAATGTACATATATGTCAAATGTTTATATGCACGCTACTCACATGAATAATGATCAAATAATTACATTGAAATGTCATATATATAGAAGAAGAAATGGTCTCTATATTACTTCCACTAAACGAAAAAGAAAAAAAGAGCCATGTCCAAAGTACTCCATATAACATTATTCTGCATTGTTCTACTTCAAACCATTCATGCCTTCTGTGTGATTCAAGATATGACTGAAGACGTGATGGTGCATGTTCAGAGAGAACCCAAGCAACTCCATTTACCAAAGAAGTAATATCGGTTTTCATTCATAGAGTATTATGTTTTAACTGAAACTGTTAATACACTCTATAGTGATTTCAAGGCAACTCTTAAACATACTGGTGATGAAAGATGCTGTCACTACAGCAATAAGGATTGTGGCGTTGATGGTACACCTTCTGCCGAGGTTAGATTTGAGGTAAGTCTAAATATAATGATAGTATGCGATAGATTGATATGAACATGATGATGTGTATGTAGTTTCGATTTAATTTCCAGTATGAGCAAACAATTTTTCACTCGAAAGTGTTTTCAGCTTCTTGTTATGCTGGTGGGACATTAGTCTTCCAAGGAAACAGAACCGAAGCTAGGATTAGATGTGATCACTATGATCATGGTGTTTCTAAATTCATATATCCACATCCCATCGACTATAATACTCTATCTTAATACTATTAATTTCTTTGGTACAAAAACCATATAATAAAATCTTCAATTAGTAATGGGAGTAATTCTAAAGTGTGATAACAATAATCTATTTATAATGATGGACTTCATTATGATCATGAGCATTCGCAGTAGGCATAGTTGTCGTGATATAGAATGTATCAATTGTTTAGGTGTAACATACCTTTCTTTATACACAAATGTAGCACACTTCTGTTTGGTGAATATCACCATCATCCCATTTTATCCACTGAAATATATGTAGACTATTGTAATATGTATAAAGAAGCTGTAGGAAATCTCAGAGCTTAAAAAAATGGCTCTGAAGAATTTTCCATGGCTTGATTAATTTTTAAGCCCAAAAGGGAAATAATGAGCATCTATTGTAATATGTATATAGAAGAAGAAGATATATCAGTGATGACTATATATGTAACATAGTCATAAGACACTCGAAAGACCTAAGTATCATGACAAACCAAAAGGTCAAGGGAATAGTTATGAAAACCTGAATTCAAAAAGATAATGGACCTATGGTCTATCTATAATGAAGATGAGGTGTAGCACATGGTAAACTCATTATGATAATTAACACCAGAAGACATGCTACTCATAAAAAAATTGTATATATAACCTGCATAAAGATCTTTCTATCGAACATATTTTTATCACCATCAATCATCATGTCTAAGCTACTGTGCATTGCCTTGCTCCTTACAGCTCTGATCCAAACCATCCAAGCATTTTGTGTCCAGCATAATATGACTGATGGAATATCTGTTTATGTTACTACTGTCGAACGGAAGGATGTTCCTATAGCTAGGTAATACCAGTGTCAACAAATACTCTGTTTACATACAGTTATTAATGCTTTTAATAGACGATTCAAGAAAAGCCTAAACTTTCAAGGTGCTAAAGAATGCTGTAACTACTCCAATAGAGATTGTAGTCCTGATGGCACAACTACTGCCTTGAATCATTATGAAGTAATATACATGTTCATATTAAGCTATTGTCATATACTAATACTGTGTAAATAACCTTAGTTTAGATTCCATTACAACCGCCATAAGCATGCGGCTTATAATTCTGTAGCTCACCGTGCCACTTGTTATTCTGGTGGACTCTTGGTCTTTTATGGAAACAGAACTGGAGCCTGGCTTAGATGTGATCATCCTTATGCTGTTTCTGAATATCAGTATCCAAATAGAATCGTTATTAGCTAGCTTATATTGCACTATGGAGTGTCACATCTTATAATATTATGCGTCCTTTTTTGACCTTATATGATATATAACAATCTGCATAATAAAGATAAACTTATAAGCTGTTCCGAGTAATTCTATATATGTCATGTGTAATAAAATCGTATGGTTTGTATCTAAGATGAATAAATTTCCAGCTCATTGTTCGGTAGATAGTGGCAGTGGTCATACGTTGTCTATTTATTGTACTTTCAATGGTTATTGATAAGACTAAGTAGGGAGATATACTATATTAGATGTCCAAACCATGAGAAAGCGTATACAATGAATAAGATAATATATTAGATGCGAATATTCTGCGTAACCTTATTTAATGTATACCCACCAGGCTAAAAATAACATGAGTGTATTAATAGATGCAGGAAGTGATTTCTATTAATAAATTTAGAGATGACATTAGTAGGAGATCAATTAGTGTGATACACAGCATTCAATGATTATATATTCTGTAGGGTCTATTATTTCAAAGGAAAATAACACATCATGATACAATTCATGTTCTATTACACCTTTACATGGGTTCTATAGAGGGGAGTGGCCTTATTCTCTGCTCAAGTAAGTATATGTGGTTCTTTTATTACACTATATAAGAAGCCTGCTCTTCTTACTTCACATTAGTCTATCTCTCCCATAAACCCTTTTCTTCTATCTCATCAAGTGCTATGATAGATAAGATTCAGAGCTTGAATCTCTGTAAAAAGAGTACATGGAAAACATCACCGAGATATTACTTACTTATTCAATAAAACTGATTGTAATATGATATTAACATCAGATACTGAACCTATATCTTCTCCGATTCATATATATTTATCAAAAAATACAGATCTCTATCACTTCATTAATCCAATACTTCCATGTACAAGCTACTTTTTATTGCCCTGTTCTGTGCTTTTTGTATCTTTGAATCATGTGAATGACGATGTGGGAATCTATATGGAGAATTTCTACCGTAGAGAAACTAGCTACTCAAGGTGATGGAACGACCCATTATAATGGATTAAACCATTTGTAATTTATTATATAGACGGTTCAAAAAAGGGCTTCCTAGCTATAGAATACTAGAATGCTGTAACTACACAAACAGTAACTGTAGTTTGAATAAACGACTTGATAACATACATTTCTCCAGAGTAAGCTGCTTATTTTCTGGGAAATGGCATAGATCAACGTATTGGATGTAATTTTACTTTTAGCTTCACTTATACTTTCACCAGAAAGATGGAAAGAAGTATGATACTTCGGAAGTACCCGCAGAATGTTTGTCAGTGGAAGTTTGGTTTTTGATGGACATAGAGAATGGTTTAGAGCAACATACTATAATGAGAAAGGCATAGAGACAAGCTCAAATAATCGTACCCTCCCTGGTTTGAAATGGAAAAGAAAAAAAGGTTATTAATAAACACTGTTCACAGTGTAAGATCCTATTTGTAAATGTGTGTATTTTCTGTGTATGTTGCGTACAACACTTGTCAATTTAGTGTGTTACAACTATGCTTTATTTATATACTATTTGGGTAGAAGCCCCCTTACAAAGAATAGGAAGTAGAGTATAGATGGTACAACATTAGATAAAGAATTAACAGGAATATTAATCTTACAGCAGGGGGGAGACAAGTACCACAAGGTATGGATGCTGCATACAGAATATTCTATTAAAAGTACACTGTTGATTAAGAATAGGTTAGTTATTTTATCAACTAGAGTGCTTCTTTAGTATAAATAGCTATCATCACTCATATATATTAACAGTTATAGATACAATGAAATCATTACTGTGGTTTTCAAACAAGCTATCAAATTAGCATATACATTGACCTATAAAAAAGACCATTTAATCATTATCCATTCCATCTCTTCCATGCCCCTTATACTATCTTTTATCTTATTATGCAGTATTCTACTTCAGCCTATCCATGCATTCTGTATATATAATGAAATGAATGAAGGTGTAGGTATATTTATACGTAATACATATTCTGGCAATAACATTGACATTGGGTAGGCTATCCTCGATGATTACATGTCTAAATATACTGATCTGTTACTCTGTAGAGAATTCAAGAAAGGTCTTCCTTCCAAAGGCTCAAAAGAATGCTGCCCATACACAACTAAAACCTGTAACAAGAGTCGGCTTGTTGACCATATCAATCACTTCGAGGTAAAATATATATATATATATAATCCAACAATCGGTGTTATGGATAGATTATTGATACTTTATTATATGATTAGTTCTACTTTTATCACCAATCTGAATCGGGATCAAAGTCAAATTCCTTAACTTACAAAGCGAGATGCTATGCTGGTGGAGCATTGGTATTTCATGGCTCTAAAAACCAATTTGGAGTGAACTGTAATCATCCTTCAGTTGAATCTAAGTTTTTCTACCCTCAAAACGTTCTTATTAGCTGGGAAAGATAGTTAATACCCTGTCTTTCCCAATCTTATTCTAAAATAAAACCAACTTACTAGAAGTAAACACAAAGATACATTATGAGTATCCATACATCTTTCTTTTTGTACTTGACAAAAATAAACACTATTTTATATCCAAGGGTGATGTATCTAGTTAAATAATGAATATGTTAAGCATGTTTCTTATTAGGTATAAAGCGTGTATCACTAGATAGCACAGATCATGTATTATACGTGTGACATGGATGTGTCACCTCCTTCCCTTATATGACTAGGTATATGTAACCATACAGCATTTATCCCAGATTATGTAGCATTATGGTGTGATAATACATACCAATAAGATCTGTATTCCAAATCCCCGATATCTTATAGTTTACTACCATGAATTATATGATAAGTTGAACGAAGAAATAGGTAAACATAGAGTAAACAAATCATCGAGATAATATTTTCCACTCAAGTAATAAAAAAAGCATAATGTAACTACATGGAATGCATGGTTTTTATACAATAAACATTCAATGAATGGCTTTCTTCTTATTGAACGGAAGAATGCTTTATTACTACAGCAAGAACTACAGTAAGTTCAGAACAGGTCAGCCTCATAAATTATTTTTAGGTAAGATAGATGGCATAAAGAGCTGAAAAGTGATACTGTTATATTGTGCTGTATTAAGAGATGAGTCATTGATCATATTTTCACATCCTGTTAGTTAGGGGGACATTGTTATTTAAAGGGTATAAAATACAATGCAATAATGCCAGTGGGTGTAAATAGCTGTCCAGCACACATATACACCCTATAAAATAGACAATAAAGACATATGCAATGTCTGCATACTCTTACATATGATCATTCACCCATCATGATATAGAATAGTGAGCAAGAACAGTAGGGAATGGCCATCTGAGTTTATATGAAAATAATTGTGCATAAAATAAACGACCTGATGCCTCCTTCCTCAGAAGATAAGCAATAGAGTCTATTCAATCTCATAAAGAAGACCTTCTTCTCTTATTCCCTACTCCTATTGTCCTCCAGGGTATGGTGATTGTATTGCATTATTAAACATTAACTGTCAACCTTCTTTCTCAGCCAATCACACATATTCAAACCCTGTTCAAGTGAGAGATTATTTTCCATACCCATTTTTTTCCGCCTTGACTCTATTTCTTGAATAGAAAGACAACACTACTAGTAAATTGTATTGCATGAGTGACAGTGAGGATGAATATGGGCCCCTTGCAACTGCCTGGGGATCTCAACTTGAGAAGAAAGCAGACAGCACTCCAAGCAGTGAACTCTCTGAGGATGTAGAAGGTAAACCTAGTTGGAACAGTCTGTTAGATCCTACCATTAAGCTGGGTGACAATGGTATTGGCAGTGGGAATTTACATAGAAGAGGAAAGAACTTCAAACCTGTTGATGAGAAAGTGATCTTGGATCAACGACTGAAAGTGAACTCCAAGAAGAGTAAGGTGAAGGATGCTGATGAACCTAGACACTCTTACAAATCAACTCAACCACATAAATCACTTGATAAACGAAAGAAAACTTTTACAGAAGGTCACCACAATGTGCGGTCAACAACAACATCAACTAAGCAACCTGTGATGTCCACTTTAAGAGCACCACCTGCACCTTCCAGTGATAATATGTGGTCTAAACAGACACTGGCCACAACCCCCTTTTGGATGGATAAGGTGATAACCTCATTATTGTTAAATAGTATATCACTGACGTGTTATATTGATATATAGAATACAGTTAACGGAGTGTCTTTGAATACCAGTCAAAATGGGACACCTTCCACTGTAAACACAAAGGGATCAGTACCACCTGAGAATAACTGGAATAGCTTCTCTCGACAATCAACACTCACTTCAACCACTAATACTAATACTCAAAGGACCAACCATCCTAAGGTTGACACAGCAGGGAACAATGGCAGGCAGTCATGGAATAATGATGGACAATCATGGAATAATGTTATACAGCCAGTGCAGAATGATATACAATCATGGAACAATGTTATACAGCCAGTGCGGAATGATATACAGTCTTGGGATAGTATTGGAAAATCCGCATCATCTGATACAGCAATGAAGGAGAAGCAGGCTATACCAACACCTCCATGGTTGAATAAGATACCCGATGTCCAGCAGTCAGATAATAAAAACAACTCCAACAATGTCCATAGATTTGCCAACAGAACTATGAAGAAATACTCAGATATACCCATTGAAGTACCTAAACCTGTCAATTACTTCCCAGAACAACCTATTCCTGTACCCAAAAAGACTGCTCAACCACCACCGCCAGAGAATTCATTGCTGGTGAAGATCTACATTCAATTATCACCCACAAAAAAGAAGCTGGTGAATATTCATGAATTGGATGAACCTATCAACATAGCCAACAAATTTGCTTCTGAGAATGGCATTGATAATCCAATGACTATCAATGCGATTGCAGAATTATGCCGTTCACAAAAAGAGAAGCAGATAAAACTGAATAACCAGAAATTGAAAAAGAAGTCATATGCACAACATGGACAGCAAGGTGTAAATGAGCGCACTCGATATTCACAACCAAGGGAATACAGTGAACCCAACCACCGATATTCAAATGAACATACTGACCCCACCAACCGATATTCACAGCCAAGGGATTACACTGAACCGCTTAAGAAATTTTCACAATCAAAGGAATACACCGAACCATACAATCGATATTCACAGCCAAAAGAATACATTGAACCACACACTCCAGCACCATTCACCCGAAATGTTTATTATTAATACTGGTTATTCAAAAGTGTTTGTGTATGAAAGATATTTTATTTGTTTAATGTATAATGTATTAGTTTAATTTATAAGAATAACAGCCTTAACTTGTATATTAAAAGAATAGCAATTGTGTGAATACTATTTTATTTTATGTTATAAGTAAATGGGGGAAATAAGTAGCATGCATCAAACATACATGAGGATTAAGAAGAAAGAGAGAAAGAGTTTACTATCTAAATATATATCTATATAAAATGTTGTGGTGGGGATAATTATATTTTGTCTATTTGACCCATAGCAGCAAGGATAAGACCACGGAACAAGGGGCAAGGATTCAATGGACGAGTGAGATACTCAGGATGGTATTGACATCCAACAAAGAAAGGGTGATCATCTAATTCAACTATTTCCATACGCTCACCAGTCTCATCTTTACCAATAAACTTCAATCCTTTAGCTTCGAACTTGGATACATGGATAGGATTGACTTCATAACGGTGACGATGACGCTCATCAACGGATAACTTGTTACCATATAACTTACGTACTTTGGATTTCTCGCTTCCTTTCTGGAAGATAGTAGGACGAAGACCGAGACGCATAGTACCTCCCATATGAGTCTTGGAGATTTCAGGCATATAAACAACCACAGGGTCCTTGGCTTTTTCATCAATTTCGGCGGAATTGGCTTCGGGCATGCCACACACATTACGGGCGAACTCAATCACGGATACTTGCATACCGAGACAGATACCCAAGTAAGGAATCTTATGTTCACGAGCCCATTTGGCTGCCATGATCATACCTTCGACACCGCGACTACCGAAACCACCAGGTACTAAGACACCATCAGCAGAACAGAGGTTTTGCCATGACTCATGGTACTTGAGGGGAGAGATCTTCAAAGTGTCTGTTTCCAAATCAGATGCATCAATCCATTTGATATTGATCTTACGCTGATAAGCCAAACTTGCATGTTCCAGTGCTTTGTAGACAGAAATATAAGAATCATGGAGATCAACATATTTACCCACAATAGCAATAGAGACAGATTCATGACAGTACTCATAACTACGAGTAAGAGAACTCCATTGTTCCCATAACTTCTCACCGGCCAAACGACGTTCGTCTGAAATCTTCAGGGCATCCAAGTTGAGACGACGACGGAAGAAATCGATCACACCATGTTCACGCAGAAGAAGGGGAACGTGGTAGACAGAAGACACATCATGGACAGCCAATACTTGTTCAGGGGCAACATGACAGAACATGGAGATCTTGGAGGCTACACTTTCATCTAATGGTTTAGAAGAACGACAAGCAATCAAATCAGGCATAAGACCAGCACCACGGAGATCTCTGACACTCATCTGAGTAGGCTTTGTCTTTTGTTCACCTACTGAGCCCACAACAGGTACCAATGAGACATGGATCAAACAGAAGTTATCATGGCCTACACGGAACTGGAATTGACGCATGGCTTCAACAAAGGGAGCAGACTCAATATCACCAACAGTACCTCCCAATTCAATAATACAGACATCGGGCTTCTCACCAGAAGGACCTGTGGGCATTGATACCACATTCTCGACCCAGTTCTGGATAGCATCAGTTACATGGGGCACAACCTGAACAGTCTTACCGAGATAATCACCCTTGCGCTCTTTTTCGATGACTTCTCTGTATATTTTACCAGTAGTGATGTTGTTGATTCTGCTCAATTCAACATCAAGAAAACGTTCGTAATTACCCAAATCAAGGTCGACTTCTCCACCGTCATTCAACACAAAGACCTCACCTGTTATGATGATAGAAAGTCAAATGGCTATTTATATGACTAGTTTATATATCAATTTACCATGGTCTAAGGGTGTCATGAGTCCTGCATCGATATTCAAGTAGGGATCAATCTTGATAGCAGTAACCACCAAGCCCAAACTCTTCAACAGGGTACCTGTACTTGAAGCAATAACACCTTTTCCAATACCTGAGATGACACCACCAGACACAACAATATACTTGGTCATATTTATCTTTTTAATCTTATGAGGAATAACAACTTTATGAAAATGTACTTTGGGTAGATTGGATGGACTTTTATTATTGATTAATTACAGCTTTTTTAAGTGTGCACCCAATTCAATAATATATGAAAGGGGAAAGAATAAGTCAAGTAGCAAGGAAGTTGCTGGTATTTATAACCCCCCAACAACTTAGTCTCGAGGGGACGGGTATTGAAACCAGCCATTTCTATTGAAGGGTGTGAAGTAATAGAAAGAAAATTTTTTTTCTTCTGCTCTCTCGGTGTAGTAAAAGAGTGACTGGTAAATGTCTTGTCTCCTGAGGGACTCACCGACCCGAGATTTCATTTGTTTTCTCTTTTTATATGATTGTATGCACTGTTGAGTAGATAAGAGACAATGACTTTCAATAGATAAACCATCCCAGCTATCAAAAACATGAAGATAAGCCACCATGAACCAAAATATCCTTATACATCATGTTGTGTAATGGTAGGAAGGAGGGAATCACATGATAGGGTGTCTATAGGCCACACTCAATAACCCATTCCCTCCTCAAAGTAACGGATTGTCTTCCTTTACTCATGACGAACCCACTAAGATCAGAAGTCATCTCATTGTATAAACAAGTACTTATTTCTGATGACTCTCGATTGAAGAAGTGACTGAGCATTTATTTAGTTAGTATATTTAGGAAGAGAATACCCTGCTGGTTACCATAACCACTTCAGACCCAAATTGAAGGCTGCTTTTATGAAGAAAAAAGACCTGACAAATGAGGATGACATAAGGAAGTCTATTGCATTTGGTGAATACATTATTAAAGGTAACAAGATTTTATTCTAAATATAAGCATATTGTAAATTCACTGCATGTTTCTCGAGTAGAATTGGAAATGATGTACTACTTAAGAAAATACCGTACACTAAGAAAACGATACAACGAACATCAATAAACAGACATGTGTGTGGAAGCCATAAATATGCAATTAGCCTCATTATTTTATATTATCTGTTAGTTACACACAACTTTAATCATCCTTATAATTTTTAATTGTCTCTCTTTCATCTATTTCTTCCTTTTCTTATCGTTATTTTTGTTGCTATGTTACCCAATTCACGCATTATACCGACCAACACACTGAGTACACAGCATAATAAAAGCATTCATAACTACAGAAGAAGATCCAATTCAGCATCCCCTGTGTATGAGACAAAGAAAGGCTTTATTTCTAGACTGTTGACTACTCCAAAAGATAATATGAGTATCACCAGTAGTAACAAGAGTATAGGAGATAATGAGACCATCACTTCATCTCGTTCTAGAAAAGATACGGAAGATCCAATGACTGTCAGTTTGATGCAACTAGTGACACTGAATAGCAATAGTAGTGATAATAAAAAGGTTTTTTTATTTTTTATTTATAGACACTATGTATTGACACATGTGTTTATTAATAACACTTTTCATTTAGTCTAAGAAAGGATTCACCAAGTTATTTAAGAAGAGAGGAAAGGTCAGATCAAATATACACTGGTTAATACCATTCATAATAACCATTCTTCCGTCTTCTTCTTACAGATACCAGTAGTAGAAGATGAAGTGATGATGATAGATGATCAACCTACTGTTAGGCCAGTCAACCAGAACAGAACACACACCAAAATACCGCTTGCCCCTCCACCCAACTATCCCCGTCCAATGCATACTCTCCCATCCCCACAGCCAGAATCATTCTTGTCCTCACTACCTGACCAATACATTGCAAAACGTAACACCCAATCATCCAATGACATATTCCCCCAATTGGATGAATCCTCCAACTCAATAAGGAAGTCATCAGGATCCTTCTCTATTTACTCTACATTTGGTGGACCTGAATCTATCTATTCACTGGATGATGTGGATTCGCCCATCAGTGACCTCAGTCCTAGTATTCCCAGGGAGAGTATGGATTCATTCAACACAGTATCCTCCGCCATGGAAAACCACAGTTCAGAAGAGACCATTCATCTCTCAACAGATCCATCCATCAACACATCTCAGAACTCACTCGACTCATCCCCTGTCAGCCGTAGTGATTCATCAGAAGATACAGACGATACAGACGATGATGAGTTTGTAGATGCTGCCGGGTTCTCTCAAGAAGATATCGAGAAAGAGCATCACAGTTTAACGAACAGATTGAGTGGAGGACACTTTGGTAGTGCAGGTGGGTTACTACTTAGTATTTCTAATGATATACCACCCCTTCCTACATCACACAGCAAAGAGACCCATCTGACTATCACTGATGAAGATGATGAGGACAATGAAAGTACACAGGATCTAGCTGAATCCATGCTGAATTGGAAAAGACACAGTGGCAGCAGCAAGAGATGGAGTGCCATTCGAGAATCAGCTGAATACCCAATACCCATTAGAGAACCGAAACGGACCAGCGAGATCACAGTCATTGATATGAGGGCTCCTGAATCCAATGAAGAGATCTCGGTTCCTGATATATTAGCACTAAGAAAAGAAACGGAAGATGTCCTTAATGGGAAATTACTGGATACCACCTGTACAGCGTTATCGGCAGAATTCTCAAAGACATTGGATGATGTGTGGAATAACAGTCAGGATATCATAGTTGATGTAAAAGATCCCAGAATCAAGATAGATACCATTCAGATCAAGATAGATGAAGACCCAGATGAGAGAGAGAAGATAAGGGAAACAGCTCATATGTTATGGAATGAAGATGAGAGCTTTGTGACCAAGGAAAAGATTGCTGAATGGTTGGGTAAAGGGTAAGTTTAATGATGACGTGTCTGGGTGTATGCGTATTGACATGTTCGTTTGCTTTTCTTAGTAAACCATTCCAGTCATCTGTGCTTTATTATTACATGGATTACTTTGATTTCACAGACATGAGATTAGATGATGCATTTCGGTAATGTTTATATCTGTTATATTCATTGTGTGTTTCTCGTTATGCTTATTACTCTATCAACAGTAAACTGTGTAGTAAACTGTACTTTAAAGCAGAAGCACAACAAATTGATCGTATACTCGAATCATTTGCTAATCGGTATTGGACATGCAATACCCAGAGTCTATTTGGCAATGCAGGTATTAACTACATGTGATGCTATTTATGGTTTGAAACTCATTGTCTGTTTTGATTTATTTCCTAGATATTGTCTATGCTATTGTTTATTCTTTATTACTGCTGAACACAGATCTCCATGTTGTACAGGGCAATCATCCCAGAATGACTCGTTCAGAGTTTGTTCGTAATACAATGTCCACTGTATGTGATCAGAAGGAACATGAAGAATTGATGGGCCATCACCATGAATACCATCTCAACAGAAACTGGGAATCAGAATTAGAAGCACATTTGAGGGTAAACAACATGAGTAACACTCATAATGGAATTTACACTGATTGGTCTCTTCTTAGGAAATATACACTTCAGTCAAACATCATCAGATATTACAGCCATTGAACGGTAAACCCACCACTCTACAGAAGAGATCCAGTTTATTAGGTGGCCGTAAAACAATTGGTATCAAGCGAAGTGTCCATTCGATGATTCGTAAGTCAGGCAGAGAAAGTATGATTGTAGATGAGCAGGTAAGCCATCACTGATTCGAATAATAATAATTCCTCATATATACAAAATCATCTAGGCTCCTTCTAGAAACAGTATCAGTTCAGGGCACAGTAGACCCTTAACCCCGTCATTAAAATCACCTAGAAGGGATTCTTATTCATCCACTGGATCCAGTGCAGCCTCACTTAGTTCGAGAGGTGGCAATAAATCACCCACTTCCAGCCATCATCACTATCAACCGATGATGCAGTACCTGAACACACATGCATCTTCACTGTTCTCGAGTAGAGCTCCCTACTATAAGGAAGGTGTGGTGATGAGAAAACATTTATTGGAGAGTAGTTCACAGAAGGCCAAGCACAGAGATTGGAAAGAGTGTTTTGTGGAAGTAGGCCATGAGGGTGAACTCAGGATGTATTCACTACAAGGAACATCAACAAACGAACGAAGCCTGTTCAGACACTCAAGTGCTCAATTTATGCTGCCTGAAGGAATGAAATCATCGAGTTCTACACATCTGTCCAATGTGAATTCATCCTCCTTTGGTGGTGTGTTATCAAGTGGAAGCAGTAAATGGGGGGTAAATGAAGGCGAGTTAAATTTGAGTGTACACTCTATATTAAACACTCTTTCTTTCCGATTCAGGCTCATTCTCAACTGACGGGGAAGATTCAATTAAACCATACATTATCTAATCCATTACCACCTCCTGGCTATAATCGACAACGACCCCATGTATTTGCACTTCAGCAGTCGAATGGAGGGGTTTATTTGTTTCAGTCAGGATCAGCAGAACAAACACAGGAATGGGTGGATGCATGCAACTACTGGGCTGCTCGTGAAAGTAAAGAACCACTGCCTGAAGGTGTGAGTAATATGGAGTATGGATGGGGCAGATGCCTGCATGATGTCATTATGGATCTTGATGCAGAAAGGACAGGTTATCATAGCCTTAACAATTGTTATCTCACTGACCCAGATACAGTCATGATCAATGACTGGTTACCGCCCTGTGCCACTATGATATCCAGTCTATTAGATGAAAAAGAGCAATGTGAGATGATACAGAAACATCTCCATCACCTGAATACAGAGATCAATGAACATAAGGATCTTAAATCCAAAATACTCATCAAGGTAAATTTGTCACTCTACTTATAACCATCCCACTCACCCATCCTCTCTGTAGTTTCCTAGCAAATGTAATAATCATGCCAAAGTCATCAGGAACTGGGAAGCCAGATCTAAATATCTGTTACATGAAATCATCAAATACCAGAACTACAATGATGCATTAGAGAAGAGCATACAGAAGAAGAATGAGATCGATTATAGTTACACCACAGAAGAAGTATCTTCACCACAATCCACCCTCTCCCCTACATCTTCCAGCAGACTCATGTTCAAAGAGACCTCTGTAGACCTCTTTAAAGAGATTAATGATGAACTCCATCTTAGTCTATAGTATATGTATTAATATCCCCTTTAATTTAAAACACTCCCTTAAAAAGACATTCACCTTAATAAAGAATGGGAAGTATTACCCCAAATGCAATGTAATGAACTAAGGGGGGAGATTTCATTGTTCTGGAAACAGAGTTCTCTCTTCATCGACACTCACCCACTCATGGCTTAATTATATGTCATGACAAATCACCCATGTTTATCTTCTCTCTTTCCCTTAACCCTTTATATTAAATGGATGTGGGGATTCATTGGATCTTCACTCTGTTGTGAATAGACTCTATTTATTCTCCGATAAGGGGGGTTGAATGATAACACAAATGAAATTGAACAATGAAGTCCATTCTAGTTAGATTCCAATTATCGGATTTGATGTTTAATTTGGTGAGTGTAGTAAAACTTATGTATTCAATAAATTCAATGTAACCATGGGGATTAAACACAGATAGCAAAATAGCACTTTTTGAAGCACTTCTTATTGAGATGGCCGTGCGTGCTCACATATAAAAAAAATAATTTAAACGATGGAGGTTCTAGTACTTCAGGTGATTCTCTTTTGTCCTACCTGTCATTCCATGTGTTTCTATGGATATAATCATTTCCATGACAATCTATTTATTACCATAACAATGATAACGGCATACCCGAATAAAAACACTTTAAAACCCCCTAAACTGAATTTCCCTTTTATTTATTTTTACTTAACTGGTTATTGTTTCAATTTTAAAGTTTTTGGTGAAGAGGACCCCAATTCATTATTGTAATGTGGGACCCATTTATATGAACCCCGTAATAATGAATGAGATGACAATAAATAGCCATTCTGTACCCATGTGATTCAAAGTATTATCATGTTTTTTTTTTATTATTCAAAAAGTGCGTGATTGGATGACTGTATACAGTTGTATGTTGTGTATGTGTGTGTGTGTGAATTGCGTGTAAGTGTGCAAAAGAAAGGGAGAAGTGTGTGTGTGTGTGTTTGTGTGTATTAAGAGTGAATTCATTTTTTAACTATCTATTTATAGTCATTGTAATGTGAGTGGTGTATATATTGATTGTGTAGTGTTATTGAATGTGTGTGTGATTGTTATATGTATATATGGAAAAGGCAGTGTGTTTCTTTTTGTTTAAGAATAGGGATGCAAGTAAGTCTAATTTACTTGATCTTACGCTTGACTCTTTTGATAGAGGAAGAACGATCATTAGTAACACCTGAATTAAATAAGTCATGAATCTCGATTGTATTATCCATTTCACTAGCTGATCTAGCTCTACCAATGACAGGAGGGGATGAGGGTGAATAGTTGGTAGAATTGGCTCGGCGAGGACAATAGCGATATTCTGGAAATGCTTCTCTATGTGCAAGCTTTTCTTGCTCAGCCAGACCGTGCCATGGTTTTTTTTCATTTTCAGATAGTTTGGCCCAACGACGTGAGGCACGCCTAGAGAAGAAGAAAGGGGAGGAAATTAGGTTTAATAAAACTTTTAATATTAAAATTGTTATTGAGTCTCGAACTTTACTTTGATATTTCCTCAGCACGTAAAGTAGGGTCTTGTGTTTTGAGTGCTTGACCATAATGACATCGGAACTAAGGTGATAAGGGTTAGTTTGAAAATAACAGATGAAGATAACAAATCATCAACGACTTACATGTATCCATGCATTACGTGGTCTTTTAATGTGTGCATTTTTGGTCAAGAACATGCTCTGATCCACGTTATTACCCTTGACATTGGATAATATTCGCATGATGCCTCCATCAGGGGATGGGAAGGATGAGAGATCCTCTTCTTCCATGTCTTCATCCTCATGCGGTTCTGCAAATCCGAATTCGGATTTATTTGAGTAACCCCGCAGAGATTTCAAGAGTGTCTCGGCCACGTGAGAACCAGGATGTCTCAGTGCAGCAAAACTGGCAGCCGAGGCAGAAGCAGCGGCCATGGTGGGGGATATGGGGGATAACTGGGGAGATAGAGAAGGTGAAGCAAGTTTACTGGGATTACAGGTCATGGTAGATTTATGTACTAATTTATTGCCTGTTTTGGTGGAATAAGCTGATGATGATCTAACAGGAATGGGTATTTGGACAGTGGGTATATGTTTATGACTAGGCTGGCTCTGTAGATGGTTCTCCTTCAATGTGAATAGATCCAGCTTAAATATATTAGATTCAGTGAAGCAGAACTGAGGTGTTGGCTCCAGATAAGAAGGAAGCTGAGCTTGATAGGGATGGAATCTGGGATGACGATATTCAGTGATAGTCTTCAATTTGGGTGAATCTGGTGACGGTGGTCTATGATCTATAATAAATAAATAAATGAAAAAATTTTTAGTAGTTTATTCTCGGGTAAGGAAAAAGTTTAAAATTAAAAAGATCATAAGGGTTGTTGTGTGTGTGTATATATATATTTATATGAAATGACATTCAATGCATATGAAATTACCGTTGACTGAATTACAATAATCTCTTATTGGGGCCAATTCAATGGATGCTGTGGATGAAGGTGGAGTGGTAGGATATCGTTGACGATCATCTGTCAAAGTTTGATTGTTTCTAAGATATGAAGTTGGCATGGAAACAATAGATCCTTTTGTTGGCATGGTGTGCACAGTAGCAGATGAATGTGGCATATATAAATATATAAGGTATATTGATGTGTATAAAAAGGTATTTTTTATGAATGGTATATGATCTTTTCCTTAGATATATAATATGGTATAGAAATGGCCAGAAACAAACAAACAAACAAAATGGAATTTAAAACAAAGAGCAAAGAGGGGAAAGAGGGAGATAGATAACAGACAGAAGTAGAGAAGTATGTATTTATATAATAATGTATAAGGGGAAGAGGAGTGTGTATGAATCAATAAAATGGGATTATGTATAAAGTGTGAATGTATATTTATATATAAGAATATTTTAAATAAGAATAAGGAAGAAAAAATAAGAGAGAGAAGAAGAGAGAGAAAGAAGAGAGGGAAAGGGGAAGACACAAAGAAGTCAAGTAAAATGGTCCATCAGGCACTTTTTGGACTGGGCTCAACTGACTTTGAATGTAAATTACATTATGGTGTACACACACACACACACACACACTTACTTACTTATCCACTTCACCAGTACATAGAATAAACAGATACGCATTGCATGTTCCCCATAGAATAAAGCTTATAAATAGAGGGGCAAGGAATATATATATATATATACATCTATCTTATATGTCTATATACAACTTATACATACATAATACATAATACATATACATTTCCAAATATATATATATATATAAATAAATAAATGAATAGATATATATAGACATTAGAAGAATAATAGTTTCATTGTTATGAATCATATATAAATTAAAACAAGGTTTATAGTGAGTAATTAATAAAAGTAACAATAACATCAATTAATAGGAAATGGATACTGTAGAATAGAATGATAATCGAACAAAGAAATAGTGTTATATACTCCTCCGTGCCATCTCTATCACCATGGATACTCTATTAGTTGATACGATCATCTATTATGAAATATGAATCAGAATGATACATGGATTACAGATGACTTACTATTTGTCACTGATAATGCTACTATTTCCATATTAATCATATTTCCCATTTATAACCAAGATATGCTACCATTCACTGCTACCATGACCACTAAAATATTATTTACGGAATAGCAACAATGATGTATTATCATTTTATTCTATTATTGTCATGGTGATTCCAATTTAAATTAATAGTTGTTATGGCTACCATGACTTTATTGTTGCTATGTGGTACTCATCTAATTATTACTATAAATTAGATATCCGATGTATTTTCATAAATAGATGTAAGAGCATACAATTGATTGGAATGGAATCATTTTAATAATAAACAATCTTATTTGATGCATCACTCTGGATAGATGGCATATTATCTCACTATTATTGTTATTTTCATTATCATTATTATCGCTATTTTATTCCAATGGGGGGGAGGGGGCACAAAGAACATAAATATAAAACAAGAATAACAAAGAAGAGGGTTGGGGGATTGGGGGTAATGAAAAAGGGGGGGGGTGCGGGAACTAGAAAAGAGAGAGGAAGAGAGAGAGAGAGAGTAAGAAAGAAAGAGAGAAGTAGGAGTGTGAAGGGGGAAACGGGAGAAAGGAAGAGTAGTTTGGCCTCTCGGAGTGAAGCCGACGTGTAATTTAAAGAATAGAAGCATGTTGGTGTAACACGAATCATTTTAATTGGTTATCTTACATTATTGTAATTGAATAGACTTCTTGACGTATAAGAGAACTGTAAATATGACTAATTATAAATCTATTCAAGGGAGAAGTAAGATAGAAACAAGATAGATTGAAATAGACATTATTAATATCTTCCGAGCTGTATACTATTTATCTGATTTTGTGATACTCACCTATTACATATTTATATATGATCATATCATTCTATTATGGGTGGGATGATCCGATTATTTCTTGTGTGGACAGACAATAGGATGTTGGATGAAAGACAATAGACAATAGGGGATATAACATAATATGAAACTCATACCCTTTCCCCCCTTCATCCCCACATATGCGGCATATTAAAAGTGGAAATAGAAACATCTAATTATATAGTTATTTCATAATGATTGGATTCAGAGTAACAAATAGACAGATATGAAAGTAAATAATAACAAATAGAAATAGACTCATCTGACCCTTATGTAATACTCTCTGGTTATATCATCAAATTGGGTATATCCCTTGGTGTTCTGACTTGACTATTGCGGATATCAAATTAAGAGTTGGGAGTGGATCATTTAGTATAGTACTATTGTGACAGGAAGAGTATAAAGAGATTACATGAATGATTGCATGTGATTCATATGGGTATTTGGTCTTTATAGATTGGACTGATCCCTTAAGAAAGTAGGTAGTTTAGTTATTCTGACAATAGGTATATAGTACTACCTTTATGTCTTATAAGAACAAGCCAAGTAATAAACAGGCGGTTCATGGTGAATAATTAACATATCATAAGAATATATATATATATATGCATTTCTACCTATTTTATTGTTGATATATATATATATATAGATCACCATGGTAATGATAATAATATTTTATAACTCAGATTCAGTTACCATAACAGTTCAAAAAGACATATATATATATATATATATATAATCATGCAGTCTTAATTATAAGAAAACTTATATATATATATTAAGGTCAAATGATTATTAATATGATTACCATTTATTGTTATCTTGATTATTTATAGCTGGTAACAATCATAATCAGTTTATATATAAACTGTCTACAAATAGGTTACAATAAAGGAAGTATCGAGTGAAGATCAATTTACTTTTTTAAAATACAATTGATCTGAACTGAAATAGTTCAATATATTGCATATGTACAAAATATATATATATATAATGCTACGATTATGTGCTTCTATCTTATTGTCTGTGCTATAGAGTTTATATCTAATGCATTGAGGGCCAATAAAATAATAGATAATAATAGCACCATTAACTATAAATATAATAAGATAAGTAGGGAGTGTAAGGATGTAAGATCTATATTTGGGCATGGTTACTCATAATATGAAAAGAATAGGCATCTCATACATGATAAGGGTGCATTGGAATCCACAGTTTATTTATCTGAGAAAATAAGGTCGATTCCCACCGATTTATCTAATCTTAGATATTTAAGTTTTTGTGACATAGAGGCTATATTACATAACCCATCATTGTTATACTGTTGACATGTCTACTAAAATGTGTCTCTTTTTCTGCCTCAGAATATACTCCACAACATAGGTTGTGCATAATACATAATACATTAATCAATAAGTATTTGCACCACAGGTCATGACAATCATTCTCAGCTTAATATTAAAATAATAAACGAGATGTAACCACTTCATTTGAACATCTATTCACTGTTAGCATATGTTAGTTATCATGATCACCACATACTCAGAATACAGTTACATAATGACAAGGGTCACTGCTCTCTTTATAGTTGCATAAATTAAGTTTACCTTGATACTCTTACATGGCCTTATTCCTGCAAATTATGATTTAAATCAGGCCATAAATTCAGTCAAGTAGAGTCTCTCAATACAATCTGCATCAATTGTTACATCATCCACAGAATGCTCAAATGTACATGTATTCATAAATATTTATGACCTGAATGAAGTCATCAATGGTATGATACTTCAATAAATAGAGTGCATATGCATATTGAAAATACCTCACCTCAGCTGACTCCACTCTACACAGTAGTCACTTTTAGTTCTGGATGTTCATACGCGGTCTATCGATAGAGAGTAATAAAGAGAGAGAGACACGGTTTGTGATAGACACAGGGGAATACACTCATATTACATCTATTTTGAAGGTCCAGTCAGATTGGAATAAGATAGCTCTATACTAGCTTACTATAGTTGGAGATGAACATAGTAGAGTGATTATAAATGATTGAAAGAGAATAGTAAGAGATCATTCACTTCTTCATGCCCATAATGACCACCCCCCAAAGAAAATAATAATTATTTCGGTCGGACATCTTACTGTCCGGTGACAGTAGGAGTTCCCCTTGCATGTGTGAATATCTTTCTTCTTCCTCCAATTATATCATCACAGCCATGACCGGGAAACGCGTTTATATATTCAAAGAAATGAAGTCTCCTGGAGTAGATGAATACGATAAGATATTCAGATCACATGCCTATCAACCACTGTTCATACCCGTACTTGATCATACAACTACCCATATTGACCAATTAAAGGATATCTTATCCAATGGACCCACCAGAGAAAGAATCAGAGGGCTCATTCTGACCTCACAGCGGTCAGTAGAGGCCATAAACAAGGCCTATTGTTTACTCGGTCAGTTGGATAATACTGTACTTGAACAGTGGTCGACATTACCTGTCTACATTGTCGGGCAACAAACAGCCAACGCACTGTCGCAATTACCACTCTTCAGCAGTACTCATCACAAGTGGCTAGTTGCCCCAAGAGCAGCTGAACTGATACCACCCATGATAGAAAAGATGAAGGTGATGGGCAAGGAGGATAGAATGCTGTTCTTGGCAGGAGACAAAAGGCGGGATCTGATACCACAAGCCCTGAGTAAGGCAGATATCCCCTTTCTGGAGTTACAAACATATGCTACCTGCTGTCATCCAAACTTACAGGACTCATTAAGTAAGATACGATTCAATCCATCAGACTGGTGCCTGTATTTCAGTCCTTCGGGTGTTAAATTCATATTGTCTGTTAATCCATGGTTGCAGGAGTATTTGTTTACATCTGATCATGCACCCAAAATAGCGGCAATTGGGCCTACTACAGCTGATTATATTCATGAAATAGGTGGAGATGTACACGTGATAGCTGATGAGCCAGATGCATATCATATCATGGGAGGAATAGTTCACTATGACAATAAAGACATTTAGAATAGAAAATATTTTTTTCCCAATTGGCTAGTGATAAGTAGATTGTGTTACAGTATTACCATGGAAATAATGGACCGAGATCTCTCTCTTGAAAAAAAAGTCTCGAGATATCTCTCCATCCCAATGGAATCCATCGAAGGAGATTGAAATGACTACCTTGGATGTAATGTGGCTTATACATGATCCCTTGTATGAACTGATTTCATACACTCTCAATGTCTAAACAAATGAGTCTTTGGCTGTCAAATCATAGCCAATTCATCAACCATGTATCATTCCAGTGATTTATTCATTCCCTCTGATATTCTATTCAATAGGAAGATAAATGACGTCATTCTAATGGTCCTCTTACTCTTCACAATTTTTTTTTCTTCCGTTCAATTTGTTAATTTACCTTTCGGTGCACTTTTTTTTTTCCTTATTCCTCTTCTTTTTGAACTTTGCAAACCTCTTTTTTTTCATTTGTTTTAGCAATAAGTAAGCCTATGCCTTCTCTGTTTTTGAACTGGTTACTAAACTCTCTTCACTAGTATTTGCTAGGTTATGCAACTTTGAAGAAAAAACAATAATTATTTAAATATTTATATCCAGTATAAAATAGCTAATGAATAATACTTTAAATACATCCGACAAATCAAACGCCAAGTCGACTACACAACCAGTATTCAACTACGCACAGGCTGCAAAAAGAAGTTCACAAAACTTAGATACAACAAAGACTAAACCAACTGCGGCTACCACTAATTATGAATCCAAGACTACTGAAATGAATGGATCTTCTGAACATACTTCAAAATCAAAGAGCTCGACGTAAATATGAAATACCATGTCTCTTACCTGTTTCTTTCCTAACTGATATTCTCAATAGAAAACATACAAATGCTACAAAAACCGATAGACCTGCATTCGTACCAATGCCTAGAGAACCCTCCAAAGATGCTGGTAAGAAAATGAAAGGATGTTAGTAAGTGGAACTAAATTATTTCCGTAGTATCCATTCAATTCGGTACAATAACACATACTGCTGACTCCAATAAAGCTGAATCAAGCGAGACTGATCCTTCTGTTGTGGATAACACGAATGCTGTAAGTGGTGATAATCCGGTGGTATTTTGAATAAGAGGGATGTGTTAAAGTTAATTATTTATTTTGTCAATAGCGTTGGGATGCATCACATTATAGTAATACAGAACCCCATTACCAGACTAACTATAACAACCGTCACTATGGTAATCGTCATAACTACAATCAAAACAAGCATCATTCATACAATATGCAGCAGTCTGGGTATAATGCCCATCACTCTAAAAAGTCTATCCCACCACACACCAGTGCCAATTCCTCGAATAACCAGGCTAATTGGCCAGGAAATCCATACGTAGGTTTAAATTGCGTTCATGTATGTCTTCATGTGTATATTGACTCTTCCTTTTGTTCTTCATAGTATTATAATCCCAATACTTATCCGATATCCATGACTACCTCCAACGGTCAAAACTTCGTCCCACAGCCTAATGTCAATAAAGCTATTCCCATTCTTCACCCCGTTACAAAAGAAGTAGTCAATACTTCCCCACAAGTCATCTCATCCACAGCTACCAAGGATGTCACTGCAGAAGGAGCTTCCAAGGATTCTGAAATCAAGTTCACCATCCCTCCCTCTCGTCCTATTACTATTGTCAACCCCAATGTAAGTAATGACACCTGTGTTATTCGCATCTCTTTTAATTTAAATCATCCTAGGATCCCGCTAGAAAAATCAAAGAGGAAGCAGATAAGAAGGCCAAAGAGGAAGCCGAGAAGAAGGCTAAGGATGAGGCTGATAAGAAGGCCAAGGAGGAAGCTGATCTGAAGGCTAAGATAGAGGCTGAGGCAAAGGCCAAGGAAGAAGCAGAGAAGAAGGCCAAGGAGGAAACCGAAAGAAAGATCAAGGAGGAGGCTGAGAGAAAGATCAAGGAAGAAGCTGAATTGAAGGCCAAGGTAGAGGCTGAAAAGAAGGCCAAGGAGGAGGCTGCAGTGAAGGCCAAGGAGGAGGCTGAGAGAAAGATCAAGGAAGAGGCTGAAAGAAAGGCTAAGGCTGAAGCTGAACAAAAGGCCAAGGAAGCAGCTGAAAAGAAGGTTAAGGAGGAGGCCGAGAAGAAGGCCAAGGAGGAGGCTGACAAGAAAGCCAAGGAGGAGGCTGACAAGAAAGCTAAGGAGGAAGCTGAAGTGAAGGCCAAGGAGGCTGCTGACAAGAAGGCTAAGGAGGAAGCTGAAGTAAAGGCCAAGGAAGCAGCTGATAAGAAAGCAAAAGAAGAAGCTGAGGCAAAGGCCAAGGAAGCAACTGAGAAGAAAGTCAAAGAAGACGCTGAATTACAGGCCAAGGAAGCAGCAGAGAAGAAGGAGAAGGAAGCAGCTGAAATCAAGGCGAAGGAAGAAGGAGACAAGTTGAAGGAAATCGAAAACAAAGAACAAGTTGATGAAGAAAAGCGTATTGCTGCAATTACTATTGGAAAGGCTAGCAGAGCTGCACCTGGTCGTCTTGATATTTCCGCTATTCCTCCTCATGTCTTCCAAGAATCCCCAGTCTCAGCAACTCCCAAAGCAAAGACTCCTACTGCACCTATGCGTATGATCGAAGATCCTAGCACCATCGATTATCCTCCTTCTTGTATTGTTCCCAAGGGCAGAGATCCTACCACTGGCAAGATCCATTACGATCTTGATTTCTTGTTACAATTCCAGTCTCTCAATCTTCAATCCACCGAGGATCTTTCTCAATTCCAGAACACCAATGAAGACCATGGAGATCGTCGTATGCAACGTCGCCAAACATCTGATCGTGGACGTAATTCTCGTTCATCTGGTGATGGTATGTACAGGAACAATTCTCGCGACAACCGTTCTGAAATGGGCAAATTCGCTACTGGTGGTCGTCCTCTTTCTCACCGTCAAGGAAGCAATGGTCCCAATATGCCTAGTAACATGGAACGTCAAGGTTCTAAGAACCGTAGTGGCCGTGGTGGTAAGGGCCGTCATCCTCCTAGAGAACAGGTGGGTGCACCTACGATCCCTCTTGACCAAGTGGTTCCTCTCGAGAAGAGTGAGAACAGATGGATTCCTGCTGTATTGACCGAAGGTGAAGAAAAGAAAGAACCCGAGGGAGATATGATTAGTCAAGAGGTCGTCCAACGTAAGGTGAAATCTCTCTTGAACAAGTTGACTCTTGAGAAGTTCGATAGTATATCCGACCAAATATATCAATTCGTCAAACAGTCTGAACGTGAAGACAACGGTTTAACCTTGAGAAATGTTATCCAGCTTATTTTCACCAAGGCATGTGATGAGAGTCAATTTGCTAGTATGTGGGGTCAACTGTGTAGAAAGATCTATGATTTGATTGTCGAAAGCCCTACTCCCATCAAGGATGTAAATATCGTCGAAAAGGGTGTTGTCGCATCTGGCGGTATCCTCTTCCGTAAATATCTTTTGAATCGCTGTCAACAGGACTTCGAAAAGGGTTGGAAGTCTGATCTCCCTAAATTCGATGAAAACGATCCCAATGTCATGATGACTGACGAATACTATGAAGCTGTCAAGGCTAAGCGTCAAGGTCTTGGTTTGGTTCAATTCATTGGTGAACTCTACAAATACAATATGCTTCACGAACGTATCATGATTGCTTGTTTAATGAGACTTAGTCATGATATCGAGACTCCCGAAGATGAAGAGATTGAAACCATGTGTAAGTTATTAACAACCATTGGTAGAAACTTCGATCACAGCAGTAGAAAGAACAAGGAATGGCTTGATGCCTGTTTCGGCAGAATGAAGGAAATGTTAAAGTCTGATACTTTATCTAGCAGAGTAAAATTCATGGTTCAGGTAAGATGGATTAGACCATATTATGCTTGTTCTATTCACATTTTATTATCATTAGGACTTGTTTGATCTTCGTAGAAGCAAATGGACATTGAAGCGTGGAAACCAACCTGCTCCTTCCACAATTGCACAGATTCGTGAACAGGCCAAGAAGGCCAACGAAGAAAAAGAAACCATGAAGCGCTCTGGTAGTAATCGTGGTGGCAACTCTTCTCGACCTATGTCTCGTCAAAGTTCTCATCGTGGAGGAGCACGTGAGCCACCCCGTCAAAATTCCACACAGAACAACTACAACAGTGGCACCAATGGAAACAATGGTCCTTCTTCAGGTGGTGATGGTTGGAATACAGTTGGTACTAATGTACCTGTACAGGTCCCAAGAAACAGACCCAATGACCTTTCTCAATTCGGTAATACCGAACGTAGCAAATCTTCTCGTGGTGGTGTTCTTGGCCCTGCTAGCAGCCCCTTCTCCAGTCTCGCTCGTTCAAGTGCCAAGAATGATAAAAAGAGTGTTGCTACTGATAACCGTAATAGCATAGCATCTACTTCTATGTCAAATATGTTTAGGTAAGTAAAAAGGAGTGGGAAAAATAATTGATGTTGACATTATGCATTACTTAGTGCTTTGGGTGCAGACGGTCATGAAGATGAAAGCCATGAAGATAAGCAATCACCAATTTCACCTAGCAGTAGTGCAAACTCTGAAGTTGTCAAACCTGAAGGAGCAGCACCTGCTACTCCTGAAGTTACTAAAGTGAAATTGAGCGATGAACTTATAGAAAGAAAATCAAAGAATATCATTGAAGAATACTTCAGTCTTCGTGATAATAAGGTAAGCTAATTGATGCAGGCATATGGATCACTATATTAAACCACTTCTGAATAGGAACTTTGTGAATGTATCAAAGAATTGGATGAACCAGAGTACCGTATTATCTTTGCTCGTAAATTATTAGACGTTGTAGAAAAGAAGTCGGAAGATGTAGAAGTTGTATGCAAGATGATTGCTGAAATTAGAAAAGAGAAATTAATCAGTCAAGAAGAATTCACCTCAGCACTCAAGATTTTCATGGAAGGCTATGAAGACTTAGTCATTGATGTTCCTCAAGCACCCAAACATGTTGATAGAATTTTAGAAGCTGTTGAAATTGAGAAGAGTTCACTTTAAACTAATTATTAATTAACAATCACATCTGTGATTATCCTTTGCTATTTCCTTATACTTTTATATAAAACCACTAAAAATTAAAATATATGGGAAAACACTCTCCATTGTATTTTGTGCAAGAATTATTATATGCTTTTACTGAGCAAGTAGTTTATAAATAAGTAGGTGTTGTGTGATAAATAATGTGTATAATCTATGGTATTTCTAATAAAGGGTATGGTGGATACTGTCTTAATGATGACGAGATCTGAATTTTAGTAAGGGAGCTAGGGATTCTAAAGGTCCAGCCTTTTTGAGAAAGGAGTGCTATGAAGTCATGGTTAATAACAGCAGACAACAGTCAATCGTGTTGCTCACCTTCAATAACTCCTCGGATGTGGCACGAGAAGGAACATCGACACAAAGACAAACAGCCAAGAACGACTTTAATTCACTCGACAATACCTCAGGGTGCTTCAAGGTGGGTGTTCCATTGGTAGCTATCAAATAGAGAGCTTTCAAAGGTTCTTCATCCAAATAAGGGGGTTCGTTCTCAATCATTTCTATGGCCATAATGCCCAGTGACCATATATCTACTTTGGCTCCATATTCCTTTTGTTTCACAACTTCGGGAGCCATCTTAACAATGAAGAAACGGTTAAGATTATATAAATCATCACAGTTAACCTATATTTACCCAATAAGGTGTTCCCACCATAGTTGCACGCTTTCTCTTCTGGTCAGTGAGTTTAGCGCAGAATCCGAAATCACTTATTTTGACATGTCCTTGAGAGTTCAATAAAATGTTATCGGATTTTATATCTCGGTGGATAATATTTTGAGAATGCAGATGATGAAGACCCTCGGTTGTCTATTAGGATATCATATAAGCTTATTTAGACAGCTTAATATATAGTCATTCTTACCTCTAGACTTATAGTAGCTATCTGTAATTCACTCATGCCATTGTTATTATCAATAACATCTGTCAGTGCACCACCTTCCATATATTCCATTACCACCCATAGGTCATTATTTCCTATAAGGAAGGAGTCCAGGAAATTCACGATATTAGGGTGCTGTGATTCTTTCATTACCAATATCTCATTCACTATCAATTCTTTTCTCGGTTGATGAGCCAAGTCCATTTGTTTAACTGCTACTTTTGTATTGGTTGCTAATGAATTGGCTACATAAACTGAACCAGAAGCACTATTGATGAAGAGTTATGTTAAATAAGCAGTCTATATGCATTTGAGTAGAAAGTTTACCCTTGTCCAATCTTCTTGATCTTTCTGTATGATAAGAGGGGATCAACCTTGGAAACAACAGACCCTATATTGCTATATTATGTGTCTGTTCTTATTCTATTGATCTAAATACTTACGCAGCTTCTCCATAATCTGGGCTTCTGACATGGTGCTTATTCTTTGCTCTACCTTCTTCTTTGCCTGTTGAGCAGCCATCAACTCTCTTTCTCTCTCCTTCTGCAATCGCTCTCTTTCCTTCTCCCTTTCTCTTGATCTTTCCCTTTCCATCTCTTTCTCCCTTTCTCTTTCTTTCTCCTGCTCATAATGGTCTTTCATATGATCATGGTGGTAATAGAATGGTTTCTCATTCTCTTTGGAAGATTCTTTTTCTAACGATAAACTGTTCTCCATACTCCATGACAAGTGTTCTACACTACTAACACGTACTGGTAACTGCTTAGGATGAAGTTTGTTCTCTTGAAGACGACGACTGTTGCCCTTCTCATTTGTAGTTTGTGGTATCTTTATTTCTGGTTTATTCTGTATACAAGTATTTTAGGTGGGTAATCCCAAAATAGATGTTAATATTCAACTATATCTATTGCAATATGTATATAGATATGTATATAGATTACTTACATTGGCCTTATTGGCTGCTTTGGGAATGTTTATATGAGGCACTATTTGATTCTGTTTATATAGTTTATAAATTAATGTTAGCTCACCTTGTGATATATAATAAGACAGACAGAAACCTTTGAATGCTTAGAAGCCAAGATATCATCTATATCATCAATGTATGTACTGGGTGTGTAATGAGTAGGAGGTGAAGGAGGGGGTCTGGTCGAGATGGTCTTCTTCATAGATGATTCTATCTTCTGCTGTAATTCTTCTAATGATTCCTTGGTGAATCTGGATTCTCTCAATCCACTCATTCTCTCTACTGCCCCTTCCAATTCAGAAGAGCCATACTCCTCGTTTTCTCTTTTTGTCTGTTCTGCATAGAATTCCAACACATCCAATACAGCCTGAGGGTTCTTAGCTGCATCCTCTGCTGTGATAGCAGATCCTTTTAATAGTCTAGTCCATTGATCAGGCAGTCCCTGAAATAACATAAATACGGATAAGAAGCCGTCTCTATTTACATGTATACACCAGATACTTACTGTGAATGCACCTGTAATGGGGTCGTATCCAACATGCACCTTATGAATGAAGTTGGTTGGACCAGAAGTACCCACTGATGATCTCTAGTTTGAATGAGTATACTTTGAGCATAAATATAAGAGTAATGTGAAATATGTATGTACATTGTAGATCTCATCCATCCAACTGTAGAGTTCCTCATCTGATTTGCAGGCAATATAGTAACTCTTGTCTTTCACAACTACAATAAAACAATAAGGTTTCAAATCGACCCTCGCAACCGAAGCTATTTCTTTCAGGAACATCAGGCCAATACATTGACCAGCCTATAATATTATGTAAGCATATTGTAAGAGGCTAATGAATTCCTTGTTACCTCACTTCTATGGATAGTCAATGATTGATCCCTCAGTACACAGTATCTCTTAGACCAGATCCATGATCGCAGTCCGTCTTCCTTCAGCTGTAAATAACCCTCTTTAATTATCTCAGGCATATTTGTAATAAAGTAATAGGGAAGAGAAAGAAGAGATAGGGAAGATGGAGACTGTACCTGTATTTACGCTCTTTCAAATTGACACCAGCATATATATATATATTTTTGCGTGGACATTCTATTCCTGATTTGCCGAGTTTAATAAAATATGAATGAGAAGCACATCAGACATACATTGGATAACATACTGTTATAGCACATAAAAGTAATATCACCAGTTAACTTACCTGCATTGAATAAGGACCGTCTGTTCAAATTAAAACTTATGACAAATCATAAAGATTCTAGCGATTACTTATTGCTTGTCATTTGCTGTAACCAAGACAGAACAAATGTCGATAGAGGCCATGTGGGTCGCAGTTGCATTAGGTGTTACAGGGAGTACAGTGTATTTCTTATACTATTTTCAAACAGACATTGGGAAAGGTGTATGGGATAGGAGGTATGTCGATTCATCTACCGGGTGCTTCTGTCTCTCAGAAATATATATATACCAGCTTATGCCCTTCCGACTGCTGCATAATGGAAATGAGCTTTAACCAGCTTATTCTCTATTATCATTGGAAATGTTTCGAGTATTCTTATCAGAGTTTTAAGGTGCGATTCCATTCGTTGTTGTGAGGTTCTTGCTTATTTTTGAGAGGAAGAGGGAGTAGTTGTGAAAGTAAATGAGTTGACTACATACTAATATAAGTGTGTTTGTGCATTTTAATGTGTGATACAATGTAAGTGAACTTCAACAGGAACACAGTATTCTGTGCTTCGTTTATTTTCACTCAGAGTAAAAATCAAAAGTCTGACCGCCGACCTATCATTTGACAGAAGGTGGAAGAACTTGGTGTTGTCTTATCATAAATACATAATAAATTACGGCATATATATCCCCATTGTCGCTTTTATTATTTATTATAAGTATTAAAGACAATTAAGATAACTTCAGGGATGGAACACAACTAGCAGTTGTAAGAAAAGTGGATGAATGTACAGATGAGGCAGTCATTTTTATTGCCATTCCCTGTGGCTTATTCTGGAAGTGGTGTTACATGAAGAGTAAATAAGTCAAATGTCAAGGAACAATAAGAAGCCTGTAATATCAATAGACACAATGATACCCTGCTATAACACACTGTTTATTACAGTGATTACTTCCACACAATCATCACATCAAAAGGCAGAGACCGCACATGTCATGGCTAATGTCTTTACAAGAACGGAATCAAATGATATAATATGATAGACATTGAAACAGATAGACTGTATTGTATTTACCTGTGGTTGAATACAGTGATACACTCACTATTCCCTGGGATTCAATGGAGTAGGACTGTGTTAATACTTGAAAATTGTCTATCCAGCACTATCTGCCCTTACTTCTATAACCCATGTGTCTTACAATCTCAAAATACGACAGCAGTCTTATTCTTGTATTCTACTCAAACAAGTATAAGTGGTACTTCTGATCACAGCAAGTAGCAAAGAGTGTTTATTAGGTTCAACCATCCACCAACAGATAGCGTGAATTCCTGGCAGAGACCACGACACAGGCTAAAACGATGGAACAGAAAACACATGAACACGACAATAAATAACTAGTTTTATTCTTCAAATAATTAGACATATAAGTGATCAAGGTCTTTTTTCCCTTGGTAAACATAGATAAATGATTGACATTCTGGGAGTTGACACCGAGAGAAAGAGATGAGTATCGTTATATTATCGTTGGTGAGAACTTTGATCTTGGCTATAAGAACAACAGAGCCGAAGTGAGACCCAGTAATGATGATAGCCTCGATTAAGTTGGGAAGTAAAGATTTTACAATCAATCTTGTTTCATAAGATAATCCTTGTTGAGGGCTTATATTCCGTAGTAACATTATTGGAACTTCAATCTTCGACTGTAGAGAATGCGGAGGTATGTTTCCAGATTCAATTGTGTTTAAAATTTGGCAGGAATCGAAAGTTCTTGATTATCGTCCGTGACTCTATCCGCACTAAGATAAACGATGACATCTCCTGGGAACCGGTTTAAAGAAATAGTGTTTACTGTTGACACATCTTTGTTCTTGGTGGTCAAAATAGCGGAATTGACAAAATTTGTATCGTTAATGGATGGAAGAGAGGTATACAGCTCGGGATAGATTTGCTGAAGAAGATTTTCTAGGTTATTTCCAGGTATAACCATGCTATCATCAATTTTAATCAGATCAGTGGTCACTGTAACATTTCTTCTATGATCGAAAATTGACTTGTACGGAACATTGCCATCACCAATGTCTAAAAATTTGTTGGAGAAAGCTTCTAATACTTCAGCCAGGCTATTGTTGTTCGTGTTTACAGCCTGAAATACCCGCATATTCATTTTGAGTACCATTATATTAACAGAGTTCCATAGAAATGATCTGTTAATACACAGTGGCACCACATCATTTCTGTTACCATGAAAGATAACCAGAAGATTTTGTCGAAAATCTCCACCAAAGACCATCAACTTCCCTCCAAAAGGAAATTCACCTGAATATTGTTCGGAATTCCTCATTATATCCCTAAAATTTCTGTCTACAGTCTCCAGTATATCTCTACTTGTCATAGATGCTTCGTCCCATACTATCAGTTTTTCCATCTTGACATGTTGTCCTTCAGCAGATCTCGGAGAAATGTGGCACATGCTGTAGGTAGTTACATTAATAGGCATTTTGAACAAAGAATGAGAGGTTCTTCCCCCATCAAGTAATAGTGTGGCTGTTCCACTGGATGCAACTGCGATAGATATATAACCCTCTCTTCTTGCTTGAAATAATAGAGAGTTGAAAAGGAACAATTTGTACGTCCAGGGCCGTCAACGAAATACATTCTTCCTCGAGATGGACAAATGTCTTGAGGATGTCTACATGCACTAAGAATGGTTTGAAAACTCTGCTTCTGATCAGTGTTTAGGCATGAAGTATCTAAATCATTTTTTTTCGGCCTGAGCTGATCGGATCAATTCTTGTTGTTGCCTTACAACGATTGGTGAAGTAGAATGAGCAGTGTGATCTCTGGTATCTATTACGGGCAGAAGAAAACCAGGAATTTCACATAGATTCAAACTATATTGACCAGAAAGAATATCATTCAGTTCGAGTAGTGGTCAGAGGCTATCTGTTGAAGGTCTTTTTCAGGCGAATGTATATGATGGCTTTCCCTAAAACGGTGTAGAATACCTTTAGAAAGCTCTAGTTGAACTGTTTTGTATAAGTCGAAGGGATTTCGAGGTTCACAAAATGCAAGAAGAACACAACAGATGCCTCAGAGAAATTGGACTACGGTACACAATTGCATCTTGAAGGCAACAAATCCATTGATAATTTGACTCCAAAAGACCAAGGGCTTCTGCGGCTTGTTGATAGGAGTCAAAAGTAATACCATTTATGGTTCAAAGGTCAGAAAAACTTTGTGCTCCCGGTACATGCTATAAAACCATTCGAAGATAATACTGTTCAGTTTGTCTAGGAGATACAGCATATATTCAACCGATAGTTCCTCCTTGTCTTGTAACGCGTGCAGTCTATTTTCGTGGTCTGGTATCAGCATGCCACACATAGTTCTCGGGAAAATTAGGATATAGAATGGTTCTTGTTTCAGGAAACTCTCTATTAATTTTCATCCAAGCGGTAAGTGTTGTTTCCTGAAGCTCTGCTCTTTCCAAAAAAATTCAATATATTATCCTGGGCATCGAAATAAACGGTTTGTTCGTTTTCAAGATGTACTTGTAGATGTTGATGCGCAGGATGTTCTTGATGTATTTTGAAAGAGAATATTCCCCAAAGGGCTTCAGGAGCACTGACATATCTAGCATCCAGAAATTTCTTCACCTCTTTAGATTCTTCAATGGACACTGAAGCACGATCATGGCCTTTGTAAACATATTTAAAATATATTTTATAGCATTGATGGAAGCACAGCCTTCCACGTTAATGTGAGGATCATATTTGGAGCAGAGATAAAGATTGTGAGGCATAACCCATCGATTATCAACACTAACGGGATGACTATTAATCGTACGGAGTATGGAATTGCCATCATTTCTTCTTCGATATTGCGGGTAACCATCTTCAGGGTTAGCGGAAGTTACTTCACTATAGGAGCGAGGATACCCTTTTGTACAACGATCATTTTCCATACATGGTGAGCTTAAGTTTAACAGACCACAGGGGCCATGAACCATGTGCTTAATGACAGTCTCATATGCCAAAGGAAATAGAGCTTGGTTAGGCAACTCGGCAGACATGCAATTATCATAATCGGCTATATTTCTGAATTTGTCTTCAAAATGAAGAATAAAAAGCATATGTGCGTGAGGTAAACCTCTTTTCAGGTATTCCACAGTGTAAACATAGCCTATGACACGTCCAAAGATATTCTTCTTAGTGATGTCAAGTATCATTTCCTTCAGCTTTAAATTGGAAATTCGAGCACAAAGGTCTGGTCTGTCCGAGGCAGTTTGGGCATAAGCCAGTTCATTTTGGATTTCAGGCCACGAAGGATTATGGGTAATGTTACAAACAAATCAGGCTTTCCAAATCTACGAACAATGCTCATTGCATCATGATAGTTCTGTGTCATATGTCTAGGACCACCGATAAAAGTTGAAGGGAGAATAACCCTGATACCGACATCAAGAAGCGAAACATTTGCATTACCGTCATTATCACGGGGTTCATTTATAAGAGAAGCATCATTGTCGTTAATAACATCTTGAAGGCTCTGGTATAATTCAGATCGAAAGGCTTGCTGGTATCTACTGACATAGAGTAACCTAGATTGTTCAATCTTGGTGTACATATCAACAACATACTGATGGAATCATTTTCCACAGGAATGAATTAAGAATGCGGTATATGGCTTGACCATCAAGTGAAAGCTATAAAAATCCATGGCCTAACACGATGGACATTACTGGAAACATCGAAAGATATATTTTCCGTATTGATCGTCCAGCTGGTAGTAACTTCAGGGAAGAGAAGAACATACGACAGGGGATTGTAGAACTGATTTACTTCTTTAATCTTTGTAAGCACTCCACTGTTCTAAGTATTGAACCATCATTCCCATTATGGATAAATAAATAATTTCACTGGTTCCTATGGAAACGTCACTCCTATCATGTGGCATAAACAATAAATAACCAGATTCCCCCTTTTCTTCTTCTTCTTTTTCTTTATGATGAAGCCATAGTATCAATGCATGTGGGTTGATATGAACGCGTAGTTATGATGATGATTTCGTATGATTGTATTATAGTAATTCCCCTCTGAGACCATTCGGACGGTAGGCTTAAAAGTAGCCATCCCTTCAAGAGTGTGTAAAAACTCACCGGTGGTAGAGAATGTGGTTACTATGATACTTGAAATATTGAATTGTTGTTATGGTTATGTTGGGTGGAGTCATCTGTGGGTGTAAACCTGCTTCATTTTTTTGGGATCAGATGGCTTCTCACCTTCTCGTTGGTTGATCCTGCTAATCAGGTACTTGATGTACTTGAGAACTAAGAAGAAGCCCCTCTTTAATAATAAAGCAATTTAATACGTGTTCTTTATGTCTTCCTTCGTATATACACTCACTAAGTATGCTGAACACGTGTTAGAGTCTTTACTACAATTATTTAAGTATGCCAATTGTGCAATATCTCATTATAGATGTAGAAGATATCCTAATCACCTGATAGAGTTCAGTCAAGTAGAAGTTCTCGTAGATAGATAGACGATAAAACAGATAGCCTGTATTGGATTACTTGCAAAAAATGGCGGTTTTGATATTCATGAAAAAGGTGTATTTGACCCTTATTTCACTGTAAAATGCTCATTTATAAAATACATTAGGAATGAAGATAACACTGCAAATTATTGTAACTACTATTGATATACAGTGTATATGTACGGGATAATAATCATACTTATAGCTACCTTTATTCTTCCGATTAACAGCTCAACATACACCAGTTACTGTAATAGATAACATAATAATCTAGTATCTAATGCATTCTTATTATTGCGATATACCACCTTATATACACAAGCAGGAGTAAACGGGCTTGTCTTTTCTAACATAAGCTTAAGTAGAATACAGATACCTACAGTCTATTGATCTAGATTGGTAAATGTGGGATACTTTGATGGATCCAATTTAAAGGTAGTATATTGGCCCTACAGTGATAGAAATCAGTGTGGCTGGCCTATTTATGATTATTTCACCCTTACTTTGCTACTCTGCCTCAATACCAATTTACTATGGACAAGTGCATTAACACATTCAGTCACTTTATATCGGGGCATCTTAGTTTCTGCCACAATTGATTTGAGAAACAGGCCTTCGGGATGTTGTTTCAATACTTTCAATATTGACTTTATAGATGCCATATATTGCTATTCCAAAAAAGCATAAGTGATCAAAGGATGGCTTGACTCTAGTTTACTTACTGTTTGTTCTCTGTATTTGCGTGGTAAATCATCAATTACTTTGAGTATATTGATCTATTTTCATCAATAAGTAGTTTATAACACCTCGCATTGAGAATGCTTACTTGAGCTGTTTGCTTGACGGCGGGTGAAGTCCGTTTGCGTTTCTTAGTGAGGAGTACTTTATCTGGTACTTGTGGAGATACTTTCTCATATTGTTCGATATGCTCATGCGAGAATGTCTATTATTAGAGTGAGTATATTGTTGGAAGTACACCATTGTTATTTATTACTTCTTTCCATTCCTGTATGCCATTAACGGCTGCCATTCCAAATAGGAAAGCACTGAATGACTGGTTGAAAGAAGTAAGTGCGTCATGTACTTGTCTCAGTCTAGTGAATTGGGTATGCAGAGCAGTGATTTTTTTGTTCATGTCTATTATGGGTAAAGCCAGCCCTTCAACGCTTCGATTCATCTTCTTTGTAGAGTATTGTATATCACAGAGAGAATAATAATTTGATGTTGTATTTGAATCCTAATAGGTGTGTATTTAGGGTCTAGTGGATAAGCGGCATATTTCATACCCCCCCGCCCATTCATCCACAGACATACCTATCCATGCCTAGATCTCTTTGAGTTTTATAAGTCATCTCTCTCTTTTTCTGTGTCTTATTTGAGGGAGGATAATCAAATATCATCATTCTAGAAGGAGAGCATGCCTTTTTTCATCTTGTTATAAGTACCACTCTATCTACCTTTAACAATCCTTTGTATCAATCAATCAAGTAATCATCAACATATCCCACTTTATGACACACAAGACAAAGCCATGAACCCAACAGTGACCTGTTATCATATACACCCAAGTTGAAGTAGGTGATTGGTCTTATGTAAAACCAGTTGTTGGTTCGTACACCCCAACATTTTGACAATCATGGAATAAGCCTTCTACCACATTAAGTACAATATTAATACCATTTTATTGTATGAGATACATATTTGCCACTTTTAACTAAGATTACTAATGGGCATTACCATTTATATGATTGGTAGTCCTGAATGGGGTCAATGGTAACACTTATAATAGTGATACACGCCATGGAGACATATCGACACAACAATCATCTGAGAGGGATTCAGTGTTGTCTGTTATTGACACATAACAGAACTACCCTTTATTCAAGGCCATATGCACAACCTACCTATTCACTGTCTTCTTCATTTTACTGTAACACCCAACACCCTAAGGCCTCTTTATATCTCAGCTATTAAGAGTCTCGAAGTAATTGACTCACCTTGACTTGTAACACTCTAGTAAAGAGTATCTCTGAATGTTTGTTTGAATGCACTTGGGATTGGGATGGATGGATGGTTGAGACCATTGATTCAGCATGAAGTGATGCATGGAAATAATACTCCATCAATAAGCGGGTCTTCAGGTGAGAATGCCCTGTCACTGTTCTCCATTCTTGTGGGGTAAATTCTTATGAAATAAGTCAACACCACGTTATTTCCGGAATAGGCACAACATCCAATTTCAGAATTGTCCCTTTACTCGGGTAAAGTAACAAGAAACAACTTTATGATTACCCTTGTTTGTGTTTTATGACAGTAATATATTTAACTAGGTGCACATTCACATGAATTATTGAAGTTAACCCTATTTCTCATGTGATTCATATTCCGTACTTCCCCTTTAATTCTTTTTATTTTTTTCTCACTCATTTCCCCCGCTTCTCTTTTCTTTAACCCAATATTCATATCTGCCACTATTTTGAACAATAGTTACACCTCTATATATATTTATATACTCACTGACCCAATTAGTAGGATTACTAATAGAGTATAATCTATACCAAAGCAATAACCTGTCCTCTTTCCTCTCTTATACAACAACATGGATCACTTTAACGGGGCAAACATAGAAGATTATCTCTCTTCACCATCACACAATGACCCTAATTTAGCCCCATGGTCACCGTCTGACTTCACCAGCTTCTTCCAACAACAACATCAATCTCAGTATTCAGCTGAACACAGTCCCTTCACTGCGAATTCAATGGGGGCCATCTATGTAAGTAATATCCCATTGATACACCAGTCTCAACAATCACATCAACCATCCTTTGATGAGAATGGTCAGCCTATTAAGATGAGAAAGAAGCCTGGCAGGAAACCCAATCCTGCATCTCCTGCACTGCGTAAGGCACAGAATAGAGCTGCACAGAGAGCATTCCGAGAACGGAAGGAACGTCACCTTCGAGACCTGGAGGGCACTATCCGGCAGTTAAGGGAACAGAGAAATGGTGCGATAAAAGAGTTGAATCAGACAAAGAGTAAGATGGATGCATTTAGAGCAGAAAACTGGTACTTGAAGGGTGTGGTTCTCACTCTCCAATTTGTCTGTCTACACCATAATATCCAAATCCCCACTCATACACCATACTTGACAGAAGAAGCATTGAGTGATATGGCCAAGACAACTCCTCATGCTATTGAAGCCTATGTTAATGCTTATACACGCAACAACATCAATCTCAAACCAACCATGGCGGCCCATTTCTCCAACACACCTACTAGTGAGAAGCACTTCTCTGAAAGACCCAAGAAGCAACATGAACATACTAATTATAATAAGGAAAATAGCAGTGTAGACATGGATAAGACTGATGTTAATATGGATGAAGAGGATGAAGAGTATGACTATGATGATAGCAGTGTGAGAGACAGTGATGCTGACAGTCAGAATGAAGGGTCAATCGATAATGCTTATATCAAAACAGAGATGAAGGAGGACAATAGACCCACACCAAGACCATCCAATAAAAGAACAAGCGAGACTGTAGAAGATAGCATGAAGAAGAGAAAGGTAGAAGACAAGAAAGAGGAGAAGAAGGGTGAGAATCAATCGAACAGTCTGAGTGCTATTCAAAGTATTGGACTTCAGCTTAGACTCCAGTCTACGATTACTACAGTGGGAAAATCAGATATCAGACTTCAGCCTACTATCTTACAACTGGCCATTCCTCATGATCCACGCATTGATCTGATTCCCACACCCCATATGAGAGATAGAATGATTATTTTCCGAGATATCATGGATTATGACAGGTGTTTTGCCATGTTGTTGGGTGGGGCAATGTATCATGGAGGAGATCCCACTATGAGTGATAGCTGGGAATTACCAGGTGAATTCTTTAGTGAATTCTGGTACTTGGCAACCAACTATGATGTGACAAGCACTAATTCATGGAGAAAGATAAAAGGATTACCCGAGATCTCGGTTGCACCTAAGCAACAAGTCAGTGGGAACACTGAAGATAGCCATGGTGGTATCCATGATAACCATAGTAACACTGATCATTCAACCATGTCAAATCAGAGTGACACTAGTAAAGATGGTAACAACTCACTATGGACAGACGATGTATTTGCAGAAATGACAGCAGGAATGCCTACTCTACAACCATTGGATTCACAGCACTTGGCAAGTGGATTTGATTTTGGATCACCTGCCAATATATTACTAGATGATCCTGTGCGGTCTGAAATAGCATACCCTTTGTTTGAAGAAATGATGGGATCCATACCACCAAGTCGTCATGACCGATCATCAAGTACTGGTAAGAACTCAGTATAGGATGAAAGGCCTAGAAACCAAGTTTATAATTGTTATATATGTGTGTATATATGTGTAGATGTGTATATATATCTCTATCTATCTATATTCTCACATAGAATACAGACACATTATTCCCATCTACGCACCCACCCTTACCTGATTCCGGATTCCCCCCACCACTCTTTTGTTGTATATATCGAAAATATATGTTATATTTATTATCCCTCCACCCTCTTCTCTTTTACATATATTCTTTATTTATTTACTGTATCCATATATCAAGCATGAGAATAAAATAATATAGGATAGTCATATATTACTGTCAGTTTCTACTTCGATAACCTTATGTAAGTGGATGTAAAGGGGGGTGCATCACTCCTCTAGTACAGCAGTGATTGCCACTTGAAAGGGGGGTTACTTTTGTTCCTTAACAAGATATTCAAAATCTTCATCAGATTGTCATTTCCACTGTTGGCTGTTTCCCATACCCTTTGTCCTTTGTCGATTATTTTTATACAGATGTTTGAAAATAAGGCTCCTTAGTTAAGCTGGATTTTGAATAGTTCATCGACAGTGCACAATATAAAAACAGACATCAACGACAGGATAAGAGCAGGTTAAGGATATTAAAGGTGATATCGTCACATGATCAATAGATCAAAGGCGGATAGAGAAGAGGAAGCACCCTTTAGTCATAGAAATGCAATGCTTGCAGGTACAGATCACTGGTTTAACACGCCAAACAGACCCTTTTCATGTTAGATGCATCCAGCTGTAACTGATAAAGACAGTTCACCTGTCACTTTGCATATCCTACAGATCTACTTTCAAACAGATATTTTACACTACTGGCGCTGTTTAACTGCCTTATTCACTGACTCCAATATTTACCCATACTTGAATATATATTTTATCCATAGACAGAATCTACAAAAGGGGCAACCCTCTGTCCGGTTACAGATTATTGCCGGGCGTATTTTAATACCCGATGCCCGGTAGTGGGTTGCCCCGTATGCAACCTTCTCCCCTTTCATGATTATATAACCAATCATCTTTCAAGTTAATGCCCATAAGCTCTTTTTTTGGAAACTGACATTTTATTATATATTTTTCAGCACGGACAATAATGCACCAACCGTGTAAAGGAATCAAATAAATGCTCTTATTATACAAATGGATACATATGTAACTAACCACTATTCATAACTAAACATATGACTATAGTCACACATTAAAGTATTTAAGTGTGTTTAAAGGGAAAGTATGCATAGTTGTCACCATAATTCCCCATATTCCCCTTCATGATCAGACAGGGTATAGACATTCTAATAGAGTAATGAATTGCATGTATATATTAGAGTGAGCATTCATTCTTACCTGGTGTATATCCCACTCTACTAATTCACTGTAGTCCTTTATTGAACCAGTTTTGAATAGGTCAACCAGTTCTTCTACTGAATCCTCACTGCCCGTACTACATAGGGACTCCATAGAGGGAACTGTATTTAATTTCCCTTCTTCCATACTCTTCATATGAGCAATAAACTCCTCATTATAGCACTTTATCTGTTCATGCAATTCGGTATATGCTTCTTGGCGTAATCCATCAAGGTATGGGTTCTGGTTATCTTCTTTCAGGCCTATCTTCTTGTATTTATCTTGTGTGTGATGGTATGCATTGACAGGTAACTTATTGGATTGGTATCGAGACTAAAACAAATTTATTAATGACGCTTTTTAGTGTGTGAATATCAAGTACATATATAATATCCCCTTACCTTGTGGGGTATATAACGATGGTTATTCATTTTACTGCTTAGCTTTCTCTTTTGACGTTGCTTGGAAGTGTGTGCTACAGTGGATAATGATGACAGTCGATGATGATATGGCTTCTGGTGTAGCTTCATAGTGTAGTAAGGTATGTAGAGGATGAATGTGTATGGGGAAAATAAAGTAAGAAAGAGAAAGAGAGGAAGAGAGAAATAGAATATGAAGCAACTAAATGCATCGAAAGAGATGGAAAGGATCATATATCACGTGACCATAAATCAAGCTATAATCTCCTCCTGTTGTCCCACTATTCCACTCTCTTATTTTATGACTGAATTATATAACCGTTCTATCATCAGGAAACGTATTGAGAAGAGACTGAATGGCAAGAAGTTATCTCCTAATGCTGATTTATTAGTAAACATATCTATCTAGACTACTCTTAATAGACAAAATAACTGATTCGGAAAGTTTTTATTTATTTATGTCAGATCTACCTGGACTTCATGGTTTTCATTGAAAGATTAGCTAAGGAATCTGAGAAGAGGGCAGATTTCTTGAAGGCAAATACAGTCAATAAGAAGACAATTAGCTATGTATTGGAGGTAAATATGAACAGGGGGATGCATTTTATTGAGGATATGCATGTGATATCTATATATAATATACTAAACTGTATTATTATTGACTAGGATGTACTGAGGCAATTCCGTGGATAACCAGCCATATCTAATCCATCTTCCCTATATCCCATGCTCTAATAAATGAAGCTTCATTACTGGAATCACTGCTTGATTCACTGCTTGATTCACTCTCCTTAGTCTTCTTGGCCTTCTTACTCTTCTTGCTCTTCTTCTTCTTCTTCTTCTTTGGCTTATCCTCTTCTTTACCAAATACATACATATCATCATCACTTTCAATATCTAATGTTGGATCATAATCCTTCTTAAAGTATTTGTCCATCGATACATTGATCTTCACTCTGCCACGACCCTTGTACTGGATCTTCTTCTTCTCCTTCAGTGGTGAACTACTTCTTGACCTGTCACCTCTCTTGACCTCACATGCATGTTTATGACTGGAGTGTTTATGACTGGAGTGTTTATGGTCACTTTTATGCCTTGTCTTTCTATCACTCTCATACTCCTCATCGTTCTTTCTTTTACGGTCATTCTCTCTTCTCTCATCTTTTTCATAGTCTCTTCTTTCACTCTTATGTGGTCTCTCGCTTCTTTCATAGTCTGATCCTCTTCTTTCTCTTCTATAGTCGTCTCTTCTATCAGTACCCCTTCTTTCTCTCCTTTCGCTGTCTATCCTTTCTCTTCTTAATTTAGCTACGTTTGCTTCATTAGCTTTAATAACTGCTTGATTATGATTATCTGTTGCTTTTACCATATTTAATAAAAACCTGGTATTGGGTTTGGGTTTGGGTTTACTACAAAAGACAGATTAGAGAGTATACTCAAATAGAGAGTGTCACCTTACTCGTTATACGCTTGATATGCAGACACACCAATATCATTAAACTTCTTTCTTTTCTCTTCCGCTTCTTTCAAGATAATATCTGCTACATATTTATCCACATCTTCATCAGCTATATTCTTAGCACTGGCACCTGCTGCAGCCCTTATTAGGTCACTCACGACTGTATTCACCGCATTGACTCGTTTAGGTGGCATAGTGATTGAAATTACAGCAAATTGAAATAAACAACAAACAAAAATAGGAGAACCCAAAGAGGATTATCCATTTTGGACTTCCCTCTCAACCAATCAGATGGCTTCATTATGAATATCTCTCTATTTTTAGATTATGTTGATTATCCTCAACATGTCAGTAGGACTCAATTGAATGATTGAATGATGGGGGTCTGTTGATTAGAAAGGCCCAATTTCTGATTTCAATCACCCTTCAATCCCTCATTTGAACAACATCACAATTTCCTTATTTAGTAAATATCAATACACCCATAACATACAACACTCATCTCACTATTTTTATTTTCGTTCTTTACTCATCTTCAATCACCTCATGAAGTCAATCAAACTAAAAAGCTACTACTATACAGCCTCACTCTGTTTTCTTCTTCTATTAACCACTGTGTGTATTGGAATTTCAGGTGCTGATGTGATCATACAATCACTGACAGATAGAACTAGTTCGGGCACATTTGACTATCGTGGACTGGTGGTTATTGCTGGAAGTTATCTGTTATTGGTAAACAACCCAAGTAATGTTGTATGAGAATAAATCTAGAATAACATCAAAAGAACAGGCATTTGCTTCTTTCTTGTTTTCTTGTAGTCGAATATTAACAGTGAAAAGTTCTCTTATGGATATTCCCAAATTATATATTCCTATCAAGGCAGAAGATTTACCAAAGGTAAATACAACAGATTGGGGATACAAGTCAGGGAACTCAATCAGGTGTTCGTTTTATTTGTTCTTTAGAAAGCCTATTGGAAGATTAGTGATGAATTGAAAGAGACAAGGCGAATTAGAGATAATGCTAAACCTAGAGCAGAGGATATTCAGGCATTAGGGTGGGCTAAACCTGGTAAGGCATCATTAAGAGGTATTGTTATATGGCGTATTCATACCCTTTATAAGGTCTGCAGGACTTTGAAGGTGTGGATTTCAAGAATGCAGTGGCAAAGACACCAAAAATAGTGGGTAAAGTAAACATTTTGAATGCACTGAGTGATCATGTGCTTACATGTCTTTTTTTTTCTCTTTGGAAAGAGAAATTGGCAAAGGAAGTCAATTCTAGTTATGCCAGACCTTATTATGTACCATTTCCCCAATACGTGGACTATCTGATTCAACAAGGCGTCATCCATCCTCATTATGGATTAATCTATTTGGAAGGATATGAGAAGGCCAGATTCAGTAATAAGCCATTAACACAGGAGGAATACACAGGCATTATGAAGCATTTGGCAGCAATAGTAAGATACATGGGGTTTAGTCTTATGGGTAATGGTGATTTCTTTTATAATACCCATAGTCCTGCTGATGTGAATACCAATACTCCTGGAAACAATCAGAATACATCCAGTAATAGTTCAACCAGTCAAAGACATAATAACATCAGTAATAATAGCTCACCCCGTCCAGAGAATCCTAGAGGGACTTCTGCCCGATCAAGTCAATATTCCGTGAGTAGGTCGAACACAGGCACTTCCCGTTCAATACGCTCACATAGTGCAAGACAATTTGATAATAACAACATGCATTATGAAAGTAATAGTGGCATATTCAATAAAAAAGGATCATATTCCCTTCTAGATGAAGGACCCAACTAGTTGAATCACATTGTATATACAATCTCTCTCTCTCTTTCTCTCTCTATAACCAATTCTATTAAGATAATAACAAGTGTATGTTACAAACTATATGGGGTATTCTTGTTTCTTTTAATCCAAATGATCCTCTAGTTAAATTTTTATAAGGGGGAGGGGGATATTTATGGTGGATTAGGACACTGGAAATAACCAGAGGCGGGTGTGAAGTTGGACACATAAGTCCATGTGAGGCCAGCTATATAGTATACAACCTGAAACCTGATATTAAGTGATTGTTGATTCACTGGTGCCTGAACATCAATTGTATGCCTTATACATGAATCATAGAGATCTCTCCATGTCTGATCATTAGGGCCTGTGGATGTGTATCTGACATAGATCGGAATAGTAATGATCTGGCCTATCGATTTTGGTTTCAGTGTCAGTTTACCTGAATTTCCTTTACCAAATGCAACCTGTGTATTCGCATTGTAGATCGTGAACTCAAAGTTCTTGATACTGGTGGGTATGAAGTTATCCTCATTCTTCACCGTGAAATTGACACTCCAGGCAACATCCATCGAATCCTCTGTGATCACTGTCTCATACTCAGCCAGTTCTGCATTTACAAACTCCAGAGTGGGTACTCTGGGCCATACAATAAACCAGACAATAGCAATCACAGTGATCAGTCCAAATGTGATGAACACCATCTTCTTTCCGCTGATACCCAGCCTCAGCCACCATGCTCTTTTCTTGGCAGGTGGCTCAACTGCCTCAACCTTTGCGTTCTCGGGTGGTGACTGATATGGCCCATTATGATCCAGCATATCCATATTGATATTGTCTTGTAATATCGATCCCACCGGTCCTCGTTTCCCAGGTTGATCAAAACTGGGTAGGTAGTCTTCATCGTCCTGTAGAAGGATAGGATTGTTAGGTTCATAAGGTGCTGGTTTATGATTTGAGTAAGGTAGATAAGAATTAGCCCTCTGGTCACCACCTTTCTTCTTTCTATAGTCTGATGTTTTATTCTGTCGAGAGTGATATGGATCCTGACTATAGTCTTCATATTGTTCTGGGTACATGTCAATATTATTAGGTGCAGTCATATGTTGTTTGGCAGGTGACATGGCGAGTTGAGTCGTACTGCTTTCTGATGGTGACCTTGAATCTGCTTGATCTGATTCGTATCTAGATGGATGAACATCTAATATAAGAGAAACATTATAAGTTTGGCTGACTCTATTTATAATATATTAAAATAATAAAAAATAAATTCTATTTGTGTTCATACCAGGACTCGATTTCCTGATGGCTCTATAAGGATCTATCTTATGAGAGTGCATGCGATATTGTTTTTTTATTTTTAAGAAGGAAAAGAAGTAATCAACAAAACAAAGAGAGAGAGAGAGGGGGGGGAGAGGGGTTGTTAAAGAAAATAAAAAAATAAAATAAAATAAAGGCTGGGAGACAATCAAGAATTTCCTATCTATTAATATTTTAGGGAACACAGTGAAGCTGAAGTCGAGTAGTTCTTTATTATTTACAACTCCTTTTGTAGACAAGTATTGAATAAACAATTAGTTGGTGATAGAATCGTAAATTGAGATCATTATTTTTACTGTATTGGACAATTACCATTTATAGAGATAAAAAAAGTATTCTATATTCTGCATAGATTCTATCTTTCCATTTAAGTGACCATCTTGACATTTTTAAGTATTCCATAGTGACCATCTTGACATTTTTAAGTATTCCATAGCGACCATCTTGACATCTTGATATACCTTAGTGACCATCTGAATTATCTAGATATCCATACTCTATTTGGGGTTGCTATGGCGATCTCGATGAAACGAGGCTGAATAATATGTTGGCAGTCTTATTATTCTTCATATCTTAATAAAAGCATAGTGGGTATTTCAAGGGGGAACATGGAAATGTAAAAGTCAATAAGGGATATTACTAAATTATCTACGCGTGTTAGAATTCATTGTTTATTATTTTGAATTCACGCTGTGTCTTTATTTTTTGATTTCTCTTTAACTCAAATTATTTTCTCATGTCAGACACTACGAATATGATTGACGCTGATACAGCTACAGATAGTAAATACAAACAAAAGAGAGAGGGAAATAGCACTAATCATATGTGTGTAGATGACCTCATGTTAGCCGCATGTAGGAATGATCAGGATGAGATGTTGGAGGATATTCTGGGAGAAGGAGATTTCGATATTAATCATAGAGATGGAAGAGGGGATACTGCCCTCCATTACGTGTAAATATATGAGTATATGTACATAGATGCATATATACATTGCATATATATACATGATAACTTATACTATGTACAGTGCTAAATATGGTTCATTATCATGCCTGGAAATATTGTTGAAGGTGCCTGGTATTAATGTGAATATGAGGAACAAACAAGGCAATACACCTCTTCATCTAGCAGTACAATATGAAGATGACTATGAAGTAGCATTGAATATGGTGGATCTTTTGATAGATGCAGGTGCTGATCCCAGGTAAAAAGAATACACATACAAATCCACTCATATACTAAACTCTAAATAGAATTGAGAATGATGCTAAATCAACAGTCGCCACTTATGTAATGGGTAGAAATGATGATATGAAGGAGTTGATAGATCAAGCAATGGCAGGATATGAAATGGTAAACATTAAGTTGATTCATGTGTTAACTTATCCATTAACCTTTTTTTATAGGGTGATTCAGATGAAGATGATTGAAAAAAATATATACAGTTAATTAAACCCTAGTTGATATCTCTTTCTTTCTCTCTTTCTTTATTTGAGTATAACTGCTGCATTTCTACTTCCCAGATATGCCTGTACATTAGGAACACCTAGGGTACATATGAACTGATAGATCTCTGAGTTATGATATCGAAGTCCTGTCTTAGGATCTGTGTATTTGGCGTCTAATCCAGTGATATCACAGTACTTCCTCTGTGGTAATATAGAGGGTGGACACTCAATGTTTTCATCTACAATGAACAATCTGTTAATAAGTGTATATAGCTGTCTATGTGGTGTCAATTACAGGTGGGTATATCCAGGGACAATTCCTGGTCTCTTTCCATAGTCAATATCTGCTTCAAGTTCTTATTCTTCTTTACTGTCCTGTATTTACTGTTCTTAAAGGGCATTCTGACACTCAGTAGATTGAGAGGTCCAATATAGTCATCTTCACTGTCTGAAGTGATTATCTAAACAACTGTTAATGGAGTGTTTAAGATGGAGAATATGCACAGTACCTTCTTCCCAAAGTTTGATTTTCTGTTAGCCTTCTTAGGTGCCCTATAAATGATTGGGATGTAAGTAAGAGTGCATGTTATTCAATCTGTTGCTAGTTACATTATATAATATAAAGAAAAAAAGGAAGGGGGGAGAAGATAAAGTGGAAGATCATCGCCACTTTAATCTACTGTCAATGTAGCAGTCACATAGGCTGACGTATTTGGGGAGATTACGCGAGCTTATTATTTTTTGTTGTTTCATTGCTTTAATATCCTCTTCTTCTATATAACATATTAATATAAGATGGTACCTATATGAATGACCAGTAAACAGATAATATATTGACTCTATTTTATAGGGTAATTCACAATCTGGTATGCCTAGAGGCAATGATAAGAAAGACAAGGTATGATACGCACAACAACAACACACTCACACTCACCTCTGATTTCTATAGGAGAAAGATAAGAAGAAGAAGTGGGAGCCTCCTGTTCCTACTCGTGTAGGAAAGAAGAAGAAGAGAGGACCTGATACCACAGCTAAATTACCCCAAGGTTAGAATAACCAATGAGCCTATTCTTTGTCTGTGTGTTGACCTTACTTCATTTTAGTATTCCCTACCACTCGTTGTCGTCTTAAGATGCTCAAGATGGAACGTATCAAAGATTATCTTTTACTTGAGGAGGAATTTGTACAGAATCAAGAGAGACTTAAACCCCAAGAAGAGAAGGATCAGGAAGAGAGAACACGAGTAGATGATTTACGTGGTTCACCCATGACAATCGGTTCATTAGAGGAAATAATTGATGATGACCATGTTATTGTGTCCTCTGCCACTGGACCTGAATATTATGTGTCTGTCATGAGTTTTGTGGACAAGGATTTGTTGGAACCTGGGTGCAGTGTACTCTTACATCATAAAACAATGTCTGTAGTGGGTGTATTGGGAGAAGATACAGATCCTATGGTCAGTGTAATGAAACTAGAGAAGGCACCAACAGAATCCTATGCTGATATTGGTGGATTAGAGAAGCAGATTCAAGAGATCAAAGTAACTAAACACACATTCTTCTATACTCTATGCTAACAACCACTTATAGGAAGCAGTGGAATTACCTCTGACACATCCTGAACTCTATGAGGAGATGGGTATCAAACCACCTAAGGGTGTTATTCTCTATGGTGTGCCCGGTACTGGTAAGACACTGCTTGCTAAGGCAGTAGCTAATCAGACAAGTGCCACCTTCTTACGTATTGTGGGTTCTGAGTTGATTCAAAAATACTTGGGTGATGGTCCTAAATTGGTGAGAGAACTATTCCGAGTAGCAGAAGAGAATGCCCCCTCTATTGTATTTATTGATGAAATTGATGCAATTGGTACAAAGCGTTATGATTCCACTTCAGGTGGTGAACGTGAAATCCAGCGTACTATGTTGGAATTACTGAATCAATTGGATGGATTTGATTCAAGAGGTGATGTTAAGGTGATCATGGCCACCAATAAGATAGACAGTCTGGATCCGGCATTGATTCGTCCTGGTCGTATTGATCGTAAGATTGAATTCCCCTTGCCTGATGTGAAGACCAAGAGAAGAATCTTCAACATTCATACTTCAAGGATGACATTATCTGATGATGTTGATTTAGAGGAATTTGTCATGTCAAAAGATGATCTATCAGGAGCAGATATCAAGGTATGTAGAGCATATTGTCATCTTTATATTCTTTTATTTATCTACTCCTATTAGGCTATCTGTACTGAATCTGGTTTAATGGCATTACGTGAACGTCGTATGAAGGTAGTAGCAGAGGACTTCCGTAAAGCAAGAGAGAAAGTATTATATAGAAAGAGTGAAGGTACCCCTGAAGGTCTTTATCTTTAGAATATATATTTGTATTATATCTTTCTTATAATAAACAATAATACATACTCTTTATTATGCTCTTTTATTTACTCTTTTGTTCTATGAAGAAACACATCAGCTGTATTCTTCCATATTACTTCTGATAATTCTACTGCATTCACTTGTCTAATGGATGCAATAATATGTAATACCAATCTATTATAAGGTGGTTAGGTATCATTGTCTACTATATATTGGAGAGTATCTCCTGTTATTTACCCTATAGTGCATGGTTCATTCCTGCTCTTGACCATACATCCCATCTCGAACTTCTCTTTCTTTTTAGCAGGGGGAGAATAGAGTGCCATTTGTTCAGCTGACATGTTTTTCAAGTGAGCATAGGAAGCATGGGTGGGTCTGATATCGCACCAAGGGGCATCTGTAGATATATGGATAAGAATGTTTACACGTTCATATACTTGTTATATTTTACCTGTTTCAATCATCAATCTGTTCACTGGTATCTCCTTTACTACCTCGATGCTCTCTTGTGTCTTGAGTGAGCAGCCATTGACTCCAATAAACAGATCCAATTCAATCAATTTCTTCATCTCTTCCATTGTTCCTGTAAAAGAATGGACTACTCCATGCTTAAACTTGTGCCTGTTTCTGCGTACTAATTCGTAGAAGTCATCACCGGTATTACGATTATGGAGAAACATAGGCAATCCCGTCTTCTGGGCCAAATCAAACTGCATCTCAAAGTACTTCTTCTGAGTCTCCTTGGGACAGAAGTGGAGACGATCATAGTCTAGACCACATTCACCAATAGCCACTACGGATGAAGAAGAGCGTGCTAACTGGAGCAATTCATCGAAGTAGGCCTGTGGACCATTTGGGTGTTCATCAAATTCAGTACTACGCGTGGGATGACACCCAACAGTTGAATAAAGTAAACCACTTTCTATAATGTAGTACATATATAAATATATATACATGCACACACACATGCCCTTATTACATACTTTCATGTGTCTCTATTTCATCAATAGCCTCCTTTGAATCTACCAAATGAGTACCAGTAATGAATATCTTTTCTACGCCTGCTTTTTGTGCTCTCTCATACACTAAAGAGAGATCATCTTATGTGTGTATACATATATATTATATTAGAATGAATGGATGACTCTAAATGACACCCTCTATTTACTTGTATGAGATTGTTTACTACGATAGACTCCCTTGAACATGGGATCAGTCATATTAGCCCCAATATCTACAGAGATACAGTCAATATATAGTAAATATACAGTCATTCCACACTAACCAATAAAGCGCATTAAACTTCGATGCATAAATTGTAATGTATAAGAGTAAAAAGAATGGAAATAGACAGTGTGTATATACTCTGTAATCATATACCAAGACTATTTATTAGTATAGAGTAAAAAATAATAATAGACTACACTTTAATTAAGATACATAGATTATATATCTCTATGTACAATTATATGTTTTCACTTGGGGACTATCTATCCTACTCTACTTTCTTCCCTATGTCTCTAACCTTCATATCCATTCGTTCCTTTATAGACTTCCTAATATGGCAATGATGAAATACCTGTTTACCCCAACCACCCCTACCCAACCCCATCCAATGTATGTGTATGTGTGTGCTTGTGTTTGTGTGTGCACCCCCTTGTTCAAGAACAGAAACAAGTCATAAACAGTCCCAAATAATTTTTTCTTCACTTCTTACTCCGCATTTCACATCTATAAAAAGGCCAGTTTTTTGCAATTGATTGCAACTCATACTTACCTGGGTCGTGCATTTGGTATCAAGAATCCTGAGTGCACAGTGGGACTGATTGTCATTGCACAGCGACGATTGGTCCTGCTGCGAACATCTTCGGATGTCTCGAGGCCATAATTTTTGCTTGGGGAAACGGGGTGGTTCGCCACTCTAGTCTCCCGCCCTCTCTATTTTATTATATAAAGAATGAAAATGAAAAAATAAATGAATAAACAAATAAAAATATCTGATGTTATTGTGTGTGTGGTTCTTCTCTTAATAATAAACATAAAAATGCCACCAAAGAAAGATTTGACTCCTCATCAAGTATCAAAGGGTCTGACTTATGTCCATAAAGAAGCCCCCTTTTTGTCTAAATTAAAAGGACAGCAGGTGGAGCGTGAAAAAGTGAGTAGCAAGTTCTTGAACTATGAAGATGGACAGGATGATGAGGATTATGATGAGTTAGAGGGTGCACAGGTAGTGGAATTGGATAAACATGGCAAAGGTGAATTCATTCTTCTATTTTATTGAGTGTATATGTAACTGAATGTTGTAATAGAAATACACAAGGACACAGGTGAAGAGAGTGAGGAGGAAGTAGCGGAGGAAAAGGAGGAAGAAGGACCGGCTGTTGATGAGAATGGGCGTATCTTGTTCCGTAAACAGACTAAGAGAGATAAAAAGGGTGACTCAAAAAGGAAATTAAAAGCTATTATTGATGAATCAATAGCCAGTCAACCAAATAAGAACAAGAAGAAGAAGAAGGTTGTGAAGACATCATTGTTATCATTTGATGAAGAATAAGTAGTAGTTCATTTCCATATATAGTAATAAAGTGAAGGAATAAAAAAAGGGGGAATATAGACACTATCTACGTCACCTTGAGCAATTTTGCTTTAAATAGGCGGAGCACCGTCAATTTATTTCTTTCAAAATTATTATTTCTTCTTCCCCTCTCCCCCCCATTCTCTCCCCCTTATTTTACATAGTATAATAATGACTACAAAAGAAAAGACTCTGACTGAAGCTGAAGCCAAATTAGTCAGCCCTGTCGAAGGACACTTCTCCATGGTGCGGTATGTAACATAACCACCCAAAACCACTGTGTATTAAAAAAGGGTTACAGTAACTTCTATATAGCAGATGTTATCACTTTAATGAATGGCATGTGTGGTGTACAGTCGGTATTGAGCTCAATGCGTTATTTGACATCCAACAACGTCAATGATCTATATGCTGCAATGATATTTATGCCCCTTGGCATGTTATTTGATTTCATGGATGGAAAAGTAGCTCGTTGGAGGAACAATTCATCACTGTTGGGACAGGAATTGGACAGTTTAGCTGATTTGGTACATAGAAAATAACATTTACTCAATTCACACACAATTAACCCATTCATGTTAGATATCATTTGGTATGGCTCCCACTGCATTAGCATTTGCAGGTAAAATATATACCCTATACCTGTTATGGACATGAGAAGTAAAGAGAGAGAGAGAGATATTGATGTTTATTTTCTGTAGTTGGTATGCGTACTTGTCTTGATACAGTTGCCTTGACTTACTTTATCTGCTGTGGTATTGCCCGCCTTGCTCGTTATAATGCTACAGTTGCCCTTGCTCCAAAAGATGCGACCGGTAAAGTCCATCATTTTGAGGGAACTCCCATTCCTACCTCATTATCATTAGTGGCTTTGATCTCTTATTTTGTGCTGAATGACTTATACCTTGATAATTTACCCGGTCAAGTGATTCAGGTCGGAAGTGGGTGGGATCTACATCCTCTTGTTCTTGCCTATGTATTTAGTGGAACATTAATGATCTCGAAGACACTTCGTATTCCTAAACCCTAGTTAAGAGCATTTTATTTATCTTCATTTATTGCTTGCCTCAATACATTATATCCCAAACAAAGATATAATAAAATATATATTAGAATATAATGTGAATTTGTGAGTGTGTGTGAGAGTATAAATGGGTGTATAGGGTGTCTGTGTATATAGTTATATACACATACATTTACCCCAAATGTATCACTTATGTATCTATTTTTATCCCTGTCACTCATATAATGGTCTAGGCATGTTACTCATGATTAAAATATAGAGTCATGAATATAGCCTTATTATTTATTAGTGGCATAAAATACAGTCTATTACGAGTGATGGAATCACCTATATGATATCAATAAAGGGAGAAGTTATTCTATGTTTATCCAGTAAATGATCATCTATTAGATGTGTATCACCCACGGTTACTAGGATACTCTCAATCACCATGGTAATGACAATAAACAATAAACAATCATGATTCACCACTCATCATATGGTAACCATAATAAACAGTCATTCCATAGCTGTTTGTCAAATAGCGAAATGATGTAATTACATATGATACCAAGCCGTTGCTTTGAGTATGACTAAGGATATATAGATTTAATACATATGTACTCTTATTACTGTTTTGGTAGAAGTAAAATCATTGATATGCTTACCCACCTACAACAAAGGGTACTGCTATCATAATTGATATCTATTCCACACGAACATTATCTTTAATTATAAGATGCATAACTACTTCTTTGATACGCTGATAACTACACAACTCAATAGAAATTCATGAAGAGCAAGTTATTTCAGTCTACTGATAATCATATTCACTGGGACGTGTCTATTACGGGTTGAACTTATGGAATTGGCCAGCCACTTTTCTATGCTTAATACATTGTATTGAAAGCATGGGATTTAATTAATGGGCCGGTCAATCTCTAAATGCGCATGCATCATAAAGAGTACAGGGAAAATAGAATATATGATACAAAGAGAGTTTATGTTTATTATAACAGGATAATATTAATAAGTTACAAGCAATGCCACCACTGCAAATACAGTGGTGGAAGGAACCAAATACTAAAATGAAAATGAAGTTAGCCTCTTATCCGTCTTTATATGGTAAACTAATGTACTTCCCTGAGCTAATTGAGAGAAGAAGGTAAGTGGCAATATTGACTGAAAGACAGAGTGCAGAGCATCTTTGTCATGGCAAGGATAGCCATCAAGTCTTTCAGCCAAGTCGAACTTAGCTTTCGGACTATCTTCACAACGCCCCTCGATAGTATAAAGCATTTGTCGCCTCTACAAGAGGAAGTTCGATCCACTTACGCACCCATTAAGAACAGTATTGATTTGAAGGCGACACGAGGTGTTGCAGAACAACGACCAACATGAACAGTCACGGGTCTGGGTCACCGTCAAGTCTCCACAACCAAGTTAGACTGGCTATATACTACCTTTCTAGTCCCTCAGTAGCAAAAGCACATTTGTCTTAGTTCAGAACAGATGCAATGAAGTAAGGTAAATATAGATGTAGATGAGTAAAGTAAAGAAAAGTAAACATAGTAGTTACGCGACAAGAAATAAATAATATTCCTACAAACACCCCATCAGATCAAGTCAGGTGATAAGAGCTTTTTAACATAGCGAATAACAAGATTTCTCATACAACTACATTGATGTGATGGATGATTATAAGTTTTAATATAAGAGATTTTCGGTAGGATGTATACATAAGGAATATAAAGAGGGAGGGATAAGCATGAGAACCATGATTCTTTTTTTACTTCAAGGCCTTTAAGATGGGTACTAATACTTCGGCAATTTTATCACCCACTTGAGCAGTACTCTTGTCACCTTGAAGATCACGTGTACGGAACCCATCATCTAACACCTTACGAACAGCCTCTTCTACAGCACGAGCCTCTGCTTCGAATCCAAGTGAATATCTAAGTAACATAGCAGCACTGAGAATGGTAGCCATAGGGTTGGCAATGCCTTGACCAGCAATATCAGGTGCTGAACCATGAATAGGTTCATATACACCGAGGCATTTGCTCTTTCCATCAGGAAGACCACTGAGAGAGGCAGAAGGTAATAAGCCAAGAGAACCAACAATAACAGATGCTTCATCAGAAAGAATATCGCCAAACATGTTCTCAGTTAATACAACACCATTGAGACTGGTAGGACGTTGGACCATGGCCATAGCACATGAGTCAACCAATTGATGATCATATTCTAAATCAGGGAATTCCTTATCCATAGTTTCAGTGACAGTTTTACGCCAGAGACGGGAGGTAGCCAGCACATTGGCCTTATCAACAGAGTGGATCTTTCCAACGGGCGTTTGCTTTCTAGCCAAAAGAGCAGCCAATCTAGTCACACGCTCTACTTCCTCTCTACTGTAAGGAAGGGTATCATAGGCTACATACCCATATAATAATTAGAATACATTTAAACAGACACACACACACACAAATGAACTTACCCTTTCCATCAGCACCTGCTTCTTTACGTTCACCAAAATAGATACCACCTACCAATTCACGTACAAACACGAAATCAGTTCCTTGTACAATATGATCTTTCAAAGGAGAAAGACCGGTAAGACTCTTGGAGGCGAATGAGACAGGGCGTAAATTTGCATATAAGTTGAGTTCCTTTCTTAACTTCAATAAACCTTGTTCAGGACGAGGACCAGAGGCAATTTTGGCACCGGGATGACCACCGACAGCACCCAAGAGAATAGCATCAGCCTTTCTGCATGCTTCAAGAGCAGAGCTTGGGAAAGGATCACCAGTTTTCTCAATAGCATCTAATCCTATCAACTCATTCTTGAATTCAAATTGAGCTTTAAGTGCTTGAGATCTATGTGTAGAGACCACCTTCAATACTTTGACAGCTTCAGCAACGATTTCAGGGCCAATACCATCACCAGGGAGGCAGACAATGTTGATCTTTTTGTATGAAGTCATTTGTTTATGTAAATAAATGTGAGAGGGAAGGAGAAAGAAGAAGAGATGGTTTAAAGGGTACGGTATATAAAGTCATTTTTTTCGATATGGAAATTTGTCTTATATTGAAAGGCAGAGCTATCGATAGTATGATTCATGTTTGATAATAGCCAATCAAATTAGATGATCAATGATTGGACGATGATATGTCTATTTTTGGGGGGAAGTAACTAGGAGGAGGACACACACACACACACGTACATAACAAGAATCAAGTAGGACAGAGATAAGTGGATGTAATTTTATTTCAGAGTGAAGTTATGCACAATTATAATTTACAGGGGGGGGGGGTAAATGAAGGGTTAAAAGATAATAAATAAATCTATTTGTTAAGGTTTTCAGGTCTCAATTGACGAACAGTCTTGCCAGTTCTCCAGATTTCAGATTCACGGATCTCTCTGAGCTCTTCTTCTAACTTTTCACGGTAATCAGGTTGGGAGTTACGGTCAAGAGAACGAGCAGTTTCGGATCCATCTCGGACAGATTTATAGAGTTGCTCAAAGACAGGCTTAGAGGCATCATGGAAGGGTTTCCACCAATCAAGAGCTCCACGCATGGCAGTAGTAGAACAGTTAGAATACATCCAATCCATACCACGCTCACCGATCAAAGGATAGAGTGATTGTGTGGCTTCTTCAACAGTCTCATTGAATGCTTCAGAGGGAGAGTGACCATTGGCTCTTAATACTTCATATTGTGCCTGGAATAAACCTTGAATGGCACCCATCAATACACCACGCTCACCAAATAAGTCAGAGTAGACTTCCTTCTCGAAGGTGGTCTCATACATGTATCCTGAACCAATGGCAATACCCAAGGCAATAGTACGTTCTTTAGCCTTACCACTAGCATCTTGATAAACAGCGAAAGAGGAGTTGATACCACGGCCTTCTTGGAACAAGCGACGGACAGTGAATCCTGAACCCTTGGGGGCAACTAAGATAACATCAACACCTAGAGGAAATGACGAGTTAGCTACAATGGTTGATACTACATATATACCATTTTCTTACCTTCAGGTACCTCGATCTTGGTTTGATCTTTATAGACAACTGAGAAACCATGAGAGAAATAAAGGGTCTTGCCAGGAGTGATAAGAGGCTTCATTTCAGGCCAGATTTCGGATTGATAGGCATCAGATAACAAGTTCATCACAACAGTACCCTTCTCAACAGCTTCCAATACAGGAAACAGATTCTTACCGGGAATCCATCCTTCATCTACAGCTTGTTGATATGTCTTACCAGGACGTTGACCAATAATGACATTCACGCCATTGTCACGCAAGTTCAAGGCTTGACCTCTTCCTTGGGGACCATAACCCAAGAGAGCAATGGTATCATCCTTGAATGTTTCAGCCAACTGTTCCTTGGATACATCAGATCTTTCATAGACTGTCTCATCAGTACCACCAAAGTTTAATGTTTTCATACCACGGGATTGGATAGAAGGTAACATCTAATTAATAATAATAATACACATTTAATAAAAATGAAGGAGTCATGCATTATATTTGCTTACCTTCACCATACTGGGCTTATAAGAAGATAAATTAGACTTGCTTACATACTGAACAGTACGCTGAATAGGGCGAATGGCAGTTCTGGTGAGGGCAGAGAGGAATATACGGCTTGACATTTGAAGTGAATAAGTAATAAGAAAGAATGGATCAAGATCAAAATCAGTTGATCATCTTTTTATACTTAAAATAGGCTTAATATTCCCCACACTCTAATCTATTCTGTATCAAGTTTATTTTAAGAAGGATATTTGCTGATACCCATTTGTGCAACGGAGCAATCTTTATTATCAACCAATGAAAGGATGAGTCATGATCAATGATCAGTAATGAATAAATGATAGTTAGTGATCCGATTGGTTGTTATGGTATCTTTAATGAAAGGGTAACTATAGTGATGTGTTCTCGGCCATTTTATATCGAGCCATAATCACTTTCTCGATCCATTCAGTGTGAGAAGTGATGAAGTTGATATTATGAGTAAGGGAGAATCATAATGGATACAAACCAATCACAACACAGAAACCAATATATATCTATCTGTTATTCAAAATGACAAATGAGCTTCCTATTGGATTGACTCACTTTATATCTTCCATTTATTTACTGCCATTCAGCATATGCTTTAGTCTTTATCATGTTGATTGTATCCAATCAATTGACGTGTTTTCAGTATCACTTGGATATACTTTCATTCATCAAGGGATTCAGCTTAATTATGTCTCCTATTCAATATTCTGTCACCCATCTTATCTCTTATTTAACTGTTTGTTCTTCTATTCTTTTTTTCTTGTTTTTGTCATAACTCCACATCCATCTAAGAAAAAAAACTCTATTTTCTTTTTCCTTTTTATTGAATTATTTCTTTAATCAACCTTCTCTTTCCTCTTTTCTCCCTTTCTCTTTGAATTGAATTAGCAATTCTACTTTTACAAATGATTCCAGCCACAACAAGAGCACAGGCATTAAGATTATTCAATTCAAGATGTTTATTATCACAAAAGGCCATTATGGCATGTGCTATACACACAAGTCATAAGATAAAAGGAGCAGTAGCAAATCCGTAAGTATTAAAATAATATTGACATTTTACACATGTTATCTAAACACCCTATTAATTATTAGACGCATCTCCAATGCTGAATCTCCTGCTGTAGCATCTCAGAAACCATTCCAATCTGTTCAACCTCTCAGCAAAAAGCCATCTACTATTGAAATGGATGATTCATTTGTTGGTATGTCTGGTGGTGACATCTTCCATGAGATGATGTTGAGACATGATGTGAAGCATATATTTGGTTATCCTGGTGGTGCCATTCTTCCTGTATTCGATGCCATTTATGAGTCAGAATACTTCGATTTCATTCTCCCCAGACATGAACAAGGTGCTGGTCATATGGCAGAAGGATATGCCAAAGCAACGTAGGTCTATTATAAACACTTACTTGTCACTTAACTGAACATCGTTATTTATTTTATATTGAAAGTGGTAAGCCTGGTGTTGTTCTTGTCACCTCTGGCCCTGGTGCTACCAATGTAGTTACTGCTATGGCTGATGCTCTTTCTGATGGTATTCCTCTTGTTGTATTTACTGGTCAAGTGCCTACTTCTGCTATTGGAACAGATGCATTCCAAGAAGGTAATATATCATTACACCTAAAAAAAGTTGTGGGAGGAAGATAAGACGGGGGGAATGATAACGATTTGAAGGGCAGATGAGAGTTGTGTACAATTATTAATTGTATTTATTTTTACGCTAGCTGATGTTGTTGGTATCTCTCGTGGATGTACAAAGTGGAATGTGATGGTAAAGGACATTGCTGAACTCCCTCGCCGTATCAATGAAGCATTTGTTATTGCTACCAGTGGTCGTCCTGGTCCCGTTCTTGTAGATTTACCCAAGGATGTTACTGCTTCTGTTCTCAAACGTCCTATTCCCACCAATACTTTGATTCCTTCTCGTCCCACAAGTATTCCCAATACAGCTATTGGAGCATTTACTGAAGAGGCCCGCTCTAAACCCCATCCTGTCTTGTTGCGTGCTGCTGATTTGATCAACAATGCTCGCAAGCCTGTTATTTTCGCAGGTCAAGGTGTCCTCGGCCATGAAGATGGACCTAAACTTTTAAGCGCCCTTGCTCAGGTTGGTAATATTCCTGTCACTACTACACTCCAAGGTCTTGGTGCATTTGATGAATCTGATCCCAAGGCACTCCATATGCTCGGTATGCATGGTTCTTGTTATGCTAATTTAGCCATGCAAAATGCCGATCTTATCATTGCCCTTGGTGCTCGTTTTGATGATCGTGTGACTGGTACTGTGAATACATTTGCTCCTGAAGCTGTCAAGGCCGCTAAGGAAGGTCGCGGTGGTATTCTTCACTTCGAGATTATGCCCAAGAATATCAATAAGGTCATTGAGGCTACTGAAGCTATTGAGGGTGATGTTACAGACAACTTGAAGAAATTGATGCCTCACATCAAGAATTCAGAGCGTAAGGATTGGTTCAGTCAGATTCATGCATGGAAGGAAGCTTACCCTTTCTACTATGAGAAGGCTGTTGAAGATCATGAGATATTGAAGCCTCAACAATTGATTGAGGAGTTGGATCGTCAAACTAAGGATATCAAGGATAAGGTTATTGTGACTACAGGTGTAGGTCAACATCAGATGTGGACAGCCCAACATTTTAGATGGAAGCAACCTCGTTCATTTATTTCATCCGGTGGGTTGGGTACTATGGGTTTCGGTCTTCCTGCCGCTATTGGTGCCAAGGTAGCTAAACCTGATCATATTGTGGTTGATATTGATGGTGATGCCTCATTCTCTATGACTGCTATGGAGTTAGCCACTGCTGCTGAATTCAACATTGGTGTCAAAGTTCTCTTACTTAATAACTCATTCCAAGGCATGGTCAAACAATGGCAAGATCTTTTCTACAAGGAGCGATACTCTGGCACTGTCATGAAGAACCCTGACTTTGTTAAATTAGCTGAAGCCATGGGTGTAAAGGGTATTCGTGTTACTAAAGCATCTGAAGTAGAGGAGAAGATGAGGGAGTTCTTAGCACATGATGGCCCTGTTGTGATGGATGCTGTAGTGTGTAAGAAAGAAAGACTTTTCCCTATGGTTCCTGGTGGAAAAGCCTTGGATGATTTCATGGTCCATCCTTCTATCCATAAACGTAATAAGAAGAACTAAATACAAACATTTATCGTCATGTCATAGCACTACTTCCTTATATATACACCCTCTCCCCTAAAATACACCCAACCCACACATTTATATATACTATTTTTCATATAAATTATTCGTGCACACACACAGTTGCAGTCTAAAAAAATAAAAGATTAATTATTCATTTGCACTTTTCAATTGAGGACTTCCTGAAGGTGTTTGTTAAAGATATTCACTTATAGCCCATTAGTGGACTTTCCAGCTGCATTCCTCTGGGGAGAACAGCAAATAGATGTATCAGTTTCTTGACTGGTTTATTCACAATGAGGGAACATGCGCTATTGGTAATTACACAGGGTCTAAGGTCTAACAATAAGCGATCTTTTATCATTCGTTGTTTAAAAAGCAATCCCTTTTCTAGTCTTCTTCTATTTCACAAAGAAAACCCTCTAAGAATAAATCCTAATGCTTAGATACCACTCTTTATTGCCTTGTTTAAGTGCTTCAAGTACACATGCCCGAAATATTGTTGATAATGGTTTAAACGTGGTGATGTGATTCATGCACCCAACTATGATATTGTATATCAGTACCTGGTTGATCCAAGTATTGTCTGAAATCAGCCAGTGTGGTTTAGTAGGAAGTCATCAGAAAGAGAGGGGCGCTTGTTTCATGAACCATCACACGTATGGCAGGGGAAAGGGTCTTCTGTTGTGCTGAAATAACTATATATACCAGTTCTTTTCTTCTTTATTGCACAAGACTTCTTTTCAGAAGTCTTGTCTATCGACTGTAATTTCGACGTAAATAAACACTGTGGCGTGATTAGGACATATAGAGATTTAAATAAAAAGGTTGATTTCAATATGTTATCAAGATATTGGTCAGCATACGTAGTGAGTGTATATAGGAAGGAAGACATAAAGAACACGTATTAAAGTGCTTTATTATTAAAGAGGGGCTTCTTCTTAGTTCTCAAGTACATCAAGTACCTGATTAGCAGGATCAACCAACGAGAAGGTGAGAAGCCATCTGATCCCAAAAAAATGAAGCAGGTTTACACCCACAGATGACTCCACCCAACATAACCATAACAACAATTCAATATTTCAAGAATCATAGTAACCACATTCTCTACCACCGGTGAGTTTTTACACACTCTTGAAGGGATGGCTACTTTTAGGCCTACCGTCCGAATGGTCTCAGAGGGGAATTATTACAATACAATCATACGAAATCATTATCATAACTACGCGTTCATATCAACCCACGTGCATTGATACTATGGCTTCATCTTAAAGGAAAAGAAGAAGAAAAAAAGGGGGAATCTGGTTATTTATTGTTTATGCCACATGATAGGAGTGACGTTTCCATAGGAACCAGTGAAATTATTTATTTATCCATAATGGGAATGATGGCTCAATACTTTCAAAAACAAAGGCATGTAGTTAATAACGTGGTAAAGATAATGTATTCATACAGTATAATGATAACAGATTTAAGACTCATCTCAATTACAATCCAAAAACCAGTTCTCCGGTAATAACCAACTATTTGACGAAGAGAAGATATCCAAGATGACACATTATTTGAGAAGGGCTAGAGCAGAAATATTAGAGCAACCTGTATACCTTGGAGATAATGCAAGAGACATTAACTCCAACAATTGAACAGCTCAGACTACTTGTCCTGAGGATATGCCACCAGTAAGATCGTAGATCAAGAAGAAAAAGAGACTGCAACAAAGGTGTTGTAGAGCAGTAAGGCAGTGAAGCATATTCGGATACTATGTACTCCAGTGTGTAATGATGAAGAAGGAGGCTGAGTGTGACTGCATATATACTGATCATACACATTAAGTGGACAATCCATAATTCTTATACATCTTACTCTTTGATACACTCTATTATATCTTAAAGAACAAAATGTTCCGAATCGAGTGATACTCCAAAAACATGAACAGATGAATAATAACGAACGTGTATGTATAATCACCATGTCATTTTGCATATGAATAAACAGCATATATCACTTGGTTGGTTATGCACAAAAGATGGTCACACTTTTCATTGCCGGAAGAATTAATAGAGTCACAATGCGGACAATTCGGCGTACGCATCTTACTTTTTCTTCTCCAAAACAACCAGATTCCTATGCAGAGCATTCACCCATCACCTTCAACTTCTTCCAGTCCAGCCACTGATGACATTAAGAAGAGAAGGGCTAAAGTGAATAGAGCATGTAAGATGAAGTTGGTTGATATCACCTGTACTTTTAATAACTCTACTCATTTGATGTTAGGTGACACTTGTCGTAGAAAGAAGATAAGGTAAGGGGAAGAGTAGGTTGATAAAAGTGTAACTGATATCTTTATTAGATGTGATTATGACCAAGCATTTCCTGACCAATCATGCTCTTCCTGTAAGAGTTATTCCAAAGTGTGTACTTTCAATGAGGTAAACAGATACTCCTTTCTGCAATAATTTGGGATTTTTACTCAAATAAGCATGAAATTATTAGTCCTCGAGAAAGAGGGGTCCAAGGAGGGAATATGTGACAAGATTAGAGGATAGGTTGAGACGTATGGAACAAATATTAGTGAACATTGCAAATTCTGGAAATATAGCAATCAATGTAACCGACTCTACTTTTAGTGAGGATGAATCAGACAGACAGAGAATATCAGACACTGAGTCACAAAGAGGCGATCAATCCCAGGACGCTTATAACTCTAATGAGGAGAATTCACCTTCAATAGACTGTATGGTTGGGAGGAAATATCAAAAGGACGATGATGAATCCCCAGTAGAACCTTATGCTTATGTAGGAAGTTCATCTGGCATCTATTTATTGAATAGACTATTTGAGAAAGAAGGCAGTAGAATGCCTGCTATACCTCCCAATACGATTCCCCGGCCAGTTGAAGGCCATGAGGATGATCTCATGATTTCTCGTCCATTCAATGAAATGAACAGTGAATCAGCCTGGAAGATGGATAATAATTATAATTGGCAGCTACCACCTAAACCAGTGGTGGATCATATTGTTCAACTGTAGGTGACACACTTGTCATCCTCCATACTTTGTACTGATACTCTTGATTCAGATACTTCCAAAAAACAAACACCATATTACCCATATTGGACGAAGATTTGTTCTATGAAGCATACAACCAGTCTAAAGTATCCACCAAACTGCTAGTGACAATATGTCGATCCACTTGTCGACTGATGAAAGAGGAAGATCAGATACTCAAGAAATACAATATCAACCATGCAGAGCTATTCCACAGTCTACAAAAACAACTAGATGAGTGCAATAATATAGACGTACTTGACCCTAAAATAGAAACAATACAGATCCTACTGCTGATTGCTTCCAGTGCACAGAAGTGGGGACTGGAGAGTAAGGATTGGATAGCAACAAGTATTGCTGTGAAAATGGTATGACCAATTGCATTGATATGAAAGAGAATTGTATAACTAATATATGGTAGGCACAAGACCTGGGGCTTCATAGAGCTAATACCCAATTACAGACAATACCTAAGAAGACCATGGAGGCAAACAAGAGGCTATGGTGGTCAGCCTATATCATTGACAGATGGGTGTGTGCTTCATTAGGAAGGTGATGTTGTTGTCCTAGTTGAATTGAATCTCCATACTTACTTCTTTATTAGACCTATGACCATATCTGATGCTGACTGTGATGTAGAATTCCCTGATTTGATAGATAAGAAGTATTGCACATTCAACTATCTGGTGAAACTATCGTGTATTCTGGGTGATATCCTGAGAGCAATGTGTTCACCCCGAGCTAGATTGATGACAGGAAATGCAGCTGGATTACAGGCTATATCACACAATCTGGAAAGACTATTGGATGAATGGGATAGCTCATTACCCAATGAACTTAGATTGACAGATGAGGAGAAGATGCGGGTATTGCGGGATGAACTGGATTACCAGCTTAGAAGGAAGCTGAATGGAGGAGGTTAGATTCATAAGTCTGTTCAATGAAAGGGATACCTAATATTCATTCTATTAGCTGGTGTGTTGAGACTGGCTTATTATACAGCATTCTTCCTGTGTAAGAGACCTTTCATTTCTATGGGATTGCTAAAGAATTCTGGAAGTTCACTGCCCCCAGATTGTCAAGAAGCCCTAACAATCATCATCAATCTATTTGATGTTATGGATACCACCACACTACTTTGTTGCTGGTCTTTATCATGTAAGTGTATGGGTAATAAGAGAATTAGATGGAAGCTATCTGACTCTATATATTTTAGACTGTAGTTTGAATCAGGTACAGATGTTATTGTTCTTGAATTGCTATGATAAAGACTCCAATGCAGCAATAGGGGCTAAGAGGTTGATAGAGAAGTTTAAGCGTAGACACCGTGAACTAGAAGGGTATATAGCAGAGGTAATTGGAGTGGAATAGACATGTCAATACTTTCAGGTAACACATTTAATTAGCGGTCTATTGTGCCATTTTTAGATATACTATCCAGTGTAATCACAGGAAGAAACCAGTTACAACAGGAATCCGAATACCATCAGCATATGAGCATACAACCCAATGTCCACCAAATGATCAAGACAGAGCAGAGTAGCCTATGGAATGCCTCCAAGGGCATAGACTGGCAAGGTATATAGATGTATGAGTGAATAGGAATACTATCCCAGTGGACTAATGACTTCCTTGTACTACAGAAATGGTCAGATTGATGGCTGAGACTGGCTATCAATTCTAAATGACACAACTATGAGTTTGAAATAAAAAGAAGGGTCGAGTAGAGAATTGAGTGATTAAGTAATCCGTACGTTGGTTCCCTTGCAAAAGTAACGTGGAATATAAACACCGAACACACTTGATTTCTATACTCTGTGTTTATTTTATATATATTTTTTTTTCTTTCTCTTTTTATTACTCATAATAAACCATGTTTGACTTCAATAACAATTCTCATCGTCGTTACAATCCTCTTACCAGATCATGGGTGCTCTGTTCTCCCCATCGTACTCAAAGACCTTGGCAGGGACAGCAAGAGGACGATGCTTCTGAACAACGTCCTGAATATGACCCCAAGTGTTATTTGTGCCCTGGTAACCAGCGCGCTAGTGGGGAGTCAAACCCCGAGTACGAGTCTACCTTCTGTTTCCCTAATGACTATGCTGCTGTCAAGGTTGATCAACCTGCATTGGCTGCTACTGATGATGACTTGTTAAAGGTAGAAGGTGTGCGTGGTGAATGTCATGTCATTTGTTTCTCTCCCCGTCATGACCTCACTTTGGCTGAGATGCCTGTTGAAGATATTGAGAAGGTAGTTGATATCTGGACATCCAGCTACCTGGAAATGGGCAAGAAGGATTATATTTCCAATGTTCAGATCTTCGAGAACAAGGGTGCTGCTATGGGCTGTTCCAATCCCCATCCTCATGGTCAAATGTGGTGTACAGAGAGTATTCCCGAAGAACCCTACAAGGAATTACAATCTATGGAGGAATACAGGCAGACACATGATGGTCAGTGTCTGTTGTGTAATTATGCTAAGCGTGAGATGGATGATCCTAAGCGTGAACGTACTGTATTCGAGAATGATACATTCTTAGTGGTTGTTCCTTTCTGGGCTGTATGGCCTTTCGAGGTGATGGTCTTACCCAAAGTACACATAGGCTCTTTGCCCGAAATGGATGACAAGCAGAAGACAGATTTAGCTGATGCCATCCGTCGTATCACCTGTCGTTATGACAATCTCTTCAAGACCAGTTTCCCCTATTCCATGGGTATTCATCAGAAACCCCTCAGGAGTGAGGATGATCTTGCTCATCTTCATCTCCACTATTATCCTCCTCTCTTAAGAAGTGCCAGTGTTAGAAAATTCTTGGTTGGGTAAGCAAAAGGGTTGTAAATGGATCTATAAAGACATAGCTAATTCATTACTGTTGCTGTATTAGATTTGAAATGTTAGGTGAACCCCAGCGTGACTTAACACCTGAGCAAGCAGCTGCTCGTCTGAGAGATCTTCCTGAAGTCCATTACAAACACGTTTAGTTAGACAAAATACAATCCTTAGTAGAAACATACATAACCATATCATTCTAATTTAACCCATCGAACTCCACCTTCCAAGTAACAATCCATAAATTGCCTGTAACACACTGATTTTTTATATATAATATACTTGAAGTATGTATACTCCATTGAAATGTGCACCCAACCATTTAAACAGACAGGTTCTGAATGCATTTCTCATTTAACATCCATTAGTTAAACAGAGCAGTTCCATAATGAATTAATGTCTTTTATTTATATATTTCCTTTCACACTTCTAAGCTCTTATTACTGTTTACTTACTAAATTTTCCGTGTTTGTAAATAAAGAAGCCTTTATATTGAGTGTACAGTATTAATCAACCCCATTGAGATGGAAGATACACAGTTTAGAAAAGAAAGCAACTCTACTCATAGTCTGGGAAAGTTACCAGACTGTTCATTCAATCACCGCATTAAACAACAAGAGGATCACTCTCGACAAAGTATGGAAGTCAATGAAGATATATGTCAGCAGTTCTTCAAGGCCGAGGCCAAATTGGGTGGTAATCGACCCCATCAGCAGAGATGGGAAGCTTATTATGAGCCTCATTACTCTTTCGGGGCATTCATTCATGGTGTAAGTGCCAAAGGCGATCTTGCGCCTGCTCATGCCAAATACCTAGAGCAATTGGTTGATGACGAGAAGGTCAAGGATAGATCGCAGCCACGAAAAACAGAAGAAGCACAGAAATCTGGTATTCCTGGGGATGAGAGTGGAAAGAATGTAGATTCATCAATTGGAACAGTGACTGTCAGTATGCCATCACCTACGTTGCCGAAAATCGAGAGTTCATCCAAAAAAACTGCATGGGAAGCACCTGGTGACAGTATTCTAATTCCTCGTCTGGAACTGCTAAAGAGAATCAGAGATGGTCATTCTGGAACAGAAGACCACCATCCTCCTCAAGAGGCACTTCATGTAGAGGGATCTGCAGCAAGATGGAAAAGACAATTAGCAGAGAAGGCAAGAGAATTCTGTAAAGAAGCATGTGATGATGGGGATACACAATCATTGTCGACTATGACTAGTCAGGAGAAATGTGATGAAGGTCAACAAGTGTCTACTGAAAGAACAGTGATCTATCGTAGATCTATTCTCTACTTTATGCTTGGATTTATTTTCCCTCCACTATGGTTATTTGGAGGCTTTTACATATCCTCTTATAGTGCTAATCGGACATCAGCTTGCAAGAGAATCGATAGAAAGTGGCGTCGTCGATGCCGTATTGCATTCTGTATCTTCTTCACTCTTCTTGTGGTGCTACTGGTGAGCATCTTTGTTATGAAACCAGGTGTATTAGGTTGGAGACAGAGTCGTGTAGATAGTCTACAGATTCATTAAAGTACATACTTAATAAATAAAAACCATGAAACATAATTTCACTATTACAATTTGATCAGCAATGCTTTATTAACTAAATATTACTGGTAGAAGGTCGATGATATTGAATGTATACTATAGAAATGAAGAAGAATGAATGCAAAGAGTATTTCATCTTCACACCATTCTATTCTCCTAGGGGTAAATGCCTGCTCTGACATAAGCTTTGCTAGATAGAGATTGAAACCTGAAGAGATGAATAGATGAACTTGATATAAATAATGAGAATGCAATATAAACCATTTTATTCCAAATAGTTCATGGGACTTGGACTGATACTCATAGACATGATTCCATGGGTGACATCCTCATCACTCTCATCCTCACTATCTTCATCACCGCTACTGTCGTCCTCGTCATCATCTTCCGCAATCCATTCAAAATAGATTCTGTCGATATATCCTCGACTGCTTTCGAGCTTATAAGGGTCGAAGGGGAAGAACGTTTGAACGGTTTGAAGGGTATTGGACATGCCCAAACCAGACACAAATATTTCCCTGTTCTTCTCCAAGATGGGGTATACGTACATAAAGTGGGTACTACGGGCTATTTTAGCAAACTGTCGAACAACAGCAGGAGAGCATATCTTGAGAGGATTGAGTCTACTCATCACCAAGCGTGGAATATTTCGTAACCCCAGACACCATACACGGGGAGCAGCACTTCCGAATCCAGTTTCAGGATGTGTGATATGTCTGATATCTTCAGATACAGTGTCTTCTTCTAGATCTTCTTCAATGTCCAGAGAATTATCGAGCACCAGGTCTCTCCAGCGGAAACAGAATATATACATAATTGCCTGAACAACCGCATAAAATACATCATGCTTATTACAATCCAAGTTCTTCATGGTAGGTTCATTCTGATCTACATAGGATTCACACCAAGAGGACAGTGTCAATATGGTACGTTGAATGGTACTACTCTCTAAGAACTTGGCTCTTGCAACATAGGATGAAATATAAGCAGATGCAGCTACACGTGTAACAGAAGGCTTTAAGGGGTCGGTTATGTGATGGATGAGGTGTTGCAAGAAATGATCACTATAGACAGCGACATTCAATGAACAGAAATAGAATAAGAGGAATTGAGTGTAACGAGATTTCAGAGTTTTTAGAACAACGCGGTCGAAGATGTCTACCATAGCATAGAAGATATCATTCTGAACATCTACAGTAGTATTTTCATAGCATTTGGTAAAGTACTGGAAGGACAGGTTCATCATCGCATCCAATTTACGGACCATGAAGCTGATTTCCTTTGCAGTGTCATTCTTCTCGGCCAATGATGCAATAGAATCAATGCTCTCATCATCGTCATCTTCATTATCTTCATCCTCCTCATCTTCACTCATCTCGGACATATAATCATTATCGAAGTTCATGTCATACGGATCAATATCGACATCTTCTTGTATTTCATCCAGCTCAATCTGTATTTGTGCATCTATCCGTACCATCTGATCTATGGCCAACCCTAATATCTGTCTGCGTATCACAGGTACATATTCGGAGATGGTATAAATGTTCTTGAGATAAGCAGCTTGTTCCGCAGTATTAAAACGTTTATGGGGCATGTGACGAACGAGACAAACGACAAGAGAATTTACACCTGTTGGGATCAGCTGTAGAATGCATTGCAGGGCTTCATGGTGCCTTTCATATGAAACAGACCGAGTTACCTTACTGTAGGCTGGAACTACATGACCTGTTCATATCGAAATAAGTTACTACGGTTACATGTAATACAAGGGGTATTATCACTTACGGAATCTGAAGCCTCCGACGATTGCATTCAGAATGGGTACAATATAAAATGCATGGGCGGAGACAATGTTCTCTAAGAAATCAATGTAGGAATTGACGAATTCTCTGTTTCTGAAGCTCCAGTCAACTTGTAATGCAGCTTCTACCAAAGACATACATGATTTGTCCAGGAGAGATACAGATTGAGATAACACATTGATCCATACAAACAATCTCAGAGTAGAAGGTGCCTCGGGACTACTGGGATTCTTAGTGAGAAGATCAATAAGCTCATTATAACGAGCATTATTACCCTATAGAAGCGAATGGGTTAGATATGATGGATATCAATAGGGCCAAGTGGAGGAAAGAAAAGAAAGGGTGCCTCCAAGTATAAGAATATAAGGGTATATATTCCCAGAAAGGGGGGGGGTGTATTACAGTAGGGACTCAATATGAATATGATAGTCCATGATGTGAGTGTGTATATACACATGAGAATGTCCTATAGGCGGCTCCAACTACTGATTTGCCAATATACATATACATATATATATATGCCCCTTATTGATCAATTACCACTCTTTCTTTCCTTCGCTTGCCTTATTATAATAAGGAATGAAAAGAAGAAGCCACCCTTCTTTTCATTTTGTCTTGTTACATGAGGAAAGGATATTATATACATACATACATGAACAATAGGATGTCTACATGTATATATGTATATACATATACAATATACAGCACTTTTCGGACCCATTAAAAGTATGATTCAAGCAATTACCCGAGCGTATAGAGTCTATACGGGGACATGCTATTGTAGTTGGATTGTTATATGAACATATGGCATCACTAAAACAATACATGTCTCTCTACTGTTCATTACCCCCCAGAAGTAATAAACAATGAGATAGCTCATTTCAATAAAATAATGCAGTGATGTTTCCATTTCTCTTTATATAGTATCACAGCCAGTTCCTCCAGCAGAGTATCAATAGTATAAAGAAAGTAATAATAATGTGCTGTGCATGGTTTATTTACCTGTTCTTTCTCCCTCAGTGCGCCTAATACGAATGTCTTCATCATGAACTTCATTTGATTCAACTTCTCCTTGTTGACATTCTCATTTGTTTCCTCGGCCAATATCACTGCAGTTGGTTCTTTAATCAAAGCCTCTGTTGGCATAGCTATCGACTGATCCTTCGTATTGATATTGGGTGATTTCACAGGCATAATAAGAAGGGATAGTATAGAAGTTAGCGAGGGAAAAAATAAGAGAAAGAATTTTTTTTTTTTCATTTCACTCTTACTGAAAAATAAGAATAGACCGAGATGATTGGTCAATAACCAAAGTCCATTCCACTGAGTTCATGTCGATTGTCCATTGCTTTGGAGAAGTGATAAATGAGCATGTCGTACCTCTTACAGTCATGGGATAAATGTTGGAATTCAACAGATCGGTGAATGTGAATGGTAATGCACAAGTACAAAGAGAACCTATTCCCACTACTTATAATATTACCGTACCGAGATTTATATGAAATATTAAGGAAAGTTTGGAACCTTAAGATAAGCATCTGCAACCTTGTTCAAGTGCTCTATCCATTTCCATAATGAGGTATGTATAAGGACACCTCCAAATAAGTATATATCGAAAAAAGTAGGTCAAATGGTATCATCCACTGGGCTATTTTTAGCTGACAAGCATAAACCAGTAAGATTGGCTGGTGTACACAGAGCAGTTGCTTATGATAATATATCTATCAATTTTACATTCTCTGCTTGTAGTGTTTATAAACTACAATGATGCTGCACAGAGTTCACCCATGACATAAGTGTCTCGATGTCTGTTGTACCTTGAAGTATAAATATATGCTAATTATCACTGTGTTGAGTGGTAATAAAGGTATATTCCGATTCGTTTATACCTGGCTGATATAGGTTATCTCGATTAGTTATACATGATTTGATTGGATCACTTCCTGGATCTAGATACGTTTAATGCTACTTATAGATTGTTGTGACAATTAAACAAGTAACCCTTGTTCAAATCAAAACACATAAAGTGTATATCATAGCTATTGAAGATTAAATAATGGTATTATTATCTGTACAATATTCACTTTAACTTCAAAATGTCTAATAATGTACCCAGGTACAGTGCATTTATATACTTGAACGACATTAGCCATATAAGTAATGTCTGATAGGCACCACCCGGGTATCTCAGCATAATAAATGGGGAAAGAACAAATATATATATTGGCATTGTAAATCCTTCCAGGTTTCTTATAATACTAATTACACTGATCTAATAAAGTTAGTTGTATATGGGTTTATCATTTTAGGTGGAGTCAATGGATTGATGGCTTAAAGTACTTGAAAAGCGGTTACAAATAGTTATTCTGAAAGTTCCCTGAGAATGGGTGTAACTCATCCTCTGTATTCAATAAAACCATCCTAATGAACTCAAGTGAGGTTTAAAATAGAATGAGAAGAACACAAAGCATGTGGGAAAAAAAACAGATTCTAGAGCACCTATTGGGTATATGATATTATGACATAAAACACATAGTTAACTACTGGCGATGCATTGTCTTGTGAATGTATCTATTTCAGCATTTCATATATTCTTATTACTAATACTACATACTTCTATACAGGAAATCTGTGTAATTGATCATTCAATGGGGAATATTTGTGAAGTAATCAGCCTGATACAAAAGTGTTGTTCATATTTATGTCAATTTCTTTTAAACTGATTGTTGTATACAGACATCCAAACAAGCCATCTTAGCAGTCTTTACTCAGATAGTCACTCAATTACTCTGAAACCTGTGCAGTTATAATCACTTATACTGTCACTATATAAACTGAATTCAATTATACTTAAGAAACTTTCTCCTTTTGTCCTTATACTGCCCATTTAAAGATCCTTATATTTAACACTAATATCCATCTAGAGTTAAGAGGCTGATTGTACTCAATAGAATAAAAGCGAAGTACTCGACGTGTGTATTAGTAAAAACACTCTCCTCATGTACACGGAAATACCTCAAATAACGCATTGATGATTGATAGATTCAGAAATATCATAGATTGTTTGTCAAAGTATATGTTCCATCTATTTTTAAATTTATAGACAAGACCGCATAACTGCTCTGTACTCAAATCATCTGTTTAATCTACTCAACTTAATATTTATAATATTCAACTATAGATACTACCTATAGATTCTCCCGAGGGTCAATCCAAAATTAGTAATTTAGAGACTTGGTATAATCATTTAGTATAAAAGATGGATCTTGGTGAAGGTTATCTTTTTCTTTATTTCTATCAAACATCTTTCAAGCATTATCTCCATTGAAACAGGATCCACCTTTATACAATTCCTATTACTTCTTGCCCTAGCATATTCTCCCCAACAACTTATTCTTATTAACTGATCTATGTGCAATATACCTGTTTTCTGGCTTCATAATCTAAGCAATGAATGGAGTTGTCAAAACTTCTATGAGGGAGAGGCTGCATATTATGTATGTTAGCGAATAATAAATATAACATTATCTAAAGTTAGCTAACAATTCACCTCGAATAGACATACCTCAATTATGATGCAAGTATCAATGGTATCAATAGAATAAATCAATTAATACCCTACGCAGTAGAAGAGTATTTTCTTCCTTATGAAAACTACATGAATCATGCCATAGAAATTGTAGATACTTCCTATTCCATGTACTATACAGGTTATCCGCTGAGCGAAGAACGTTTTACGAGTAGTAAATATGATATGCCTGTATTTTATAAATACAACCACCAGCCTACATCAAATGACTTTGGTAAAAATACTCACAGCCATAAACACAATTTAAACGTGAAGCCATCTGACAATAAACACTACTGTGAGAAGTGTGGTAAAGGATTTAATCGTCGTTTCAACCTCAAGTCTCATATGAAAACACATGTAGATAGTAGGCCCTTTACTTGCCTGCACTTTAACTGTAACAAATCTTTCAAGCGTACGCATGATTTAAAAAGACATGAACTGCTGCATACAGGAAAGAAAGAGTTTTGCTGTGAATGTGGAAATACATTCTCTCGTAAAGATTCACTTAAACGACATAAAACATTCGGTGGAAAATGTCCTAATAGCACCACCATCATTCCAGCATAACATCGCCTATTTTTATTGTCACACTTTCTTGGTATATAAACAAGAATTAGCTTATTCTTTCCTGTAAATCGTATTCTTTTTTACGTATAAGTAGATACTGTAAATTTAATCTCTAATTTCAATAAAGCTAATTTCTTTTTTTTAAATGAAAGTACTAATTACTTTGTTTTCAAAGTGAGTCTGTTCACTCAAAAATTAAGATATTTGCACACACTAATTCCAACGTTACTTCTGCCTGTACTACTTTTCAGAGCTTAAAAAGATAGAGGTTCCCACATCATATATCAAATGCAAAAACACAACCTCTGTAATATATGTTAATATGTTAATAACTCATATCAGAACATCTATTCCTAGATGTAACTGGATTATTCTAATTGTAACATTATCTTGTATCATTTAGAAGTTTGATTGTAGCACAAAAACACCTAGATGTCTTCAGAGGTTTATTAAGCTATAACTTTATCTTCTTATTTCTTATCCCTTTATCCCAAATACCCGGTCTTTATTTTCCCTTCAAGTATTATAAGGTGCTAAAACAAAAAATATTAAGCATGGAGCCGTGTTTGTGTTTCCTTTGATGATATATTTTTAAATAGAAAATGCTAAGTTTTTTAATATATAAGATGCTAACTTTTTAATATATAAGACGAGTACTCTCCAATATAGAATAGATTCCTTTTTGTGTTTTTATTGAGAAGAGATATTTTACTTCTAAAGACATACTTCCCTTCCAGTCAGAAGATGAAATGCCTCTTTATATTTACTAAGTGTATTAGAAATGACATCGGCAGGAAGTTCAATACTGGTATGTTTATCGAACCCAATAGATGTAAGGTAATTACGTAAAAATTGTTTATCAAAGCTTTCTTGGGAACGACCAGCTGCATATTTATTTGCAGGCCAGAAACGAGATGAATCTAATAGACACATATGAGCAAATCTACTATACAAGCATGGATTAGGCATCACTTACCTGGTGTCAACACCTCATCAACCAATACCAAGTTATTCTGTTCATCCAAACCGAACTCGAACTTTGTATCAGCAATAATGATACCCTTCTTTGTAGCATATTCACTTGCTTTGGTATATAATGCGATAGCGGTTTGGGTGATTTTGTCTGCCAATTTCTTGTCACCAAGAATTTCAACCATTTTGGAAGGATGGATGTTCTCATCTATTTTGCATTAATAAATTCAACTCAGATTTAGTATCCATGGATACCATGGTTGAAATAACCTCAAATTACCATGGTCACCAATATCAGCCTTGGTACTAGGCGTGAAAAGAACTTCGGGGAGCTTTTGACTTTCAACTAAGCCTTTAGGAAGAGGAATGTCACAGATAGTACCCTTCTTCTGGTATTCTGACCATCCCGAACCGGTGATATAACCACGTACAATAGCCTCAATTGGAATCACACGCATCTTTTTCACCAGAATAGAGCGTCCTTCTAATTGACTACGGTATTTCTGAACCTTTTGAGGCATCTCATCGAAATTGGCAGTAATAAGATGATTGGGGATGATATCTTTCAATAAGTCAAACCAAAATAAGGAGATTTCTGTCAGAATCTTGCCCTTGCCAGCAATAGGCTACATACAAACAATATTAGACACTTTTGTTTTAAAAAAACAAAGACAACTCATTTAACATACATTGGTCATTATAACGTCGAATGCACTAATGCGATCAGTAGCAACGAATAAAAGTGACTTCTCATCGACTTCATACAGATCACGAACTTTACCACGAGCAACCAACTTTAAATCGGGACAGTTACTAAGATGGACATATAAGCAACTGACACACATCAAATACATGCACTATGTGAACTACCTATTTAAGAGTGCCATTTCTATGCTTGATAATTAATTGGAAAAGGATAAAGGGAGGAAAAGAACCAAAAAAAATAGATTGAATTTGTAAGTCAGAATCTCTATTAACCGTCATATCAAACCACTTTGAGTCACATCTCCCATAAAAGAAAAAAAAAGATCGGTACGTGAATGGGGAAATGTTTGGCCAATAATAAGAATAGCCTGGCTGTACACTTTATGTTTCACAGCCAAATGGAAATTCATGCCCCTGATAGATACACCCACTCATGCTCAAGTACATTTGATCTGATCATCCAGGTAGAGAGAGAGTGTGTGTGAGTGAATAATTAATAAATTGTTCATAATGAATCTCCTTGTTTAGTATGTATAGCGATAACGGAGTAGTATCACTATAAAGTTTTAATATATGTATAAGGAGGATGATGTCAAAGTAAAGAGAAGGACATGTATCTTTTTATTATTCCCATTGTTCATCATGAACTTGCATTGGATTATACATAAACATATCTCAATGTTGAGCTTACATCCAATTGGATTAATTTCACAGGCATTGATGCAACTCCTTATACATTCCTATTCTCGACTCATTCTAATGTTTCATTCACACATCCCGACCCCCTCAATACGTCTCTCCTCTCACCGAAACATACATATATCATCATCACTCGTTCAGAAAGGGTCCCTGAATGACTATTTTTACCAATTCTCCTTTATGCAATTCTATGCAATCTCTTATATAAACTTCATTGTGTTCAATCCACTTTATTTTCCCTCTGTATCTGTATATTTACTATACACATTCTCTATAGTTCTGTCTAAAATGCTCCAAACCACACTCTTGGTTATTTTAATAATATCATCTTTACACATGATATCAGCTGGGGGACTCATTGGACAAGTGATCGATGACAAGAATTTCTGTGTGTTTTTGCCACCCAAAGACTCGATAAATAGAAACATTGGTGATACAGAGTGGCAAGCTCAGGCATTTTGTCTTGGTGACACTCCTCTAGCAATAGGTGCCAATAAATTATCAGATAACTTCATCAAATCTGCTCATTTGGTTATTACAGATAAATATATTCAAGTCACTGGACAGATGGATCCCACGGCTGAAAACTTGAATGCCACAGATGATGGCGGTCAAATGGATATAAGAGCTCCCAAATACTCAGAATGTGCAGGCTGGAAATTCTATGTGAATTTGATTGAACCATCAGGGAATAGATATTGTATGCGTTGCTGTGTAAGTGCCTTGTTTAAGTGTGTGATCATATATCTTATTTGTTATATGCTAGAATGATGATAGAACATGTAATCGTGGAATTTCAGAAAAAGGTTGTGCTCATATTATTCCAGGAGATTACTCTGGTCCTTATAGCGGGAAAAAGAAGAATCAAGAAACCAGCAATACAGCTACAGAAAGTATGAGTGAGAACGCTACTGTTGGTTCCCAAAATACTAATAACAACAATACCAGCAGTACTCCAAGTACATCAACATCTAATCTTCCTTCTACTTCTAACACTCCCTCTACCTCAAGCACCATTAAAAACAGTAGCACTTCTGTCGATAGTTATCCCACGCCTAAACCCCCTAAGAACAAAGGCAATAAAAACAAAAACAAACCCATCCAAAGCTCATCTGCCGAGGAGACAGCACGATCAAAGGAGAAATCCAATAGTACCCCGGATGTAATGAAAGAGAAAATGGCTCCTTCATCAAGTGAGTCCATGTCAAAGAAACCATCGGTGTCACCATCTCCTTCTCCAAAAGGCAAGACAGGAAACTAGAGTTTTGAGCATTCAATAGAGAGATTCAGTTCTGTCGAATAAAGTTTGTTTCTTAATAGAATGAATGGGTACAAAGTGATCTAACTGTAATGGAAGATAAAAAAAACTTTATTTTAAAAGAAAATTCTAAATAATAAAAATATTAATAATATTAATAAAAGTCTAAATGAGAAGTGGAAAGGGATGCCACAGAGGGAGAGGGATATTTAAGATAGGATCAAGAAACTGATCATCCCAATAAAGCCTATTACAGAAGACATGGTAGCTAATGTGCTTGCGGCTGAAGAATCGTGTCCTGCCTTACCCTTCTTGGAAACAGAGTCACCACTGATGTCCTCGCTGGCACTTTCAGCAACGGCTGGCTTGCCTACATCCACCTGTGCGGTGTTATTGGAAAAGGAGATGATGCTGTCAGCGTGTGGGTCATCATCATCAAGACACTCAGCAACAGTCACTAGAGAGTAGCCTTTTCGCTTAAGGGAATCAATAATGAAAGGTACTTGATTGATAGAGGGTCCATAGAGATCTATACGCTACTTTTTAGTAATCAATATAGCTCCCTGGTCAAAATAATTAACCTACCATGTTGTAGACTGATAAAACCTTGGTCTCCGTTATACGAATGTACACTTTCAGGATCATTGATGGTTTTCTCAAACACATCTTGAATGAGAGCAGCACCATCTTCCTTCATGTGAACATTATAATCAGTAGGATCCACATTCCACATAAGAACCTTGTAGCCCATTCTATCCATGAGGGTCTTCACACGTTCATCAGCTTCTCCATAAGGAGGACGAATATAGCGAGGTCTTACACCAGTGGCATTGTAGATAGCTTCTTCAGCTGCTCTGACCTCAAAGATAATCTCCTCATTGGTTAAGCTCATGAGATGGGGATGGCTGTAAGTATGAGAGGTAATCTGATGGCCAGCCTTAAACGCTCTCTTGACGATTTCGGGATATTTTTCAACCTGGCTTCCCATTAAGCAAAAGGTCACCTTCACTTTCATGTCATCCAAGATATCAAGCAGCTCATTAGTCAACTGACTGGGTCCATCATCAAATGTCAAGGCCCAGTCCTTCTTGTTGGGACAACCATAGATGTCATCTTCAGTGGGAAGATTACCACAGGTTTCAAAACACTTATCATTATCTGACCCATCACATTTGGCATGCTCACAGATTCCAGAACCAACGGGGCGAGGAGTATTGTCAAGGTCATCGTAGTCAACATCATTCAACCAGGATTCATTCTTTGGGCATTCAACCTCATCATCAGAGTCATCATCGTGCTTGTTATCCGAATCATCATCATCATGCTTCTTGCCATGCTTGTCCTTGCCATGTTCGTCTTCATCGTCGTTGTCCTTGCCATGTTTGTCTTCATCATCATCGTTCTTGCCATCCATATCCTTGTCTTTGCCATACTTCTTGCCGTGCTTCTTCTTGTGATCATCGTCTTCGTTATCATCATTCTTGTCATCGTCGTTATACTTTTTCTTGTCACCCATATCATCAAGACCTCCATGAGCACCAGAGTTATCCTTGTTATCATCACCTTTGTCATTGTATTTATCAATGTCCTTATTTTCATCATCATCGGGGTTTTTATGCTTCTTCGCCATAGCTAGAGTAGACATGCATAGGATAACCAGGAGAGTCATCCATGTGAAGGAGAGTAGTTTGCGAGTGAGCATTGTGTTTCAGCTTCTTATAAAGAACCAAGATAGTTTTGATCTGTGTATTTTTATCAATGTGAAAAGAACAGTGGGTATGGAGATATGATCACGGAAATTTTTTATATACATTTCAGTAGAACTAGAAATTGATATCATGCCTGGATATGTTGGGTGGTTTTAATAGATTACAATTCCTCTAGATGGGGACATTCTACAGATGATGAAGGTTGAATGTGAATTATGGTGAGTTTATTAGTTATTAGATGAATGGTAATTTTTTTATTATATATGCGTACAGGCATAAGTATATTATTAAGTATTATCTTTGTCTATAGTAAATTGTGGTGTGTAATGATATGTATTATTTATTGTATACATATACATATATATACAAGTAGATTAGATATATGAGTAATTTAGTTTTTCAGTTGCTGCCTATAAACATGAATTAGATGTATTCATACAACCCATCGACAGTGTGCTTACCCTGCCACTTCCTCAACCGACACCATCTCCACTTCCTCTTCATCATCTGATCTCACATCTGTCACTTCTGTTGTCCTCAATATCCTCAACAGCACCTTAAAGATCATCACAGTCCAGAATATAATCAGTAGATATAGACCAATCATCAGTCCAGCAATAATATATTTGACAAAATAAGGAAACCACTGCCCATTCAATGGATCCAATTTGAATTCAGGAACATATAAATCTGGTTCTGTCAGAGTAGACACAATGATTCTTCCATAGAGGTAGATTCGAGTATAGATCCATGAGACAATCATGCATGCAAATGCTGTATTACAGATCAAACCAGGACAAATATAGTTGAAACTCTTTGCAATCTACAAGAGTACAATGAATGTTAAGTGACAGACACACCCTATTCTCCACCCTCTACTTACTGCTAAAATAGCATCAGGCAAATCCATACACACAAATACAGCATTACCCACCCTGGTGAAGTTACAGACATAACTGAAGCTGATCAATAAGAGAGTGTTGATATGATGCAGTACCAATTCTTTGTAATCCTTTCTGGGTGCTTCTATCTGGAGTACAAATATCTGTTGAAGCCAGTATGCAAATTGAACAAGGTAGTAGTATTTGAATTCCTTAGTATAGTCGTATACGGGATAATCACGCCAGAAATAGGTTGTGTCAAACCACCAAGGGGAATCGTACATAACATACTAACCACACGCACACACACACACACAAATTAGAGGTGATGATAGTCAAATAAAGAATATTAACTTACGATGCCATATGAAAATGCACAGGAATAATAGACAAATGACCATGACTGTTCAGCAAACCTCTGCAGTTTCTTGACAGACACACCAAAATACTGGGCAAACGGGATTAATACATAGTCCATGGTGGCAGCTCGTAATGCAGTGAATACACAGATATAAAAGAACAAGAAGGGTATATCATAATATGACTTCTCAAATCGACCGTCTTCTCTTTGATTACTGATAAATATGAACTTATCGAATAGAGGCAATCCTAGGAAATACCCTGCTGCAATAGAGGTGATTATTCTCACTGGAATCTCTATTCTCCAACACATATTAGTATCAACCTACACTTTAGAGGATATCACCTATTATACCTATTTGATGTTTGGCCAAATAGTTGGCCAGTTCCTTCATTCTACTCTGCTTTACTATCTTATTCTGGACTTTCTTCATCTTTTCTTTGTTTAAGGTGGAACTGACTGTGCACTATTAGAGTGGCGAGTACAATAGAAATAGAAAGAGGTGAAAATACGGAAATTAAGGAAGAAATAAATAAGTTCACATTCGGAATAAGGTTGGCGGAGTTGATTCTTCTTTCGGTTTACAAACCCCCAATCTGAGTAATGAATGGTACCATTTAGCCCATTTGTCAGTGAGTCGAAGTGAGATAGGTGATGGTATTCGCTATACATTACAGCTATTAAAATAAGGTATTGGAATAGTATGATTACAGAGTAATGATATCATTATACCAGTAAAGTTTCAATTGATAAACAGTATACTCAATAAGCATATATTAGTAATGCCGGGCAAGGATACAAACACAGAAAATTCTAATAACCATGGTAATACTTGGCTACTGTGGATAATTTGCCGTTTCCATGGTGATTAGTTCCAAACATAGTAAAATCACAAGTGCTGTCACTTGGTTACATCTGAGATACATTCTTCCACCTGGAAATCTTTGTTATGCAAATCCCAAGATTCATTCACTTGACTCTACCATCAAATGATAGTTCTACTTTGATTAATATATTCATTCTCCGATGTAGGGCAATTGAACGAGTCTCATCTTCACTTGTACTAAGACAATTCATTTTTTAATTTCGGGAAGTAGTTCAACCGTCTTATTGCTGTAGTACTAAGACACAATGTACAAGATTAGAGGTGACAGACCTCTGTACAGCTTATTAAAATCCTATTATTATACTCTCATTGGACTATTGTAGCTGCCACCTAAATATAGAAAGTGCACAATACTGTAGGGTGAAAAGTGGCTTAAATGATGGATGAATAGGAAAGGGACCGCAATTCCACAATTTGGGTAGTAACTCTCGGTATAGTTTACAGACATATATGAAAGAACGATCACAGTTATTCATGGTAGTGCTGAGGCATGGTATGAATACTATGGTTATATTATTATCCAACCATCAACAATCTTAATGATGGGAACTAATATATGACATGGTACGCTATCACCATCTGAATCTGCAACAAATCCCTACAGAAATAATATCTGTGCTGGGTAAGGTAGTACAGGTAGAAACTCATTTGGGTGATATACCCTGGATATCAGGGTTTACAGTGAATAAGAGCAAGACAAAGAGTGTATAAAGAAATGACAGAGTAAATTCTGTATTAACAAGAGAAAAAAGTAGCATTTGATCTAGAGGGATTCTTATAGGGAATTAGGAGAGAATAAAACCCACATTAGCCTTTATTTCTGTCAATATTTGCTTGCCAACAATATGTTAATTATGCTAATAAGAATATTCTGGTTTTGCTATCATATTCCATTGGTAGACAGGGTATTCTAACCATACCACGTCTTCTTCTGTGATACAAACAGACATTCATATGTGAATTATACTCTTCTTCCATCTGCACAACCATCAACACCTGTAGATAAATGCAATCTATGCGTTAATATGAGACTACAGCAGAGATAAAAAAGGTCCATAACCAATAACCAGTACACACTAATAGAGAAAACACATAAAAGTAAATGAGGCATAGCTTCAATCACTCAAGACAAGTCTATATACACGCCAGTATAAGAACACTCATTTGTTTATCGGAGTTGTTAATGTAGTTGACAAATTTAGTGGTTATTTATCGGGGAGTTAAAAGAAAGAAAATTGTGAATGGGAAGGAAAGAGGAGTATATTATGTATGAGCATAGGTGAGAGTCCACTGGCGAGCTGAAAAGGGCAAATAGAGTTTATATAACAGATTAGTATCCATGGTAACAAATAATTAAACAAGATCAAAAAGTTTAAATCTCCCTATTCAACTATTTTTCTTTACCTTGTTCAATAGCACCTTTCTCATCCTCTTTCCAGTGAGAAGCTACATCATTAGCTAATGGATCATCAGGATTAGGAGCAGACAATAAGGCCTGTATAGATAACAATACAGTACGAATCTGCAAGGCAGGTGACCATTTGTCTATTCACAGTAAATATCAGTTGATGATCATCATCATGCCAAATCATCCACTCTAATATCTTATTCCACCGCACTCTCTAACTGTCTCTCATACCTTTAAGAATATCCAAGCATATTCTACCCAGTTTATCGATGTTGGGATGATAAATCTTGGTCAAGAAACGAACTTTGGGTGGAGCCATAGGATATTCCTCGGGTAAAAATAGCTCTAAATGGAACACTCCACCTGTGAGAGTAGGCGCGTATTAATACTATGGAGTTGGTATATAATACAATATACCTTCAAAGGGAGACTGTCCGGGTCCAGCCATGATAACATCAAAGTAACGTAAATTCTCTTCATGAGGAGTAGCACTTATTCCAGGTGCCGGATCAGCTAATAAACGTTCTGTTTCCTATAGATTAGTAAGTAAGAGTACAATATCTATGTCTGATAGTGAGTGAGTACCTTGACTATTCTTTTAGGGAGTGATAGAGACATGCTTTATAAAGACAATCTAAGTAAGATATATATATAATAATAGAAATGGCTCAATTATATATAAAAATAAAGGGTGGCCAAATAAATAAAGAGAAAGGAATATGTCGGAATCATAAATTATAGCCAATAGTATTCTGTAGACGAATCAAGGCATGTCACTCCTTCAGGCGTTTGTTTGTTCTTCTATGCACCTTTGTTCATCAGGAAGTAAGAAAAAGAGACAGGAATATGCCCAAGCAATAGATAGATATATGCCTAGTATAAAACTATCATAGTCTATAGTGTGCTACTATCCTTGCATAATTCATTCATTACCCCTGATAACAAGGTCTGACACCAATACATTATCATCTGACACAATGATCTCTCATACTATACACTCCTCTCTACTAAGCATGTGTTCTTATATTTATTCATGAATAAATGCACTTATAGAAATGAACTTCTGCCATGTCCAAACTTATCACTGAATTGACCAGATTGCTTAATCAATTCCTTCTTCTCCTTCCTGTTCATTTGTCTTCCTCCCATCAAATCCTTCTCTCTATCAAATGGACGCTTTGTGACATCCTCAGATGCAGGTCCCTTTTTATGTTTCTTCTGCTGATGGATTTCCATCAGTGTAAGTGGCCTAGAATTCCTCTATTGAACATAGAGAAGTGTCAGTGATTGAATGATACATAGATAATGACTAGACATACGTTGTGAGATTGAATATTCTTATACTTCTCATAGTCTAATCTGGAGTAGTTCATTTCCTCATCTTCACTCCTCTTTCCTGATTCCCTCATTCTACGTTCTTTTTCAGCAGGTGTCTCTGTCCAGCCACTAGAATCACGCTCTGAATCAGTCATTGTTCTATTGGTGAATTGTCTTGATTTGGATGAAGTGGCTATAAGAAGAGCAGTCAGTCTATGCACATTTGCTATCATCTTTATCTAATTACCATTCTTCAGATAATCAACTTCAGGAGGCAACAACATCCATTCTGGTCTCTCCACCTTCTTTTCTCGCTCATCTTTCTGGTGGGAAGGAATCAATGTTAGTTATACTTCCATTCAACTGATATACATGATAGGTTACCGAATCCATGTATTCTTTACTTTGACGTGCACGTTCTTCTATTGCCTTTATGGCAGAATGGACTGAATCTTCCTCTGCATTATACTCTGCTGGAAGTGCAGGTCCAATAATATCATCATCATCATCCACAGGAAGAGGTCCACTGGGTAGTGTCGGTCCAATAGGTCTACGTCTTCTGACTGTTGTTGTTGCTGTTGGTGGTGTTGTGACTTTTCGCTGTTCTAGTAAATCAGGTGGGAGGGCGGGTGCAAAATCGTCGGGTGTAGGTTCTTCTTCAACAGTCTCCTCTTCTATATGCTTCCTTTTGAGAAGGTGGGGAGGAATGTAGGGCCCAATAGATATATCTGATATATCCTGTAAAGAATGATCATCTTCCTGCACTTCTACAGTGTCTTCTCTCTTTCTCTTAAGAAGGTGGGGAGGAATATAGGGTCCAATAGATATATCTGGTGTATCCTGTAAAGAATGAATATCTGCATTGACTTTGGTAGTGTCTACATTCTTCTTTTTCAGTAGATAGGCTGGAATCTCGGGTCCAATATTAGCAGTATTTTGTGGTAAAGAGGGTGCATAATTACTATCTTCGTCATCAGAGAAGCTTATTGTTATTTCATTATCATTAACTTTGTTACGTTCAGAGGGTGTGGTGGGTCCAGTCATCACTGTAGCCTGTTGTTCAGACGGGAATATAGATATATGGATGTGGGTGTTTAAAAAGGGAAAAAAAGGCTTGTTTAGGTTTTAAGGGTGACTGTTCTGTTGCATGACTACATTGATTGTTCAAGTACCGCCAAATACTATGTCAACCTCATTCACAGTGATCTGTCGTTGGTGGTCTCTCTCGATGTACACATCAACAGCACTGTAGGAGTGATATAAAAGTGTATGTGGTTAAACAAGCATGTATCCTATTTCTATTAGTTGTATACTGTTTATTTAAAGTATTATTCCAAAGTACATACACAGCAATAGTACTTGAGTACCTTATACGGGCATAATAATTATGTGGATATTAGTTACTACATATTTATTGATCGATTGGCAGATCCAATATACGAAATAAGTTGGTCATTCACATTCGACTTCACCTCCGTCCCTTTTTCAAATACCACTGTGATAATCCGTCTACTGATAATGTTCTCACTGATTCGTCTCTACACATCACAAATCGGCAACCATCTTTGATAACAGCCTCTTTTCCTATCAACATTGCTGGTACTCACCGTTTTCTTCCTTTGCGCCATACCAGATACTCTAAATGCCTTGTACCAGTATCTAATTCAACCCCCTCCTCTACTGTCATTCCACTTAAATGGAAGCTCTTTTGGAAACTACAAATTCCACTGCATGCTCGAACAGTATGGCACAGATCTATCCATAGAAAACTCCTTACAAACAGCTTCTCCATTCTACTCCCCACTGCATTCTCTGTCTCTCATCTTCACCTGAAATAGATGCATACGATCACTTTCTATTTTTATGTCCCATGAAGATCAGTGTGTGGTGTTCAATTTCCAGCTTGTACATTTCCTTAACCTCTGTACACAATGATACTACTTTCTACTAGCACTACAACAAGCTCTTTTTTCCTTGAACATAAGACATACTCAATCTTTACCACTATTTTCACTATCATTGTATCAAATCTTTGCATGTACACTGCTCGAAATATGGCAAGCACATTGGCAGCTTGTGTTCAATTCAACCTCTTTCAATGATGACATTGTGGCCCAAACTTTAAAACTATTAACAACTCTGATGAAGTCAATGCAGATGATCATATCTTATTCTTTTATACGTCTCTATCTTCCCTTATTATAACATTATTTAGACATTAAACAATCAATGGAATACTGTTCCCCTACAAAACAAACTGATGCAGTGGAGTCTGATGGATAACCAGAAGAGAAAGAGATAAATATGAACAGTGATAAAAAAGAAGATGTATGTGATCCATGGCTTATATCCAACTTGAAATAAGATGCATGTACTATCAAAGAGAAGGAAAGCAGTTGTGGGACAAGTAAGATTGTTGAGGATAAGAGAAGATAGAATCGAAGGACTTAATAGTGTTACTGCTCTATTATTAGACATAAAAGCTCTATAATTAGAAGTGGGCTTGTATTGAAGTAACACTGTAGTTATATAGGATACGCACACTTATACATCAATAACCACGGTATTCTCTTGCCAGGGAATCTGCATGTAACAGTTTCTATCACAAAGTTAATTGCCTGTGTAATGTCATACTCTTATTAGAAGAATCTATTCAACCTTTATTGACTCTTACTTTATTAACAAGATTGTCATGACCACGTGTTTAGGCAATCATGACATCCATGCTATTTGTATGGTTATTTGATGATTATGTATACTGACTATCTTACTCCATTAATATAGATATAGATACTGACAAGTTAAAATTCAAATATATTCACGAGAAAGACAAATCGCTTAAACATGACTCTGATACAACAGATATGTAAGCACATGAGTATTCTACACCACCATTATACACACTTAACAAATACATTAGAGAAACTGCCTGTATAGTAAAGACCTCAAAATACTTGACATGGGGTATTCACATACTATTATGGATAGCCAATCATTTAAAGATGGTGATGATGTCTCCGTATTTTGTATCTACAACATAATAATCGAGTACAACCGGGCATTGCATAAAAAAGATAGGGATACAAAACGACTTATTTATTATTGATGTATTTACTGCTTATACTGAGTATACACTAAATACATTAATAGATGAGCATGAGCTAGATGCGAATGGAAACAAAGTCGGAGATATGTGAAGTATCATTCACTGGGTATTCACTGTTCCTGATGATTGGAAGAACAAGCCTTTAGACCTCTTTAAATCACAGCTTATGAGAACTAATGTCGGAAGCATCGACACTCTTATTCTCGTCCGTACCTCAGATGCTTTGATTTGACATCTTCAAATAGCACATTATAATCACTCGTTGGTAAATGGTGAATACTGCATTGTTATTTATCTCAGTGAAGACAATTAAGTGGATCTCTATGGTTATGAAATTGGCCCTCCAATCAAGGGGCTCAACAATATTGCTGGGCATACACGAAGGGGGTTAGAGTCAATACCAGTGGACTATCAATTAGATATATATTAATTGGATAGGATATTTAATGGCGATAAAAGTGAACTGGAAGAATACAATATCACTTTGGAATCATTAACTGACCTTTGTAACAAGAAGTATTGGCATGTAAGTGCATTAAACAACAGTGGAACAAATCATAAATAAGCTAATTGCAATGATAATTATTGGTCATTCTACAAAGTGATATCAATTCATAAGTGTACACACTTGAGAAATGTCAAAGATTCATTTCTATTGGAAAGGAAGACGTATTAAAATCAACTTGTGTATAATATGGATATGCGCACTGCCAGTGATGATGCAATCACAAACAAAGTAGCTGATATAAGCAGAAAATACAGCAATGTCGGAGTAATTGTTGTTAATGACCGTTTACTTGATTTTATATCCTGATGATTGTACGGCTCCTTTCTCTTCTGCCCTCTAATCTGAAGACAAAACATCATGAGTTTGATCTAACAGAGGGTACGATATTTACAACAGGAGCAGCACAGATAGTACAAAGTCAATTGAAGATCAACAATTAATTACCTCAAGAAATATACACACACTGGAGGTTATTTCAAAGGGAAATATCATGTATATTGGTGAGTACAATGATCATAAGAAATTAACATTTATTTACACGCTGTTATTTTGATAGATATCAATTGGAATGACAGTTCAGTACTCTACATTGATTCAAAGAAGAAAGAGACGTTAATTGAGAATACTTCTGATGCACTAGAGAAGTGGTACTGTGCTGTTATATTCTGTCTATACTCAACCATGGCTAATCTATATTCAATGTGGTTATTCACTTGAAGACTGCTTCCAAGTCATTCACCATGAACACCAGTTTCATGTATCTAGTAATACTATCAATGACAGGTGAGTTATGATGATTTATATATATTTATATCAGCAACTTATACTGTAAACATTAAATTAGATACAGAAAGATGTTGAAGTGGGACAAACAACAGTCAGCACAAAAGTCACCACACTCAAGAAAGATGAAAAACTCCAATCCTAACAAAGCAGTCGAGCTGATGAATGCAAACCCTGTATCAGAACTATCAATGAAGCTCCAATTACATGATATTGTTGATGCCCATTTGAAGAACAAATCACTGCCATATCGTTATATAATTCATATTCCCAGAGATCAACAACAAGAATTGCTTTTAATGTATATTAAATGTGTTGGAGTAAACATAACACAGCACTTGCTATCAAGAGGTGTTCTTAACAAAAATGATTCATTCACCACTTATTTTTCAATAGACCAATCTATCTATACTAAATACATTTCTTATTGACTATGAAAAGATCAGAACTATCTTCAATGAGTCAAATACAACACTTGGTCGTACCCCATGAAGTTGATTCAGCGTGAACAATTATCTGCTGTTCGCTGTAAAGATATAATTGAATGTTTTGAAAGTTTAGAAGAACACCTGGACTATCCACAGCATATAATGCAAGCACAACTTAATCCTACTTATATTGATTTCACATTAAATGCAGTACTGGCACTCAACAAGGACATTACATTGGCCAATAATGAAACTGTTCTTACTTTAAAGAGAAAAAGAATCCCATTCAACATAGTGGATGTAATGAGTGAATTACTATGGAATTACATACAATCAAGAGAAGCATATTCAATCAGTTTATGCCATAAACATACATATTTAGATTATGAAGATGATGTCTCTATGTATATTGATTTCATAAGCCATTTCAACTACTGGCTTACTCACGAAGTAATCTTCTAAAGTGTCTGCTGTTCCTTGCTACTCATTATTCATCTTATTTACAGTATACCATGATGAACAACAAGGGTAAATCTGAGTGGAACAAAGAGATACCAATGAAGATGAATACTCCATGTGATTGTACTCTCTCGATAACACCTATGGATCTATTTGACATTTGTATTATTCCATCAATTCAACAGATGATGCCTATTGTTTATGGGGCAACCACCAACACACATATATTTGGGGACACTAAAATACAGCATATTATTCTCATGGGATCTGTAATGTTTTTAAGTCACAACATAACAAGTTAGCTATATAAGTTACCAAATATAGAACTGACATAATTGGGATATGTCGATCACTTACATAAAAAGGATATTAGATAATCAGCCACTGAGAAGAGAGAATAAATCTCTCAGGCTGAATCTGAATACACTCAGGGATTTAAGCGTATGTGAATTCTGCTTTGATAATCAAGCGTATATCACACACTGGTAAAATACACCGTTTTACCCAGGCTCAATACTCCACTCTGCATTAATCATTATTAACACCCAACTATTATGTTCCCATACGCTATAACTATATTACATATACATATATCATTAACAAAATAATATTCCCACAAGCTATTAGCTCATCACAGACTGACATATTTCCCATGACTAACTTATCTGTCCATTCCCACAGATCAAAACAATTTAATATAAATACCCATCAAGTTCACATACAATAGAACATACCCTGATCCTATATTCGTATATACGTATATTTATTACCTCTACATTTTCCAGAATAAAGATTAATCTAATCGAACTCACTGTTTCTTACTATTGATTTTTTTACCCTTTTTTTTTGTATTTGCTCATCACTTCCGTTTTGACTAAATACTTCAGGATCAATCATGAATATCAAATGCAACACAACTCATAAAAAAGCACTCTATTTACTAAAAGAATGTATTAAAAAACAGAACAAATACTACAATCAGACATTGGACTTGATGAATATATGAGTATATTCAACTTCAAAAAATAAAAGAAAAAGTGTAAAGGAGACAGATAAGTTAATCAGACCGAAAGAAAGATTGATTGCTCTTTATTATTACAAAATGGATGAGAGTATTTATATTAAAATGTTATACGGAGAATGGATCTTGAACATACATGAGTGTGTGAATTGACATGATTCAATTACGGATGTCAATACAGGGGAACAACCTATCAAGTGTCAATCAGGAAGAATGTAGGATGAGACCATGAGGATGATCTGATCTGAGATGAATACATATAAGTCTTCTAATGAATCGTAGCCCATCTATTGGATACTCTTGTTACTCGGCATGGCGTGTTTAAAGAAGTATTAATTGGGAAGATGTATTAGAGGATTTAAGGTATTGATCATTACTGAATCGGTATGAAAGTAGCTTATATTGAGCGGATCAATATACTAATTGCATTGACTTCCAATTATTTCCTTATGAGTTTATGTACTCAGATTTTGACACTAGTATGAATATGAGATTGTCGATTTAGGTAATACAATTAAGGTACCATTGTATGACAGTTGAGATAGAACTACAGATGAGGATCTGGATAAATTCTGATAAAACAGGACTGAAGAACAAGTGTCCAAGATGGTTTATCAAGGGATAGCATCTATCAAAAGAAATCCTTCAGGTGGATTGCTAGAACAGATCATTGGTGGTAAATATGTCTTACCATTCGGTAATGCAGTCTACCTTGATATTCAGAAATCCAAAGTACTTGACTTTTTCGATCTTTCTGCAATAATTTATAAACCTACTGTCGTTACAGAAGATATGGGTGAAACTGGAAGGTTTTCTTCTTATTATTATAAAGGAGAGAACATTGAATTAAGTAAGACAAAAATCTAGGATAGAAGTTACACCGCAAACTAATTCCAATGATTAGTTCTAGGTTATTCATCAAAAAATGAAGAAGACCTAACTCATATCAATAAATATTATATAAGTAATATCGATTCTTTTCCTACTATAGTTAAATGGAATAGAGGCTTGAGAGAAGTTATTTTTCGTTTTGGTACTGGTGCAGAAGAAAATGCTTTTATGTATCTTGCAAACAACGACACATTTCATATGAGAGGAAATCTGACACTTTCTCCTTATGTGTGAATATTTGATAAACCCTTTATATCTTGAGGTTTATCAAAATGAAAGAGTGTAGTCAGTGCTTTTAAGGATTGAGTTTTTAATTCTACAGAATACATCCGCTGTAATATATAATAAGACATATGATGGGGAAATTCAGATAGACCCTAAAGAATGAAAATAGTGGAACAGGCAAAAGACAGATTAAAACCATTTGAGATCCTCGGTTAAGGCAGCTTTTCTTTTCTTTCATAACTCTACCAAGTAGTTTCGATTTAACAAGCATTGTCGATTATTCCTTATCAACCAGACCAACAAGAACAATTTATAGATGAATATACTACTTCTGATGAAGAAATGACAGAGAGAAGAATACAAGACGTAAATTAAATTTATACTCAGTATAGTGTAATAAACGTGGCAACTAAAGATAGCATGGCTGGGCGAAGAGCTGGAAGAAATAGAAGACAACTTTGCCAATTTGATACTGGAGGAGAAAGAACTTTCAGCTAGATATCGAACTGCTGGGTGATCTCACATAGGCGAGCCAACTGCTTCAGGGCATTGCATACTTCCATACCCTCACAGTGAATATATCTATAACCCTTCTCTTTCTCTCACTTTACAATAAAAATCTCGGTAATTAACCTTCAGGAATGTACTCATCCTTATCTACTTACTCTAACACCTTTTATTATAAATGCTCACACACTATGATATAAGATTATGTAGCTCATTTTATGATTGTAGTGACCAAGAACAAGGAAAATGCTGCCTTGAAGGTAATGGTAAGTGAAATAAAGGAGAAGATGGCGGTCTTGGAGGTTGTATTCTCTTGGTAAGTAAAACTTGTCAAGCATATTAAAATTTGACACCGAGATTTATTTGTTCTTCTAATGAACCACAGGTGTGAAGATCATGCCCAGTCAAACCAAGAAAACCAAAAGGGATCCTGGTATCTGGTTAAATTCTAAAAATAGCATTTTTTTCAGATGGCATAGGAAGAACAAACATTCAGCAAGAGAAAATAATCATGGAATCATCTTCGAGTTTTCAAGAGGAAACTTTGAACACAGTATTGGTGATAGGTACTGTTGTAGAATAGGAATTACTAAGGCACTAGTAGCATTTATTACAGGTGTACAAGAATAAGGATTATAAGAGTGTAACAAAGAGCTGGATACACACGTCAGATGATTCATAATCTTGAAACATCATCTGTATGAACCTTAACCCTTCAAGATCCACAATCTTGAAACATCATCTTTATGAACCTTAATTCTTTACTGCATTTGGAACTACATATACAATTTCATTCTTATAATCAATCTAGTTAATAACCTCCTTAAAAGATGTTCTATGAATTGCCTGATATACTGTCAACATCTCCCTTTTATGTACATCACAACAATCCTCATCCACTAGGATCATCAGATCTGTTCTATATTCACTTATCAACTAAACATTCAATCCATAATTAGATCTTCTGCCAAGTACATGCCGCCTATTCAAACAAGGCATTCAAACATATAAATACCACAATCAATTGAAGTGATTGAAAGGGGGTTCTTGTCGGGAGGGACACTTCTGACTCTATCATTTTATAAAATAAACATAGTCTCAAAAAGTACTCTACCTTGTCTTTCTCTATTTTGTTAGTTAACCACCTCCTTCTATTTCAGGTACAAAACAGTGGAGTCTATGTCTTCTAGCTTGAATACAATGTTGCGCCGAAAACAAGATTGTAAACTCTCTTCCGTTTTTGATTTAGCTGTCTATGGTATTCAGTGCATTAAAATAAAAAGTTGGCTCTTATGAAGATCACTTTAGACTCTCATTCAGATCGCTTCCAGATTGTTGAGTTAAGACTTGCTTGTATCCCTACAGCATGGGCACAAAGAACTGGGATAATCCGAGTATTTGAGCTTCTAGTTTTCTTACATTCAAGTAGAAACGTATTTCCTCGTGCTTTTCCCACTCAAGGGTATTGGATTGAATCAATGAAAGGAATAAAGCTTGTTAGAGAATTTTTGGTCCGTCAACAGAACCAAATAATGCCTATTGAACCTGGTGAATCTCTTAGATATATGCTTTAACATACCCGCCATACTAGACTTGAATAAAAAAGGTCGCCGATCAAAAAAGAAAGATAAGTAGTTGTTTGATTAATATCTTCCATTTCATATATAAAACTACGAGATTTGAGAAGTGCCTTTTTTCGTTTGGTTGTTATAATGACAGGTGTAGGTTGCATCTGTAACCCTAGCAAAGCGGAGGTGCTAAAATGTACCCGTAGACTGTCATTGATTCTTGTGTAAATAAATAGGTTGATTTCAATATGTTATAAGATATCAAAATATCAATTGGCATTGGAGGCGGTGTAAATGCGACACCTTTTTTTTGAAGAGCACGACACTCTTCTTTTTCAGATACGACTGCATTGTTGTGTATTAATAGAGTGATTATTATATTTATTATTCAGTTAAAAACAAAGACAGGTGAAAGGCTTATTGTATATGAATACAATACCTCTCTGTATATCTTTCGGGGAGGGAAGGGGTTCAGGAAGTGATTAGGTAGGTCGGCAGTTATGTGATACCCACTTGATGTCCTGATGGTTTAATGCACCGAAGTATCGCATCCTTCGTTACAGGCTTACTCATTATTGAGTCAAAGGTTTCATCAATCTGGAATGTTCTATCGTAGGCTGTTACTGCAATTATAGGCGTATTCTTATTAATATTATTAGTTGATTTGATCATTCGAGCCGCTGCTTCTCCATCGACTATTGATACAAATGGTTAATAAGAGATCAAGTATAAAGGGAAACAAAGCTTACCTATAGGCATTCGTATGTCCATAAATATATAGTCAAATTGTACTTTATCACCCATAGCACATCGAATGGCTTGTGCTCCATTCCGCACAACAACACATCGACACTGTAGAAGCCGTAGAATAGTTTCCAATATCTTGCAACTGATAGGATTGTCATCAGCTATTAGACAATCAAGAACTCTGTTTGGTCGATCATTTGTTAGTGGCCGCATACAGTCTAAAGGATGGAATTCTGATATTGTTATATTATCATCCATTAAGGGCACTGGATTAATACTCCTATCTGGTGGATCTTCATGCGGTTTGGAGGATATTCCTGGTAGGACAGTGATACGATTTCCCGGTGATGATATAGAGCGTACTCTGTTAGGATGGTCTTCTGATTTCTTTAGTTTAGTCACATGCTTCAGAGGATGTTGTAGTAAATCTATCGGTGGAGGTGTTGAGGCCATATCCACTTTGGAGGATGTGGATGGGGATAGCATAAGGCAAGGAGTCGCAGGAAGAGATGTTGAGAGTTGACTGCAAGATATATTCCCTAAACTATTATGGCGTAGGCCTCTATCTACAATAGACGTTCGTTTGCTTCTTGAAATAGCAGGAATTGACCAATACATTGATCTGCTATTGTTATTGTTTATATTAAGTCTCAAATCACTACTACTTAATGATGAATTTGCATTAGCAACGATACTCTCTTGCCTAATCTTCCGAATTGATTTCTCGTTGGCCTTTTCTAGCAGTGGGAGATTCTTGTATACAAAAGATCCAAAATCAGCATCATCAAAAGTGTTTGTGTGTAAGAGATCAGACGCTAGACCATTGCTTGCACTCGCATCTAGATCAGAATTCGCTGTTCCAGCACTAGGTCCTTGTTCATCTATAATAGCTTTTGCTCGCCTGACCTCTTCCAATACCAAGTTTTGTAACTCATCATCGACTTCTCCATAATTCATGGTGGCCCCACGAGAGTCAAAGTAATCGGTGTCCTCTTCATTAACAGGTTGTGGAATGAACGAAGGCGAGACAGTTAGCAATTTGTCCCAATCTAAATTCTTGAAAAATGGATGATTCATAACTTCTTCAGGACCATTTCTTCCTAGACGCTTGTCAGGATCCAAAGTTAATAAGCGTTCCATGAAATCACGAGCATCTGGGCCTATGTCTACTTCATCTTCGTGCCAGTCTATTTTTCGAGACAGTATATTCTCAAAGACTTTATCAGGAGTCTCTGCATGAAAGGGAGGATAACCATATAAGAATTCATAGCATATGACACCAAGAGCCCACCAATCGACCATTGAATCTTGACTTGTACCTAGGATACTTTCAGGCGCAAGGTAATCGGGAGTACCCACTGCATTCTGTTTTGATTGATTGTAGTCTAGTCGCTCATGGGCTTCGTATTTCTCAGATGAGTTAACAAAACCATGTACAGTCAACCCAGAAGAGAATAAACCGGAGGTAGTACGTTGTCTAATACTAGTAGACTTGAATTCTTCCTGAATATTGTGTGTATCCATATTAGAATGTGATGGAGCTATGTCTCCTCCAGAAGATGAGCTGGCCCATGAACCGCATCGGTTTCTTTCTTTATCAAGCAGTAGATTGAAGTAGGAATGTTTGTATGATTTCCCAGAAGGTGAGTTATAAGAACTTGCAATTGAGGGTGATTGGGGAGGTGTCCTTGAGCGGGATGGAGTTGGTGAGGAAGGTAGCATATTAAGTGAGCTATGCCCCAACTCATCTCTTACTCGGCGATCAAGGAAGCCAATTCTTGATAAACCAAAGTCAGTGAGCTTCAAATGTCCATTCTGATCAATTAGAAGATTGTCAGGTTTCAAATCTCTATAAACAATTATTAGTGATCTCATTGATGATAGCAGTAGGATGTCTTCTCCTTACCTGTGGATGATGTTCTTATCGTGGATGTATTTCAATCCCAAGGTGACTTCTGCTAAATAATTTCGAGCCCAATCCAAAGGCAATGTGCCCAAAACTTTGATGAGAGAGGAGCAGTCTCCGCCATTAAGATATTCAAGCACAAGATACAAGTAGTCTTTGGACTGGAAAGTATAGTAAAGCTTGGTTACAAACGGACTATCTGTCTGTGCCATTAATATCATACGCTCCGCTTTCACATTGGTTACTTGATTCTTAGCAATCATATCAGATTTCTTCAGGAATTTGATGGCATAATAGTCACCAGTTACCCTTTTCTTGGCAAGGAATACAGATCCAAATGCGCCTTTACTGATTGGTTTAATAATATCAAAGTCTTTTATACTTGGAGGGACAGGTCTTGAGGAAACAGATGAGGGTAGAGGAGACATCGGAGACTTCCCAACAGGTGTACTACTACCAGAGCCCACTGAATTCAGTTTCTTGGAGAATTGAGAGCCACTGTCTCTTCTAGCAGGGCTTACCGAAGAAAATAAGGGAGAAGCTGTTGGTGTTTCTATCATCTCCATTTCTACAACTTTGGCTACACGACCCGAGGTAGCCACATTGGCTGGCTGGTTGTTACTTTGCTGCTTCTTATTCTTGTTTTGTTTACTCCTACTTCCTTTGATCTTCCAAGCCTTGATCTTCTTGAAGATGGTCTTCTTTAAGTTTTTGTTATTTCCTTGCTCTAATTGTTCTTCAGCTTTAGTTACGGGAATTTCTTCTGGAATATCTTTCCCAGTTTCTTGTTCTTTGGAAATATTATCCACAGGCACTTGCTCAGCAGGCTCTTTATTAACTACAAATTCAGACCACATGTCATCTCCAATTACATTCTGTTGAATATCTCTCCGAAGACGATCGCTGTACTCCAGTCGATCTTGCATTCTATGAACAGCATCTACTTTGGCTTTGATCAGACATTGAATTTCATATATAAGTGATTCAGTATCAGGGTCATCTGCAACAGGTGCTCTCCAATATAGCACTTGAATCATCTTGGCATCTGCTTTGAATGTTAGATATTGAGCAAAGTGTGTGTGTGAAATTTAACTCTATATTACCTTGGTCATTGCATTGTGAATTGAATGCGATTTCATTTGTAACGGGAGTTGAAATAGTAAGAGCAATGCTCAGAATGTTCAAAATAGAAGCGTATCTGTCTAACTCCATATTCTTACGGTCTATAGGTGTAAGAAACTCTTCATCGAGCGGTAGCATATCCTCGAATAAGGAATCTGTATCAATTTCTTGGATTCCGCCATCCAAGCTAGGGTACAAGGAACTAGTGGATGGAATGCCTGAGTTGTTATTGATAATGCAAGGTTCATAAAATTCCTCAAGTTCTTTCAACTCCATAGCAGTAATATCATAGAGACTTTGTACATGGTACTTTATTTCTGAGAGACTGTCATTGCAGTTGCATACTTCTAATTCAACTCTATGAATTTCTGCGCATAGTTCGGAATGCTGTTCAAAAAAAGCGGCGACTATTAACCTTTCACATATATGACACAGAACTGGGTCAAGGGTTAAGAGCATTGAATGATTAGCATCATGCAGACTACTAGACACTGGTACTCCTCCATGTGATATTGCTCTTCTCATTGTAACAGCGACAGATGGTACAACAGTAGCTAGTGTAGCTTGTTCTTTGGGGATATCAATGGTATGATCATTGAATCTAACTGACGGAGACTTCAATGGGTCAGAATCAAGTATATGGATATTTTCGTCTTCTAATGTATGGCTGCAGATAACCGGGGGTAAAAATGTGTCTATTTCATTGGGAGATCTTGAAGAACTCTCCATTATGGAAGCTCTCTTTGAAGCAGAGGGTTTGATGACCCACATGGTATGACTCGGCTCACCAGTAACACGATTATACATTAGCATTCCCTTGCCTTCCATTTCTAAAGGTTTTTTATTTTTAATGGCAAGAACGTGAAAGAGAACTTCAACAGTGCGAGAATCATCTCTTAACATTTCTTCGGTGGCCAATAAAAATATCTTCTTATCCTCAATTGAAAGAATTTGGGAAATATTAGATCCAATAACTGATTGAGGGTAGATACTATAAAGAATAAGGAGAATTATTAAATGTATTCCAAGAAGGTTTTGTGAGGAATTGATATTACCCTGTCATATTATGCCATACTGGGCTAAGATAGATGACGGATAGTGATTCTAGGGCGAGTTCCATCACAACAATACTACTCTGCCCAGCCATGGCTTCTTCCTGCAGTTGATAATGACTGACTTGGCTGTCTTCATCTTCTTCATTTTGCATAAGTGAGATAATACTATTATGTCTAAGTCGGGGAATTTGAATATTTGATGAAGATTGCTGGTCTGTCGGGCTATCATCTGGCTCATTTGTTGTAATCGAAACATTATCCAAATCATCAGTGATTGATTTTTCTGCAGGTGTACCATGTGGCTTCAGAGTGGGCGTAAGTGAACTATTTATGGTTGTTGAAGGCTTCCAAAATCCACGTTCTGCCTGCCACCATTCTACTACACGATTCAATGCAGCCACACATAAAAGAAGTCTTACATACCATTCTCTACAAGGCCAGTCTGGGTGTATATCCCACTGAATACTTACCACCTGTATCCTAGAAACAATATCTGCACACATGCCTGTATTCTCAAGAAAGGTCTCCAGATTCGTATCAAGGACACTTTGAGCGAGCCCAATGAGGTCTTGCAATGTCAAAATAAATGGAATGGGCACATCAGCATCTTCAGATATCATAGTGACAAATCTGTCTTGAGTAATGTACTTATCCTGAGAGAAACTAAACTCATTAGAATCACCTAGAGAGTTCTCATTCGTGCCGTTGAAATCTATCTCAACCCTATTGAGATCAGCCAACTGATTCGGTTCTTTTATGCGACAGAATTCATCTTCCCGCAAGCTATAGAACATCTCGCTTTCTTTAATACTATGCAATGGGTTTTTAGCGAATGTGATTGGAGTTGATTTTGTACCAGACACATCTTCTTCCCCAAACTCTTCTCTCCTGTGTGATTGTGGGATCATGATGTTATTTGTGTCACTGAACTCTCGATTGGTCTCCAAAGCATCATCCACTGTTTCAAAATAAAGTAAATCTCTTTCGACGTATTCATTCAACCCATCAATTATTCTTCTCAGTTCGAAGTTACAAACATTCTTTGCGGAATAAATTCTGTTTTTAATGGCATGCCTTGGACACAATCCATTGGTGGAGGCAGATCCTTTCCGTTTCCCATTATTTGAAGTAATTTCATTGTCATTACTAAATGGGTATCTGCTGGGATTGTTGAATCCATAACCAAAAACTTCACCCAAAGGATGGACGATAGATGAAAATGATGATTTCTTGGAAAGGGATCGATTGGCTGGAGATTGTCTATTGCTGGAAGTATCGTTTCTAATATGAGAATCTGGTTCACCGAATATATATTCATCCGATAGGAGAGTTTCATCAGTATCATTAGGACCACCTGATATAGTAGTGGGCGGAAATGTATATTCAGAGTCTTGTAAACCTAAGGACATGTGATGTATGTGTTGATGCATATTATGACTGTACCCTGATAATGGCGCTGTGTGAGATCTCTTCTTTTGTTCACTAGATAGAGATGGATGACGTGCGAAACTATGACCCACATCCCGCTCAACTTCATGTTTGTCGTCTACATCCAATGTGTGTAGTTTGCGAAGTGATTTGTGTTCATTGACCCAATCTGCCCATTGCTCCTCTTTCAATTGCTTTCTTGATCGATAAGGAGACCACTTTCTAATTTTGGCTGTACGTGACATATGCAACTTATTGGTGAAAGATGAATGTGTTGACTTGTATGCTTTAAAAGTAGACTCAGTTGAATTGGAACACCCTATATATATTGTTAATTAGAGAAAAATAGGGGAATGAGTTTTATTTTTCATGCTATATTAACTACTACTTACTGGGGGATACCACCTTATCCGCATAATCAACATCTTCATTGGCCTCTCCACCATAAAATTCTTCCCAATAACCTTCTCCCTGTAAACAATCATTTGTTTGGAAATAATAGTCTGATGGTGTATTCAAGAATAATGCAGGATAGACAGCTGTGAGAACATTTTCAGTAACATTCACATTATCATGTACGGATGGACTGGAGTAGTCCTTCGTCTCTTCAAGATCAAATACCATCACATCTTTATCCTGATCATTCAGCAAGAAGTCTTTCTTTTTGCCTTCTGCCTTGGTTAATGATCTGTGGTCCATGTAGTAGTCATTATTGATTGCAGAAGAGGATGAATCTTGACCATGATTTCTGTGATTGATATCCATTTCACCTTTAGTGACTCTGTGTCTTGTTGGCTTGTATCCCCTTTGATGAATTGCTATGTGTATGCGGTAACAATAGAAAGATATGAAAAGTAAATAAAGAAGAACAACAATAATAAGAGAAGGTTAATAAAAAAATTAAAGTTAGAAATTTACAGTTAAAACAATTCTTTAATTAGCCTTTTTTTTAATTACTTCGAACATCATTATTGTTTGCTATGGGTTGATTGTTGTCATTGGGTATAGCACTTATCTCTGTCAATGTAGATGGTGTGGATGATTGTCTATGATGACCAAATTTCTCTAGAAGCATTGGTATGTCCACTTCATTGAAACTATCACGTTGGACTCTAAATGATGATGATCTACTCTCGCGTAACTTGGAAATAGAACCAGATTTATGATTTTCAGAATTAATTTTACTGTCAATATTACCGTTATTTGGCTGTTGCATAGATACATTGGTATCCATGGTATATATGGATTGAACTGGTTTAGTAGGGGTTGCCATGGATATATCATCGTGCGTAGTTGGTAGGACAAAAGACGTTCGACTCTTGTTTGATTTGACATATTCAGGTAAACTGGTGGGTGTGGATGGAGCACTGGTTGATGATATCATATCTCCCTCGTTTATCCAGCTTGTTCTTGTTGATTTCAACATGTATTTTCCTCCACTTCCAGTAGGAGAAGTGGCGTATTTGGGTGAATGAGAAAGAGAGTTTGATGCTGACTTGGCGAAGTGGTGGTAGCCTTCATATTCACTCCCAAGACTCGATGCATAATCATCATTATCCAGTATACCCGACAGTTTCTTATCCATAATAGATGTCCGGTGCTTTGATTGATAGTTAAACTCGTTGTTGTACTTGTCATGAATAGGTGAAGTTGTTCGGGGCGAAGGAGAGAAGTGCTCATGTTGATGGAACTGATGTGGATTCCGAGGTGAAACATGACTAGAGTAACTCGAGCTATTGTTATGGATACCGTTGTTATCATTGTCAATTAAATATACAGAAGATCTGTTTCTGTTTCTAAGGTTCAATGGCTGAGGAATAGGCACACTACGTACTTTATTTGATTTGTTGTTTGGATTGGCTATTTCAGCAGAGGCAGCAACATGACTGACAGTGATGGAAGCGGGGTTAGAACGGATATCAGAGGACTTGAAAAAAGGATTGACTCCATTGTTTCCTGTCGTGGTGGGATTACCGGGTATAATAGTTACTTCGTCCATGAGGATGTCATTGACAATAATAATATTATCAGCAAAGTGCAATTTTATAGCTGTCTATTGGCTGCAATAAAATAAGACAAAAAAATAAACAAAGAAAAAATAAATAAAAAAGAGTCAAGGGAATATGTGGTGCTTTGGGTGTGCTACCTAACAACTGAGGTGGTACAATGTTACACAAGTTAATTTAATTGGTTCCAATTTACTGCATGAGGATGAATACATTAATGTGTATTATGAATGATAGACTATTTTCAGTTTAACTTACGGTTATGTATATAGTCAATAAGTTTGTTGATTGCTATCCCACTGCTCTCAGTTCAAAAATATTTTGGTCAAATGACAGTTCAATCTCAGACAAAGATTTCAGTTATTTCCACATTTGGTAATCATAGAGATTGATACAGGGAATAGGGCCAATAACATCAATGGGAAGATATGCATACACAGAATAAACTAGTTTGTATCATACTATAGAGTATATTTATAGTATTCATCAGCATCATTATTTGAACATTGTTCAGATTGAGATTTTTTTGGAGCAAGTGGTGGTAACACTGACCCCTACAGAGTGAATAAGGATATCATTAATTAGTACTATGCCAAGTCAACATCAATGCTAATGGGAGTGTTATTCCATTCTCGTATATAATAGCCTCATAACAACAGAGATCATTGGCTAAACAAGGGTGAGTGGTTGTTATGGCGGATATTCATACAAAAAAAATGTTATGGCGGATATTACTGCCATTGTGTTTCGAGAATATCCAATTGAACTGTACCCGATACTAGAATACAGTCATCCTAGATTCGGAATAGTGGCATCAGACCCCATAAAGCTACCTAGTGCCCACTATAATTAGGCTGTCGTCAGATTAAGGTCAATAGTAAATGTATAAGTGCGATTGCATACTTCCCTATTGTAACATGGGCTACAGATCTGGTGTGTGTGTTCTGGGTGTTGAACATTCCCAACTCAGAGTTCTCTATGTGGCCATTGGTTTGCATACAGTGTTCAGTATTTATGGCAATAGATGCTGGGTTGATACTACTCCGGCATGATGTGACTTCCCTGAACTTTATAGGTACCACCCTATTCTTCAATAAAGTCACGATATCCGCCATTATGAAATTCAAATGATAATGCTGTATATTTGGTAATGATATCATAGCAACCTATTTATAACTTGCAGACTATCTATATAAATAGTGTTTCTTGGCAACAAGTGATACCAATAAAGTGCTTAATATCACCTTCATATGGCACACATACTGCGCATACATAGCATCTTCTCTGCAGAACTGAGATAACAATAAATAAAAGCATATTAAATATGGATACTTTGCATCTGTATGTTGCACCCATTTTGAAAGACCGTATCACATTTACTGTAACATCTGTTATTTCTTCAGCCTCCTTTTGTTCTTCTAGTCCTTCTATTCTCTCTTTTTCTTTCTCTTTCTTCTTATTATCATAACAATGAGTAAGGCAAAGATTATTGGTGAACTAGCTGTAGTAGCATATAAAGCTGTAAATATAAGAATATTCTATATGATTTAAATGTAACTAACTGTACATCATAGAGAGATCTTCCCAACAGAGAAGTATGTATCCATAGCAACAATAAACATATTCTATAAGAACTCATTGTATGTTGTATAGATAGTGGGAAAACAAGATCCTTTTGTTATCTTTCGTCTGGCTGAAGTAAATAAAAAGACAAAGACTGACTACAGAGGTGGTCAACACCCTGTATGGGATGATCAGGTAATAAACAGAACAACAATACCATACTGTCACTAAATGGTTATTCTGTTAACCAGGTCAATTTACCCGTGCCTGACAAGAAGAGAATATTAACAGTGCAGGTGTATGATGAGGATTCGAAGCGAGAAGAGCTTATTTCAGAGTGTGAAGTTGATCTCACCAAAGTATTGGAAGAGGGGGAATATGATGGTAAATAGGATATACACCCTGCTATTCCATATTACTGAATATCAGTCTTTATTAGATTGGTTTCCTTTAACGTTTAAAAGTAAGCCCGCTGGTAAAATATACCTTGAAATGACATTCTATTCTGCAGTAAGTAACGGGGGTGGTTGAGTCTTATAAGGCATTGTGTAACCTCGTTTTCTATGTACTTTTCAATAGCGTCCTCCTCCACAACGTCAACCTACAAGATATGGAAAAAACACTCGTCCTCAACCAGTACATTCTACTCCATTGGCTACATCAACTCCCGCAGTCAACAACCAACCTTACCCTCCAGATAGCATTAGACCCAATATTCCTCAAAGTGAATCCCAATCAACACCTACATTCAACACACCTATTCCTCAGGCACAATCCACTTATCCTCTCCAATATCCACCATTCCATGCACCTGGAAATCAATATCTTCCCCCTTCTACTTCCACACCAGTAGTAAATCAAGCACATACATCCTCTTATCCTACACCTTCTTTACCTGGACATTCTCAATTATCACCCTACCCCACACCTTCTTTACCAGGACAGTCATCCCATTATTCTACACCTTCTTTGCCAGGACAACCATCACCTTATTCTACACCATCTCTTCAGGGACAGCCATCATTCTACTCAACATCTCAACAGCCATCATTCTACCGTCCCCCAATGTCCAATGGAGCACAATCATCAGCCTACCCTACACAATCATCAGCCTACCCTACACAATCATCAGCCTACCCTACACAATCATCAGCCTACCCTACACAATCATCAGCCTACCCTACACCCTCATTATCAGCTGGAGATTATTCTAAACCATCACTCTCACCTGGAAAAGAATCATCAGGTTATCACAAGCATTCATTATCTAATGGGGCACAGCCATCCAATCCTCTTACACCCACCATAACCACCATGTCCAATGGACTGCAGCATATACGACCACCCCAGGCACTCGGATCTTTTAATGCACTACCAGAAAACTCATCTAAAAGACCCAATTCTTATCACTCTGGATTAGGAGGATCTAATGCTTTTGATAATAACTCTTCTGTGCATGCTCCCCTCTTATCATCATCCTATACACCTGCCCAGAAGCCTTATCCACCACAAGGTAAATAATTAACAGTCAATATTATATATATGGTATTTGTGTAATAATGTTTATTTATTGTAGGAAACGGATATCCCATGAACAATGGCTATCAACCCTACCTTCCCCCATCAAATCCTCAGAGATACTCGTTCCCATCCAACAGTTATGTGTCTCAGAGTGAATCATTAGGCACTCCCTTTGCTGCACACCAAGGAAGTTTCGTCGCACCACAACAACAAAACTCGGGATTCTTCCCAAACAATGGCGCTCCTCCATCTTCTAATTATCCACCTCCCAATGGTTATAACAGACCAAACTATGGCAATGGTTATCCTCCTTATTAGAACTAGAAAGAGGCGTCTACAAGTATTTTTTAACCCCTATAACTTAATTAATTATCATTTATTCATACCATCACCTATCAGTTACTGGGTTTAGTATGCAGTGAAAATGGTGATATTAGTCAAATAAACAATGTATCATTCTATCAACACATTTCCTGTTGTTTATATATATAAAGGGAGCAAACTAATCATACTTGCATATACCTAGGAAAAGAATTGAGTCTATCACACACCACCCATCTTTCATGGTTCGAAACAGTATCTTTATTCCTATAGTTACAATTGAGTTAACACCACAGTTACATTTGTGTTAATGCTATAGTTACATTTGAACTGATGCTACTGATCAAACAATTATATTTGCATGCTGAAACACTCATAGATTCACGTTAAGGTTTATGTTCAAACATTGTCTTTCTCTATCATAAGGTTACAGAAGTTATCCTTAATCATACAATCTGTCAACATGTCGCTTAATATAATATGAACACACTTCTTGAAGACAGAATACATGTTTACGAGTGAAAAGATTATATTTCCTTAATCTCAATATATATTACAGAGAATGTGCTTACATATATTAGGGTGGCTGTTATTTAGTAAGGTAAAAAATATTTTGGGGGGTTAACATAGTCTAGATACGCCTATCGGGTGATTGCTTCAGCCAATCTTGGTTATTTTTGCCCTTGATGGTAGGTTTTCCCAGATAGTCATACTCGTCTTTCTCCATCATGCCATCAAAGCGGTAATCATTGTTACCAGTCACTGAACTGATAGTTTGTAAAGGATAATCTTGTTGACGCAAACCACCAGTACTGACAGATGTGGGTGAAGTAGATCGAGTGTAGTTATCATCAAATGATCCTTTGGAACCAGGTACGCCAGAAGAGTTACTGTTGTATTTTCCAGTAGGACTACTGGCAGAATCCAGAATTGTGAAATTAACAGCAGAGTTAGTATAGGAATCATCGACAGCAAGATTACGAGCAGTCGAGAACTGATGAGTGGGTGAAAATGTGCTTGGTTTTGCAGTAGAATAATCAGCTTCAACGGGTGACATTGCCCTCATATAACTAGGTTGTTGGCTGGTTGTCTTGCTATTGGCGCTGGTATTATAAACAGTGAATGAATCTTCGTGACTATGGTTGTGTACTTTATTGTCTCCATATGCATTGCTCTTTCCTGCTCCTTTATTCACTATGAAATTTGTGATACGTTGACTTAGTCGACGTGTATTAACATTATTTTTAGCACCCTCTAATGACGAACCATTATTACTGTTATATGCTTGGTTACTGGGCATCTCAATCTCTTCATCAGTAGTCACTCTACTTCTGGAGCCATTGGTGCTGATACCATTGTGCTCTGATCGACGTGGGTGGAAAATAGAGATCTAAAGTTACCATAGAATTAGATTGTTCTGATTTTCTTCTGCATTAAAGAGTTTGGTACTTACACCAACAATCCAAATAAGAATGGTTGTTACATTACAGTTAGCAATCAGAACATCAGTAGCAAACTTATTGCTGTTGATAACCTTTGCTGCAGTTAGACCATCAACACAAATAATAAGGAGACCAGTTCCATAGAAAAACAGGACAATAGTGAGATAAATGTTCATGGTTCTGAAATAAGACAATTTCTCCACAACTTGTGAACCACCGTGCTTCATGTTTCTAGATATCTTCAAGAGTCTAGAGAATCTTCTGTCTGATCTAATACCCAGCATAGATGCAATCAAGACTGTTCTCGTATTAACATTAGTCTATGTCAGCTGAAGAAACGCAATATAAAATTACCTCCACAACAATAAGCCAATTGAGGTACAACTTCTCTTCTCTCTTCATAGTTTCTGTATGAGTATTGGAGAATAGGGAATGTAGCCATACTAATGAATGTCCTGGTTATGTTATAAGCATTAGTATATTATGTCTAAGAATACAATGTGATTCCCTTACCAGATAATATAGAACTTGAATTCATATGAACTCATGAAACTTCTCTTAGCAACAGTATTAGAAAGATAATTCCAGAAGCATTGAAGCAAGAAGAAGACACCAGTTTGTAAGGACAGATTGACACTTTGAATATAATCAAATGCCTAGTAAGAATAGTTAGGATAACATGTGACATATGTATACAGTGTAACTATATTCATACCCTAGCAAGATCTTTATGTTCGGGTGTCCAGAAATGATATGGTTTTGATATAATTGTTCCAGTTGCCTCAATTACATAGAATTTCTCGCTGTATTTGATATATGTTGATGTGACATCTATTGAATATGTATCAATAACTATGTTTCTTAGGTGCTTGTTTGCATATTACCCCACGACGCCTGCCCGATCAGCATAACTATATATAGAGTTGTAATAATACCCCTAAGTTCACCAGCAAAGATCCTCTTGGGTTGAAGACATCTAAATCTATCAACACTCCATACTCTCTGTAACAGGAATCCTGCAATATATGCTTCAATGACACATCTCTCTATATAAATAATAGTGTTAGTAGATCTGTCCTATCAATAAGGAACCATGGTAAATCTTACGTAGATACGAGAAATCACTACAGAAACAAAACGGTTAACATATTTTTACGTAGTGAGTAGTGAATAAGTACCTTAAATGGGTCATCTTATCGACTGACTAGAAACAATAAGATACTGAAGAAAAAGAGTAAGAAGGAATAACAGGTGGTTAAAATGGTGAGATGTGAATTATATACTTAAATGGTAGCCCATTCTATTTGTTCAATGTTTAATGTGTGTCTTACACGAACATCACTTAAGCAGCTAATACTGAATGGCACTTCAAACTGATGCTCCCACTGGTACCACCCACCTCTCTTTGTCATGTTTACTCTGTGATTGATCCAAGTAAATCTGTATCACATTAGAACAGTAATACTAATTGTTTCGTCTTACCATGGCCTCTGTCAATAGAACTCAGCATGAGAATATATATCACATTTCATATTACGAGCACGTTTCACACTCTGTATGTATACTTCTTTCTTTGCATTTACTTGATTACCTGTGCTTATAATGCCTATATGTGCACTTTATCTACTGCATACACGCATTACATTAAGTAGTAGAGGGATCAATAAGTATATAAGTAATCACCCGATAAAACAATAAGGGCTTGTTAATATTAGCTAAATCCACTAACCCTCATCTTATTAATAAATAGGGTTTAAATATTGACATATAAGAAGATTGATATCTTCATTTGAACACAACCCATTGCACTGTAGTACATCCTATTATTGCTTATTTGATTGAAAATAACCTCAGACTCATAACAAACCAAGCCAAACCTATATGATGTGGGGATGTCGATTTCAACACATAAACTACCCACAGTATATTGTATATCAGTTATTGGATGTATTACACCAGTAATGTAAGAATAGATAGACTAGCCAATGCATATATGCAGATACATTATTCTATTTATATCCTGGTTGCATCTACACATACTGATTGCAAAGTGACTTTTGTACAATGAAAAAGGATATTACTTGAAGAGAAGGCAAATTAATCATATGTAATTTATTGTGATTACTATAACTATACTATTTCAACCACCACTTCTAATAATGGGTTAAAGTGTGTAAATGCTTAACCAGTACTGCCTTAAAAAGCATATTGTGGAATAGTATTATGGATGAGAATTCTACAGCGGAATAGTATTAAAAAACAGTGGGACAAGGACTATTATTGATTGGTTATTACTATCTGCATTTACATGTTACAAGTTAGTCATACTCTTGATGTTAATGCCTGTTTATGGCCAATCTACTATGATATAAGGAGTATCTCTTTCTACGAATAACAAATAGCATCACATATCACTACTCACACATTGTAGCTGATTAACTGCAGTTTATATGTTCTTACAGAAACATATCAACAGCTGTCATAGAGTACTCCAAATACTTGACATCTTTGTACCAAAGTCCAAATCATTATGAGGAATATGGTGATAAGAACAATTACCCACTCACAAATTGTATTTAGTCAATCCTATAAGTTACTCTTTGATAATCAATACTATATAGGTCGTTATCTCTTATTTCCTTTCTTATATATCCCTTCCTTATTGTATCACCGATAAAACAAACTGCGGTCCTTGAAGATACAAGGAATCTTTGGCTCTCTCTCCCTGGTTAATTCCCCTTTGTTATCGGCTGGAGCTTTTATCCAGGATTCCACTTCTGAAGCAACTGATTCCATCCTTACGGAAGAGACTGAAAAGACGGCAGCCTGCTCAAGCTGGTAACAGGAGACTCTCGGTGATCTTTCTAGTGTTCCTAGAAAGATAAAATTGGAAACTTCAAGCAGGATAGAGCGATATTTAAAAGAAAAGGTTATTAGAACATGAGAAAAAACATGAGAAGTACAGGTAAGAGCACAGCTGTCTGTAAATTAGCTTGTCATAAAGAATGACCTATCACATAAAATATATAACTTAAATAAGTCAATTCAGAATAATGATTCCTTTATTAGAGGTAGACACGTGTAGTTATTATATATGATTCTAGTAACTAAGACATACAAGGGTATTATGTGGATTATAGATAGACATAAGGGCTCACCAAGTGACACAGTGTTATTGTGAGAGTGATCCAGTGCTGATTTGGTTGTCTAGACTGATATATCTGATAATGGATATATCAAAGAAGATAAATTATTCCTTGGAAAAGAACTCATGGTACCTTTTTATCTTACACTGGTTATGAACAGACAGTCAAAAAACATGAAATATGTTCGCGATGATCTCGTTAATAAATAGATCCAATTCAGGCTTCTCTATCCTGCTATTGAACATACCACATAGCTTGTTCCTGGCTCTTCACAATTTCTGTCCGTTGTATGTGTCGAACTCCAAGCCACTTACCCTAATATGGCAATGTCAACTTTGAACAAAGGGTAGCCAGCTCCTTTATAGATATTGTGAGAATTACCCTTAAAGATGTAAATACCATACTATTGGTCTTCTATAATCAGTATGTTGATCGCTAGTTTTATAGGTTAAGTAGGTGTGATATGAAGTATAATAAAGCAATACTGTGATCTCTGAGTGGCAGGAGGGGGCTAGTAATGCTACCGTTCAGCAGAGGGCAACCATTGATGACTATCACAATGATTTTTGCACTGTATCGACTTAGTCAGTAGCATCCGCAACCCTACCCACTTCTCCTAATTCCTACTTTCTCTTGTTGGCAAAGATTATGAGGGTGTACGAACATCTATATAGGCTGCATAAGAACAATAGCTTTGTTCTCTGCCATGCCTTTTCTCTTTTTTGCCTTGTCCTTTCTTCAAATACATATTTATTTCTTTTGGGCTCCATGCGTTATCTTGCTTTGACATGCTCAAATTACAGAAAGTATTTCAAGGGGAGACGTATATGTTCATGGAAATGTTGGACTTCCAAAAGTCTTCGTATGTATAAGCCGAGAAATAGCAGGTCTTTCAATGACTGAGATATTCCAGAACACTCCTTCTGCCAAAACAGTGATAATAGTTAACTTTATAGCAGAGTGGTAGCATTGTTACTAAGAGCATTTACCACATAACCCCAACCATTCTCTCGTCTTACTGAACTTACTTGTCCAACAAAACAGTAATTACATATACATCGCCTTGGGGTTAGAATCTTTAACTTAATTCAATGATCAAATAAATAAGTCCAACTGATTATAGAGTTCTTGATGTTATTATAGAATGGGTAAAACCAATGTAATTATGGGCTATTATTGTTATTAACCTTGTATCAATACTTGAATATAAGCCCAAATGACTCCAGTCAACAGTATCACTTCTACCAGGTTACATGATCTAATCACTAGAAACTATATATGGGGTATTCGGTGTTGTAAATAAATAGATGGGATATGGTCAATTCACTCTCCTATTACTCCTTGTTATTGAGTGTAACTTAATATATATGATAAGCTTCGAGAATCAATGCGTGCTCAAGTACTAATATAGCATGTATTATCTGTGTTCTGTACTTGTATCATATACTCCTTTTGATCCATAACAGCCTATGCATTATATGCTCAGACTGAATATTGATTGAGTGAATAGCCATTATTATATAATGATATTTGGGTGTGGTTATATTCATAAGAATAATGGCTGATATAACAACTAATAATAATATCTGCTTTCGTGCTCTATGAAACGCATGTTTATAAGAAATTACTGCATTTGTCAAGTTTATCCTGAAGACAGACATCACAAGACATTGCTTGTCGCGTACATAAGCCATAGTTTATAAACTACTTCACTGGTAGACAATATTGACTGACATCCTCAGTTAAACACTAAACCTGGATAATATACATTCTTTGCTGTTGTAATAAATGTGTATAGGATCAGCTTAGTGTTTGCACTGGCTTTGATAGTAACAAACAATATTCTCATTCTTAAAGCGACCAGAAATGTGGCTAGAGCTTGATTTTATATTTTTAAATAGAAGAAAATACGCCGACTTCTATGCTGCCGATAAACAACAATTCCTATCAAAAACAAAGCATATATAGATGCGTGCAAATTATTCTTCATCTAAGAATGCGTACTGTCTATCCTTTGAAATTACTTATGGCCAACTATGTGTAAAACTGTGTATGTTATCTGCATCTACCCCATATAAGCCTTTATTATAGATATATATGAAACAGATAAATTAAGATTGATCTTCTAGATGCATTGATTGCTATCATATCCATTGTTAGGTGTGGACTTTATAGTGACTATAGTATGCAATGAATAAATACAACAGCAGTAATTTTTTATGCTTATATACATGGTGATATATATGCATAGTTGTGTTCCATGCTTATATCCATGGTAATGTTCATGATTGTATCCATAGTTATTAGCATATTTGAAATCAATGATGTCATAATTTTCTTCAAGTGACTTGTTTCTTTCTACGCGTTAATCGTTATATTTTTTGAATTACTTTTTCTTTATATCCTTTTGCTTTACTTCTTATATACCAATACTCACTATGTTCCCTGACGACGAACTTGACTTTGATGACTTTGGAGAATTATCCACCTTTGACGTCTCCAATCTATCGAATGAGGAGTTAGAACGACAGTTGATGTTAGATTCAGCTGAGTTGGGCCTTGATGACTTCGATAGCCCAAATCCATCTCCCAGTTCCAGTTCATCACCCTCTAACAGTACTTCTGCGACAACAGTAGATAGTAAACCACCAGTTAAAACTATTACGAGTGTGGTTACTTCTAAAGCACCTACTAAGGCCGCTATTCCTGCAACAACTATTACCACTACCACTGCAACTACTGCTCGTACTGCCTCACCCTTAATCAGTTCACCCTCAGTCAAGGCAACTTCAACCAGTCTACCTGCGGTTAGAACGCCCTTAAATAAGACACCTCCAGTCATATCAGCACCAAGCACGACTTCTTCTAATAATATGAATTCTCAAGTCAAGATTCCTACTTCCAAAACATTACCCACTACTGCTTCTTCAGTTGATGGACCTACTACTAATACACCCCCTATTACCTCTGTTAAGCCTTCTCCATTAAAGGCCCCTCTTCCAAAGATAACATCCACCACAGTCTCTTCTTCTGATTTACCTCCTACTGAAATCACATCTGATAAAATATCTCCTGCACAGAAGGCCTCTACAACCAATATTATCCCTTCTCCTTCTGAATCAACTGTTTTACAATCCAAGACTCATACTTCCAAGGCATCCTCTATCACTGCTTCTGTTGATGTACCTCCTTCCAAGGTTACATCCAGTATTGAATCTTCTGTACCCAAGACTTCTACCACTTCTACTGTAAAACCAGCTGCACCCATCAAAGCATCATCCACTACTGATACTTCTGTCAATGCACCTATTACCTCCACTTCCACCATCTCTACTACGAGTGCTCCTGCTAATAAAGCTTCATCTCTTGTTGACCCTTCTTCCAATGCATCTACCGCCAAGATTCAAACTACCAATACATCTTCAGTCCAAGATACTAAACCTAATATTCCTGCTGCTAGGATTACATCCTCTCCTCCATCAAAGGGTTTATCTGGCAATGCTCCAACTTTGAAGGCAACTGCTTCTAAAGCAACTACTACCGAGGCAAAGGCTATTTCTTCAGGCAAGACCTCATCCGACAGTGCCCCTTCTACCAGTGCTTCCAAAGTACCTATTATCAAGGCTTCAATAGCTACTCCTTCAAACACGGCCTCATCCACCAGGGCCTCTTCTACCACTGCTCAGTCTATGACTCCTACCCAACCAATGCCTACCCCTGATAATATGGGGTAACTATTCATAATAAGATCGACCTGTCACTTATTAATTTACGTGTCTTTTCCTCTCTCTTTCTAGACAAATACCACAATATCCTACAGGCAAGAAGATATATATCAACCCCAAGTTCAAGGGTGGTGTTGCTACTGCACGTCTCTTGGCTCAACGTCAGATGGAAATGGAAAATCAACAGAGAATGATGATGATGCAACAGAGTCAAATAGACAACCAGCAATTTTTCGTTGAACAGCGTCGCGCTGTTATTCAAAGCTTAAGACAGCATGCGAATGAAGTAAAACTCTCTGCGAAGGTAGAGATCATTTGAGAAATAAACTGTATGTGTTCTAACATGATTCTTATTTTCTTATAGAGGAAGTTCGATGATGAAGGAACAACTGAAGAAAGATCCTCAAAACGTCTTGAACCAGCCAAGAAAAGGCCAGAAGGTTCTTCTGCTGCTTCCACTGGGGTAAAGCTTTGATTCTAGGATGATAGGAACATATATACTTATTAGTTTACAAATAGGAGACCAACAAAAGAAAGCATGATGATGAAGAAGATGCAGACATCAAAACCAAGCACCAGAAGACCTCGCCCTCTGAGGGCTTTACTATCCTTGGTGCTTCTGCTGCCAAAGCAGCTTCTGCACCCAACACACCATCCACTTCCGATGCACCATCCTCTCCTTCCATCGTCACCTCTTCCCCCGCTGTTTCTTCTGTGCATGATGCACCTAAGCCTATTCTCCGTCGCTCTGGTGCGAACATGGGCGCACGATCACGAAATACACCTGCTGCTTTGGAGTCAACACCAATGCCGATGAGTCAGAGAAACCCTGTTGCTGTGGTAGATACTGCCCAGCCATCCACACCAACAGTGGTTATAATCAAAAATACACAGATGGCACTAGCAGAACCCCATATCAGGAGGTGGGCAGCGGAAGTGTCATCTGATGTATTGGAGATATCTCTGGCTCCAGACTCCAGGCAGGCAGAGGTGTCTTTTCCCTCAAAGGCCATGGCGGTTAACTTTCGTAGAAAACATAATCTGTAAAGTATCTCCTTTTTTATTGTTTGTATCAAGTAAGCATCGTACTGATCTTTTTCTTCTTCTTTTTGTAGACGAAAGTTAGAGGACGGGTCTCATATCTCCATTAGTTTCAAACGCTAATGATTATTATTCTGCCCATTATGAGACCCGGCCTTTTATTTATATAAAATAAACCGTCGTGGCTTTTGTATGATTTTTGTATGCGTTGTGCTTCTTGTCACGTGATGTTATGTTCCCCTATAAAAAAGTCTTCTTTCTGCTTTTGTATTTCCTCTTCTCTCTTTAAGTAGTATATGATGGATGATTCTTCACTCAACAGTAAAAACAAATAATCTCTTTAATCCATCGATTTCTTTATTACTGATACATATGTACTCTTGCAGATGAACTGGCTGAAGATACTGGAGAGAGAGAGATAAGGGTAAAATGAAAAAAATGTGGCTCTTTTGATACCTTGTAAATTAACTCCTGTTATAGAACCATCTGTACCATGCCATCAATATGAGGGCTTCAGAGATAGCAGCCTCAAGCATTTATTATCCACGAATGGACTTCAAAGCTCTTCAATGTCTAGGTAAATAGGAGTCCGTATTGAAAAGAAGGGAGAATACTCAATATGACTGTATAGCCCATCTGGTGGAGGAGTACACACTTTATCAAAGCTCAAATATAGGCGACAGAGATCGATCAGATAGCAATAAACCACCACTACATAATATAACAGCTGGGGATGTTGTGAGTGAGTATAGAGAGCTAGTACCGATCTTAGAGGAAGATAGATCAGAGGAAGATGAATCAGAGGAGGAAGAGGATGCTATTACTTCTGCTAATCAAAATACTGCTGATATACTTAATGAAGATGACATAACTTACCCTGTTTATAATGATACTGACAGTGAGGACAGTCTAATGGGCACAGATATTCAACATTCCATCAAAGAAGAAAGTGTCAGCACAGACATCAAGCATGTGACTAAAGAAGAGATTGAGGAGTCAGACGATAAACACAAACCCAAAAGACGCAAAATAAGTAACCGAGTTAAAAAGTCTAACCGAGTTAAAAAGCCTAAAGGAGTACCAATATCCATAAAGAAGCGTAGACGACTGATGTGAACAATGAGTAACTGATAAGGTATGATTTTGTCGAGAGTAAGTACACACATAGAAAAAACCTGCTGAGCATGGATTCATTGCGGTGTTTGAATAGACCAAATAAAGATGGATGGATTCCAGAAATCCCAACTCGTTTTTTTTTCTGTTTCTCTTCCAATGTCTAATACGAGAGAGTGTATTCATCAACAGGCTTCCATATATAAGAAGCTTTCTGATGAGTTATTGTGTGAGGAAATAATAGAGAGTGAGCATCGACAGTTGATGAGTCGGAAGGAGTTATTGGCTGTAGAAATAGGGGCTAAACAGACAGATGTTATTGCCCTGGAGGCACAATCGTAAGATTATATATTTGCATGTATTAAACTCATGGCATTAACAATTAAGTGGTATCAAAGTAAGAAGGAGTATAACAATGTGCGTATGCTGCGACATTTCTCACTCAAATCTGCTGCTGCTACACTGAGTGGCAGAAAGAAAGAGGTGGCAGCCAAGGAAGAAGGGAAATATCATTTAGCTTTTGAGAATGAACAACGTGCTAAGAGAGAATTGGAAGCCAAACAAAGCGAGTATGCGGAAATACTCAAGGCTGTAAATATGATCTGTTTATTTATCAGGCATTATTTATTGATACATCCATTTGTAGGAGAACACTTATTCATCACAGCGGGCTCATTTCCATCACATAAGAGATCAATTGAATATATTATTGGATGAAGTAAATTCACAGTCTATTCACCCACATTGCATCCACTGATAACATATAATATAGATCTTTGCTCATAATACGAATGAATTCCCCATTGAGAAACAGATCAGAGAAGAATTAGCCAACTACAATCAACAGAACAGTCTAGTATGTACCATCAATGACAATAAATGCACAAGAATTCACTTTTTTATTCGCTGTTAGGCCATTCGTGACAGAGAGCGCTTTGTGGATTCAGAAAGGGAACTATCAAATGTGTTAGTTGAGATGAATAAGTTACTTCGATTACTGGATATATCTGCCAACTACAATACATTCGAGATATTTGGAGGACAAATAATTGACCAACAACAAGTGCGCTACATGGAGAGTAAGTCAGTAGGATGTGTAGACTGTACTTTGCACTGACTCTTCTTTATAGGTGCCCAGAAGCGTATCGGTACTCTACAGAATTCATTGAATAGGGTCCGCACTATATTGCCTGAAATACCACACCCACAGACATTGGATTTAGTAACTAATAATAACTTCATAAGCATGTATGTTACTGTCAGTCTCATTGACATGAACTGGAGAGGTATTGCCTATATATCTATATATATACACTCTGTTTAACAATGGGAATATATCTTTAGATAAGACAAGGGCATGTCTATATAGAGTAATTGACTGCCAAAAAAATATCCAGCGGTCACTGCAGTGGGTGCAACAATACCGACAATATGCAGAAGGTGCCACCAATAGACTGGCCGAGGTAATAATCACCACCAGACACAGATTATTTACTGAGAGATGTTCTGTTGTTGAATCTGTTCTTTCTGGTCAAAATGACAGACATGGAGTGGGGTCATCTACTGCCAATGATGCATTATTCTCTACTGAGAATGATAATGAAGTTACCCCACCTGTATATGAAGCACCCACTATTCATGTGGTGGATAGTACCACCAATCATCCCACACCATATGATAACCCTTCACGGAATGCAACCAGCCCATCTCCCTCTAATCGTATATCCTATAACCCAAGTAACCCATTTAGATGATAGATATAGTTTATTAAACCAAACATGTATTATTAAATATTATTTATTATTGAGATTCTCGATAGTTAAGTAGATGAGTCCAATAGGATTATTAAGTAGATGAGTCTAATAGGATTATTAAGGAGACAATCAGTCTATCTGATTATATGATTAAGGGACTCCATCACTTACATCCAATTATACCACAGGCCCATCTGTCTCCTGAATTTCCAGTAGTCTTTGAAAGGGGAGAATCGCCTCTACCCTCATCGTCCTGACCAGAATGAATAACAACTCCACGACTAGTTTATAGAGGAATATTAGATGAGATGATTCAAAGGAATTGTAGAATATAACATTACCCAATCACTGAATCGGTGCCGCTTAACTTGACGGAATCTACTGACAATTCTAATATACCAATGCCATTGGATCCTGCTTCCAAATTACCAAAATCGCCAACATGCTTCACTTCATCAAATGGACCACTATGTGTCATATTATGGGGGTTATAATGAGGACCAAGAGATATACACCCTAATAATAGTGTTAGTGAATACACTCATATATATATGTGTGTGTATCTTACCATTTGTTAAATCCCCAAATTCATGGATATGAAAACCATGGTTACCAGGTGTTAAACCAGTTACAACAGCATATATAGTGGTTGGTCCATCATATGAGTCTTGAGTGAACGTTATATTACCCTGAATACCAATTGGACTTGATAGGGATACCACAGCTTTGATTGCAGATACACAATGGAGACCAAGAGTGATCATCATAAACAAAGTTGATTTAGACAAAGTATGCATGATGAGTGGAAGAAGATTGGATTTGGGTAGTAAAGAAACAAGGACATGATAAATTATAAAGAGCATTTATATATATACTTCTTTAAAATCATGTGATGACCTTGAGGCTACTTCTAATTAGTAAGTTCATGTCAAATAATCTATTCATAACATAAGCCTAGTATTTAAAATACATTCGCTGTGTATGAATAGCAGGCTTAGGCAAATTGTACTGAAGAGAAAGGGGTAAAAGAAACAATAGTCAATAACACCAATAGTATGTTCGTAACAAAGCCCATCCACTATATATAGCTGTAGTTTTATGTGAATAACTGATAGACTATCTAATGATAGTTATTTATAGAAGTATGTCACACATGGAGTACAAGGATTCACTGTTCAGCCGAAAACATTCACCATAATAGAGAGTATGAAAAGTGTAAATATCAGAGCTGGTGAGTATGGTATATTGCCTCGTAAAGTAATGGATATAAAATAACTATATTGACAATGGTAGAGATTAGAAGGATGTAATCTAAGTATTTATATCTGTTTAAAGTAGTAAATAAACTAGAAACAATATGATATATAGAAATAGCCATTTCTAGAGGTTAGTGGGGTTATATTGTGTAATCTACTCTGATCAGCGATATTTATTGTTGAACAAATTTAAGCTTTCTTTATAACCTTAGCGTATAGCACTCCCTATACACACCCAAAAAATTTAGCGAAAAAATTTGGCCAAAAATATGCGGCTAAAGTGGATCGAACACCTGACCTTTAGATCTTCAGTCTAACGCTCTCCCAGCTGAGCTATACCCGCATTTGTTGGTAATACAAACTTTAAGTAACACATGTACATCCTTTGTATTTCTTATTATAGGTTTTACAGCCTATTGTGCTTCTTTATAAATAAAATGTATCACCAACTGATTATCCTGTCTTTAATCTATTGATTGCATATAAAGAAAAGATTACTTCTCTGATTTAAACTACACTCTCTCATACAGTGGTTTGTGATATCGTTTTTTACTGTCACAACCAATACAGTACCTGTATTAACACAAGGCTCATAATATTACTATGAAGCGACATTGGCACAAAGAACATAACACTTATTATGACACGTTAACAAAAGATAAGTATTCTATTAAGCATGGTTTTATATACACATTATGCATTTGGTTTTTATTTCTATTAATATTTAATGTACACTCTATTGTTTACTCCAAGTGAGTATATCAAGTGAATATCTCCACTCCATCTTCAGTCACAATCATCTACAGAAATCATATAAAACGTGAATAACCATCGCTAAATAAAAGAATAGTCAACTCACTGTATGTTCGAATTGTGCACTTCTTCCACCATCTATTGTTGATATGGTCCAATTATCAGGCCACATCACACCAGTTGCAGATCCTTCACATAAAATGGGTTCCTATCACAATTGAATCAGTAACAGTATTTATACACAACAGTTGAACATTACTATAGTAAATGCTGTTCCTGTTGTCATTGTCCCTTCTTCTTCATTCACTAATGATGATATTATTGATATATGCACATATAACTGTTATTCATGGATAATTACTGTGATGGAGGATAAGGGGCAGACAATGGAATTCAGAACCTATGCCATGGCCAGATAGTTCATCTGATACCGAGAACCCATGTTTCTCAGCATGTTCACTATGATATATAACAAGGTAAGATAATGATAAGGGACAATGTCAATAGGGGCAGAATTACCAGATGACCCTTCCAATCTCCTTGTATGGTACACCAGGACCACATATAGAAATGGCCTTGTCCAATGTCTCCTTTGTACATTCAATCAAGGCTTTCCCTTTATCATCTACTGTGCCTATCATAAAGGTGGCTGATGTATCCCCATGGTATCCATTCAGGTACACCTATACAGATACCATTATTACAACGAACATCTCCCCCAATTTATGACGATACATACAGTAACATCCAAGTTAATAATGTCTCCATTATGTAATGGCCTGTCATCAGGTATTCCATGAGCTATGATATTGTTGATGGATGTGCATAAACTCTTAGGAAATCCCATATAGTTCAAGGGTGATGGATATGCATTATTACTGATGATGGCATTGTGTATGGCTTCATCAATTGTATTCGTGGTAATACCAGGCTAGTTTCTATCCATTAATATCAATAGTCATCACTCTTCATGACACAACTCACTTTGCACATGGTGGATCCTAACTGCAGAATATTCCTTGCTAGTTGTCCTGCCTTCCTCATACCCTCAATATCCTGTATAGTGTTGAATGGAATATCATTATGCCAAGGTGAGGAAGTTCCATCCATAGCATAATGAGGCTTCATTATGTTTTCAGGTACAGGGCGTCGAGGCATTTGACTCATGTCAACACTAGACAATGAAGGGGGAACTATTCGCTGAAATGTCCCAAATCTATTATTTATATTGCTTGATCGAGGTGGATAGTGAACAATAGTATTAGAGTGAAAATGACAACATTTATTCAGTGTGTATTGTGATAGTGTTCTTCTTTGGATGATATACATTATTTATGAATGAAAGGGTTCTTCAATAGTTTTTTTTTATTTTTTTTATTTTTTCTTTATTACCCTGACAACGACGTCTTCGGTACTTAAATGTTTGTCCATCTTCTCCAGAGTCACTTATCACTTTCCATGTTGATGCTGGTTTGTATGAAGAGAGATATTTCAATGACAGTAGTAATTACACAGCCAGGATATTCTTGGGGAAGACATTCCAATGCTTGAGTCTATGAATAAGCAGTAAGTAAGAGTCAAAGAGACGAAGATGGGTACTTACTCTGGAGTATTATATACATATACGAGGAGAAACTTGAAGATGTCTCCTTGTATCTACAGACAATCGGTTAACAAGATGTCACAGATTATACACGCATACACACTTACAGGGATAAGAGGTGGGATAGCATAAGGTTCTTTCAATTCAAGGTAAAGATTAAACACATGGAATAAGATCTATCAACACATAATATCAGTATATGTATATATGCACGACCTTCTCTTAAAACCATACTTCTTTGTCATTAGGCATTCCCTTCACAAATGGAATATCCAAATATCTAGCAATCTTTGTACTATAAACAAAGTCTGTTCTAGACCATTAATACTTGTCATCCAATAGAAGTCAATCAATACTTACTCTTTAAGCGATCTATCACGTATTGGCGACCGTCTTTATCGCAGTAACCATCAATATTGATAAACTTCTCAATATCTGTAATCTTAAACTTTCCTGTAGCCTATAAACAACGCAAAACCATCAGTCAAATGTATCATCAAGAAGGGATATCTACTTACTGGTAAACTAGCTACACTCAATCCTATCACATTAGCTGTAGCTGTAGACAGTTTGTACCCAACAGCCCCCAGATAGCCCTCAAATTCCTCAATTGATTTGACAAGGGGAACAAAGATATGATTCAACAAAGCCTATAATACAGATCAGTAAATTATTAATCCCATACTCTCTCTTTAGAGCTTACCGAAGTCAGTCTTTCATTATAAACACGACAGACATCATCTGTAAACAGTTTCCATGTATTCTTGAAGTCAACCAGCTAATACCGTACTGAATGAATACATTGTTATCAATCACATTCTATAGACTTACCTGTTGAACTCTCAGATCCTCAATCACATCGGGTGTGGGTGATAAATACCACATGCATCTAGCTCTTTCAATCTTCACATCAACAGGTGAGGCAACTGCTTCTACATACTTGAAGCTGGATATATTATAAGATGGCATATATCCTGCCTGGGAAGTAGAACCAAATGATACATTGTTATTTATACCACCAGACGACATACCAAACTTGACATTGGATGTGGAAGTGGTGGAGTTGATGGGGTCAAAGATGGTATCCTTGTTCTGGTCAACTGTTGTAGACAATGGATAGAGTGTCTCTGCTGATCCTAATCCAACTGGCATCAATAATGGTCCTACACCATACTCTCATAACATAAAACTATACCTTTTGACAGATCGAATGATAGAACAGCTGGCTTCACCTCTTTCTCCATGGTCGTGTTATTGATGGGAATGGGTGTATTCTTGGGAACAGTCTTACTAGTTTGAGCATAATCTATTGTTTTGATATAGAGAGAGGGGAGATGAATAACAAGGGGTCTCTTTATTCAGCACTCTAATTATTTTTACCAACAAATATATACTTCAGCACATTATAAAAGGCAGTTGTAATGGGTCCAGTGCCTATTGTGGGTAAATAGAGGTAAGTATACACACAGAGGCCACAGTGTTCTCAAGTACCTTTTATGTACTTGACAAAGGGGATGGCTTTCAGCTTGTTTATGTATGGATTCGTGATGGGTTTGGTTGTATTCCACATATTGAGAATACACCTTAATACGACAATAAATTCTACCAGGAAAATTAACAGTAAGGACTAACAATAGATCGTGACATAAATAAGACAGATTTACCCAGTAATTGAACTAGTTTGAGTCGTAGCACTTGGTTGAATAAGGGCAGGTTGAAGATAGTACAAAGATGGTGGCCTGCTACTATTGCCAACAGCAATTTTAGGTTGCTGCTGAATACATATTCTGAATATGAGCTGTAATTCGCCATTTAAGTATAGAACATGTAAACAGTGAAAGAAGAAAGAAGGGCATTGGAACACCACAACAACATTCTAAAAGAATTTTTTGATATCCCAGGACAAAATGAACATCGGAAAGTAGACAGTCATGTTCAGACAAATATCAGATATATTCGCATACTTTAATGTTATCATCCTTTTCCTAGGCACATAGAGGAATCAACCATACAAAAACAACCCAGGGAATGACTCGTGTTGTATTACCCTCTACAACAAGCTTAATTGCAGTCCATTGAACTGTTCTAATCTCTATATTTAAATTGAACCCATTGTCAGGGCATTTCCTCTTATGGTAAATAACATGAATATAATCACGCTCATTATACATTTATACTAGTCAATAACATGTAGTTAATGAGTCGTTTGACTCGATGTAGATATAGCATTAACAAGATCAGATAACAGCCAAATAGATGATAGTTTCTATGCCATCCTTATAGATGATTACCAAGGAGAATAAAGATCTACGAAACCATGAGTTGAGCAAATGAGGAAAGCGTCGATAGGGAGGAGTTACAAACTGAATCTGTTCCATCCCAACCTTATTCTTCCTCCAATCCCTATAACAACGTCATTTCCCCCCTTTTATTGCCTTTCTCTCTTCTTCTTTACAATTACTATTCTCTATGCGAATATCAGCAGACATACAACAGACGACCTTACTGACCTTACATGATGCTATAACTGATTCACCTGTATACAGGTCTACTTCACTCCATTTCGATGAACAGATCGACTTACTGGAGAAATGGCTGGAATCACTGTCCAAACACCTCAAGCTCTATGTCGAGAAATTAAACAGTAAGCAATCAATCATATCTTTTATTATTTCAGCCCTAAACACTCTCTCTAATTGGACCCAGAATTCAATATGGAGACAAATACGCTGTGTAAGAATGTGATCCCGAGTGGAATAGATGATATGATGATAGGTAATTAAGACATACGTTTATTTATTTGAAGGTGGTTTATTGAAGGTTACCTTAAAGATCCAAATTTTACCGGAGCTGTGATCAAGAGTTTTTCCGATGCTCTACAGACTAGTTTAGCATTCAAGACCCAGTTGGTAAGTATTTATTTAAAGGGAATAAAGGCTTATGTTTTGATGTAACTGCGCTTATACAGGTGTCTGGGCTTGAAGAAGGGTTTATTGCTCCTCTCCAACAGTTCATAAAGATACATCTGAAGGAATTCAAGGTAAATAGAGTAGGGAATCAATGGATGTGATGTTTATACTTCATTACATAGGACTTCAGAAAGAACCATGAGAAAGTATTGGAGAGATATGATAACCAATTACTGAAGTATGTATCACAAACTAAATCAAAGGAGGCATCTGCAGTAAGAGAAGAAGCATTCAGATTGTATGAAGCAAGAAAGAGCTATGTTCGTATGTCAGGACAGCATGTGGTTAGGATATTGCACTTTAGATCCCTGTTAGAACACTTTCTAGTGGAGAGGTTCTCCCTAGCTAGTGGCTACCATGTCAACGATCTGAAAGGGGCATCTGAGTCATGGTGTAGTGTGCAGTCAAGTATCATATCCTGGAAACAGTGGCTATTGGATGTATGGCACTATTTATTCTATTCCTGTATTAAGACACTCACCCGCTTCTCCTTTAGGATAAAGATACATGTAACTACCAGTTGCACAAATTACAGTCAACACGCATAGTATTAGAGAACAAATTCATTAATAATGCAAGGCCTGCTCGGGATTTGGAGAAATATATCAATAATAACTCATCACAAACAACCACATCCAGGCACTCGAGAGGATATTCGTCTAGTGAGAATCAGTCAAGTCATAAGTGGGGATATTTGTTTGTTAAAGGATCCAGAAACTACTGGACACGAAGGTGGTTTTTCCTTTATGATGGCTGGTTTGGGCTGTGTAACGTCAATCCCTCTGGTCGTCCAAAAGGAGCCATTACACTGGGTGATCGTGTATCCGTATTGTTGTGTGATGTGAAGCCAACATTGGATGTTGATCGTCGGTTCTGTTTTGAAATTATATGTGCTCATCAGTAAGTGTAGGTCGATACCGCTCTCGACCCTTATCTCACCACACTCTTCTTTTAGAGCTCCTTTTGTCCTTCAGGCAGAGACCGAGGAAGATATGTTGGAATGGATGAGTGCCATTGAAAGTTCAAAGATATTAATTCTTCAGACTGAGCAAGTAGCATCACGCCCAACACAGTTAGAGAGTGACGAGAACTCCGGAAATACCAATTCAGAACAACTGAAGGTCACAACAAGAGCAACAGAGACAGAATTAAGTTATTTGAAAAAGGTGCCTCGTTCTGAATCAACCTATAACAGCCACAGTAAAGAAAGATCAGAGCAGGTCAATCTTCATCGTAAATCATCTATTGTAATGTTATCATCCTCAGCAGAAAATGAACAACTCTCCCATTCTACATCACTCACTCCCCTTCTTGTGTGGGAAGCCTCACGTGCCTCCAACATGTCCTCTTCCATGTCTTCCTCCACTGCCTTGACTGCATCCTCTGTAAATCCCACCCAAGCATTCCCATCCAACATCATGAATCTAGACTCTCCTCTTTCCACAAATAAACCCTCTGTGTCATCTGCTGATCTGTCATTAAATAACAGTAATGCAGCTAACTCCTCCTGGGGAATTCCATGGGCATTGATTCCGAGTATGTTCCAAGCAACATCTGTGGATGAGCTCCCTAATGAGATGGTAGCCAATCCAAGCCCATCCAATGTACCGGCACCTACTGATTCAGAGGGACACCCAGTTATCTGGCCAACCAGAATAGACGATTCCAATATTCCCAAGGTCGAATTGATAGGTTACTTATCTGAATTGGATTACTGTAATAGGGAATTAAGACATCTTTTTGGTGGTGTGGGTACAAATGAAATTGTTCTTACTGGTAATTATTTATATTATTCAATTAATGCAGCAGATACCAGATATAGAATACTGATATGCATAAATAGCCTTTATTTGTTCGCTCAAAAAGAAGCCACTGAAAGATGTGGTGGACACAAAAGAGATGGATATTCCCTTATCACCCATGTCATCTAATATTCCTATTGATAATCTCGAACAAGAATTCGCATCTCATCTTGTAAACACTGTGAGGGAGCCAAAGTCAAGTTATGGATACATGTACACGGGAAGAGCTTACATTACACAGGATACATTCTGGTTTTACAGCTGCATCATGATGACTTGTGTCAATACCATCGCTATTCGATTGGAGGATATTGATAGAGTTCGTATCATCCGAGATACTTCTGTTATCAATGATGGCACAAATTCAAATCTGGATATTGTCATAGATCTGATTGATCAATCCACTGCAGGATCATCTCTTGTATTCTCTACTCTCATGGATGACATTGAAGTCATCGCTGAGAGGTTGAAATTTGCTGTATCCAATGCTAAGCAAGCTAAGGTAACGATAATTAGTGTACACATGTAACCCTATTATTTACTGTATTTGTTAGCCTGCGTCCCTCCAAACAACCTATGATGTGATTCAGAGTTTGTCCGCAGCCATAAATAGAAACAATAATAATGAAGTGAAATTGATTGTGAAATCTTCCCCTCCACCACAACCCGAGACTCCCAGTCTGGAGTCTTCTATTTCCTTTGGTAGTTCGTCAGGCTCTCTATTAGAACCCATCACATCTCCCATACCCAGTAGATCATCAGACACTAAGAAGAAACAAAAAGCATCTCGTAAATTTCCCGCTCCTCTTCAGCCAAAATCTGGAGCACTTGCTGCTGCAATGATGGCAGCATCAGTGGCTGGTGGAGCTGGATTTTTGGATGCTGGAAAGGATATTCAAGAGGAGTCTCGCCATCTGTTAAAGAACAAAAAATCAAAATTGAACTTGGTGGATAATAACGAGAGTGCTATATCACTTCCAGATTCTACTCACACTGTAAATAATTCCAAAGAAACAGATTCGTCTGAAGTAACCACTCCTGTTAATAATCGTAAGTGTCTTTATACAAATAGTGTACATAGTGTGTCTAACCAGATACTTCAGCTTATGCTCCACCCAAAGATTTTATTAAACCAAATGGCCTTGTCTCTTGTGGATGTGATAATCACTTGGATAAACTGGAAGCTGAAATCGAGTTGCCTATATCAGCAAAACAGTTATACCATATACTCTTTGATGAAAGTAATCCTGATTATCAAAAGATCTGGTATAAAAAGACAAAAGAGAATAAGAGTAGAGGTAAGTAGTTTGGATGTTTTTAGTGGATCATGTACTCATCATCCATTGTAGATCTTTCCATGACATCTTGGGCAATGGAGGATGGAAAGAAAGAACGTACTCTGAAGTATATCCTACCTGTAAATAACCCCATGGTGAAATTAAAAGAGGCAGAAGTGATCGAAAAGCAAGTCATTGAGAAAGAAGACGATTATTTGTATGTATTATATTGGTTATTACCCTATTATTTTTACTTATATGGTGTCAATAGATCCTATGTTGTTTTGATATCCACCAAGACAGCCCAATTACCCTATGCAGATGCATTTATTCCCTATCTAAAGTATTGTATTACATGGATTAATGAGGATCATTGTAAACTTAGTTGTTATATCGGTGTCAAGTTCCTGAAGAGTCTTCTGGTAAAAGGTACAACCCCAATATTTATACAATGATCACATTACTCATTTGTTGAATGAACAGGTGTGGTTAACAAGGCAGCCATGAAGGGAATGAGTGAAAGTATTGCTACATTTCTACCTGTGATCAAAGAAGAAGTAGCCAAGCTGAGTCACGGAGATAAGAAATCAGGCAAGGATAGAGCAGAAGAAGTTACACTCAAGCGTATAGGAACCATTAAACGATTATCATCTACCATCAGAACAAAGACTAAGCTGGTGACTACATCTCATTGGTATGATAGTGTATGTTCTGTCTTTGAGATGGTCAAGGACATTGCGGATTCGCTGTCACCTTCAGTCAAGATAGTTGGTATTCTCATATTAGCCTTATGGATGTTATATAGTTGTTTACGTGCTGGATCACATAACAAAATAGCAGATAATATGAAGACCGATAATCAATCATCTGCTCCCTCTGAGGTAGTATCTCGGGCAGTGTATTTACGAGACATTGATGAAGGTCTATTGAGTCTGAAAATAACTCCACCTTATGGTCATTCAGAAAGGTAAAATGATCCAACTGCTAATTATCAATGAACTTCATCTTAACTCAGCATTCCTACCATAGTTTCCGCTTATTTGTAGACCAGAAGATTATCAATCGATCATTCAGTACAAACTATCAATGGCATAGTTCATTCCACCATCAATTTGGAGTGGATCTTCTGTTCAATAAGGAGAGATTGGCCATGTTGAGACATGATGCATTGGTCTTATTCCAGCTAGTGAATGAGCTGGATGCACAGTTATTGGAGAGTGAATACACTAATTGGTTGATGGATGTTAGACTGAAGTGCCGTGAACCAGATGCAGACTATACTCAGCTTCACTGTGAAGATGTGAAGAGACAATTGAAGTTACTGTCATCAGTTACCATCTAAATGTGAATTTACTCCATAATAAAGATTGTTTTATTTTGACAGGTTAATTTGTCCTAGTTACTAATTGTTTAGATATTGGCATGGAAACATGATTCATGGGACAATGATTGGATTCATTCAGCGCTCATCGTTTCAAATAGAAGGAAGAGAAACATGAAGAATATTCTATCAAAAGAAGATTATGTCATCCAATCAGAATTAGGTCATTAGGACAATGTTAACACTCATAGACAATTACTGAGGAAGGTACGACACAATGGCCTTGGAACACTATAGAAGAAGATGAATGAGCGAGTGGGTAAATTATTGACCCTTGGGAATATATCTTCTACCCGCTTATGTGTAGTGTGGAGGAGTATCAATACAGGGGATACTGTTTAATAGGTAGGAGAGGCCATTCAATTCTATATTCTGCCTTCTGAAAAAGTAGTCCCCCTTTTCTTTTTCTTCCCTTATTTTTTATTTTTTTGAACCTTCCACTTTACCAACATAATACTATAATTAGCCTTCCATGGGTGTGCTTAATCTAGCATTAGATGCTATTGGGCAAATCATTGGTTATACTTTCGATCTACCCTCATTACTTGATGACATTGAGAACGCTGTAGTTATAACTTATGGTCATAGGTAGATACAATTCACACTCTTCTCGGCTAAAACCAACCCTTCATTTGTTTCCATAGAAACAGAGATAGATTGCCTGTAGTAGCGAAATTATCACAACAACCCCTCAGATTGGAGCGAGAATATCATATAGTACAGCGTCTCTATAAACATGAATCTACAAGACCATTGCTATGTAAACCATTAGATAAGATTATCCTGTCACATGGATTCATTGCATTTGTCTATGAATACTATGGTAACTGAAATCACTCAATTATTTCGGGATCTATTTATTTTAACTGGTCATTTTCTTGTGTGTGTGTGTAATAATGTATAATAGGCAATAATATCCTGGATGAATGTCAATCTAGCATATTACATCATATCTCAGATGTCACAAAAAGTAACCCAATGACACTTGATATGCCTACTCCACCATTAGATGATGCAGAAGAGGACTACATGAGTTCAATTATACCCTTTTTAACAGTCGAGAAGTTTCTAGACTTCGCTATTCAGTGCTGTAATTGCCTGGAAACAGTGCATAAGAATCAGAGTAAGGAAAACAAGGAGATAAACAGGGAGATCATACACTAACCCTTATGTTAGTTGTTCACGGTGAGATAAAATTGAATGCATTTTTATGGCCAGACAATAACAACGTGAAGATATGGAACTTCGGCTCTGGATCGAGGAGCTTAGAGACGAGTTTGACATCAGAAGGATGGAGGAAATCTGTGTATAGAAATGGAATAACCAACTTCCAACATATGCTGATATATATGTCTCCTGAACAGACAGGTCGAACTGCCTTTCAACCAGATCATAGGACGGATCTCTATAGTCTCGGCATCACATTTTTCGTTGTTTTAACTCAAACATTACCTTTCACGCATAATAGCCCAATGGAAATTCTACATAATGTTTTAAATAAAAAACTACCATTTGTCCATGAAGTTCGTCCTGACACACCAGTGATCATATCACAAATCATTGAAAAGCTAACCAACAAGGTATCCTCTACTTGCTACACAACTATAAATAAGAATATTACAAGTGAACATAGTACAGAACCTTTTTAATCATTTAAATTAGTCACCAGATGAAAGGTATACAAGTGCTCATGGCTTGAGGGAAGACTTGAAGGAGTGCCTGAAGCAACTAAGGAAACACCGGAATCCAAAGGTATTTTTTTTAGTTATGAAGAGTATAAATAATTGGATATTTAACCTTTTATTTGTAGAATATCGAGACATTTCCATTGGGAAAACTTGATATTGCGAGCATCTTCACTTTACCCACAAATGGTTGTTTCGGACGTGCTAGAGAATTGAATTTGATTAATGCAATTGTTAAGAGGACAGCATATATGTGTGAACTCAATACAAGGCGACTACGAATCATATCAGATGACTGCCAGAACAGGGATATCAACACGAATACAGTGGCCGAGAAATCCGAAGATACTGTATGCACCAATACACAGGTCACCTCGTACGACAACGACTCATTTAGGCACACTAATACGGGGCACATCAACACTAAAATCAACTCATGTCATAATAGGAAAAGATCTACTGAAATCATAGCTATTCACGGTAATACAGGAGTAGGTAAATCAACACTTGTTAGGAACGTACAACATATGGCAGGGCAATATGGTTATACTGCCATTGCCAAGTTCGATACAAGACAACCAACACCTTATGGCTGTATACTGAGATGTTTATCCATCCTATTAAAGAATGTGTTAACAGAGCCCTGTGATCAAATTAAGCGATTTACATGCATGTTGAAGAACCAGTTGGGTCCTGATGGTATTGCACAACTGCCTACATTGCTTATAGACAATATACCCGAATTATCTTCTTTCCTGGATTATCGACCTACCCATAGCAAAGCCAATGTACGCTCTAATTCAAATGGAAGTGACTGTGATGTTGAAGGTGGAGAGATTAAGATGAGATTTCACACTGCTTTCACTGAAATATTCCAAGTGGTGGTGGATTTCAAATTTGTCACACTGGTAAGTACTAAAAGGGCACATTCTATCGCTTTGACTAATTTATTATTAAATGCTAGTTTTTGGAAGATCTTCACCAAGCAGGTATGATAAGCAGTTCTTGAATTAGTCCTTGTCCAATGTATTGACTGTTTATTAATTTATTAGATGAGGCATCAATTGAATTATTGGATTCTCTTATATTTGCTAAACTTGATCTCTTGATCATCCTCACATATCGTAATGGAGAGATATCATCTTCTGTATCGAAACTACTGAGGAACGAGAACTCGGTGGTGAACTATGTGAAGATAGACAACTTGGATCAAGTAGCATTGATGGATCTCGTTCGTACGACTATGCACCGTTTAGAAGACTTTGATACCATTGTTCTTGCACCCTTGGTTGATTTCATTTACAAAAGGACGCACGGAAATCCATTCTATACTTGTCAACTGCTTATGACATTGGAGAAGAAGAATCTGATCTATTTCACCTGGAGTAAGAAGAGATGGGAGTACAATTTACAAGAAATTGATAAAGCACATTTGTTGGATATGAAAGACGATGCGAATGGAGAAATAGATATCAGATTCTTAGTGGAAAGATTCAAAGAACTACCTCGAGATGGGCGTCGATTTTTGAAATGGGCATCCTTTATTGGAAACACCTTTCATTTTGAAACTGTCAGAGATTTGATGATGGAAAATACAGATGACAGTGATTTAGCAGACTCATCAAGTGATGAAGAGGATGAGGAGGAATCAGAAGCTTTTTCTTCTAAGAAAAAATCACCGCTCCAAAGCAAGATTGATGTAATCAATGGCCTTCAATCAACGTTACAACTGGGATTTATTCAGGGTCTAAATCATGATGAGTTTAGATTCGTCCATGACAGATATTCTCAAGCTGTTATGCGAATGATATCAGCAGAGAAGAAGTATGTATTGCATTTAAAAATAGCCTCTTTTTTTATGGAGAAAGATCAAATGGATACATTTTGGGTGGCGGATCATCTGAAGATTGCTATTCATCTTATCAGTCAATACGAAGTAAAGACACCTTATCGAAATATGTTGATCAAAGCAGGCGACAAGGCATTTGATTCAGGTGCACATAGTTTAGCCTACTCTTATTATTCAGCAGCACAAAAAATCTTGAGCGAAGATCCATGGCAGGACAGTGATGACTCCACGTATTGTGAGACCTTGCATCTATATACTCGATTATCTGAAATAAGTTGGTTCATGAACAACGATCTGACCAGAGATTATTTGAATGCGATACTCGAAAATGCTCATGATGCTATTGACCGCGCAGCTGCTTATAGAATACAACATAGACATCGATGGTCGAGATTAGGAAATCAAGAGAGTGCACCAATACTTTTGGAGTGCTTGCGGGAGTTAGGAGTGAACGATATAGCTTTAGATCTGCCTGATGATGGACTCAAGAAGCTTTATGAACTGACGAGGAAAGAGGTACTTCAAATGGGATTCAATAACATTCTGAAGTTATCTATGTGTAATGAAAGATTGATCCGTACACGATTTTCTATCATGGAGGAATTATGTTTATGGGGATACTGGGCAAATGACATGAAGGTGATGTTGGCAGTCGGATCAAGGTTGGTTTTGAAGACGTTGAAACATGGAATTACTCCTTCAACAGGTGTTGGATTTGTACTTTTTGGAATTGCTGTCATGCATCTCTTCAAGGCATATGAGTTCGGTGAACAGATTGGCGAAGTGGGAGTCTTTTTATGTAATAGCCATGGTGGTATTTCCGAGACAGGTCGCGCTCGTTACTTGTACTCGGTATATCTAAGTTTATGGAAATACCCGTACCATCAATCTGTTCCTATGTCAAGATTAGCCATGAAACAATGTCTTCTGGGTGGTGATAGAATACACGCTATATTCGCGCATATCTATGTTGTTACTTTGAATTTGCTGAATGGTGATTATGTATCAGATACACTCCGGGAGGCCAAATTATGCCTTGAAGAAACAAAAATACTAGGAGGTAATGTGGGAACAGCAATTCTGGCAATTACCATTATTCGTGTAGCATTGGCTCTTCAAGGAAAGACTAGGATAACCCAAGTTGACGAAATTTTTAATGACGAAGAGTTCCTCGAATCTGTCTTTATTGCTAATGCAATGGAAATTTATGCGGATGTTCATATTCAACTTCATTTTTACTACCTAATGAAGTCTATCACCCTGGCATTTTATGGATTTGACGAAGAAGCTATAGAAACAGGAGAAAAATGCGTTGATCAACTGATTGCTACACCCTCAGCCCGACAAGGCCATTTGATGTACTTCTATCGCTGCATAAGCTTCATTCGACTGATAAGAAGCGGCAAGCTTGGGATAGATAGCTTGGAACAGGTCGAAAAATTCAAAAGCGTACTGGAAGAATGGGCCAGGCACTCTCACCCTGATAATATCAATATGTTGATCTGTTTTCTTGATGCAGAGATCGCTTCATTGAAGAATGAAGACCGTAGAGCACAACAGTCCTATGATTCTGCTATCCGATGCGCAAGAGCAGGAAAGGCGATGATTGAATTACATTTCTTTTACGAGCAGGCCGGTGAGTATTATTTGCGAATTGGTTTGCCCAGTGTAGCAGCCTCTTTCCTTGAAAAAGCCATCAAAGGATTCCGTCATATCGGAATATTGGGTAAAGTCGCTCAGATTGAGAACAAGCACAAGCATTTGATAAATGACTTCCAATCATTTGATGCTCCCAAAGTTGTTTCAGTCCAAACAGAGATGAACATAACATCCAGCAAAGCAGAATCTATTTCTGGAATCAGCCTGGATTCTGATGAATATCCAGTAGATATGTCCAATACAGATATGCAGAAATCAGCAGAGCAGACACTATTAACACTGGATGTAGTTGATTTGGCTTCTATTTTGAAGAGTTCTCAGGTTATATCTAGTGAAATGAACTTTGAATTGTTGATGAAACAAATGTTGGGTATCATACTTGAAAATTCAGGCGCGGAGTCCGGTGTCATCATCATTAAAGAGAATACATCGTATCTGATTATGGGATCAGGATCACAAACACATGGATGTGAAATCTACAATACACCTAAGCTCTTATCCGAAGAAATAGACTCCATTGTCACGCGAATTTCTTATTACACTATCCATTCCCAGGAATCACTCTTCATTTTCGATGTTCAACAGGATTCTCGCTTTTCCGACTGCACAACGCAAGCAAAATCCTGTATCTGTACTCCTATTATCCATAAATCAGCTGTTCTTGGTTGTATCTATATTGAAGGCGCTGTTGGCTCACTTACACCACGCCATGAAGTAGTGCTGCGATTATTATCTCAACAAATTGGTATATCAGTCACCAATGCATTGTTATTCAAGAGTATCCAAAAGGTAACATGCGCAAATCTCCGAATGATCGAAAGCCAAAAGGCTGCATTGGAAGAGGCAAGGAAGAGTAAAGAAGCCGCATTACGAGCAATGAAATTAAAAGCGAACTTTCTTGCTAACATGTCACATGAGTTACGTACTCCTTTTTCTGGATTCTATGGAATGATATCTCTCCTATCTGAAACCGTGCTGGATGCAGAGCAGGCAGATATTGTCAATACAGCCAAAGACAGTTGTGAGATGTTACTGAAAATTATAGGTAATTTATGCATGCATTAAGAAAAAGTGATAAATGTACTGATACGATTATTTATTGTTAGATGACCTGCTTAATTTCTCAAAGCTGGAAGCAGGGAAGGTTACATTGAATACAGGACCACTGATCATAGAGGAAGTGATAGCAGATACTATTGAAACACTCGGTTCGATTTCAGCACGTAAGGGACTTGAGCTTACTTACATTGTGGATACAAATGTTCCATCTACTGTTATAGGCGACATCTCAAGATTTCGGCAGGTACTGACTAATTTACTGGGAAATGCAATCAAGTTCACCCATGAAGGAGGTGTGGTGATCAGATGCTGTATAGATAGTGTTCTTGATGATGACTATTTACGACTGAAGATAGAAGTGATTGATACGGGTATTGGCATTCTTCCAGAACAACAGAGACAGTTATTTGAACCATTTTCGCAGGTCGATGGCAGCACCACACGTATGTACGGAGGAACTGGATTAGGATTGTCTATATGCCTTCAGTTAGTGCGACTGATGAAGGGTGATATTGGAGTGAAATCAGAGTATGGTGTTGGATCTAATTTCTGGTTCACACTCATTGTAAAAAAGGAAGAGGGAGAGAAATCGAATGCGATGGAATCAATTAAATCATTAAGCATACTTCATACCCAAAACATTCTATTTGCAACCTCCAGTAAGCTGAATGCCTCCATGATATGCTCCTTACTATCCGATTTCAAAGTACAAGCTACCTCAAATATGGGACAGGCCATTTTCCAAGCCATCCAACAGAACTGTCCACTTCTTATTATTGATATCCCACATAATCCGACTCCATCTATTTCAGTCCAGCTGCAGAACCTGGATGATGTTTATGAATGCAACCCATATATTCTTCTTCTCTACACCCCATCTACAGAGGGACATAAACTAGCGACAGAAGCCACAAACTCAAAGTTAGGCAGTCGCCGTAAGATAATCAAAATGCCGAAACCAGCGCGTCGAATCAAGCTACTGCGTTTACTTGATGAGATATTTGGCCAACAAGGATCTCGGGTAATCGCCAATTTACCAGCATCTGTACGTACTGGCATGAAAGACTATTTCAGTGAAGAAGAGTTATCGAGCTTCTCCGAGAAACCTGTATTGATTGCAGAGGATAATATGATAGCGCAGAAGTTGTTAAGGAAACAGTTGCAGAAGATGGGATTCGTGGTTGAGAGTGCGAATAATGGAGAAGAGGCAATTAAGCTCTGGAAGCAACGTCCTTCAAACTATTATTACATAGGGTTCTTTGATCATCATATGCCTAAATGTGATGGAGTTGAGGCTACGAAGCGCATCAGAGAGCTGGAAGGAGAGACGGAGAGTAGACTGCCGATTATTGCATTGACTGCCGATATCCAAACATCTACCAAAGAGATATGTGCACAGGCAGGAATGGACAGTTACTTGACCAAACCCTTGATTCCCAAAGATCTGGCTGACACTCTCCGTAAACTGTCGCCAGTTATACACAATCATTATTTCACATCCCCAACCCCATAAGCTCTATTTCTGACTCTGTAATATTGTTATTCAACACACTCCATTCTTGTTCATTATAACCCTGTAACATGATATTTTCATTTGATAATTATACTTCCATTTGCATAACATATTCTCTACTTATCAAATAAACCGCATCCATAACAGTGATATGTATTCATCTATTCCTTTATTTATACAGTGATATATATATATATATATCTATTCAATGAAGACCAAGAACAGTAGGGTTCTAGCCTCGATAATACACAGGTATAAACTATCAGTTGTCATGACCCACTTTCTTATTTGGAGTAGTTGGTGATTTGTGTGGTATCGATATATCGGTGTCTGGGCGTGGCTTCCTCTTCTTAGACCTTTCTGAAGGTAGTAAACCGCCATGTGCTTTTACGCTGGTATCCAAACATTTACAACGCCATAGAATTTCCTCTTTTGTCCATAATTCTTTCACTCTTTCTTGCCCGTTGAGACCCGGACTGATGGGTACCCAGTTCTCTAGATTATAGAAAGCGTTGGCTGCCCTTTCACAATCCCGATTCTTTCTGACATAGTAATCCTCTAGTTTCCTCCAGTCATGTCTAGTCCATCTGTTTCTGGCAGGATCATCCCCTATATCACTGGAAAACGTATCCAGTCGCTGTAGTTTATTTGTGATCATGGGCCTTGATGGAGAAGTGAGGGGTGAACTGACATATCTTCTCTTATAGTGGTATGGATGTGTGGGTGTTGTCGCCTTTCCTTTGTCTTTATAGGAGTGACGAGTGGGAGATACACCTGATGAAGAGGTTGTATGATGTCTGGGTGTGATGGAGGGTGATTTGAATGCATCCTGATTATCTCCCTTCATTGCTATGACGACTGTAGAGTGTGTGTTTATATTTTGTTAATTTTTATATTAGTTGAAAAGGGTATTTTTATTGGTGATAAAAGGAGTGGAAGAAAAAAAAACAAATTGGAATAAGATTAATAGAGTTAAACAAAAGCTAATATCAGGAATAAGAATTACAGAACAGATAAGTCGCCACATTGGCATTTGGATAATTAAGAATGACTATAATTAATTATATTAATACATTACTTGTTTACTTCTTGGAGTATTCATTTGACCAGATATGGGGCATAGAAGGAGAAGGTGCCTAGGAAGTATGCAGTACTAGAATGAGAGTATATATACACTATGTATATCCTTTTAGCAGGTAGAAAGAATGAGTTATGAGATACACACAGAACACAACTTGGTGTGACCCGAGCGGACGCTTACCGGCCAAGAATGGCAGGGAAAGTAAGAAAAATAACTTCGTGGTGGCCGATCAAGACATTTATCAAATAGGAAATCATGTAACATGACGGCAGAAGAAATACCAATATGGATTAGGGTGACAGTTGACAAGAGTATATGTTTGAGTTTGGGTGAAGGAACATGTATAAGTGGACTGGTATTGGTGTCTTAGAGAATTCAATACTCTTACATATGGAAGGTATATTTTCTGGTGTGGCCATCCTTATTGCTGCCACGAGGAAGATCATTTCAAAGGGTATGACACCAAAATAAGTAACCTTGGCTGAGAGAGCTGATCTCAATGTTAAACATCATTACTTGAAAAAGGTGAGTATTGCTCATTCTTTACTTACAAATGAAGGGCCCGGGGTAAAGTACATTCTTTTATGTGCATTCTGTGTTATCTCTAATACTCTTCTTAACCTGGATCAAATAGAAGCGGACATCCCAATTCATCCGATTGGATTCATAGATACAGTAGTTGGTTTATGGGTGAACTTTACGTAACAAGATATAAAACTATATTCAAGAGTTTATATTGTATTAGAACCTCAATAAATATTGAATGGCTGTTACATACTATTTATGAGAAACGTATAAGTAGAATTATATAATGATAGGGAGCTATCATACTTATGCTGTCTTACAATGATGCTTACTGAATTTTATATTCAATGGAATATATGGAGCACATACCATACAATACACTACTGCCCATAATATACAGGAAATACAAACCTAAATCAGATAAAGAAAGGCCATTTTATTCTTCATCATATAAAGCTAAGTGGTTTATGATAAATTATCGTATCTTGACCCACATATGCAAATATAACCAATGAAGAAAGTTCCTCATTGAGAGCAGATAAATTGCTTTCAAATTAGCATTGACCATACCAGCCTCTTATTGTAAAATGTGTACAAAGTATAAGGACTGATCTAATTGTGAATAGTATTCATTACATTTTATATAAATAACTAGCTGAACAATGCAAACATAAAGTATGGATGGATGCACATTTGACATATATTACTGTATCACTCTTCTCTAATTAATATCGTATTATAATCTCTTTGTATTAAAGCTTCTATTGCACACTCCACACACTCTCTCTCCACCGATTTTCAATTGATTCTATAGAGGTGTGTTTCACTACCCCTCTAGCGGATAACAGCAGAATGGCGACAGAGTAATTCTCTTCCAATAAAATCCTCTTTTTATTCTCATGATCCTACTAGAGTCAAATACAAAGCTATAAATTACTCTGGGCATTCATCATCCTTTATTTGACCTTTTCATCTTTTTTCTTATTACTGTCTTTACTTCTTTGTTCACACCAATTTAAGAAAATAATAATCAATAGTGAGTGTGTATAACAAAAAGCCTCACGATGAATATCAGCTCCTTGAATAATGGTAGGATATGGATCACAAAGAACTAATCACTCGTCACTTACTATTTCTATATTTAGACCCTTCTCTCAACCTGAGTTCTAGAATGCAATGTCAAGATGGCACCACCTATTCCCTTGTTCATAACATCAGGCCTGATAGCATGCTAAAAATAATCGAATTATCTGCCTCTCATTCCGGTCTGGACATCATATTGAAGATCGTGGTGCAAGGATACTTATTCCAAAAGACGATAAAAATGGCATTCAGCAATATCATAGTGGATACTAGCCAGGTCGAAGTAAATGGCACAATTTCGTTAATTGCAAGATTACCTGCTTTCCATAGATCAAGATGTAGTACGGGCAAATTACCTATTAGTTTATGCCTTTTTGATAGAGATAGAATGTGCCAAAGCTGGGTAATTGCTGAATTTATCTACAATGACGCCAATATCAAAATAAATCCATCAAGTTTATCATCTTCTTTAGCTGTCAACAACACACTATCTTCCTCTTTTAACTATAGTAATGACAGCAATATATCAGTGGTAGAAAACACTAATTGCAATGGAAATGAAGAAGAGAGGCATATCGGAAATAACGGTAAGATTAATTGATTAATTGATTCATAGAGCAACTGTGTATAATAAAGTGATTTTTGTAGATAATAATGTTTCAGATTATAAACTCTACTCTAACAAAAATGAACAATCATCCTTCACAGGCAGAGACCTGTATGAAATACAAGATCGATTTCATAATTATCCTGAAGATCCAAAGTTTAACACGGCTTATTCTAGCATGAACAGTAAGTGTGTAACATGATACAGAAAATATACTCAATAATAACCTCATTGTTCAATTACAAAGAGAATAATGCCAGAATTATTACTGCTGATAACAATACAGGTGAGCTATTCCGCACCATAGCCTCTCCTACTGAAGGAAATCCCAACCACCTCCCTGGTTGTTCTTTTCATCGCCCTATCTACTCAACTCCTCCTTTCCATACTGTGCATAACGAGAGAAGAGTACACAGTAAACCTGATTATAAAATATCATGCCGTAATTTGACTATTCCCATAGATAAATACGAGCCCTATCCTGGTATAGTCAATTATACTCATCTCCATATAGTCAGTAACCTAAACTTTATGACCAAAAACTGGGATACTGAGGAATGGAATCATGAACGCCGACTAGTTCAGTTCTGGCATCAGCTGGATGGAGATATAGTTGTATGTAACTTTCAGCCTATATCTCAAACAGACTATAACAAGAGCAATCAGAATATCATTATATCTTGCATTTACTGGAAAGAGAAAAATGAATTCTTTGTTACCTCTGTAGACTGTATATATCTACTTGAATCTTTATTATCCGTGAAGTTCTCTGTTGAAGAAAAGAACCGAATCAGACGCAATTTGGAAGGATTTTATCCATCGACTGTTAGCAAGAACAAGCACCAGAGCTCCAATTTCTTTAAACTGATTATGAGTTTCCCTAATCCCAAACCACGCAATATCGAGAAAGATGTCAAGGTCTTTCCTTGGAAGGTACTGCCTTATGCTTTGAAGAAGATTGTTATCAAATACACTGCTGACAGTTATCATTTCATGAACAAAAACCAACTATCTGGCTTGAAGGCTTCACCCTATCTAAAGAAAGATCATTGCCGCACTTCTCCTTTGTAATTGTATGTTATTATATCACCGTATTATGTCTATATATATATGTCGATATTTAGGTACAATTATCATGAATAAAAACAATAAAAAGGTATACATCTCTGTGTGTATTCAGTTAAGTTTTTATTTGTATTGCACATAGTACCATACAATTAACACGATAAATATGACAATAAGACCGAAAGAAACAAATGTCATAATTCTATTCCATCGATGAAATGATAGTATTGAGTGATAATGCGCATTCTGAATATAGTGTTCATTGTCCATTAGGCATATTAACCGAGAAGATGTTCTGCTGTTGGCAAGTAAAGAAGGATGTACTACCATTAATGTGCTTTTATCCTTCAATTTCTCTATATCATGCTCAATTACAGGATGCATACAAAAACCACCTATCCACCAACAAGGAAAGAATAAGAATCCAAATACAAACAGGATAGACTGTGTATGAAATACAATAATCTGATGGTTCTCGAATGCAGTTATTTTGTGAAATCTTATCAAATGGTCAATATCGTTTTGACTCAGACTAGAAGTTAAGCTGGAAATGGTAGCAATAGTCCTTCTGATATTGACAGATATTGATGACTTTTTACTAATACTGGATACTCTTTTCTTTTTTGATTGTGGATGTGGCTTCCAGCTGACTACTCTCCTGCTAGATCTTCTGCTAGAAACGCCTGATGTTCGGCGGCTGTTTCTGCGACAGTTCCATGTACTGCGTTTATCATATATATGAGATGGAACCCTCTGAGGAGATAAGAGACTGGCGCGATACGAATAGGCAAGGTGTAGGTAGTTATTTGATGTAGAGTCCACTGTCATTGAATGGAAAGAGAGGGAGCAGTAATAGACTCATTGATCGGTACAAAAGAGAATATAAGTCATATTTCGGATGATATGGAATGTCATATAAAGCTCCTTTCCTTGGATATCCCTGTCATTCAGTGACATTTAGCTGCAGTCCATTATTGCTAGTTGAAAATGTGATGGGTCAATCTCACCTATTCTTATCATATATCAGTATAACATTAGGATAAATCACATAATGGCATTATTAAATAGTCTATAAATGTACTCAGTATCTGAATAGCTTAAAATCTTATAAATTCTCCTCCCTTCTCTACTATCATTCCATTGTTCATGTATGAAAAAGACAGGGGAAGGAGGGGGGGGTTAGCAGAACTAAAAATAAGGAGGGATCTCCTCTTCTGAGAAAGATAGTTTTATTTGAGATTGTTACTTTTTACTGTTGAGTAGCGTCAATAACCTCCCCTTCTACATCTAAAAATCCATAATCAGAGCAAACCTTCACAATATTCTCTGCTTCTGGTACACTCAACTTCTCCAATACTTTGTTGATCTTGTTAATATCACCTGTCCTGAATGCAGTCTGGAATTCCACTGGGAAAGAAGTGAATGCTTTATATGCTTCTTGATCTTCCTGTTGAGGTACACGATATGTCAATTGAGTTCCATCATCCATAGGTTGAAGTTGAATGGTTTCCACCTCCCTTTCCGCTTCTTGTTCAGCCATTATTTCCCTACAACGTGTCTGAATACGTCCATATGTCTTATCTACATCATCAAAGAACATCTTGCGTGCTTGATTATTGGGAGAGTTCATTCTATACAATAATGTTAATATCTGTTTTCCTATTTCTCAGTATTAACTTTACCTTGAGAAGAAGACATTGGTGCCATCACGCCCTAACTGTCCACAATACTGGAGCATCAGTGATTGTATGACACAGTTCTTGGCATACTTCTCATCGCCCTTCAATTGTGCAGTGAAGGCTTCACCCATAATAGAGTCAGATGACTTCTCATTGATGATCTCAGTGTGATTTAATAAATACTTATAACTGTCCTCAAAGCCTTTCAATTTAGAGAATCTGGCTGCAGCAGGTGTCATGTCAATGTCCTCATCATCATCAGCGTCTTCATCGTCAGCATCATTGCCGGTATCCTGACTAGCTTCTTGACTCTTTATTGACTAATGACCCATTAGACAGTTGGTATAAGCAGTGATAACGAGTAGCATAGATTACTTACCAGGTCCTTCATAACCGTATTAGGGTTCAATGTCTCGATCACTGTCTCTTTCTCCTTCTTCTTACTACCAGCTGAGACTGGCTTGGGTTTATTTAGAATCTGATACGTAGACAAGAGCATTAGAGATGATCAATCACACATATTGAAGCGACATTTACCGTTCTATTGGACACTTCCTTAAACATATTGTCACTTGTTAATTTGCTGTTCATCTCCTTATTCAACTTCTCTAATTCTTGAGTGGCACCATCAATCGACTTCTGTACAGTGGATTCAGTCTCCTTGAATCTATCCAATAACCCTTTCTTCACTTCAGCAGGAGAAGAGTGGGCCAATCCAGTAGCTATCTGTGCTTTCATCATAGCAAATACATCCTTTATGTTGATAGGCTGTGAGTTGGCTTCCTTGGACTCTATTAACACTGCGGGATCTGCCTCCTTCTGTTGGTCTTCCAAAGTGGCTACTAAGTGCTTGATACCGACAATATCATCTTCCACCATCAATAACTGAGCGAGTTGCTTTACCTTGTTCAATACACTCTGTTGTTGAGGAATGAACTTGGACAGATACTCAATCTTAGCCTTACGTTCAGCCCTTTCTCGGTGGATTGCCTCTTGTTTCCACTTGATAAGAGACCGTTTATCCACGTTGGGATGTCCTTCAATATCTGAGTCATCGGATAACTCGAGTTTATCCCACTTACTATAGTCCAAAGGCATATTGAAATGAATAAATTTAACAAAATATACTTGCGAGGGAAAAGAAGGGTAGAGAAAGAATTGAAATGCGTTATTCAGTTGTGTAACTATGGCATCTGTCACGTGAGACTACTTGGTTGTCGTGGTTTCATGGAGACACTTATGAGAGCATGAACTGAAACCTTCATCAATACGGAATGTATTGTTACCATTACCAGGTCCATCTAACCAATGATATGAGTTGACGTATAGTGACTATACTCTCTAATGGATGATCGAAGTAGCCCCTCCTAAATGAAGAGTACGAATCATTCAATAAAATACAGACTTCAATGATTGCCATGGCAACCGCAGTGTTCAAAGTGACTCCTTTTATGGATGATGAATATTTTTTTATTTTTTATAGTTGGGATAAATCAGGGATTAGGAATATTCTCATAGTCTAAGAACGTTCACCACGAAGACGACGAGCTAACTGAATATCCTTGGGTTGAATGGTGACACGCTTGGCATGGATAGCAGCCAAATTGGTATCTATTATAGAAAAGTAAGTAAATTATCATGATATGTTGTCATCTTAAGTGGTCATACCTTCAAAGAGAGAGACAAGGTATGCTTCTGATGCTTCTTGGAGGGCACCAATAGCAGATGACTGGAAACGTAAATCAGTCTTGAAATCCTGTGCAATCTCACGAACAAGACGTTGGAAAGGGAGTTTACGGATTAAGAGCTCAGTTGACTTCTGATATCTACGGATTTCACGAAGGGCAACAGTACCTGGTCTGTAACGATGAGGCTTCTTTACACCACCAGTGGAGGGGGCACTCTTACGGGCAGCCTTAGTAGCCAATTGTTTACGGGGTGCTTTACCACCAGTGGATTTACGAGCTGTTTGTTTGGTACGAGCCATTTTAATATATATTAATTGAGAGGAAAAGGAGAGAGAAGAAAGGTTGGATGATTGTAATATTTATACTATTTTGAAGCACTCACAACACACATGCCCTATTTTCTTAGCAGGCATTTCAATCTCAGATGACAATGATGTCTGACGAGGCTTCTTTCTGTTATGAATGGGTGTAAAGGCAATCCTATCCAGTACAGTATGGCTCTTGTTTAGCTGTAAATAGGGTGTCGACAAAGGTATATCTGTACAGCATATACGGAAGAGATCAATCAGGACTCTCATTTTCTTTGTAATACAACCGTCCCATACAGGGAGTATTTGCATTCAACCACCGCCTATTACACCATCGTTCATGATAAAGGGTGTGTCTATATATACCATCCTCGTTAGAGTCTATACAATCAGAACCAAATAATAGGTAGCTATCTATCTACCCGAATAATTCAGTTTATAGTATAATAAGTTCTTTATATACTCTCAGTATGCACAGAGGATACACAAAAACTATTTATTGGTCACTCCAGATACTATATCTTACTTCAATACGCGAACTTTTTAACTCACGTAAGTTCGCGTCTATTGGTTATTCCTCCATTAACCTTTCGATATCAGCAGGTGGGTCAGGCTGGCTCTCATAGAGGTATGTTTCCACTGAATTCTCATTATAGACTTCCCTATAGACACGAACACGGTCGACCGATGGAAATGCATTGATCTTACTCAACACCAATCTACTCTTCTTCAAATCAAGATATCCTTTGATGTAGTTCTATTGGTGGATTGGGTTAATAGCTATCCAAATCACAGGTCATATTCAACTTATGTTAATACCTGACTCACTAATGAGACCAGCAGACAGATAACATCATCTAATCCAATTGATTCATCTTTACTTGAGTATCTGAATGCTATTAGACAGTCATGGAAGCTAAGAATGGGCATATTCACTCCCATCTTCTTCTTCTGGATAGACCTGCTTAAAGGGTAAGTAACAGTGTTGATGACCAGCCCCTCTTTCTATCATCTCTTACAGATTTCTCATCAGACATCTCCACACAAGGACTATTCCTCTCTCCTTCAATAGTAGATAGGTGAAGTGTTGATAGAAGTAATGGAAGTGTGTTTCTAGATTGGATAGATAGCCTTCAATATCACCCTGGATAAGACATGTCACCAGTCCATCGTAGGGTCCGACTAGATTGTATTGGTACAATAGCTGATGGGATGGCATGAGTCCTATCATCATTCTGGCGGGTATCAAGTAGTGTAAGATGACTCTCTTGTTATGATAATGAGTCACTGGACACTTTCTGAATGAAAAATAGAGACACTCACTGGCCTATAGGCAAAGGAGAGGATGAACACTGAGTACTCCTTGGTTCATTTATTGTCTTACCTTGGGGAAATCACCGTCCAATAGATAATATCTTCCCAGGTAATATTGATATGTTACTTGCTGACTCATTGGAAACATCTCCAGTTCAACATTGCCCTTACCGATATTAGATATAAATGTCTGACACAGCTTGATTGTATTCAATCTGAAGTACATCTTGAATGCTAGATTAGTAATATGGAACAGACCTTGTCTCTTGGATACTTCTATGGGCGATCTTTATGCAGGAAGAATGAGTATCAATGAGATAACCACTGTGTACTCCATAACTTACCGATCTGCTAACATAATATTGAATGTTTTAGAGAGTAATCTGGCTGCTGTATGGGCCTTCTGAGCTTTCCCTTTGAGACCAGTTTGATCTGCCTAAAATAAAAAAAATGTCAATGGTCTATTATGTCTCCCATTCTTCTGGTCTTCACTTACACGTAGAGCCAGTTGAACCAATAACGAGGACAAGTTCTTTATGACAGGTACTTGATAGCATGTTTCAGACACATTGAACAGAGGAATAAATGATCTAAACCGAGTTATTCATACTGTTATCCATTATAAGCATAGTATACAGCTCCTATATTTACGTATAAAATAAAGCAAAGGCCTCAAATACCTCTCTCGGATCACCAGTGGACAAGCTGCGAATAAGACGTAAGTAGTTATTCACTGCCACTGCTAGTGCATAGGAAGTGTCCTCTAATAGAGAATCTACACTGTCAGTGATTGCCTTGTCTGGCATCTATCAAAACATAAATAAAAAAAAGGGAGATAAGCTGACTGGGTGACGAACTTGCTGATATTCCATTACACTATTCAGTTCTGCACAAATAGCAAGAACAGAGGGGTCGTTATCAGTAAAGTGGAATAGTTGTGTAAATAATAGTGTGTTCTGTTCTTCATATGCTTTCTTCACAAGTAGTGAGTAGTCTCGGATGAGTGACATTGGGTTCAAGAGTATTCTCAAACTGGGAACTTGCGGCTGGGCCAAAAATACAAACAATAATTAATGGTCACAAGTGTGTTAGAAAGAGGGGAACACACACAGCGTATCAAGTTAAGTACAGTAATTCAATCTAGATAGGATGTGTTTATTGGATTATGCTTTACACCTTCGTTGTATGCTTAAAAGAACCATATAACTTGCTTTGTATCTCAGTAGAAATACTCGTAATTACTTTATTTGAATCACTGTGATACAATTGTACACACACACATTTGTATTAACGACGACGTGCCATGTCGTATCTTGATGAACCCATCTGATCTGCATACATTCTACCAGATGGCCTATAAAAGAGCAGAGTGAGTTAGGAAGAAGAGATGGCAGAAGATGATACTTACTGAGAGGAGGCTGTTGTGATAATAGACCTTATCTGTTTACTTGCAAATGAGGTTGGTTGACTGCTACTGCTATGCAAACCAGAACCAATCTTACTCTCTCTCAATAAAGCCCTGACTATCTGTCCTATATATTGTGAATAGGTGGTAAATATTGTGTATGGATAGATTGGGTGTTATTTCTACTCTACCATCTGCTAGAGCATTATCTAATTTGGCTATACAATCTAATGCAGCTGTCTTTGTACTGAATTCTATCTCTGCCTCACCAAATGAATTGCCAAGACGATCTCTCAATACTTCACAATGTAGAATAGAGCCAAATGATTCACATGCAACCTATGGACTGTATTATGAGCTGACAGTTCACGACCTTTTCCAATTCCCTTACCTTAACATCATCAGAATTGGCGCCTTTATCTAAACCAGTTAATAATACAGTAGTGGGGCCTGATTCACCCTTAATAGAGAATCCAGTGGTATTGGGAGTTATATGGGATCTACCACGAATAGACAGGATTGGACGATCATTTCTGGTGACATCTGCTGCTCTTGTTATTCTCTCTTCTGGGACAGCTTCTTCTGTCTTTTTACCCAGTCTACTCTGGAGCATACTACTGAGTACCTTCTTAGTGCTGGTGGTGCTGATGGCGTTGGTGGTATTTGAGGGCTTCACTCTAGTACTAATATTAGTAGTAGTTTTAATGGGTTTAATGGCTTTAGTAATAATGATTTTGGAGGGATCTGCTTTAGGAGAACGTTGATTTATGGGAGGACCAGTACTTATTGATGGCTATTGTTTATTTATTTTTATTATTATCAGCAGTGATATTCAATCAACATATATACGCGTATACACTTCCTTCTACCACATGCACACACACACACACATACACACACACATACACACACACATACACACACACACACACACACACATACGTACACACACTCACACTCACACACAAAAGCGTACATACTCACTCACTTACTCTCACTCAATCACTCTTATAACCCCCCCCCCTTCCCCTTTTTTTTTAATAATAATGTAGAAGGTACTCACCAGTTGTGTGTTGATATGTTTACGTTGAATATGTTTGGTGATTTTACCCTTCTGTTGATGAGGTAATGTGCCTCGAGAAGAGTGACTGGATTGATGTTTAGAGAAGGTCTTTTTGGTTGTTCTTCTTTGTTTGATGAGATCATCAAGGGATGAGTCAAGATCCATAGGGTTATTACTCATTTGAAGCAGATGTTATATTACAAGTGAAGAAGAAGTTGAAAAATAAAAAATAAAGAACAAAATAAATAAATTTATTTAAAAATAAATAAAAATAGAAGGGAAAAAATGGGTGTTGTTATCATGGGATTCTTTCTAGGATAGCATTTCCTAAGGTGTCCATATACACATCAGGAGCACTTTACTGTTTAATACACAACTGGGAATTAAGGGAGAAGACACATCAATAGAGAGTTTGGTGTATGAGCTTGTAAATATAAGCTCATATGTTTATTAGTGAAGACAGATTCTAGCCAATCATAATCAAGGAGAAATCCAGTTCTTAACCACTGAACTTGCACCCAATGTAGGGTGTAATACAACATACTTAAAGAAGTACTCTAATTCACGGCGTCGTTGTTCTACAAAAGTTGGGGTGAATTTACCAACCATTTTCTTCGGGGGTAACTTGGGTATACTTTTCTTGAGTAATGGATATTGTTTGATGAGTGCTTCTCGTAGATCAACAAAATCAGAGTATCTTTTTATGACAGTAATAGGAGCCATCTAACAAGGAATGAGTATGTGCATGAGAAATATGAGCTAATATGCTGTACCTTATCATTTAATACAGTGCAATTATAACAGACATAACTTCCATATCTATCAAATGAAATGAATCAGTATACTGCATGGACACATCTACTGTGGATATTACCCTACACCAATTTTAAGTGGATGATCTACAGTAGCATCAGAAGCATATACAAAGTGTTCATTATCCTCATTATCATTCTTATAGAAGTTGATCTGAGCAGGCCCACCCAGTACTGGTGTTGATTGAGATGAACGGAGACCTTTTAGCAATGGGAATAGGCTCTTGGGTTTAGGCCTGTGTATGTTCCCCATGTCCTGGTTGACCTGATAAAAGAGAACATTAATCATCAATTGGCTAATATTTATCAATGTATAGCATACATCTTCTGTCCTCTGATTGAGTGAACTGTTTAATGTACTAGAGGACATACTGAATTTAGACTTTGGCCGTTTCGAGGGTATGCTCTTTATATCGAAATTCTTCAAATCCTCCATAGTTTTCCATATTTGTATATCTTCTTCTGTGGGGATTTCTTCTCCGTTGTTCGTATTCTCCACATGAATCATGGAATCTTCTTCTGTTTTCACTGTGATATCACTGGTGTGATTCTTCTGCTTGGCAAGTTCTTCCTTGGCACTGTCTACCATCTGTTTACTGATCATAGTAGTGTCTTCTTTCTTGTTCTTAGTAGTGTCTTCTTTCTTGTTCTTAGTAGTGTCTTCTTTCTTGTTCTTAGTAGTGTCTTCTTTCTTGTTCTTAGTAGTGTCTTCTTTCTTGCTTCTATTAGTGTCTTCCTTTTTGCTCTTCATATTATCATTACTCTTCGTATTGCCTTCCTCTTTACTCTTACTGGTGACTTCTCCTTTCCTCTTAACAGTGACTTCTCCTTTACTCTTGGCAGTGACCTCTTCTTTACTCTTGGCAGTGCCTTCTTCTTTACTCTTAATGGGATCTGTGATATTATTATCCTTTGTATTAGATAATCTTAAGGGTGATGATTGTGTTGAGATTGGATTTATTTTGACAGAAGCTATTGTTTAAATGAAGTAATAAATATGAATGTAATAAACAGGGAGAATAAATAAATAAATAAGGGGATAATCAATAGAATGAATGAGAGAGGGAGGAGTAGGTTTACTCATGTCTTATTATCTCTCTTTCGTACTGTTTGTATGATACAATAGCACACACACATAAAGAAGCCTCTTTTTAATAGATAGAATACACATATTTATCTGATATATTTACCATTGGATGCATACTCTAGCTGCTTCCTTACTTCATTCATCAGCTTATCTGCATGTTTAGTCCATTCACTGTTATGATTAACAATGGAGCCTATTTCATCCAATTTGTCCTGCAGTTCCACTAGTTTCTTAATTCCCTCTCTAAGGTCTTTGTTGGCCTGATGAATGGCAGGAGTTGCATGTTTGTCCTTGACAATCATCTCTAAGTTAACCCATTCATTTTGGCACTCTGTCAGTAGATCGGTTATTCGACGTTGATAATCTGACATCGATATTTTGATTAAGTATAACAGAAAGAGAAGAAGAGGGGATTGCAATCATTTCCATCCCATCCTTAATCCATGTTATTCAATCGCCGCCCACAATCCATGTTCTTCTCAAAAGGCATGATTTACTCTATCTAAATGGGCTAATATGACTCAAATGACACTGTTACTAGTGGGTTCGTGGGCTGTGAAAGAATGGTTTCAGTCACACCATGACCATTGAGTTGAGAAAGGAATATGTTTCGAGAAGTCATCACTTGAACATGCTCTTTATATGGTTTGATCTATTCAAACCTCTGATAAAAATGGGCACTATTCAACATCAGACTGATAATTATATATATTGGTTGAATAGAGAAATATTCAGCCTTTAATAAAATAACAATGACAAACTATACTTCTTATTGTATTCCTATTTAATACTAAAGAAGTAAAAAGATCAAATACCATATCCGGGGTTCTGGATTGCTGCATTATCACCAATAGATACAGTTGCTATGGTGATGGTGGTTATGGGAGTATCCAAGGTAACTCCAATTCCATATCACTTCTTTCTTTTTCATACTTCCCCATAGCAAATAATTGACTAATCAAAAGTACAATGTCTAAAAATCAACAGGGTCTCTGAGTCCTGTCATACATAAATAGTAGACAATGTACCACACACTTGTTCAGGGTATTGTACTTGAAGATGGATGAAAAAAGTAATACAGTGCTTACGGTGCCAATTTGCGTCTATTTTATGCTCTATTTGCGGGTTTTCAGGATTCCAATTTGAGTGTTATTTATATATTGCAAATATATCTTAAAAATATTTAAAGGCGCTGTAAGTATAACTGAAAACATTTCCAATACCTGAATTTGATTTAGAATTTTTTCCTATTTTAGATATCGTATCACATTTTGATATTTTTTTGTATTCAGACATCGATTTCATCTCATTTTCATCATGATTTTTATTTTTCCATATATAGATCTTGTTAAGTTCAGTCATGAAAGGGACAGTCATGGCATGGCCTATTATTTTTGTAACTTCTATGGTGACGGTAGAAGTTGTGTTGGAAGGAAGGTCGAAATACAAGGGAGGAAATGAAGGTGTAAGGAGGGGAAAGGGTTGGATGACTGCAATGAAGATAGTGTTGTCTACTGCATACATGTTCATCAGAGTTCCTACTCTTGCAAACACCAACATCTTCATATACAACATATTTGTTGTTGTTCTTTATTGTGCCTCCGTTCATTGTCGGGAAGAACGAGTTTAAATAGTGCAGGGCACTTTCACCACTGCAGTATTCTCCCAGAAGAACCATATCTCTTTTCTCTCTGGGTACAACGAGGCCTAAATTCCACACAGCACAATCATCACTATCACCAGAAGACCACCTTCTTCTCTTCTCCCGGAACATTTTGGCCACAACGTTGGCTGAGTTCTTGCCAGCCAGGGATCTGGACAGAATCCTGCTCTTGACCTGCCCAACAGTTCTTTCAAGTGGTCTTGAGCTTATCAACCTCAGAGGACCAAGTACCCTTATCACTAATGATAAATGAGACAGAAGATGCTGATTTATTGTGAATACTTTGGGAGATGCATGCCTGAGCATTACATCATACCACGACTTCACTAACCTATATAAAAGATAAGTACAATTGCTTAATACATACAATTGCTATATATTATTTACCCTTCCATCTCAATCATCTCATCATTCGTGATATTGAACTGTTGGGTGATCTCACATATGCGAGCCAACTGCTTCAAGGCACCGCATACTTCTATCACAGCCATCTCCCTGGCACCATCACACTCACCAGCCTGCTTCGCGTCTTCCATTTGTTCAAGAAGAGCTTCTACAAACAGTGTGGGAACGATATACAACATAAAGTTAATACCATCGACTGCCCTGGCAAACCCAGCCTTCCTTGTCATGTCTATAAAAGTTATTTATAGAATACAAATTTTTAATAAGCAGCATTGATGCGTAAAGAAGTAATTAATTCTCACCGACAAAATCGCTGTGGGTGTTTCCACCAGGGTTAGCTTCCTTGGTACAGTATATGGCAAGACCCAGTTTCTCCCTGTAAGAATGACCAAGGAAAAACGGGTTATTCTTACCATATTTTGTACCGTCAGTTGCCATTGCCCATAGCTTCTTGCCGATATTCTGGCCCCACAGGTGCATCTCGTCAACACCCCAAAATGTTGCTCCATGGAAGCTGTGTAAGAGGGAGAAGGGGGTTTGTGCTTTGAGGCTGTTCACCTATATACAAAGGTCAGTTATACTATTTGTAATTCTTTTTAATGTAACTTACACTTCTGCCAAAGTTGATGTAGTCATCAACAACTTTGACAGGAGGATAGTCGACCTCACCATTCACCATTCACCATGGCAGGAGGAAAAAGCATTGCTTCCCTACCCTTCTTCTCTCCCTGGATCCCACAGATCCTGCAACCCAATTTGGAGGTGTGGCCGGTGTGACATGACAGTTCGGCCATAGCAGGTATGTCTCCCACAACAGAAGCCAAAACAACCTTGTATCTGAATACCTCTCCAGAAGAAGAGACCACCTCTAGCCATTTGGCTTCCATTATTATTAATTCCTCAAGAAGAGGGAACAGGAATGAAAAGATGTTCTTTGGCTTATTAGGCCCAGGGATGATCATAGGTATAATGATGTTTTCCTGTTTATACCTTCATTGAAAAGAATATATAAATGTTAACACTGATTTCAATTAGATTATTGTTATTTAGTTGATATACCTATGATCAGGAGCGATGTTCAATATGGTCACTATCACCAGGGCCATAGATGGTCGACCCCCTTTGAAAGGGTTGAACCCATCTACATGGAGAGTGACGAACAATGTATTCAAGTCATTGGCATAATTGTTCTTGAATACACTGCCGTCGAAGAAGTCGGAATATGTTTCTCCTTGTTGTCCACCGGCATAGACACTTGATCCCCTGTTGGTGGGGTACTCCAACTTCCTTCTGTTGGCTTTGGCGCCGACAAATTGACCCAGTTGCTGAGAAAGGGGCAACTGTTTACACTTTGTGATAGCAGTCTCTTTGCACTCAGGGTTGCTGCACCTGTTATCGTTGCCGACAGACATGAACATCATGCAACCGCCAACACACATGTCGTCTGATTGACTGACAATTGCAGGGCATGCCTCTTCTTCCCTTTTACTGCATAGATATGGACTGAGGAGAGAAGACACTAGATCTAATGTAAGTTATGTTATTATGTATTGAATAGCTTCAAGTAGTATAGTAATCGTACCACCCTCGTTCATCAACAGTTGATTCACCTTCTGAACCATCTTCTCCTTACAATCCTTGAACAGCCCCATATCTTTCATGAAATTGTCGAAGTCGATACTAGCCTTGGCTTGCTCGTCTAACAGCACACTAGTATCACGAATTTCCACCTTGATGGGGCCTGTGACATTGGCCTTCGACTGCTTCAAATATCATTCATGTTCTCTACCAACTCCTCAGTTTCCTTGAATATCACACACATTTAGCCTTGATAAATCAGACCCAGAGATGGAGATTATTTTGATTGAACAATGTCTTTGCTGGGAAAACATAAACAACATTAGTAAGCCACTTGCTTTTTATTTTATAGTCAGATATCAGGGGAAGAGAAAAGTTTCTCTTGAAGTTTGCCAAAGACATCTGTTGTAATATGTGACAAGATAAGAATCTTCTGAAGAAGGGTTTTATATCGATAAACTATGTTATGCAGTTGAATTGACGTTAAGTTGATATTATTTTAATAATTCTAATGGCTAATATACGGGTGAAACCCAAACCCTGGTCTCCTTCTTCGAATTCAAAAAACCTGCTACCCCAACCCTCTCAGCTTTTATGCTCTCACTCTGAATGCTTGACTAAAGAGTAGTTAGTGTATCCCCAGCAAGTATGTGTAAAAGTGGGTTTTGCCAAGTGCAGCAAGTCACCATCTGTTTCATTGAGTCTCCGTTGTACCAGTATTGAGACAACCTATGTGACTCGGAAATACTGACTGAAAGATAAAATTCAAACAAATAAAAAGTACATCACTCATTAGCCATGAGTTTACCTCGATTACCTTCCATACGTGAACTGATTAAGTTATATGGTCTATCAGCTAAATCACAACTAAGTCAGAACTTTATTCTCGATAAGAACATCACAGGTTTACTTCTTACTTGGGGCAAACCCTGTTTATGGTGTCTCATATTATCTTCTTCTTTTTCTAGATAAAATAGTGAGAACAGCACATATCTCGAAGGAAACACCTTTTGTGATTGAAGTAGGACCAGGGCCTGGATTGTTATCTAGATCTATATTAGATACTGGGGTTGAGAATGTGGTTGCTATAGAGAAAGATGATCGTTTTATTCCTACTTTGCATGTAAATAATATGCAACAACCTCCTATACACCTTCCTTATTCATCGTTTGTTCAAAATAGCAATTATCAGAAGCATCAGATAATAGGATGAAGGTCATCCAAGGCAATATGCTGACCATTGATCATTCAGATATTATTAAAGTAGTACAGGAGAAAGAAGAGTTGCATGATCGTCCATCCCATATAATGGGTAATCTACCCTTCAATATAGCCACTCCATTATTACTGCAATGGCTTCATTTACAATCAAGTAGACAAGGTTTATTTGGCCTAAAGAATGAATTATGGATGACATTGATGTTCCAGAAAGAAGTAGCTGATGTAGGTGTAGATTCAGCAAAACACTCGTTCATTTTCACTTACTCAGTTCATATGTAGAGAATAGTAGCAGATGTATCCACATCGAAAAGAGGACGGTTAGCAGTGATGGCACAGAGTTTATGTCATGTAAAAGAAGTCTATCAAGTGCCTTCCTCTGTATTTGTACCCAAGCCCAAAGTAGATGCTAGTGTTATTCAGTTGATACCTAAACCCTTTTTTACTGAACACGATGAAGACATGAGTGGTAACTATAGAATTCTTTCTTGGAACTTCCTCGTTCTGATTATCAATATAGGAACTTACCAAACACTTGAGAACACATTACGCTTCTATTTTACCAAGAGGAGGAAAACAATGGGCCATATTACTAGGTAGTATCAAATATGCTCTTTTATCTGCCATGTCGACTAACATCTATCATTAGACGCCTTGGTAAAGAAGTACCCGAGATATATCCTCTTGTTGGTCAAATAGAGGAAATAGTGGACTTCAATGCAAGACCAGAAGACATATCAACAGAGACATTCTGTGCTATAGCTTCACTCCTCTTTAAGAATAAAATCATCCATCTTCCTCTCTGATAGAATTTCCCCTTCCCCACGTGAATTGAATCAAACTCCCCCTTCTATATTATAATTAATAAATAAAATCTGTATATGAGTTCCTTGTATTTATCTTGTGCTTTCATCATGAGCTATACTTATGCACTGCCAACAACAGGTGCACTTTCATTTGTAGATTTCTTTGGGAGTGTGGGTGGTTACTCTACAGAGATATCAGATGCTACTGCACAACGAGGTCGATTAAGAGCTGTATTAAAAGAACTCAAGAAAGAAACAACTTCAGAAAGGGATTACCAACACATTATCAATGTAAATAGAGACAAGTTAACACATGAGAAATACCTTTATTCAATTAATTGTTCAATAGACTATTGAAGACTATCTCCCTTACTTAGTGAGTATAGTCAACTGTATCGAGAACAATGAACTGAAGTTAAAAAGAAGTATAGGTAAGTTGAAAGAACATAACCAGTTTTCTCGGAAGTTCTCATTATCCATCATAGAAACTTCATGGCGTTCTACACTCAGTGATCATATTATCCATACTGGTAGTAATGCACCACGTATTACCTGTTCTGATATTCAATATGAACTGATATTTGTACTGATGACATATGCTTTTGCCTGTTCATTACAAACAAATCACCTCTTGAATAGCATGACAGACGACACAAGAAGTACTCTTCTCAACAAAGCTGCTGATTTACTCAATACTTCAGCCAGTATATTTGATTTCATCAGTAAGAATGTCATACCCTCTTGGCACCAGTCACCGGAGAATAGGCCGGTGGAGACTCTACCTGAATTCTCAATTGCCTTATCCAAGTAAGATACAAAAAAAAATTAAATATATCTACTACCAAACACACACACACACATACATACACACACATACATACACACACATACATACACATACACACACATACATACACACACACACAATTTCAAAAAGAGATGGGTATTTGCATGCAAAAGACTGAATCAAAAAATCATCATTCAATCATCTCTGCATAGAATGACTCTGGCAGATGCTCAGTCGATAGCTATCAATAAAGCCCAGCTCTCGAACACATCTAAATCCTTAATAGCTAAGCTTTATATGGGTATTGCAGGTCAATATGAAATGGCCTATGGATTGTTATCTTCTATTACTGGTGCTCAGAACGTGTCGAGTGATCTCAAGAAGTATATATCTGATGGTATACAATTTTACAAGGTAAAAAACCAGAGGGAGGAATGAAAATAGGACATTAATAGTGAGATTTCTTTAGGCAATGGCAAAAAAGCTATTGGCCATGGATGCCCATGATAATAGGTAATAGGACTAGGGGTAAATAGGGTGGGTTGGATGACTTACACATACAAACAAAAAATCAGGAAGATGGGACAGGCAGTGGGATTTATGAGGGACAGTAGAGCTGATTTGAAGGCTATTCAACAGACCAGTTTATCGAAAGCGCATATTCGTAAATCAGCCTTTGCTGCTCGAGCTGCAAAAGAAGAAGAAGAAGTGTCCGCATTACATTCGAAATATGAAATGCTTAATGATACAGTAAGTGGATAAGGAAATAGATCCTCAATAATACTGACAGTATTTATCAGGTATCCTATGAACTCGTTCCCTTGCGTCAAGATCTGCTTCGTTTGATACCAGGAGGAAGAGGCCTGTTAGAGCTTAAGAAGTATAGTCTACCTAAACCATTCTTCGGGCCAACCATTGAAGCACCCAAAACCACCTATTTACTAGAAGGTCGTTATTTCTGAACTGATCACATTTCCCTCTGTCAAACGTCATATTCACCAGAATATCAAATAAAAACCCAGTCAAATGGAATGAATCAAGCAGATGTCATAAGAAAAAAGCCATGATCTAAACAATGAATGTAACCAATGAGTTGATTTATGCAATAATTTTGAGCCAATAAAATTAAAATGAGCAATAAAAAAATGAAAGCCCTTGTACTTTACTCCCATCCATCTACCTTTTTCCTCTTGATCACTCTCTTATCATTAAGTTGTTCTATCATGCCTCAAAAACATAAGGTGGCTATTATCGGTTCGGGCAACTGGTAAATTAAGTAAACCTAAACATCACAATTGCTCATATATCTGGTATAGGGGTTCAGCGATTGCACGCGTATGTGCACAGAATGCCATAAGACATCCAAACTTATTCGAAAGAGAAGTGCGTATGTGGGTGTATGAAGAAATAATAGACGGCAAGAAGTTATCTGATATCATTAATGAAGAGAATGAAAATGTGAAGTAAGTTGGTTTTGACAGCTACCCATCGTCGATGTTATTAATAGTATGCGATCATAGGTATCTTCCAGGTTGCAAATTAGGAGATAATGTAAAGGCTGTCCCTGACATTATACAGGCTGCAGAGGGTGCAAACGTGTTGGTGTTTGTATTGCCTCATCAGTTTGTGTATCAAATATGTGATTGCCTCCGTGATGTCATACCTCATAATTGTATAGGCATTTCACTTATCAAAGGATTGGATTACAAGAACGGCAATCTGCATTTATTTTCAGAGGAGATTGAGAAGATATTAGGCATTCGTTGTGCTGCCTTGAGTGGTGCAAATCTTGCTGTAGAAGTAGCAGAGGAGAAGTTTGGTGAGACAACCATAGCATGCGAGAATCAAGACGATGGGGATATTTTTCATAGGCTGTTTCATACACACTACTTAGATGTGAATGTGATTGGAGACATGAGAGGCCTTCAAGTATGTGGTGCATTGAAAAATGTAGTGGCACTGGGATCTGGTATGTGTGATGGACTAAAATATGGAAACAACACAAAGGCTGCCATCATTCGCAGAGGGTTGGTAGAGATGAGAAAGTTCGGAAAGACCTTCTTCGGTGGTGTTCATACAGAGACATTTTTTGGTAAGATGGATGTGTTTTCCCTTATGGCATCTTTTCCTAATGCTTAATGCTTTCTATTGACAGAATCATGCGGTGTGGCTGATCTTATTACTACATGTAATGGTGGTAGAAATAGAAGAGTAGCAGCTGCATTTGTTACATCAGGAAAGAGTATCGAGATGATTGAAAAGGAAATGTTGAATGGTCAAAAACTTCAAGGTACTACAACATCCCAAGAAGTCTTCCATTTCTTGTACTCCAGGAAAATGACACACGAGTAAGTAGAATAGTTGGATTGTACCGAGTAACTCATCTTTGAGCTTTTAATAGATTTCCTCTCATGACAGCTATCTATCGTGTTATCTATGAAGGTGCACCACATGAATCCATCGCTTTTGATTTACGTACCAGAAAAGTACACGTCGATTAACCCTATTTTAAGCCATTAATAAAAGTATAAACAATCTTCTAGCTACTTGTCTGGGGTTGCCCTGGTTTAAATTAAGTATACATATTCTTTGGAGTCGTGGTTGTATCTGCTTCAACTTCTACGCGATGTATCTGCTTCAACTTCTACGCGATGTATCTGTTTATGGCACAAATTTACCAGTTGTTTGAATTTGGGAAAAATTCCTTAAATTGTGTATCAAACGCAAACTCAATTGGTCGACAACCAAGTTCTGGCCTTTCTTACTTGCTCTAGATTCGTCCTACAAAAATAAACTTTTTAGATTTTTTTTGTAAGCAAGAAGCAGTAATACAAGTGGGAATCAAGCCATGAGGGAATACGATACATTTCTAAGTTCTGGGTCATGATTACACGAATGGGTTCAAGCACCCTGTGCGGGAAAAAAGACTGGGGTTGAATTGAACTTCATAGTCACATCGAGCATATAAGAGGTTGGAAATAGATTGTTGTTTATTTGTTTTCTTACCGTAGTTAAAATATAAATGTCACTAAGAAAGTTACTTAATTCGAGAACATTATTGTCTCGTCCGCCCACTTTGGTACACAACAAATATAACCATCCAATTATAGCTAGATATGCAACACGCAGGAATGTTCCACCACCAGCACCTCGATCGCTCCGTGTTCCCCCTCTGCCTGTTATCTTGGTTACATTTGGATTTACTTGTCTCAGCATAGGATTGTATGAATACTACACTTCTGATATTCAAAAATACCCAGTACCTATCCGAAAGGCACTTCGAAAAGCACTGTATTATGCCCAAGATAAAGACATACAGCTGTCTCTGAAATACTACAACGAGGCCCTGGCCCTCGCTCTCGAGTCGCCAGAGATGGAGAAGGATGGAGCACCCTTGACAGGTATTATGATTCAACTGGGTACACTTCAGGAAAGTTTGGGCAGATTACCCGAGGCAAGACAGACTCTCATTCTGGCTCTTCGACATCTACTGGGACTGGAGAATGCAGACAGGGAGAACAAGGTCAGCAATGAAGCCATTTTCAAACTGGATTTGCAAGAATTGCCTCCCACCGAAAGGAAAAAGGCTATTGGGATCGCACAGAAGCTGGGTGACATGACCAAATCGATGAAAAGAGATGAAGAATGTGAGAAATGGTATGTATGGTCAGTAGAACAGTTGTTGGCAGCATCATCACGACCTGTTTCTGAATATGGTGACTCTAATGATGTGATATTTGATCAAGAACATATGCCTGCTTGGCTGACCAAGACAGATATCAGTTCTGCTTTGGAAGCGCTGGGATCATTTTATGCATCAAGACAGAAACCAGAGTAAGGGTAACACAAATAGATGTTTTCGAATATTTTGATATTGACTTGCCCTGGATGAATAGATTGGCTATCCATCTTTATTTACATGCATTGACACTGATTGGTATGAAGTCATGCCAGTCTGCTGTAGTTATGAATAATCTGGCTGAGGCTTATGTGGGTATAGGCCAGTATGAAGAGGCTAAAATATGGGGTCAACGTGGATTGGATCTGGTACAAAATCCTAATACAGGCAAGATCAACAATGATGGGGAACTTTGCAATGAGACATGTGGTGTTCTCCTATTTAATATGGGCACATTATTCGAGGTATGATTCCAGACTTAATCAATCTGATGACCCTTACTAAATGGTTAATTTTCACAGCAAACACGGGATAGGAAGAAGGCTAGATTATTCTTCGAGAGTGCCAAGCAACATGGACGTGATTTCAAACAGACTGAGTGTATCAAAGAAGCAGACAGAGCTTTAAAGCGTATTGATTTCGAGGAAATGAGAGATAGTCCCTAATGGTGTTATTTCTTTCTATGCAATAACTGAAAGGAGAATGCACTCCTTTTTGCTTACTTTCGGTCGCATACTGTCATTTAGAGTAACATAATTCAATTATAAATAAGTAAAAAGTATATATATATATTTATATATAAATAGATGGTTGTTTATTTATATTAAGGGAATATAGACCCGAATTCCGATGTTGGAAGGGGAGCTTCTTCATCATGGTAGAGTGAATGGGATAGCATTGTGTCGTCAAAATAAGAGAATGTCTTGGAAGTAATGGATGTTTTCACACTATCAGGTTGATTAAGTAGATTCAACATGGATATTTTATGTGGGGTATATGAGGTAGGTCGTTGAGTGAGTTGAGAGGATAGATTTCTGTGCCTTTTTTCCAGGTCAGAGTCATGATATCGGGGTAATATTTCTAAATCAAATCCTGTTGAAAAAGGAGAATAATAATTTATGACTTTGGCAGGAGAAGGAGTAGACAAAGAGGATTCGGTAGATGACGACGTCGAAGGGGCCAGTGTATGGTTGAAGACAGGCATGTCAATAGATTCTGTGGAGCTGTCGTTATCGCTTAAACAGGGTAATTCCATATTATCTGCTGTATTGGTGTCGCTACCATTAATAGTAATTGATGGCTGATGCTTGTTATCCTGACTTACTATATTAGACCATGACTGATCAGATGAGATAGATGTAGTATAGTGATGACTTTTATCATTATTATTACTGTCGTTACTGCTATTAATAGTGTTACTCTGATGATTGTTATAATGAACACCTTGAGTATGCTTTTTTTGTACCCTCTCCTGGCTTTTCCGATCTCTTCTTTTAAGGTGCTCCTCCTTCTTTGCCGCAGTAAGAACAGTTGTCTTTGTCTGAGGTTGTGTCATTGCCTTATTTCTTTTGGTCGATGGTACTACTGTCCACTCATTATCCACAGACTCCTTTATTTCTTCATGTTTCTTATTATGATTCTGTCCATCCAAATGAGATGAATTCGGTATTGAAGGATTGGGAGGTTGGTTAATACCTGTGTCTGTGGATTCATCCAGAGTATTCACTGGTGGTTGAGAATGTAAACTAGAAGGCATGATTCTTTGAAGTGTCATAAGGGATAATGCTGTTAATGCACATAGTGCAGTGTGAATTAATTTATTTGACTTTTGTAGAATATCCGTTGTGACCTAATTGTAAAGTTATTAAGAGGATGTAAGTACAAATAAATAATAATTATACCATTTCGAGTCTCTTAATCCTCTTATCTCTATCCTTTCATTACACACGTACAAACACATACTCAGTGTATATATATATATATACTGATATGTGAAATACAACGTTTTTATTTACATTCATACATTCATACACTCTTTATACTATATATGAATGCATTACTGTATGAAATATCCTGAGGATTTCAGAGAAAAAACATTACCTTATATATTCCATATAAAGAAACTGCAAGTACACTTGAATTATGTATCACTACGATTGCAATCCTCTTATACGCATCTTCTTGATCTATGAATAAACAATGGTGTATAATAGATTCGATGGTGTTGTATGCATGATTGTAGACATCCAGCATCCCGCAATTGATTGCAGCTATCATGGTGAATACAAATAGAACACTGGCAATAAATGTTGATTTTATAAACTTAAATCGAGACATTCATAGGAATTTTCAGGTAAGAAAGGCGATTGCTAGAAGAATAAAAATGGAAGTTGAATGAAAAGAAAGAAAAAAAGAAGGGAAATAAAGCATTTCTTTTAAGGTATTTGAGAGTGTAATTTATTTTGAACAATTATTTCCTTTTACAGTGAGGATTCCAATCTTTTAACATTTACTTAGCAACCAACAATAAGTAACCATATATTACATATTAGCTATTTTATTTATCGATATTGGTTGGTAACCGTATATTTTCTGTTGCTTAACAACCATCAATCGTCTATGATCATAACCATGAGACACCGGAAGAATAATAAATACTAATAGGAAGTGCAGAGCATTAATAAGGAAATATTACGCATATTATAGAAATAGATCATTGAAAATTGGGAATAGATTTGGCTTAAACTGAGGTTAGACTGCAACTTGTCCGACATGGATACACAAGGGATACGGAAGTTAAGTCTCCTACTCCCAACCATTTCCAGGTAGAACCATGGGTGTCTAAACTATTATCAATGAACATGATAGGCATCAAATGATACTAATTGCGCTTCTTTTAACTACTATTGTAGCCCTGATATTCTTTCTCTATCATATATATGATTGATTACTTTTTAATCAATCCAATTCCTTCTTGTGAAATAGAAAATCCCATTGACACGGATAGGATGTACAGCCTATATGAAGCAAGTATGTTCAGACAGTTGCTTTCTATATACATAACGTTCCCTAAATATTCTCCCATATTTCATATATATATATTTACTCAATATATAATGAACTAGGTACTCATTTGCCGTAATTCGCTATTATGATTGTGTTCTTTGTTTAATGATCGTCGTACTGTTCAACACAAGGGTTGTGTATCACCGAATATCCCAAGTATGGTACGTGACTGTAGAAATTAGGATTATGTTAATTCCAAGAGTCATTTGTGGATAGTGGATCCCGTGCCTTTTCATTACACAGTATATATACTTGGTAAGATCATATATTGTAATAGCATTTGTTTATCTTGACAAATTCACATTACACTCCAACAATGGAATATACTATATGACCAATCGGACAACGGATTGATCTCGATGTAGCCATTTTGACAGTCAATATCAACATTACCCTGGGTGTTGGCCTGTCGGTGATGCGTAATGGTGTTGATCGGGGATAATAGATCAACATAGAATGACCTGTTCCATAACATGGAATAGACAGAAAGTTTATTTGAACCCGTAAAACCAGCCCATGTAACCCATCTTAACTAATATCGATAAACCCAGCTTTGATTCGAATAATTCGCAATGGGTAATATTTTCAACTGATTGACTTTTATGTAAAGCGGGTAATCTAGAATACCCATTTTGTTACTGAAAATGCCCATTAGAACTGTTGATTTTCAAATATAAATAAGCATTACAACTGAAGAAATCAATATTTTTAATAATAAAAAAGAAAGCACTACAACTGAAGTAATTGTATATGTAGAGTGTATGCATTATGTATGTGATTTGTATGTTAAATAAGTACTTGATACTTATCCTCTTCTTCTTCTACGGTGATACTAAATGAGTCAACATCAAACTCAGAAGTACCTAACCAAGTTGTAATAAACTCATCCTCTTCCTGTGTATTAAAAGATAGATTCTTAATAATTTCTGTATGATTGGCTGTAGAGATTGACAATCTGTCTACACCATCAGATGAAAGACACTCTGGTTGATATTTATCTAGTGTTTTAGTGACGGTATCTACACTATATTGGTGAATACACATAGATAACCATTGCTTAATTTTCTTCTATATTTTTACCCTTGTGAGCAGGTGTCATCTGGTGCACTATTTGTTCGTACACAATCACGTCCTGTGGCTGTGTTGACTGACTTAGGTCCTCTATCATCTTGTAAGTAACACGGGTCATATTCTCTTTCAATCGGCGACTGAGGGTGAGTATGCTATTCTGCTCTAATGTTATGGAATGATGATGATGATTCCTCCTTATCCGTTTATCAGGAACTAACTCTCTTCTGTCCTCTGTCTTTCTTTTCCCGCCTAAATCAGGCTTATTTACTATATTATGGTTGGACCCATCATACTCCAGTCTATTGTTATGCTTCAATACAGGATGATCATTGTTTACAATTGATTTTACTACGTGTTTATATATATGCTTCTTGAGCGGTGTAGGGTCGTTGGGAGGGTAATTCTCTTTCCCAAGGTTCTCTTGTCTATGCAGATCCTTGGTGTGTCTCCTAAGTAAATCATCACATAAAATGAACATAGAATGAACATAGGGTCTTGAGTGTATACAGACTTACTTCTTATTAGAAGATAGGCAGTTCATGAGAGAAAGTAAGTAAACAAAGAAGGGAAAAGAGAGGATAGAATACAAATATCAGATGTTGGATCATAATTTATTTAATATAACCATACATTACTATTTCCAAGGGGAAGGGTGAGAAAATAGAAGCAGAGGATATTAAATGAGAGGTAATAAATGCAACCTATTCATAGTGGGCAAGTCTCATAGCCACACATTAATTAAAGGGGGAGAGCTAGGCCATTATCAGGTATAAGCACAAGCTTATGGGTAACTAACATGTCGAATTGTTTAATATCCAACTAACGAGAGGATCTTCTCTTCCATCGATATACCGGATTGTTATCTTTCACTTATGAGCTGTCACACTCCTGGATTAGTACATAGCATACGGCACATAACCCCATGGACTATGATTAAATATACATCACTTGGTTGTTACTGTAGTATGTGTATCAAACAATGCTACGGCAATGTATACTGTAACAATGTGTGTGTACTTCGTGATAACTATCTGGTATTGAAAGATTTGTCTGATGATGAAAGTCCATATGTGATGTAAAGATGTCGCCAATCTATAATCAGCCTCGAATCGTTTGACTTATGTTCGAACTGGATTCTTTGTCAAGTAGGTGTCAAATGGGGTCAATATAGCCAGCTGGGGAAGGATATAGGCGGAGAACCGGCCTATAGAGAATAGTGATTAACCAACCAAATCATGTAAAGACTGAAAGAGGAGATCGTAGTGGCACATATATTAAGTACCAGAATGGAATAGAGAAGCATGAAGACCATTGATATTACAGACATCATTATTCTCTGTCGTATTACAAACAGACACCCACACATTTACCCACCACCCACACACATCCACAACACACTTATGGCTAGGATGTCACAGGCAAACTAAATATATGTCGCTGAATACTTAATACTTCTGTGATAGTCTATAGAGTGACACCACATGATATATTACCAATATAAGAGTGGCAGGCTATTGGGCATAACATGACAGCCATAGCTAGTTATTGAATATATTACCAACAAAAGACTTGACTCCCAGACCCAACTGTTCTTTTTTTTTATTTGTTTATATTATTTTTGAGAACCAATATCCATACAGCTTATGCTAACCTATGCGTTTTCAATTTGAACAAGGAAACTGTGAAGATATCTGGAATGTATAGTCACTGCATAAAGTGTGATATTGATAGACAGTAATAAACACCCTTGTAACTTACCACTCTTGAATAGTATAGTTCAGATGACCTCTGGAGATCAACTTCCATGGTCTATCAGCCTGTACACATAGAAACAGATGAACGAACACCCTTGATTGACAGAATCTATACTCCCTCTAAAAATACTGTCAGTAAATGGGTGGAATCCTTCTATAAACGGTCATTCATTCTACACTTGATACCTGTCCTAGTAGTAACTATCGATAATCCATTTCGATTATCATTTTGTTCTGATACTAAATAACACTATTAGGTACTTCTATGGTGCTCGATGCCTATTCCCTTTGATGACTGTGATTCTTTGATATGTGATTATTTAGATGAAATGGATCCATCTATATCTGGAATGAGCGGTAGCCCCAGTCGTATCAACTTCTGGTACTTTCTGTTCTTCTATTATGGTGTATACAACGCAATAGCCTTGTTAATGATAGCTAAGATGTTCAGTATATATGCTTTAAGAGTAAGAATAACTACATTTTATTCTATAGGATGATTATTGAATGTTTACTTCTGTAGTGGTACCCTACTCTATTGGGATCCAAGGTCACATTTGTCCTGTTCTGGATAGGGAGTCAGGGTATAGGCATCCTGTTCTTCTATCTCTCTCCTGTCAAAGATGACTCCATATTCTGGGTCATCTTGACATTTGCTACTATGGCCATGCCTGTGATCGGGGCATTTATGATTATTCATCAAAAGAGAAAACACCAACCCAACAAAAGACTCATAAGATACCTGGTAACAGATACCCAACAAAGGTATAATATATCCTTTGCCAAACCAGCACAGGCCATCGCCATAAAAAGAAAGGCACCCGCATCATACCGTCGATTTCTATGGTTCTGTACTGCATTAGTAATTGCTCTCCTTTCATTTATTGGAGCAGAGATGTACGCCTATTTGTTCCTGTCCACTTTACCTCATACACCATTGGACGCCTTTCTCTATGTATATAGTCTAGTGGGTGCTGTATATATTCTGGATGCGATAACAGACTATATTATCTATCGAAAGATCAGATCTCACCCATTAACGAGTATCTATAAATTCTACTTCTTTATGGTCTACTTTATCTTCTATCGCAATCTCTTTGTCAGACTAAGATCTGTTGACCAGTTTGCAATTGTCCAGTTAGGATCCTTCTTGTGGGTGTGTATATACTACCCGATCGCCATGACTAATAAGGTCTATGATCTTTTAGTCAGGTTCATTGGAATCACACTGACATATGATGAATACAAAGACAAGATCGGAAGGTCATTCTATTACCGTAATTTAGCAGAGAACACCACCATGCTTGCCTTCCTGTGCTGGCTCAATATTCTTCATTTCGGACCCAATCGAGCAGCCTATCCATACTTCCATATGGATGATAGAGATGGAAGCCCCTATAACCACCAACGTACCTTTATTGCATCTCTCATTATCTGGACAAGTGAACTCACCAGTGCTTATATTACCAGGCGCACCTTTAAGAAGTACTTTAATCATTCTGTCACAAAACAGGCCGTACTTGAATTCGAAAAGTACCCTGAAATGATAGTAGGGTTCATTATTGTCATGATTCATGTACTGCAGAATATTCTATTAGCACTCATCAAACTGGATTTTGATGCAGACTAAGGAGGTTTTTATCTGTCTATCTTCCACTCACTAAATTATCTTGCATCTGTCAAATTCACTTCACTCAATCAGTATAAACCCAAATTTTTGTTTATGCTGCTGATATAATGTATAAACTACACTTGACAAAAATAAAGTAAAATCACATATATATATATATATATTCTGTTTATATAACTAATGATAAGGGGATGAAACTACAAATAGAGTAATGAAGGGGATTTGGAGGTGAATTTGAGATAGGCATTTAATGCAACAGCCAGCATCAATGCAAAACATATCACAGTGGGACCTATTAATTCATCATAGGGGCCAGCAGCACGGTTATGGATCAATTCTCGGCGACGATAATACAAGCCCATGCCATATAATAAAGTAGTGATGGAGACAAGAGTGTAAACCACACCACTTACTTTACCGACAGCATCACCTGCATTGAATAAGGCCAATGAGAATGTAGATAAGAGTGTACCCAGAGACATCCAGGAGAAATAGGTACGTTCATTGGCAAAGAACACCTTGGGTTCTACACGCAATGGCGTTATTACCTTTTTGGGGATCTTCACTCCGGGTGGAAGGATGACAGGTGCCGAATAGACAGAGGAAGGTTTACTTGAATTTCGGCTATTATTCTTATGGATGAGTTTATCAAACGAAGTACTGATACTGTTAATGAACCTTGAAGCAAGTATTTCCTCTGATGGTTTATCAGCAGGAGGTGAATTATCATCATGTGTTCCCATATAAGAGATGGGCTTGCTGTTGCTCAACAGAGAGGATCTTTCATTATTCACTCGTCTATCCCGTGTGTTTGTATCTGAGCGCATGGATTCTGATCCATTTGTCACCTTACGCTTGCCTTTATGGGTCTTCTGGCCGACAGAGGGTGTATTAGATGGGAGCACAGGTAATTGCTGGAGGTCATTGTCCATCTGAGCCAACCAATAGGGTAAGAGGGGAACCCGGGTATCAAACATGACAGCAATACCATGAACGAACTTGGAGAAATCAAAGGCTTCCTCGAGAATACCACTCTCTTCAAGATCAACAATCCACTCGGGTTCCTTCTCATTCTGTCCGAGCTCTAGTTTGATCTCAAAGGTGGCAAATGGATATCTGTTGATTTCGGTGTCATTCTTGAGATTATCAAAGGGGAAGTTGATATCTGCATCTGTCCGTCTCCAACTGCCATTCTCCCTACGCACAGTGGGATCATTAGGGAAGAGTAGGGAATCCTCCCTGATGAAGCATAGATCTGTGTCTAGGGCCATTCTTACACTTCTATCGCCTGGTATCTGGAAGGCAGTCCTACGGTAATATGTGCGTAACACTAAATACATATAAGTATGGCTGGTTATGTCATTATGCTGTTCTATGTATTACCTGGTGCCATCTTCTTCTCCATAATTGTCTCTTGAATGTCCTTCACCAGTTTCTCATACTTCTCAATATCCTCAGGACTCTTGTTGTTACTCTTCATTTTCTTGACTGATTTCTCAATGAATGTGTGATCACCTCGGAGGAATCCAGAGACATATTTATCCTTGATAGTGAACCGGTCCTTCAACTCACCACGGTTCTCTTCTGTTAATGTTCTACGTTCAAATGCAATGGCGTTGTTGCCCTTAGCATGTCCATACCATCTTAATCTAATGATCTGGGACCCTTCAGCACCTTCTACGCGTGAATTGTATGAATCCAGATCAGCATTGTCCAAGTAGACAGATGAAATAGGAGGATCGATATCATCTTCCTGCTTTGCGTTGTCTCGATACACCAATACAGGCAAATGACGTAGAACATATGTCTTCAGTTCCAGTACATTCTCTGTCTGAACAAAGAATCTCTTCACTATCAATCGACGTCCCTTGTCGTTGTTGACCCTGTCTTGGTCAAGATAGAATGTCTGTGATGGCTTGAAGGACATTGTCATACCACCATCTCTGACCTTGGAGAATAGCTCTGATAGTCTGATTAGCAATAGATTGTTATCTTCATTCCAGAAGGGACATTGATTGAGTCTGACCATGAACATAGGACGAAGAACATACTCTGTGTGCCTATCATGCTTCTTGACTATCTTCAGGAATCCAGTATAATTGAGGCGGGAGAAACGAGCCAATCGGTTGATGTCATCTGCTATGAAATTGATGTTCTCTTGGATATGGGACATCTCATCCACATTGTTATTGTTCAATAGCTGTGTATTGATCTTCTCATCCCAGATATCGATCCTCTTCTTGATTTCCTCTATCTTCTCCTGGTGGAATGCATAAACCTACACTCATTCATAACACTTATTAGCTGGTCATATATCAGCACTCATTTTCAATCCTTACTTTCTCAAGGTTGTTATCCAACAGTTCAACGAATTCAGTCTCATCTTTCTCAGTAAACGGCCTCTCCTTCTCTGCCTTTCTCAACTTCTTCTTTAATCCATCATAGTCAATGTAGTGGTTACTCCATTCAGGATAGATGGCGTCTTTAAGCAGTGAACCAAACTTCATAGTTGTTATATTTAGGGGATGAAGAGAGAAAACATATCCACAAGGATGAAAAAAAATGAGGAAAAAGGGAAAAAAATGTCGGTGATTGAATAGGATGATGATATCTTACCAATGTGAGGATGGTACTTCCATTCGATGTATGAGTGATTATTACAGTATAAAAGTGATCTATTGCAGTATAAAAGTGATCTATTGCAGTATAAAAGAGGTCTTTTGCAGTAGATACATAGATATACACACACTATAAAATAGGCACATAGATGGATAAGTGAAGACAATGAAACTATTCTTTATTCTCAAGAAGTTTAGATATCATGTTTTGCCTCGAAATAGTTATCAGCAGCAGAAAGGGTCATTTTAGTAATCAGATCTCTCTTATGGTCATCAGCTCTGTTATCTTCACTGATACCTCTGTCCTTGAGTACTTTGGAAAGCTATATAAATAGAGGTGAGTATGAAGTATTAACTACTATGTGTATATCACTTTACTTCAGCAGCAGCCAGACTAGCCACCAACTTCCTAGCAATGCCAAACTTCACATCCTGGCCACTCTCCCTCTGTTTCTTCTCCCACATCTGCACTGCCTGATAAGCAACAGCACCTGCAATCAACTCATAACTAGAAGCAAGATGAGTCTAATAGTTAGTAGAGAATCACCCATCATCTTACCTCGCTCCAGTCTTCTTCTCCTTGTAGACCTTCTTGTTGGCTTCCTCCAATTCCTTCTCCGACAATACCTGATTCTTCTTCTTACCCCAGCCCTTCCAATTACCAAACCATGCCTTCATACGTTCTCGCTTACTGTCATCTTCATCTTCATCATCTGAATCCAACATTCTAGGAGGATCAGCCAATTCAAAAGTCCATTGTTGATTAAGGGCCTTTTCAGCAGGCTTCCTACTATGAATGATGACACGCGTATCTACTTTGGTGTCCTCATGAAGGATATGAGCCACAGATTCAGGGTTGGACAGTGTATAAATGTAACCATTCTCAGGATCATAGCCAAATCTTTGGTCAACAGCCTATGATATCATGAATGTAACCCTTTTTATATGTTCATATGAATGGTATTTACCTCCTCGGGTTCCTTCATTCTATCCAGATAGAGACGATTCTCCCTGGTAAAGATAGCTAATGGAAACATGATGAGCATACCTACAGCTCTGCTTCTATGCTTACCTTTAAAGCTCTCTGCTCTATTCACATCCAAAACAAGGCCTGATAGCTTATTGGTCAAGAATCCATTCTGATGAATCCACAGTTGACTGTCTCTCTCGGGAGAAGTAGGCTTCTTCTCAGCCATGATTATCTTGGTCAATACCTAATCATAGTTAAGTACCAATACTCTTTCTATTGGATGGTTCTCTTACTGTAGCATTCTCAGGATCACGTAAATCCATCACAAGGCCACTTAATTTGGATACAATATAGAAGTAGCCAAGAGGGAAATTGTTGTTATCATCTATCGTCATTTTGAGTGTTAAAAGAAGTTAGTAAGAAAAGAGAAAAAGAAGGTAAGAGCAGGCGCGTTTATATTTATAGCACACACACACACACACACATAGAAAGAGTGAGTGAGAGAGACAGAAATACAGTTAGAACACCGCTGTATTGGGGTCAATGGGGGGTGTATCACCAGCCATGTTGGTGTATATGTCATGCCATTGTAGGCTAGACAGTGATCCTCTAACTGTTCCCATCTACTCCCAAGCCCAGTGGATGAGTGTTCCTGGTTGACTCGAGTAAAAACAAGTGAATATAGACTATAGTATTCTATCTTTCTGTAGACTTCCATATTCGTGTCACCATGCAGTCCCTTCCGAGATGAGCTTACGATCTCTTTGTCTATTCATCACTGTGCTAAACACACCTGAATTGACTGATATCCACACTCATCCATGTTCAAGCTCACTATGTGACTGACTGTCATCGAAATATGACGCGAATTTGAAATGGATCAATCGCGTTTTCTATTATGATTATTATTATTAATTTTTTTTTTCTTCTTCCTTTTTTTTCCCTTCCCCAACAAGAATGTATATTAAACAAGTAAAAATGAGCTAATCTATGACTGAACATACAGGCGTGTGTGTTAACTCTTCAACCTAGATTATTATACAAGGATTCAAGTCCTATAAGGACCAGATTACTATTGATCCCTTTAGTGAGAAACATAATGTCATTGGTAAATAACAAACGAAAACAAATCCTATGCAGTTGTATTGACACCATAGTTATAGTCGGTAGAAATGGAACAGGCAAGAGTAACTTCTTCTCAGGTATTTAAAATAACATGTGATTACCATACCAAATAAAATAACAACCTGGTTGGCAGCTATTCGTTTTGTGTTGGGTGATGCCTACCAGAACCTGGATAAAGAAGAACGACAGGCCTTACTTCATGTAAACAGTAACACCTAGAGCATTGAATACATAGAAATACTGACTGATTTAATAGGAAGGAGTGGGTTCAACGACAATATCTGCCTATGTAGAGATCATATTCGATAATAGCGACAATAGATTCCCTGTAAATATACTGTCTATTCACTATGTGTACACACCAAACTCATGTTCTTAACTTAGACTGGCAAAGAAGAAGTGATATTGCGTAGAAGCATTGGTGTCAGTTTGGATGAATACTCACTTGATAGGAAGATTGCAACGTAAGTCATATCAAGTGATTGGTATTTGACACCTTCTAAAATAGATAAACAGTAAATCAGATATCATGAATCTATTGGAAAGTGCCGGATTCTCTCGTGCCAATCCCTACTACATTGTACCACAAGGAAGAGTAAGTAAGAAGGCAGTAGAGAGACACTAGACTTATGAGTGTTTATCACAGGTCACTTCGTTGACTGTTGCTAGAGATGAAGATCGATTGAAACTACTGAAGGATATTGCAGGTACTCGTGTATATGAACAGAAGCGTACTGAGAGTACTACGCTCATGCAGGAGACAAGTAAGAGAAACAGATGCGATGATTGATCTACCTTTTATGTTAATTCATTCAAATAGATATGAAGAAACTGAAGATTGATGAAGTATTGAACTACATTCAGGAGAGATTACAAGAATTGGAAGCAGAAAAGGCAGAATTATCTGAATACCAGGATTTGGATAAAGAACGTCGATCCATTGAATACACTATCTATGCTCGTGAACAGTCTAACGCCAACACCAAATTGGAGGAACTGGAAGATGAGGGCAGAAGACACGTTAGTCTGGGTGAAATGCAGAGAGAAGAGTACTATAAGAATGAGAAGGCTATTCAGGTAAAGAAAACATGAAAGTACTTAGGCAGTCATTCTTCTTTTACTGACTGCATCCTATTTAGACACTCCAACAACGTTTGCGTGATGTAAAACAGACCATCAAACTTCATGACACTGAGAAGAACGATCTTCAAGATGAAAGAGAGAATCTGATGAAATTGAGGGCTCAACTTGAAGTGATGATCAAGGATCTTGAAGACTCACAGATGAGTGAGGATGAATTCAAGGTTAGAAGTAACAATTCTGACACTAATGAGAGACTGACTGTTTTCAATAGCAAACCATGACAGCCCAATTGAATGAGATCGAGACTGAGATCACCACTAAACAATCAGAATTGGACAGGACATTACCCCAGTACACTCAATTGACTGATAATGCCAATGCAATGAGACAAGAGTAAGCACAGATAGAAAGGGAATGGATCACACAATTAACCCATATTAAAAATAGGCTCAGATTACTTCAGGCAGAACAACAGAACATCCATTTCAAACAGGCCAGATTGACTCAATTTAATAATAAGAGTGAACGTGATGCATGGTTAACATCTCAGATCCAAGAGATCACTCAGGATATCAGTATGCGACAAACACAATTGAACACCCTGGAAGCAGAGAAAAAAGCAGCTGAAACTGAACTGCTCTTCAAAGACCAGACAATCAAAAAGTTGGCAGAAAAGAACACAGATAGATATGAAATGAACCAGAAGATAGCAGAGGAAGAAGCTCAGTTGAGATTAGAGCGAGATGAGGCAACTGAGGAAAGAAAGAGTTTGTGGCGTGAGAGTGCTTTATTGGATGCAACCATGAAGAATTACCATGATGAGATACGTAAGGCTGAGGAGGTATTGTCTAGTTCGATCAATCAGGTAAAGTCAATAGAAGTAACACTGAATGTGATTATCTCATATGATAGTTGTTTATCTAGAGCACCAGTCGGGGTATTGCAGCCATCAGTCAGATCACCCAATCTCACAATATTCCTGGTGTGTATGGTCCATTGTTTGATCTGTTTGAGCTGGATGAGAGATTTACGACTGCAGTGGAAGCTGCAGCTGGTGCAAGGTAAGCAACAGATCGATCTGATTCTATCGCTATCTAATCCATCCATGCAGTCTATTCCACGTGGTTGTAGATACAGACAATACAGCCACTCGATTATTGGATATCATGAATGAGCAGAAGTTGGGGAGAGTGACCTTCATTCCTTTGAATCGAATCAAGACTAAGCAGGTTGAATACCCTCAATCATCTGATGCTATTCCTCTCCTTAGTAAACTCCAGTATGACCCCAAGTACCAGAAGGCATTTGAAGAGGTGTTTGCTGGAACTATTGTGTGTCCCAATCTGGAGGTGGCCAGTAGTTATGCCAAATCACATCGTCTGACTGTAGTTACTTTAGATGGTAATCGTGTGGAAAGTCGTGGTGCCTTATCGGGTGGTTATATCGACAGTAGACGCTCTCGATTAGATTCTGCAAAGAAACTGAGATCATTGCAAACAAAGCAGAAAGAAGACAAGAGTAGGGGCATCAAGATCAAAGAAGAAATTGCAGAGTTGGATCAGAAGATTACTCATATACTGAGTAACATACAAGTATTACAGACAAAGAAGAAGAGTATGGATCTGGATGATTCACATTCACTGGAGATCAAGCTGAGGAAGGAAGAGGATGGATTGAAGAAGTTGATCCAGTCAAAAGTAAGTGATGCACTGTTTAACCTCTATATCTGATATTCACGCACCAAATAGACCAAGGCTATAGAGAATACTCGTATTCAAGGACAGTTACTGGAGAAGCAGTTGATAATCTATCAGGCTGAACTTGCATCTGAGCCCTCTCAGTTGTTATCTGCAGAAGAACAAGCCGTACTCGTGAGGAATAAGCAGTCAATTGAACAGATCAATCTCAAATTGGCTGAGACAACTCAACTGATCATGGAGGTAATACATAATCTCTACTCCTTTTAATACAGTGACTGATCTATCATGATTGATTAGATGGAAGCCCATATAAATCATCTGAAGGACAGTCTAGATAATGGATTGTTGCGAAGAAGAAATGAATTGATCAGCAGAAAAGATCGTGTGATCAAGAGTGGCAGTGTGGAAGATTTGAACAGAAGAAAGAGAGAACTGAGGTTGTTGATGAAGAAGTTGGGTGGACTGAGCAAACAGATTGAAGGTAAGAATGAATGAATGGAGAATGGAAGAAGTGATGTTCATATGTTTCCTCTAGATCTGGACAGCGGAGTAGATAAATTGGAGAAAGAGGGTCAGAATATCAACCAAGAACTAGAAGAAGTGATGGTGAGGGAGACAGATTAGTCACTAATCTATACTTGTACTCATTTCATTTATTCGTAGGAAACCCAAGCCAATCTCACACAAATAATGAGTAAGAGTGAGAAGAGTTTAGACCGCAACCTGTTGAGGATATCGATACTCAACCAGAAGAAGGAGGAATGCAATGCCAATATACGTGAATTGGGTGTGTTACCTGATGAGGCATTTGAGAAGTACGATAGATATAGCATGGAGAAGCTGTTAAAGCGTCTACATCGTGCCAATGAGAGACTACAGAAGTACGGTCATGTTAATAAGAAGGCATTTGAACAGTACAATAGATTCACCAAGCAGCGGGATCAATTGACTCAGCGTAAAGCAGAATTAGATAATACAGGAGAGGTTGTTATTGATAATAAGGAGTAAACATAGATTAGACCTAACTTTCTTTTATTAAATAGGCAATCAGTAAATTAATAGATTCTCTGGAAAGACGTAAGAATGAAGCAATTGAGCGTACATTTGGGGAAGTGGCAGGAAACTTCTCAAAGATATTTGAGATACTTGTACCTGCTGGTAAAGGAGAATTGATTATGAAATCAGATGTGAGTGAATAATGCCCTTATGAGTGGATATGAGTATCTTAATACAGCCTTATAGGATATGGATATGGATGGTAATTCAGTGGATCATTACAGCGGTGTGTCAATAAAGGTAAACTGGGTGTAAATAGTGTAACCTCCCCCCAATTAAACCCATGCTGTTGATAGGTGTCATTCAATAGTAAATCCGATGAAGGTCTGACCATGCAGCAATTATCGGGTGGACAAAAATCCTTGGTTGCACTGGCATTAATATTTGCTATTCAGCGATGTGATCCTGCACCATTCTATCTGTTTGATGAAATAGATGCTAATCTGGATGCTCAATACAGGGCAGCAGTGGCAGGTAATTGAGGGTAACTTGGTTTTGTTTCACTCACTCATCCCATTCTCTGTAGAAATGATCCACCGTATGTCAGACCATGCTCAGTTCATTACTACAACATTCAGACCTGAATTGCTAGCCAATGCAGATAAGTTCTATGGTGTCACTTTCCAGGGTAAAGTATCACGTATCCATCCTATCTCCAAAGAGAACGCACTTGGTTTCATTGAACAAGTAAGTTATAAATACATGGAAGTAGGGAGTGTATCCATATTCACATAATCTTTACTCGATTAGGAGCAAACTCATTAGGAATATTAATAATATCATTAAACAAACTTATATTTGTTGTTTTTAAAATACTTTGATTTAATATAGTTATGAGTGAGTGTAAGTAGTAGTGATAGTAGTGTGTGTATATGTATATCACACACACACACACACTCTCTCTCTATATATATATATAAATAATGAATGATTGTTTGTTTATGTATAAATATATATAGATTAATATGTGTATGTATGTGATTAGGTGATAAGATAAGTAAGATAAATATATACATATATATATATATATATATGTGTGTGTGTGTGTGTGTGTGTGTGTGTGTGTGTTCTGTATGGGTTGTATGTAGTTGTTCCTATCACTATGTTCTATATACTTGTTATTCCTTATGTATCTTAATTTGTTGTATTTTTTTTATTGTGGGTAAATATGGGTTATATAAAGTAGAGTGTGGCCTTTCTGACTGAATTAGGATCTTCTTCAGTCGGTGATACATAGTCAAATGGAAAGGCAATGACCAGTCTATTATCATCTTCAGCAGTCTTCTTGTCGTTTATGTCTTTACACTCTGCTTCTTCTTCCATTATGTAGTCTTCATCTTCATCTAATTGGTCAAAACAGGCATCCAACCAGTTCTCTTCTGGAGTATTATATGCTGTCTGAGTTGTAATTAGACGAGAAGACATGATCAGTATATTACGAGTAAGTAACTGACGTCTTAGAATGGGTTCTGTACGGGGTCGTTCAGGAGGATTCAGTTTATAGATAGATATCTCTGCTAAATGATACAGGGAATTATAGTATTCCATTGACTCTTTATTTAACTGTTGTGTGTGTGATTGTATCATTATTAGAAGTTTATAACATTATTCTAGTCATAAATGGGGTGTATGTAGTGATTATATATTATTTAGGGGGGAATAATAGATAATGGAGAGAAGAAGAGGAAGAAGAGAAGAGGCTTTATTTATAAACAATGGGCACTCTTAAACTCAGATAAACATATTTGGAATCATAATGGGCCAATCATAATCAGTCAAGATGGGTACACTCAATGGGTCAATTTCGTCAAGGGGGAGCTGATGACTATGATTGGCCTTGATTTCATTGTTTATTGAATGCTGTCTACTAGAATATAGAATATCAAAGATAGAGTCTCAGTTGAGGAGATTGAATTAAATGAAAGTGAACTGCATGAATGCCCTTATGCATTTTACAATTGGTGAATTGGCTTGTAGTAGACTGGGTGTTGCTTTATTTACTGTTTTGTATGTCAAATGCATTCTGTCTGTCTGCCCATTCCTATTAGGAAGAATGAGTGTGGACTATGGTAAATATCTGCTGCCATGGTGTCATCTATAATCTCTCTTTATCAGAACATGAGTTCTTTACTGCAGACAATCAACACATGATAACGATTGTTGCAGTGATCATTGTCCCCATGCTTATATATATATATATATTCAATCTGACTGTCAGCGGTCTGTATCATGTAGTCATATACATTCAGATACACTATATCATTGTCTGTTTAACTACTAGGGGATTACCTATCTACTCAGTAGATAAACATCTGATCTATACTCTACACTGCTCTTGACAGTGTGAATGTCCCCTCTTGGATAAAGACACTACTTCTACTCACAATGTCAATAAGGAGTCAGAGTCTTTATCGACCATATTCGATATGTAATGAAGATCATTTCTATTTATACTATTAATTATCGCATATATATATATATGTAATAATCTAGCCTATTCAGGGTATCCCCTATTCATGCATACAATAGATAAAGTGAATAGGAATAATGAAATTAGTGAATGAACCAATTAGGTAAAGGATGAGTGAGTGGGTGAGTCAGAATGTATCTCAAGTGATGACCTCTATGGTCCAATTTGATTTGTTCATGTGAGCACATGGAAGAATCTAACTGTGTAAGAACAAATTGTTTACACAAGAATACAACTCCCCCCTTTTTTGTGTGATTGGATGATGATTCAAAATAAAGTAGACACAATTTGCCTTATTTTATTTATAGGTTGATATCACATTTCTCAATATGAGATTACAGTGTATCAGAATAAACACTTTATCGGAAAGGACTGTCTAAATGACCCGGCCAATTGAAAGGATGATCTGCTCCGAATAAGAATGGCCGGGAGGAAGACATATTTCACCAGTTGATGATTCCATTTGAGTAGTGATGATTTATATTCTGGTAGAGGGAGGGAAGAAGAGTACAGTCAGACAAGTACTGTCTGAACTGAGAGAATTAACAGCTCAAAAGAATATCGTTATGGTTTATTCGCAGTGTAAATTACCAAGTATAGGCTTCCAATTGATTCAATTGAATAGGCAGTGCCTGAGAGATTAATGCTTGTGTGAATCCATTATGAAAGAAGAATGTGATGCGAATGAGAGACACTAATTCCACTAAAAAGCTGAATAATAATGATTGCATAAGAATAGGGTGGGTGTTACTCAAAATAAAATTTAACAGGAAAGGTGGAAAGCATCATTTACCAATGACAAAAAAAAAGACAAGGTGCTCATACTTTATGAGGTGAAGTGTTTGTATGCTCGATATTTAATTCAAATAAGGAAACGTCACTCCTTATTATTTATTCTCCGATAATATTATTTATTCTCCTTTGTGTACCCCCTCCTTATCTTCTTCTTTATTCTCTTAACGCGTTTCTCTATAATCTTTATGAATCATCTCATATCTCTTATTGCTCCTATTTATACAGTGTTACCTTATTTCTCTCCTTTACCTTTCCACCCTCTTTTCTATTCTTGCTATTATGAATGTTAAAGAAAGATGAACCTATTCATTAACCCTAACCCTACTACTCTCATTTCTAATGTACTTTCATGAATGAATTGAATATGTATTGTGCATTATAAGTGGTGCGATCTGTGGTAGTAGTTCATCTTTCTTTAGTTATTTCATAATAGACCCGATTAGATGAGTGTGATGGTCGATAAGATCTAGTATTAGTTTACTACAGTTCATATGAGCGTATCTTATTGATTCATGCCTTGTCGCTTGAATGTATCCTTCCCCCCCCCCCCTCCCACGAAGCCAAAGCAGGTCTACGTCCTGTGGGAGATGGATCCAATCTATGATTGGTGAACGAAGACTTTGGCATTATATCTTATTTATGTATATGCTTTGTTATCAAGTGGATGTTTATTATTTACTGTCGAGTGTATGTCTTTCTTACTGAATAATTATTGTCTTGTTGTATTTTCTTTTTGTTGCTAGCCAACACCATTGATGTTGCTATCGTATTTTATTTTAACCTAACGATAGATGAGCGCTTTTGAATTACCGCCAACTCTTATTCATCTTTTTAGAGCGTTGTATTTTTATTTCATTGGGAAACGTCTATGATTGGGAGTAGTGAATGTTACGACACAACATCAGCATATAATATATAATAGACAAATAATACGCTTCAGTCGCCCAGCAGCCTAAGATATATGCACATGGATAATGAATGTGACCACAAAGGTTGGCCTACAATAAAGTATCCATCTGACTGTGCGCTTAGCATTAAACGTGATAATCAGGACCGGTGAGAAAGCCTTCCCTATTTGAGTTTTGATATTAAATACCTGGAATTGGCAATACATTCTCCTTGTTAGAAGAAAGACAATAGACAGTTTCCTCAAGAGAGTATCTTCCAATGAAACACTATAAAGAATTATCTAGTGAGATTATTGTTTCCTGTCTAATAATGATAATGATATTGCCAGGAGACCTATGTCACTCAAAATCTTCTGAGATCAGCAAGGCCTCTTTCATCAGTAATAATAGAGAGCTTCAATCCAGACACAAATCTTCTGATACCAATCACTTATATCCAGAACATGATAGAGAACTTCCTTGATAAGTATCTTCATAGATTATTATCTTCCAAAAGGAGGAGGGGCTTTATGTCATACCGGTATACTTGACATTCTATGAGGAGATATGTGTGGTGACAGGTTTTGATAAGTGATCCCGATTTTAGCCCTATCAAGGGACTCTAGGCTCATTTCGAATGCAGGATAAGAAGGAAGAAAATACAGATAGAGAATACGGCATTATTGAAAAGGGATCTGTGAGATGAACGGGCCAATTATTGGAGAAGAATTCCCAAAAGAGAATACAGGCAAAGGATGTTGTAATATCTACATACGATATATACTGCTTCTTACCATTTCAATTCAATCGGGACACATAAATAAAGATTGACAGATAGCCATCTACTTGTCATTTTGCTCGGGTTATGTACCACGGAGATCCCTTTTTATATGAAATAACATAACCTGAGATTATGCTCCATTGCTTTTTTAGGCTTCCATAAGCATGAAGCATTGACAATTGTACCCCTTTTTGTGATCTACCCATCAACAATACATCCCGCCATAGATAAATGACATCTTGACTATAAAAATTTCTTTTCAGGGAAAAATGAATCGTCCTTGTTTTGTATACAATACGAGCAAGATGTTTATCTACTGAGTAGATAGGTAATCCCCTAGTAGTTAAACAGACAATGATATAGTGTATCTGAATGTATATGACTACATGATACAGACCGCTGACAGTCAGATTGAATATATATATATATATATAAGCATGGGGACAATGATCACAGCGACAATCGTTATCATGTGTTGATTGTCTGCAGTAAAGAACTTATGAGGAATTATAGATGACACCATGGCAGCAGATGTTTGCCACAATTTACATCCATTCTTCCTAATAGGAATGGGCAGACAGAAGAATGATTCAAAAAGAATGTTTTATTAAGATAATTATAGATTATTTATCAAACTGAATACTCTTTTCATTTGATAACCTATATATACATATATACATATATATATACAGTAAGTACATGGCAGAATAAGCATATGTTCCTTATATTACCTGCTTTCATCCTTTATTATGCAATCACACATTCAATTATTAAGTGTCCAATAGCAGAATAATGAAGAATGTGCACATATATTTAGAACATTATCATCAATTATTATATTGAATCAACTAACCTACTAAACTATCCTTCTTTTTTGTCTTGTAAAAGATATAAAAGCTCCTTCCCGACGTCCATAGCCAATATCCGATGAACAAATCATGGCGTTTCTCTCTCTTTCTTCGCTTGTCTCTACACAGCAAGTGGCAATCCATGTGAAAGAAATCAAGGATAGATTGTGCCGATATTGTGATATAGTACGATGATTAACAAAAATAAAGAGATAGTCCAGGGAACATATTTCTGTGGGACAGAATGTGGTTGGATGACCATCTTGCCCTGGTTGAATTGAATTAAGTTATCATCCTCTTTCACCAGCTTATTCAGCTCATTCAATATAAGCTCAGTTCTTCTCATTTTATCTGCACTCTCAAGTTCATCTCTCAGCTTCTTCTCTTCAATCAGCATCTCCTTCTCCAATGTATGTCTTCTCTGTGTCAAGAAGCGTGAGACCTTTACATTGGTAGAACTAGAAGAGTTGGATGAGCAAGCAGAAGAGTCAGGTGATGTTGCTGACGAAGAAAAGTTCAATTTTCTGGCTGCTTCATTCTGCCTCCATTGGATATATTTGTCTGTGGTGTATTGGCGTAAATAGCCCGGGTATTGATTGCAGATGGTATTCCTTAGATTGTTCAATCCATGCAGCGAACTATCTTTTTTGGTAGAAGACCAGTTCAGGACAAATGGTGATACTGAATCATCATCACCAAATGTACAGAACTGGATGTTATTTGACTTTAATGCAGATATGATCTCCATTCTCTGTTCTCTCACCACTTCTGCTCTCACAGATAAATCTAATTGGATTATAACTGGAATGATATTGATCAAGTGATGTATTTTACGCATATATTCAATATCAACATGCTTCAATCTGCCCATAATGAGATATAAACAGGCATCAATATGTGTCAATGTGTCTGCTGATTGATATACAATGTAGGATAAACTCCCATCATCATCAGTATAACCAGGATTGAACAGCATATTGGTCTTCTCATACTGCTTCTCAATATATGACTTCACATGGGTGAAGATGACATCAGCCTAATAATAACAATCAGTGTACTTATTCATGAGTGTATTCTATTCACTTATTATCTTTTTACCTGTAATATGGATCCATAGCCAACAGTATCAATCATACAGATGTTATTGGCTGGATTCATGACCTCAATAGGCTCGTAAGAATCATGGGTGGAATTGTTTCTCTCTGATATCGGAGTAGCGGATAATGCATGGACTAAGGCTGATTTCCCTATTCCTGTTATTATTATGATTGATGGGAAGTGATGAAAGGTAGATTAGTTCACACTGAAATATATCCATCTAATAGAGTCCCCCTCTTTAAATACACACCTATGTATACACACACACACATACATACACACACACACACACACACACACACACACACACACTCAATTTCATGCTACTGTTAAACATACCTGAATCACCACATACAATCATCCTGAAATAACTGGGTTTGATGTGTGTAAACTGACTGGATATTGTTTTGGGTATAATAAAACTATCTTCTGGGTGTTTACTGATAAGATGTCGACTGTCCTTGGTGAATAATCTCTTATGCTCCATAGTAACGAGCGGAGATACCATTTTGGAATCATGTAGGCTTTGTATCCCGAAATCAAAAATTGAAGGATCATCGTTGTAGAGTGGAGATGGATGGAATGTCATTGATATTTTCAGTGTATAAGAAAATAAAGAGAAAAAGCAGGTTTTATTAGTTAAAAATAGAGTAAAAAGAGGGGAAGTAAAAAAGAAAATTAGTATTTCTCATTTATATTTTAAAAAAATGGGTGATTAAAAAAAAAAGAAAAGAGGGTTTCCCACATCCACCAATCAGAGGATATCATCTAAGCGGCAGAGTGAATGGATCTCCTATTATTCATGCCATCTACAAGGTGAATCACCACCCTTATTCAGTCAGAAAGAGTGGCAATAGTCAGTCATCGAGGGACAATGCCCAGGCATAGAGTGGCAATGTTCAGTAGGAGTGTGGCAATTATTCCAGTCGATAAATACACGGGTACCATGTATAGGTTGATACTGGAAACATATAATTAGCGAGTATTATACCAAGAGTAGATATGCATAAACACATGGAAAGAGTAAGATAGTATACATAGAAGTAGTATCCATACAGTGATATCTAGTTGTTGATGTGTATGTGTATCTATACGATATCACATGGAAGACATAAAGTAATATATAAATAGAGGACCACATGATGATCATAGCAATTAGCCCGAAATATATGTATAAACATATAAATACAGTTTGAATAGAGTCAACACTTGTATCAATGTATGAAACATCATAAGGGGTAATGCAGTGATGTCCATCTATAGAAACATATAATTTACTCACACCATTTTTATATCCTGATTTATGTAACCATCTCTGTTGATGTCTTTTCGCAGTTATCCTCTCAAAAGGCGTAGTATTCAGGTGTACAGGCATCAGTTACTGTATAGCAGGAAGGTTGTTGGTTCCCTTTGTTCTGTATATATAATCTATATGCTGCCATTCTCTGTAGAAATGACACAGTTTGGATAAGATGTGATTGGCTTGTATGCACACTCATCATCATGGGATGATGGGTGTGAACAAACACACAGAGACACTGGTCACCAACCAATGATAATGGATACAATAACTACATCGACCCACATTCTCTATTTAGTTGAATTGCTCTAGTCTGATCCGGTTAGATCTCTTTCTGTTATTAATGTAATAAAGAGGATCCATACGTGATATCTAGTTCATGTAAGAACTGGTGAATGTACAGGTACATCATGACCAGCTCTGTATCTGGCCTGATACTATTATTATCGTAGTAAGAAATGCTAACCTTTTGATATACAAGACTCTTGTGTGATGATAGCTTTACACTTGATATTTATCAAGCAATAAATAAGTACATCTATGTGTTTACTAGTTGTATTCCAGTAGAGAGTAACTATACTAGTGATGATGCCATTTAACTGGATAAGAAGCAAGGACAGTTTATCTGCTCTCTTGCTCCTATCTTGATTTCACATATAGACACAAATAAGTGAATACAAGAAGTGTATAGCCTTACCTCTAACAGTGATAAGTTGCTTACTTGACTGAATAATAGAAAGTGGAAAGAAAAAAGAAAGAGAGCAAGAGGAGATTATTTATGTATGACTGTGACTGTTGAACACAGTGTACAATGACCATTCCTCAATTATAGGAGAATAGTATACCCATATTGCCCTCTGATAACCAAAGAGAGTGTGTGTTAAAGTATCGTGCTAACAAATAGATCATCACAGCTTTCAAGCTCAGCGTTACATATGAAAGAGATCACATTAAGCAACAGTGGATTGTGGTATAGAAACAATCAGATGTTTGGCATCTTGGTACAAAAGTAGGATATACTGCGCAGACTCCTGTCCATGTGCATATGCCACATATACACATTAGTGATAGATGTGTTCTCCAAACTTATATACACTTGAATCCCATCAAGGATATCATACACAGTATTGCTGTTCATAAATACACCAGAGCCAGGCTTCCAGTCCCTAAAGTTAAGTATGAAGTTCCCTTGACCTTTAATAGCGAGTGAGATGTCTCTCGATCAATATTCTGGTGTTATTCTCAACAAGAAAGTCTCTCGGAATCCATCGAGAGCCGAGTCTAGGCAATTGCTTATTCCCGGATGAAGTGGAGGTGACAGATCTGCACTGTTGATGTATACTTTAATGCCAGCAATAGGACATACCTCTGTTACATGACTGGCCCTTGGATGATGAAGGACCTGCCATCACCAGTATCACAGTAATGCATGAAATTATACCCCTCAATCAACTGCAGTTATAAAAGATCCCTCGAACTAGGGGGTGGATCGAGAGATATACAGTGTCTATTGATATCTTCAACCGAGCAATAGTAAGAGTAGAGTGTTTTAATAGTTTATTGATAACATGTCTAGATTTATTTTCTGTTGATCATTTCTTTGACATTATTCACTACTTTATCCTCCCACAAAGCACCCATTTTGGATCCAATATCTGCCTTAACTGCATATTGAGCAGCATTCATCACTTGTGTATTCCATGTCTCCTTCACTATAAGTTAAATTGAACTTTTAGTTTATGTTCTATAGGATAACTACCTCTTTATGTATATTTTACCTGAAGGTACTAATCTATCTTTGACATATCTTTGTGAGTCAGAAATATAAGAAGAGGGCCTGATATGGGGTTCTGTAGTTGTGGCTCTGTCAATAGTTGATTTAGCTGATTCCACTCCTTGTTTTATATTGTTCTGGTTACTGATCATGTGGTTTCTGAACTCATAAGTGACACCAGTAGCAACTAATAAACCGGCTAATAATGGTATAAGTCTAGGCATCTCTCTAATATGACAGAGTAGAAGTGGGGGAGAAATAAAAAGGAAGGGGTGGGGAGGGAATAATCACCAGGGCCAATAATCCAAAGTAATACTTAAATCAAATAGTCGGGGTGATTATCTCCAATTGGACTGGGTTAATGGCTGACAATGAGTGGCCGACAGATGATAGGTACTGCTACAAAGAACATAGACCTTGCTATTGCATCAGTAGTGATGGTTCATAAGATTGTTGTTTAGCTGCTAGTTTATGATATAATAAGAGTCAGTATCATTTCTACCGTCAATAGAGAGTACCACAACCTTAATTCGTCTCAAACGTGTTTTAGAAGTCAGTTTTGGATTGATTTTTTGGGAGTATCTAAGGTATCGATTCCTCGCTTTTCACTTTCCATACCAGACTGTAAGATGAGCAATCCCTTTCTACCGAGTGGAATCTCTATCTCAGCCAACAGGAACAATACTATCCACAGACAGCGTTACATCAAAAGACAGCCTTCTATTGAACACTATGAACCTTCAGAAGAAGTTCAGGGTGACTTCTCTGAATTTGAAGGTAGAAAGTAGCATAGAACATACATCTTATGAGTGCTTATTCATAAATAAAAATAGCTGTATTAAGAGAGATACACGAAGGGTGGTCGTTCATGTTGGATGATGATGTAAATATTATATGTTAATAAGAAGATAATAAGACTCCTAATATCCCTTCATTAGTTTGACCCAGTAACATTAACCATGAAGTTAATGGACGATAGTTCTGTGGGAAGGAAGAAAGACTATAAGGCATTCCAGCGTATATTGCATAAACTAGATATGGCCTTAAAGACCATTGTCAATGGTATGTTCTATCCGCTCTCTTTTCACTACTCTGTTATTCACTCTACCCTTCACTATGCACAGATTACTATAAAGGGTTCAACAACTCCATAGGAACATTCGGTGGCGTACTTCAATACATCAATGGTAAGAGAGAAAATGGACTGTGGTTAACAAAAGATGATTTATGCAGAATTATAGATTCTTCGTTTAGAGCACAGCAGATGAAAAACAACTTAACAAAGTGTAAAGAACAATTATTAGAGAAGAGGACAGATCTGTTGAATCTCTGGTATAAATCACAACAATACAAAGAGATGCTGAATATACTGGAGACAATGTAAGAAGAAATACGATGATCATCATTTTATGACTGACATTGTCACTCTTTGATGTACAGTGATGAACTAAGAACTACACCTGATAAAGCGGATGCTTTCATGGAGAGTAAACAGCTATTGGGAGCAGCCAAATTGATAGTCAATTCTATCAAAATGGTGACTAGTAAGGAAATGCTGCAGATTGGAGCATTAGACGATATCAGGCGTAGATTAGCAGTTCAGAAGAATGTAGATATATGAATCACAGTCCATATACTCCTTGATACTTACTGTAAATACAGGTTTTGTTTGATATGTTGGTAGAAGAACTTCATACATTGCTCTATCTGAAGAATATCCACAGTGAGAATAGATGGAGACCTTATAATCCTAGACAGCAGGACTGTAAATATATTAAGCCGAGAATCTATGTAATAATATCTAATTGAATCTTTTCATAGTACCTGAGATACCCATCAAGCCAAGAGTCTTCAAAGAATCAAGCTACAATGATCACTTTGAAGGTAAAGACTTTATCCCTATATATCACATTACTACGGATATTCAATGACAGTGAGATAGGAGGTTATACCAATGTAGATGATATGTTTGCCGCCGAGAATGATATTGTGAGTATAGATTAGAACATATCGTCTGGAGATCATACACTCACAACAATATCTTAATAACAGTTGGCAGAGGATCCCGAGAAAGACCCTGATACCGATGCTTATTATTTTATGGAAATCATTATGGAAGCATTCCAAGTGTTGGATGAGATTCCTAGTGTGTTGGAGGTAGAGTGTCATGAGGTGTATTTACTTTTTATTACTAAGATGATACATAATTAGACTATTCAAGAGAGACTCCCCATTGAAATCCATTCTCTTGTTGACAAAACCATTGCTGAAGTCGAGAAGAGGTAAGATTATTGTTCTTTCGGATGAGTAGTTGTATTTCATGCTTTGTTTATTAGACATCTGAATCAATGGTTGAATACAACCAAGTTGAGTGAAAGAAATAAGGATGAAAGTGACATGTATTGCCTCGATAAGGCTAATTCTGAAGCCAAGAATGAGATTTTGAAGGATCTGCTGTGGACACTTTTCTCCAAATTGGAATCAGTACTTCGAGGACATCGTTTTGTAGAGGCTTGTGCAAGGAGAATCAAAAAGGTAATTGAAGTATAGAATATTATTATGCTACATTACTGAAGTCTAGCTTCTAATAGCGATTACTTGCTGCCCAATTACTGAATCCCGAAGATGGTCTGTTTCCTACCATTCCGATTATTCCTGTTATTAATCAACTGTAGTTTCTGATTAGGTCCTACCGTCAATTTTAGTGTCTACCATTTCCATGAAATTTGGAGACCAGTTCAAACAGAAGTAAGCTACCTATCCCACTCATAATGGTAATGACTAACACACTCGTGGGAACAGGTTCGATCACTTCTGCAGGATTACTTGACTAATCAAGACCAAGCAATAGTATCAGTTGACAGTAACACCACCAAAAAAACCTACCGAGGCAAAAGAGATAAGCCAAAGCAATTGTTCTCATTTGCTGAAGTATCTCAGAACCCAGAATTAGATGAATCATACGATGCACTTAAAAAGAAGTTGTTCAATTCATTCAAGAGACAAGCTACTAATGCGGATTCTGCAGGCAATAGATCATATCATGGCATCACGATAGACAAGTATGCGAATGATATGTCATCCAAGGGACATAAGATACTGGTCAAGCCTGATGCCTATAATGTCAGTGTATTATTGAAGCCTACCTTGTGCTTTTTACAACGAGTGAAGGAAGTATTTCCTAGTTAGTAAGTATAAATGTAACGATCAATATAAACTCGGAACTAAAGAGTGTAATCTTCATAGTGATGATTCTAGTGAAGAAGGATTCGGTAGTTTCTTGGATGACTTTGCTATCAATGTCTTCTTACCTCAGATTGAAGAGAAAGTAATGCAGCTTATTCAACATGCCACTGTTGGTAAAGTATGATTTATAGGTGAACGAGATCACATGTTATTTATCATTCTTCATTATCAGGCCTGGATTCATTCCAGGATGCCCGTGACTATAGAGATTACTCAAGATATCCTATTGCCAAGGTATGAATCCATTATACCAAATAGAATATACCTGTATTCATTCTTGTCATGAAAAATAGAGTGCAGTTGCATTGATATCTGTAGTGCAAAGTTTGTGTCGAACAATGCATAACATGCCATTCCATATCGATGAATATCTTCGATTGATTGAGATCGTCCTGCTGAAATTCTATGAAAAAGCATACCAAAGATTCTACTGTAAGTTTTATGGAGATGGGTACATAACTATGAAGGTTTTATTTATATGACTGTAGCTACTGTTGCCAGGGGAAGTTCATATTCTGATGAACCTCGTGAACCTCGGAATACAACTGATGTCACTGTCAGTACAAGTGGAGATTGGGCTCAAGATGAGAGTCTAGTAGGTCTACTTGCTCAGAACCCTTTCTTTAATGACGAAGCAGTAAGAGCTCAAAAACTCCCAATTTATGTGAGTTGATGATACTAAAATTTTCATTTTGGTTAAATAGGAGCCTGATGATGAGTTTACCAAGGCTCTCAATCAAGCTGTAAGTAATTTGAAAATGAACCGTTTATTACTTCTACCTTAACATCTCTAATCATTGATAAAGGAAATAACAATGGAGCTGAAGTTGAAGAACGATCGACTCCTGACAGCAGATGAACTGATTTTCGATTCAAAAAAATTAACTTCTCTAGGCAGATTGTATCATACTTTGGTAAGCATCTAAAAGTGTGTATGGTACACAGTCTTTGCTAACTTGATAATATAGAAATGGTTTGTGCGTGAAATATGGGACTTAAGATCATCTAAACTATCCATGGCTATGGTTAGCTCCAAGTCAGCACATCATAAAGACCATGACTCTACAGATGATTCTGAAGATGATACACCGGAGGTATTGGGGATATATGCATACCAAGTGTCTTTATTGTACTTATTGTAATTATTAGGTAAAGAATTCAAAGAGATGGTCGAGTCAAGAACCAAGGCCTGTATCTATTGCAACTGAAGAAGATATCGTACCAGTGCTACTTCCCCTTCGTGGCGAGATAGCCAAGTAATATACAACGTATATTCTTTATGCAAATAAGCATCTTACTAACACACTTTAATAGACGATTTGATGCATTATTAACTACATATCAACAGCTTGCAGAAACATGTTTATTCACACTTCGTCTAGAAGGACGTTGCCATACAATGTATTACTTGGAAATGGCTATGAGAGAAGGCAACTACCGCCTAGAAGATGAGACATTTGAACCTGATCCATATGTTATTACTCTCAATTCAGATTTGATGGAGCTAGATGATTGTATTATATCTTCACTCCCCCCCAAAGATGAAGCGTGAGTGATCTTGTTTGCCATTAGCTAATATGATGTGCTCATTACTCTCTTTTGTTCTAGATTTGCCTTTGATGGATTACCAGGACTTATTGTTTATATCCTGATGACAGAGGCTACCTATATCAAGAGGTTGAACAATAATGGTGTACAGAAGATGATCCGTAATATTCTTGCATTACAGCAAAACTTGAGCAACTTTGTTCCTTTATCACAATGCTCCATCATGGAACGTGCCCGTGAATATTATCAATTGTATACTCTGGGTAGTGAGGTATTTGCAGAGTGACAGTATATATATATGTGTGTGTATACTTATATTATCGCAATAGGGAATGATTCGTTCTATACAGGAAAATGGACCTCAATTTACCTTTGATGAATATCGTGTCATTCTGGGCCTGATTCATGATATCAACAAGGAACAAGTAGATGAATCCAGAAGTCCGACTGCGACATCCCCCAATCCTGATTCGAATAGACAATCGAATAGTTCTAATTATAGTGAATGGCTTTTGAAGTTAGATGATATTATGGCAGATTATGAAACCTAGGTTTAATAAAATAAGCCATGGATCAAATAAAAGACACTTTAAAGTATGAGAAAAGACACGTAGAATAGAGAACCCTTATGAGCATAAAGTGATAAGGCTTTTATTACTGATGTATTTTTCCCCTTTCCCTCATTTGATGTGTATAATGCTCATATGAGATAAATAGTGAAATTTCGATAATGGCTGAATATAATGAATTTAAGATGATGTAGCAATAAGGAATAGTTTTTCAAGTGTAGTTCTAGAATTGGGTGTTATAGAGTACGTACACATTTCAGATACACACTTGTCCCGGATAACTGCAAGGGATTCGATAAAGTGGTCGTCAGTTAGTCCAACATTCTTTTTGTAATAGAAAAAGCAGACGATTGCATGATAGAGAAGATGGGGAATAGGATTGGATATGGACTCATCCAACAAAGATAGAAATAAACGGTGCCATGTAGTTTCGCATAAATTCATAGCAGTGGTTTGCATCTAAGGAGAACATAGAAGTAAGTTGATTATTCAGCCATCTTAATCCCACCTACATCTTGATCTTTGTTTCTCAAGACTGACTTCATTATCTGGATTAGACAGTATGTGGTTAAGCTGATGAATCTGTTTTACACTCAATTAGTAGCCATATTTCTCTTTATAAGTTGATATCTACCTTGAATTAGAAGAGGAAAGTGAGAGGCAGCATTCCCTGAGTAACATATCCAATTGATCAGATTGAACTTCCTGCTCAATAATTAGAATCTCTTCATCAAATAAAGAACCCACTGAGATGTTAAACTATTAAACAAATGTTAGAAAGAGGAAGTATCTGCCTACAACATTGCATTTACCTTATTCTTTTGTAGATCATTCACCAGGTAAGTGATTTCACAGTCAAATTCCAAAGAAAGAGGACGTAATTCTTTCAGTACTTTGATCCATCTATCTGAGAACTATCCATAAACAGTCAATCAGACTTACTCAATAATGAAACAAGTATTTATATTACCGGAAATGCATGTTCAAAGAAGACAGAAGACATCAATTGGGTATGATGAAGTGTTTTATATAGACCCAATCTACAGAGAGCACGCATTAGTATATTATCATGCCATACAAAGCAGTAGAAAGATCTACCTTACTTGAAGTGGCAATGATCTCTCAAGTGTGGTTGAAGGTATTTCCTGTTAGAGAATCAATAAAGTATGTCTGTACACTATGTTTACATGGATAGATACCTCAATGAACATTATAGAGTATTCCATATATCTGCTTGGTGTGTATAAACAGTCTTCCATTATGCTATCACAAGCAGATAAACTACAGGTGTGTCAATTAATCCATGTTATTCTAATCACAAAGTACTGCAACTAACCATCTTCTGTCCATTACTAATGGAAAGTTGGATGAAGCACTCTTCCAAATAGCAGCCAGAGAATCACACGATGTCAAAATATCACTGATTATGCTCTCTGTCTCCAAGATCCATAATCCTTGACCATATCTGACCTACATTGTATTGTCAATCCTAAAATCGCGAGAAATTCCTCTTGAATGAACTTACCTTGATGCAGAAAGTAACAATAGCATGCCACATTTGAACACATACTTTCACAGGCAAAGTCTTTATGTAAGGAATGAACAGATTTCTTATACATTTCAACTTCCAGAGCACATGCTGATCTGGTAATTTAATTGTGATGAAAATCAAGAGAGATCGACTGATAGAATAGGGAAAACAATCACTATCAAGCACACTCTGACAGAATGTCTGGAATTCGTATTCTGGAAGTGGGATATAGAACTGACTTAGTCTATCCACAAACTGATGAGCGTATTCCTATTTATGAAGCAATGAGTTTGACGAGTGAAAGGGTAGAGGTTATGTTTACTTCGTAGTGATCACCCATTGGGTTGACTATGGATTGAACTGCATTCACCAAATTAAGTCTATATTTATATTGGGATACTAAGTATGTTATGTCTATTCTACTCATTATGCTCGATCTAACCTGATTTCTTGGTCGAATAATACAGCCATAATCAAGTTCTTTGTTGAGAGAAAATGGACATGTCAGTTATGCGAGAGTATCGCCACTTTAAAAGAAATAAAGGCTGGTGTCAGCCACTTCATTTGCAGGTAAAGATGTCACACCCATTGAAGAGAATAACAGTTATCTCAAGATGCTGGAACGCGAGTTTGGATGGTTTTTGTAGTATGTATATAGATAATCACTGAATTATAAAGATTATAGTAAACTCCTAACCCGTGGATTACTTAATAGTGTATTCCTATTCTTATATCTATGCTTGATTGCACTCACAGCTATCTTTCCAATACTCTTTATTGTTAACAGACTTACCGAGGCTATATTATCATTAAATAAACTACGGTCGATTGAATCATCCATTCGTTATGCATGCTGTGAACATTGTGATTTGCAATGTTTATATATCTGTACTACAATTCTATATATTTGTGCACCAATAATTTTACTTCCCTTCCCCTTTTTTTTCTATTCATTCAAAAAAGTCAAGCAGGAATTTCTTGAACTCCCTCTTCTTTGTCTTCACATACTTACCTTTAAAAATACCACCATTGATGCAAGAAGGGACAGCATCAGCTGATTATTATGATCCCTCTGTGACATATATTCCCCTTGAACCTAAACCAAACCACATGAATGAAGTGGATCCTTCCATACTGAGCAAATATCTCGATCCCGAATTCATAGATGCAAAGCCGGATAAGGATGCGACTGATGAGTCACAGCTGGAGATACAAGAGTCAGAACATTTGGGCATAGACTTTGATGTGGAGGATAACGGATTAGAACCGACCATGAATACAACTGTGTTGGCACCACGAGAGTATCAATTTGAGTTATTTGAGAAGGCCAAGACAGACAACATCATTGTTGTGTTGGAGACAGGAAGTGGTAAAACGCTGATATCTGTCCTTCTTATAAAGGAGATGGTGAGGAGAGAACAAGAAGCGAGATTGACTAGACGTAAAGTAAGTCTATCAGCAACTTGTGGAATGTGTGTATCTTTTCGTTAATCAGCAAATATAGGCAAAACTGGCCTTTTTCCTGGTAGATAGAGTACCTCTTGTGTTTCAACAGGCCAATGTGATCGAGGCTAATTGTGATTTGCATGTGGAGAAGATATGTGGAGAGATGAATGTAGATAACTGGTCTGAGAAGAGATGGAAGAATCTCTTCCTGGAAGCTGATGTGTGTGTAATGACTGCACAGATATTCCTGGATTTGTTGCGCCATGGATTTCTTAGGTTAGATGAGGTATGGAGGATAGACGATTGATTAGTGCATATTAGTATTCTAAAAAACATTTTACACTAGGTCCATTTACTGATATTTGATGAGTGTCATCATACTACCAAATTTCATCCTTATAACCTCATCATGCAGGAATTCTATGAACAATGCCTTGAGTGTGAAAGGCCCAAGATATTTGGTATGACAGCTTCACCTATGCATTCAAAGTCTAATGTGACTGACAGTGTGAGGTATGTTGGTTAGAGTATTGAGTATCATTTTCTATACTAAGTATTCCCAATAGGAAGTTGGAAAAGAATTTACATGCTACTATCTACACCGCCATTGATGTGGAATCCTTAACTGCCAGTGTGAATAAACCAAAGGAGATAGCTGTAGCATATGTTCCTCCTCCGCGTTATGAGGAAACTGCACTCACCAAAGAGATCAGAAAAAGACTAGGGTCAATAGACCGATTTTCCAAGTGTTTTGTTTCAACACAAGATGTCCTCAGGAAGCTTGGTCCTTGGTGTTGTGATAGAACATGGAAATATGTCCTTGGTGATCTAGACAGGCGTATCACTATTCAGTCACAGAATCTCTCTAAAGATTCTCTCTTTGATGAAGATCTTGCCCTGAAAGAAACCTATGAGCTGATCAGTACACTCCATTGCGAACGAAATCCTGATGTGAACGATATGAACTTATTCTCACCAAAAATCTCCCGGTTAATGTTAATACTGAAAGTTGTATCCACGAAAATCAAAGATTTCTGTGGTATTGTATTTGTAGAGAGGAGACATACAGCAATTGCCATCGACTTATTAGTTAAATCCCTCGATGATTTGAACCAATTGAAATCTGGTATATTGATTGGACATGGCAGTACTGATGAAGGTGACGTTCAGATGAAGTTCAAGAGTCAAAATGAGACCATCAGAAAATTCCGAGCTGGTGAACTTAATTTGTTGATTGCAACAAGTGTAGCCGAAGAAGGATTGGATATCCAGCCTTGTAATGTTGTAGTTCGGTAATTGTGATATTACACATTATCCAGTAAGATCAAATACTGACATACATAAAACAGATTTGATTTCTTTCATACGTTAATTGCCTATATCCAGTCTCGTGGGCGTGCTAGAAAAAAAGATTCTCGTTACTTTGTGATGGTGGAAGATAACAATGGGAGTGAAGTGAACAGAATCAGCAGCTTTCAGTCTTTGGAGAAAGAAATGAAGGAGTTTTGCCAGACACTCCCCCATGAAAGAAATATCGCAAATAAGTATCTCCTCGATAATGGATATGATATAGATGAGGAAATAGATTCTTTGGATGAACAATCACTAATGGAAGGCTCATTCCGAATATCCGAAACGGGTGCCACTGTCACCAAGCAGAATGCTATTCCTTTGGTTGCAAGATATTGTGCTTCTTTACCTTCTGATAGTTTCTGTGTACTCAAGCCTTCCTATGAGATTGTTAATGTGGGCAATGGCTACAAATGTATATTACGTCTCCCTAGTAATGCTATTGTCCATGAACTTCACTCTTCCACCTGTCGATCCAAGAGAGTAGCAAAAACATTAGTAGCATTGGAAGCATGTGATCAGTTGGTGAAGAATAATGCGCTTGATAAGCATTTAATGCCTCATGATTACAAAAGAGAAATTCTGGGAGAGATGGCCCCACAGTACGATGAGAATGGTTATATTATTGGTAGTAGACGTCGTCATGGATTATACCCGAAAAGAACTCCTAAGTTCTGGGAAAAGGAGATTGAGGAAGAGGAAGAGATAGTTGAGGTTGAAGATAACGAGGATTTGTTACGAGCACAAGCAAAAAGCACAATCGAGACAGTTGGGTTGAACAGTATTGAAGAAATCGATCAAATGAATGATTTACTTGAAGGAATTGGAAAGGTGGCGCCAAATGAGGCCGTCCAGCCTGAGTCTCAGGGATCCGCCAATGTTGCCCAATCTCAGCCCAAGGAATTAGTCAGGGTTTTCCAGTCTCAGCCTGAGGAATCAGCCAAGGTCGTTCAGCCTGAACCCAATGTTGCTTCCAGTCAAAATGAACAGACAAGTTTGATAGATTTGATTGACTTTGGCACAGAAATATGTGCATCGCCTTTAATAAAGCCAAATGTGACGCAGAAGAACGACTCGCCTGTTACACCATCCACACAGACAAACGCTTTTGATGATCTATTAGATCTCATGTTTTCACCAAAGCCCAACAACGTAAATAATGATATCATGGGTAAATTGAATGGAGACATGGTTCTGGATGATAAATATGCTGTGATAACTCCATCAAGAGTCTTGCATAATGGTGTCGAAAATAATACCAACGTGTTTGACGATCTATTGACAGGCGATAAATTAAATAAATCTGATGGCACCATAAGCCATAAAACACCAGAGTTAATCAAGGGTAAAAAGACCGATGAAGAGACTGAGTCGAAGGCTGACGATGAGCAAGAACAAATTGAAGGTGAAGAAGAACTTCCTGAAGGTCCTTTCACTTGCTGGTTTACTGTAATTGATGTTCAGTTAGAGAATAAGCAACTGGAGGAAATTCCATTCCGAAATCTCTGTCTAGTATCTCAGAAGTCTTTCCCCACCTTGCCAGAATTGAGGCTATTCCATAAAGGCGAACCATTCATGGTGAAAATGCGTAATTTGTCTTCACAAATAGTGTACGATAGAGACCATATCATTCAACTGTCTGAATTCACCGTGAATCTTCTCCGATCAATTACGAACAAGAATCTGATGTGCCCCATTGTTGATATACCTTATTTCATTGCTCCTCTGATCAATGGATGTGAGAAGGACGATTATGAACATATGTCTACTCCAGCACTAGAAGCATTGATAGACTGGGAAGAGATCACAAGATCATTGCAATACCGGTCCAAACCCATATCACCAGAAGAATATGATCAACTGAATGACTCGATTATTATTGATGGGTCAGACAACCAACGTCGATACTTTGTTAAGAGAATTAGAAAGGATATGAATCCTATGAGTGACATATCAGGTGATGAGAAGCTGCGAGGCACTGAATGCAAGAATTTGATCGACTACTTTGCATTGAAGGAGAAATTTGAAATCAAGATACCAGATCAACCATTGCTTGAAATATATCGACTAAAGAAGACTATGAACTATTTGTTCTGCAAACCACATACGGAAGCTCAAATAAAGGGTGCGTCCCATACCTACACCCTTCCCGAATTCTGTGAGAAAATGTCGATCAGTGCAAGTGTATTCCAGGCTGCTATCATGATTCCTTCCATTATGACAAGAGTTGACTCATTGTTATTATGTCATGAATCCCGTATCCGTTATGATTTGCCCATCAATGACGACCTCTTTCTGGAAGCCTATACCACACCCTCTGCTAACATGGAAATGGATTATGAACGTCTTGAAACGCTTGGAGGTAAACTAAGAGATGCATTTGATTGGTGGATAGATTCTTAACGCGTATCTGTTTTTTTTAATAATACTCTAGATTCCTTGCTCAAGTTCATTGCAACCATTCGTTTATATATTAACTTTCCTTTCAGTAATGAAGGTGAACTTCATCACTTACGTATCCGTGTCATTTGTAATAGGGCACTTTACAGAGCAGCTAAAAGATTGAAGTTTTATAGATATGTGACCTCACATGCATTCAACCGTCGATACTGGCGTCCCCCCCATTTCACTTGTCCAGACGATAAACCAGAGACTGTGGATGCTTTAATGCATCACAGATTATCTGATAAAACACTAGCTGATATAGTGGAAGCCTCCTTGGGTGCTGCTTATCTCAGCAATGGTCTCGAAGGAGGATTACATGCTGCCATCCAACTTCAGATTCCATTTGACGAGATGAAATGCTGGGATGATTTTGACAGTACCTTCAAGGAAACCAGGAAATCAATGCCACCTCGTGCACAGATGAAGGCATTAAGGCAATTTAATTTGCATAAGATACAAGAAGTAGCTGGATATACCTTCAAAAACCCTCTTTTGGCTGTAGAGGCCTTGACCCATGCCAGTTTACCCAACTCAACAGCCCCTTGTTATCAAAGACTAGAGTTCTTGGGTGATGCCATTCTTGACTTCTTGATTATCAGATACCTTTATGAGAAATACCCTGAAGCACCCCCAGGTATCATTACCGATCTCAAAGATTCCTGTGTCAACAATCATATTCTCGGTATCATCTGTCTTGAGAACCACCTTCATCCCCATATTGATCATTATTCCGGCAAGCTACTCAATGCGATTGAAGATGTTCTGAGGGAAATCAAGAGTATCAAAGATAGTGGAGAGGCTGTTGGAGAATACTGGGTAGATCTCAATATTCCCAAGGTGTTATCTGATGTCGTGGAAAGTATGTTGGGAGCTGTCTTTGTTGATGCAGGATTCGACTTGTCCCCAGTAGAAGATCTATTCAAGAAGTGGTTCAGACCCATTTTAGATAACCATATTACGCCTGAACTGATCCGAGTTCATCCTCTGAGGAAGTTCTTGACAGATCTTCAGCAGTTTGGATGTGATGGATTCATGTTACGGTAAGATTATTACGCGTGTTTATTTATAAGTTACTCAACCACCCTATAGAAACTTCTCTTCTGGTACTTCAGATAATGCTATTCAGAAGTGTGTTATCTTCTTGCATGACCAACCTCTTGCATGTGGATCTGATGTGAATATCAAAGTAGCTCGAAGACATGCAGCCACCAAAGCAATGGTGAGATTGGAGGATGAACCCCACTTATTGGAATCAGTATGTAACTGCAGATTATCAGCCAAAAAGAGAGCCATAGCACTTGAAGAAGAAGAAGAGGACATATAGATGAAAGTGAAATATATTGTCCCTAATAAAATATAATGTAGGGGGTGTTCATGCATCGTAGTGAAACCAAGACGAGGAATGTAACCATGGTGAATTATGTCACGTGTTTTAAACATCCGTCCCCTGATTTTTTTGTTATAATTTTTTTTTTCTTTTATTTATTAAATAATAATTATCGAATGAAAATGGAATCTGTTTATTTACCTCTTTCTCCCCACTCCCCATATCTTTTAACTGAAAATGCTCCGTGCTGCTTTTACTGGTGCCATTTCTCGTGCTGCTGTTCGTTCAGTTGTCCCCGCCACTCGTCCTATTGCCTTGGGTAATTTAAATACTTATTTACAGTGTATATAAAAAGTAGGACTAAATTGTATTACCTTTTTTTATGTGTCAATTTTATTTGTTTGTGGTTGGATGATATTAAATGACATGAATAGGTATGGGAAAGCGTTTCTACTCTGCTGCTCATGAAGACGAGAGCTTTGAATCTTTCACTGAACGTTATGTTAAGTTCTTTGATGGTGTTGAGGATCTTTTTGAACTTCAAAGAGGCTTGAACAATGCTTTTGCTTATGATCTTGTACCCGCCCCTTCTGTTATCGAAGCCGCCCTTAGAGCTTCTCGCCGTGTTGATGATTTTGCCACTGCTGTTCGTGTATTTGAAGGTCTTAAGGATAAGGTTGAGAATGACAAGCAATATGAGGAATACCTTAAGGAATTGGAACCTATCAGAAAGGAATTAGGTGTTTTAACTAAGGAAGAATTAAGCCAGTAAAAACAATAATAAAGTATAACAATAGCAAATGATAAACAATAGCAAATGATAAACAATAGCATTGGTTATCTTATTTGTGGGTTATTCATATAGAAAAAAACATGATAGCATTTGAGAGTATTTTTAACCCAATGTTCCTCGAAAATTGGACTTGCTTATATTTATTTTATTTTCGGGGTCCATTTGATGACGCAATAGGGAATATATTGGTTCACTATATGAGTGTATTTGACACTCATCTTATTGGAGTCAAGCAGAGAACGTGTAAAGTGTGTAAATATACGATCAGTGTATTCTTATGCCTGTGTCTAATACATGAAAGATATGATCCCGGTCTCTGGATTTACTCATACACATCTTCCTTACCCTGGCATCCATCTGTACTGTGTTACAGTGTACAATACTCACTTCATATGCTAATGGTTTTATACTCATACGCATGTCTAACTGAGTGTATCAACATAGTGTATTGATATCAAGTAAATATGAACATTAGGCATACATTATATAATACAAAATAAGAACAATTTAAGATGATGTTCTAACTAGTCAATAGCATGAATGTTTATTATATGTTATGTACAGTATTCTAGGGGTTGGGGATATTGTTTGGGTTTAGAAGTCAGTGAGTCTTCTCCATTTACTCTTGACTTTTTTACAGATACTGAGGTGCCATTCATGTCTCTTTTGAGTATCAAAACCAACTTGACAGTGACTACAGTAGAACCATGGGTGGCCATTATCATATTCAATGAGTGGTAGGTTGTTCTTGGAAGATTTGGGAGCTAACAAGGCAAGGATATTGATTGATTGGAGCATTTAGAAGTAAGAAGCAGTGATTGAATGAAGAGATAGAAAATAAAATGCATAGACTAGAGTCTTTATATACTTTCCAGAAAAACTCCTTTATTACTGTATGATAAACCTGGTTTGGGATCATGAATGTATGTTGGGTGCACAGATAGTTAGATTTCATTTAGAGTTACATACATTATTCTGCTATAACACCCCAATTATTATCCCAGGAGCTGATCAAAGTGATCAGTCGATAACATTGGATATAAATAATAGATGAATCCACACACCCCTTATCAATTCCCCCTCTTACCCATCCCCTTCCTCGTCATCGAATTAATGTTATTCTGCTAATCATCAGATACCATCGACACTATATACCTATATATTATATCTCATGTGGACAGTACTCTATAAAATCTCAGTAGTAATATATTAGAAGCTAGTTAGTTATGATAGATCGGTACCGATCAGATATGCGTATTAGTAAAATGAATCTTCCCCACGTTTTCCAAGATCACAACCAGTGAACTGTCTTAATATTTAAAAAGTGAGCCATTATCACCCACCCACCTCTCTATTCATGATAAAATACCACCCATTCATCATCACCAATCATGGTTAATCATTTGTGGACTTCAGTAGTGCTGATATCAGGTTATTTGATTTATCATGGCATACCAGCATTGTTCGGTAGTCTATTAGGAATTACCAGTTACTGTTAGTTTTGATTGCTATCCCATCCCCCTTAATGATCGCATCACAGAGTAGTAATATCGGGGGATGAGTATCATATGATCATTAATGACTCTATATCTCCAAATAGACAGATGTAAATGTCTTTCATCCCTGGGAAGTTAATCTAAATTTCCTGCTTCTACATATATGGCGAAATCGGGCACCATCTGAGTATGTGCCAATAGGATGGATAAGCCTAATAGGATAAGTGATTGATTTCCTTCCATTTTTCATGTTGAAGGCGAAATATATAAATGGTGGATCAGTACTCATTCTGGACTCTATACACAATAAATATACCCAATTGATACAGTAATATATAAAGTTTATACTTCCTATGCAATGATAGTATTTCATGACCTTTCGCAGATCTCATCTCTATTGTATTAAAAGAACCGTAGTACTGATATGAGTACTCTCCCAAGAACTTTACACTCTACTGCTAGTGACTCAAATTCATTTCAAACACTTATAAATACACAAGATATGAGAGAGTAAAAGGTAGCAAATGTTTATAAGATTACATACCTAATAACTTCCTCCCATTTCTCGAGACTATATCACTAGTCTCGATTAACAGCATTAACCACGAGAAGGTAGGAAGACGTCTGATTCCACCCCCAGATCCCAAAAGCACAGCTAGTATGTTAATATGTTGATTATAAGTGAGTTATAACCCATTTTTAGTTTGCAGATGTTACTAGTAAGTGATTTAACACGATAAACATTACTAGAATGAGAAAAAGAGGAAGAAAAACAATAACAAGAGGGACTCGGATCGAAAAAGTGAGTTTGTGATCAACCATGCCCACATAAAAGTTGAAACTCTCATACTTTCCATGACATGAACACTCTTATTCAACCAGCACCAGCACTGACATGTCCAATAGTAATGTCTGTCAAAAATCACAAACAAGAAGCATACATGTCTACTTATTGCAGGAAATATCCGTCATATGGGTCACATTGAACCAGCAAAGATCCTACTTCTATAAAGAGATGTTATATAATTCAACATATTGTGTACTCGTGTCACTTTCATATTGATATCCTATTATGACTTATCTTTTAGTATGAACAGATTTCAATATTTTATAAGATTACTGAAACCAAATAATACAGCTTTCGGCTACTCATATAATTCTCATCATAACAGGAGTACAGGTTTGACTCTGTATATAACAGTCTAACAAGTCTGTAGCACTCAATGTACACAATGATACATTCAATAGATGAGTTTGATTAGGAGTAATCTATTTCATGCCTATATTCAGGAACACTCAACTATGGTTGCTTCGTCAGACATAATTAGTTGAAAATGAGTAGGATACAACTCAGTTGTGAAATAATCTCCCCCTCCTTTGACGTGTGACACAGGATATGAGAGATATACGAATTGACTCATAGTATTCCGTAACAGTATATGCTGCTAAATGCTTAGTAATTAGAGACCAGCTTATTGGTCGATGTTGAATGTGATCCCCCCCCTCTTCATGCTTATTCCAAGTCCCATTTCTGCTAAATACATTAGGCAATAAAGTGACAAATCATTCTTGCCTATTTCTCATGTTCTAGCTGAGAATGAACCCATTGAGTCAACACACCAATTTCAGGGGATGAAAATAAACAAGTAGACAATAACCAATGTCAGTGTGTGGCAGTGTCAACTGGGATGCTTATACTGAAGCTGTTTACCAGGCAGACAAGTCCACTGGGGAAATGGGTATCAACATTGCATTTGCCCTAATACAATAAAATAATGTGGGAAGGGGTTGGGTGTTAATAAAGAACAGAAAGGAAAAAAAATGGAAAAATTTCTCTGTTTATCTGCCCAGTCAAATTTCAAGTGGCCCTTTTTTTCCCTGTTTAAACTCTTACTTACAATTTTGAGTGTTTATTGAAAAGGGGAAGAAACCTATTCGATATCTCACTCACTATAAGGATAAACAATCATCATGTTCTCTCGCTTAGCCAATATGAACAGTAGTAGGACTCTCTCTACACCCTTAAGAAACAATGTCTTATTCAACAGACTCAACAAAACCATCATCACCAACAAACAAACAGCTCAACTTATTCGTAAATACACAGCCAATAAAGATCCCATAAAGAAGGATGAACCATTTCATGTTCCCAAGGGATTCGAGGGATTCTTTGGTAAAAAGTCAAGTGAAGCTGCCAAGAAGGCCGCCAACGAAGCTGCTTCCAAACACAGTAAACAATCAGCTGATCAAATACCTAAACCAACTCCCAACAATAAGGGAGGAAATACTGGAAACAACAGCAATAAACCCAACAATGACGTGCAGCTCAACATGAATATGGTAATGGGTACTGCTGTAGGTACTTGGTTGATGTGGAAATTGACATCACCTGGCGATACTTCCCGTGAAGTGACCTGGCAGAGTTTCCGTACTCAACTATTAGATAAAGGTCTTGTCGACAAACTAGCTGTTGTCAATAGAAACAGAGTGAGAGTTTATTTGAGACCTGAAGCCAACTCTTTGGGCGTCTCTCCTACTCAAACATTCGTCTTCACTATTGGTTCAACGGAGAGTTTTGAGCGTAAATTAGAGGAAGCCCAGAACGAGCTAGGAATACCTTCGAATGAGCGTATTCCTGTCTCATACCGTGATGAAATCAGTGTATTGCAGACACTCTTACACTTTGCACCCACTGTACTCTTGATAGGTGTGATTGTCTATATGACAAGGAGAGGAGCCGGTGGTGCTGGTGGACAGGGTGGTATCTTTGGTATAGGAAAGAGTAAGGCAAAGATGTTCAACCAAGAAACAGACATCAAAGTGAAGTTCAAGGATGTTGCTGGTGCTGATGAGGCCAAGGAAGAAATCATGGAATTTGTCAAGTTCCTGAAGAATCCTGCTGTCTATGAACGTTTAGGTGCTACTATCCCCAAAGGAGCTATTCTCTCTGGTCCCCCTGGTACCGGTAAAACTCTTCTGGCCAAGGCTACTGCTGGTGAGGCCGGTGTTCCCTTCTTGAGTGTGTCAGGTTCTGAATTCGTAGAGATGTTTGTGGGTGTAGGTCCTTCTCGCGTAAGAGACTTGTTCGCCACTGCCAAGAAGAATGCTCCCTGTATCATTTTTGTGGACGAAATTGATGCTATTGGTAAGGCCCGTGGAAAGGGTGGACAGATGGGAGGAAATGATGAACGAGAGAGTACATTGAATCAACTGTTGGTGGAGATGGATGGTTTCGACTCCAGTCAACACGTTGTTGTGTTGGCAGGTACCAATCGTCCTGATGTTTTGGATCCTGCTCTGATGCGTCCTGGTCGTTTTGATCGTCATATTGCCATCGACCGCCCTGATATTGGAGGTCGTGCTCAGATATTCAAGGTTCACTTGAAGCCCATCAAGACAACAGTGAACATGGAAGAATTATCTCGTAAATTAGCTGCTTTGACTCCTGGTTTCTCTGGTGCTGATATTCATAATGTATGTAATGAGGCTGCATTGATTGCTGCTCGTAAGATGAAGGATGAAGTCGAAGAAATTGATTTCGAAGCTGCTATTGAGCGTGTCATTGCTGGGCTCGAAAAGAAGAGCAGAGTGTTGTCTCCCGAAGAAAAGAAGACAGTAGCGTATCACGAAGCAGGCCATGCTGTAGCTGGCTGGTATTTGAAGTATGCTGATCCCCTTCTTAAGGTGTCGGTTATTCCCCGTGGTTCTGCTGCCTTGGGATATGCCCAGTATTTACCCAAGGACCAATACTTGTATTCCAAGAATCAGTTATTAGATCGTATGTGCATGACATTAGGTGGTCGTGTATCTGAACAGATCTTCTTTGACTCTGTTACTACAGGTGCCCACGATGATTTACAAAAGGTGACCAAGATTGCCTATGCACAAGTCACTACTTATGGTATGAACGATAAGGTCGGACCTCTTTCATTCTCTGACCCACAAAATGAGCAGCAATTCCAGAAGCCTTTCTCTGAGGCAACCGGTACTCTGATCGATACTGAGGCCAGAAAGTTAATTACAGATGCATACCAGCGTACTCTGGATCTGCTAACAGAGAAGAAGGGAGATATCGAAAAGGTAGCCAAATTGTTATTGGAGAAGGAAGTGCTGACTAGAGAAGACATGGAGACCTTATTGGGTAAGAGACCATTTGAGGAATTCACTGTCTATGATGAATATGTCAGAAAGAAGGTAAAATAGACTCAAATTCATACGCGTATCCAATGCTGACTTTACTCTCTTATAGACTTCATCACCACCTCCTTTCCCTGAAGATAGTCCATAATTGAATAAATTTATAGATCAAACAACTGTATATATAAATGCATAAATTATTAAACACTCTCACAGTAATGTTCCTGCATTAGATAAGCCACTTTCTGAGTGAAGTGTGACTATGTGTGACTTTTTTAGCTTTTTCAAAAATGGATTTACTTTTTTCATCCTGACAACTTCTTTTTTTGTGGTTAAAAACTTAAATAACTCCTTACCCTTATTTTACTCTTAACTACAATAACAAAAGATGGGTCGTCGTTCAAAGAATAAGCAAGGTAATCCTGCTCCTCTTGAGAAGCCCGAGAGAACTGAATTGGTTACTAGAAGAACCAAGGCAAGATTGAACAAAATGGCAGCCAAGAGTGTTGTCAATAACAAGAAGAGACGTCAGGAAACACAAGAGACAGTGGTTACCAAGAAAGTAAAGACCTCCAAGGCACCCAAGGATGCTGAAGAGAAAGGGGAAGATCTATGGGATAATCTTGATATGGCCTCTGACGACGACAACAGCGAGGATGAGTTCGATGATGACGAGTTCAGTATGGAAGAAAACTCTGACATGGAAGAAAACTCTGATGTCGACAATCACTCTGAGGAAGAAGAGGAGAAGGAAGGAGAACAGGATTTGTTTCCTAAGGCTTCTGATGACTTCCTTGGTTCAGATTCTGAAGCTGAAGCTGAATCAGAAGAGGGAGAGGAGGACGATGAGTTTGAGGACGATGAACTTTTGGAAGTAAGTCTATAGGCTGTTGTTAGTAGAGTTGGTTTATTGATATGATATGAATTAGGGTCAAGGTTTGGATGAACGTAAATCTCGTAAGATTGAAGCTCGTGCTGCCCGTGAAGCAGCTGAAGCTGAGGCTGAATTGATGGAGCAAGCTAACCAGGAAGAAGATGAAGAGGATGTTGAAGAACCCTATAAACTTCCTCAAGGTGATGGCGATGAATTGACAACCGATATTGCTGCTGTCAGTCAACGTATGAAGGACATCGTTGTTGTTCTCAATAACTTCAAGAAGTTACGTGATCCTGCAACTGAAAGACAGGCTTATGTTGATCGTCTATTGAAAGATATTGCCAACTACTATGGATACTCATACTTCTTGGCTGAAAAGCTCTTCAACTTATTCACCGTATCTGAAGCTATCGAATTCTTTGAGGCCAATGAAGTACCCAGACCTGTGACTATCCGTACCAACACCTTGAAGGCTCGTCGTCGTGATTTAGCTCAAGCATTGATCAATCGTGGTGTCAACCTCGAACCTATTGGTAAATGGACCAAGGTAGGTCTTCAAGTATTTGACTCACAAGTGCCAATTGGTGCCACACCCGAATATCTCGCCGGCCACTATATGCTTCAAGCAGCTTCTTCATTTTTACCAGTGATAGCATTAGCTCCTCAACCCAATGAACGTGTGCTTGATATGGCATCTGCCCCTGGTGGTAAGACTACATATATTGCAGCATTACAAAAGAATACTGGTACAGTATTTGCCAATGATGCCAACAAAGATCGTTTGAAGAGTTTGATTGCCAATATCCATAGATTGGGTGTTAAGAATGCCGTTGTCTGTAACTATGATGGTCGTGAATTCCCTAAGGTCATTGGTGGATTTGATCGTGTGTTATTGGATGCCCCATGTTCTGGTACAGGTGTTATCTCTAAAGATCCCAGTGTCAAACTTAACAAGACAGAGAAGGACTTCATCGATATTCCCTTCCTTCAAAAACAACTCATTCTGTCAGCTATTGACTCAGTAGATGCCAAATCCAAAACTGGTGGCTACATTGTCTATTCCACATGTTCAGTCACAGTAGAAGAGAATGAAGCAGTTGTTAATTATGCATTAATGAAGCGTCCCAATGTGAAATTAGTGTCTACTACCCTTGACTTTGGTCGTGAGGGGTTTGTATCATACCGTGGAAAGACTTTCCATCCCAGCTTAAATCTTACCCGCCGTTTCTATCCACATGTTCATAACATGGATGGTTTCTTTGTGGCCAAATTCAAGAAAATAGACAATAAATACGAGAAGCCAGAGAAGAAGGAGGTACAGGAGAAGGAAGAGAAGGAGGAGAAGAAGAAAGAAGAGGAGATTGCCTTTAATGACGAAGAAGATGCCACTTATATTCAAGGTAATAGTCATTATTTATCTGTATTTATTTACATATCACTCATATCTTCCCATAGAATCCATATCTGCGCAGAGAAAGAAAAGAGGACTCAAGAAGTAGACTACCATAAACCATTGTTACTGTTAATTCAAATAAAAAATGCATATTGTATCATTATTCAATTCTAATGCTTAGGAGCATCCTGTGTATAGTGCGAATCTTTTGATTGGAGAGTTCGTACAACTCACAACTGACAATAGACATTCATTATGAAGTGCTTAAAGACGTGTTTAAAGAAAGGGGCCTCTTCTCAGTTCTCAAGTAAATTACTCGATTAACAGGATCAACCAACGAGAAGGTGAGAAGCCCATCTGACCCCAAAGAGAAGGCATTCCCTGAGCATAACCCAGAGAACACCAAAATATCAAAAAATTAGCATTCAAATGATAGTGCTTTCTGCAGTGAGTTCCTTCATCTTTCTCATGAAAACAATAAGTCCACGTAGGAATAACAATAATCAGATTACTGCTGAAAGATGGTTCCCTTGAGTGAATGTTAATATTGTGTACGCCTGGTTGTTATCATTGTTGACAACACCTCCCCTCCAGGTAATAAATTACCCTTCAGGAAATGTCTATGAAGTCTACGAAAGCCCACGGTACTATATAAACTCCTGAGACCTCATAATGAAGTAACCAAAGCCTATAATAGCCCATGTGTGGAACTCGCTGGACGGCTACTGAGCTCAAGATACCCTAAAAGAATACCCATCATTGCAGCTTCGCGTAAGGCCAGACTTCAAGACACAAGTATACACCATTGATTACTTGTTCACACCCAAGCAACAAAAGAAACTGCACCGACATTTCATCACCTACACACATATGAAAAGAAAGCTCATTTAAAGCTGGAAAGGGTTAAAGAAGAAGAAGGGAAAAGAGAGAAGGGCTATATTTACGTGTTTATTCTATCTGTGCTTGAATAATTAAAACAAAGTCACTCATTTTAACCAATAAACAGTTGTTAAAAGTATTTGTTTACAGCGCCGTTGAATTTATCCTATCCTTATCAATTGACATTTAAATAGTATGCTGGTTAATTGCAATGTGCATAGAGTGATGTCTCGTGTTTGATAGGGTTTCATGGGAGTTGTATTGTCTCCAGAATAACTTAACCTGAAGTGCATTTACAAATAAGCCATTCTTTATTACTGAAAATTCCAGTAGATAGTCTGCCAGCCACGAACTCAAATGCAAATGTCCATTATAAACATGTTTTATACACAGCCCATCAAAAATAGCTGGGATCTGAGGGAGTCATGCTGAAGAGCTAAGAAGTGTTATCAATAAACCCAAGGCATGACATATAAATAGTTATATGTCAACAAACCTTTATCCATATAATAACTGGCTACAGGATGACATTTCCGCATGTAAATGATTAGGGAGATTCCTACCTCTGCCTAATTGCATACAGAATATTTGCGCTTGTTTGTTTAAGGGAGCATATCCGCCGAAGACAATAGAAGGAATGGCTGATGACATCAGGTATGTCACACTCTTGGGTAACATTTTCAGTGGATTATTGATTCTCATGGAGAAATCAGTATATACCAAGGATGATTACACTCCACAATAAATATATCACAAAGTGCATTCACTTGTGCATGTAATTTAGAAGAGGTATTAGGGAATAAACACCAAGGATATGAAGCAGTGATTGGTGTATGTAGAATGGCACTGTTATTTTTTTTATTAAATAAATATAAATACTGGGTTGGGGGAATGGTAAGTGTGGTTCCTATGATCATAGCTTCTGTCTTCGTTTTGCCAATGTTACTAGTATCTTCTCACTGTTACAAGCACGGCTCAACTGTGCTTCAATATAGGGTATTTGATCATAGGATTTACTTTCATTTCTAGTGGGAATCTCCGTTTTCTCTTCAAATAAATAGGCATTCCGCCTGTAATACTCTTGATTGTTCTGCTTGTGATTCCCTTGGTTGCTCTGCCTATGATTCTCTTGGTTGCTTTCTTCATAGTCATCTATAGTATCCTCTTTATCATATGCATCACTCATAAGCTGTGTATATTCTTCAGGCAATGGTTTCCTCCATATATTCTTTGTACCTGAATGGCCTGTGCTGTTACTCTTTGTCAAGACTATATCAGGATTAGGCCTGCTCACTGTGTTACTTCTATTCAGGTGGAATCCAAATGATATTGTGTGTTTGCTCATTCTATTCTTCCATAGCTGTTTCACCCTGGATTCTGACATATGAAGAGGTATGGAGTATATTTAAATGGGTAAACAACAAAAAAAGTAGAGAAGAAAAGGGCAGTAGATTTAAGAATGCCAAACAAAGAGGAGGTTTATTTATAGTGAAAAGATCACAGCCCTTATATTTTCAGGTAGAAAATGGCCCTTTTTTCATGATCACAGACTATGACTTATAATATATGGTTAGACCTGTGTACTAGATTGTCATCCGTCAGTCCTGCCATGCAAACACTCTTTATTCATATGTCCATGTATTATCTAGCGTACATATTCAGCATGCATCTGTTTATTCTTATTCGATAGAATGAGAATGACCTTCAATCAATACTCTAAGTGTTAAACTAGACCAAGACTAGAATAGCCTTGATATATTAAACAATACGATAATCAATCCGAACAATGCCCATAGTGTGTTATATCCAATTATTCTCTACTTTATTTATAGAATGCTAATTTAAGGAGAGCAGGTTAAAAATAGCCGTGTAACAACAGATAAATAGTAACAATATACATGTATTATGCACATACCAATAGTATCTATCTGTTGAGTGCTTCAAATATTATGATCTTCATTAATTGAGCTTATCGGCATTCACTTATTTTAAGGTACTTATAGAGTATCTACAGAGCAAGAGGTGAAAGATCTTCATAGGCATCTTCCCTAATGTAGTTACACTGAATATGCGTTTGAAATGCAGAAATATCTCTACTACTCAATAACTCAGTTACAGCTACAGGAAAGTCCATCTTGGCATGAATGACAAATTAGATGTCGTATTAGTAGGCAGAACTTGGATGATTTTAGAAAGGGTATAATTGCCCATTTCATTATGTTAGTACTCACATCCACCAATATATAATCACTTCTATCACTTGTTGACTTATCAATGGTGATACTCTATGCTAATTTCAGTCGATACTTGGGTGGCAGTCAGTATAAAGTAGCCATGTATTGTTCGGCCAGGAGGTCTCTTCTACCCACGTCATATTTTGAATCGGATTGAGATTGTTATCTGAACTAACAGCCATTAGAGCTTGCATATGTCAGCAGGATGGGGATTTGTTTATTTTATGAAGAGTGAATGTAATTTGGCTGTTGAAAAATAAAAGCACCCATGTTGAACTTATGGTCACTATTGTCATTATCTTGTGATAAAATGATTTTACTCAGGCACAAGATGATCAAATAAGATATCAATTAATTAGTTCATTTGCACACCAGTGTCAAAAATGTATTCTTTGTCATACCTGGATATCCTGTCCGGGGAAGTAAATGATCCCAAGTATCATCATTATTTTGAGAGTGTCATATTCACCATCCATAAATATATGTAATTACCCACTGCATAATTCAGTGGAATAACCATCATACTACTATCACAAACCATTGTGTATACTCAGAAGATGCTATCAGTATCAGATAACATGACCCTATAATAAACTTTGAGTTGTGTACCAGGTTTCACTCTATTCGGTATTATCGAATATATGGTATTTACTCATTTAATACAGATATCTTTTATACAATGGATATAACAGCCTCTTCCTTGTAACGAGTATCATCAACAAGGGGTATTAGTCACAGAGAATACCAGGACTCAGCTGTTATTCTTGTATCAATTCTATCAAAAAAAAATGTTATGTCTGTCAAATAATTTACATCTGGAATGACACATTGAAGTCAGATTTCACTCTGATTGTGGACGAGGGATCATGTTTACTTTATGATGTTATCCTAAGGAATGATTGTATGGTTCTTTCAAAGGTCTGACCATCAGACCTATCACTCTGGCTAATACATATGATTTACATTGTCCTATTATCAATAATTGATTCTCAATATCTGAATGTTACATATTCTTTGACCTGTGTTTCAAACCGTGTCATATATTCTGTTGGCACACACTCACACACATATACTGAGTATAGTAACATGTTCTATTTGAGATAACACAATCAGAAAACTGTACCTCTGGTTACTCAATTGTTTACAACTCCAATTGTGAAAAGATAATGGGATGAGACTTCAATAAAATCCCGAACAAAACTAATAATGTCAATATATTATGTGTGTGTGTGTGTAATGCCCTCCCCAATAGTATAATGAAACAGAAAAAGTAAGAAATGTACATAGTGTAGGTTTATTCTTTAAATTAAATATCCCTCCAATTCATCTGTGCCGAGAATATTCCTGTCCCCTGATCTATATCGTAACATCCACTTCCCATTAGGAAGCTTTGAATAAAAGTTGGAGTATGGAAACTGATTGGGTCGACAATAGGTGGGACTGTAAGGAGGGATCAGTAATTGTGGCACTTCACCTACTGGACTCTGTTCTAAGGGTGTCCTCCTTCGACGTGCTTTCCTCAGTTCATGCAGATCTGATGTGCTTGAGAAGGTGGATGATTCTGTATCTAGAGTGTCTAGTGAGGAATTGCATTGATCGGAAGATATGGAGGATAGATTTTCATCCCGATTCCCGCGACGAAAGAGATTTGACATTTTAAACCACACAGTTCTTCTCTTATGCTTTAATTTCGTATCAGAAAAGGGAGAAAATGGCCTGCCAAATAGTTCCTTCAGGTTGGAATCGGACATGGAGAGTTAGATAGCTGACTTCACAGGAAAATAAATAGGAAGAAAATAGATGGTGTTTCTGTTTAAACAAGTTCAGTTGATTGTTTATTTTATATTGAGTAAAGAGTACGAAAGAGTATAAATTAATGATAAAAAGAAGAAGGATAAACTAGGTCAGAGAAGATGGGTCAAATTGAAAAAGAAATAAGACACCCTTAATTCGAACAGAATGAGGAGGTCTACTGCTTCTCTGGTATAATTATATAGGCGATTGAATATTGACCAATGACTGGTTGATAAGCTGGGGCACTTGCCACCACACGACACCTTGTACAAAAAGGGGAATGATTAGATATTGCAAAGTGCTGATCAATCCATGATTTGCTGTAAGACAAAAAGGGGATTCAGGATCATATTAGACATGTTGACTTATACCTCACCCTTGATACCCAATAGCAGTAATATATGTAGAATATATGGACATTCACACTTAACATTATATACATACACATATACATATACATACACCAATCAGTGCTTCATATGCAGTGCAATTCAAATGGGACAAGTGTTGTATTCAAGGGGTACTATTAACATTCACACACTTTTTTTTGATAATACATGTGTTGGCGTATTTTTGGGGGAAAACAAAGCAACCTATGACTGAAAATGTTCTCACTCCCATTGATACAGTGGCAACTAGACACTCTAGTTGACATGCTTATCATATCGCCCTTTCTTCTATGGTTCTTTTCCATCCGTTTGCCCCTCTTTTTCTTATTGTGTAGTGATACACAGATCCCTAATGACACATAAGAAAGCACATTTATCTCAAATAAGATCAAGTATTGATATTCAGAATGCATTACAGGACACAATATAATTGAAATGATTTTCATAACATTTTAATATAATAAAAAGATGAAACTAATAACCATTAAATATTGCATTACATCTAATAGAAGGTACTGGGACGCTTGGCAATATAAAGAGCACGGTGTTCCTTGGCAATCTTGTTGATACGATGAGGCAAGGGGAAAGTGAGGTCCTTGGACAAGAGTTGCTTGATATATTGGCGACGAACATCAGCATCCTTAACTTCAGCAACCTATGAAAACAGTAACATGTTAAGTTCGCTCTAACTACGTATCACCTCTATAAACACTTACTCTGATAATTTGAACAGATCTGAAACGAGCACGATGACGAGAAGCCATATCTTGATCTAATTCAGAAAGTAATCAGTTATATTTGTCACTGTCCATATCCTTCTTACTGAAATACTTACAGCAGTGAGCAACAGCCTCAACACGGCTCATTTCACGGTATTCTTTGTACATGTTGTGAGTACCAGAACGAGAGTCATAACGAATCCAGATACCAAAGTTCTTGATTTGTTCAGGACGCTTCTCGGAAATCTGTAGAAATGCTATTAATACACTATACAAGCCCATAGTTCTTCTAAGTCTTACCTGGTTCAAGGACACAATTTCACCAGCAGCCTTCTTGACCTTACGAAGCTTCTTCAAGAAGTACCAGAAACGAGACTTGGCAACTACATCATTAGGAGCAAAGATTCTCATACGGTAGAGTTTAGGAGAAGCATCTTCGGCAGAGGGGAGTTTACGTCCAACAACCTGATATTCGTTTAACTAAAGAAATGAAAAAAAATAAAGAGAGAAAGCGTCTGTTTTAGTTTTCCAGTGTGTCAATTTGTAGTATAATCTTCCAATGTCATTCTTATCATTTGAATGTGTCATCCCCCTCTTCCTTTATTTTGGTGTAACTCATAGTGGAAGAATCATTCTTTTCATTGAATCCAACTGCCATCGAATCCATCCATTCATTCTTTGGGCTTCTAACATCAAGTAGGATAGTTATCCATTCCCTTCAAGAATACATCCATTCATTGAATTTCAGTCAACACACAAGAGAAAAGGGGGAATACCATCCATCCATTTTGATATAGAATTCCATTGTAGTATTATAGTTGGTCTACTCTATTGTTTCGATTCGTACTCTGCAAACCATGTCGTCCTTCCGTTTAAACGTTAAAGAGGAGGATTCAGCAATGGCCTCTTGAGCATATTAACTATTCCTTCTTCATCTCCCCACTCCGTTGGTGCGGTGTCATATTCCCGCCGTGCATTGTTCCCCGGAAAGCAGTCACATTGAGTGTCGATACGGGGGAAACTCACTTTTTTTGGTTTCATGTTGGATAGACCTTGAACGAAACATTCAAGCATAAATATAAATGACGAGTTCTGCTTTATTCGCAGCTAAGAAAAGATTTGAAACTTCATTGAAGAAGTACAATGTCATTACTGAAGATAAACCAGAACACACTGATACTTGTGAAAAGTAAAGAGAAATAGACTCATGTTCTCTTTGTTTTCTAAATCACAACTTCTTCTTTTTAGTGGAGTACTCTTACTCACATTGTTAAAGTCTCGACTCAACTGGACAATGTCTACTTTCATCAAGTACAGAATGGACCCTCTTCAACAACCGAAGAAACTGAACAGCACAAATAAGAAGTGGCCTAATATGGTCTATTTGGGTACATGTCATGTTCAACTGGGCCCTCATCTGTTCGATAATACCAACTTCTATAAGGCAGTACGCTCTGATACATGGGCTGCACTGGGGAAGGCACAAGGAATAACTATTCCCGAGAAAGAGGAAGAGACATTGATATTCACGGATATAGTGATGGAATTCAAGGATATGTCAAACGATAGATTCATATTTCCCAAAGAGTGTTTGTTAGATATACGGTCTTCGGAATCACCTACTGAAGTAATACAAATGCTGGGTATGACTCAAAAAGACAATATCACTCATACATTTTATATTCAATAGTTGGTAGCTTCCTTCACCCTTCCTTTAGACCAAACAATGGCCGAACCTTACTTCCTACGCCCTAAAGAGAAGATCCTTAAATATGGACAGGAATGTAAGATTGAGAGTATCAAGGAGTATGCTCTATCCAAATCAACAGCTGAATCAGACAAGAAAATAGATGATAAAATAGTGTATCAACCGGTTAATATTCGGATGACAAATATAAACGAAGCAACTATTACTGCATTAATGGAGATAGTGGAAAGGGCAGATGTGGTGAAGGAGAGGATGGCAGAGAAAGTGAGTATATGCAATACCATAGAATTCCCAGTTGATTCACCATCTTTATTACAGGTCAAAACATTCACACCCAAGTCATTTGTCAAGTATAATATACCCAAAGATTCCACAGATGTGTTGGAAGTGAAAGATTTAGTAAGAAGAGCTTACACGATACCAGATATTGTTACTGGTCCCATCTTGGCAGAAAAAAAGAGAAACGAGATATTGAATGCAATCAAACTGGGGAAGAGATCAAGGGATGAGAAATTTGAAGCAGAGTGTAAGTAGAATGGTTGTGATTGCATAAATATACTTATTGATGTATGATATTAGTACCCAAAACAAAGATGCTGCAGAATATCAAGGATGACAGTATGTTCAAATGTGCTTATTGTAGTACGAAACACACAGCTATGTGGAGGCCTGGTCCAGCAGGACATGGTACACTATGTAATCAATGTGGATACCAATGGCAGAGAGGTGAAATATTGTTGGATGCTCCAGTCATTTCTCTCGAGGAAGAAAAACGACTGATAAAGGAGAAAAGAGAAAGGGAGAGGATTGCAGAGGCACTGGAGGAGGAGAAGATGGAGAAGGAGAGACAACGAAGTCTGAAGAAAGCAGAACGTCAAACATCATCCTCAGATATGACACTCATGGATATCATTCGTAAGAATGGTAATTCCAATCTTAGTATATTTGCTTCTCAGTTATTACAACAACGCCATCAGCAGAAGAAATTAGCGATTTCCTCTAAAGCCTCCCCCTCTCCGGCCAAGAAATCTAAAGCCAATCAATCAAATGAAGAATCAGCAGAAGCTGCTCCCACCACCACTAAACAATCACATAAACGAAAGAATACAGTACAACCATCCCCTGATGCAGTAAGCAATGCACAACCCTCCAATATCATGCCTTTAGTGACTACTGAGGGACAATCCATATTACAACCTCTTTTGCAGCCACAGTTACAACCACAAATACAACCGCAGCCGCAACCACAAAAACAACCGCAGTTACAACCACAAATACAGCCGCAGTTACAACCATTACTTCAGCAATCACCCCAACCAATACAGCCAATACAGCCAATACAGCCAATACAATCACAACCCAAAGTTCTCATTCAACCTTTGGCACAGGAGAAATTAAAGCAAGCACCACCTGTTCCACTCTCCCTGTACAGTACAGCTGGCATTCCCTTACCCACTTTATCCATTGATTTTGGAGGAAAGATCTACTTTGCCCATCCCAACTGTGGGGTCACATTGATTGACGGCCACTTCTCTATTAGACTGATTAAAGAGGGATATGAGCAAATGACAATCAATATAGGCAAGAATGATCTCCATAACTCCTTGTTTGATGTGATGACTGAAGGCGAGAATGAGTATAAAAAAGAAGTGTTGAAGATGACTATTATTTTGAGTGTGAGTACACTGCAGTCATTTACACTACCCATTCAATTAAACGATAACCAGCATATCACCATCAGATTTTTGGAGAAATTAGATCCAAGTGGAGGGGCAGTTGTGCAACGGATTTTGCAGAGATGGTTGGTGACAGTGCCTCAACTATGATATAATCATAAATAAAGTGAACGCATGTTTATAAACACAAAAAAGGGGTTAAATCATCAGATAGTTTATTTTTATATACAATAATGACAGCGTTTAAACATGGTATCCATTCAACAATGATATACGCATTTATCTAATTACTCTGTCTTGACTTCTATAGGCTTAGATTCTACAGGCTTGGCTTCTTCAGTCTTGACTTCCATGGGTTTGGCCTCTTCGGTCTTGGCCTCTTCAGTCTTGGCCTCTTCAGTCTTCAATACTTTCTGTTCAGGCAAAGCAGCCTCTGATTCTTCATCTCTTGGTCTCTTATTATTATCCTTATTATTGAACTTCTTGTTATTGTACTTCTTGTTATCTTTTTTGAAGTTTTTATGAGCCTGTGGTCTGAATGCATTGAAATAGTTTGAGTACTTTGGGGGACCTCCCTTGAATTCCTCTGACTTGTCTGCGTGATAAGCGGGTCTATGTTTGACTGTTAATTTAGAACCATCCATCTCGAGGTTCTCCATCTCAGCGACCTTCTTGGCCTCTTCGGTACTGGTGAATTCAATATAAGCACTACCCTATTAAGTTGAAATCAGCACAGTCTCCCCCCCTTTTCCCCAGTAATCTCTCAACAAACCTTCAAAGTGATTGGTTTGGTCTTTGTCTTCTTCAAACGAACACAGACAACTTTGGAATATTGATCAAAGAATTCCTCTACCTTATCCTGGAACTCACATTCACTCTTGAAATCAGTGACATTTTGAATAGGCAATCCACCGACATGGATAGAAGGACGAATATGATCTTTCTCAACTACTTCACCTTTTCTTCTGATGTTTTCACCGTCTTCACTCAATTCAATGAACTCAGTTTCCTCCTCCTTAAGAGCATCAGTGACAGTCTTGATATCATCACAGATCAATTGCATCTTCTTGAAACTGGCAATAGTCTTGAGAGGAATCCCTGTGAATGGGGTTAGTATCATCCTTGCAGTAAATGATTAATACATACAATGATCTTTATTTTTGCTGTGGAGAGTCCATAAGTATTTGTCATAAGGCAGATTGGAGTCAGAGAAGTAGAAGTTGACTTGTTTACGGATCTTTTGGTTAAGAGAGGCCATGATTTGATATATTTGAAGGGTAGAAAGAAGAGAAAAAGAAGAAGTAAGAAAAAAAAATTTTTTTTTATGTTGGATTTGCCTAGAGAAGAAAGGGTAGGACTTCCACAGAAAATATTGACAGTCCCAGGTAAAATGGTGCATGATACACAAGCTTGTCTTTTACTTGAGTTAGATCACGCGTCATATAGACTTTTCATAGTCCATTATATTTGTATTTGACTATGGATGACTCATTCTCACTCTCATATGAGGTGGAATATGCTGTTAGTGGTTCTATTGTTCACATTGATATATTGAGTGACTGCTCTAAGCCGCAAACGACTCCTATTCAAACATATCCAGTGATGAACTCACTCTTTAGTCAAACAGGGTACGACATATCCTCACCACTGGGTTATATTGATAAATAGATATATGTCTACTGTTACTAAAGCAGTTTCATATCTAGTGGGACTATCTGTATATACACTCAAGGTCGTACATTGTACAGCACCTCCCTCTGCCTAATACACTTTACTGTAAGCGTCATGGTTTATTCAGTCTCCCAAATGCTCATATCTCTAAAAGAAACAATAGAATATAGGAATATGTTTATGATAACAAGAATACAGTGGTGGAAGGAACCAAATACTAAAATGAAAATGAAGTTAGCCTCTTATCCGTCTTAATATGGTAAACTAATGTACTTCCCTGAGCTAATTGAGAGAAGAAGGTAAGTGGCAATATTGACTGAAAGACAGAGTGCAGAGCATCTTTGTCATGGCAAGGATAGCCATCAAGTCTTTCAGCCAAGTCGAACTTAGCTTTCGTACTATCTTCACAACGCCCCTCGATAGTATAAAGCATTTGTCGCCTCTACAAGAGGAAGTTCGATCCACTTACACACCCATTAAGAACAGTATTGATTTGAAGGCGACACGAGGTGTTGCAGAACAACGACCAAAATGTACAGTCACGGGTCTGGGTCACCGTCAAGTCTCCACAACCAAGTTAGACTGGCTATATACTACCTTTCTAGTCCCTCAGTAGCAAAAGCACATTTGTCTTAGTTCAGAACAGATGCAATGAAGTAAGGTAAATAATAGATGTAGATGAGTAAAGTAAAGAAAAGTAAACATAGTAGTTACGCGACAAGAAATAAATAATATTCCTACAAACACCCCATCAGATCAAGTCAGGTGATAGCTAACAGTGCCTACAATGCTTGCTCACACAATACCCTTTCCATTTACCTTGTTTCATCATCTGATATGTGAATATTGCCACAGTAAAGCATTCTCTAATTTCTTGAACTGACAGATCCATGGGATCTTGTAACTGATTAGGTACACTCATTGTCAAGGGTAGTTTCAAGTACATCGATTCCACCGACTTATAGCCATTCACAATAGATACCAAGAGAGATGTCTTGAATCCATCTATTGGATCCAATAATTGAGGAAAATAAGACATCAGAGTATACTGGGAGAGGAATGCATGAATCTCCCATGACCCGCAGCGTTCTCCGGGCCCGATTGATTCCTAATTTCTTATTCATTCACTGAAAATGGGACTGAAACTCTCCCGAACACTCACTTACTCACACAGACACACAACTTAAAAATCATATCATGTTCACAGAAGGGATAAGCTCAGTATATGTTTATTTAACAAATAAGGGGTTGCATATAAGCAGAGAAGAGGAAAGAATAATGATACATGGAAACAGTTGAGCTTTTTTCTTGAATCATATGTCAGAAGGCTTATTAGAGTGATTAAGAAGTATAAGGCGTGTTTTTTAAGTTACATAAAAGAATACATAAAAAAAGATGGTTCATTTTTTACTTTTTGTGAAGTTTAGGACGCCCTCTTGGTTTATGTTGAACATCTTTACACCCTGTCTTCCCTGTAGAAACACAACGACGGCATGGTCTCATATCATCACACCTCAAATGAGATCTTTTGCAGTGATTACACGCCTTATCTACATTTCTACCCTTCTTCACTGGCACCTGGTGAAGAGAGGACACCGATTTCACTTGGTATTCATCTTCATCATCATCATCGTCGTCTTCTTCGTCCTCTTCTTCTTCATGATCATCTGCCTCCATTTTACATATCTCCATAGTATCATCGTATTCCATTTTAACGATATTATTCAATCCACTGGACACCTTCATTGATCGTTGTAGTTGATTATTTAATGAAGACAAGGAAGAAGAGGAATGAGTGCTGTCAGATGGACTGAGGGATACTTGAGAATTTAATTTATTAGATACACTGTATCGTCTTTTTGGATCATATTTGGACTTTCTTTTATAGCCAGCCGCATAACCACATACATTTGACATGGATTTTCTATATTTGGATTTACTCAAATTTCCAGTTGAATCCTTCGAAGATGCCAAATCCCAATCAGAGGGATATGGAGTAGGCAAGGCATCATTAGGGTGATCGAGAGAGTGTGAGGATGGCTTCCTTATCTTGATCATCAGTTTCTCTTTTGAACTGCTATGTTTAGGACTATAGTGTTGACATGACCACGGATGATCATCGCTGTCTGTGAACTCATCTTCAGTATCTTCATTGTTATCAGACGAGTATTCATGGATTATTTGTTGGGAACCAGACACATAGCCAGATTCGCTTCCATTAGAATGCTCTTCTAAATAGTCATTGTTGGATGACAGTTGGAATAAGCATGAATGTTGTATGGAATCTGCTTTGGCTACAAATGAATTCACATCCTAGAAGGGTATATGATGTATCAGATATCCTATCTCGATATTACACTCCACCTGGTACTTACACTCAAACTAACATAGCCACGAGGCATTGTATGCTCTAATCTGATATGATCGATGCTATCCCTCATCATGTAATTTATAGAATAAGGATATGAACGATGAGATACCCCTTCCTCTTCTTCCTCTTCTTTAATGCAGATAGAATAATTAGGATAACTGCTTGATGATTCATACGCACAACTGGGATGCCTTCCATAATCCATTCCTTCAGATTCCTCTTTACAAGCATACTCATTGTCTAGAGTGGGCGACGTGATTTGAGGATGGTAGGTGGGAGTCATGGGTGATTGGTCATAGATGATCGTGTTTGAATTCGAAGGAGGTGAAGCTGAATGAATGTAATCCAAATACGAATTAGATGTATTAAATGAATTATGCCCCTGTGTTACTGGTTCTGCCTTGTTCGGTTGATACACAGGTGAATCGATGGAAGTCATTTCATCATCTGATGGCATATCACACACTTTGGGCAATGGCATGGTTGATGCCTGGGTACCATGAAGCACATCAGTCACAAATGGCTCCATATCAAACAATTGAGTATAACTATATGCTGTATCCATGGAAACGAAAGGAATGGGTGTGAATTAGAATGGGGGAACACTGAAACAAACAGGGCAAAAATACTAATTCATTATATCATATTAAATAGTCGTATATTTATTGCATTCTTTAACTTTATAGCTGTTATATAATACACTCTTCTCTTTTCTCTTACTCTATTAGACTGGTAGTGTCTATCCAGTGTTGTGTATATGAGAGAGAGTGTGTGTGCAGAGTGTAAACAGTCAATCATCAGGCACATCTTATTATCCAAAAATAGAAGTAAGAATACATCAGGTGAGAAAGAGTGTTTGCTCTTACCATTTACCACATGTATTTATACTATCTATACTGTCATCTATTGTGTCAATATTATTGATAGTAGAATCAAGATTAGAGATTGAGTAAGAATGCATACCTCGTTCAATAGTAAATGCATCCATGTTGTTGTTATTTGAACGTTTATACTGTAGGAAGGAACCATGAGGGATTTCAGCATCTCACTTATTTACTCACATACAATGATTTATGCATGAATCTCTGTGTGTGTGTGTAAAGAGTGTTGATTCGCATTGCTACTTAACAGCGTTATTTTAATAACAACCACGGTTTATAACAGTAGTGGGATTATTCAGACAAATACTCAGTAACGATAGAGTGAATACAGTGAATCTACCTCTGTATTTATGCACTGTTTTTATTACTCCAAGATGATACTTGGAAAATCACTCTCTTGTGTCCTTATTTACATATACATTACTCCCTTCATTCTTCCTCACTACTCTCATCACTGTTATCTCCATAGGCTGACAGTAATGATAATGATCCATTGGATGTCTTCTGTTTCTTCACTGGTTGATCATCTTCTCTCTTCTTTGATGATTCATTCTCTTTCCTATTGAATGATTCATCCTCTTTCTCCCCCTTCTTCTTTAATAACACCAGACCCTTCACAGCATTTTTCAATAGTTTACGAGGTTTAATCAAGGGTTTTGGAGCAGTTGTTGGTTTTGGTATTAATGCATTGGGTAATTGAGTGGCTGGATTGGATCTGATATCTTCCACGGCCTTTCTGTATTCTTCTAGTTCCTGCCGTTCCTTCAACTTTATCTGGTGTTCTAGTTTCTCTTTCTCGTCAGACAAAGTGTTGAAGTACTCGACTTCTTCCTCATCTACACGTTTAATCTGGTTAGCTAGTCGAGACTCTTCTTGAAACTTCTCTTCTTTTATCGTTCTTTGTTCCTGCAGACGTTCATACAGGGTACGAGGATCATATTCCTCTTGTACGACTTCTACTGAGACCCGTTAAAGAGAGAAAAGAGGTGAACGATCTATTTTTTTACCTTCGTTTATTTCTGTGTTATCCAGTAACTCTTCTTTGTTGTTCTCTACTACTGAGCGAGTTACAAAGGAACTCTTTATATTGAATGACATGCCACTCCAACAAAAAAATAAATTATAGGCTGAGTATTGTGAGAAATGAAAACAAACCCGCATTTTTACACATTTGACTTTGCTCTCAGAGTGGCTTAGATGAATCAATGCATGTGACGTGTGCTCTCGGTGAAGCCAGGTGGGTATCCATCTACTCTCATCTGACGCATACCTTCTTTGAATGAGGGACACATATCACCTTGTACGCAGGCGGGTTGTTGAGGCGGGGGTCAGACCTAAATTCTGCCAAAAGTAAAAGGGAAATTCCCAATCACACACACACACACACAGCCGACTCCGAATCAGAAATAGAGGGTCATGTAAAGATATCAAATGAGACACATAATGATACAAGGCATTATGATTGGTTGGAGAATCCATGTTTGACTAAGAAATACACTCCAATGCATATTCACCCACAACCCTTTCTCAGCCACTTAGAAGGCAGTGTCAAAAGTGCCTCTCATTGGCAGAATCCCCATTTTAGATGACGCAATAGAGCTTGTAAAGGGAAAAAAAATTTAAAAAATTATTTTTTTCCCTTTCTTCAAATAAAAGAAGTTTTTTAACCCTTTTTTTCTCCCTCCCCTAAACAGTATATTCTCCTCCCCCAATGACTACCAATAAACATCCCGAAGATTTAGAGGATTTTTTGTGTAAAGAAGTGGCTTCACTGTAAGTAGTTTTATGTTCCTCTGGTTGACACGTGTTTTTGGCTTGACTGACTGTTGTTTCTCTGTTTAGTTGTGATGCTGATCCCAAAGTATTAGCACAGTATATTGCTGCATTAATAGGAAATGAGCCTTTGAATGATACCTTAAGAAACTCGTTATTAGACAAACTGAATGAGTTCTTTGATGATCGTAAGTGTCTGTGTATATATTATTTCTCCTTTTATCTCTTGTTCTTTTAACTGGAATTCTTCTTCTTAGAAACTATACCTTTTATCGACCGTCTATTTGCCAAGTTGAGTGGGACTAGTAGTTCTGAGACAACAGCAGGAACAACGGATCGGTTTGAAGTGTACTCTGATGAGGAGGAAGATGGTGATCGTAATTTCAAACATAGACGCCAGAGATCAGGATCCCGTGAAGAACACAAAGATGACCGCCATAAACGTCGTCTTCCTGATGATGAAAACACAGGAAGCAGCAACAAATTTGTTCGTGGTGAGGACTACAGTAATAGAAGAACATCCAGTAACTCATCTTCTGGTTCTTTTATGTATAACACCATGAATCCTAATACTAACAACACGCACAACCATAATTCACAGCCATTCGACGGTAGAGGAAGAGGAAGAGGAAATAGAGGACGTGGTGGTATGATGAACCGTGGTCAACCTAGGCCACAATGTAGAGACTATAATGGTAAAGACCTCATTTGCTATTATTTCGATCATTGTTTTAACCCTCTTTCTAAAATAACAATAGAGAAGGGCTTCTGTATGAGAGGAGATATGTGTCCATATGATCATGGCATGGATAGAATTGTCGTGGATGACAATGTGAATCCCTTCCCTGGTCCCTTCCCTGGTAATGGACCCATCCCTACATTGGCTAGGGCTGTTCCCCAGCCGTTCTTCCCTATTCCAGCTGATGCTTATGACCCCGAAAGAGCTGGATTATTACCCACTCATGATATGAATAACTTCAATATAGGCATGATGAACCCTGATATGAACCCTATGATGCATATGAATAATACCATGATGAACACTAACAACAGAGGCACACTCAATCGCCGTGGTCGTGGTGGTAGAGGAGGTAGGGGAGGGTATCAGTCAGGTGCTTATCGCAATCAAAATAATTCCACCAACACAACATTAACAGTGGAGAAAATTCCTCCAGAGTTCTGTCAAATATCCACTGTAAACGATTTCTTCGCCAAATTCGGCACAATCACCAATATAAGTGTGCAACCACAGGGACAGCGCGCCATTATTCAGTACAGTACTCGTGCTGAAGCAGAGAATGCCTATAGTTCTCCTGATGCCATTTTCGATAACCGCTTTGTCAAAGTATACTGGCATAAGGAAGACGCCGTGCCTCCTACTGCCCCCACCAACACCAATGGAACTGAGTCAAATCCGGTGGCTAGTGGCATCAACCCTAATGAGCCTGATCCTCAATTGGTTGCAGCCAGAGCAGCCGAACTTGCCAAGGAAAGAGAGGAGAAGCAGAAAAAACATCAGGAACACATGAAAACAATATTAGATCTTCAAAAGAAAAGAGAACAACAGCTTCAGCAGCAGATTGATGAACAGAAGAGATTATTAGCTAAACTGTCAGACAGTGCTAATATGACACAGAGTGAAAAGGCTGAATTGTTAAGGGCATTAAAGGCCATTCAATCAGACATTGCTACTTCAAAATCTGCAGCCAATGATGTCAGTTCTCAACCCATTGCTGCTCCTCAGCCTACTCCTTCCCAACCTACTGGCAGTCATGTTACCCATTCTGACAGCCAGGAGACTGAGAACAAGGAAGAAACCACCGAAGATCTCAAATTGAAACTTGCTCGTTTAGAAGCAGAGGTAAGAACGTGCATTTGATGTTTTTTCTTTGTTGACTTATATTTCTTGTATAGGCTGCCACATTAGGTATTCACAGCAAGGCTGGGCGTGGAGGGTATTATCCTAGAGGCGGTGTTCGTGGAGGTTGGCCTCGTGCAAGGGGTGGACTAACCAGGATGAGTTTGGATAATAGACCTACCAAGATACTCGTGAAGGATATTCCATCTGAAATCAACCCAACTGAATTACGTGAGCATTTTGATGTAAGTTTAGCTTGATATACAAATCATATGAATGATGATTCACCTGTTTTTATGAATAGCAATATGGTACTATATCATTGTTTGAACCAAAGGAGGCAGAATTACTTGTTCAGTACAGTCAGAGATTTGAAGCTGAGAAGGCCATGGCTGTAGGAAGTAACTTCAACGGCACTAATCTTCAATTAAACTGGTATACTGAGCCCAGTCATAACCATACAACTACTGAATCATAAACTCAATACGATTACTTTGTACATATTTAAAGTTAACCACAAATGTGAATATAATAAAATTTACTTTGCTATTTCATACATCCTATCTTTTATTCTTTATGCTGAATACTCCATCACCACTTTGGGTTGAATGAAGGATAACCAATCAGATGTTGTATTGGGTAATAATCCCATTGCATTTACTTTGTATACACCCAGTAAGATAGTAATGATATGTAACCCCACAAATGTCAGTTTGGGCAATAACAGGTCACTGCTGTTATTCTTACTCTCAAATCTATTGAATGCTATATAAAAGGACGGTTATCTGACCCAGTCTATTATCTATCCATGTCAAAACTTACTCTGCTGTACTGACATGATGGCCTTGAAGGGTTGGAAGAATAACATGGCTGTGATCATTACTGTGAATATCTGCAGACTAGTACCTGACATATAAATCATCATGGCATTCATAGGAATACTCTTTGCTGGACCCATAGCCACATCCCATGCTCTCTAGAATTTGTATGTCAACAGATAAGTTGAGATAAAATAAAGGGGCATACCTTCATCTTAATAGCTGCTTGCATATCATCCTTGTCTGAGGAGTCCAGTTGGCGAGCTGATTTCTATAGAGTACATATCAGTACAATAAACACTTTACACATACTCACTGTAGATCTAACCTCAGGTTTACTTTGTCTTTGTAATGCAAGAGGTTCAAATCCTATAGGATTGGGTATCTTTTGACTATGCAATAAGGTTATTATCAAGAACAAAGAGTGTAAATATCATTTTATTACGTATTGGACTTGTTGAGTGATGAGTAATCTATAGACCAGTTAGACATTTCAGATGGTTGAAGCAAGGAGAGTCGTAGTTGTTATTTTTTTCTGGTTTGAGTGAGAGAGTCAAATATATAAACCCAGCCAATCATATTCGAGATAAGAATTAGCGAGAATTAATTTCTACAATACATTTCAGTATGGTCAATGCACCCTTCTTTGAACACAGTTCATTGTGTTCTGAACACTGTGATAGATGGACACCTATAGATTCAGATTCTATTAGATTTTATGTTGGTATACACCTCGCTACCACTTACAGGATGGACATCCATCTTCGCAGGGACAGGTCTCGATGATTTGAATACAGTTTTCGAGCAGAGTATCCACGAACTTGTATGCTTGTTTTACAACACCACAAGGCTGTGTCTCATACAATGCAATTCTAATGTATATGCAGTAAGTAATATATGTGCATATTTCAAGAAATATATGTACTTTTACCTGAATGGCCGCTGCCTGGTTGCATTTGGATTCTTACATTCAGTCTTCAGATCATTGACAGTTGAGTAGGAATATCTCGGTAATATAGATATTAAACAGTGGGCTAATCATCAAAAAGGGGATCAATATATATACATGATGTATGGTATATGTTAATTACATGCTGCATGGATAGCTGCCATTGGATCAATCTGATCCTTTTCGAGTTCACGCATGGATGCTGAGGGTACATCAATCCATACACCCTTGGAGTAGGTTAGAATAGGATCCATGTAGACATCATGTGAATCAATAATGCGCTTTCGTTTATCTATTCGAAAATACCCGAAAACAACGGTTGATACTATAGAAAACATTAGTTAGCTTCATTTATTTCATGTATGTTACTACTCACCTTTCACATCTCCATAGCACACAAAGTTCTTGGTTGATTTGATCTCCTTGCTTTCACTTGTACTCAACACATCAACATTAGTAAAGTCCCTCTGCACAGTTGTCCAGTCTACATTAGTCAAATGGACACGAGCATATCTTTTGTCAATGTTACATTCCTCCACCAAGTAGGGTCTTCCTTGGTGTATAAAGATTGCCCCTTCGTATATCTCGAATCCTGCTCTATAAACCTCGATCTCTTCGATCACACTATTCTTATTATCTGTAACATCCACAACTGCAAAATAATCATCTGTTACATTACGTATACTGACATACTGAGAGGGATAGGGTCTTAGTAGAGGATTCGGTCTATATAACTATACCATGGAGAGTCAGATCAATGCCTTTTCTACAGATAAAATCAATACATACGTTATTGCTTATCTTGAACAGATGGTCCTCGCATACACTCCTGATGGATGGACCAAAGTAGATTTCATCTTTATCGGCATCAATGATATGCTCTTCTGCTGCACATTGAAGATGACTTTCGAGTATGATTGAGTTCTCTAGATTGATGGATACTTTATCAGGCCTCTTTTCGAATAAAACAGTTGGATGTTTCTATGTTGATATCGATAAAAAGTTAAATAAGATAAACATATGATATTTTGAATTCAATAAGTCCTTTACTGCATAATATTGATCCATTGGATTATGATCATTGATGACCAAGGAGAGTGAATCTGTATTCCGTCTGCCTGCTCTACCCGATTGCTGCCACTGTTTATTTTGTTATCAATACATCATGCCATATTTTTGTATATCAATCGAAACAATTGTATTTTGACTTACCAGTGCAGATATAGACCATGGAACACCCAGCATAAGAACAGCATCTATCATCAATTCAAATCAAATGAATAATAATAATAAGAATAACATTCTCTCTCTTACCTAGGGATCCTATATCTATACCCAATTCCAGGGCATTTGTAGCAATGACACCGAGTAATTCACCATTAAACAACTGTCCCTCAATCCGTCTTCTATCTGGTGCATTGTAACCACCCCGATAAGACATCACTCGGTTGAGAATGTCCTTCTTTTGATCTTTCGATAGAATATCTCTAATTTGTTTCATTAACAATTCGCATGCCTTCCGTACTTTACAGAATGCAATCGTCCTCACATTGTTCTCTAACAGATAAATAAATATATCTGCAGTTTCCACAATCGAGCTCTTTCTCTCGGAATGATCATCGAGTGGACGAAGGAGGGGTGGATTCCATATGATGAAATCCTGTTTTGTCTTAATACAATAATAACTTTATACAACAAAAGTCATCTATTTTTACCTTTTTGCCATGAGGTGCCCCGTCCTCATTGATGACCTTTACATTGTCTACACCAAGTAGTGTTTTCATGTGCTATAGTATAAAATAAAGAGTGACATGATATTATTTTGAGTATGTGGAATCACTAGTTGAATATTAACCTATATACCTCATCTGGATTATCAATGGTTGCACTACAGGATATAAATTTTATATCATGATTTCCAATATGATCACATATCCTCCTCAGTCTTCTCATGATATAGGCTATGTGTGTGCCAAAGAGACCACTGTAAACATGGAGTTCTATCATGGGAATCATTGAATGAACACAGTAGGCATGACTCCATTGAGTGATAGCTTACCATCAATGACAATATATTTCAATGAGGATAAGAAAGATTCCCATAGTTTAGAGTTGGGCAGAATAGAGTGATGTAACATGTCGGGATTGGTGAATATAACATTGGCATTATCTCTAATGAATGCTCGTTGATTGGATGGAACATCACCATCAAATGTAGAAACCTTATTGGAGAAGTGTTAATAAAATAAGATGCTCTTTATTGTTATACTTACAAATGTACTCTCCAATTGTGGTATATCATGTAACATGACCTCCAGTGCTCTCTTTTGATCTTGTGCTAATGCTTTTGTAGGGAATATGTACATGGCTGTGTTCTTGGAATCGTCCAACAAGCTCTCTATTACGGGTATCTGGTATATCAATGATTTCCCACTTATTTAAGAAAGGGGAAGGTCCATAAGCATACATGATGCTTTTATGTTCATTCGTTCTTACCTTGCAGTGGAAGTAGAAACTATAATGTGTTGGTTGTTGTGTAAGCCCTTTAAGGCTTCTGTCTGATGAATGTAGAGTTGAGTAATATGTCTCCTGCTTAATGCAGACACTATCTCTGGATGAATGTTATCGATATTGCCTATAAATGGGATAATGAATTGGGCTGATTTCCTATAATAATAAAAATAGGAGCTCACTGTAGATGGGATCCTTCTTGGGATATATCCTCCTGTTGGTGTCTTTCAGTTGATCGTGGTAGAAATGTTGTGATTTCATTCCCTCGATGATTGCCGCCATAGTGGGATGAGTATTTTGATCTGGTGTTACCTTTAATGGCGGTTCATTTGTTACTGGAATATGCTTCATGCGTTCACTGATCAAATGATCTTCAGGATCCATGTTCTATGGAGAAAATGAGCTTACGAATAAGGATAGGCAGACAATAAACAACCTTAACATGACAGCAGTCTAGATACTTCAACAAAGAGTCAACAAACAACTTATTCTGGTGATCAATATGCTTCTTTATAACATCCGTCTTGATGGTCTTCTCATTCTGTGTCAGATACCACCCTCTGTTTCCTGATGCTTGTATCTGTTTCAGCCTAGATGACTGTTTACTACAGGGACTTCCGAACTCTACTTCGAGGGTATTCTCAGGCAAGTAGTTCATATGAATGAAGTCAGGAATAATCACATTGATCGAAGCCAGATCTTCTACTTGGAGATCACTGACTACACTCTGTAGTTTATGCAGTGTTAATGAGGTTGTCATTTTGGCATTACAGAAACAACAAAAGACATTGAGTGACTCGAATATCTTCTTCAGTCTACTCAGACTACTCGGAAGTGGTTCTCTGCTTGCTTGTTTTATCTTTAATCGTTTTGAGTCTCTTTCTTTTGTTCTCTTTGACATGGAAAATAAACAAGAAAAAAAAGGGAGAAAATAATTTCCTTATTTGGATATTCATTCTTTTTATTTCCAACTCCCTCTCTCTCTCTCTCTTTACCAGAGTCTCTTCCCTCATTTCCAATTTTTTATTTTATTTCTAAGCAGTAGATGTCAAAATAAAATAACCCAATGCTTCAAAATGAGATACAAAAGAGGGGTCCTATAAGGAGATGTAGTTAGAGTGGAGGTAAATCCTCTGTGTTCCCATTGTAACCATGGTTATCCGACTAGAACAAAAGAAGAGGATGTCATGTGGATGAGCCGAGTAGAAATGGATAGACAAGAGTAATCAGGAGGTTACTATGGTTACATTAGTTAATGAATAAGAAGGGGTCCATCACTATGCGTAGAACAATATCTTTCAATGAAGTGATATTTTTGATACAAAGTAATTAATATCAGGTGATTGTATCGCCTGTTCCCAATTCTGTGTAAAAGATATCATGTTATCATTGTACTCTTATGGCAGAGAATATCAATATGACGTACAGACTGTTGTAAGCCTGTTCAGATATATCAGATAGACCAATTAGCCCATATACTCTAATCATTGGATAATCATCAGATGTCCCTGTACTCCTATTGATGTATTTATTCACATAGAGACATATCAACACGCACACACAGAGAGAGAGAGAGAGCGATCATTCATACAGAGTAACCATGCACATCTCCATGGAATATCCTTATTAAACATCACCTGTAATTGAAAGAATATTAACATGTAGATGATTCATTCACCTGATTAGGGTGTTTGTGGCTCAATGGCTTAATGGGTGAGAATGTTGGGGAATCGTATGTATTTATACTCTATGTAGTACTGTCACACATTGATTAAAACCAGAGAGTATTCTATCATTGGGTGAGTCTATTTCCCACTCTTACTTCTCCAACCTTCTTTTCCGTCTTCCGATATATTGAATCCCCTACCTGAGTTACAAAGAGTGGTTGTAATGGAACGTGCGATTTTAATTCATATAGATATAAATATATATATATCAGGGGCTATTCAATCTCAAGAACAAGAAGAATGCATGTGTAAACGTGGTTACTATGTACTACCTCTTTTGATGCTAAATTCATACATTATCTTTAACCAATCAGAATTAAGTATGAGACTATTTATATCAAGATTCTTCCCCCATCTCTCTCTCTCTCTTTCTTTCTTTCACTATTATAATAAACCCAATTAAAATACAAATACAAATCAACAATGAACGCCAACCACTACAATCACCGTTTCTCCATTGTCTCTGAAGGTGACCAAACAATGGACTCCACTGTACAATATCTGTCTGCCTCATGTATTGCTCGATGGGTAGAACGTAGTCCCAGTGCCCAAGCAGTCATGACCTTGGATGGTGGTGATACTGTTAACCTACCTATCTATGCCCTTAGACGTAGAAATGCAGTAGTTGCCAATTTACCTGATGCTCCCTTCCAGAGAATAACTGCATAGATCATATACAATCCATATATACATACAATCAACACATTGATAACATTGATACCCCTAAAATGTTATATATATATATATATATATAACATCAAGTAAATACATCCCTCCCTTTCCTTTCCCCCCCCTTTTTTTTTACTCTCTCATTGAGAATAGACTTATAGACTGCATCCCCCCCCACTTAGAAATGATTGATTCCTTTTAAATAAATACAAACAACTTGTCAACTGAATAAACAAGATGATTGGATGAGTATCCACCAATCATTTCATATTAACTCTATGGATCATGTGGACTATTAAGTTGACATCTAGTGAATATGGGTTCATTCGGATGGGAGATGACTATATATATATATATATTGGTTGAAGACCAAAGAAGAGTTGGCTCAACACTATGATTCAAAGTAGAGCTTTGAGTGATCTTATCTTATATATTAAAAAGTTAGCATCTTGCATTAAAATGACCAGGCTAATGCATTGCATAACCAAAGCAATTCACTTTGGACAGAAAACTTCTCTTTAGTCCTAGTAATGATGTTTGTTTTCGGATTGAAAATAGCAGAGCATCTTCCTGTCTGCCTTGGATATATTAAGAAGTTATGGAAGTTTAGTACAGCTGCCCAGGTCTCGTAATAGGCTATGTTGGTAAAATGAGGCTTGGTTACTTTGTGTTAGACAATGGGGACATCTAATCGAATGATTCATTTATGCTTGTATTATTAGCTATTATTAATCACACTTGCCTCATCAAACCATGGCAATTGACATTCGGCATCCGGACTCTTCTGTAGGGAACATAAAGGGTTTTCACAGTTTGGGACAAATAAGAAGACGTCTTATACTCGTATAGAGCGGAACCATTCTTCTTTAGGTTAAACTCCTATTCCCTGTTGGCTCGTGGTATTTGATGTTCGGGGAATACCAATTACACAAGGATCGCGTCAGGATCAAGCTTCGTCTTCATTCTCCTTACCCAACTTCGCACCCTTCTGATCGTAGTAGACTTTGATTGAGAATCGCATGTTTCGAAATGGTAGCACTTGCAAACTTCTTCGGTCATCCACCTATACGCTATATGAAGTTTACTCTTCTATGGACTACCCTCCTGTATACAAGCTGAAGCACTTCAGTCTTGACTAAATCTTTCTGGAATGTGTCTTTGTTGCAGCCTCAGTTGAAGGTGAGAGTAATGCAGTTGAGTCGATGATAGATGTTCAGGGAAAAGATGACTGTCTTCAATGTTTTCCAATCAACAATTGTCCGAAATAAAGATTACTTTTCTTATCCACACGAAAGTCGGACAAGGAGCAAGTGAAATGAATGTCAGTAGATTCTTTCAAGCTCATTACCGTCATTCTGGCTTGACACTTGTTCCACGGATGATCGTGTATTAAGATATTCTATATACTTGGCTATGTTTACTGTAGATGACAACCTGTTGAAAGACTAGTTTCAGCGGATCAGAAACTATAGGAGGCTCGGTTGGGTTTCTTATGATCCTATAATGACTTGACCTGATCTATCTACTTTTCTGAACACAAGCACTTCGTTCTTCTCAACGTCACTTGCCTCCTTCATACAGTATAATAAGTCTCATCTTCCAGGATCAATCTTCCATTTCATTCTTGCCAGCTCCGGCTGCATCAATGTTTAATGTACTGGTGCGGCATTATCATCTTTCTGTACTTCCTTCGACACTCCAAAGTCTCCTTCTGGATTCGACATTCTTGTGGTACCTGTAGTCTTTTTCAGAGGAGAAACACCAACACCGTTGGTTTCTAAAGTTCCTTCGAAGTGAAGAGACTTATTTACTCCTTGACCCATGAAAGCCTTCTTTCCCAAATCTTGACCCCAGGTTTCCATTTTATCTTTGACTGGATGCTTGTTCTTTAGAACATGGCTGTTGATGATCTTGCTTTCCAAATGTCATATAAGAAAGAATAAAGGTGGTGCGTACAAGGGAAGCAGTGGAATACATTTGAGTTCTGTGATTCAAAGAATTGAGCAAATCTATAAATGACCACCGGGCGTCATAACATCATAAAAAAATCGACTTTTTCTTGAATCGATAGTCGTGACGATACATTGACAATAAAGTTCTTGGCCCGTCATCCAAGATAGGAGGGGCATTTCTTTCTTCTATAAAAGCAGGCTTCAACCATGTACAGAGATGAAAGGCTCCTTCATGGATAGGTGTGTCCTTCTGCCATCCTTCTTTCTTGTAGAGCATTGGCTGTTTTTCTTTTCTTGTGGAAGGCTGTATCTATGACTGCATGAAATTGGTGTGATTGGATTGGGTCTATTTATTTTCTTTTTATTTATTTATATTTTTCTTTTTTCTTTCTTTGCCCTATTTTTAATTTATTTGAATAATGTATAATGGAATTGGATTGAGTACTCCTCGTGGATCTGGTACTAATGGTTATGTTGTCCGTAATCTATCTCATGTCAGAGCACCCCAGGTTGAGAAAGAGCGTAATACAAATGATATCAAACATCTTCCAGCAGTAAAGAAGGCTAATCTGGCCATATTGGAACATGATCGTAAGAGGAAGATAGAAGTGAAGTGTATGGAATTACAGCTGAAGTTAGAGGATGAAGGGTAAATAAGGTAGTAATTATAAAGAGTGATTATCACTCATACTATATATTAGACTGGAAGAAGAAGAAATCATGGACAAGGTAGATGAGTTAAGGAAGAAACTGCAGGAAGACAGTAAGAAGGAGGATAAGAATGAGAATAGAAGGTAAACAGAACTAGAAGCATTAAGATATCCTATCTAATCTGTTGACTGTAGATTCCTCGAGCATGAAACACATCATATTGCTGCAGCAAAGGAGAAGGATAACGAGAAGATGAGAAGAGCATTGAAAGTAGGCCGTGATTATGTCGAAGGCTCTGCTTTTGATCGTGAATTACAGGCGAAGTTACGGGATGAGGCAAGGGTGAAGAGGGAGGCTGATATCGAGATTAAAGCTGAAAGAGAGAGTAAGAGGAGAAGATAAGATTAAATAAATGTGGCTATACATGTCAATTATACTCTTTAGACTCTCCATCATGTAAAATACCACATAAATAAACACATATATATATACTTCACCACTAAAATAAACCCCATGAATCTATCACATGATTCCACTTCTAGTGCAAAGTGGATAAACATTTTTAAATCTCTCAATTTGAATGTCACAGTCGTCTTTTTCCTGTGTAATTAAGTTCAATATGAACTCTCCTATGCGTATGATGAGAGCAGTCTACTCGAAGGGTGGCTTCACTCACACTCCCATACGCTCTTCTCTTGTCATATCAACACACTCAGTCAAATACAGTACATATCCACCCACTAGATATAGACCCACAATTACAGCCACTAATAAATATCAACGATTCCAGAAGAGTAATGAACCATTCTATATGTCAAAAAGACTATGGGTATTTATAGGCACAGGAACATTGATATTTGGAGGGTATTATGTGACACACCTGGAGAAAGTGCCCATATCTGGTCGAAGAAGATTCATGGATGTCACTCCTAATCAGGAAGAAGGTAGGTCATAAGTATAGACATGGATAGACACTATACATATTCATATAGTTGTCATAAGCTATGGCTATACAGGCATACCAGGAAGTTATGAGTGTCTATGGTGGACGTATATTACCCTACCGACATCCCTACACACAGTTTGTTAAGAGAGTGGGAGAAAGACTAGTGAAGGTGTCTGGTATGGAGAATATTAAGTGGGAATTTTACGTGGTTGATTCACCAGAGAAGAAGTAAGTGAATGGGATAAAAGTGAGGTATAAGTAACATAATCTGATGGATTCCTCGCAGTGCATTTGTTCTTCCAGGTGGTAAGGTATTTGTGTTTACAGGGATATTGCCTATTGTACAGAATGAAGGTATGGAAGCATCTATTTACTTTAGCTAGGATTTATTGACTTGGCTGAAATAGATGGCATGGCAGCAGTATTGGGACATGAGATATCCCATCAGTTAGCACGCCACAGTGCAGAGAAACTTAGTTTTGCCAAGATACTACTCGTACTACGACTAACATTGGCTCTCTTTGGTGTCGACCCCTCCTTCTTCAGCAATCTGTCCATGGATCTATTGATGATGAAGCCCTTTTCACGTAAATGTGAGATCGAGGCTGATGATATTGGCTTACAGTTAATGGCACAGGCATGTTTTGACCCAAGAGAGGCCATTAATGTATGGAGGCGTATGGAAACAATGAATGATGTGAATGTGCCTCAGTTCATCAACACTCATCCTAGTCACAAGAACCGCATAGAATACTTACAGAAGAAGGTAAACAGATGATGTGTCTTATAGAATCCATAATAACTAAATCCACCTGTTTCATAGTTGCCTGCTGCATTGAAGAAACAGGAAGAGAGTGATTGTTCTACTGACTTGCATAGGTTTTCTGATCATTTCAGGAGAACATGGGTTCGCTTCTAATTGTAATATAAACTCACTTAATAGACAACCGATAAGCCCTTTTATTTAAGTTGTTCTGAATCTATTTCTTATGTTTTGTCTTTTTATTTACAGGAGATCTCATTTCATAAGCTTGACACATTTCTTCGTAATTACCCCATCCAAATGTAGTGCATAATACCTCATTCAATATCACAGGATCAGCCATACCTTTTGTCCTTCCCATTACCTGTCCAACAAACCATTTGAATATCTTGGGATCACCCTGCCTGACAATGTCAGCCTATGGATCATGATCAGTCTCATTATAAGAGTCTCAAATACCAAATTTCATTACCTTGGCTGCGTTCTTATTGATAACTTCATTACAGAGATTACTCAGGATGTCTTTATCAGTAATCTTCAGCCATCCTTTCTCTTTCACAATACTCAAAGGATCTGCTTCTGTTGTAACCATCAATTTGATCACTTCTTTACCCGTGTTTCCTGTCATTCGATTGTCAATAACAAGGTAATATTGTCTGTCATAATGACTGTCTTACCTGTGATTGTCCCATTCTGTATCAGATCAATCAAATGACCAAATCGTTGAACTGATATAGGATTCTCTTGGAATGTGAGGTGTTGAGATGATAATGTGCCTGATAGTTCATTGAGAGTCCTGTATGTAGAATAGTGAGTATACAGCAATAGGTTAATCAATTGGCAAGAGTCTATACCAATTAGCAACGATCTTGGGGTTTCTTCCGTGGCAAACCTAATAAGGTGGAGTCAATGGGTAGTTGAATATGCATATATCGGTTACAATAGGTATATAGATGTGTATTACCTTTTCAAAATAATCAACGCATTTATACTCATGTAATAAGAGATTCGCACCCAATAGATTGAGATCATACTGCTTCATTATTCTTTCGAGGCATTGGTCAGGTAATTCAGTCAATGTAGATGCTATATTATCTATGTATTCCTAATAAATGATTAGAGATAAACATCTATTGCATAAGTATATTAATATACATACCTGTGCTAACAAGAGAGGAGGGAGATCTGGTTCTGGCATATATCTGTAATCAGGTGCATTCTCCTTGTCTCTTAATTTGTATGTGACATTCCTCTCTTCATCATATCTGCGAGTCTCTACTTGTACCCTCCCTCCACTCTCAATAAGAGTGATCTGTCTGTCGATTTCAGCATCTATGGATGAACAGTAAGTAACCTGTTTATGCTCATCATCCAAGATCATAGTTATTACCTATGGCTGCAGATAGAATACGAACTCTGTTAAGGTTCTTTAATTCACATCTTGTTCCGAACTCCTCTCCCTTTCTTCTGACTGACACATTCACATCACATCTCATAGACCCCTCTTCCAAATTGGCCTTTGATGATCCCACCCATTGTAAGATATTCTGTAGTTTCTTGACACATAGGCCTGCCTCAAATGAAGATCTATGCAAACATGAGATACAAGCCCAGTCCAACCAACTGTCATTCAATCTGTCTCACCTTAAATCAGGCTTAGTCACTATTTCCATCAACCCTGTGCCCGCTCTGTTCAGATCAAGCAGGGTCTCTCCCGGTCTCATGTCATGAAAACTCTTGCCTGTATCCTATCAAGTCTGTTAAATAATGGGAATAAGGGAACGTGTCGAATATACTATCTACCTGTTCTAATTGGATCTGATGTATCCCTACTTCAATAGGCTGAGATGCTCCATCATTCTCTGTGATCATGATGCTTCCTCCTCTTGCAATAGGTTCTAGTATGCAAACTTGAGAATTCTTTCTATTTGATTCATATTCAAGTAAGAATATTCACCTCTTTGTTGAGTGATTTGATATCCCTGGGGAAGATCAGGATAGAAATAATGTTTACGGTCGAAAGTAGACTTTCTCTGTACATTTCCTTGTAGAGCAAGGGCTGTTTTGACAGCTAGCTCAACAGCATGGTCATTCAACCTCTATAGAAACATAGTCAATACAAGCCAAAGAAGAATAACCACCCAGCGTATTATTTACTGGTTGTACACCTGGAAATGCAGCATCCATAACAGATACATGGGTATTAATGGGGTCATTATATGAAGTCGATGAGTCTATGAAGAATACAGTTGAGTCAAATATACAAACTGAGTGATATAAGAAATACCAGAGAATAACTTGGTCTTTGTGTTCAGTTGAGCGTGTACTTCTATACCAATAACTGCTTCCCACCCTTCCTTTATTCTGGCAGTTGACAGTAGTCTGGTAAGAGTGTGACTCGGCTTATGTATTCTGAACATAATGAACCTGTCAATTCCAACCCTAAAAAGAATAAATAAAGAAAAGGATAATCTATTATGCATTCACTTCTAGGCACATCACACACACAAGAACAATGGATCATGTGATTAAAATAGAAATATACTGGGTTTAAAAGGAGTCCCCTTTCTCTCTTATTACGTGAAGCCTTATCACCTAATAGAGTGATGAATAGCGTGCCCTCTATTGGTTATTTTAGGTATAAATAACAGATGTCGTACAATGGATGATGGATTTGCTTTGTTACTGTTAACATACTCTTAATAAATTATGTGCTATTTTTAATCAACAGATAGAACACAGCTTTCACTCTTTATTAATATTTCACAGACCTCCTCTTCCCTCCCCCCTTCTTTCCCTTCAACTTTATGTCATTCACCCTCAATATCAAATAAGCCAATGAAAGCAAATGCAAAGTTAATCCTCAGCTTAATTAAACGAGTTGAGCTTCGGGTAAAGTGGTGTGTTGGGTGGTTACTGTTGAATACTGATATCTGTTCCTGTAGTTACCTATTAATAATACTGGTAAAAGTATAGAAGAGTTAGAGCAGGATCCAATAACTCAGCAGACGGGTAAGTGGTTTATCTAATGTGAACCTGTACAACTCATTCAGTGGAGTTTCATCTCTCTCTACTTTTTTAGTGGCTGCCATCATTGAGTTATCAGTTCATAAGTTACCCATCATCATCAACCAGCTAGCACTACAGTTAGAGATAATATCCAAGGTATGTAAAATAGACCAAACAGTGGCTTCTTATGTATGCTCATTCTCTGCTTAGAATATTCACTCTTCCACTCAGTCAGTCAATGATCCTTATATCCCTATTGATGTACTACAATCTCAATTATTCATCATCAGATTATTATCGGCCTGTTTACAGCATCAATGGTCATGGCATAGGAAACAGACAGAGAAACAGGACACAGTATTTGATGAATCAAGAAGATCATCCAATCTGTCCCCAACACCGTCAGAGGTAGATGAGGATGAGATGAGAACACCAAGAAATTCACAAGATCAGATAGACCCTCCCCCACTGGATGAAGCATTGGTTGCATTCCTATTGAGTTTGATGAGCCAGTTCTTGTCTCAGATGCACTTAATTGAAGAACGCAATGAACAGATATCTTCATTGAATGGAGAATACAACAATGATTCCATACCTACTGTCACCAAGATAGATACTCAGACACTGGATTATATAAGAGAAGTGTATACTATAGCAGGGAAGATACTGTATTATATCAGTGCAAGTAACTGGACTTCATATTACCAGAAGATCAAGAATGCAGTCAACATATTGAGTGCTGTGGGTGAGAATACAGATGTCAATCCCCCTGAAGTAAGAATTTTGGCATTTGCTTCATTGAATATATCAAAATTACATACTATTTTGACAGGTAAAAAAAAACAAATAATGATAATAATGATAAATGAGTGATGCTGATACTCTCTCAAAAACAGAGCTCAGTCCTTATTTCTTAAATATGAAGATACAGAGGAAACTACTGTTTGCTAAGATGATGAGAATGGCTATTTGGAGATGGATTGAGATGAAGCCATTCCAGTTTGCGGAGATATGTCAGAGTAAGAAAAGACCATTGGCAGGATCAGAAATTCTATTTGATATGTGTAATGCGGCTGCAGATAGTTCCTATAAAAAGGCAATATTATGGCCATTACAGACCATTCTACTCTCTTTGTCTCCTGATCTGTTAGTACAGGCATTCCTTGATGACAGAGGTCTACAGAACAGAAGAACCAGTTTCTCCAGACAACTCAAATTAGCCATGCAAACTGCTCGAACTCAGGAAGTAGCTGCCATATGTTATGTGGATTTATGTAAAGCAGCAACCTATGTCTCTCCTACAGTAGATTCAATGCTCCGTCATATTGCTGCGGATAACGATAATATATTGAGAGAGAAACTATGGGATTTCGGTCGATCTCTGAATGTGGATGCATTCTCTTTCAATTCTGGATATACCACTCACCAAGGACTGGTGACAGATTATTTTCTCTCTAGACTCAAGTTAGATAGCGAGAAGACATTGAAGACCACAGTCCCTTCTCTCCTGGAAGAAGACACACCCACAGTATTCAAACAAGCATTTGTGAATGCCTGTCTGATCATTGATCAGGAAGAGAAGACTCTGCCATGGAATCCAACTATATCTTCATTGTGCAATAGTATCAGTGGTCCCTTGAGACGTATATTCATTCAGACCGTGAAACTTGAACTCATCAATCCTATTTGCAGATCAGATATATCTAGTATCACACTAGGATCTAAAAAAACAAGTGGATCTGACCGAGCATCAAAAACACAGTGTACAACAGCACTACTTCAATCTATTCTAAAGCTATTCAAGCTGAACCCACTAACAGCCTTGATGGTAGAAAAACGCATATACGGTTGAATCTTTTTTTGTTTTTAATTAACACATTTTATTTCAATTAGGGGGAAGAGGATACTGACCGTGTTGAAGAGAATGCGGCCATCATGGTATCCATGGTCAATCTATTAAGACACCATGAACAGAGGATAAGACGATGTGCAATGGATTGTCTGATTGAATTACATGATTCCAAGTTCATCAGGTGTTGGGGACCTGTTGAATCCAAAATAAGCAACTTCTGGAAAATATCATTCGAGACTGTATCTTCTATTGCACGTCAAATACTAGATACTAGGCAACATGAGATTGTTCTGAAGGCTCTGTTGGAATTACTATCGAAAATAATGATATCACGTATATCTTTCCTGAATGAAATCAATGTAAGAATCGGCATAAGTAGATTTATATTCATCGTTTTAACTTTTACACACTAGAATATCAATGGGAAAATTATTGACAATTCGGAACGTCAGCAAACTTATATCAATCTGGAAGTTGCACTGTTGGTTTCTCTTTGTTCGCCTGTTCCCGAGATATGTTCTGCCGCCACTCGGTGCCTTGGATACATGTGCAAAGAATCCAAATTAGTAGAAGATGAATACCTAGATTCATCAGATACGCCTATCTACATGAGTTTCAATTACAACATTGAGATCTATGAAGATTTAGCCTATGAAGAACCCGCAGGCCAGGGTGTAAGAAAACAGCCATTTATAGGCAGAAAGGCTCAACAGAAAAGGGTTCGTAAATATCTTAGAATGATGACCACTCCATCACCAGGAAATGTCCACGCGTGGGATGATGTATGGAGACGATGGAAGAAATTGATTCCGATGGTGACAATGACCAATACAGATTCCCTCAGAGACTCAGCTGATATTTTGACACTCGTTTCTACGGGTTCATCGTCTGTGCCCAAGAAGATTGGTGGATTGGTCAAACACGATAAATCCAAGCCTGTTATCTCTAAACCTACCTTGCTTCCATTGTATTCTCGACTCGAAACAGACGATGAAAAACAAACAGAATGGCAAAACTTCACTGGATTCTTGGCAGCTCTTGGTGGAAGCAGATTGGTGGAAGAATTAGGTGATGATACTAGTTCGACAGAGGATTCGTTTAGAAAATACAAGAATAGCGAACGCGCTATCTCTCCTTCCAAGCCATTGATTGTGGATAAATTTATTTGTGATATGGTAGATTTGTTGACGTGTGACAATGTATTTGTTAGAGAAGCTGTGAAGGACACATTGGGTGGTGATCTATCTCCACCACTGTACTCTATTCTTTTCCGTAATCTGGAGTTACTCATGGGCAATTGCTTTAGTGCAAATGGCGAAGTTGTGATTGATAATGTCAATACACTGTTTGTGGAACAAGCAGTATTGATTCTCAAGATGATATTGGACCGATTGACTGATCCTGGTGACAGTATACTGACTATCGATTTCAGTACTCTTATCGTTCAATTTGCAACTTATATCAATAGACTGAATCATGAAAACTACACTACTATGCGTACTATGATTATGATGTGTCATCTTACTGAAGTGCTTATGTCTAAGAAGGAACAAGTCATTATCAGGGATGATGTCAAAGTAAGAAATAAGCTTCTTCAGGTGATTATCGAATGGACTAGTGATTTTAATTTGGTAAGAACAAAGGACCCTTATAGACATAACTAGAGGAATGTTTACACTCTATTATATATCTAGCGTGTTACAAATAACTTCACTGTTCTTACAAGTTCTCAGAATGGAGAGGTACAACGAGATCTGGATCAGGTGTGTTTGAAGGCCATTGTATCTCTCCTACATAAGCTCCCTTTACAGTCACTGGAACAGATACGTGATGTAGACAGAGTCAATGTCAAGAACAGACTTTTCCAAAAGTACTTTTCCTTCTTCTCACAATTGCTGGATAGATGCCACCGATATGAGGTAACGGAAAGATGAGTGTTTGATTGAGAATGATATAACTCATTCTCTCTATTTCATATCTGACAGGTAGAGTACAGCATAAACAATCGACCTGCATCCAATATACTATCCAAGACGCGTGATATGCAAGGTCTAGCTGCGAAGTCTCTTGACTCTCACCAATACTGGGGCCCACTAAAAGAGGCTGCCATCAATGCTCTATCTAATTTACTTAGTGCCAATGTAGACTCTGGATTGAAGGGAGCATTAGCTATGGGATATCATGAAGACGTTCGCACGCGAGCAGCATTCCTACAAGTATTAACAAATATTCTTAATCAAGGAGCTCAGTTTGATACTTTGGCTGAAAGCATTGTCTTTGATCGCTATGAAAAGTTGGTTGACGTAAGTGTTTATATTCAATCAAAGCATAAATAGTTAAGCCATTTTTTATAGATTCTTGTTGAATCAGACATAGAAATATCACTAGCTTTGTGTGATTCATGTGCAGCCAATGGGTCTGGTGGAATTGCAAAAGTACTCATCAACTGTTTTGAATCACGTAACAAGATAATGACATTGTTAAAGGCAGTAATAGAGAGAGAAGTGAATTCAACAGGTAATACATGGCTTTAGAAAACTGAAGAACATACAGTCTAACATTGATTCTTTTCCAAACAGAACAAGAAGCTACACTGTTTAGAGGAACCACTATGTCCACAAGAATTCTGTCTATTTACGCAAGAGACACATGTGTTGAATATGTAAGAGCTACTCTCCAGCCTGCATTAGAAAAAATCAATCGATTACCAGAGGAAGACTTGACTTGGGAACTCGATCCTCAGAAAATTAGTTCTGATGAAACAGCTCTCAAGAATAAACAGAATGTCTGCCAAACCACAGAATTTCTATTAGATGCCATCTGTAATTCTGCTGAACATGCGCCAATGTATGACTTGATAAAAATAAGAGTCAGATGGAATACTTAAACTCTATATAATTTTTAGGCAATTCCGTCAACAACTATCTATTATTGTAGTTGAAGTTAGCAAGCGATTCCCAGATGCACTGAAGACGGCTGTAGGCGGATTTGTCTTTTTAAGATTATTTAATCCTGCCATATTGACTCCTGAAGCTAATGGATTTCCTAAACAAGCTTTACCTCGATCCAAAAATATTAGAAAGATCCTTTTACAGGCAACCCGTATGATGCAGAATTTGGCAAATGACACAATGTTTGGAGCCAAGGAAACACATCTGATCTCACTGAATGATTTTATTACTGCCAATGTGTACCGTGTTTCCAGCTTTTTAAGAGACATATCCACATCTGCCTTTTCAGCAGATCCTCATGTGGATTCCAGCATGGTTATCCGTATGGAACATACGTCTTATGTCAATCTACACAGATACCTTGCTGATAATCTTGAAAAGATTCAACGAGATCTGTCTCTTCGTCGATCACGAAGTAGCAATGATACTCAGAGACTGTTGGAATGGAAAAGAACAATGGATAAATTCTCCAATCTGCTCGCCCAACTTGGATCTCCAAATGAAGTAGTTCAACATGAATTGAACACCATTCGTAATTATGCTCTCGTCAACAGTAATAACTATTACAGTGAGTTTATGCGTAGAAACAAGCACAGAGATTTAAGCCCTATCATCACTTTGAATGGATTCTATCAAGGTGGTGTCTCTCGAGCTGGTAGACCTGTGTTCTATTTGATTTCTCGCCATATAGTTGGCCCAAATTTAGATTATGAACTATTGATGTATTATATACTCAGAGTAAAGTCTTCACGATATGTACAGACTCAACCCATACTAACGCTGACTTTTTTTTTGTTTATAGGTTTTAGAGCCTTCTCTCAATCGTCCTTTTGAATTCTTATTGGACTTGACCCGACTCAGTGAAGATTGTGAGATTCCTGTACAGTGGTTAACACAACTATTTCAACTCATATTCAATGAACTGGATGAACAACTGACTATTATTCACCTTTTCAATCCTAATTTCCACTTCCAACGCTATATTCGAAGCTTGCCTCGTATAATGGCAAACAAGATAATTAAACGTTGTAGATTCTCTATCAACTTCAGCGAACTCTCTGTACACATATCACCTTCTGAAATTAAACTGCCCAAAGGAACATGTAAGACTGTTCAATATTCTTATGAGAAGCAAAAACTCACGCGTATTACCTTCTATAGTGGATATCGAGAAAGAAATGGGAATGTGTATAACAAATGCATTCTTAGTTAGTACATTCAAAACAATGATACCTGTTCAGATAAAGATAGGAGCTGAATATTTCCAAGTAACCACGGTAAGAGCTATTTTCTACCACTGCCAAACTTGATACTCAAAAAAGATCTATTATAGATCCGTGAACAAGAGATATTCTGGAGTCTGAATGCAGTCTTCAATGATGTGTTTAGCATGGACGATTTGACAGAGATCTTCTTACCTTCTTCACCGCCCAATAAAAAACAAGCGAGTGACGGTGAAATCCATATTGTACATGCTGCAGGGAAATCCACTATGGTACTTGTTGTACCTAATAGAGAAGAAGTATACAAGGTAAGCTTATTTTTATACTAGGCGTAAATACACAAAATCTAATATGTATTTATAGTATTTGATTGACCGTAAGAAGAATTTCGACTCGAACATAACAGATGAGAATCACGGTATACGTCCCACAGATGTTCCTGGGCGTATTCTTAATATTGCACTACTGAATATCACTTCCGACGATCCTGCTCTCCGTTTGAAAGCATACAACTTGCTGTTCTCGTTGTGTTTGTCTTTTAGATTCGGGGTCGGTAACCAACTCATCAATGCTCGAGGTAAGTACACTATTTTTTTTGGTGCTCAAAGAAGTAAACATGTTTTGTTGTTACCCAAAATAGATCTGTGTATACCCTTCAATAATGTTGATTTTGTTGTGAGTATGAGTGAAAGTTTAGCTGCAACAGAAACTCATTTGACCTTGGAATTCTTAAGTGAATGTATCCTTGGTTTCAACAGAACTCCTGCTTCAGCATCACGACAGATCACTATTCTAGAGTATATGATACCATGGCTGAAAAACTTGACATTGTTTATTCATCAATCAAGAGGAAAAGAACCTACTAAAGTGAAAGAGGTGCTTCTATCAATCATTATTCTGACTGCAGAAAAAGCAAAGGTAGATAAATGTATGAGGTGATATGGTATTACTTCTACTAATCATATCACTCTCTAGTGCTATCCACATATTCAGAAGACAATCTGGAAGACGTTGGGTGGAATTGAAGAACTCCATAATATATTGCTTGATAATATGATTCAATACTCTGTAGAAAAAGGAATTGGGTCCCCTGAAGCCGAAGCCATGGCCGATACAATTGTGACAATGAATAGCCATTCTATTAGTGGAAAAGTAATACATAAGATGAGGAAGGTGCTTCAGTCAACTGCTCAAGACTGTAGATTGAGTCTTATCCAACATCATACATGGTGTGAGATTGGATGTCTCACTCGATTCCTTCTCATGTTATCGTTCTATATTGGATACAACATAAAGCATTATGTAGCTGAAGTTTTCCATATCACAGCCTTGATTTTATCAACAGGCCCAACATTCATCAGGTCGTCTGTCCATGAGCTGGTCGTCAACAACATTCACTCCTTAGTCACCAATAAGGCCATACTCCCCGAAAACAGAAAGAGATTGAAATATGTATTAGATGATGTTTGTGATGGAAAATACAGAGTCCATTTTGGATTAAACAAGTCTTATGCTAATGCATTCACGATCACAGAGGAAACTATGACTGATCATGTTGAGAACATGAATCTCTCATCTTTGGAAGTCATTGTCCGATTGATGCTGGATGCACTGAATTATGCCGCTCCAAATTCAGGTAATAAACACGCTTTTATTTTCAATAACCGTTACTAACCACACAATGTGTAGATTGCGCTAATACCTGGCGTGCTAGATGGATGAGCTTAGTCACTAGCATGACATTCAGGTTTAATCCTGCTCTACAACCACGTGCATTTGTTATCTTGGGCTGTCTTGCTCAAGATGAAATAGACGATGACCTTCTGTTCCAGATCCTAGTTGTTCTCGGAAATGAACTGACACGATTTGATGAAAGTAACCCCAACCTGGTGATCAGTATATTGATGTGCCTTACCAATATTATTGATAACTTATCACCCAACTCAAGATACCTCAAGCCATTGTTCTGGCTGGCTGTTCTTATGATTCAAATGAACCATGCAATGATATTCACATACGCTGTTAAACTACTACACGCCGTATTGCGTACACTAGACAACCATAATTACTTCCAAGACAGAAGCATTGAGGATCTATTAATGGAAACCCGTGAATCATTTGCATCTATACCCCAGGAAATCGACAAAGCTACTGGTTTGAGCTTCGATCAACAATTCTCATTTGCCATCACAGGCTCACTTATGAAGGGTTTCCGATATGCAGATGCTCGGGAGACCATCTTCTCCTGTCTATCATCATTCCTAGAGATTGAATCCAAGAATGGAACGGTACCCAATATGATTGATTCTAAAAGCTTGGGTTACTTGTGCGGTCTCTTGCCATTTTCAGCAAAGAATGATACCCTGGTCGAGTTATTGCGGTTGGGAGGAATTACGGATATTGATCTCGAAAACCTTAGCTCTCCATCAGAGATGTATGCAGTGATCTGGAAGTGCATTGATATTCCCAATAATAGTATCGGTATTCTCTTGGTCTCTTTCCTGGTGGGCATGCTCAGTTTAACTGAAAATGAGACAGAACGTTTATTTTTATACGGATTTCTTTCCCGAGCAGCTGTTTCTACACCTGAAGTGTTTGCGTTGGTGTAAAGTTTTTTTTTGATATTCATCACACCACTATTTAGTACTCATCTTTACTTTATTTAGATATGATTCTCTTATCCCCAAGATGAATGCAATTATGGTTTCAAGTGATAATGTCACATTGATGGATTCAGTTAAGGATATATTACTGACTGCCTGTTTTGAGCCTGCGTTTAATTTAGGGGAGAGAGTGACACATCAACAGGTGTATCTCGAGAGTATTGGATTTAGTGCATTAGTAGAAATGAACTTTGGACTGATGAATACGACTTCGGGTGTAAATGCTAAATTGGCCAGTGAATTGCTTCACTTGATATGTGAATAGAATATGTGATTGACAATAAACATTTTATGCCTTATAGTTGTATAATAAAATACTTGTATACTATGCTATAAGTAGACGATCTTTTGATAAGCATCTACACACACACACACACACACATCAATTATCTTCCAACTGATAGTGTTCTTAATAATAAAAAAATAAAAATAACTCACTTGTGACTGATGCCTATTTTGCTACGTTAACCTGGGGACTGATCCCCCACCCAAAGCAGTTTACAGTTAGCGCACTCCCCCATGTTGATCCTTAATAGAGAGCAATTAATGCAGCAATTAATGAAGTCAAAACAAGATATCAGTCCTTCAATGGGCTTGTTTTTGCCATGATGACACAATTCTAATATTCCCGACTGGTGGGAAGAAAGCTTATTGACTATTATAATATATATTGAAATATCAGGAGACAAGTTGGTTGTTGTGAAGCATGCCGCCAGTCATCTCTTGCACCTAATTAAGTGTGTTTGTTCAACATTAAAAAAGGAAGGGGGAGAAAATGTCATAAAAAGAGGGAAATTGACTCTTTTGTGTCTTACTGGAGTGGGTGAGAAAATAAAACTTCCCCCACAACTTACATCAGCAAATCTACTCCCATCTTACTGACATGTGCCTTTTGAACTTGACACAATCTCTCTGCTCAGCAAGAAAAAAAAAGGGAGGACAAGTTGAGTAGATATGGAACATATCCTGTAGAGAGAGGGCTTACATAATGTTGTTCATTTACCTTAATTAGAAATAACAAAGTGTTATTTGGGAAGGAGGACGAATTCTATAGTAGACCAGATCTCCTTTTCATCAAAGAGGATAGTACTGATAACATGATCAAAGTGAAGACATTCCTCCATTCATTTGATTCTAAGAAGTAATCTATACCTGTCTTTCATCTATCTATTAATTACATGGTTACAATGAATGCATACATATATATGTAGAAACATTATAACAGTATAGGAAGTACGTGCTGCATGTATGAAATAGTCAATGTTATAATCAGTACATCCAGAACCCAGGGAATATCAATATGCACTAACCAGTTATAGTGTGTAGAATACTCCAACATAACAGAGTATTCCCTCAGAATACCCCTGACATGAAACAATCAATGGTAAATACATTTCAATACTGTCAAAATACAGGATACAAATATATAAATATATATATATGTGTGTGTGTGTTTTATTATTTATTCACTACTGTGGTGTATAATAAATAGAGGGAGTGTTTGTGTGTATAATATATATATATATATTATATACATATTGTATTATGTACAACATTCATATATATTCTAAAGTGGAGTAAATAAACGTGCTTGGGTGTAAATTAGAGAGAGAGAAAGAATATTTTTTTTAACATATAAACATACATATGAATGAGGGGATTGGTGTGCGATGAAGAGAATAAACTTATCAAGAGTGGGATATAAAAGGGTTATTTCTTAGTAGGAGTTATGCTGGTGGAAGTAGAATTTGATCTCTTACGCTTCCACTCTAATACAACCTGTAAGTGTTGCTGATGGGAAACAGGTTCTAAATCATCACAGCCCACCATGATTTTGAATCTTCCTTTCTGGATGATTCCAGGTACGGTCAGATTATTGAACTTCTCACTACGGAGTTGAGATATAAATTGGGTATCGTTACTATTGTCATGATGGTTTATTGTATGATGGTCATTATGTATGTTATGGACAATGCTATGCTTATTAGTGTTATCATTATGAATTATTTCAGTGGATTTGCAGGCTAAGTTATCTTGCCAAAAGTCGGAGTCCCAAATATGACGGCCACTTCTGGTGGACAAAGCAGTCTGAGCAGACCGAGATGTCATTTGAGATGCCATGGGTTCTTCCTCTATAACAGGTTCCTCCAATCCTCTCTCATCGTCGGTTGATTTTATTTTGATTCCCGCCATCTGTGCGAATTCCTTGGCGGTCAGGTCTTCACATTTGATGTAAGATGAACTGTGCTGAGTGCCGACATTGTTGTGTCGAAGTACTTTCTCTTTGGCAGCAGCTATTATAGTGGGTGATGTTGCACTGTACTTCCTTTTTATGCGTGTATCCCACTTTGTAAGTAAAGATAAACCTTTCTTCCATTTACTGTTGGAGATTTGAGGAGGGTTGTAAGTGATAGCAACCAATGTCATGAAGAAGGGTATCAAAATTCATAAAATATAATTGTTGAAATTGTCTCTTTTTTTATGTTTATTAATTGAATAATAAATATAAGAAAAAAGATGAAATAAGGAAATAGTCAATGCTTAATAAGAGAAGAAAGAGGCAGAAGATAAGAGATTTTGGGAGCTATTTATTCCCCTTCACCACTGAAAATTTTTCTTATGATTTCCCTCAGTATCGCCTATTTAATCTACTTCTCCCACAGGCAAAATCGCCTCAAGTCAATGAATCTCCTCCACGCACCCTTGTGATCTATAAGTACATTTGTATAACATCTCCCGACTATGCCCGGGCTACTTGTGTAAGAAGACAGTGGGTTATAAAGATATTGAAATTTAAAGAAGATATTGAATACTTCCCACATCCACCAATCAGATAAAGTCTATTTCAATTCATCTAACACTCTTAAATCAGCTAGTAGTTTGTTTATTTATTCATTCAACGTCATGCACAGCTGATATTAACTATGTATGTAAGTGTATTAATATGTACTATATATAAATGGATAACTATATATATATAGTTATACATCAATTCTATTCAAAGTGTATATATATATATATATGTATATATATGTGTGTGTGTGTGTATCGATAGAGTGATATATATGGACAAGTATACATACATATCTGATTAAAGTGTAAATAATGGCTGATAATGAATGGTAATAAGATGATTAAATTCAACCTTTAATTAGCACGGCTGTTTCCCCTTTGAGCTAATCTCGCTGTGTATTCTCTCAGTTCCCCTTCTCTTCCATATTCAAATAAGTTCCTATTATATACCAAGCTATTACTCCCCACTGTTCTATTAGTGAGAATAAAGGCAGTTATTTGTTATCACACTTAATGATTGACATGTGTTTAAAATGAAATAAACATTGACTCCATAAGGTTCATGTGATGAACCAATGCTTAGAATTCTGCAATTTACAAAGGATCCTAGTGGCTTAACAAACATCATCCTATGTATGAACAATATGTTTTCTGTACTTGAACATAATAATAATGATACCATATAATAAAGAGGAGCATATGAAAGAGCCGTCTATTGGTACTATAAAGTAGATATCCTCACTCTTGTTACTTTATTGCCCATTTCTATCACCCACATGGCTCCCCCTTTGTATAAATAAACACTCCACATCATGCATGTAGACTACACCTATTAGATTAGGCCATTCCCTTCTAGTCTTTCCATACAGCATTATTCCCTATCCCTATAACAGTGTACATTTGAAGAACGGATATCTCTATAGAATGATACAGTCGTTCCACCTCGTGCAACCATTGCAGTATCATTTTCTGAGTTTATAGAGAATATTCCCCCTTTATTCAGTATTTTCCTGTGTGTGTGTGTACTCTCAGCAAGCGATAAACTTTTCTCCTGTACGAGTATATTCTCAATATGAGATCATTTGTTTCACTGTCTCTAGGGATGTGTGTAACATAGCAACAAATAACACTCTGTCATGGAAACAAAACTGTAGAGAAATGAATAGAAAGAATGCATTCAGGTATGCATCTCCACACCCCTTTTCTTTTTTGTGTTATCATTATTAGCCTTATTTATGTCTAATGCCCGATATAAACGGGTTTATGTTTAATCAGTTAATTTGTAATTTGAGTAACAGTCTTTATAGACTGATATGCTATGGGTGAAATCGATTGTCATGTCATCGAAATAATAGTATCAAATGTATTGGTTTTCTATCGTTACCCGTCTCCATGGTTATCACCTGATATGGTTATTCCCATCTCATCCATTAACTAACAATAATGAACATGATATACAATGTGTAGACATTACTCTATCATTATGTTATCTACTGATTATTATTAGAATAAGGATGGATCTAACTCACATAATCTGTGTAACGTTAAGATGAGTGGATGTTATTCACTCTCATCTACTCACGTGAGGGAATTGCATCATGGGTGTATTCAACATCAGTTGGCTGAAAGTCCCTATTGTCTAAACAAAAATAACTGTGGCTTAATACTCTGCATTAATGTGAATAGGCTGGAATTATTAATAGATTTATAAATAGGCTAGATATTCAAATAACATCACCTTTCGTAATTGATGTGTTTTATAGGCCATTATCAGATTGAGCCAAGTGGGAATATAAGAGCTGTACTGTACCAAAACACTCGAAGTAACTTCATATATCAGCCAAGATCATGGATGTACAACACACAATGCATAATTCTGTGGACACATCTGACTATCCATTGAACTTATCCCAAGACTCTGAACATCGAGTATATCAGTTCACTCATGTTACAAGCCCAACTAACTGGTTGATGAGAATAAGCTGAGCAATGATTATATTGGACAGACAATCTTATCTTTAAGCGTGGAAAAGGTATGTCCTTCCATCTAATATAAAAACCTCTTTGCGGACATTCAGGTAAATTAATAAGTTTATTAAATATTCGTACCATGGAAAGATAACAGAAATAATAAAAATGTACCCGGGTATTTTGACAGTAGTCCATAACATATGAAGAAGTTCCCGGTGGAACATGTAATATATGAAAGAAACAACCGAAACAAAGAACCAACATTGCGTGTTTAGAGTGAGCCAACAAGTGTGTTATTTCTTCGTGGGATATCCACATGATGTGTTGTATAAAGTACATATTTAGTACACTAATAAGGACATGTATTCAATAATAGGATATCACGATTCGTATTACACTGTGGTTACTGTAACCAGTGTTAACCTGAGATACGGACCATCAATTTTACATCTCATCTTTGAGTTACGTTTCATTTTTTATGAAGAGAATTGAATAACATACACTGTTCCTGTACTTGCTCTGTATTATAGAAGAAGAACATCAGAACTGTATAAAGAAATAATAGACTGTCCAATGATGTGACCAGAAGAACCAGGAATCAGATTTAGTGGTTGATGTACAAATAAATATTCAGGTTACATATATGCATGTTGTGGTTAAAAGGGTAGTTGGAAGGTGGAGATGAAGTTGTACAGATAAGGGTACAGAAAGTGAGGAAATATTTGACCGAGCAGTGGAATACATCCTTCTCCCACTGTTAATCTCCAACCCTTCCAGAAATCTCAAATCAAAGCGAACCATCTTGTTCCACATTAGCCATAATCTTTCAACTCACCCGAGTGGGGATATTTCCTTGGTACTTTGTGCTATCGACACCCTATACCCACTATAATACAAAACCTACATTACTTTGAATATCAACACTTTTGTTATCTGTAAAGTCATTAATGCTTAGATTAAGAATAGTTTATCTCTCTCAAGCTTATTTGCCTTTGCCATGGATATATCTATGATTGGCATGGACTCTGTTGGTTGCAGTCAGACAATTTCGGCATGATTGATGTACTCAAAACAGAATCATATATAGAACTTATCAATCATCTTTACTATGGGTTATTACTGTGTAAAAGAAGAGTGAAGAAAGAGACCAGAAGATACACTTTTTATGTGGAGGAGCAGAAGGATGCGGGGTTTAGATCGATTACAGCGGTTAGGGAGTCTGCATTTGGACACACCATAAAGGAGACCCGGGATCTTGTTACATCTGCCAAGACTATTGCTTAGAAATGAAGAAAACACCAAGATAATCTCTCATTAACAATAGCCAATTAGAAAAAGAGTATTCTTCAAGTTGGAGTTGGCTGTTTATTTCTCCCAGTCAATCCACTGCATGAACAAAGCTTGTGTTTCTTTTCTTTCTCTTGATTGGCTTAAATCTTCACTCTGCTCGTCATCATCCTTGAAGAAACACACACAATATTCATCCCGACCTTTTTTCTCTCTCCCTCCCTCTCTTTTTTTTTTTGTTTTTAATTTTTTCTTCTTCTTCCCTCTGACTCTTTTGGTTTCCCCTTTTTGTATCTTCTCGTGTGTGTGTGTGTTCTAATCAGTCTGTTATTTGTACAATGACAGAAACAAAAACAGTTGAGGCCCAAGAGAAAGCAATACTTACGCCTGAGAATAAACCAAGTATATACGATCGTATGTATCTTCAGTTGAAAGTAACATAATTGAAATTAAATAACAACTGATATTGCCTAGATACTGCTGCTACACCCTATATAATAACACCCATTAAGGAACTACAAGAGATAGAGAGTTATGTTCATCACTGGGAAGTAAAAGAATGGTCTTTATTACCTGATAAAGCGCAGGGCCCTTACTTCGAAGTAGCAGGATTCAAATGGTAGGTAAGAGCGGGATTGGAATATCGATCGTCATAGTAATGGAGTTATCATTAGGCGTGTGTTGTTGTTTCCAAGAGGAAACAACCAAAGAGAGATGGCATCTGTTTATTTGGAAGTAGAACCACTTGCTGGTACTGATTCATCCAAAGATTGGTCTGTTTGTGCCCAGTTTGGAATTGTCATATCTGATCCCACCGATCCTACTTCATATTACTCTAATAGTAAGTGTTCTATCTGTTACCATAACAACAATACTGTATTTACTCTTGTTTATTTTCTATCTATAGAGGCTCACCATCGATTTTATAAAGAAGAGATTGATTGGGGATTTACCAAGTTCTATGATATCAAACAACTTACACACAGATATCATGATAAAGGACCTTTCGTCAAGAACAACGAAACAGTCATCTCTATATTCTTGAGAGTAGTTAAGGATGAGACGGGTGTGTTGTGGCATAATTTAATCAAGTAAATATGTGTGATGAACTGAACAGTGATTGGTATATTAATCAATTACTAGCTATGATTCTCGTAAAGAAACAGGCTATGTAGGAATAAGGAATCAAGGCGCAACATGTTATATGAACTCATTGATTCAGTCACTGTTCTTCACCAATGTATTCAGAAAGGCAGTCTATAAAATTCCAACCGAGAAAGAGGATCCAACCAATAGTGTAGCATTGGCATTACAGCGATGTTTCTATAATCTGCAATATTCAGATGAATCAGTAGGCACTACCGAATTAACCAAGTCGTTTGGATGGGATAGTTTGGAAGCATTCATGCAACATGATGTACAGGAATTCAGTCGAGTATTACAAGACAACTTGGAATTGAAGATGAAGGTAGTATAAGATAGGATAATATGATGAACTAGGATAGCTGAGGATATTCTTTCGTACAGGGAACACCAGTGGATGGTGCAGTTACCAACATATTTATGGGGAAAATGAAGAGTTATATCAAATGTATAAATGTAGACTATGAGTCATCACGCGTAGAAGACTTTTATGGTTAGTGAATCATCCTATTCCTGCTATATCAGTCACTGATATCGTTCCCTTCATAGATATTCAGTTGAATGTAAAGGGCTGTAAGAATCTATATGAATCATTCCAACATTATGTAGCAGAGGAAACAATGGATGGAGATAATAAATATATGGCAGAAGGGCATGGATTACAGGATGCATGTAGAGGTGTGTCTTTTGAGAGTCTACCACCTGTGTTACACCTTCAACTTAAGAGATTTGAGTATGATATGCATAGAGAAACCATGATCAAGGTATGAATACACTCTATCTTGTTTACTCTCCATCTCACTCTTTATTTTTGCAGATTAATGATCATCATGTATTTCCTGATGAGATCAACCTAAATGACTTCTGTTCTATACCCAGCAAAAATAAAGAAGATCATGAATATGTGCTCCATGGGTAAGTAGATGGGTCATGTTGATTTAACTGATACTGATGGGTGAATAGAGTACTTGTACATAGTGGAGATATAGATGGTGGACATTATTTTGCACTGTTGAAGCCTGAGAAAGATGGGAAATGGTAATGATGTATTCCATGTGTCTATCATCTCTGTATTGATTAAAATATAGGTTCCGCTTTGATGATGATCGAGTAACACCAGTGACATTGAGGGAGGTGTTTGAGGACAATTATGGGGATGATCCATTAAGGTCCAACACCAATAGTGAAGATGACCTCAAAGTGCTTACAGATGATCAAATAAGATGTACCAGTGCGCGTGCATTGAAGAGATTTACTAATGCTTATATGCTTGTGTATTTCCAGAAGAATAGGCTTAATGACATATTGTGTAATATTAAAGAAGAAGAGATACCAGTTCACCTTAATAAATCAGTGAAGGACAATGCCAAGGCAATAAAAGACGATCTTTACAATGCATTAATACCTTCTCCAAAAAATAGCAACCAAAAACCGCAGGATATACGTCTAAGAAAGGCAGAAAAATCCTCTGATAAGAAATGTAATATCATGTAAACCCTTAATAATAATAATAAACCTATCGTTCATCCTATTTTTTATTCATATGATTTTGCCTGAAAATTTACTAATGCCCCATAATCCATACTTTCCTTCATCACTGCCAATGCATCCTCCTTTGTACATGGTTTCCCCTGTTCTTTTAAGTCTTCCTGTATCAATCTCCATCCACATTCTGGTACCAATATCTGTTGAATATACTCAGTAGGTGATAAAGGTTTGATCTTCTCCTTGGTGATGTAGTTAGTATCCAGCAATAGCACATTCAGTACCTCCATCATTTTATCTGATCCTTTTAAGCCATAATATCCAGGCTAATATACACAGTATAAGCCATTATTATCAATTATGGACTGACTATCTTACCACAGATTGAGTGAACCTGAGCATCATCTGGTTAGTCTCTCTCACTTTCATAAGGCCTATTTCCTTGATTGTATTCTGTAATTCATTTAGAAATACACTTGGCAGTTTACCATCAATAATGTCCTTTAGTTCACTCTCAAACTTCTTTATCCTCAAATGCAGTCTATCAAAGTCGATGTGTCGAGGATAACCCCTCTGTTTTCCCAGTGGTAACATGACCAGGTACTTTCTATGCATTCTACAGAATATCTTACGGTCATTCATTGAAGCATATTTCTTTTGAATCAATACTGGTTGCTGGAATACAGACTCCTGTTCATTCAGTGACTCTTCATGCTTCTGAACCTTCTGTTGATGTTCCAGATATCTCTTCTCGTCCTCCTTCAATGCGTTTATCATCTTCTGTATCTTCGGAGGATAGGGTGGATTGAGTACCTCGAAACAATCAGGACATTCAAAGACTGTTGATGACATTAGTTAAGCATCATCAGTTTCATTGTCTACATCTACCTGGAGTTTTATCCAATTCAGTCTCTAGAAGCTCCTTCAGATCTTGTTCTTTTATGTTGTTATTAGCAGTAGTGCTGCATGTGGTCCTCTTTACTCTCTTGGGGATATGTATAGTAGATCTCGACTGTTTAGAACGCTTATTAGGTATGGTGGGGAGACTGCTGCTATCAAATATATCCTTGACTTTGGATATACCCAATCTATGTGTATCCTTGCTCATATTTGCTTTGGTAAACAAGTCAAAAGTAGCACATCAAAAATCACTACTTTTTTTTTCAGAATATATCATTGGTGCAATTTATACATGTATTCACACACAAAGTTAAAGGAGATGAGTGCATGTATCCATTTTATCATGAGTAAAATAATCTTGTACATGGCTCTTCCCACTAACAATACGGTTGCACAAGCTTTAGCTCATAATAAAAAACGTAATAAACTTTCATATGCTCAAGTGGCATCAACAAAGAAAGTATCCCTCCTACACCCCTCCCAAACAGAGGGTGTCTTCGACGAGGTGACCAACCTGGTCATTCAGTCTCGTGTATATCGCAATTCACGCACGAAAGGTGCTTACCTCTTCGACTTCTCCACCATCAGAATTCCAGTAGATGAGAAGATCTCATTGCTGAAGAAGCAACATCCAGAGTGTTATGGTCTTCTCCAAAAGAAAGACCGCTCAGTTGAATACTTCGAGGTATACATTGACCCTGAAGACGACTCAAATGATATACTCCATACAGGGGTATATTTTGACACCATTAACGTCAGGGTACTGCCCTGTAAAGCACTTCGAGACAATTCACAGATAGTACAGATCAACCTCACCGACCTCCCCATGTATAAACCACATGTTGTTCTCAAAGGTCTGAATGCTAGTTTAGAAGTGTTTGGAGACATTATTGATATTGGCCTCCATTTCGATAAGAAGAATGAAATGTACTTAGGAACGGAGTATGCTGTTCTTGATTTATGGGACAACGACGGGGAAATTGCTTTCCAACCATTGGCACATACCATTGAATGGTGTGAGTCAGAGGAGGAGGAATTCCATGCCACCTGGTCCAATATGCCTACCTGGTGCAGATTCTGTCACGCTGAAGGACACACGAAATATGGTTGTGAAAAGTCCCGAGCTCGCATCATCTGTTATACCTGCCATGAACTAGGTCATCGCTCCTTTGAATGTCCTCGCGCTCAAAAAAACGCTTTTAAAAAGTCCAGGAAGAAGAGCACCTCCACCACTACCGACAGTAGTCAACCGGTGTCTGTTGATACTCATTACCACCAAAATGAAGTAAAAAAACCCTTGCCTACCACAGTCAACAAAGACACATCGGACGATATGGAGATGGATCTACCACAGGAGGAAAACCCGATTAACCGGGAGAAGATCTATCCTACATCTACTTCGACACCCTCTAACATTGGAATTATTAAATCCAACACAGATACACACCTTGCCCAGTCCATTAATATTGCCACTACACACACCCCTCACCAAGTTACTACCTTTCTGAACTCGCCAAACATCCGACCTGCGAAGGATGCCCATAATCTACAATAATATATAAAATTATGAATAGAAAAACTGCTAGGCCTATCAAACTGCATTACGGCTCTCTGAACTGTAACAGTTTAATTAAAACAAACAAACCCAAAACACACTCATCATTTATTAGATTTCTTCGTAACCTCAACTCATCCATCCTTGCACTCCAAGAAACACATATGACTGCCTCTCTACAACAGTCAACCCAAGAAAACTTACACTGTCACCAATCCCTATGGAACTATAACTGTGGTATTGTATCATTCAGTGACCAGTTTAATCTAACCCATATCCCTACCCCAACGACTGATAGAATCCTTCTCTGTCAAGTTCACCACTCTCAACATATGTACAACCCATTCTATATCCTTAACGTGTACGCCCCATCTAGGTGTGGAAGAGACCGTAAGACTTTCTTTAATTCTGTTCTGGAGATACTATATTCACTACACGACACCATCGACATAGATCGCTTAATCATATCAGGCGACTTCAATTATTCTTATCTTCGAGAATCAACACTCCTGGAGCAAACATCATCCCAATGGATCTCTTTCTTGTCTCAATCTTATACTAACATTATGGAAACTGTCAATTTCCACACAGTCCCTACATTCCGGAGAAATGACGAGATTATGTCTACCATTGATTATATATTCGTATCACCCAATATCAAATTTTATAGAGATCAGACTGATATCTGTATTCTACAACCGTCTTGGAGCGACCACTCATTACTACAAACATCTTTTGAGATAGGCAGGTCGAACTCCGGCCCATTAATGTGGAGAGCTAATCCCATATACTGCAAGAACAAGCAATTTCAGAAACAACTATCTAATCGCATACCATTGTTATTAGACGAATGCTACGATCAATTGACAGATATTGAAATGTGGGAGAAAATAAAGGAATAAACCAAGTCTATCGTTCAATCTTTTAGTACCAAGTACGTACCATGGCGTAGGAAAACCCTGACTGTATTGCAACGAAAGCGTAACCGTATTCTACGAACAAGACCATCAATAGCTGTTCGACTAATGATCATCCCCAAATTGGACAAATATATCCATCAACTACAGCAAGAGCTGGTTGATATATCGGCCATGAAAGCTGGGTTTAGATGGCGTGAACAGGGAGAAAGATCTGCGGGATATTTAAAACGCATATACACCACTAGAAGCTCACAACAATCCATGTTAGCCCTTTCCACCAACCAAATTCAAACGCCTACCGTACATACTACAGTTTACTCTAACACCAACACTGGCATGGAGAATACGAGTAAGATTGAAGAAATGACTGATATCGCTAAGCAATTCTATCAAACGCTATATACGTCAGACCCTGTTATCGATGAAGATATTGACAGATTCTTAGCATCAATTGAACCCATACAACGTTTGGACGACAATGACCACCAGGAACTTATGAGTGAGATTGAGATAGATGATCTGATTTTACAAGTGAAACGATCTCCTCGAACAAGTAGCCCAGGCCCAGATGGATTATCATATCCTTATCTTGCTTTGCTTTTCCAAATTCCGGATATCCAAATACTCTTATGCAACATTTACAATGATGCTTTACAAAAAGGTATATACCCCCCATCATGGAAAGAACTGACTGTGCGTTTGCTACCAAAAAAAGGAGATTTGATCTTTCTCAAGAACTGGCGGCCCATCTCGTTGATCAACTGTGATGCCAAGGTCTTCACTCGGCTCCTAACTAAAAGACTGGCCCATAGTATGAATGCAGTGATAACTCCTTATCAGTCTGGCTTCCTAAAACATCGTTTTATCGGAGAAAATGGACTAATAACTTCGCTGATCATCAATCAAGCCATGCTGAATAACTCCCCAGGTATTGGATTAATGCTAGATCAGGAAAAAGCCTATGACAGGGTAAACCCTGTATATCTTAAACATGTTCTTCATTGGTACAACTTCCCTGCAGAATTTATCCATTTTATTTGCACCTTATTCTTCCAGAACGAAATGAGCTTCAACATCAACGGATTCATCTCCAGCCCAATCATCCAACAGCGTGGCCTTAGGCAAGGGGATCCCCTATCACCATTACTCTTTAATCTTGTCATCGAACCCTTCCTATTATCTATTATACAAGACCCGAGATTTATAGGGTATCCATTCCCACCTATTGCCGGGAACGCATTAGATCACACTACTCAATCCGTCAAATGCTTAGCCTACGCTGATGATGTCTGTGTCTTTCTCTCCAATCAATCCGATTACTCAATACTGCAAGATCATATGAGAGTGTACAGTTCTTTATCCAATGCAAAGTTTAACATCTCGAAAACAGAGGCCTTTTCTCTAAATGGAAAGCTCGAGGATAACTGGCAAAGGAGACTGAACAGAGATGACATACCAACGTATTATCATAAGAACTCTGCTATCCCATTCCGATACCTGGGCTTTAAAATCTGCTACACCCTATCTCATAGACAGTACTGCTCTGAATGGCTCCTGGAAACTGTCCGTAACAGCTGTCAGCACTATAATCAACGCAAAGTCTCTCTTCAAGGACGAGTTATAATAGCTAATTCTTTAATTCTCGCTAAAATCTGGTATCCCCTCCGATTATTCTATCCCACCAAGTCCTTCTTCAAGTCTATACGGTCACTTATATACAAATTCGTCTGGCAGAACAAACACCCTCAAGTCTCTTATGACCAATTGTCACTTCCACGCCGAAAAGGAGGACTGTCACTTCTGAACCCTGAATCACAACATCACATCCTTCAAATGAGATGGCTTCGCATGTGGATGAGCCAGAAAGAAAAAGAGGATCATATTTCACCAGCAAACCACATGTTAGCCCACCACATCGCACTTGCATCATCTGGGCTCGATTTCCCTCCCAGGTTGTTTCTTTACTCACAAAGTGCTCGAAAAGGAAATTACTTCCAAGCTCATTCGATCTTGAAACACATCTGTTCTGCATATGATGGCTTAAAGGCAAACATCTCTTTCGATCATCTTCCCTTTCATGAAGTCATGTCACTGCCCCTCTCATGTATCTACGAGAATATACCGACCAGCCATTGGATAACACGACATCATCATCTCAAAGTTTCCGACTTTTATATTATTGATATCAACAGCCACCTACTTCGACTACAACAGCCCACCGATCGTCCAAAACACCGTACCTTTCTTCACAAGTTGACAATAGATCTCCTCATCCGTAAACTGTTTAAGTATAAAGACTCCCTACTCTTCTGGTTTCAAGAAGTAATTATACCAGACCCTACCGAAGAAGGAATTTCGGTGCTAGACCTGATTCCACAGAGTGAAGAGTATTTAGGCTATAAAGCCAAAACGTATCGACTCAATCTGAACCCTGTTGCTCATCGGTCGAGTCGCTCTCAATATTATCTAGTACAATTGGTCAACTCAATTCCGCTTCTCCCACAATCAAAGACTCTATGGTATAGATGCCTGATGAAGAAATTGCCTACTCAATTATATCTATCATCCATTGATCGCTCCCCAGATGACAAATGCAAAATATGCTCTACCCAATCCATAGATTCTCTACTACATTTCCTGGTTGAATGCCCACACAAATGGGAGGTTTGGAGGACCGTACTGGGATGTCACTATCCCAACCTTTCGTTCTCTCAGTACATGATCTTGCAAGCCATTCTCCTAGAATCAGTTCCTCATTGTATTAAAGACATCCGCCAATTTCTTACAATTATTGGCAGCACTACGTGGAATATATGGAAAGAATACTGGCTTAATCACTTCGAAGGCGTACCCTTTAACCCAGCCAACACACTCAAACATTGCTTGTCAGAGATTTCCCTTGTGAAATCCATTCTAGACAAGACCTATCTTGATTAACCCCCCTTCGTGTTTTTCAACTTCACTTTTATTCGTATTTTCTAGTATATTCGGGACCCATCCCTCCATGATATGGCATCCCTAGACAATTTTATTTAAATAAATTGATTCATACAAAAAATAAAAAAAAATAAAAATAATCTTGTATTCTAGGATTCTGTAAAAGCATAGGCAGTAATAGAATACCAACCATGACAGTAACACCAATACACAGAAAGTGCATGCGTCGTGTCACAGTAGATCCTCTTTTCTTCTACCTACAGTGATGCTTCTCATGTAATAAATACGTTGTTTAGAATGGTTTGTTGCAGATAACTGGATTTGCAGGGAAGTGTGTATCTAACAAGGTGAAAAATAAGAGTCCTCATACTCCCAACAGAGAGAGTTGTAATTAAGTGCATTAGGTGATATTCAACTGAAGAAAGAAGAATAAATAAAAAAGGGGATATTTATATGTAGACTAAAGATAGATAGGAACCTCTACGTATAGGCGTGACCAGAGATCATTGGGAGTGATGGCTGTATGTTTTACAGTGAATATGATTTTCAAGTTATAAATCAGACAAAGGCAGAGTTACAATCCACCAAATAGCATACAAAGATCTCTTATCGTAAATCATGCGAATCCACCACCAATGAAATATGAATCTGTCTATCCGAACACCTGAACAGCTCACAGTGAACAGTTGAACAAAGACCAAAAGAAAGGCTGCTTCTTTTTCAATCCCAGACAGAAAAAAATTCCAGTTGAAAATGGAGGGAAATAAACACGACTGTCCCTTTTCTCTGATATCAACGATACATAACTTCTAGAATGAATAATGAATCAAGAAGCTATAGATCCCGTAACGAGGGTTAGTGCGAATAGACACAATATATATGCTATATACTAACACTCTTTATGAGCAGGCGGGGGTCGTCATAGAGGTGGAGGCAACCGTTTCCGAGACGACAGAAGATCTAACTACCAACGTCGTCCTTATGAGAGACCTGTAGAGATTAAGGAAGAAGAAGAGGAACTAGAGGATATTGAGATTCGGTTGAAAGGACTGATTATCAAGATAGGCGATAAGGTATGGAATCCTGTCTGAATAAATATGAGTTCTATCTCTCTGAATTCAACCTACTCTATTAGATCTCATCTGATCTACAAATTAACCTCACTAAAATGAGAAATATTCTGGCCAACGACTATGGAAAATATCCTGATACAGTTCAAGATACATTGAAGGCCTGGTAAAATGTTTATTTTTGGTCTGTTTCAATTCCTATCCTATTAACACTGTAGACATAGTGTAACTGAATTACCTGCCAAAGCACCTGTCTATGGTACATTAATTGGCTTATTGAATTCATCAGATAATGCTGCTGTCACCAAATTAATGAGCATATTTAACCGCACATTCGAGGAAGCTGTTGCTGAATCCAACTGGTTCAGAATAAAGCAGCTGTTACGCTTCTACGGTGAATTGGTCAATGCGAATGTCATCCTTCCTTCAGTCTACTGCACTATTCTCAATGATCTCTTAATCGACTTGGATGAACCCAATCAACTACGCCAACGATTAGACTGTATTGTATATATTATCTTGGCTACACTTCCATGGGTAATGTATAATAGACTGCAGAGTAGGGTTCAAAGTATAGACAATTGACTATATGTTATTTAGTGCGGAAGAGAATTGGCAGACAGAACATCTTCCGAGTTTGATCAGATACTGAAGAAGATTGAAATATACATGCATCGTAGAGGATCAGTCAAGAATCTCAAGATATTAGACCCATACAATGGTGAAAAATACGATATCAGAAATGAAGATGTATATATGTCATTTGAAGAGTGAGTAAACAGATACACTGACATTTTGTATACTTGTAGGGACTGGCCCATTTATGGTCATTGACATTGGAGTTACAGGACAGATCATGGCATGTAAGTGAAGGGCACTTCTGCTTATTGCATAGGATCTAATCATACATGTATTAGGTTCCTTTAATACCTAAACCCTATCGCTGGTTTGATAGTGAATTCAATTCTGCTCTTCAACATGATACTCCTCGTCTGTCACTTCCTGTTCATAATGATTCTGTCAAGTACATTGCCCCTATTTACACTATGAAGTTATGGACAGATGACAATGGCAAGGTAAGGGCCTATTATGCTGATCATTCTCAACATATATTCATCATCGAATAATAGACATTACCCACTATTCCCGATCATGGAAGTATCGAGTATTTCGTTCTGCAAGAAACCATTTCAGATACAATGAACTTATTTGAAGTCAACCGTAAGGACTGTGCCAAATACCTTCTAGGTATTCCCAACAGCTTTGAGGCTAGATTCTTCAAATCAACACATTCTTCCGATCATCACGATGATAAATCAAGAGACGATGATATGGAAGTCGATGATTCCAAGTGGAGTTTATCTGATTTGTTAGTAGAGGTAATAGGATGATACTGCTATTATGGATACACATATTCATCTCTTCTTTTTTAAGGCCTCTTTCTCTCAACTACTCAATCTTCCTTCTTCTCCTGTTCGTCAGGTGTTTTATTCATGCGTCTTCATTGAACTATGCAGGGCTGAAAGCTCTACTTTCCCTCTTGCATTAGGAAGAGGTGTCAAGACACTCTTTGAACGTTTGGCTGATGTTGATGTAGAATGCATTCATCGCTTCTATTGTTGGTTCTCTCATCATTTGAGTAACTTTGGATTCCAATGGGATTGGAAAGCATGGTAAGATCTGTAAACAGAATGTGTGAATGAGTATTAACAAGTTAAATTTTGCAGGGAATATATTCTTACTTTGGATCCATTGAATCCCAAAGTATGTTTTGTTAGAGAAACATTGGAGAAGGTGGTGAGACTCAGTTATTATGAGCGTATCAAATCTATCCTTCCTGCTGATTTCCATGTACTCTTACAACCTATTGCTCCTTCACCTGATTTTGCATACAAGGACATCAATAATCCATTGCATGACAAAGCAAAGATTATTGTGGAAGCAATAAGAACTAAGAAGAGTATTGAGGAGTTGAAGGATATGCTCTCAAAATACAAAGAGGAACAGGCTGCACAAGGAGCTGATGAGCAACAGCAACAGATGCTTGTGCGAGAGATGTTTGTTCAGTGTTTGTTATTGGTTGGCTCCAAAAGTTTCTCACATATACTGAATGTGGTAGAAAGGTAGGGAAGGTGTCGGAATGAGGATTATAATCAGGCTAAGATGTGATACGTTTTAGATATTTGGATGTATTAAGATATGTTAATACAACACCCGATGGTCGTCTCCATACAGTACAAACAGTGGCTTCTTTCTGGAAGAATAATACACAGGTATATACATACAGTTACATAAATGATATTCTTATTCAACTCAAAACCATAATTAGTTTTTGGGTATCCTTCTTGATAAACTACTGAACTACCGTGTCATTGATCCTACCTCGGTCATTACCTGGGTCTTCGAACCTGAGCAATTGAAGCATGTTGGAAGGTAAGGTATCTATCGAGAATGCCTTAATTACGTAAACTAACTTCACCTAATAGATCATTTGTGTGGGAGATACTGATCAATACATTAAACAAGGTTGTCTCTCGTGTTGTTCAAGTCAAGTCTAAACTGGATAGCTTGAAGGAGGTCCATGAACAGAATAAAAACTTGCGTGCTGCATCTGAGATGACAGAATGTAAGTAGATCATGAGTTAATAATGAAAAAGGGTGATCTAATATAGACATAACCTTAGTGGCAGAAGCAGAAGCACAACAAGAACTTGATTCTATTCGTATTGTTGAGAGTTCTCTAGCCTCTGTTACTAGAGAACAGAAAGAAGTGTTTATGATCGTCTATCAGAAGTTTGTTCAATCTCTTCAGGAATTGATTGCTAGTAATGGTGATAAGGATATCAAAACTAACTGGACTTTCTGGTGGTTATTTGGATGGTATAAAGAAGTTCTCCGTGTGGTAAGTGGGATAAGTGGATGATATGACTTGGAACTAACACATTTTATATAGTATTATAAGGAATGTAGATCCTTCATGACTACCTTGGAAACCTTGGTCTTTACATCTGACTTGGATAAGCGTATTACAGATGTATTCACTGAAGTGAGAGAACTGCAGGAGGAGTGTGATATTTTAGTATAAATAATAAAAAGTAAATAGGATACGAAATGAATAGAATATTGTCTTGATCCATTCACGGTACGATTACAGTCTATCAGACATTGCAAATTAAACAGTGTGGGGATGAATAGGGTGACAGCTCATAAGAATGCTTTGACCATATGCTTTCATTCAGAAGACTGTCTGTACGTATATAGTAATCGTATATGAATGTCATTACTATCCCCGAATAAGTTGTCTATCAAGTATCTATAAATAAAGAGTATGATACTAAATATAAAGTGATATCTATATAAGTATTTCTTCTTGTGCACATACCAGTATAGGAATTATCTTTCTAGATATATAGGAGAATAGTCTATCATTGGTTAGTATTGATGCATCTATTGCTTCCATAGTCATACATGTGAAGTAACAATTAATATACATAGTTAATTGGTGATGATTATAAGGAATTCAGTGATGATTACTGTCTGGAGTATTGAGAATGGTCTATTAATAGTCTATGTTACTGTAGCTTATTACTGGTAAAAATACATGTCATAAGAGCAATATACTGTAAATAGAAATTACTAGGTAATGAATCTGTTTGAATTACAGGGCATTGACTCTCTGTTTATATAAACATCTATCTATTCAATTGAATGATTGCAGAAGGCAGAAACTGATGCATGATGATTTGACAGATTCAGTCTAACCAAATCAAGATGAGTGTACAAGTAGACAAGATCATGTTTGATTCATAATACCATTATCTGCAGAAATAATGATACAATGCAGACAATAATGGGACAATGAATACCGGCTGATTATAAATACTTATTTATAGGATGGTCAATAGTATATCAGCACAATGAAAGTTATAATTAAGTGTGGAAGTAGTTGATAGCATCCGGCTCACCAGCATTAAGTAGTCACCATTACATTAGATATAAAAAGAAACAATGCCTTTCTTATTCAGTTAATCCTCATTACTTTATAAATCCTCATTATGCACATCACCAAGGTCTCCGTCTATGCTCTTAGTCTCCTGTCTCTTGCTCAATCTTTGCTGGCGGTCCCAACTAATAAATGTGTCAGTGGTTATACTGATTTCACCAAAAGCGTGGGTGGCTGGGTCGAGATTGGAGGATCCAAAGATCATTGGGCTATAACTAATGAAGGAGTCCAGTTGAAGCTTACTCCCCCCAAAGAGTACATTAGACTGAATGATTCAACATATAATAGTACGTCAATGTCTCTCTCTCTCTCTCTCTTGTGAATTTTACTGTACTAATGAACTTATATCATAGATAAACCCCATAACAAATACACATCTCCATTTGCACCGAATTTCAAGACCAATTTCCTGGTTCACTATGGCCGAGTTACATTTACCATGAAGACATCCAATGTTCCTGGCGTGGTCTCGGCCGCCATTTTGATTGTTAATGGTGGAGATGAAATTGACTTTGAAATGTTAGGAGGTAAAGAAACGCTTATTATATAGTAAGGGTTATTATAGCTGATTCTTTTTTGAATTTCTGATTAGGTGAACCAAACAAAGTCCAGTAAGGATAGCCTCTATTTAGAAGTACTAACCCTGTATTTACTGACAAACTCTTCTTTTTGTACTCAATAGAACCAATTTTTACTATGGCTCTAAACCTGTCTACGGTGTCAATATGGTAGATCATGATCTGGGCACAGATCTATCTGATGCTTTCCATAAATATACTATTGACTGGTAATACAAATGCAGGGATAAATCTCTACTGTGATTGTGCCTAATATTGTATATCTTTATAGGTCTCCACAGAGAATCAAGTTCTATTTTGATGACAAACATATCCGTACTGTAGTCAAGAAGGATGAGAAATACCCAACACATCCCATGTAAGATAGTAGTTATTAGTATGCGAGCACGATTATTCTCTAATTAATTAATTCTATTCTAGTTCTGTTCAATTCAGCTTATGGGATGCCAGTAAAGTTGCTTCTACTGCTGAATGGGCTAAAGGACCCATTGATTGGAAGAAGGTGAAGGAGGCCACTACTATAGTTAAAGGAGTTGATATCAAATGTAATCCTGATTACAATTAATTATATAAAATATTTGTTCGAACATTGTAATTGCCATGACCACTGTTACTATGGTTACTATACTATGCTTTATTGGATAACTATCATGGTTACTCTATAAATAAATCATGAGAATTGACTAATAGAGTTCTTCATTGTGTATGAATGATACTTGATTGGATGATTCTGGTCATGTTCATCCTCTGTGTGGTAGTGACCATCTTCTCGTTGTTTATTGGGATGAGATTGATTGTTCACATGGATATTGGGTAATGACAGTGATATTACAGTGGAAGCAGAGGGTGTCGATTCATATACTCTCTCAATGGGTTTATCCATATGATCTTGTGTCTTATATGATTTCATAGCTATCTCATATTCCTTCATCTCTTTCTTGAATATATCATAATAGACCTGATAACACTGGTGAGTGGGAAATAAACAGTATATGATCTCTACTCACCTGTTTTCCTTCCTTGGATAATCCCTTCCATTTGACGCCAAGCAGTCTGGTCACATCACCAATGTTCTCATCTGGGTATTCATCCTTTATTTTGTCTCTTTCTAGGCGACAGAACAAGAAGAATACATTACCAGGACCTTTGGGAGCATTGGGATCCCTTTTCTTTCTAGGTGCCTTATTGGTTACCATTCTATCCACTCTAATATGCTGTTGATGATAATAAGTAGATGATAATAGTGACTATAGGATCAATAACTGCTAAATACCATTTCATAGTCATTGGGTGTTATCTCTTGCTCTGAGTCCATTGAATCATAGGAAGCATTGTTGTTGTTATTATCATCATTCACAGCATAACTGGACTTGTTTAGTCTTTCTAGTAAGATCCTATAAATAAGAATAAATAGAGTTACTCACTGTGTATATTACACCATAATCCTACTTTACACTTTCTCAATCTGAAATCGCTTAATATTCTTCTTGGCCCTGGATAGCTTATGCTGTAACATATCATTCTCCTGTATTCTATATGATTGAGTCGGATGTTCGATACAATAGATAACCGAATTACCTCTTCAATATCCCTGAATCTTCTCTTCAGATCATCATACTTTAACTTATATTTAATATCTGTTTAACTCATACAATCGTGAATATCGATGTATGTCGTCTAGAGAATACCCTTCAATTTGTAGTATATTTACCTTCAGCCATAGTAACAATGTGTGGGATCAGCCAATCAGAATAGAGTAATGGTGTGTGATGATATATTTGTATTGAAAGAAGGAAGGAACAGATAGAAAGAAAAGAGAAGGTATAAATAAGAGAGGTTTTGGGGGTACAATAATATTCATATAGAGAGAGAGAGGTTTGGGGACAAAAATATTCATAGAATATAAAAGGAAATTGCATGTTTCATACTCCGAGGTACTTGGGCGGTGTGTAGTATTCACGATCTGAATGATGGCACATTTCACACATCTTTTATAATCAATCATTTTGCTCAAATAACCATCGAAAGTGTCATTTACACAATGTTACTTGCCTATATTACTTCTTCTTTTCTTGATATATAATACATCCCCACCATTGTATTTTAGCAACACAAAGACACAAAGTTGAAGGTTGTAGAAGCAGGTAGAACGCAATTGAAACAAATGATCATCTTCTGACCTTCTAACCAAAAGTACAACTATATGAAGACTGTTGGAGATGGGAGTCTGAGAGGCTGTGGACTGTATTTCTCCTGGATTAAGCCTTCATTGCTAGTGATACTACTGAAAATTATTATTATCTCAGCTCGTAACAATGTGAAGAAATGCTGACAAGACAGATCTGCCAACGGTCTCGATAATTCAGAGTATACCTTGGGAATTCAGTAGAATCCTGAATGACTTGGTTATATAAAGTGTCTGATTATGCAATATGCCTTTTATTATTGAGCAGAAAAAACACCTGTTGTTTTTCTATATAAATGTGTATATTGCAAGCGTATTTATTTGACGTGAGGTCTTTCTACAGTTGATGATTTGGAGTGGACCTGACCGTTTTAATCCAGCATATGTCTTTATCACTGTGTGATAGAGCCCATCAATATAATAAAGACGTATAAGGTTACTAGGTTACCATTGACAGTTGTTCATTACCAGGTTACCGTTGACAGTTGATCATTACCCGGTTACCAGTGTTTCCATGATAACTTCTTCTTATTGATCAAGACAGACAGTTATAGGGTTTTCTCCTTGTGATCCGTTGTTCATCCGGCTTGGTCATTCTTACACAGATCCGCTATATTATATTGAGTATGTATGATTTAACCAGTGATGAAGAGATAGAGTACAAGTTTTTATTAGAGATACAGTTAGGGACAAATATAAAGGGATGGATTATACAGTTAATGTATCAATGTGATATTAGAGACTTTTATTCATAAAATGATGATCATAATGATTGAGAAATGATATTATAGTATGGTAAGTTATATATATATTTATGTGATGACTAGACAGTTCAGACTTGTTTTTGATTATAGAAGGGATTCTTGCCAGATATGATTAGAGGGCACTTTAGGCTTGTGTTTGATTACATAGTATCATTGGATGCTTGAAGCAGTTATATGTTTCTATAAAGACATTTTAGTAAGAGGTTTATATACTGAACTATACATACTTTTTGTAGTCATCACCATCATCTTTCACAGTTCATTCTTATTATGCAGAGCAAGATAGTATCATAAATGCCTAGTTGTCACTACTTATTAAGAGGAGTTCCGATAAACTTTTCTCTAGATACCGCCCGACTTGTGACATTCTAGCCTGAGGCAAGATACGGGAACGATGCGGCCTGTTGCGATTGTAAACCCGACTTGCAACGCTACGGGTACAACACTATTAATTGCTTAATAGCATTGAAAAAGTTTGGTGATTACACGTTGATAATCACCGGTGGCTCAACTGCGCTACACATTTATATGGTGATACCAGAGCTTGAGATGAATAATAAGAAGAGGAACAGTGAAAGGTACGGCTTGGAGAGAAGAAAGACAGCTTGCAGATCTATACATCTTTGTGAGTAAAGTATTCTATGATTACAGATATATAGGCCTTACCATTTTATTTAACGCGTGTAATAACAAGGAAAGATGCATTTGATGAGCTTGAAGTTCATGATATGGATGTTACTTGTAGTTGTAGAATAGAATATTGTTGATTGTAGACTCATCAGAGAGAGATATGGATGGTTATTGAATTGGAGAGTAAGTGCAGAGATATACTTGTGTTGTTTATGAGAGATAAAAGGATGGAAAAAAGGAGGAATTAATTAAAACGTCTTAGGTGCTTGCCTAGAGATCTCTTACGTAACACATCAGATGACTATGCCTTGGATTTCTTTAATTGGATATATTAAAAGCAGTGTGAAGAGATGAAGATGGGCTATCAAGCTCGTTTGCCTTTAGCTTGTACATGGACATGTAAGATGATTCCAGATCTGTCTATCTAAGCTGTCATATAGTAACCATAGTTGATAGTATAATTGGCTTTCACAGTAACCATGATTGATAGGTTAATTGGCTCACACACACCAACCTATAAATAGCCAGTCAACTCTATTGTGTGTATAGTATGTATATGTAATACAGACACTATATGATGGGTGTCGTACACTCCCCTCTAACAAGATCTCAGTCATGATATTTGGAAGGATCTAGTCTGGCCTATATTATAGGTTACCCTTACTGGGTTTGACAATATGAATTCAGTCCTCTAATCAATGAAAATGCATAATTATACATCTCACCCTTAGTGTCTTAATGACTGCCTGTGAGTTTATATTATTTGCTCAATAAGAAAAGACTGTAAGGGTTATTGTATATCTCTTAAAAGTTAAAAACTGCACATTCTTATGAAAAGATTCGCAACCAATAGGGAAAGGGGGTAAATGTAGGAAGCAAGGATTGATGGGAGATGACTGAGAGATAAAAGTAAGAGGATTTATAGATAAGGAATAGTCAGAGAAAAGAGAGGAGGGAGATGTAGAGATAGTGGTGACGGGGGTAGAGTTCTGTTGGTATAGAGATTGATTATACATATTGTGATTCTATTTGGATGAAGACTTCAATACTTCTAGATTATTTCTATGATGAGAATGTACAGTTTCTATATGTAGATTGACTATACGTAGAAAGAGTGGAAGGAAGGATAAATACAGAGTGTCAAATAGATGTAGAATTAGTAAAGGCATGGATCTAATAATCAATGATACAAAACTATGGTCAACCATTAGAGTCCATATCATGTACTTCTCTTTGTATGGATAGAATATGATGCTCCACCACAAGCAGAGGTGAAGTGAACCATGATTATAATGCTGGTTAGAATGCCAATTCCATATCTATTGGCTCCACCAGAATATATGATCCTGAAATATATGGGAAATATGGAGAGTTGGCTATCCGAGTGCTTAAATCGGAATCAAAAGTATAGAGAGATATGGATGAAACTTAAAAAAATATGGAAATGCGGGTTTTCTTAGACTGGGGACATATTGACTTCATGAACAAATATGGAAAAAGGCACTAATATTACGGAAGAGGTCTCCAACAGTAATTTTAATATTGGCTAGTACCATTTCCCGTTCCGTGATGAGCTTCAGGAGAATTTGAAATCTGATAGAATTCACAATGCTGGCTGCACTGAAGCGAATGATAGGCTCTCCTGCCTGAATATATTGAGTTTTTTCATGGTATTCATGCCATTTATATTACACTGATTACAAAGCTCAGTATCTTGGTGGTGTTACTTGTGTGATAGTTGTGGTTGTGAAATGTCAAGCACTTGGGTATACATAGTGTGGTTAACTGCTGTAAGAAGTGTTTCCTTTTTATTCCAAAAAGTAAAGTTATCCAAAGAGACAGCTATTGGTGTGTTCCAGCTGGAATCCACCTGTCAACAGTAACATATGAGGAGAGAACAAATGGTAATTGCAGCACAAAAATTAAGTGACCAGTTGAGGGTAATATGGACCTGTTGACTTAAAACCTAGTTATAGCAGTATGTGTACCCCGAGAAATATCAAACACCAGTTCATTTACATAGACACGGTATAATTAGATCGGAGCAATCACAGAATATAAAATATATTATGTTCGTATAACTTTAACTGGCCATTTTGTCTTGAATATACTCTGTTCGATATTTACACCACTGCCATAATGGATATTTTGGTTGAATAAAGATTCCAAGTGTCCTGTATATGGGGGCTGTAATAGTCAGTCTTATGAGCTTATTCCAGACAGTGATAGATACCAAATACCAACATTTCATCCTCCTCATTACGATAACCCTGTTCATGACTGACTGTACTATTTGAAGGCTGTGTACTTCAATGTTTTCCATTTATGGTAACACACAGGATAATAATAGGAATCCCTCATTCATGATAGAAGAATGATATTGAAATGGTTCGACTTGGGTGAGTATCACTTATGTTATCAAGCATTGATGGAGTGTATTCTATAGCATAAAGTAAAGTAACGAGGTAAATAAATAACATGTAAGAATATCAATCACTTATTGTTTGTTACACATATTCCTAATAAACCCACATACACAAACACGCTCTTCCCTCTCTCCTTCTCTTTCTTTCCCTCTCTCTTCATCTAATATGCTCACACTGGAACATGAAGCTCAAAAACAACCAGCACTCTTATAATAAAATGCAATAATGATCACCACAAAGTACTTCAATACAAGAAAACACTCTCCATATTCATATACACACTCTTCATATACTTATCAAGAAAGAAGAATAACAAGAATAAATACACAGGATAGACTGAAGAGTAAGTAACTACTGGCACAATGAGCAGAATACTGAAGTGATCAATATTCTGATAGACACTCCTCTCCAATCCAAGGAAAGCAAGTCTCTGATATACAACACATTGCCTATTCCCTTCAAGTCAGATACACACTCTATTCTTATTTATCCTCTTTATCTTTATCCTATTTATGTATGATACACTTGTTTATACCTCTATGGCTGTCTAGACTGATGATCTGAAGGTACATGTAAGTTCTATTGACAGTATGAATCCATATTACTTGTTGGTCTGTCCCCTGGGCTGTGAATGAGCGTGTTGAATACTTTATTGTATTGGATGCACGTTAAAGGATGGCTGTATGACTCTTTTGCTGCAGACCACTCATGTACAGACGTGGGCACAAGGCAGCCAATACTGTAGTATGGAAGGTTGGGTATTCTGCGCTGTCAGGAATCCTTCCGCTGATTATTGAAGGTGGACGGTGTGCTGGAGAGTGAACAGAAGTGCCTTAGTTGGACCCTCTAGCTGCCATAGAAAATAAGCATAACGTATAGTACATAGGATATGGATTCAATGTAGTTTATCCATCTTATCACCTAACATACTCTACTCTACCTATGTAATACTATATCACCTATAATTCAATCATATAACATATAACTCAAACACATTTAATGTCGTAATTAACCAATCTAATATCATAACGAAGAAACACCCATAATGCCATTCACACATTCACTATCTAATCCTATCATATAACCTTTACACATACTAAACCATAATAAAGTAATGTAAAATAAAGTATAAATTTCATTAAGTGGTCTTTATAATAAAGTCATAAGAATTAACACTGAAAAGCATGCTAGAGATGCCATATTCCCTTTACCATTACCCACATAATCTGTCATTTGGTGATGATTCTTATATCGAGCCTATATCACAGAAAAGGAAATGTGTTATTTAGCAGGGCATAATAATGAACCATGTTACTTTCTCCCTTAAAAACCAAAGAATTGACTATGCCACTTGTATGTATGTCATAAGCATTGGTGTTTGAGTAAAATGATGGCAGTCCAGCAGTATTACACACCGAATTATAAGTGTGTATGGTAACACCCAGGAAAAAGGAGTGGTATACATAAGCTCTCGAAAGACCCAAGTCAATAGGCTGGTTGATGGACTCAATATGCAATGGCAGGAACAGAATAGATTGTGAATGGTCTATCGTGGTGGTGATATTCAATGTGTACTGAATTTGTATAGAGATAATTAGTATCGATATACCAATCAGATCAGATAAAGAGATAATAGATGCATACCATGAATCTGCTATATTTTAATATGTATGGGTCTATTCTGAATACTCACAAGCAAATATGCTTGTAATTGAAAGTAAGATTGACATAATCAGGGGTAGATTTATTAGTACAATCAAACAAATGGGCTTGTGTACATACACATAAATAGATTATTAGATGAGAATGATGGACTTATGATTTATTGTGAGGATTGAGAAGCATTCAGTGTGCAATGAGATTATAGTTACTTATGGGGTAAGTGTTTGTATAGAAGAGACTGAGGATATGTTTGTATATGAAATTTGATCAGAACAAGTGGATGAGTAGGAGTTGCTGTTCAGACTGTATCCGTGGAAATGATGGCCTGATTACCAGTGATCTTCATATTCGATGCCATCTATGAGTGAAATCAGAGTATTAATACATGAGCAGATAATTGAGTACGATATATTACCTGCAATAGAATAAAAGGAACCAATTCTGTGTTATCCAAGTGAGAAATGAATCTGGAACAATGTAACTGTTATTGGAGCAAACACCAAGAAGAATATATGGGGAACATGATCAATCTTAAAAGGCACGACCGAATAGCCCGATATAGCGAAGTAAGGAGGGTCTAAGAAAGCCATTTTAACACCCAAAGTGAGTAAACACTGTGGCCTTATAAGATCAAGCAGAACAACCAAGTTCGTAAGCTGTGGATAGGAACTGATACTTCATCCGGCCTTCCATATCCTCGGACTAGTTCTGGTCCACACCCAACTAAGTGTATCTTCACCTGAAGTCTATCGATCATAGGAACCAAAGTCTATTGCACATGTGGAATCAGAGTACAATAAGACGCTATTGTCGGTGGAATCATAAGATCACCCTAGTTCAAAGTCGGTACTGACATATTAGGCCGTCTTCTAACCACTCGTACCCAATAAGCAGATCAGGATAAGATCTCCACAGTTACAAAGTTCAGTTTCATTTCATCCGGTTCACTGTCAGGATACACGTTCTCTTTTTTGAAGGAATGCCAGCCAAAGGACTTGTAAACGGGTCTTGATAGTATAGTATTTGCACAGCCAAAGGGTCTGTGCAGCAGGCGGTATGAGCAAAGAGCAGACAGTTAAACCAGAATACCATACTTACTCATAAATTTTCTCCACCTAGATGCATGTATATATAATTAGCACAGGAAGTCTGTTAGAATTAGGAATAGAATACCTTTCTACTTGTTGCTTGTGTCTAAACACACTGATGAGTGCCAGTCTATGTATATTCAAGTCAGGCAATTCTTGTATTCTAGTTGTAGATTAGTCATCGACTCTTCTTCTTTTGATAATGTACATGGTATAGGTGAAAGGGAGATAAGCAGTGGAATAAAATAAACAGAGGCTATAAATAATAGTGGGCACGTGAGAGATGAAAATGAAGATTACCATGCACTCCTCTATTAATTAATTCTGACTGCATAAATAGAAATATCTTCATCCTAGGGATAGACACGTTGCCTCATGCAATAGTACAATCATTCCTTATGTGTTTATAATGTCTACTATTAATTAAAAACTTGTGTACTTGTGAGTTTCATTAGGTATTCAGAATATACCGAGCCTATATACCACTTCATTTTTTTGGGTGTCACTGTACACGCTTTTTATTTGGTGTGTGATGCTGCCGGATTTCCATTATTTTGGCTAGACATCAATGCTTATGAGATATCTTTACTTGTGGCTGCATTAGGATTGTTTAATAAGCATTGATTGCAATGTATCTCATATCAGTCAAGTAGGTTTTGTCTTGCTTTTTTCTATCTGGGTGATCCTTATATCTTACCTTCACATAGACAACAACATTCTCACTTGAAAATATAGGTTATTGATACTTCTGTAGGAATGTTTCCTGTATTTTGGTACTTGCATCTATCAATATTAGTTCCATGGAAGAATCCATACGAGAAAACACATATGTTTACTTGTTCATTACTTCAAATAGAGCAGATCTTCCACAGATGAATAATAAAAAGTTACTAAGCCAGCTCCTCATTACTTTTTGTTCCATGTGAATCGATAATCACTCATAAAGTACTTCACTAGTCCGATAAAACCTTATTTTGCCAGGATTGTTATTGATCCATTTACATTTACATACATCAATAGGGAACCAGATTACCATACATCTACCCTAGATATGACTACCGGGTACTTCCATTTGATAATAAATAGCTGTATTGAACATAGAGATAATCACTAGATGTACCTATGTACGTGTGTAGATTGAGTTTATTTAACACGCTTAGTAATAACATCATTGCTATCATAGCTGCAACTTCTCTATGGGGAAGTGTTAGCCAAGCTGAATCACCTAAAAATAATACACTAAATGCCTCCTTACTCTTAATTGACTGTAAAGTAGTACAAATAGCCTAAAATATTAACACAGTGATAGGTCTCCTGACCTGGCTATCATGACAACGCGACTGTGTTGTTTGTTTACATTTTGTTTTCCCTCCCTCCCTGCTTATCTCTTTAATTGATTTATTTTCTTTTACTTTGTTATCGGATTGCACTAGGTGATGAGGTTACAGGTAATTATGCATATAATAAGAAGTGTAATTCACTCACTTATGCTTATCCTTATGCACACCAGACACGCTTAGATTGTTTTATTACGGGCCGTTGTATGGATAATGATTAATCAAACATAAGAATCAGTTATCATAGGTATCACTTTAATAATATGTATTCATGTACAAAATATACTAACTAATCACTAGATCTGCTGATCTGCTCATGTCAAGACAAGGTCAAGATTACACAGCCACATGAAGAAAGGTGTTCACACAAGATTAACCGGTTTTACAAATGGTACTTAACACTCTAATGATATGTACTTGAAGACAATGTCTGCCAACCAAAGTTTATTATCTAGAGCTTCTCATATCAAGGCCACACCAAGACTATACTTCTGATGTCACACACAAGATGTTTGTATGAGTGGTAATGATATAAGAATGTCTTTTAATAAGCTGTGTTTAACAACCAATATCTACTTTATAGAGCTGCTCATGTCAAGATAAGGTCAAGATTGCACAGCTGTATAAATAGAGTTGTTCACACAAGACTAACCTGTTATACAAATGGTAACACTCAAAATAGTATGCACCTATCGACAGTATTTCCTAACCAGACTCTATTATCTAGAGCTGCACATGTCAAGGCAACACCAAGACTACACTGCTGATATCACACACAAGATAAACCTGTTGCACGAGTGGTAATGATACTAAAATGTCTCGTTTCTTTATAACCAATATTTACTAACCAATGCTTATCTCTTTTAGAGCCCTCATGTCATTCCTGTCCAGTGCCTGATTCTGTTATTCCGTCTTTGTTCACAGTGTCCAAAGAGGAGGGGATTTATTGGGCGATAGTACCGGCTATCTCATGTATGCCCGTGAACCCAGTAGACCGGTATACAGAGTTCACAATCATGTTAATCCCCTCCTATGTATATTCTTGATTCTCTTGATACTGTTTGAAGCTAGGTAAATTGTGGAATAGCAGCCTTGGCAAGTCCTCATTGGGCCTCTTAGGAGGCGGTCTCTATTGCGCGGTTGGAGGAGTAGGAGGGACTTATTAGTGAAGCTGTATTCAAAGTAGTCTGGCTCAGGCCATGGTGGAAGTTCTACCGGGTACTTGACTGCGGAAGCCGGGTACTTTAACTGATGGCAATGTTGGTTATGGTGCTCATTTGACGGGTGTCCCTTTCTGATGGTCGTTTCGAGGATTGATCTTTGTCAACATAGTGGATGGCCAGATGATCACGTTAGGTAGTTGGATCTGATACCAGATGAAAGCAAGTGCCTTTTTGGTGGGATGACTTTTGCTGGTCGTAGGGAATTCATGCTTGTTGGTATTTGCGTATTCTTGGTCCCTCTATGGCAGCTTAACTGGGAGCGGGAGTTACCTGCTTTGCTTCTTTGGTAGTCTTACACTGGTTTTCTGTTCTTCTGTGGGCCCTTTGACCGAAGTTTGCTGAAGCCGAGATTTTGCGTTCTGTCTGTTTAGATTTGCTGGGGAACTCACCAAATCTTCATGATGCGGTGAGATGCAAATCTAAACAGGTCAAACAGGGGTAGATCGGAGTGGACGTCGATTAGGAAGAAGGTTGAGGAATGGAGAACAAAGAGAGATTATTCTAATTAGAATTGTCAGGCCCGAAGCAGTCCTTCTATATGGATCAAGGGTACGGGGCCACTTATATCAATAAGCCGCTGAAACCTTGCTTCTTCGCCGGTCTTCTTCTTTGCACTTCATTGTGACAATCAGGTAACGACCGGAATCACACTCTGGGTGGGCTCTGGGGTGGATAGAGAGATCCTGTGGGCACTCACTTGACCTCTGTTCGGATGGACTGAAGTTATGGTTTCAAATGCATCAGGAGTTATGTAAGTCGGCGAGATCGCTTGTTGGGTGGGGATCACACTGTAATCGGCGGCGTTCGGAGGGGATCGTGTCCGAGAGTGCCTCTCTCGGGTGCTCTTTGTGGATGTGGAACGGTATCAGAGAGTAGGACCCCATGTGTCTCCTTTCTGCAGAGTATGGGGACGTGAACGGAAAGCCCTATGAGCCTAACTTCAATGTAGATGTACTGAAAAATCCTGATGGGGTTGGGCGTTGCGACCTAGGGGATGGCATATCGCTTAATGGTTATTTTCTTCTTAGTTGGTTTTGATATACCTAGTGTATTGGGATCAACTCGAGCAAATAGGTAGAGTTCTAATAGTGCTACTCCTTTCTGAGTTGGTGGATCTATAATGATATGACATGGTAAGAGAGGTCTATTATTACTGCTAAGCCAGCAAAGTAGGAACCTAGTCTATTAGTCCGATGAAAGCCATGCTCCTTTGGATATCAACTGGAACTACCTCCTCGTGGTGATATCTGGTTAACAATTCACTTGATTGAATTGGCTGAATGTTCCTAAATAAACAAGTGTTCACACTCAGTAGAAATTTTATTTTATTATAAGACAGGGGTTCTCTCTTTCTAACCATAATCCACTATGAAGATAATACATCAATGACTAGCCAGGAGCAGTAATGAGTGATGAAACAGAGGATAATACATTGCTATGGACAGATAATATACTCTTCCATGGCCAGTGTCTGTTTCATAGTTGGTAGACATATACAATAACAAGAATGGCAGATGCTGTGATGATTACTGAATACCGGCCACAACTCTGCCAGTAACAACTGGAATATAGACAGAGTGGACAAGAAGTACCTACGAGAAGAAGTTCAAGATATGGATTGACTGTATTAACTACAGTTATGAAAGATCAGACAGAGTATATGATTCATAGATTATTGACTGTGGATAGTAATACACTGAATAAGCTGGTCAATGGGCACAGTAAAGATGAAATGAAGTTTGTGGATAACTGTGGAATCAAATCTTCTGCGTGATGATACTCAATATATCTACATGGAATAAAGGTAATTCTGGGATAGAGATGAATGGCATAGGTATACGTCTCAAATCGAATAAAGTGATACTTTATACTGGGAGTCTACTTGATTGTGTGTATATTGGAGTAGTCATCTGTGATCTGTAGTTCAAGTGTTTCAATAGCTATGAACGTACTCTGAACACCCAATGGAGTTTGCAAGTACATGAGTTTATAAATACGATAAATATCGGGCATAAGTATTAAATGCTGGACAGACATTCATACACCAAGATAGAGTGTGCTGAAGTTATTCATTGTGTACAATATCCGTATTTATAGAAGATCACATTCACAATATAATATGTGTGACAATCTATTGTGTTGAGAGAATATATCAATATTTATGAACAGATGGGTTGATGTGTGATTTCCAGCAAGGTAGTCTGGCTATTCACCAAGAGAAGGATATATGCAGCAGATTAAGATCATGAATTTGGAGATCTTGAATGAAAATACAGGATGAGGACATGTTTAGACAACTGAATGGAAGTGAGTGCGGGCAAATCAATGATATTATCAGATGTAAGTGGGAGGTTTTATATGGCTGGAAACAGAGTAATATCAGCACAAGCAATTAGATGGATTTGTATATACGAAAACACATATAACGAGTAAGTAGATCATGGATGAGATGGTCAGATGAGATGGTCAGATGAGATAGATATGTAGGAGTTTCTTTTCCATCATTTGTACCTCTATTTCTATTAACTGATACAATAGCATTAAACTACAATATAAGGGGCAGCCAGATATTAGCATCTACAGTATATTCGTTTACATAAGATTGTCTACAACTCAATTTAACAAGAGTATAATCAATGGGATATCTGCCTGATACAGAAGTAAGGCTAATGATTCTACCTGCTTTTTGTGGTTGTATGATGAGAATACAGTAATATCTATATTGAATGGTTGACTGATGAGTCTACTGTTGTTACCCATAAAGTCTGTTCTTAAAAACAGGTGTTGGTGTTTATCCGGTTGTATATCCAGTATACTCAAGGGATAGCCAATCTCACAATCACCAGATATACATATAGGAATCTTGTCAGCTCTTTCTGGAAAAGAGGAAATGGTAAGTCTATAGATTAAACCATCTGTGGAATGCAGTGTGTTATAATGAGGAAAAAATCTATCATCAATAAAAAAGGGGGCTACTTCCAACCTGTCAATATATGATAACACCCTTCTGGGGATAGGATCTTACCCACCCACAACCAAGAGTAAATGGTCATTGTGAGGGAGATTGCTTGAGTTGCATTGAATAAAAATGGCATGGAGCTGGAGGTATACTGAATACACATGATAAGGGATAGCATAGAATGAGATTGGGATCCATGTGGATGGCCTTTCATAGATTGGATTCATATGGATGTTATAGAATAGATTGGATCCATGTGGATGTTATAGAAGAGTGATATTAGGCCAATACGAGGAGGGGTGTCATACATATTCATGTAAGTGGGATACCTTGTATTGTAGATAAAAAGTGAGATCGTAATGAATAAAATGGGTATTATACCAACACATCAACCTCTTTCATATTGTATTCTATTCTATCTCTTATTTACCTGTTTCTACTCCATCTAATAACATACATCAATACATAATGTATATTGTGTATATGAGATAGGCCTAATAGTCAATTTATAGTGGGATCGCCCGAAAAATATAGCTGGGCGGAGATTTGGGCTGGAGTGAGGTAGGTGGTCAAGTGAAATTTAGCTCTAGTGTAGCACCTCAATGACAGAATTCTGACATGGATCCCGACTGATCTCCAAAGTTAAGAACTCTCGAGAGCAGTTAGTACAATGGTGGGGGACCATTTGGGATCAACGGCTTGCCCTACAGTAGGAGGGTGTAGGTAGGGCAAGCAGGAAAAAGAAATGAGAGAATTTGATCCCAAAGTACTAAAATAAGTAATGTGCATTAAATTTTTTTTTTCTTCCTCTCATATCATACATGTTGAAGTTGGGTCATGTTGAAGTTGCTTCATGTTTATTTGTATTACCTTTTATGGAAAACATAATTCTTATTGTGAATATACATCGATTGAGAGACATACCAGACCAATCTATATTTTTAAAAGATATATTTCATTAGTATCAATAATATACTGTGTTTTCTTGGCAATCTAAATTTCACCTATACACCCTTACTGACACTCACTCATAGAGTGTATACCATGGAATCTAAATCACTGTAAATATATATATATGAGTGACTGTCAATCACGTCTTAAGGGGGTTACCTGTAAGTACCAGTATGACAGTTTACCCATATGGAACTATGGTCATTTCATAGCAATGATACTAAATGTGTAGACGAATAATTAACAAACTTCCTGGCTTATCTTCACTTGCACCATCATGTCAATTGGGATGATCAGCCTTGACGGCTTCATGTACCACAATGCAATTGGTTTTTTATAACGTCCTCTCTCTTTTTTTTATTTTACTCGTAAACAACAACATTAATATATCTCTATACTTACTCTACACTACAACAGCCATCAATATCTCTATCAACATCAACATCCTACTCTACACATGCAAATAATATCAATATCTTGGTCTTCAAGCACATCAAATAAGCCCTTCATTGTCATTCTACACCTAAATAATTGGTAAGTCTCTATAGATGAGCAACCATAAAGTACCTTACTCACCTAATATATTCCGTCTTCTACTCACCAAAGCGTCACTTTCTCATTCACCTCTTGCTTGACATATCTCTCTTCCGAAGGCCTCATATCTCTGTGTCCCTCTTCTTATTACTTAATCAGGTCCCTGTCTATATATAAATGCGTAGCGCTCTTCGTGCCATGTATGGTTACCCTAGTGTGATCTCCAACCTTATCAATGCTACCAAGTAATTAGTAGTATTGTACCCGTATCGATGCAAGTCGGGTTACAATCGCAACAATGGCCTGCCGACTAGGCATTTATGACACATCTTCATTTTATTTAATAAGAATGGACTCGTGCACCAAGGCAATGGTGGTGAATATAAACAGTAAGTAGTCATTCAACTTATGATCATCCTTCTAATAGTAGTTTATTACCTAGTCTATCCAAGTATCCTCAATCAAAAGCGACGTGTTTAGTGATGTATCTCTACTCTCCTGTCATCATGGATAATAATCTTCCCGTTATACTTGATCTTATAGCGAATGTCTATATTATAGACTCCACAACCAATGATACCAGTAGATCTATCTGACTGTATATTATAGCAAGTAATAAGATCTTGGATAAGTTCTTCTCCCTCTCTTTTATTTAATAAAGAATCTTAGTCAATAGTCATTGATTTATACACGTCCCACCTAGCATGGCACTAAACACTTCAAATGTGACAGAAGTAAATAGCTACATACTTAATTTATCATGATTTCATGATCATACAGTCATGAAAAACAGAATATAATGAAGAGGGTACTTCACTGTCCGCGATCATCTCTACTTTAATCCTACCCAATTGCTCCTATTCTCCAGTTTATTCAGAAGACACCTCTAATGTAAAGAATGATTGTGTACGCATCTCAGAGAGTTATTTGTCTTCTTAAGTGGCCAATTGAATTTGTTTCATCCCAGACTTATTCTATCATATTATTGGCTGTTCATTGTCTACCCTTTTCAGTAATCCAGATGATGTTGTCTTCAAATCTCTACATGATTCATCAATATTCCCACTGTGGAATCATATTCATTATACTCTCTGATCTTCTTACTGTCTAATACCATAAATTCTTATGTGACTGTATGTAATTATTGACATTATTGATTCGTCTTTCCCCTATTGTACATACAATACTTGTAGATGAGTTAAGTTGAATGGTTTGTTGGGATAAATGCTGAGGTCTCGAAGTTAATAATCCATTATGATAAGAGTAAGTACCTGTAATGCGCTGATTAGTGGTCTGTCATTCTTCACTAATCACTCTATTAGCTGTATGACTTTCTTCCATACTGTCAATGGGATTGCCTGGGGGACACCACATTTTTCCTATGGGGACACCACATTGCCGGATATCGGAAATTGAATTTTACCGGACAATGAGCTGCCATTAGATTAACCACCATATTATCAAAATGTGGTGCCCCCAAAAATGAATCTTCAAACAACTCATCAGTGTTATCATGTTTAATAAAAAGGTGAAAGTAGTTAAAGTTTTATTTAGTGTCTTACTTTAGGGAATTGTCCCCATTTATTCCAGTAACTGTAGTTTTTTTGTTGTTCTTTAAATTTATATATGGTAAGTGCACTGGGGGCAAGCCAGTCTGTGAATGAGATAGTTTGACAGCACCCCAGTGAACTTGACCAAGATTTTGAAAATGAATAGGTCTTGGCTTGTTCGAAAGTTTATCTGGAAGTTCTATTGGTAAGTAAGTGACAGAGAAACTGTCTTCCTCAGCTACATCGGGATATACGCAAACGGGTACACCAAAGGCGTCAGCAAGAATCTGAGAGCAATCTGGCGTGTTAACCAGTGACCGATACCAGCTCTCATTGCATTTCGATGGGTAAGGGGTACATCAGGTAACTTTTCATTTTTATCAGCTCTCTCGATCTCTGACGTTGTCCTATCTATACCTCTTGTGATAATGGCTTCGGCCAGCTCAACATCTAGTCCCAGCTTACTTTTATATATATCTCTGTTCTTCTCAAGGGATTTCATCATGTTCGCTTTTACAAATGTATAACATGATTCTTTTCCATAAATCAAATATGCAGCATCACAGAATCCGCAAAAGCCATCACCCTTGGGATTGAAAGTATCCTTTACATCATTCAAGTTAATATCAGGATGCAAGTTAAAATTGGGAGCAATTCCAGTGTCAATTCTTCTTCTCTTCTTCTGTACGTAGATATTATCTTCAACGTTAAGCTCCACTTGATCTTCCACAACAATATCTTTCCTATTAATATTTATTGTTTTCTTATCTTCGATGGAGCTTTCACTACGTTCAATCTTTCTTTTTTCAGCCCGAATATTTGCCTTGTATTTTCTTATGAAATTGGGATCGGCGTAATCCTTAGGCAGAGCTGTTTTCTTTCGATCAACTTTTTTCTTCCGGGAAATTTGACCTCATTTTCATTTGGTAAACGGAAGGCTGGCTGGTTATTATCTTCACTATCTCTCTTCAACACTTCAGTCACTGCTTCAGCCAAGAATTTATTCTTCTTGAGTCACCCTCATACTTTCTGAAGTTTTCCTCCAACGCACGAACATACTTCATCCAAGGTTTATAGGTCAAAGACTGGGTAGCCAAGGCTTCATCATTTCTCTCTACATTATCAGTAACGTCTTCATCTGTTAACCACCATCTTGAGGGTATATCCTTCAAATAAAGATACTCTCTATCGATTGAGACAAGAGTATGGCAGCAGGGGAGGTTAAAGTTGATTCGTACTTTGCAGTGACATTCTTCTTTAGTGTTGGCATTATGGGCTTTATATAACTCTTTTCGGATATTAATCAGTGCTATTTTTCCCACTTTCCCCAGAAGCATTTTCAATTTGTGCTCTGATACCACAACCACATCTATTCTTTTTGTTTCTTCTACTACTATCGTGCTATAACTTCGGTCAAATGCCTCAAGATACATGTGAACTCGTTCAAATGACATTTGCAGAGGTAGCAGCTTAACTAGAGATTTTTTCAAGGCACTGTGGCCACTTTCCGCTCTTTGTGTGGTAGTGCAACCAAAATGAAGTACCCTACTGGTAAACTTTGCCGCCCATTTATGGAGGTGATCCATAAATTTTTGATGGAAGTAATGATCGAAGTCAACCATCTCTTGCTCATTAATAAAAAGCGACTTGTCAGAAAGAATTTCGGCTATCATATCTAATTTCTCTTCGAATTTGTCTTCATCATTATTGTTTATAAGATTCAGCACAGTTTTAACCAAAACATCTCTTATTCCTTCTCCATCATTCTTGAACATAGATGTTCTACACCTCTTCTTCAGATTATTTATCAGATGCCAAATGCATAGCAGTTTGCAGTTGGCAGGAAACTGCTCCTCAAGCTGATTCGCCAAAGCAGTGCACCTATCTGTAACAAACACTGTTTCATCAGCGAACTGACCTACAACACCTTTAAGAGTTTCCAAGAACCAGGCATATGTTTCTTCTCTCTCACTGGTAACATACGCAAACCCCATATGAAATGTCTTCAAAGAAACTTGTCCGACATTAGACACACCGTATGCCACAGTCAAAGGCATACCCAAACTGTTAGTGCTATAAGTAGCATCAATGATGCATACTTCAGGGAAGCGGGATGATCTCTCGATCATGTTGCTGCTTGCAAAAAAAAGACCTTCAAGATATCCAATCTCGTTGGTTTTGAATACAGTCTTGTATCCCAAGTCATCGATGTAATTAACAATATCAAGAGCAGCATTTTCAGACCTTAAGCAAGACTGTGCCTTGCTTTGAGCTTTGATATTATCAATATCATGCCTCTTCAACTTGTTCAAGGTTTCACCAATGCTGATAGAACTCTGGATAATTTTAGCAGGGATGTCATGCTTAACACCGTCAGAAATGATTCTCGCATCGTTACTGTTCAATGATTTGATGCGAACTTCAAAAGTGCTTATTAAGTTGGCCTTGTCTAGCGGATGGTTATGATAGGTGTCGCTATCAGGCATTGGAAGTAGTTGAAATCCTTTTCCTTTCTTCTTGGAAAACTTGACCTTATATGGGCATTGCGTTTTACAGGAAAATCCTTCATCTTTCTCCAATTTCGGTATGCAGAACCATGCTTGCAAGTGAAAACCAATCTTTTTTCTTCTGATTTACTTACAACAATAACGAAATTATTCTCAGTTGCGAAGTCTGTCAATAATACTTTGACATTTTCCTTATCAGCATTGTCAGGAATAAATGGAAGAGGAGATGAAACTTTGTAAAGCTTGTTAGCAATAAGATTGGATATGTTTGATTGTTATTTAAAAATATTTAGTATATAGAAATGGATATCTTTTATTAACATTTACGGGGACACCACATTTTGATAATATGGTGGTGGTTAATCTAATGGCAGCTCATTGTCCGGTGCAATTCAATTTCCGATATCCGGCAATGTGGTGCCCCCGTAGGAAAAATGTGGTGTCCCCCAGGCAATCCCACTGTCAATAACGGTACTTCCAACAGAATCCAACCCAGCCCATCTTACAGTCCGAGTATTTCCATTTCATAACTGTCTGTATTCGTTGCGTTGGATTGAAAGAATATGCAGTGAATAGCCGTATAACTCTCTCTCCAATAATGATCACTTGCCATTCACTACAACCGATTTAACAAACATGGCGAATATCCCAACTGATTCCATCTGCCCACCCCCTTGGTTTCTTCTACCCTCGGCATTAACAGATCTGCTTCCATGATGACTTCTGAATATGCCGGTTATTTATCGCTTACCGAATATAATCCCATTCAACAAGGACAGTCCCAGATAGTGATATGTGCACTCATCAACAATAGATGATTGTGTATATATACATATATGTATAAATGTATACTTATATATACATATATAGGTTATTTGAAATAAGCATAGGCTGGGGGCATTCATTGATACTATGTCATATGGTCCATAATCAGTTAGTGTCCTAATCAAATATAAACAGTGCCACACATTGGATTTGGAATAAAAATACCCGAGAGCTTTATTAACAGATTAAAAAGAGGTGGATTATCATTAACCTTTTAGGAAGGAACGAATAGGAAGAAGGCAAATAAAAATAAATGAAAATACCATATATAGTAATGAGTTTTCATAAAGTGTATTCAATACAAGGGAAAATAATAAGTAGAGATGATATATGAGAAGTATGCAACTATTGTACTATAAGAACTAGTAGGACATGATAACTATGGCGATTACCATAAGGCCCACACATTTGAAAGTAGCTACACGTGCGCCATCGCTGGTAGAACTCACCATGGCACTTGTTTTTGCTGCAGTATTAGTGGCTGTATTCTGATTACCCGCATTCTGATTTGTGAAGGTTGGTTTGACGCTTGCAGGATAACTGCTGGATGAGTTCATGTTCATGGTACCCGTAGTCATAGAAGTCATCACAGTGGTGGGTGCTAAATAAGATATGTGAATATACATGTACTTTACTTCTATCGATGGAAATTACCTTCATTGGCGGGAGTGGTTAAGGTCATCTTGTTCTTTTCAGCATCCTGGGAAGCCATGATTTCCTTTTCCATCTCACTAGGTATCATTGCTGGCCTATATTGGAAGTACCATATAACAAAATAAGAATGAGATTAGCAGGAACTTGGGTATGATTCCTAGATCTAACCATGTGATAACGACTATTTAACAGTTCTTTCACAAAGGTACTTACCAATTAGTGCTTAGACATGCCTCTTGACATGCATTTCCAGTATCCTTACACCTGAAGATACAATCATTGGCAGCAACCACTGTAGAGGATTGAATGAATAACAAGCTCAAAATTAGATATATTGTGATACTCTACCACACTTTTGAAGACAGGCTTGATCAGCGGCATCACAATCACAGGCTGCTTGACATTGAATAATAAACACAGCAAGATATGATAGGATAAAGATAATTGATTTCATAATTGAGATTCTAAAGAAAGAAAAGAGAGAAGATGGATTAACCTTCATTCAGCCATGTTCCAAAGCCTATTTAATACTTCTTTTATTCCCCTTACTTTTGTGTGTTTAAACTATCATGAGAAGAGAGAAGCATACCTCATCTACATAAAACACCTTTATTTCAGTCCCTGATTAAAATGATAACTTCTCCCTGGCATTACCCAAGTCGGTTAATGAATCCATTCCCTTTGGAAAATAAAACACTAATTTGGGGGGAATATAAGAAAGGCAGAGAAGTTAAGAGAGATCTGTAGGTTGGTTATACAAATGTAATACAATGTTATGTAACCACTTAGCGTATATTTACATGTGATAAGCAATGGTTAACAGACAAAGACGTCTATTCCTGACATCTGTAAACATGTATCTACAGTTATACTCCCTCTGTAGTATATCTATATATAGATATATATATAGATATATTCTCTCCTTGGTATAGATCTTTATATATATTGAAATAATAAGGACACAATGTCTATCTAAACAGAAGGGCTAGAATAACATATAATTGGCCACATGGTATTTGCATGTATTTTGATTTCAATACAATCACTGATCCCCCACATTGTATTCACCAATATCACTGAATATAGATTATCAATTTAACCCCCTAATATCAATATAAGCACTATTTAGTCTGACTGAATAGATAAATTCCTCCTGTTTCCCTTGGTTGTTTATTTATATATACTAAATGGACATAACATATGGATTAGATGGATGCATATATTAAGGCGATAAGAGGATCTCCCACGGTAAACATAGGTTTCTCTTTTAAGCACCGATATGTTAAATAGGTAATTTGCACCTGTGTTTATACAATGTGAGAGAGAGTAACAGTACGTGAGTGTGTGTGAGTGTGTGTGAGTGTGAGTGAGTGTGTGAGTGTGTGTGAGTGTGTGAGTGTGTGAGTGTGAGTGTGTGAGTGTGAGTGTGTGTGTAATTTGATGGGTAAATATATCTACTTATTTGTGTTATAAATGAAGTTTCTTTTCTTTCTCTACTTCTTTTCTTCTTCTCTCTCTCTCTCTTTTCTCTTATATTCTTATCATGTCGCATTTATCATTTGAACATTTTAACCCTGAAATAGAATTAGGTAATTTGGATACAAATGGTCGTCCTATTCGACCTAAGAAGAAGCCAGGCAGAAAACCCAATCCACCTTCACCTGCACAGAGGAAAGCACAGAACAGAGCTGCTCAAAGGGCATTTCGAGAGAGAAAGCGCCGTGAGATGTTGGAAGCCGAGATCACTGTGAAACGATGTATACATGCACGTGATAAGACTCTCCGGGAAAACAAAAGATTGAAGAGAAGAATAGATGAGTTAACATACGAGACCAATTATTTAAAGGGTTATGTATTGACCCTTAAGATGGCCTGCATTGCCAATCATGTTGAAGTACCCAAGATATGGGACAATGGTACCAAAGATGAGATCGGGGCAGAAAGACTCACTTACTCTAAAACAAAGGGAATTCCACAACAGTTGGAGTTCTTCTTGGATAAGAAACTCAATATTATCACTATTGATCAGCATCAGACAAAAGGACAGACTGACATGAGGACCCCTTCATCTCCTATTTCCAAATATATAATAGATGATTCACCTGCAATGTCAAAGAGATCCAGTTCACCTCTCTCTTCCAGTTCAGAATCATCTTACACATCGGATGCCCAAGATGATACAATGAGTGTCAATAGTAGCTTAGTTAATGAAGAATCAACAAGTGAAAGGAATGGTATACCCAACAGCGCATTGTCGAGTATAGTGCCTAAACTGGCCAGTCATCTAGAAAGTCCATTTTTCCAGCAATTACTGAACACAAATCTAGTTGGTTCCTATTCACCCGATAATAACCATGCCACCATGGATCCCTCTTCATCTGCCATGCCCAGAGAGAATACAAAGACCTCTCGTAATTCTAGTATATGTTCTAACACATCAGCCGGTTTTTTTGATGCATCAATAGCATCTGAGTTGTCTGATGAAGACATGGTAGAGGATACAATAGTTGATGCCAAAACAGGTATGCCCCGTACCACAACTGCCTATACCGGAGAACGAGATTTTCGGAATAAAGGCCACCATGCCCAGATACTGTTCCCACCCATGACGCCATTAGATGCAATCGAGAAGATGAGAGATGTTCAGAATTTAGGGACAGATGCACGAGCCTTGTTTGTTCCGAGTAAGTACATGTCTGCTTATGTTTGATGCATAGCTTAAACTAATTGATTAAAAAAAAAGCGGAATTACAAAGAACGATTCGTCATGATACACGTATTGATGTTGTTCCTGGAGCAGCCATGCGAGATCATATGATATTATTCCAAGATTACTACGATGCAAATGAGTTGTTTGATTACCTGGCAGAGAATTCTGTGTTTCTGGGTGGGGAATTGGGTAATCCTGATTCATGGTTTGTTCCACCTTCATTCTTGAAGAGATACTGGTTCTTATGCCCCAACCATAAGAGACAGAGAATGGACAATGCTGTGGAGATTATGGTTAAATTGGGGAAGAGGATGCTTGAGTTAATATTAGAGAGAAAGCAGATGTATATCAAAAGAGAACTGTATCCAGACTACTTCCCAGAACCCACTCCAGAAGAAATGGATGCAGAGTTCTTGGCCAAAGATGATCATGAGCATTTACATGATATATTTAATAGGGCAAATGAGTTGTTTCCAATGGATGAAGAGATGATTGATAGCAATCTATTCACTACTGCTGGACTGGATGATACAAATGATTGTAAGTGAAGTTGATTGAAATCTGATTGCAATCTTAACCCTTCTTATTTCTGAATAGTGAGTCATGAGGTGGATTTTATGTCACTGATCAATTCAATGCCCAATATGTCACCTGAATTTACAGTATAAGTTCAAATTCTTCCCCATCATAACCTCAAATTAATACCATACTTAATGTAAATACTCCAATGCATGTTTAAATAAATAAATCAACTCTCTCCTGTTTATACGAAGATCATCGCCCTGTCATTCAAGTGTCTCATGGTTTTTTAAGTTCCTGTTCTGTGGCAGTTCATTTAAGAGAGGGTTGAAACAAGGAAAATAACTGCCCAAGTTAGACTGTCCAATAAACATTCTCGATTAGGGATCTGGATAGATATGAACACTCTTCTTCTTCTCTCTTTTTTATTTGATTCTTCTTTGTTTAATAAGCATAAGAATAAACACATATATATAAATGGTTAAACATAATAAGTGGGACAATGGGGGGATAGGATAATAATAGGCATATAAATAAGAATGACTAGTTAAATACATGTATATATATATACACTAATTGGTATATTGTTATATACCTGGTATTATAACCGAATGAATGGATGTTAATGCAATATTTCACTTTGGGGGAGGGATAAATAAGGGAAATATATATACATATTTATAAGATGAGTGTAATTTATATATATATATATATATATATATACATGTGTCTATAGTGTAAATGAATTGAGTATTTCTTGTATTTGCATGTAGTTGATAGCTTCTTAAAATCATGACATATAAACACTCAATTACCAGAATTGATTTTCAGTATCATAAGACTCACTCGTAAATAAAAAGGATGATCTCTTGGTATAGGACAGAGGTGGCGTGGTGGGGGATGCTACAATAGTGGGACTACTCATCGTACTACTGGTGGTACTACTAGTGTTAGGAACACGATATTGCGATGACATGATAGATTCAGCAGCAGCATTCACAGCTTCTATTGGTATTTCATCCCAAGACCATGAAGACCAATTTACAATACTTCGAACATCAACCTTTCTCTTCGCAGCCTTGATAAACAGTTCTGGTGGGCGTACCTTAGTATGTCGTAGGTAGTAGCTCTTGCATGTCTCGCACCAATGTCCTTGTCCACATAGATTGCGGTACCATTGATGGGTCTCTTGAACACCACAGTTAGCGCACTGTTTGTGTGATCGATGAGTAGTCACTAACTTGGGAGAATAGAAGACGACAGGTAGATTATTCTTGTTACCACCACTACTGCTGTTATTGTCTAACCTGGACATCATTTGTTGTTGACAATAATCATTACCAGCTTTAGACTTGACAGTTGAGTTTGATGCCTGTGGTAAATGCTGTTTCATTCTTGGACCCGGTCTGTTAGCAACAATTAGTCTCAACGGTCTGGGCTCATTATGCTTCAACTGGTAACGATAACAGGCGACACAGAGACGACGCCTAGAAGCAGACTTCGTATTACAGTTAAAGCACATTGGCTTGAATTTAACAGGACGAGGAGCATGTAACAATAACATGAGATTGGAATACATGATGGGTTGAGTGGATTGATTACGAGATGATTCCCCAATAAAGATTGGCCGGGGAAGATTCTGGTAATCGAGACCAGCAGTATCAAACAGATAATGGGTTAATTCGATAGTCTCTTTTAGCTTGTTAGCATCAAACTGGTGAAGATTGAATCGGAAGAGGGTGTTCAATACATTATTGAGACGATAGATGTGATCTTCCTTGGCCATATTAGCATTCTCCAGGAATCTGACATCTGTTCTGCCAGGAGTGTTTCCATGCTGAGTGTACCTGAACAGGTGCAATAACCATGTAGGAAAGAAGATGAAGTCTGGGGATATCAATTGACTCTTGGAACTCTCTGCCTTGAAGAATACAGCTAATAGCCTCATCTGATGACATAACTCGGTGGATCGGATGGGGCGGGATGATTTACTTGTGCCGATATGACATCTGAATGAACCATTCATGTGTCTTCCTATTATTTTGATATGGATAGGAACACCCGTTGCTTGTGGTGAGTAACTCAATGGGGAAAGAATGGAGTTTGTCAGAATATTCCTGTCAGGGGAAGACTTTTCTTTGTAGCCAGCGTCTTCGAGTATGCGTTCCCATATATGCGGGAATTGGTCTTCGTGTACCAATGACGATTTCTGGAGTGGCTCTTCCAACAGCATAGATTGAGGAATAAGAAGATCAGTGATATTCATTGTGATAGAATAAGAAGATAAGAATGAAAGAAAAGAAAGGGGATATTGAGTGATAAATGTGCTTATGTAGTGTATCTTATTTATGTATTTATCAATAGAGAAGTTAAAATAGCATATATTTTATAGATGGGAAGAAGAATAAGGTTTATATGATAGAAAGACAGAAGAATGATTTCGAAATACAGTCTTTTTATATCAATGACATGAGTGTAATCTTAATAGGTTTCCCAATTTGTTCTGTATCTATTTTAAATTTCTTATTATTTCTTTGTTTTATACTCGATGTTGGAATACTCCAATGATATTGCAAGTCTCTTTTTCATTGTATTGGGACACTTCTTCTGTCAAAAAGCAGTAGTCATCATATCATGGTTCTATCCATGAGATCTTACTGTTTATTCCCATATAAGCATGCAGTGCAGTCTCAAGACCAACAAGCCATCTTCCTGTTTATTCTGTATGGATTGACAACTTTCCCTTGATCGAATAACCATATCAGGTAATAAGATATATTAGAACTCCGACCATACACACACACCCATCATCATGAAAGAGTATTTCGTCTTTTTCTAATTCAACCCCCTTACTCTCATTAAAATATACAATATTTATATAAATATATATATATAGCTATATATATTCTATTTACATACACACACACACACACTTATATATATATATATATATATACACACACATAAATACACTCATATACACATCTAATGGACACACCACAAGAAGACTTTTCTTCTCTCTCTATAGCAGACAGATTACAACATAAAGTACTTATAAGGACTACTTAATCTCATATACATTATTAATAATTATATCCTCATTAAAAGGCATGGAATGCACGTGTGTCAGCATATGAAGATCTAAAGAAGTTGTTTCAGAGTACAATGGAGGATTCAGACTTCAATACATATGAGTCCAATCTATTCAAAATGGTAACGGATGCAAATGCTGCTGCACAGGAAGCAGGCGTAGCAGCTCTCATACAATATGTATCCAATGCACCCAATGCTTCAAGGTTAGATCTATTAATAAGAAATTTATATCTGTTGAAATAAGGGCAGAACTAAAGAAAGAACTGTTTCTATGTGTGATAACTTCTATTATACTCATCTCTTCTGTCTATATTAGTACTCGTGAGTCTATCATACCAGGTCTAGTTAATAAGTGTTTTGGTGCTACAAAGGCAGGAACAAAGCAGAATTCAGTAGATGCCATCTTACTCTATGCAGAAATAGATCAGCCTGACCCTGTAGTTGTATGTATCTTTACTTATTTGTCAGTGTAAAAACCACCTATTCACTGTTGATTACATCACACAGGAACTTGTTATTCCAGGCATTAATGCAAAACAACCAAAGATAGTTACTCAGACTGTATTTGTCATAAAAGAACTTGTGAGGTAATCAGTAGCACAAACAATGGCTCCACATTTATTCATCTCAATCTTATTTTTGTGTTTAGATTGTTTGGCGCAAAGAAAGTGAGTGCCAAACCCATAGTCAAAATATTACCCAAACTATTCGGACACACAGACAAGAATGTGAGAGCAGAGGCATTTGCCTTGACTGTAGAATTATACCGTTGGATTGGTCAGCCTATGATGAGTGGTCTATCGGCATTAAAGCCCATTCAGCTGAAAGAATTAGAGGAAGCATTCACTAAACTACCACCCACCAAACCCACTCCCGAGAGATTGATTAGATCAGAACAGGCTGTACCTGAAGAAGCAGTGGAAGATGAGGCTGATGCTGGAGGTAGGATGAATACCAGAGTTATGTGCCATGGTTATTTATATTGTTATTCTATATTATATGCAGATAACCAGGAAGAGGGCATGGAAGTGGAGGAAATAGATGCATTTGATTTGGCCGATCCAGTAGACATCACTGAGAAATTACCCGGCAATTTCTATGAATTATTGGTAGGTCAAGTCAATTAGACTCTATACACTGTTATTGAAGTGTATTCTTCACCTTTAGGCATCCAAAAAGTGGCAAGAAAGGAAGGAGGCAATGGATGCTGTATTGGAAAAGGCAAAGTCACCCAAAATACTAGACAAAGACTACTCTGAACTAATAAATGGATTAGCAAAGGTATTTTTGTTTTGTTTTGTTATTGTAGACTATACAGTATGAGTGTAATCTAAAAGTCTGTCTAGCGTATCAATGATTCGAATATATTGATGGTGGGTGTGGCAGCAAGTTGTATAGAGGCTATTGCAACAGGTCTACGTACAGATTTTGCAAAATATAAGCCTATTGTTGCTCCACCCATTGTTGAGAAACTTAAGGAACGTAAACCCGCTATTCTAGAACAACTATCAAGTGCATTGAATGCTGTCTTTGCATCTGTTCCTCTATCAGAAATAGTGGAAGATCTGACGGCAGCATCTAAACACAAAAACCCTCAAGTGAGAGCAGAGTGTTTCAAATTGTTATCTAGACGATTGAAGGAAGTGAAGGAGATACCAGGGAAAGCCGAATTAAAGGCATTCGCAGAGATGTTTAAGAAGCTATTGGATGATGCTGATGCAAATGCTCGTGAGGCAGCAGCAGAAGGATTGGGAACAATGATGAAGTTGATAGGAGAAAAGCCAATGTTACCCTTTACTGATGGATTGGATGATATTAAGATGGGTAAGATTAAAGAGGCATGTGAGAAGGCTGTTGTAAAAGCAAAAGTAGTGGTCAAGAAACCTCCTCCACCTCCAGTCAAAAAGGCAGCAGCACCCACGAGAAAGGCACCCACAAAAGCTGCACCCAAAGCTACCCCCAAAGCAGAACCCATGAATATTGATGATGATTCATTCAGTACGACTCCTACTGAATCAGTCGCTCTACCTAAAAGAAAACCCCCACCTCGTCTCTCGGGACCTGGTGCCAAAAAACCAGCTTTGTCTTCATCCAAACCCAAGACTGCCTCAACTGCAGCACCTCCCAAAAAGAGTGCCAAATTACCTCCACCATCATCCGGTCCTGAAGAAATCAAGTATAGGTTCTCACAAGAAGATGCTGAAGCTCGTGCTACAGAATTCATTCCAGAAAACTTACTCACAGAACTACAACAATCTCAGTGGAAGGCAAGATTAGGTGCCATGGAATCACTATGTACTCACTTCGAATCAGAAGATCCTGCTTCCATCGAGCCTGAAATTGTCATTAGATCATTCTCGAAGAAGCCCGGATGGAAGGAAATGAATTTCCAAGTGATGAGTAAGATGTTCTATGTCATACAGATACTGGCTACTCAATGCCCGAAATTCACTAAAGCCTGTGGTGCCTTGTGTATTCCTGCCATGGTCGAGAAATTAGGAGACATAAAACTAAAGAAACCAGCAAACGAATGTCTGGTTGCCATTTCTGAGAAGATATCTCTGCAATTTGTTCTCTCACAGGCTTATCCCGTATTGAAGAAAGCAAAGTCACCTAAAGTATTGGCAGATTCACTTTTATGGATTCATGCTGCGCTTATGGATTTCGGCATCTATGGATTACAGGTGCGTGATTTGATTGATTTGTTGAAGTTTGGTTTGTCCAACACAAATGCTTCAGTAAGAACAAGCTCTGTGACCGTATTGGGTGCATTAAGACAATATATTGGACCAGGTAATAAAGCACCTGGAAATATATAGAGAGTGATATGGTAACACTCAATTTTTATTATAGAGGTGAAGGCATTTGTGGAAGATGTGAGCCCGGCATTACTAGCTACTATTGAATCTGAATTCGAGAGAGTGGCCAATCTCGATCCTCCCCAGCCATCAAAAGCACCCACTGAAGCTGTAAGTAAAACGTTTTTAACTGTATTCATTCCACCCTAATCTATTTGTAGGTGGTGGGAACAAGCTCGGGTGGCGGAGGTGGTGGAGCAGACTCACTTGACTCGCTCTTTCCCCGTGTAGATATATCAGGACAATTAAATAAGACTATATCAGCTTGTGGTGACGCCAACTGGAAGATCAGGAAGGAAGGACTTGATAAAGTCCTTAGTATCATAAGCGAAGCCAACAACAGAATTAAGCCATCATTGGGAACCGAATTTCCCGGTGTATTGAAACAAAGACTGAATGACAGTAATAAGAATCTGCAGATAAGTGCTGTAGAGATAGCTGGTCTTTTGGCCCTTGCTATGGGAGATCCTTTTGACAAATATGTTAAAACCTTCACTGGTCCAGTTATACAAACATTATCAGATAATAAAGCCAATGTAAGAGCTGCTGGTATCACTACACTCGAGAATTTCCGAAAGACATGCAAATTGGAAGGCATGCTCTCTTCATGTGGTACTGCTTTAGCTGCTGAATCACCTTCACTTCGAAAGGAATTATTGACATGGTTAAGCGCTTCAATTAAGGAAGAACAGGGAGCCAGCAAATACGACTTCTCTTCTCTCATCACACCCTTATTTTCTTGCCTTCAGGATAGAAATGCAGACGTAAGAAAGGCAGCACAAGCATGTTTACCTGAGATTATATCAGTGGTAGGATACGATGCAGTTGCCAGCAAAACATCCGAATTAAAGGCTGCTCAACGTCAGACAGTCATGCCTTTGATTGAAGCTGCAAGAGGATCTGCCCCAGCTTCCGTGCCTGCATCTTCTGCTCCCTCCAAACGTGCCTCTGCTGTCGAAAAGCGTCCAGACACTGCATCTTCCAACGATGAACGTAAAACACCCACTCCTAGTCGCATGAAATTATTAGGAAAGAAGAAGAGTGGATTAGCTTCACCACGCGCTACACCACAACCTATACAACCTGCAGCCGATGAATCATCTCCCCCAGTTCTCACCAGTGATCCACGCTCTAAGCAAGTTAGAGCCAAAAAAGAGATTAGATGGGCATTTGAGACACCTCGACCAGATGTTATTGAAGCATTGAAAGCATTGTTTGATGCTAACATGAGCCCTGAAGTGACAGCATTACTCTTCAGTAACAGTCAATATGCAGAACGGGATCGTCTAAATGGAATGACGGTGTTGAATGAATGTATATCCTCACCTGATGTCTCAGAAACCAAGTACAATTTAGATTATTCAGACATGAAGAAGCGTTATGTAGCCAATGCTGATCTCATCCTCAAATACCTTACTATTCGTTTTTTTGATACCAATACAAGCATGTTGATCAAGAGCTTAGATATAACTCAAAACCTCATTGCGGTCTTAGATGAAGAAGAGTACCATCTTTCTGAATACGAAGCCGTCTCTTTCTTGCCTTTCCTTATTAACAAATTGGGCGACCCGAAAGAGATAATGAGAACTCGTATCCGAACCATACTGAAAGCTGTCTGTAGAATATATCCAGCAAGTAAAGTGTTCAATTATCTGTTAGATTCTGCAGCCAATTCTAAGAATGCAAAAGCTCGTGCTGAATGTCTGGAAGAAGTAGGATCGCTGATCCAACGAAATGGCATATCAGTCATGTTACCCAACAAAGCTTTACCCTTGATTGCTACACACATCGGAGACAGAGATGCCGGTGTCAGAAATGCAGCCTTAAATGGTATAGCACAAGCATATATTTTAATGGGTGATCCTGTGATGAAATATGTCACAAGATTGGGTGAAAAAGAAAAGGGCATGTTGGAAGAAAGATTAAAGGTAAATATAGGGTGTGAATGGTTATGCCATTAATCTAAAACTATATATAGAGAACAAAACCATCTGCTAGTGTGATTGCCGCATTAGAAAAGGAGAAAGCAAGACAGGAAGCTGAGGAAATGGAAGTGGATGAATTGCCATCACTTGCCAACCTAAATAGGAATGGTAGATCACAAATAGGAAAACCCCGAGGTCTAGCACGACCCACTCCACAAGTTCAAGTTGCTCCAGAGCCTGAACCAATGGAAGATATCCAGGAGGAGTATGTGGCAAGAGTACCCGAACCCCAAGTTTATCGCAATCAACATGAAGCCCGTCAGATGCGTCCTCCGCAATCTGGATTCCAACAACACCAGCAGCAGGCACAATTGATGAATAATCAGGAAGACCTTGTGGCCTATATTATAGCCCAAATAACAAGTGGAGATCCACAACCCAGTATTGAAGCATTAAAACAATTGGATAAGCTGTTGACCCAAAACCCCGAAGTAATCCTTCATGACATAACTGCCCTTATTAATGCTATCACATTGCAAGTTAAACTTGCCTATACATTTGTGGATCCGCGGCAACCAGCGGGCACTCGTTTATGTAAACATTTGGTAAATGCTCTTGTGCTGATATTCTCCAATCGAGATTTGGCATACAGTGTCTCTCAAGATTCCTTGCATCATCTACTACAGGAGTTAGCAGCCAGATTGTTGGATCAAAAAATGCTTTCTTTGGAATCTGGACCTCAACTTTCAAAAGCTTTGAATGTGGCTATGGTTAAAGTATTAGAGAACAGTAATAGAAATGTGACCTTCAGGTATGTTGGGATGGATATGCCTATAACTATATTTACTTATTCAGATCTATTCTGCTTAGTGCACTTTTATCTATATTAGGTACATGTTCTGCTGGTCTGCGCCCTGGAGATTCACCATCTGCCAAAGACACCAAATACACAGAACTCATCATGAAATGTTTATGGAAACTAGCAAAGACAATTCAGGACAACTTGAGAACCAATATCTTGAATGCAGATGAGTTATTGTATGAGATCAACGAGTTTTTCATCAAGACACCACCTACAGAATGGAAGCGTCGAGCAAGTGATAATATACCATTGGGTGAAATGCCTCTTCGTACAGTAAAAACATTGTTACTGGAACTAGTCAATGGATTAGGTGATTCTACCTTCCAGCATCTCACTCTAATTGAGGATCCTCAAAGAAGCAGTGTCTATCCCTATCTTCATCATATGTTAGAAGCTTGCCGTAAAAAGGAAATGATGCAACAACAAAAGCTTGGGTCGCCTATTCCACAACCCGAAGAAGTACAGAACAATCAATATCTATACCATTCACGCAATTCATCTCTCAGTAGGCCAGGTTCTGTAGCCTCAATGAAATCCAATAATAATATGATGAGAACACCCTCCATGGGCTCTTATCCTTCCAATGATGGGGCCAACAATGATCATAATGCACAATACCATCCACCTATCACTTCTGGTCAGAGTCCCCGATTACAATCTCCATTATTAAATAACTCACAAGTACAGCCTATGCAAATCGATTCATCACATCCAGACACTGGACCCAAGGTCATGTCAGATTTAGACTTGAACAATACACTGACAAAGATCTTTGTGAAGATCGGTACTCGTGATAAAACAAAACAGGTATTTATAGGATAGCAGTATACTGTATGCCATGTATTTATTTTTTCTTCTGTTCAGGGGATTGTCGAGTTGTATGAATTCCAGAAGAATTATCCTCTAGCAGAAACCAAAGTCAATAGCTATTTGAGCCAGACAGGAAACTATTTCCAGAGTTATATCCGTAGAGGACTGTCCAATTTGGCTGCTGAAGACAGTGAATTGCATGCTGCAAATGCTGCAGTAGCTGCCGCTGGAATGTCATCCAGCCCTCCTGTCTCGATGACTGCAGCAACCAGTACATCGCCCATCCCTGTTCTTAACGCAAAGATGGATTATGCGCCTACCAATTCATCTTATCCATCTAATGCATCACCTAATAAGTTTGAGGAGCGTAGACAGGCTAATTATGAAACATCATCAAGGCCTATCAATACCATTCATGAAAATAGGTCAAGTGTCCATATAGCAGGTAATTACTGTGATTATATATTGAAGGAGGAAAGCTGACATTACTTTTATATCTAGACGATGCAGCAGAAATCAAGTTACGTCTCTTAAGATTGCAGCAGAAATTTGGTTATAAAACAGAGGTATTTATGATATATTATGTGCCTATATAAACACACCCATCTTATTGTATCTGTAGTCTGATGATGCTGCTGGCTTATCATCGGCCGAGTCTAATGGGGGAAGGCAAGAGCAATCTAGTTCCTACACATCTCGTAGACAAATGAATTATTCCACAGTAAGTAACTAGTCTCCATATGAACAACATCAGTGATACTTAACTGTGTCTTTTAGGATACTTATTCATCCCACCGTGATTCTCCAACAGGCGATTCTGATAGACAGCAATCTGTATCTGCACTGAAAGAACGACTGGCTAAAATGAAACAGATAATGAATTCAGCTGCTTCTTCAACCAATAATTAAAATAAAAATTTCCTTTATTGTACTTCATTTCTCGTATACCCCTATCCTTCCTTCTGCCCTATTTATTGTACTTCATCAAATATGCCCATTACCCACTCATTTATTATTCAGGTTCATGTTTTTATCATTTGCAGCATCAAGCACCCTTCTAGACGAATATGCCCCTAAGGAAGTATGGACATTAGATTACATTGTTAGGACAGTAGAACCATTATAATTGAGACTGACTATCATATATCATTATTTTGAATAAAGTAAATCCTTTTGATAAACTTTTTTTATTACTATTTGACATTATTATTTACGCATAATATGGCACCACAGACTCGTATTCGTGTTACTTCTACAGACTGGATCACACCTTCAGAACCTACTCCTGTTCACAGAAGACTCACACCTCTATCTGACTGGGATGTGGTTATGTTCAAATCTTATACACCTCTACTCTTGTTCTACACCAACAATGACAATCTACCTGACTTCATGAACACCCAACTCTTGAAATGTTCACTGTCAGAAGTGTTAACTGACTTTTATCCTCTCGCAGGAAGATTGAGAGATATTGGCTTGGGAAGAGATGAGATTGATAACAATGATGCAGGCGTTTTATTTATTGTAACTATCTTATACTATATATTATATTTACTGTAGACTGATCGATCCCATAGGAAGCAGAATATCGAGATGAACTGAACAAGTACAAGAGAAATGGATATCTTCCGAGTCAGATGGACTACCACCATATGTTCCCTATTCATTTCTATAGTTCCTCCCAAGACCCATTGTTGGGGATACAAATTACCCGATTTATGGATGGAGGTGTTGCATTGAGTATGATGATGCTTCATAAGATAGCAGACATGTATTCCGTCTCTTACTTTTTGGATGCATGGGCAAAAAAGACAAGGGATGTAGAATATGAGCCTGCATTGTTTAATCGAAGGTTGATTGAATTTCCCATGGATACAGTTATTTCAGATGAGGCCATTGCTCATTATCGAGAAGACCATAGGGTAAGTCAGCAGAATGAGTGTCATCTTGTGAGAATGGATCCCAATCAGCAGAAATATGCAAAGACATCAGCTAATGGACCTATGCCTCTGAAGAGTGTCATACTTGAGTTTCATGCCACGGGTCTTCAGCTGTGTAAAAAAGATGCACATACAGAAGAAATGATAGCAAGCAAGAAATGGTTATCTACCAAAGACACTTTGTTTGCCATGTTGATTAGGGCTATCATTAGATGTAGACAAATGCCAGAGGATGTTCCTATCAAGATGAAGGTATCAGTCAATGGTCGTTCTAAGATGAAAAACAATCGAGAAATGGATTATTATTTTGGTAACTGGATGGTGTATGTTGGTATATAACAATAATATAATCCTCAATGGACTCACCCTTCTTAATTGTGACAGATCTCAGGATATTACCTATACTTTACAAGAGGTAGAGGAGACCAATATGGCCCATACAGCTATTACATTTAGACAACAGATGAACAAAATCAAGGCTCCTTTATTCCATTCCATCAGCAAGATATATACACTGCACGAGGATATGACTGTAAACTATCTCAATTACCACCTCAACTCCCATGTCCAGTCAACTGCCAATGATGTATCTATGCTACCCTTTTGGAGTAGTGACTTTGGATATGGAATACCAGACAGAACAAGAAGTTATATTACATTTGGTGGTAATGGTTGCATGATCATATTTAGCAGAGGAGATAATTCTCATGGCCCTATTTATGATGTGCAACTTCAATTGGATGCTAATTCAATGCGACGATTTATCGATGACCCTGATATCCAAAAGTATACTGCAGAGATTCACTATTGAATCCGCCCTATCCACACTCATTTAGCTAGAAATGTGTATTTAGTTTTTTTTTACTTATTATTATTTATATAACAAAGGTAATAATTTAAAATGAAGGGAATCTAGACTCAAAAGTGGGATCAATATCGGGTGCTTTAGCCAAAGCAGCTTCGTAATTCAATTGTTGAATGAACTCTTTCAAATCTACAGCCACATTATTACCATATCCAAATCGAGAACGTTCTTCTATCCTCTTCTTGTCTTGTTCTTGTTTTCCTACATCTAAGCCTATCATGCTCATTTCCATATGAAGTGCCATCAAGTTCTCCTCTAATTCATTCAGACTATCAGAGATAGATTCAGTGTATAGTCTTATCTCTTCTCGTTCTTCATTCACTTTATCAATATCTGCCTTTATGTTTCTTGAATTGGCTGACTTTCCTGTTAGTTTTCCCATACGTGCTGCCACCAATGCTTTTGCTTTAGCTTTAATACGATCACTCTCAGTAACCTCCCCATTAGGTCCTGTACCCGTAATATTCAATGGAACATCACTTACAGCTGATTCCTCTGATTTCTTCTTGATAGCTTCTATCTTCTTCTCCTTCAGATCATCCTCTGTTTCATTGACCTGGGATAATAGCCTTGTTAATGTATCACCCAACATATGTTTTACTTCGTCTTCCAATGCCTTTTCTTGATCCACAAGATTCGATAATTCAGTAGTTTTCTCAATATATAAATTCCATGCATCGTAGCCCTGTTCACTTCCAGTCTTTGATATCTCCTGTTGTAGCTCTTTAATCTTATCTTTGGTAGTGTCGATATCCTTCTTATCGATTGCACTCAAGTCTTTATAAGGAGTAGCTACTCTATTTTTGGATTCTTCCTCTAAGTCATTGATAAGCTTCTTTTTGGCTTCTATATCTCTTCTAAGTTCGAAAATACGTGTTGTCTTACTACGATATCCATAACTGGATTGAGGTTGGTTGGTGGCAGAAGCTGAATTACCGTTGAGATCACGTCTACGAGTTCTATCTGGACCCATGCGCCGTGCACTAGAAACATATCCTATCTCTGTATCATCATTTCCCTCAGTCTTTTTAATTTCTCGGGTAGAATTAGAGGACCGTGGTGTGTGTTTAGGCGAGGATGTGGATGAGACAGTTGAGGTCGAAGCACTGAAGTTATTAAGGTATTTCTTCTTGGCAATATCATCCAAGATGGTCTTCTTCAACTTGTCTACACTCTCATTCAGATCACGGGTTGAAGGGGGTACTAGTTCTGGTGGTAGTTTCTCAGGTACATTGTATCCATTTAACTTACGATAGATAAGATGCATTGCCACCGAGAACCCATCAATATTCAACTTCCCTTGGTTGTCTGGGTCAGCAAGATGCCTATTTTAACAAGTAAGTTATCTATACAGAGTATTTAAAATGATACATGATCAATATTACCATATCTGCATCAATATGTTCTGAGGCAACCCCGATTGAGAGAATATTTCCTTTGCTGTCTCTCCAGTGAGAAAACCCTTATTTTCAGCATCCCATGCCTTAAATATCTTCTTATACTGCTTTTTTTCTTCTACTGTTACTGCCCATGGAATTTTAACATTGCCTGATAATGCTTGGAATTCACTAGGGGGAGCATATGAGCCTGACTGTGGCATCATTCTGTTGGTAAAATCTACGTTATTACCCAGCATACCAGTAGGCATAGTAATCTGGGGTCCATAACTAGATATCATGGGAGTGACACCTGTCATCATGGGAGCCTGCATATTGGATATGTTTCCATTCACTGAGTTTCCAATCATACCTGTAGGCTGTTGAGGGATGTTGGCATAAAGGGAGGGCTGGTTTCCTGTTATAGAAGGTGGCATGCCTGTTAAGACAGGCTGTTGTATAGAGGTATTATTTGATTGTATTCCATTACTCTGTGTGATGTTAATGGCATTACGGATTTCATTTCGAATTTCGTCTGGTAACATATTTGGTATTTGTCTACCTGTCATTTTCATAGAAGTTAGATACATTGCTAGAGCAAATTCAGGGAATGTAAGTTGTGGTTGGTTGGTCATATTAGATAGACTCCTATAGATTCCAGTGTGTTAGTATTATAGAGCAGATGAGCTTTTCTGCAGTTGAAATAACATACCAAATGTGAGCGAGATTATCGTCCCCTATCTTTGAACGAGAGAGTACTTCTTTTGCAGCTGATGCTGTTATTGAGAGTATTAATGAAATGTTATGTACTCCCTGCTAAGTATTACCAGATAGTATATTGCTTCCCTTGGCTGCTTGGGTAAATACAGTCTCATATTTGTTTTGGTCAGCCTGAGAAAGGAAACTCATACGAATGCCTAACAAGTGCAGTTAGTAATGAGGACAGCAGAGTATATACACTAATAAGTACCTTTTGATGGTCCTGCCATTTATATTGTTATATTTTAAATATATATATATATTGCTTCTTCCTTCCTTACTGAATAGGATTGTATACAATATAATAAGATAGGAATAAAGGGTAATTGGGAGTTATCAAAGGACAATGCTTATTTCATCAATATGCGGACATTGAAATATATGAATCCATCCATTCTACCTGGAGAGCATACTATGTCCACTTGATAGGAATAACTAAGCACTTTATTCAATACCCAAATGAGCATTTATTATATAGACACTAGAATGAACAAAAAAAAAGCGCGTTATTGGGGTAACAGAAGCATTACGTATTAATATTACACTAATGTCAATCTAAACTTATCCATTCATGTCATTTACTCATCTAATGCTGGTTTTATAAACACAAAAAGACGCGTAAACAGACATTGTTTACTTTTAGCTTTTATCCACTATCAACAAAGACAACGGGATTAGAGAAGCTTCTTTTGACAAACATAGATTTACATACTGCTTGCTATTTCTCAATATGTTATTGTGTGCACTAAGGGATAATCTTCATCATCACTTATTAGCATGCTGTTACAATTGGCTCCATATCGCGGTATATGATTTACTCCGATAACACACATACGACCAAATGATATCCCGGGGGGTAAAGAAGGAAAAAAAAAAATTTATTTCACCTTATATTACAGTCTATGATTCCAAGGGCACTATACAGAGGCTTCACACCTTTAAGAAGACAATGTATAGCTCCAGCTTCTTATTCCACATCAAAGAAGTACATATCAACACTCGGTTCAGATAAAAATGAAGCAGCCAGTGAATATAATCCACAGGATGAGTACCTGGAAAAGCTATTTAACAGTGATCTAGACTGTAAGCAGAAGGTGACTTGGTTTGGAGAGACTGTTTCTCCTTCATCACTTCCTTCAACTGGTCTATTTGAACACCCTTATTTCACAAGTACAGATGGTATTGAATATGCAGCCAAACAAGCAATACAAAGAGCACAGATATTGGTAGAGAGAATATGCAATGCTCCCACCAATGGACCTGGAGAAATGAGGAAGGTGGTATTGAACTTGGATAGACTATCAGAGATACTATGCAGTGTCATTGACATGTGTGAATTCATCCGCAATGCTCATCCGACTATAGATATTATGGATGCTGCTAATCTGGCCTACAGCGAACTATACTCCTACATGAACACACTCAATATTGACACTAGAATACATAAGGTGAATAGTAATAAGGATGTTAATAGTACCCTTTGCTGACAAACACCCACACACATATACACACTCTATATACAGACTCTATCCATGGTATTGTCAGATCAATCTATAGTCAATTCACTCTCTCCAGATGAACGTGCTTCAGCCGTGATATTCATGCAAGACTTTGAAAAGAGTGGTATTCATTTGCCCAATAAACAACGTGCTAAGTTTGTAGAATTGTCTGATAAAACTATTTCACTTGGAAGAGATTTCCTTCAGAAGAATCCCCGTGGCATTGAAGTGATGAAGATATCACCTCAAGCACTGGATGGAGTCAATCCAGGTATGATTATATCTAGAGTAAGAAGAGATGGTTATGCTTACATACCCACTGACTCCTCTGAATGTCAAATGATTCTGAAATATGCTAATAACGAGAACGTACGCCGACATGTGTATGAGTCTATAAATTCAGCAAACAAAAAGAGCATCAAAGTATTGGAGGAATTGATGAAGACAAGAGCAGCCTTAGCTTTACTTGTTGGTAACAATTCATATGCTGAACTGCAATTACAGCATAAGATGGCCAAGAATCCAGGTATGTGAAAAATGACCATAGTCATCCAAGAGAGACATATCAATCATCGAACTCGCTCCTAGAAAATGTCGATGCCTTTTTGAGAACTCTATTGAAGCATCAATCTTCATCTGCCAAGGAAGAAATTCAGTTACTTCAGAACACAAAGAGGCAGAGATTGAATCTGAGTAATGGACCAACCACCATTCAAGCATGGGATCGTGATTATTACATTCGTCTCTATAAGGAATCCAAAATCACTGCCCAATCGATCTTAAATTCACCTACTCCTATATTCAGTGTAGGCTCAGTTATTCAGGGATTATCACGACTGTTTGATCATCTTTATGGAGTTCGATTTGAACCTGTTTCAGTAAAGCCAGGAGAGGCATGGCACAAAAGAGTGAGGAAGTTGAATGTTGTATGTGAGAAAGAGGGTAAAATAGGTACGATCTATTGTGATTTGTTTTCTCGTATGGGGAAGACGGCCAATGCAGCACATTATACAATTAGAACATCACGAAGAATAGATCATGATGATCCTGGAATGGATACCCACTTTGCATTCCCTGGAAAGGATGTTGATACCGCCAACTTTATGCCCCCTATGCCTCTGTTTGGTGAACCGTCTCGTATCAAGAAGGGTCTTTACCAGTTACCTGTCATTGTCTTGACATGTGATTTCTTCTCTAGACAACCTGAACAACCGACTTTACTGTCATTACTGGAAGTAGAAACATTGTTTCATGAAATGGGTCACGCCATGCATTCCATGTTAGGTCGTACCGATTTTCATAACATAGCAGGAACCCGATGTGCTTCTGATTTTGTTGAATTACCATCTATTCTCATGGAACACTTTGTATGCCATCCCAAAGTACTCCCCTTGTTCTTAAGCGACAAAGGGGAAGCCAAGGATAAAAAACTTTTTATTAGAGCAGTCGAGGACGCCTATCAACAAAAGAAGAAATTCAGTAGTCTAGAAGTCAATAGTCAGATATTGATGGCATTGATTGATCAACGATATCACTCGTCAGTGGCTATGGATGATAACTTCTCCAGTGTGAGTGAATGGCACAAACTACAGGATGAAGTAGGCTTGTTCCCAAGTGTGCCTGGAACTATGTGGCCTGTTCAGTTTGGCCATCTGTTTGGCTATGGGTCCAACTATTATTCCTATTTATTTGATAGAACACTTGCTCGTAAGATATGGGATAGTAATTTCGAAGCCGATCCTCTCAACCGTGAGAAAGGACAGGCATTGAGAGACGGCTTATTGAAATGGGGCGGTGTTCGGGACCCTTGGAAGTGTGTATCAGATGTAATTGGAGGAGAAGATGGTGCAAGAATAGTGAATGGTGATGAAGAAGCGATGAAGATTGTGGGTGATTGGGGCATTGATGTGTAAATAATTAGTTTAAACGTATAAAATAAAGTTCAAATAGCGCTTCGGGAAGCAGGCATTAAGTACATCCCATCTCAATTCCTTCTTTTCCCCTTCTTCTTTTATATCTCTTCGTCCACCTCCTTATTAAACTACACTAGTAACCACAGAAGAATACATCACCCATGAACATATTGGAAGAGAGAAGGTAGTGTTTATGTATAGTTCAACAACTGAGTATGCTTCTATTGACACTGATTATACCTGTTGAATGACCATAAAGAAAGGCATGGGATATCATATTCAGTGACCCTAATTTGTCCATAAACTCACTAAGGCAGAGAGCTATTGCCGGCACCGTATGTCAACAAGGACTAAGGTCTGTGTGTTGGAAGGTGAGAATAAGACAGTGTCACATTATAGGTTATTCATTATACAGTAATATTAGCTCTTTCTCGGCCACTTCCCAACTCTAGATGTATCCACTTGGGCCTCTATTCAAGCAGAAGAGCGTCAGAAATACATGGATTTAAAGAGGAAATACATAGATGAACCTGCAGAGAAAATGAATAAGAAGGGAGAGGATAACTTGTCTGATAACAACCCACTTGCTTTGAGTGATAATGTAAGGTCTAATTTCTTTCATACTGTTCTTATATTAACTATTGAACTGTATGCATAGAATCCATGGCAGCAGTATTTTGCTGATACTGAAATCAGAAAAGTTATTCGCCAGGATGTTGAACGCACGTTAGTAATTCCATAGTGTATGTGTGTGTGTATACATGTATTCACTTTCTGATTCTGTTTAGATTCCCTGATGTTGATTTCTTTCGCTCCAACGAAGTGCAGCAGCAATTGACTGATATTCTCTTCATTTATTGTAAACTAAACAAAGAAGTGTCCTATCGACAGGGAATGCATGAATTATTGGCACCATTCTTTTGGGTTGTCGCATTAGACAGTTTGAATTCCAGTGAATATAGTCAAGATCTAATCGAGTAAGTTTTTTATGTTCTGCCCATCTTAAGACTATTATGGCTAATATCATCCGCTTAGTCCTTCAACAAAATTAATGACACAAGTATTAGATGCTGCTTATGTTGAACATGATGCATATATATTATTCAGCCGATTGATGATATACGGGAAGAAATGGTATGAATTCAATGATGATATTCCTGCAAGTAGAGGACGGGGCCAGGTAAAGGTAAGGATTATTCTAGTGATAAACGATGGCTGTATTCTTATCAATATTGTATTCATACAAATAGCCGGATATATTATCTGCTGGTACCCCTAAGCCTACTGAGGTAAATAAAATCGACTCTAACCATTGTCACATCATATTGATCATTATTTATAGAGTGCACGACTAAATCCGGTAGTTATGATCTGTCACCGTATTCATCATCAATATCTTCGTTCTGTAGACCCTCTTTTATATACACATTTGGAGAACTTTGGAATTGAGCCTCAATTGTATGGATTGTAAGTTGACTCTAATGCTTGTGGGTGAATAGTGTATTAACCTGTGAGTCCAATAGACGATGGATCAGACTATTATTTGGCCGAGAATTTGAGATCCATGAACTGTTTAAGTTATGGGATGCTATCTTTGCTCAGGATCCAACATTGCAGATAGTAGAATGCATATGCCTGGTTATTTTATTACGAATGCGTGATGACTGTGAGTATGAAAGATATTGAAATGTAGCTTATGAGTCTAATGATTTCATTATGTTCTGTATCTAGTATTGCATAAAGATTATGCAGAGTGCCTGAGTTTGCTAATGCGACCCACAAAAATAGCAAAACCAACAACCTTGGTTGAACAAGCAAAGTATCTACAAGACAATCTATCAGAAGATACTGCCCTCCATATTCTCCAACAGAATGATGCACGGTCAGGAAAACATCCTAGACATTCGCTGTCGGATGGCATTGAGATCAATAACCACAATGATAGACTACAAACACGTCAAGAGCGAGTACTTCATCACCGTCGCTCTTATGGAGCACAATTAGACACCAGTTTCTCTCAAATCACAAATGGAATGATGAAAAACCCTCAAGTTAGGCATCTCAATAAAGCTATCGCTGGTGTGATGGGATCTGTACAGGTAATATCATATATTTCTTTTCAAATCAAATGAAAACGCATCCTAAATCTTATTATCTTAGAAAAATGTAAACACCTTTGGGGAAAATGTATTAGGAAGAGCATCTTCAGATGATCCAGACAGTCCACCCAGAAGATCTGACTTTCCAACAAATATTGAACGCATTGCTCCAGCACAGAAGCAAGAACGTATCTCGGCTGCTAATCTAATTAGTGACGAAAATGGATCATTTGTTAAGTTAAAATCCATGAACCGTAACATGGGAGAAGTAATGGCCAAGTGCATAAATATATTGGAGGAGGAAATATTCAGCACTCATAGTAACAACAGGTCCACATCCAAAGACCCAAGTATATTTGATAATGAAGCAGAATTCATAAAAAACAACACATCAGAGCCTTTGACTGCGAGAGAAACAGAGGACGATAAGAATATGTCAAATATGATGAAGGAGCAGGATATGAACAGAAATGAAGCTATTGAATCTAATGCTGAAAATAGTAAGAACGGTGGAGTGGAGGAAAAGGATGGTGAAGTGGATGAAGAGAATATGAGCAGGGCATCCCAGGAACAGGAGGAAGGTTCCAATACTAAAGTGGAACCTTCTCAGACCACAGAAAAAGATGAAGCCAAGATAATTATGGCATTGGTTAGTCTAAAGCACGTCCGTGATGTGCTCTTGGGAAAACAGGATGAGTTTGATAACAGATTGATGGATACTACCTTGGGATCCCAACCCAGTGAAGTGAATAATAAGTCTGGAGAAAAGCAGGAGACTGTAGCTCATGTTATTACGCCACAATATATTGCTGAAAAACCACTGCCACCATCTCTCCCACCATCAGATCATCACTCACCTCCACCCCCTCGAAAGTGCAGCGATTATGACAAAAATAAACCCCTGCCTGTCATCACCCAAACATCATATGAGATCCCATCACATCCAATTACCTATGTTCCCACTAACCCTCCCCCACCCAAACAGCAGGTTAAATACCGCATTGAAGATCTTTTGGCTGATCCTTCATTCAAATTGCTAGGCAGTAAGTCATCCAGTAGTGACAAATTCAAATGGATGCTATCATCTGAAAATGAAAGTAACTCGGATGCTGCCAATCACAGTACCAGTGTTTCCAATATTAGCATCAATAATGCAAACCATCAAGATCTATTCAAGATTGAGAGTCCCATTCGACCAACTCCTAGGAAACGCAGAAGTTTTATCATGAGCCGTACTGTTCCAGCTGCAGATACAATCGAGAGTACAGTAGATCCACTGGATGCCAAGAATGTCGATAACAAGAAACCATTTGAATATGATATACTCTAAACACTATCTATGAATACCCTATCACAATATAAATCATAACAATCTCTATAAAACTCTATTTGATACCATAAGCGATGTACGATAGAATGATTAGTGGTTTATTAAAGTGTATTACAGTAGGATGATATTAAGATTATGATACAAATAAGGAAATGAAATAAAAAAAAGTATTATGCTTGAATAGTGTTCATTGCCGCCGCTAAACTTTCGACTAAACACTTGGCAATGCGTATGCTATTGTAATCAGGATAAGTGAGCTCCATATGTTTCTCAAGATCTATAAAATCATATTAATATAATCAAAACAGAAAGATGCGTGCCTCTATTTACCTGTCAACAGGAGCCCATATCGTGTAATGCGCTGGATAGGAATGATAAGATAATCATGTAATGTCAACTGGCGTGTTTCTTTTCTCAGGGCTAGTTTCTATCAGTAGACAGAGGTTAATGGTAATCATAGAAATAAACATCACCCATTCTTACCTCGTAATATAATGCATAGCCTTTGTTTCGTCCCACTTGATCAATTCCTTTCTTATTAGTTTTGTAATCAATTGAACAACGTAGGAAAACAACCAGATATTCAGCCAGATCACGTATTACGCGCCCTACATTGATATTAGCACCAATCTTATGAGAAGAGACATCTACAGTTTGTGTGGAGGTAAAAGCTAATTGAGATTTCCTCAGTCCATAGAGTAGCTTAAATGAATATTCCATCAGTGCATCGAGATTCGAGAACACTTCCAAATCACTACTCTTGGCTAGTGGACTATGCCTTTCGATAGCCAATTTCAAAGGATCAGAGAACATCTGATTTTGCATTAGTGAACTGCCTATCTTTTATGTAAGGAGAGTATGAACTTACCACTTTGAAGTAATTCAATTGATTCAAGAAGTTTATCTCTGTGTTATAGAATTCTTGATTGATGAACTGTCTGGTTGCAGTGTCTTTGGCCCTTCCAATGCGCTGATATTTATAAATTAAACCAAGGTGAGAATCAAATGTATTACCCGTTTTCCTACTAGATAATAGTTATTTACCATTGTAGATGACTGGTCCAATGACTCATGGCCAAATGATTTATTCAATGATTCTATCAGTAGTTTTTGCCATATGCTCAATGCCTTCATTTCAGTCTTAATCACATGTCTACGCTTGACAGGGTAGGTTCTTGGCTTTATATTATTAAAGTCTAAAACTACTTCATTAGTGTGCGGTAAATATATGCATTCTGGTTTAAATATATATGCGTTGAGATGTGAAGACGAGCCTACTGGAGATAAAGTTGTTGGACTGGAAGTGGGTGATGTGGATTCATTTGACTTCACAGTTACTTTCTCATTGAACTTGATAATTATTTTCTTATTTGTTTTGCCAGTTGGTTTGATGCATCCTTCATCTGGTTTTTGGCTTGAATTGGTGCTTGCCTTCTCATTGTTTTCTTTCTCGCTGTTTTCTTTAATGCTCGCCTTCTCACTAGATTTGATACTTAATCTGCCGCTGGAATGGTTGCTTAATCTGTCGCTGGATTTGTTGCTTAATTTGTCGCTTGATTTGTTGCTTAATCTGTCGCTGGATTTATTGCTTAATTTGTCGCTGGATTTGTTGCTCGAGGTCTCACTAGATACACTCATTGGTGTTTCATTCGATTTCTCTTTCTTATTATGTGTAGCTGTGGTTGGTCGAGAAGAGGACATGTTCGAAAGAAGTTTGATTCGCCCGATCTTAGGGTGTTTATTCTTTGTTTTTGGCACCTCTTGATGGCCTTCTACCTTAGATTGAGCCTCACTTGATAAAGCTTCATGGACAAGGTTTTGTAATCCGGGGCAACTAGATCTTCTTTGCATTCCCTGTGTTAAGTCAGGCAGGGTTGTTCCATTCGATACATCCACTGGTTGAGTATTCAGTGTTGTTTGTGACATACTAAACACAGGATTTCCTGTGTATGGAGTAGTTTTACTAGTGAATTTGTTGAAATAGTTATCCCATTCTTCTGTATCTGCCGTAGCATCAGGGCTGGTGATACTGCTGTCCATAAAGAGCTGTGGAGGCGGTTCAGGTGGTTCAACTGTACCTGCCTTGAGACCTCCATATCCTCGACGTAAGGGATTGGAAGAATGTCTTTTGAGTGTTATTCTGGGTAACTGAAACCATCTCTTCTTGAGCGGGCCATGTCCAAGCTTATCGTTTATCTTCTCATAATAAATGCTGTTGAGATCCTTGAGATTAGGAGTAGATATGTTCCTGGTGATGAGTTTATTGGGTGGCGATGGGGTATGATCAGTGTGTAAGTGTAAATGGAACCTTTTAGGTGGAGTGGTCTGACTCTGCCCCTTCTTATTGAAACAGGAGACAGAAAAACGCTTGCTTATGTTCTCATTAACAGGTGTAAGTTTTATAAATGAGTAATCAGTGCTCTCTTTTTCCTCTTCTTTGCATGGGCGTGAGTAGGGATTAGGGTCGTTCAATTTCATGACCACAAATCTACTGTAAAAGGGGATCCTGTACTTTTTTGTGTACAAAATTATCTTCTTGTGGAAGGGCTGTGTTTCCCGCTCTTTCAGATTTTCTATAGATTGCTGAGATCAAAATAATATACCACAAATGAGCTGTTATAAATGGTTGAGCTTTGTAAGCTAATACATGTCTATATTCCTACAAAATATAGTGTAATGTATGCGCAATTGCCGTAAAATACTTTTGCATCCTTAATAACTTCTTACGCTAACAGCAGTTACAAAACCGTTTATCCTCACATCTGTTTATATTCTCGCATATCAATGAACATTACCACTATTTATTCTCTACTTGTAATTATCTCGTCCTCAGTGGATATATTTCAAATATCCTCAACGGTAACACAATCCCAGCACGCATGATGTCTGACAGAACCAGTCACAACGATTATTTTGTTGATTTATTTTTGAGTTTGTTACAAGGTCTATTTACTTGGAAACTGGAGTCAGCATGTCAAACGTAATTAGAAGAATTATCACAGGCAGACAGATAAAACCCTCCACTGTTCAACATAACTATAGACCTGCTATTAGACCGTTGATCAAATACAATGTTTCCCCCTTGAGAGGTAAATACAGTGTAGTCTTCATATACTGCTCAACCTGACCCTGTAATTTTACCTTTAGCATTTTCTGTCAATATCCCCAAGTTCGACAGACTGTCTGAGGCATCAGATCAGATCAAGAAAGGTGCTGAATATTTAAACAATGGCTCTGTTGATATGGTATATATTCTACACAGTCATTATTTTGAATAGAGAGTATTGAGTGTAATATATTATAGGCAATGAATTGTTATCACAAGAGTGTTCAAATTGCACCTACTGCAGAAGGACATTTCAATATTGGCGTATGTTACTTCCAAATGGGTATTTATCAAAATACATAGAGAAATAGCAATATCACTAATATCTGTCAACTGTAGGAAAGCATAAGGATGCTATCAAGGCCTTTGAGCGTTCATTGGAATATGAGCCAAACTCAGCTGATGCACACACCAACATTGCCTCATGCTACTTGATGTTGAAGGATACTGAACATGCTGTCTCTCACTTGGAACAGGCTTCCAACTTCAATCCTTTGGATGGTGAAGTCCAGTACAATCTGGGTTGTGTATATGAAGCAGTAGGAAGACTGAGTGACGCTAAGACTAGATTTGAAAGAGCTCTGATATTGGATATCGACAGAGCAACTAAGGCATTGGAAAAATTAGAAAAGAAGTTATCACAATAATATAATAATTTTATTCCCCATTATGGAGTATATAGAGTGAAGAGTGAATAAATGTAATAACATGGTCTACTCCCATGGATAGAGCCACAACACCTTTATCTTGATCCTCCAATATGAACAGATCGTAGTACTCTATTAGATAAAATAACATTAGATACGTGTATACATTACTGTTTATTGTCATACCTGGCTACATTCTCCATGGCTTTGCGCCTCATCCTTTCTTTTTGATTCAACACTACATTTGCAGGTAGAGGAGTACGTAACAATCTATGCAATAGTGAAATTAGGTATGTAATGCCAAATCACTCATTATTTTAATACTTACTTCTCAAATAATATAATCACATCTCGTCCAGTCAGTCTGTTATATTTACGATTTCTTAACTGAGGTGTCAGGTATTCTTCAGGATTTTCACTCAAAATGGCCAAATCAAGCAGTTGGCGTAATTCAACAAATGTGTCATTCACTGCAGGATCACCTAAATTATGGACAAAATCTTCTATGAAACGTATATCTGTATCGAAATTAGCGAGTGCGACTTGTGTCATATTTCTCTGGTCTGTATCTAATAAGATGGCCTATTCAAGTGGATATTTCAGTATATGGACCTATACAATAGATAGTATGCATATTACCTTCATAGATTGACTAAGATGTTCTAATGCATCAAAATACAATAGACTCTTGATAGTCTCGGGTAGATTCAATAATGCGGCATTGGTAACATTAGTAAGGAAAGTGATGAGATCCTGCAAATTGGGGCTAGGATGTTTCTGAAGTTCTTCCGACTCCCTATAAATGGGTATTAGTGAAATACTTATGATTGCATTATTCACATAAGTGTTACCAGTCATATTCAAACAGCTCTAAGAATTCATCCAATTTCGAGTTCACTAGTTCAAAGATACGTTTCTCTGCTTTCCTGCGTGTTTCATTGAATGTAGAAGTAGCCTTCAAATGGATACGTCCCGATCTGTGGAATGATCTAGTTTCCATTAATAACATTTCAAAATCAGGACAGGTAGACTCAAAGTATTCTATATTGATTATAATCTGTACTATTTGTGATAGATTGGTAGACTGGAGCTTCTTGAGTAGAATAGCATTGACCTTTTGAATGAGTAAACTGTCTACAGCCTGATAACTGGTGAGTAATAGTAATAGACAGAGCAATAATGCAGTATTACCTTCTTCAAGATATCATCCATCTCACCGTGTGTTTGTGAAAATCCCTCTGCGAATTGATAGAATTGATGAACAAAGTAACTCACATCACGACAACAGGTTGGAAAGACCTTGGAGAAGGGCAAACGAAGTGGAAATCTACATAAAGTCAATACAGTTTTAATGGCGTACTTCTGTATTCCTTACCCATATCTTTTAATGAATTCTCTATCTGGTCTAAATCGGGTATATTGCATTACTTCCTGTAATTCATCTTCACTCTCTACTGTCATGGGCATACATTCATCTTCTTGCACGATCTAAATATATCATTAGTGGCATCCATGGTAAAAAGATGATATGGTGGTACCTTCTCAAATACTTCACTGTATTGATTGATGAGTAACTCGGAATATCTCTGGAATAGTGTTAATAAGGTCTCCTGTAATGGTTTAACAAAGAAATCAAATCCCTATCAAACAGGTGGTTAGTATTAAGTATCTCATAAGATTGGATATTTCTTACTTCTAGTGTCTGTATGAAGATCAAAAGGGAGAACTTGATTCTTAAGAATAGTTCAGGATCCGTACATCCCTTCAAACTCTCTGAGACTACAAGAATAACCTTGCCTGTAACCATTTCCCATAAACCATCCACTTCTGCTTGACTTCTGAAGTCGGTTGTATTATGCAGAATCATGTGTTCAATGATAAAGAAGCCCACAATATCCTGAAGTAATGTTTCGAATGTTGTGAGATTACCATCACGTAGATTGATAGGTATTGACAATGCAAGATTAGCCTGGGCCTATTTTCATAATATCATTGTAAATAAAAGAACATTATCACTTGATTGATCATTACTCTTCTGTCCTCTGAATAGGCTGTCTTGAACTCATTCCTCTTTCCAAGAGTGTCATACACGTGTATACATTTATACAGTGGCTCAAATCCAATGTTCACTTCATCCAATATACTGGCTATATTATAGAGTAAATCTCAGGTTATATCACAAGTAATCATCATACCAACTTACTCTCCAACCCTTCATTCACTACCATCTCAATGGCAGAATTAACTTGATGATGTTGAAGATTCTTCAATTTCGGATTTTCTGATGTTTTTGATCTCCATCTTTCCTGTCTTTCCTGCATTCGCTGCATAGCCAAATTTCCTATCTCTCGTGACACTTCACGTACTCTATAAACCCATTGTAATCATCTGTCAGTTCATGCCTGATATAAAATATCCCATTATGTGTTACCTTGCAAGCCATTCCTTCAGTTCGACTGTGACAGTTGACTTGATTGAATTCTGCATGACAGGTATTCCCTGGGCTAGAAAAATAAATTTACTTAGTGCTTAATATAACCATGATTTCGCAAAATATATCTTACCTAACATCTTGGCAAATGTAAATTGACTTGTTTGCTTTAACTTCTCATTCTTCAGATTGTCCAATGTCTATTCAATACAATTTCAGATATCTATCATAGCCAGGATGATTACTGAATGACAATACCTTGAGTGCAGCATAGTAACTTGCTTCACTTAATTGTTCATTGACTTTATTTGCAGAGTCCAATATAACCAAACTAGTCTGCAGTGCTTCAATAGCATCATCCACATTCTGCTGTACTTTTCTGGCATTATTTAACTCTCTTTTCTGGTAGTAACAGAAAGAGATAAGTTATCAGATTATAATAATGTCCTTATAGCACCCTACTTTCTCTGCCCAGCGAGAGCCTCGGTACTGCAGTGTCTGGTTAACTTCCACGAGTTTAGTTTTCAACTCTACTGAACCCTTTCTTACTTTCAATAACTGGTCTACTGCTTGCACGAATTCCTAATGAAAACAGCGAGTAGATGTTATAAGCTGTAGAGGCAACTGCTCCTAGAAAGTGACAATAATACCTGATAGTGAGCATTACACATTCTTTCTATTTCACCATCTTTCTTTCTGATGAGTGCATCTAAGCTATCTAAAAATGCCGTTTGTTTTCCTGTAGCGGTGATGTTCTTTATCACAGGTCCTAATTGTTCCAAATTCTCAGAGTCATCCAAAGTAGCTGAGAAGGTCAGGTCGATACCACCTGTGGAAACAGTAGCCTCACCTATCGAGGTTTGTTCCATAGATTGAGCAAGTCTTCCCAGCTCCTTGTCCCTTGACACAGTCGTAGTCATTCAGATAAAAAAGATAGGTATAGAGGATACACTTATAGGTATTTGGGCTGGACTTCAAGCTTATTGACCTAGATCACTGAAAATGACTGCACAGGGCGGTGTTACAAATATATTACGGGTAACAATACATAGCGGGACCCCTATTTTTTGTATAAAGAAGATATTCTCAAATGTCCTGTATCTATCCTAGGTTTAGCTACAGTAATACATTCACATCTTGATGCTGCTTATTCTGTAAAGACACACTCATATGGAAATGTTCACATATCTACAATTGTCTATTGATAGGGATACTCTGTTTGAACGTCAACATCCCGATAAAAAGTGGTCACAGTATGACCTTTATTTCAGCTTTTCGCAGTTACTGATGAGATATTTGAGTCCTTATGAATAAACTATCATTCAGAGCATTTCATGAACAGCACTTTGGACAAGAGCAGACAGATTACTTCAAGCAGTTTATAAAGAACAGTGAATACTTATATAATCAGTCACAATACTTCGACCAACACCCATACCCAGAGAGTAATGATGATAATCAACAAGAAAAGGATGATGAACACAACTATGTTGAACAGTATGATGTAAATATGGAGTACTCAGATGAAATGGAAGAAGAGAACATACTATCTGAAGAAGCAATAGAGATATTTCGGTTCTCAGAGGCATATCGAGAAGAACGTAAATACAATTGTTAATAGTGCTCATGATAGATATTGAACTTGGTTGAAAAATTTATTAGGTGACAGAGCCCGAATACTCGAAGAAGAAGAGGAAGAGAAAGAGACAGAAGAATGGCAGTATGGGGAATCATCTGTTCTCCACTGCAGAGGTATTGAAGCACCATCTACTACTCTTGTTCTTAAAGCGAAGAAAGAGCCTTTATCTGAAAAGATCAGAATTCATGAGCACATACTAAACTCTACATATCTGGCCAGCTGCGACGTGACTGATAGTCCTGTCGTCCTCTGGCCTATTCTACCCTTACGATTATAGTGTCTATTTACCCCCCAACATTCACTCATATTAAATGACTAAATGACATGATATATTAGAATGAGTAAAATACAACCATGTTATCGCTCTTGTTATTGACTTCAGTATTGATGAGAGACCATGAGAACAATTGATCGACTGTACGAGTAACATCGTATTTTTAATCAACATAACATTTATTCAGGAGGCTCAAAACCTTATTTTCACGCTCCTCTGCAGAATAACACGGAGAGCTTAAATTACAGTAGGATTGATGACCTCTCTTTCCAGTCTGATACTATAGATAAAAAGATGTCGGCATGAAGGATGAAGACGGCCTACAGGCATGTATACAATGTTTACCAGTGTAACTACCAATAAAGGCCTATTCTTATCAGACGATATAAAATTTATCATGATATGATAATCTAAATAATAATGGTACCTAATAAGGTTTTTGTTCTACTCATTGTGACATATAGTTACATAACTATCATTCATCCTGCATGAACTGTCAAACACACGCTGTTGTGCTGGTATTATCTTCTGAACTCATGGTCAGTTTAGTCATTACTATTAAACTCCAATTGGACTACCTATAAGACTATCATTCATGGATTAACCCCACCAGTGCGGTAACAATAACACTTTCATTCTACAGTCCATAATGTAGTATGATTGTCATTAGACTTCTCTCAAAGGAAACAGCCCGGAAACACCATGTATGAATTACAAAGGAGGAGGTTGATTACCATTTAAAGAAAATTAGTGACGATAATACATCCAGCATCATCTCTTGATCTGAATTTAACGCTAACCTTGACATATGACGATAGCAATTACACTCCCCATCTCTATTTAACCCAGGTTAACAAGAGAAAAACAGTCTTTCCTTTTCTTTTATTCTCAACTTCCACTTAATTTGATCCTTCATTCATCAGCGATAATAGGATGACGGATACTACCCAATCCTTATCCATTTATCCCCAAACAGACTTTATATGGTCATCACCTTTCGTCTTATGTCCTGTAGCATTACTTTCAATAATTGTTGTATTAGGTATACCACGCTTTTATCTCAACAGGCAGCACAGCAATGAGTTGTCATCAATGAGGCGATCACCATTGAATACTCTTGCCAAGTTTGTGTTTGTCCTGAACTTGATAGTTATGATATCCTTTATATTGGACGCCATCAACATTGTATCAAGAGCAATCATTGATAGTGTGTGGACATCTTATGTATTAGCATTTTACACGGGTGCATCATGGATTGCTTGGATGTTTAGTCTAGCTCTGTTGATGAACGAAGTACACATTCACTCCAAATGGAACTGGATACAAAACTGCTACTGGATAACAGCACTGGCCAATGAAAGCTCGATTGCTTGGCTATGGACAACTGCATTTCTTGAACTTAGTCCTGGTACTTCAAAGTTTTCTGCTCCCACACATAATAGCTCATTTTTCTTTACCTTAGAAACTCAATTCAATGTTTATGATCAATGTTTGATGGGCGTATTTATTTTTAGATTCACCATAGAAGTCATTATCGTAGTTCTTTCATCAATTGAGATGTTTACAGGGAGTAAGCATAGGGTTAACCGGTTGGAATCTGATCCACTTATAACAATTAATCAATCAAAACAAGCTGCAACTACCACACAAACAAATTATGGCACCACAACCACAACAACTCATATAAAAACAACAACAACAACAACAATAAAAGAGACATTCTCTGTATCCGAGACATGGAGAAAGAGCAAGAAGTTGTTTCCTTTCTTCTGGCCCCAGAACAGTCTTAAACTTCAAATACACCTCATCATGTGCCTGTTATTGATACTTGCGGGATTGGTGGTAGATTTAGTAATACCTATCAAACTTGGCTATATTGTAGATAATCTCAAGGAAGGTGAGTACTGTCCTATACTACTCCTCTTCAACGGGTCTAATTATGTTAAATAGGTGATTTCTCTTGGAAACCCATTTTCATTTATATTGGGCTCAAATTTCTGCAGGGTGGTGTAAGTGGGGGAGATTTAAAAGGAGTAAAAAATATTAATTATGTTCTATATTCTATCTGCTTAGTCTGGACTATTACAATCACTAGAAGCTTGGTTTTGGATTCCAATTTCACAACACACAACACGTGAGATATCCCTCAAGATGTTTAGTCATCTCCACAGCCTATCCTTGGGCTATCACATCAACCGGAAGACAGGAGAAGTGTTGAGTATAATGGATCGAGGAACAACCTCTGTGGTGACATTGATCAACCAGCTCTTATTTCAGATATTTCCCGTATTAGCCAGTATAGTCATCATCTCAGTCTATTCAACTTACCGATATGCTCCCCCATTCGGCTTCATTCTACTCTTTACAATGACATTATATATCTATGTAACAATACGTATGAGTGAGTGGAGAAGTAAGTTCAGGCGCACAACAATTGAAAAGGATGATGCAGTTCAGTCAAGAGCTGTGGATTCTTTATTGAATTTTGAAACAGTGAAGTACCATAATACAGAAGATTTTGAAATCCAGAGATATAAAACTGCCATAATGGAGCTTCAGGATGCAGATTGGAAGAATATTGTGACACTCAATATATTAAACTTGATCCAGAATGCTATAATCACCAGTGGCCTACTGATGGCCAGTCTGCTTTTTGCATGGGAAGTGGCTCGAGATGGATTGAGTTCAGGAGACTTTGTGGCTTTTAACATGTATATGATGCAACTTTACACACCTGTAACATCTATTTCCTTAAATACACACTTTTCATAATTGAATCTAATTATACTCCATGTATTTTATTTAGTTACACTGGTTTGGAGCTTATTATAGAATAACCCAATCAACCTTTATTGACATGGAAAAAATGCTGATCATTCTAGAGGAAAATCAGTCCATAAAAGATTTACCTGATGCGAAAGAATTACAGGTGTATGATGGTCATGTTGTGTTTGGTACAGTATAGATCATCCAGTATCGGATAGAATGTAAACAGAAATTAATCTAGACAAATATAATAGACAATGTCACATTTGCATACGATGAGCGTCAAACTGCTTTAAAGGGCATTTCTTTTTCCGTCGCCAAAGGGTCAACAGTTGCTCTTGTGGGTCCTTCTGGTGGAGGGTAAGTTTTATTAGTGTTTTATATTTTTACCACCCACTTATTCATTGCTTTAGAAAATCGACTATTTTGAGATTGTTATTCCGATTCTATGATCCTGATTCAGGTCACATATCCATAGACGGACAGGATATAAAGAAGGTTACGCAATCCTCATTAAGAAAGAGCATTGGTGTGGTACCACAAGATACTGTGCTATTCAACGATACTATTTACTATAATATATATTATGGCAACATTGAAGCAGATGAGACACAAGTGAAAAAAGCTGCTGAGGCAGCTCAAATTCATAGGAAAATAGAGAGCTTCCCAGATGGTAAATAAGGTTCTCAAAATCAGTTATTTTATATATGCTAACCTGAGAATTATGCAGGCTATGATACAATTGTTGGTGAACGTGGTCTTCGCTTGAGTGGTGGAGAGAAGGTAATATGTTCATCAACATGATTTGTAAACACATACTTAATAACTCAAATGAATAGCAACGTGTTGCTATTGCTCGAACCATTTTGAAGAATCCACCTATCATTGTATTGGATGAAGCAACAAGTGCTCTGGATACGTAAAAATCTTGCAATCAAATGTTTAAGACATTGAATCTAACTTAACTTTTACTTACAGAAATACTGAGCGTCAGATACAATCAGCTTTATACAGTATGACAAAAGATAGAACGACATTGATTATTGCTCATAGGCTATCAACCATCTGCAATGCTGATTCTATTTTGGTGTAAGTTAAAACGGAGTGATAATAGAAGACAGTGAGTAATGGGTTCCTGTTTTTTTAGGATCGATGACGGAGTCGTTGCTGAACAAGGTACACACGAGGACTTGATAAGAAATGGTGCGATGGGTTCAGGAAGTAAGTTGATTATATATCTTATTAAATACACATTAATTTATCATCAAATATTTTTAGAGGGACTTTATTATGATATGTGGCAGAAGCAGCTACACGATGATACAGATTTTCAAAGTAACCATCAAGGCGAAAGTAAATCTTCCGATTCTCTCGATTCAAAGGAGCCCATAATTACATTAGCAAGCAGTGTCACTCATAACTCGGAAGTTGATGATATTAAGACCGAGAAGTTTGAAAACAAATCATCATGGAATACCGATCTCGATGAAAAGAGCAAGGTTTTCAGTGAGGACATATTTAACAGAATACAACAGAACACCTATGCCAAAATAGACAAGAACAAAGAAGAAATATATGAAAGTGAAGAAATGACAGACCATGCAAGTGAAAGCTTGAGAAGTTTCCAGTCAACCACGAGTTCACCTGAAGGTTTAGAACCTACGAATATAAAGATCAAGGAAAATAAAAATATTGAAACTGTGAACTCACTGAAGATCTCACATCCTACATCTCGCCCTGTTATTGCAAAAAAGATTAGAGAAGCTACATCAAGAGAGGCATCCCAAAGTAGTATTCCAATAATATTAGTTAAAACCGATAATTCTGTGAACCACATAAACTCGGGATTGGAAGCTAATAATGTGCTATTAGCGGATAAACCAAAGGAGGACTCTGATAAACACATGCGAGTGATATTTCCGTTTAAGGCTCAAGCGACCGAGTTGCTTTCTAGGGAATATGCGGGAAGTAGTATGATTAAAGGTGACAATCAAGAACATACCCGAATTTTTGGTGATTTACTATTAAAGACCGATTGCAATGTCCCCATCAAAAAGGCTAACGACGATGAAAAACATGAGGCTGCCCCCATCATAGTACAATCTCCATCAATAGTCAAAGTGATAACAAGCACAACTCCAGGGAGGAATCTGATTACCATGGTACCTCAAAAAAATATACCATCAACTATAAATACTCCACTCAGTATGAATGCTATAGCCTATGATAAACACCAAATTAGCACAAACAGTAAAAATGACAGCACTGTACAAAATTCGGAATTAACTCTCTCTGTGATAGAGCCTCCTGAATTGAATATAGAGACTATAGAAGGAATCTGTGTTACTGCCAATGATCAGAAGGATGTTTCTGTGCCTTCATACACATCATCCAAAGGGGACAATGTTACCCAAAAAGATCATAAGTTCAATCCATTGAACATAATCTCAGCACCAAAGGTCTATTGCAGAGATGTGGTATCAAAGGAAATTGCAGATAGCAGTATGATACTTACCAAGGACAAGAAAAATAATTTTTTATTCAATGCCTTGCCCTCAAGAGTTAAATCCACCGATGTTATTCCAGATATAGATAAAGACCTTATCAAAAAAGATAATCTGGAGGTCAAATTTGCAGCAGAGGATATCGGATCTCCAAAGGCTATAGCCGACACAGTTACTGAAACCATAATGGATAGTCATATTGATATAGTCAAGAATCCAATGGAAGTATTTGTTCTCGAATCTACATCACCCAATGTTGACCCAGTGACTGAAGCATTCAATGACCAGAAAGATATGTCTGTGGCAGTTGACGCAGCCAAATTACCTCCAGCTAACAAAAATTGCAAATACAATAAGCTTAATCCACTAAACATACTCTCAGCACCGAAGGTGTATCATAACAATGCAGTTTCAAAGGAATCTGCAGACAGCGGTATGATTCTGAATGAACATAAGAAGAATACCTTCCTGTATAGCACTGTAAGTTCCAAAGTTGAAACAGTCAATAGGGCACCTAGCAAAGGCAAGGAGTATACCAAAGAGGTCAAATCAAAAACAAAAACAAAGCTTAAAAAAGTGGAATCCATTGTTGCAGATGATATAGTAAATTCAGTAACTAAACTCAAAGAAGAAAGCCAATGCGCTGAAGCTAATGGCCTAAAAGATCTTTCTGTTCTCGAATCTAAATCACCTAATGTCACTGAAACCATAGAAGAAAATAAATGCGATACAGTCAACAATCAGACAAATGTCTTTGTAACAGTAACTTCCACAGAAGACAAAACTCAACTGACTCTAGATAATAGCAACCACAGAGATTATAAATTTAATCTATTAAATATACTCTCGGTCCCAAAGATTTATCATAGCGATGCAGTTTCAAAAGAATTTACTGAAAGCAGTATGATCTTGACTAAACAGAAGAATACCTTCTTATCAAACGCTGTAACTTGCAAAGTTGAAACTGTTAACATGGTATCCAAAAAAGATCATCAACGTAATGAGGAAGTCGAGTTTGAAACGATGTTTGAAACCGAAGATTCCATTCTTGCAAATGATTTAGCAAATCCAGTAACAAAGGTTGCGGAAGAAAGTGAATATGTTGTATCTAGTGACCAGAAATATATGTCCGTGCTCGAATCTGTATTTTCTAATGTTCCTGAATCTGTAGCAGAAAGTAAATCTGATGCATTCAATAATCAAAAGGATGCTTTTGTACCAGCAACTCCCATAGTAGACAGTACTGAATTGACTCCTGCAAGCAAAAATCGCAAAGATTATAAATTCAATCTATTAAATATACTCTCAGCACCGAAGGTGTATCATAGCGATGCAGTTTCAAAGGAATTTGCAGAAAGCAGTATGATCTTGAATGAGCATAAGAAGGATACTTTCTTATTTAGCACTACCACTTCCAAAGTTAAAACTGCCAACATAGGGCCTCAGAAATGCAAGCAGTTTATCGAAGAAGTCAAACATACATCGAAGCATGAGGCAGTAGATTCAATTTTTTCAAGTGATATAGCTGATCCAGTGACTGAAGCTATGACTGAAAGCGAATGTGCTACAGCTTATGATCAAAAAGATGTTCCTGTTTCCGAATCTAGATTACCTAATATAACTGAAGCTATAGAAGAGAATAAATCCAATAAAGTCAATGATAAGAAGGATATCTTTGTACCAACAACTCCGGCCAGTGAAAACCGCAAAGATTATAAATTCTGCCCACCAAACATAATCTCAGCACCAAAAGTGCATGACGGTGATACAGTTACAAAAGAAGTTGCAGACAGCAGTATGACATTGATGGATACCTTCCAATCAAGGTTCTCGGATTCGAGCATTACAACCGCCGACCTTATATCACGAAAAAATGAAGAGTGTATCAAAGAGGATGACCCCCAGACCAAGGAGAGCAATACTGCCGTAATCCATAAAGAGGCTTCTTCCGCATTTATCACACCACTTTTAGGAAATGCTAATGAATCAAAACCAGATAGTCTTCGCAAGAGTGATGACACAAAAAAACTCAATATAAAACCACCAAGAATGGCTTCTCCTTCTATAACTGCTCCTATGGAATTACCTGCGGCCGAGACTAATCATTGTAGTGCTTGTTCAACAGAGATACATAAAGGTGTACTTGTCAAATCAAGAGTAGAGACGTTCGAGATGATGTTCAATCAAAGTAGAAAAGACAGTCATTCAAAGTCCCCTCAAAACATGGGATCATCGTCCAAACTCGAAGGAAATGACACACCTCCAGTTAATGTGAGAAAACGCATAGAAGCTCCTATAAGAGCGGTGGGTGCACCTCAATATAACAAACAGAAAACCGCCAATAACAAAGGTCAAATGACAGAAGAAAGTCCTATTGGTCATGAAGATCCCAAAGAGGATAATCACTATTTATCAAAACTAGAGACTATTGAATTGGATTTCGAGAGTATGGCTAACAAACCCGAAAGAGTGGGATCCCCATCTAAATACTATACTATCGAACTGGAAACTGAAGAGATTGAAAAAATTGATTCTCAACAAGATGTCAACCAGAACATGTTTACTAGTTCTCAATTGAGATTGGAATCTATTGAACTGCTGCTGAATGAAAATAAAGAGTATTCAAAGCAAGGAAAACACAAGTCGATGCCTATGGGGGTGGGATCACTATTCAGAATAGATTCTATTGAATTGGATACTGATGTACATGGTGAATTAGACGCCGGATTTTCTCAAAATGATATCCATGGTAATACCCAATCGATTGAGCTGATAATGGATGATGATCAGGGCAGTACAAAGTACGGCAACTATAGATCAGCTTCATTAAGAGTGGGATCTCTGTTTAGAGTGGACTCGATTGAGATAGAGGCTGATGATTATAATGAAAATTTAAATGAGGATCAAACAAATGCTCACCAGTTTGAGGATGCTCCCATGAAAGTAGAGAAGATTGGATTGGTACTGAATGAGAATAAAACGAGGAAGACCACAGGTACATATGACACCATATCCATGAAACTAGGACCTCTCTTCAACATTGGATCTTTGAGAATGGGACCAGATAAGACAAATGAAAGCAGATATGAGAATAAATATGTTTATGGTCCATCAAGAGTAGAGACACTTGAGTTGATATGGAATTTACCAATTGACAATGATATGTGGAGACAGGACAGGACAGCGCCGACTAGGACCGGATCTCTATTTAGAGTGGACACAATCGAATTAGAATGTGATGATATTGATGAATGTGGCAGACCCAATATTCCAAGCCCGGGGTCATCAGAGGTACAAACTATGGAGTTGATATTAACTGAGAACAAGCCCACTATGTCAATGAAAGTGGGGTCGCAATTCAAGATAGGCACAATTGAGTTGGTGGAAGAGGATATGGATGAAACCTACTCTATTCAAAGTGAGGGTCGTCTATCAGTCGGTTCCCCATCAAGAACAAAGAGTGTGGAATTATTGGCTGCTGAGGGGACTAATCACTCAATAACCGAAACTAGTACAATGGAGTACAGTTCATCAAAACCGGGCAGTTTTTCTGAATTGGCTCATGTGCTCAGTAATGTGGATGATACAGAAATTGCTCAGGTATTCATCAATACTGAACCCACCACTGTTGAGGAGTCTGTTATGGACATATTAAACATATCAACATCTAACACGGATACCACACTCGAGTCAGCTGTTGATCTTATTATAGAAAATTATCTGGATATATGTGCATCCACAATGAACAAAACAATAGCCACTTCCGAGAAGAGATCACCCGAGACTCCAGACAGAGCTATAGTCGATCAGGTAACTCGCACAGACAGTCATGATTCAGCCTGGATAATCACACAATACCATAATGGCCAGATATATCCTGGAGAATCTACTCCGGCAGTACAGCACATACTCAATCAAACAGAGACTGTGAATATAGTCTATGGGCACACAACTCACAACATAGGCATCTCCTCAAATATCCTTCATCCTTCAGAGAGTGATCTCGTGCACCCTATTCAAGATGAAGGCACTTTGATACAATTTCAAGATTCAACAGATACACACATACAGAGTGTGACGGAAGGGAATATAACAGAAATAGAAATTGCTGAATATCCAATGACTATCGTACATGGGACTACTGAAAGAATGGTTAATGCAGACACTACATGCCTATTGACAGAGGTTCATGATATGAATAAGTCATATCACTCTATCCATAGCCACGAGATCACTGTAGATGATGGTGTGTCCCATAATACCAATTCAAAGAAGAAGAAGAAGAGAAAGAAAAGTCAAAACTGATATCCAGAATATGTGTCAAAAAAGAAACAAAAAATAAATAAAAATAATTAAACAATTTTCTTTCAGTCCCTACATTAGTCTCACACATGCCCCAATACCCTACACAGATTGAGAAGACATTAACAGGTCATAAAGGACCAGTGAATGATGTGTGTTATAATAAGACAGGACAATACTGTTTATCAGCAGGAAAAGATAGGACTATTAGACTGTGGAATCCCACTACTGGATTATTAATACATTCGTATAATGGACATGGACGAGATGTGTTATCCGTAGCAGTGTAAATAGAAAATAAGAAAACACGTGTGTGTGTGTGTGTATATATATTAATCTCTCTCTCTTTCTATTTATATACATATACAAATACAGGTCTTCTGATAATACAATGATAGCCAGTGGTAGTGTGGACAGAAATGTACTATTATGGGATGTATCTGCTGGTAGCATTGTCAAACGTTATTCTGTTCATTGGGAGGTACAGTGACTAAAATAAGTGATCTGCAATACCTATCATTAAAATAATAATAAGTAGAGAGTGAATGCTGTAGATTTCAATAATGAGGCCAATATCATAGTGAGTGGATCATTTGATGCTACTATCCGCTTATGGGATCTGAGGTCTATGAACAGTCAACCCATACAGGTCATTGAAGACTGTAAGGACAGTGTGACCTCTATTCAAGTACAAGGAACTGAGATAATTGCAGGGTAATAGAGAAAGAAGAACACTCAGATGATGAGTATTGATATTGTTGATTAGTTGTGCAGATGGGAAGCTGAGGACGTATGATCTGAGGATAGGAGAACTAAAAGAGGATTATATTGGACCCTCTATCACTTCAGCCAAGTTATCCAAAGATGGCAATTGTGTGTTAGTGAGTACAGTAGACAGTACGATGAGATTAATGGACAAGAGTACAGGGAGACTGTTGAATGAGTAAATATATAAACATGAAACCCTTATTTGATATGTAACTAATTAACACATATTAAGATTCAAGGGACATAAGCATAATGAATATAAAATAGAGTCTATATTGAGCAATACAGATCAATATGCCATTACTGGATCAGAAGATGGCAAGATATATATATATGATGTATTAGAGGGCAGTGCAGTGTCTATATTGGACGCGCATGAAGGGGTGACTACTGTACTTGATTATCACCCAGACAATGAAAATATGTTATCAGCCGGATCTGATGGATTGATTCATATATGGAATTGAAATGATCTTTGTTTGTGTGTTTGGAAACAGAATAAAATTTGTTACATACTATATTAAGGGGATGGAGAGAAACACAATCACTTCAGCCATTTCTATTCACTCTTCTTTCGCTTTTTTCATCTTTCAATGTATTCCACCTATCACTCTTACTACACTGTACCCTCACACCTGTCTATGTGGTTAATGCAGTCAGATATCTATAAAGTACAGCCAGATATCTATAGAGTGCAGCCAGATATCTATAGAGTACAACCAGATATCTATATCCCCCAGTCTGATCTCTATAAACCACAGTCTGATATCCATATGCCCCAGTCAGAAGAAGAGGATCCACTGTCAAATACTACTAAACTCAGAAGTAAGGAAATAGTCCTCTATAAGACGGAATCATGCAGGAATTGGGCAGAACTAGGCCACTGCAGGTAAAGAGGAATAAACAACCAATACAACCTTACCCTGTTACTCACTATCTCAATAGATATGGTAAGAAGTGTCGTTATGCCCATGGTCAGGATGAATTACGCTCTGTTCCTAGACATGTTAGATACAAAACCCAGATATGTCGTGCATATCATATGGATGGATCATGTCCTTATGGTATTAGGTGTACATTTGTCCATGATTCAGATAGAGAGAAGACGGCAGACAAATGGAATAACAGAAAGAGAAGAGGCAGAAAAGACAGTGCTGAGGATGAGATAAGTGACAATAGTAGCAGTGATGACTCCATTGCCTACTCTTAGTATACCTGTATTCATGAAACAGTCTATTGAAACAGCATATATTCACAATCAAATAAGCATGTAACACCAATGGGCGTATCTGCACTTGTATGTACCGATTAGAATTTTGATGGGGCGGGAAAATAATCCTTTTTCTATTAATAATAAAACTATTTATTACTTTCATTATTATTCAATGAATGGCTGATGAATCCAACTTCGCTATTGGGGTTTTGTAAATATTAAGAGACGTCGATCAATGTAACCAGACTAGAAATCAGAAGAGGTTAATTAGCACACTTCCAGCCCCCCCTATTTCTATGTACTTACGCTCAATAACTCCTGTTCACGAGGTATTCTCATCTGCAGCAGTGTATTTCCCTTTAATTGCTGCTTCAATATACGCCTCATCCCCTGTAGAGAAGAGTGAGATAAATGAGTGTGAATACGTAGTAGATCACTCACTGTTCAATAAACACTTTGAAAATGGGAGAGCAATAAGAAGCCAAAAAGGTAATGAAAAAAGAAGGTATGAAAGAGTAGTATCTTTCATACCAGAGGAAGCAAAACAATATGTTTTTACCTGTAGTATCTTTAAATTTCTCTCCCGGAGGAGGGAAACAACCACGTTCTATGTGGCGCTTTGATTTATATACGAGAAAAAATTGGCGGCCGTCCATGCCCCGTCCAGATCCGTGAACATATGTGCATCATATTTTTTGCTGCAAGAACGTCTCTGTTCCAATATATATTGCAATCGTTACAGATCAATACATTGAAAATAGCTCGTTCTTCAACCCTATGATAACTCAAATTTCTTTGAGAGCATTGGTGGCAGACCTTAATTAAGAATGGCAAATGAGTAAGGTTATATAACACAAATTAAATTTGCAAACAAACTTACGGGAGAGGTCCTGAACTCATTGATGTCAATTAAAAGCAGCTGCCCTTGCCTTTCTCGTTTTTGGAGATGCCTGTAGATCATTTCAGAAACCCCAACTCTTTTTTTTCTGAACCTCTCGTGTGCTCTTCCTTTCAGACCGTCTCCAAATACAACCAAAGGCATTTGGGCTGTGTCGCCTTCGTTAAAGTGACTCTTGTGTGCCCTCCTTCTATATGAAGTCTACAAAAAAAGGGAGTTGGTAAATACTTTGCAAACAACCATGTTATATACGTTACGTTATTTCAACACGATTGCCATTATTTTGGTTTTGTCTCCTTCTATTTGTCAATTTTTTTCTTTTCCTCTTGCTTGAGCGAGTCTTCTTACATTTGTTCCTGTTATACTTTTACCACCATTTATGAGTATGTTGCATGCTTCTTCTATGGCACATTGACGTCCTATATAGTAATTCCAATTCATTTGAGCAGTGCGTAAGTTGTAAAAGTCAAAGAACCGGTGGCAAATGTATCATTATATACTGCGTATGGCGGACAAATTGGAAGTCTTGGGTGTTGGAATATCAGTCTCAAGAGTCTGAATGCCTTGTTGAGCTTTTAGAGCAACTTCTCTTCTTGTTCGGTTAACTGAACCGGAGCCATGGTAGTATTCGGTTGTAGACAACTTTCGCACCTGATTATTGCCATAGTGAGCAGTGAAAGCATCGCGATGACCAGGATCAACCGTACATGGACGAAAATGTTGGTTTATTTCATCTTGCGCAAAATCCCCCAACTTTAAAGTAATAGAATCAGGACCCGTATATACTATCAAAAGGTTGCAGTCTGGCACTGCAATGGAGGATCATTAGCGATGATTTGGTAGAAATGGAAAGGTAAGACACTTACAATCGATAAAACATATTATTGTGACTAACATACCCTTCTACTCGATAGATGCTTTGCATGCTGGCATGCCTTTTTAAAAGCTGAGATAGATGCTGGTAATCTATCAAAGAAAGTATTCCAACCTATAAACCATTATCTTGTACATATACCCCATGTTATTCGTCATCTCGGACCAATGCGAGCATATAGCACGGGAGCTATGGAGAGAAATATTGGTAGGTATTCCCGGCTCATAACCTCTAGAGTACACAGTGGCACGCATGCAAGTAATCTGGTAGAGAAATTGGCAATCCGCCAATATGTAAATATAACTGTGAAAACAGAAAAACAGCTGGATCTGATAACAAAGAAAACATATTCCGACAAGACATTTATTAACCCACCGGCATCATCATCATCCACTCTTCAGCTATGGTCACCAATCACTTTCAACTTTTTCATAGAATCCGGCAACTACAACAAATTTACCAAACGCCAACTCGACAGCACAATCTTCAGTACCGCCATCATTCAATACTACAACCGTGGCTCACCTAACACCCGGCAAAATATCACCCTAGATAACATCGACATAGCAGCCCGAGCTTGGATCAACAATACAATATACTCAACAAAAAATCAGCATTCTTCAGTCGCGGCAACCATTTCGTCATGTTCCCGTCTGACGCTCACAGGTAAGTTATTTGCATAACAAATGCCATTTTTTCTTTCACACTTCTACTTGATGACAATAGAAAAAGATCTTCGCCACACTGGTTTGTTGGCAAGACTGTTTTCTTCTTCTCACACATCCATAATCAACCAAAGTCATCCTCTGCTGGTAAAAGTTGCCAAAAACCACACCCAATGTAAATTTAACCGATTTATCCCTGTTGTCGAGCTGTTTGGTAAAAACGAAATACCTTTTTTTGCTGTCATTGATATTGGACAGATAACTGCCCAAGTGGGTCTTGTAAAGAATCCCCAGAATGATCCTCTCAGCGTCGTATCCCCTTATTTTGTATTCGACAAAGATTTGTCATCTGCTGGCAGATTGAGCTATCTGTAAACCATTTGTATTCTATCCCATTGTATCTTAATTAACCTGTATATTATTAATTATTTGTATTTACCTCATTCAATCAACACTTCCAGTCTATTCTGTACTATATATCCATGCACTTCAAGATAAACAGTGTTATCAGGCTTGCCTGCTGTAACTAATAGTATATCAATGCTCGAAGTGATCGCATACTTGATTATATGAATGAGTTGCTTTATAAGTATAAACAAGTAATTACCATCTTAAATTCAATTTTAGTATGATATCAAATATATTTCTGGACAAGATTTATATTATTTTGAAACATCCTGAAACCTGCTCTATTTATTTGGATATTCCTTCACTGAATCCGAATATTAAAATAATATTCTAATATGATTGGAGGAAAAATTAAAAATCATCAACCTATTTCTGATTACCATGATTCTTTCTTTTATAGAAGAAACAGAAAGGAAAACCCTGGAGAGGTGTTGTTACTGGACATCAACGAATTAGAACTCTTTCGGTGAGTCTTTATGTCCACACTAATTTTTTCATAATTTTAATACTAATCGTTTCTCCTTGGATTACTTAGGTTCGTCCTCCCTGCCACGAGAGAAATCTCAGAAACTATCGGGCGGAAAGCCGCACATTCTTTGGTATATTGACCTACAACCGTTGTAATAATTCTGGAATATCGATGTTTTGGCTGCCAAAAATACGATGTTCATTGCTTCTGAGGTTTGGGCTGGTCGGGGCCGTCCAGAAGTTTTTACCTGCCAAGAACAACAATAACAAAAACAATAAAAACTCGCCACATAGAACGTGGTTGTTTCCCTCCTCCGGGAGAGAAATTTAAAGATACTACAGGTAAAAACATATTGTTTTGCTTCCTCTAGTATGAAAGATAACATTGTCTCTATATTCGTACTCATGTCCCATTTTCACCTTGCCGTCTCATTTTCACCTTGCTGTCCTATTTTCATCCTGCTGTCCCATTTTCATCCTGCTGTCCCATTTTCACCTTGCTGTCCCATTTTTGTAATCGCTTCCCAATTTATTTTGGAAATGACCAGATTATTTTTTATTGGCCTAACTTAGTTTCGTAAATGGGTTACTTCTACAATAGGGTATAGATTGTTGACTGTAGTATAGATGAGTAAAAGAGTGTGATATATGAACAATGTATATTATTTTACCCATATTGAGTTTGATTAGTATTTGTATCAGCAGTAGATGTATTCGTATCAGCTGTAGGTGTGTCTAGAGTGGCTGTAGATGTATTCGTATTGACCGCAGGTGGCTGCGGGTGTGTCTATATCCATATCTGTATCTTCAGTGGATCTATCTACTTCCATAGACACTTTAGAGGAGGTTGGTATGTGGAGTGTATGTGGTGGAGTATCCTGTGTATGTTCAGTATTTGTGATTGTATTTGCAGTGCTGTTGTATATATGTTCAGTGTTGGTGGGTGTGTTCTCAGCACTCATCTGTGTTCTGCTTATTTTATGCTCAGTACTCAACTCTGTATGCTCTGTTGTGTCCTTAATAGGCTTATTAGGGTTAGTCCCACTCTGTTAAACAGTGGATGTGTGTGGGGTATATATTTGAGTGTTTCTGCTTCTGCTTCTGTTGTTTCTGTTGTTTCTGTTGTTGCTGTTGTTGCTGTTGCTTCGGTTGTTGCTGTTGCTGCTGAGAGTTGCTGTAGTTGCTGTAGTTGTATTTGACTGTTAAACAGTGCATTCATCCCTTCAACCAGCTTGCGTATCTCAGCCAAATCACTGGCTGCTACCTCTGATGCTCTGTCCACGATGGTTATTTTAGAGATGAGGACATTGAAGCATGTATTTATTTACACACCTAAGTCACGTGACTATTAATTTTATCCCAGTAAGCTATAAACTCATTCTTTCCCCCTTTCTTTTTCTTTTCTTTTCTTTTCTTTCTTCCCCATTCCAACTTCTCTCTTTTTTTCATTTTTTTTTACCCTTCTTTTTTCCAAAGCAGAAAAGAAACCAAAAAAAATCAAAAAAACTATTGAAAAACACCAAAAAAATAACAAAAAACCATAAAAGGCCAAAAAAAATAATATAATAATAAACATTCTTTATCGTCGTGATATGTCCTCTCCAGCTGAAATACCCAATGGTTCTCCAGTAGAAAACATGCCCAGTGAACAGTTGATTCAAGGTGCAACACCCTCTCCCTCAGCCTCTTTGTATGTGGGTGAATTAGATCCTTCTGTTACTGAGGCTATGTTATTTGAGATGTTCAATATGATTGGTCCAGTTGCCTCTATTCGAGTATGCAGAGATGCAGTCACCAGAAGAAGCCTTGGTTATGCTTATGTTAACTTCCATAACCTGGTAGATGGTAAAATGAGATATATATATATATATATATATATATTATTCACTTACTTATTATATTATCTACATTTAACCACAGCGGAACGTGCTCTTGATACATTGAACTACAGTTTAATTAAGGGGCGTGCCTGTCGTATTATGTGGTCTCAAAGGGATCCTGCCCTACGTAAGACTGGCAGTGGAAACATCTTCATCAAGAACTTGGACCCCACCATTGATAATAAGGCACTCCATGACACTTTCTCTGCTTTTGGCAACATATTATCCTGTAAGATTGCCCAAGATGAAGAAGGCAAATCAAAGGGCTATGGCTTTGTTCATTATGAAACTGAAGAGGCCGCTGATAATGCCATTAAGCATGTCAATGGTATGTTGTTGAACGACAGAAAAGTGTAAGTGAATATTGTATACATCAAGTCCATTTATAGATTGACTGACAACTTCTCTAAAAATAGGTATGTTGGTTACCATATTCCTCGTAAAGAAAGACAGTCCAAGATTGAGGAGATTCGTTCTCAATTCACTAATGTTTATGTCAAGAATCTGGCTGATGATGTTGATGATGCTGAACTCAGTAAGATGTTCAGCAAGTATGGTCCCATCACATCAGCCATTGTGAGTAGAGATGAAGAAGGCAAATCCCGTAACTTCGGATTCGTCAACTTCGAACACCACGATGATGCCTATAATGCTGTTGAAGCACTGAATGAAACAGAGCATAGAGGGCAACAATTGTATGTGTGTCGCGCACAGAAGAAGAATGAGAGAGAAGAAGAGTTACGCCGTCAATATGAACAGGCTAAACTAGAGAAGTTGAGTAAATATCAGGGCGTGAATCTGTACATCAAGAACCTCGATGATGATATTGATGATGATCGTCTCCGTCAGGAATTCTCTGTTTATGGTGTAATCACCTCTGCCAAGATCATGCGTGATGAGAAGACACATGCCAGCCGTGGATTTGGATTTGTCTGCTTTTCTTCTCCTGAAGAAGCCACTCGTGCTGTCACTGAGATGAATGGTCGCATGTTAGGATCCAAGCCCATTTATGTTGCTCTTGCTCAACGTAAAGAAGTCAGAAGATCGCAGTTGGAGATTCAGATTGCTCAACGTAATCAAATGCGTGTGATGGGTATGAACAGTCCTGGTGGTCCCGCCTATATGCCAGGAGCACCTATGTTCTATGCCCCACCCGGTGGATTCATTCCTCAGGGACAACGCCCCATTTTCCCCCAAGCCAACATGATTGCTCGTCCCAGATGGACACCTCAACAAGGCTACCCTCCCCAACCCATCCCCCAACCTTATCCTCCCATGCAGAGACCGCCCCGTGGACCCCGCCCTCCCCGTGGTGCTGTGAAAGGACAGCAGCCATTGACTGCCAGTGCACTTGCATCTGCCCCACCAGAAGTCCAGAATCAGATGCTGGGAGAAAGACTATATCCTTTAATGTAAATATTGAACAATGTAAATTATCTTGAACCATATGACTCATTTATTCTTATTTATTATAGTGAAGCTCAACAACCCAAGTATGCAGGTAAGATCACCGGTATGTTATTGGAAATGGACAATACCGAGTTACTGCATTTACTTGAAGACCCTGTCTCATTAACCAGTAAGGTGAATGAAGCCATGGATGTCCTCAGACAACACTTGGCCAACAAAGAGCAAGTGGAATAGTCTTCCCGCCTATTTTTTTTCTTACTTTCTTTTTTCTTTTGTTTCCCATCAGGGAATAACCGCATTACCCCCATACACCTCTTACCCCACTTTTGATCACCACTTTTTATATATAACTAAATGTTATTCTTATTAGTAAAATATAATAATAAAATTAAAAAGAAACGAAAAAACGCACACAGTGTATGTATATACTCACTCAGTATATACTCACTCACTCAGTATATACTCACTCACTCACTGGGTTATATACACGTATATATAGTTAATGTGATGTTTATTAATTAACAATTACAATCTAGGGAAAGAGATAAAAATGAAAGAGAGGTGGACTATTTATAAAAAGTGTAATGAAAAGTATGGAAGAGAATAGCTTTGATTTTAATCTTTGGCAGAAATCATGTTCTCAGGTCTAACCCATTGATCGAATTCTTCGGAGGTTAAATATCCAAGAGAAAGAGCAGCCTCCTTTAAGGTGGTACCTTCCTTGTGTGCCTTCTTAGCACACTTGGCGGCCTTGTCATATCCAATATAAGGATTGAGGGCAGTGACCAACATCAAAGACTAGATAAAAAAAAGTACATTGTTTAATTACGGTTATTATTCTATATGTATCCCTCTCTTTCTTACCTCATTCATGATCTTGCTGATTTTATCTTCATTGGCTTGGATACCAGCAACACAGTTCTTGTTGAATGAGCGAGAAGCATCAGCAAGAAGACGAACAGATTGAAGCAAGTTCTTGATTAAGACAGGCTTGAATACATTGAGCTACAAAACAATATCAATCAACACTTTTTCTTTTTTTTTCAATCTTAAATGTCTATATTATTCTACCTCGAATTGTCCATTGGAACCAGCAATAGATACAGCAGTGTTGTTACCCATAACTTGGGCACAGACCATAGTCATGGCTTCACATTGAGTAGGATTGACCTTACCGGGCATGATGGAAGATCCAGGCTCATTCTCGGGCAAACTAAGTTCACCAAGACCACAACGAGGTCCAGATCCGAGATAACGAATATCATTAGCAATCTTCATGAGAGAACATGCAACTGTGTTAAGAGCACCATGAGCTTCGACAATAGCATCATGAGCAGCAAGGGCTTCGAACTGATAGGGGGAGTTAGTACATTTTCCAATCACTTCTCTCATTTTATAGTTTTACCTTGTTGGCAGCAGTCTTGAAAGGAAGACCAGTGATGGTAGCAACAGCTTCAGCAATCTTTACATCAAAATTCTTCTTAGTATTGAGACCAGTACCAACAGCAGTTCCACCTTGAGCAAGGTTGTAGAGACGCTCTAAACTGCTTTCAACACGGGCGATACCATAAGTTAATTGCTGAGTATAACCAGAGAATTCTTGACCGAGAGTTAAGGGAGTAGCATCTTGTAAGTGAGTACGACCAATCTTGATGATATGGTCGAATTCCTTGGATTTGGCATCAAGAGCATCACGTAAATCAGCCAAGGCAGGGACAAGGCGATGGTGAATTTCAACAACAGCAGCTACGTGCATAGCAGTAGGGAAACTGAAATCATCATATTAATAAATAGGTCAAATCATCAGTATTGAATAGTACATACGTGTCATTGGAAGATTGACTCATGTTGACATGATCATTGGGGTGGACAGGAGTCTTGCTTCCGAGTTCACCGCCGAGAAGTTCGATGGCACGGTTGGAAATAACCTAATAATAACAAGAAATAAGCAATCTTCGCCCTGATTTTCTGATCTCTCTACTTACTTCATTGACATTCATGCTAATAAACAATAGGAGAAAGTGTCAGTAATGAATAAAAATGATGAATAAAAGAAATAACACTTACTTGGTTTGAGTACCGGAACCGGTTTGCCATACAACAAGAGGGAAGTTATCAATCAAGGTACCGTCAATAACCTGGAAAGAGTAAGTTAACTGTCAATTCTAACTTCTTACATACACACACACACTCTCTCTCTCTCTCTCTCTCTCTCTCTCTCTCTCATACCTCATCAGCAGCCTTCTGAATGGCTTGACCAATCTCGGTATCCAAACCATAAGTCATGTTAACAGTGGCAGCTGCCTTCTTAACAACACCAAATGCACGAATCAAAGGTTCGGGCATACGTTCACGAGATCCACCAATATCAAAGTTCTGGAGGGATCTAAATAAGGGCAAAAGAACATATATATATTTATAAATAATCGGCTTGTCCCACCCATAAACCCAAACACTCGTTTCCTTTATTCTAAACACTCACCTTTGAGTTTGAGCACCCCAATACTTATCAGCAGGCACTTGGAGGTCTCCAAAAGTATCACGTTCAGCACGGAACTTTTGCTATAGAAGGAAGAAGCAGGGTTAATATGTTGTTACTTATTATTGATTGTCCTGTATTATTACCAAGGCAACAGAGGCTGTGCTGAATAAACGGTTGGATCGATTCAATAAGGCTGCTTGTCTTAATACAGTATTAGTTGTTCTTAACATGATTAATTCTATTTACGAGTGAAAGGGTGGAAGATAAAGGAAGAAGGTTTATTTTCTTTTAAAATAATTATTTTTAATTGACTGGAAAAAAAAGTTGTGGGGGAGGGAAAAAAACAAATTATCAAAAAGGACCAGGGTGTTTATCGTCTTGAATTGTTCGTATTGCACACTCTTCACACTTAAAGTGTAGCCATTTTAGACAACTGTTTCCATGGCAATCAGCAGATAGAATAACAGTATGGTGTTTTTTTATCTCTGATCTCCTGATAATTCAAATCATGCTTCTTTACTGCAGGACATGTAATCACCCTTTCTTTTTTGTTAACCCCCAAAATATAAAGTATAAAAGGTGTATTGATACTCCGGTTTCTATTCTGTCACTTTATTCAACAACCGATTCCTACTTATTCCGGTTGCATTAACCAAACTGTAGGCTAGAATCTGATAAACAACCAGTTCAATTTCGTTCACCATTAGATGGTTACTATGTCAACCACAGTTTCTATAGTTATGGTTGCTATGTTACTATTATGGCTGTTTTAGTTTACCAGTTATTAGCTGGAACCTTTTGTATATATGAGATATTCATCATGAAAAGGATAGCATAACACTTTTATTTCATTGACTTCCAGGGGTTATCCTTGCAAATAGACCGTTACACTTAAGTCAAGGTGGAACTGGCTGATAGACAGTGTACCTGATTTTATACTATTATTTCTTTCTTCTCGTCAAGCTGATTACTCTATAATGCATAGATCTATTGCTCCCATTTCTCATCTCTTAATGCTTTATTCCATGCATTCCTTTATGAATGTATATAAAAAGCGGGGAAGCTTTTGAATTACCGTCAATGGAATTGTGATAGCAAGGAAGATAAGTATGAAAACAGTGCAGCAGTAATAATGCTTCTCTATTCATGTATTGTAATGTTAGCCGGGAATACTGCAATTAACCTACACACTATTGACTATGTTTCATATTATACAGTATAAACCCTTGTTAGATACAAATATACTGGGAAGAAAACAAAAATATCCCAAGATTCAATGACATTTATCTCACATCCTGTCTATTCATTAATAATTGAATGGTTATCAACTTTTATCTTAATGTTACAGATGTATACTATTTATATATTCAGTTCGACCATAAACAGCCCTATATATTCTATAGAATATACAGTATATGCTCAATGACAGAAAAGAAGAAAAATATCATGCAGTTCCTTCATCCATCACACTGAATACAGATGCTTGTATGTCTCTCCAATCTGAATAAACTTCATCTTGTCCCACTTGGTCACTTGCAGAAGGTAGGACAGTTGGCATGGTCAGAACAGGCGGAGAAGAGGAAGTTGGTACTTCCTTAAAATGACTCCTCTCATGCTTACGTAATGATCTCAAGTGGTAGTAGGCCTTATCACACCTATCATTACTACAGACGTAAGGCCGTATATTGGAGTGGATCTTGGCATGAGTAGTCAAAGAATCGAGTCTGGAGAAGCGCTTTCCACAGTCTGCCATGAACAATATATAAGTAAAAAAAAAAGAAAATAGAATTATGAATCAACACTCCTACCTGGTTCATTACACACAAAGGGTCTTTCTCCTGTGTGTGTGCGTAAATGATTATGCATCTTATGTCTCTTAGTGAATGGTCTCTGTTTACGTGCACAATCTTCCCATCCACAGTAATAATTAGCCTGAAAATGATGAGAGGAATGAATTCAATTGGAATATCATCCTTCATTCTTTTTCTTTTTACCTTTCCACAGCCAATATGATCAATCTTAACATGATTAATCAAGTCTTCAAGTGTACTTGTCTCAAGAGAACAGCTATTCCATTTACATGACTGTACTTCCTCTTCCTCTTCTTCTTCTTCTTCCTCCAACTCTGTATCTGTGTGAGAGGTTGATATAGACTTACCACTCTTACACACATTCATGGCTCCACTCTCTGGATTAAAAATAAGTATCAATCCTCTATAACACTTTTCATCTTTATTGTTTACCTTGCAACTTCTTCCTCAAGGCCTCTTCCTTCTCTTTCTCTAATTCTATGACTCTCTCCAGTAATTGTTCGTGTGTCCATAACTCGAGATCATCCGTCAGATCAGAGTGGATGAGATCAGTGGAAGATACATCTATTTTACCCAGTGATCTGTGTCTCTTACTGGTAGATGGTGTAACTTCCTTATAGACATCAACCATTGGCATGTCCTTTGCCTTGATATTACCCAGAAGAGAACCATAGGGAGTGGCTACTGTGTGTCGGCGGGGTAATGGCCGCTTGCCCTTTCTTTCCGATAACAAATCACCCATATTTCTCTTTATTTTTACAGTGGCATCTGAGAATGCACCTTCTGGAATATCTGTGGAAGCTAGATGATATTGAGTGGATGGTGTAACAAATGCATTATCCTGTTAATAAATTAGACTGTTATTATTTTTGCATCACGTAAGAAACTCCCTCCCCCCGGGAAGACATTTTCTTCTTTTACCATAGCAGAGGGGCTGATGAAGGTAGGACTCAGTAGGTTGGGTGAGGGAGACATGGCATCCATCATCATCACCGAGGAATTTGTGGTGACTGAATTAGAAGAAGGAGAATATGTCTGCAATGGAGTAGAGAACATGTTCTCTAGATGGGTCTTACTAAAATAGTCAATATCCATTGGTGCAATATTCATCAGTTGAGGAGGTATTTCGGAAGGGAAGTGTTGATAGGAGAAGAAGGTCTGTGCCTGGTGACTCTTGACTACGGGAGTTACGGCCGGAGAGTAATCATCATAGGATAACATGGGATAATGTGAGGAAGAATAATCCATCAAGGAAGATGGCTTAATAAGAAGTGAGTAAATGATTGATATACACACAACATGTATCACTTACAAACTGTACTTCTGAAGTAGACAGTGCCATCATTTGATCCTTATTGATGTGTGGAGTGTTGCTGCCATCCATATTTAATTAATTAGTGAAGAAAAGTGATTGCCCTGAGCAACAATGGACTGATCATACACATGAATTTTAGATGCTAGAAATGATAGAAGGTGACAGTGGACTTACATACAGAAATGTCTATTTATTGGCTCTATACTTATAATAACACATATGAATACTGTGGCTATCAAAAATGTCAACATAAAATGTTCCTTACTAGAATTCCATATAAATCAAGATGCCATAGATTGATTCAATAAATCTCAGAGTGATAAAGAAGAAGAAGGAAAAGAGAGATGAAGGAAAGAGGGGGGGAAATGGAAAAATGGTATTTATAAGGAACGAAAAGATGAATGGGGAAAGATACACAAGAGACAAGACAGTTAAAAAGGGTTATGTTCTTACTGATATTTATTATTATTATTGAGTTTCAATTCAATTGACAGTAACTATGAGTATAGCCAGCAGCAGGAAGCAGCAATAAGAGTAAATGGTTTATATATAGAATAAAGTTAATAACCGAAGGCGTTCAATCATGCTTATAGTCAAAGTAATAGTATTTATTTAATTAATGCATTATGTTACAATAGGTTAATCTTATTTTCTGTATGAATAAACACAAGCAATCGCGTATTTATGAGAATACATTGTCGGCCAATGCTATCAACTCCATAAACAGGCGATTCTTGGGTAATCCAACCTATAAGATATTTGTTATCAGTATATATATATATACACACTCACTCACTATCCCAACTAGCCCTACCACATTCCAGTAGTCACCATGGATAGACTCCACAAACAGGGCTGCCTCTCCTTGTATGCCATAACCACCGGCCTTATCAAATGGTTCTCCTGATGCTACATCTATATCATATGATAGTAAATGATGAGATCAAAGTCTATTCTATAACAAGCAGAATTCATTTAATCATATTAAGTTTATATGTATTACAGCTACTCATTATATCAGAGTCAAGAACAGAAAAGGTAACATCAGTCTTCTCAACGAAACTAGTGGTGGCCACCTTTCCACTCTTTGTCTTGTATATGACATGCACACCTGTCAATACTTGATGTGTCTGCCCACTCAATTGCCTCAACATTTTGAATGCGTGTTCTCTGTCTTTGGGCTTCTCTAATACGTGTTCATCTTTCACCACTATTGTATCTGCACCTATGACAATATCTGCATTAGGCAGTTGATTATCATCCTATATAAGCCTGAATTAACTAATAGGGATCATGTGAGATTATTTTATCATATTCACCTTGCATCGGTCATATACCTCCACTGCCTTCATTAATGCAGTATCAGCTACATATTCTGATCTTGTCTTATAGGCAGTAGGGTCATTTTCATCCGGTTTCAATGTAGTAACCACCTTAAATTTCAATCCCTGGTGTGTGTATTTATATAGATAAAATATTAACAAATAGATACACAGTGTATATATGTGGATACACACACACAGATATTTACATACACACTCACACACTCACACAATATACTCACACACACACACATACACACACATACACACACACACACATACACACACATACACACACACACACATACACACACATATAATTTACCATATCTGTCAATATTTCACTTCTTCTGGGTGAAGCAGATGCTAATACAATACATTTATTATTGAGTCGGTTGATAGCAGGCAAATCAAGTGGCATTTTGTCTCTGTTCTCCTGAATGAAATAACAAAGAAGCAGATAAAAAAGAGTCAGTTCAAACATCAGGAAATCCTGTTTCTGTCGGGGTCTCAATATATGTTGATGTCATCTCCATGGAAATGGGAAGACCTTGCATTTTGTAATTAATTTATTTTTTTACTGTAACTAAAAATCCAAATTATCTAAGCATTCAGTGTTATCAAACATACTCTTTTTCTTACAATGGTAAATCCTCATAAAGTAAAATAAACAAGCTTGAATACTCATGACATGTATAGCCTGTTCCCTTTGAATCACTTCTTCCCTTTGCTCTTATCACTGGTTTCTTCGGTGTTATTGGTACTGGATTGAACATCTCTAGACATTATTCCAATGATAGAAAAGTAATAAGAAGATAAATACACACACACAAACACACACACAGAGAACACTCAATATTATTCTCTATATAGCCTGGAAGATACGGACTTGATACCTGGGATAAGCAAATGTTGGAACGTGACAGACGTTTGACTGGATCAACTCGAGGACAGACTGTAATTGTCAAACTGTAGATGATAGCTGAGTACTAACCTCTTCTGTTTTCTTCTTCTCTTTATGTAGTCGGAACCTATTGCACCAGAAGGGTTCTCTATTAATAGGTAAATAATAGGTGTATAATGTACATAAGAATGATCACTCAACTCTGAAATATTCTGTAGTGTCTGGTACTTGGAGAAGCTCATGCAACATTAACCAACAGTGTCATAAATACTAATAAATACTGAATCCTCTTATTGTATTACTCACTACTACAACTGATATACACACATATGAAGAGAGAATGAAGAGTGTTTATTATGAACAAAAAACATAATAATAGAAGAGTAATAAATAGAGATTTATCATCAAAAAGAAGGGTTCTAAATTATATTTCGGGGGGAAGATATATAACACGATGAATGTGTATGTAAATATGAGGTGTGTTAGTGTTTTTGTGTGAGAATATATACATGCGAAAATAAGGATATTTATGGAATGAAGTCGAAATCATGCAATTCAATCACTGCTTGATATGGTAGTTCATCTACATCAACCATCTGTCGGTTTCTCTGCAGTACAACCACTGCCTTTGTTTCTGTCAACTGCAGTTTCCATACTGTTCTGGCATCACTTGTGAAGGGCCTGATGAGAGATCCAGTGTGGATATCCCATATCTTGACTTTCCCATCTGAACCTCCACTGATGATATGATTACTATCAAATTCGAGACAGGTCACGGAGTTGTCATGGGCGGATATTCTCTGTACACATTCAAAATTGGACAAATTCCATATCCTCAAACAGCCATCAGAACCTCCACTGACCAGACGATGATTTGATAGTTTCAAGTGACCTACGAGGGAGGTATGGCCTTGCAATGTACCGAGGCAATCACCAGTGAAAGGAGACCATATTTTAATACTGGAATCAAGAGAACCAGTTGCTACTCTATATCCATCATAGACAATAGTATATATTTGAGACTGATGGCCTATAAATTCATGCAGACATTCTCCACTATTTACATCCCATAATCTGGCAGTCAGATCATAAGAACCAGAGGCTACTTTACTTCCATGCATATCTAAGCAGCGTACACTGCCATGGTGTCCAACACACACATACTTCAATCGGCCTTTCTCTACATCCCATATTCTGAGTGTAGTGTCTCTTGAACCTGTCACAACTATCTTCTTGTTCATCTTCAGACATCGTATAGTGGAGTTATGGCCTCTCAAGATATACTTCAATTCACCTGTATTCAGATTCCATACTCTGGCAACCCTTATTTCAGAACAATAATTAGAAAACTACAGAAAACTTGTTTATCTGTTTACTTTACCTATCACAGCCACCTGTCACTAATATATGATGATTATCTTTATTGATGATAAACTGCAATGCCCAGACACCTCCATCATGACCAATCAAAGACCTCAATTGTCTTCCTGTCTTAGAGTCATACACCTCCACTCGATTGTTATCACACCCCACTACCATGTATTTGCTGTCCATTTCAATGGAAGTAGCCAACCCTTCACCGATCTGGTTCTTACAGACCTTGACTTTACAGCCTTGAATCCATGCCGTGTCAATATTGTATTTACGACGAAAGAATTCTCGGTAGGAGAAAGAGGTTTTCTCTGGGTCATCACTGTCTATGGTATGAAAGAACTGGGTTGGATGGTAGTTGTGTTTGAAGCAAAGGGATTTCCATACACCCTCATCTTTCAATAATGTATTCCACAAATGAGATACTTGAGATGCCTGTGCTAGGGTACGTGGATGGTCGATGAATGAGAATACATGGATAGCTAGTTCCATAGGCATTGCCTGAATGAAATCCATCTTCAACTTTGGTGTGATGAAGGTATGAATGTACTGCAGAAGTTGATTATCACAGCTACTGAGTATTTCCTCAAGGAATAGACGTCTCTGTCGACGGTTGAGTTGTTCAAAGGATGTTTTTGACCGATCAATGTATTCAGCACATGCCTGATCCATATTGAGTGAATCTGACATTTCAACATCTGAATAAGCAGATATTTGTCCTTGAACGAGCTTTGAGGGAGTTTCCTTGTTTGCAGGAGGTGTACAAGGCGGGGATGATATATTTTCAGGCTGTTTGATCATCTCGGGCTAAATGATAATATGACAATAAGATAAAGAGAGAAGGGAAGGGAAAGTTTCTACCTTTGCCTTTAATCTGATGTGAAAAGGCCTTCTAAAATTATGAGTAAATAAGTAATCTTCTATGAAAGTAGTACTCAATAATGACGATTTGATATGCGGGATTGTAATTGGGGATTTATGAGACACTAAGAATAGATTTATGCCCTAAGGAATGAACTTATATATAACTTTGGAGCTTCTTCTTTGGGCCACCGATGTTTATTTTACTGATAATTGGTCAGTGTGTGATCATAGTTGGATATTAACAGTTACTGTACAGAAGATCCTATAAGAATGGTGTCGACACAAGTACCGTGTGTCCTTACCCTTGCTCCCCTATGATGAACAATTACTGCTACTCGTAGTTGAATGTCAAATCAGTAAATATGAAACCATCATTACAGAATAGAGTCAAAAATACCATCACTATTCATAATCATCTATATAAGATGTTCAATGGAGAAGCTCGTTCAAATAGTGCCAATACAGATATGCCAATGCTAGATGTATGAATGACTCTTTATTAGGTTGTTATCGTAGTTCTCGTGGTGGATGATACCGAAGTTTTGATTAAAGTGATCGACAATCATCCCTTGTAGGTTTCACTGGTTAGCTGTGACAAAGATAATCCCCATTGTGTAGAACAATGCTTGAGTCGGGCATGTCACACTGATCAGATAGACACTTTGGCATTTTTGATTCTCTTTGTTGATTGTGAAGATGATAACATCATAAACATCAACATTGTGTGCCAGATAAATAATCTAGACTCTTTTAAATGTCTTACCAATTACATTCATTGCATGAGAAAGGAGGGGTATTCTTTACTTGCTATGAGACCTTCTAGTTTCTTGACTTGCTTTATTCATATTGGGCAGACATCAACTGCCAAGTAGGTGCACTTCATAGCTGACTTCTGGAAGTCATGTTCCCAAGGCGAAAAATATTAAATTGTCACTTACCGAATCAATATCGATAGAGTCTATCTTTCTTTCTCAATGCAGCAGAGTTATCAAGTGGCCATGTGGGTAAATGGCTGCTTTGGTGCTCCGATACAAAGGCACCAGAGATTCTTTCTCTTGTGGTATATCAACCATAAGCCCCAGTAGCCACTATAAAGATACACTCAAGCTCTAGTACACACCTCCACACATTTCCATTATTGTGGCAAGTTGCTTATCAATTCAATTGACTTCTTGGAGCCAGGTAAAGTAGCGAATTGGATCATAAATTCATCGCCTATGGGAGTACTGAATAGAACCAATCTGATCGGATTATATATGTATCAGATTATCTAGCAGAAGACTGTTTATATGGTAGGAAGGACATGAGATGAAAATCATTTGAGACGATTCCGTCAGCTTGTTTTGTATACACAAATGCGCTTGTGATAATACAGTACATAACTGCATACATAATGTGATAAAAGTCTTATCAATTGTCTTTTCTAAATTACAGTGTTACAGCCCATCCAACATGGCAGACAACCCGATCTTTGTGATAATCAGACTTTATTTCTGAAAAGCTCATCAGTGGTACCGAGTGTCTTAATTGATCTATCAGCACCTGAGCCCCACTCAAGTTGTTGGTCTATTTATTTACCCCAAAGACCAAATATGATGAAATGACTTGCAATCAGGAAGTATTAAATACTTTGGAAACCAATATCAACACCAATAAGTGGCCGGATGAACCTATTATTCACTTCATACTATATTTTATCAGCTATAAATTAGCATCTTGGGTGTTATCCTTTCAATAGAAACATTCATATTAGAAATGGCTGATCGGCTAATAAGGATATGAATGTTGTCATTGTGCAGTGAAGATCAAAACCTCATCCGATATGATTGAAGTGTTCTGATTGGATGAAGGAAATGAAATTAATAATGAGTGTAACTAAGATCGATTATAGACGATAGATGTTGATATAGATAGGGTGTATTTTTATAGGTGTGTACAACGAAAGAGGGAACTGTGATGACCATTTCCACTTCTGCCAGCTGACCAAATTTTGACCAATGATATTCGACTTGATCAACTAGAAAGTGCAGCAGAATCTATTTGAAGTTGCGCATATTGGGTACCGTGGGTATATAGATGCTCCATGACATACATGTCCCGTACAAGTAACATAGCTTTTGTTGATTGAGAGTATATAGTACCCATTCTAATCCCGTTCTCAATAACTCCTATCGAATAAACCGCATCTTAACATCTTATCACCTATTTTAAATATCCAAATACTCTGCCTAGCAGCTAAGCATACTGTCAAGTGATCAGACTAATCAGAATGATACGCACTTCACATGATAATCTCTCTTATTCGTATACACCACCTTAGACTGCTTATTTTTTTCCCTTTGCGTGAGATGTGCACACAAGACACAGAGCCCAAATGGCTGAATCTGAATATTTTTTTAATAGGTAAAGGGCCTTATTCACCCCCCCCTTACCCCACTCCCCTTTTCTTCCTCTGCTTTAATGATTTAGTTTGTGTGAAGATTCACTTATAAGGATTTAAACAAAGTGAATATCTGTATAAATAAACTCAATGGACAATACAGTCAGAATATCACTGCCCAGTAACTCTAGTAAATATGATTAGGTATTGATAGATGATACACAATGATTGACACCTTTCTTTCTTGTCAAATTATCCCATCAGCTCCTCGCTTGAATGATAGTGATGAAGATGAGTTGTTACCCCCCGATATTATAGTCAATGAATCCAGGCATCTATTGGGCCTTGAACATGATATACCTCGTTATATGACAGCATCTCCTTGTAAGTGTATATCTAATTTGTTTTGTTACATTGCATTAATAGGGTCGATACAGTACCATCTGCTCGTATAAATGATAGTTCACCCAAAGATGCATGGAGTACATTCAAGATCAGATCAAAGTATTACCTTCCAATATTACAATGGCTTCCCCTCTACAACATGCACCTGTTCTGGGGAGATCTCATGGCTGGAATCACTCTGTCCTGTCTATTGATTCCCCAGGGATTATCTTATGCAACTGCATTGTGTAAGCTGGATGCCATTCATGGTTTGTATGCTATTGCTTATCCTGCCATTACTTATGCTGTGTTTGGTATGTCAAGGTAAATTGTCTATAACCAAAAGATGACATAGATAAGAGATACTGATGTTTCTATCAAAAAGACAAATGTCTGTTGGGCCAGAAGCTACATTGGCATTGTTGGTTGGTTCATCCATTGCCAATGCAAATGGTGGTGAAGATGGAAATAATGTGGATCCATTAGCCTGGGCTACACTGATGACTATCTTTGTGGGTATATTCACCTTCTTATTGGGCATATTTCGTCTTGGATTTCTTGATAGTTTGATGAGTCGGGCACTATTGAGAGGTTTCATTTCTGGTGTGGGTTTAGTTGTCGCACTTCAACAAGGTATCATCTTATTGGGACTGGTTACATTAAGCGAAGAGAATGGAATATCAGAAGCCTCTAGTTCAATTGCTCGATTGATCTTCTTGATCAAGTATATCCATCAATCTCACCCTTTGACCGCTTCACTCTCTGCTGTCGCTGTTACATTTCTACTGTCCGCCCGTATCCTCAAATCAAAGCTGGTCAAGTACAAGTGGCTCCAATTGCTGCCCGAGGTATTATTGGTAGTGATTATCTCATGTATACTCACTTCGTACTTTGACTGGGAAAATAAAGGAATTGCCATTCTGGGTGATATCGAAAACAAAGGATTTCCCTTACCCTCTGTGCCCATGTTCCCTGAGAGCAAGTACATGAAAGATCTATTGATCACTGCTGCTATGATTTCAATCATTGGTTTTGTCGAATCGGTTGTCATTGCCAAGACATACTCCAGTAAACATAACTATTCTGTTAGTGCTAATCGTGAATTGGTTGCCTTGGGTGTGACAAACATGGTCAGTGGTCTCTTCCAAGGTATTCCAGCCTATGGATCAGTAAGTATACAGTCAATATATCGTATGTTTAAAAAAACCTTAATAACTTTTATTGTGCCCCATTATGATGTTAACCATTTTTAGGTTGCTCGTAGTAAAATTAACGATAAAGCAGGTGCTCGAACCCAGATGGCCTGTTTAATTGCTGGAGTAATGGCCCTACTTGCTATCTTCTTTTTATTACCCTACTTCTACTATCTTCCCAAGTGCGTGTTATCGAGTATCATTTTTGTAGCTGTGTTGTCCCTGCTGGGTGAACTCCCTGAGGACCTTCATTTTATCTTCAAGATTGGAGCTTGGCGTGATCTGGCATTGCTTTCAGTCACTTTCTTTGCTACTATCATGATCTCTCTTGAATTCGGTACTCTTATTGCTGTCTCATTATCACTCCTGTTGACTATCAAACAGACAAGTTATCCTCGTATTTCAATTATGGTACCTATCTCTACCCCATACAACATGAACAGATCGAATGACCTGTTGGAATGCATATATACATATATATATTATGTAACTCACATATATTATAAATACAAAATAGGGTCGAGTCAGAGGTACAAATAACCAATTCAAGGCAATTCAAGATGACCCTGATGTTGTTGAACATTTGGAAGATGTGCTTATTATCAGAATAGACGAGCCACTCTTTTTTGCTAACACAGGTAACACTTAGAGATGAGATAGATAGGGCGGTCGTATTTATGCCTGCATTCTATTTTAGGTCAATTGAAAGATAGGTTACGTAGATTGGAGCAATTTGGTGATATGTCAATTCACCCCTCGGAGAGTCCTCGACTGGGACAGCTTTCATACATTATTTTCGATGTGGACAATATGCCTAATATAGATGCCAGGTAAGGGGAGAGGGTGTTTTTCTGGGGATATTAACCATTTTCTTTTTTTATTAATTGCTTATTATTCCCACACACTCATATATGTGTTCACAACATGTGCGTCGTTGTTTAGTGCTGTTCAAATCTTGTATGAGATCGTTGAAGCTTACCATGCCAGAGGTGTGAAAGTGTTCTTTGTAAGACTTAGAGATCAACCTACCAATCTCTTCTTGAAATCAGGGCTGCTTGATGTGGTGGGTCCTGGCAATATCTTCATGCTACTAACAGATGCGATTGATGTGATTGAAAAGGATTTGGTCAATCAGGGTTAGAAGCAAATTATACACATATCATTCTATCTATTCCATCTATTTAAAATAAAAAAGAAATACCAAAGTAGGGAGCATAAGAACGGTGTAACTCATTCTTACTTGTGATACTGTGATGATCATTTGAAATCTCATACAATAAATAAAAATGGCCATTGACATGAACAGTGTAATACATGAGTGAATATAGCAGATCATCACTTGTATCATTGTCCCGTTGAGAAACCATCATCATGTAGCTGCAGAAAATAATAAAGGGGCCATTTACTAATACCGTAATTAAATAGATCACTACGCATTGATTATATCCTTTCTTGGTATCGGTCTTTGTGATTAACTGGGGGATTACATAACAGTCGAAAGATTTAAATATGCAATAGATGCAATTGATGGGGAAATGTAACATACGAGTGATATTTGTATATTGTCTCTATCGTATCCACCATGACAGACATCCACCATGAATTGGACTTATCACATTCCTGAGGAATATATAACATACATTTGTTTACAGTATAAAGACATTAGCACATGCTTACTCCTACACTAATCGACTGGATTAGAATAACGTACATCGTACTGAGCAGCCATTTCGCACACCTTTTAGTTTAGTGAATGTATGAGTATTTAACCGTGGAATCTATCATGTTTTTCCAAGCTTTTCTCAGTAACAGCCAGGCATGGAAGAATACAATTATGGCACAAACTGCAAAACTTGAGAATAATACTGGTCAAAAATGGCAAGCTTGTTCTTTGCTAATATAATACCCTTATTGTTTGCAAAGATGTATGTTTATGCCTGAAATAAACTCTCGGTTTTAAACCATATATAGAAACTAGGGTTGCCTGAACCTCTCATCCCCAGAAAGGAATTGAGTGAGTTGGCTGTAGCGTCCAATGTAAAAATGATATGTTATGTTATCGAATAAAGTGACCCCTCACCTTGTGTCTTTTATTCAAGGGCTAATTGTTTAAAAGCATAGTTAGTGAAAATTTCATTTTATTTTACCATAAGAATCACCTACTCACGTTATCATTTTACTATTAATGCCCAAATTTATTTCCCAAACTCTTTGTATTTAGCCGTTATCTTGCCCTTCGATATAATATCAAAAATTAAGTGGTTAGATTCTTTATTCTTCAATAGACCCATATATATATCTGGATTATAGTGACTTTTGTTTAATACCCTTATTTGTGTGCTTTACCAATGCACAGATCAGTCTTTTGAAAATCACAAAGGAAGCTTGCACCAACCTTTAAATACTGCTGGGATATAATCTACAGCACAAGCATCCTATAACTTTATAACTGGTGAATACAAGCAAGTCAACACAGAGTTTAATTTATATAGCTGATTTATAATACAGTAATACATTATGCATAAATAGTATAAAAACTGATTTAATATTTATCAACCTTTTTGCCGTTCTCTCCACAAACCTGTTTTACTGATCCAGTTCAACCATACTTCTCCAGTGTTGCATATATATATATAAAGCGTATTAGATATAGTTTACTAGGTAAAATATATTACATTATTATCAGCCAGGTTGTCAGGTTTAATGATATACATAGCATACCAGCCATGTTCTACTCAGCACTGTTCATAAACACAAAGAAACCAAGACCCCAGAACCCTCGACCTTCTAATCCTCGGCCAGTCGTTACTCTGCCTGCTTCACCACCACCACCAACCTCTGAAATGGAGTATATATACCTTGAAATGGACCAAATAGCCACCTCCATTCACACAATTAAACTGCAATAAGTTCATTCTCCTTATCTGTCAATCATATCATGCTTGAATATCTTGCCCAAACATGAACTTATGTTTAATTCTAACTCCCACCCTGTATATTATGCAACAAAAATTAACCACTCATACCCCATGCCCTTCCTTATACATATCTATCTTCTTCATGTTTATATTCACTTTCTCTTTCTTTCTCATTCATTCTATTCTCTATATATTACCTTAACATTATTTATGCTTATTTATGCTGTCATTTTGCTTATTCTCGTAAGAACACAGTATACAGGGTAACACAATAGACCCTGACGTATATTCAACTATGGTTATATAAGTATTTATAAAATAAATATATAGATATATGCATGTAATTGTTAATACCCTCTTGTGTATAAAAATGATGTGATTATGAATATGCTGTAATATAATTGTATGATAGAATATGCAATGTGTGCATACATCAATAAATGATCAGATGGTAAGTTTAATATTTCCCCATCTTTTTCTATGGTAATACAGAGCAAGAGAAGTATCTTATCAGACTTAAGTTAAGTACTGAATAGACAATTATGTGTGCATTTCTCTTGAGTCTTCTGTTTAATGGTTAGAGTGTAGTACGAACCTTAATTAATAAGAGAGGTGATTATTCATTAACAGTCAGTCCATTCTCAATCAACTGCGTTTGAAATATCTACAATAAAGACATCAATGGCTAGTTTATTGTAATATGTTATTGCTGGGTGTACGAACCATGATTCTCTGATATCTGATTGTATCCAGAAGAACACTCTGTCTCTGACTATAGTATATATTTATTTGTATTCAAGAAAATGGTAGTTATCTGTCCCTATGTTTCACTGTAATGTTATGGGTCTCCTGGTGGGCCATACGATAATCTATTATAATATGAGATCAGAAATACAGTCATACAAAAGGCAAGATAAAAGGCATAAGTACTCTACATGGATGTATTTTATAGCCGTCCATCTATTTGCAAATGTAAGTAATAGATATCAGATCAGACTTAAAACTTTTTCGGCTTATAATAGAGAGCCAACCAAACAAAGTGAGATTTTACACTTGATCTTTAGTCAAAGGTATACCAATATACTACCTGTATATCATGTGCTTATAGAAACGAGAATACAATGATCATCGTATAAGAAATGTCGCATGTTCTCAGCGGCATTTACAGAGTGGTTGGAAATAACCCTGTCAAGTCTAATAGGCTTTTGATAACCTGTAATAAATCCACCATCCGGATTGTATGGATAAAGTATGATAAAAAGGCATGCTTATACTGATAGGTGCTTCCCATTTCTGGGGCTGTCACTGAGTAAAATAACCGTCAAAGTTCTCTGTTACTTTTATTCATGTAGACTTAATGTCTTGTATTTGAATAGAATCAAACACACAGCAGCCTCCCATACATTTGATATTCATTTGAAAATGGATGGTGGAAGATGCTACTCTTTCTACCTATATTACCGTACCAGAGAATAAGGAAGAGGTGGGGTCACATTTAAGCCAACACTCATAAGTTGGTTCAATTGATCCAAAAAAAATTTACAAACCCCATCTGATAGCTGTGCTGGCAAGATATGAGCAGTAGTCGATGTTATGGCTGTTTTATAAGCACTTACATACCTATAAACTAGATATAAGAATTAATTCAGTCTTATATAGGTTTTGTAGCCCTACAGCCGAATAGATTTATCCCAAATAAGGTCATATTACAGTATAAAACTTCTACTCGGGCTGATGGGTTTTGGCAGCGACTCAGAAGTAGGAAATGTATAAAATAAGATGATACATTAAGGCAGCCAAATTTAGCAGGTCATATGGTATAAATACTCCTAACCTCTCTTACGCCTCATCTTTACATCTCTTTTCTCTCCTCTTCATTCAATCAAAGGGTAAGTAATATATTCATCAACTTATGGTTACATGTTCTGATCATCTTGCCATCTAGTTATTGCTGCTATCAAATATACTGCCATCTCTGTACTTAAATGCTCTCTCATGATTCTCTTATCTGCTTCATTCAATATCTGGTTCCAACTGGTCTGTATCTCCAATGATCCATATATAACAATGTTCTTTTTGGTGTGAAAGTTCATCGTTGTCCGTATAGATGTTCGTAGAGGTCAAGAGTGGTAATTCCATAGTCTTGCTATTATTGATGGCTCGACTACGCGTGGTTGCTTGTCCTACTACCTACATGGCACCAAGTCGGACGTTAAAGATAGGGCCCCCCAATAGGATGATACAGTCAGTGTGAATGGAATCTATTTGTACAGCATCAAAGGCATTCAGTAATGGTAAATAATAATTCAATATACATACAAATAATAATATGAATGTATTACTCACTTCACCAGTCTGTACAGACATTGGCATTGGCTCTTTACTCCACAATGGCTAATCATAATCTCCCTTATATTACGCCTCAAGTGTCTGCTGCCCATTCCATTTGCTGTATACTCTCTTGTCTGTCTTCTCTCCTCCGTATCTCCCTCTGAAGTGGTACAATGTTCTATCCTTGGATAGTCATTGCCGTCCGTATAGATGTCCGTAATAAAACATGCAGCCATATGTTGTATACACCAGTACCCATATGTCACTAGTAAATCCATGGTTGCATATAAAAAATGGTACTAGGTATCTTTTTTGTATGGTCTGAAATGCATGGTAGCATGTTGTTGACCTACATGGTACCAAGCCGGACGTTAAAGATAGGGCCACCCCACTGAAGAGGATCTGATACTTATGCACAGCCATGCCTTCATATCTATTCCGTGTCATGTAATAAGTATATAACCCATAATAATATCAATTCTAAACACTTCTTATACATAGAAACATACATACCAATTTTTCTTCCCAATTGCTCACAAACAAGTCTTCTGTCTTCTGCTTGCTCTATATACAGACTATCTTTCCTCAATATATCTTCTCTTTGAAGTTGCTCTCTTTAAACCATAAATTACATCATAAATATTATACAAAATAAAGTTTCTTATATGGCATGTGCTATCTACCCTCTCATCATTTTCCTCTTTTTGAAATATGCTTCTCTACTTCCAAATTATTTACGGCTCAACCTTCAAACAGGATTATTAAAGCTTCTACTTTAAGCTACCGACTTGAATCTGTAACCATGGCTTATATAAAGCCTTGTCTGTAACCAAGGAACAGTGATTCTTGTAACCTAGGAATAGCAACTCTTGTAACCCACTTATAGTAGTTTGTATACCCCGAGAAATATTAAAGAACAGTTCATGTAAATAGACACATACAAAATGAATTTCTTCATTTTTGATAATATCCTTTCCCTTCAACCCACCACTACTTTATTCATCTCCCATGCTGTCCACTCCTTTCAGTCGGCTTTATTCTATTCATATAGTTTTGGGTAAATATTAGTTCTCAACTACCCTCAGCAAATGACGGAAATCCCCATAGTCTATAGGACTGTGTGTATTATGTTATGGCTGATAATCACTGTATATCAAATTTAACCCTTTTGCCTATACAGCGTTTTTGTATTTGGGACAAAGAAAGTGTTAATTATGTAGACACAGTATAATAGATCGGAACCATCACAAAATATAAAATGCATTATGTTCGTATAAATCAGCCTGTCATTTCTCTTGAATATACTCTGTTCGATACTTACACCACTGCCATAATGGATATTTTGGTTGAATAATGATTCCAAGTGTCCTGTATATGGGGACTGTAATATTCAGTCTTATGAGTTTATGCCAGATAGTGAGAGATACCAAATACCAACATTTCATGTTCCTCACTATGATAACCCTGTTCATGACTGACTGTACTATGTGAAGGCTGTGTGATTCATATATTTCCATTTATGGTAACACACAGGATAATAATAGGAATCCCTCATTCATGATAGAAGAATGATATTGAAATGGTTCGACTTGGGTAAGGATCACTTATGGTATCAAGTATCGATGGAGTGCATTTTATAACATAAAGTAAAGTAACAAGATAAATACATAACATGTAAGAATATCAATCACTCACTGTTTGTTACACATATTCCTAATAAACCCACATACACAAACACGCTCTTCCCTATCTCCTTCTCTTTCTTTCCCTCTCTCTTCATTCAATATGCTCACACTGGAACATAAAAAACAAAAACAACCAGCACTCTTATAATAAAATGAAATAATGATCACCACAAAGTACCTCAATACAAGAAAACACTCTCCATATTCATATACACACTCTCCATATTCATATACACACTCTTCATATTCATATACACACTCTTCATATACTTATCAAGAAAGAAGAATAACAAGAATAAATACACAGGATAGACTGAAGAGTAAGTAACTACTGGCACAATGAACAGAATACTGAAGTGATCAATATTCTGATAGACACTCCTCTCCAAGCCAAGGAAAGCAAGTCTCTGATATACAACACACTGCCTATTCCCTTCAAGTCAGATACACACTCTATTCTTATTTATCCTCTTTATCTTTATCCTATTTATGTATGATACACTTGTTTATACCTCTATGGCTGTCTAGACTGATGATCTGAAGGTACATGTAAGTTCTATTGACAATATGAATCCATATTACTTGTTGGTCTGTCCCCTGGGCTGTGAATGAGCGTGTTGAATACTTTATTGTATTGGGTGCACGTTAAAGGATGGCTGTATGACTCTTTTGCTGCAGACCACTCATGTACAGACGTAGGCACAAGGCAGCCAATACTGTAGTATGGAAGGTTGAGTATTCTGCGTTGTCAGGAATCTTTCCGCTGATTATTGAAGGTGGACGGTGTGCTGGAGAGTGAACAGAAGTGCCTTGGTTGGACCCTCTAACTGCCATAGAAAATAAGCATAACGTACAGTGCATAAAATATGAATTCAAAGTAGTCTATCCATCTTGTCACATAACATACCATATTTTACACATGCAATGCTAAGGAATATTAACACATATCCACATCTATATCTATATACATATTGCAATAGATGCTTAATACCATAACACTTCTAATCACTTCCTTTTTATTATTATTATTATTTTATACCCAGTCAGCTTCACCGCTTTACATGTGTTATTTAGACATTAAATAAATAGAGCATCCACCCCCCTTATAAACCAAAAAAAATCTTGGGAGTCAACAATTAAACTTCCCAAACGTGATAAGTAATCAACCTCATTTCCTTTTATGACAATTTAATATAAATGGAATTGTTTAATACTTGTTTTTGTTATGGTGTGAAGATGTATAGGTTTGTTCGAACAAGTAAAGTGTACGAGAGACACAGAGAAAACTTCCATTCTGTAGTCTGCACTGACTGATTTTGCATTCTATCAAACATAATCTTCTCAAGGCCTTACTCGATTGATCTGCTACTGCCATTACTTTTGCATGTTATAGCCCTGACTACATTACGCTTGATGATAGGTGTTAATACTTTAAACAAGTCAGGTAGTAGTATGTTCTAAAACCCCTGGACTTTGGTTCTTGGTGATGGTGACATGATATTCTAAATCATGAATCACTACGTGAATTGTAATGTAGGTTGAGGTAAATATGCTCCAAGTCTTTGTTCATTCGCTTTCTTTTGTATATTTGTGTAGCGAAGACAACTGAAAAAATACAGCTATGTGTAAATCTGATATTCACTGTAACATGGAGATCTCTTAAAATTGAAGAAGATAAAGGATTAAAACCAAGAACAATCCATTAGAATCTATCGTTGTTTCTGTAGGTAATTTGTTAGTAAAACAATATTTATGTCATAACACCACCTTAATCACTCTCATACGAATGAACCTTCGTTCCACTTTTGCTATTCATCATTAGTTGTTAGCCTTTACCTTAATAAAATACTCTACTCTTGTAGTAGTATATATCTGTATTACGATAATCATAATGCAGCAGGCACTTAGAAGGTGCAATCTAACTATTTTTATCCAAATGTGGTATTCATTGACTTATGGCTACAATGTATCATCTTGGTACGGCATTTATAGAGTAGTTGAAAATCATCCTGACAAATATAGTAAGCTTATTACTTTCTTTGGTAGCCGACAATAAATCCACCAAGGGGATTGTATGAAAAAATCTAATTGAAGATAAGCTTATATTGATAGGTGCTTCCCGGTTCTGGCAATGAAAGTACCCGGGGGCTTTCACTGGGTGAATCAACTGTCAATGCTCTCTGTGACTCTTATTCATTTAGAGTTATGCCTACTGTAAAAAAAAGTCCCTTTCTCTTTAAATAGAATTGAACTCACGGCAATCTCTCTTTTTCCCTTATCCACCCTAATATATTTGATATTCATCTTGAAAAATAGATGGTAGAAGATAGTGCTTTTTCTACTTATGATATCGTGCCTGAGATGAAACAAGCAGTGGGATCACATTTGAGCCAACACTCATATGTAGGTCTGACTGATCCTATATTTTTATCACAAGACACATCTGATGGCTGTGGTGGCAAGATATGGCCAGCAGCCGATGTCATGATTGATTATATTATTGCAAAGAATGAAAGATTGACTGGCCATTTATTCGAGCATCAGACTGTTATGGAACTTGGTTCTGGAACAGGCTTAGTGGGTTTGGCAGTTGCCAAGATATGTCCCCATTTAGATAATATAATCATAACAGATCAAATGTACTATTAATATATATATGTGACCATGTGCTATTTATATTTACATATATATCATCTATTGTAATAGCCCCATGATGAGCTTAATGCAGGAAAACATCCACAAGAATGATTTAGATAACCGAGTAAAGGCAGACATACTCAACTGGTAAGCATCCTTTTGGCTATTCATGTATATACTGACATCTTAGTGTAGGGGAGAGGAAATACCCAAAGACAGCAAATTCAGGAAGGCAGATGTCATATTGTTATCTGACTGTGTCTATCTGGAAATTGCTTTTTTACCCTTAATCGATACACTCTATAATATGGCCAATAAAGACACGATCATCTGGTTTGCTTATTGTAAAAGAAGAAAAGCAGACAAGAGATTCTTCACAATGGCCAAAAAGAAGTTTGAGATAACAGAGGTAAAGGGATTTTATTTGTTAATAAGCTAATACTAATATCCATTCATCATAACAAGATCCAAGACCATCCGAATAAAACCGTATATTCAAGACAAGGTCTTTACTTTTACGTGTTCAAAAAGAAATAAAATTCACGATACTACATTGCACGTAATACGTTCCTTTTTATCTTACCACTTGTTGTTCTTGGTAATTCGTCCAGAATAATCAGTCCCCCTCTCAATCTGTAGTGATCAGGTACTTGTTGATCCACGAATTCCTTCAATTCTTCAGCCAACTCAGGTGTATTCTCCACATCTTTTTTCAACATAACGTAGAGTCGAGGTACTTCGGAACCAAATTCTTTATCATAGATACCAACTGCTGTACAGTCAACTACTTTTGGTGATTTCAACTAAATGAAGAAAAACAATGATGAGTAACATAGAATATAATGTAGCACGATAGAATATACTACCACCACTCCTTCAATCTCGGATGGTACAATCTATTGAAAAGAGGGTTCAGTCAATATTAATTGTGTATGGTGCCTAAATACTTACATGATATAGCTTGTACTTAAACATATCCTTCTTCCTATCAATATAAACAAAATGTCCACTCTCATTGACAGTGAAAATATCACCTGTGTGATAAAATCCATCTGAGTCTATAGCGGCAGCAGTTGACTCTGGATCATTATAATACCCAGGTGTAATCAAACGACCTCTGACTATTAGTTCACCAGGAGTATCAAAAGGAACATCTAATAAGGTTATGTTAGATTTGAGATTGTAGCTGTGTCTTCTTACTTACCTTTTCCATCTTCATCAATAATTCTTGCTTCATAACCTCCTGATAATAGGCCAGTAATTCCTTTTTGAGCGCAGAAAAAGAATAAATATAGATAATATGAGACTGGCGTGTATAGAGCTTATTATTTATCACTTACCATGATAAGTTAATATGGGGTCGGCTGTTAATGCCAAGTTTGACATTTCAGTGGCCGAATATGCATTGACCAGATGAATTCCCAGCTTCTCCTTGAAGTCTCTCAGAATGGAGATATCACAATGAGCACCTCCAGCACTGACGAACTTGATGGATGATAAATCAAAGTTCCCATCTATCTCGAAATCTTTGACCATGGCAGATGCTACCCATGGCTGGATATGCACATACTCTATCCTGTATTTCGTTACAGCGCTGTAAAGCGCCTCGAATGAGAACTCAGGAATAATGTATGTAGTACTACCCTTCATTAGGCTTACAAATACGACCATTAGTAGTGGACTAAGATGATGGAACTCGGTAATCGAGAGGCACCTGAGGTTAGACAGATCTCCTAAGCTAAGCGACCTATTGGATGACATAGCATAAGACCTAATAAAGAATATGAGTATGTTGCATCAGTCGTATCACATGAACTATTTACGTCAATATAACGGCCTTTCTTTTTCCTCCTGTTGTACCTGAAGTAAAGTAGAGAAATACAGGACGGGTACGTATCTCTTCTTTTGTGAGCTGTACGGGGCCTTCCAATTGACCTTTTCCCATCAATGATTCAGAAAATGGCTTGATTTCCCTGATTGTTTCATTACCAAATACATATAACCTGTCCATTGGGATACCAACAATGCAAGCTGCCTCTATGGCTCTATCCAATGTGTTTCTGTGAGCAATCAAGAACTTGGCCTTTATCAATTCCAAGTCAAATGCCAATGATTCTGTTGATGATACGCTATCTATTGGAGCAGCTACACCACCTATTTAAAGTTATAAGTGAATTTTGCCCCACTACTTATATCATTGAGATATTACCTGCAGCCACAATTCCATGGAGTACTACAGGGTACTCAATCTGAAATACAGATAAATAATTATCTATATAGGTCACTAACTATTCATTACATCTTACCTCATTGGGCGAAATAATAGCCACAACATCCTTAGATTGCAATCCGGCATTCTGGATACCATAAGCAAACTGAAGCACCATTGATTTTAGCTGTCCGTACGTGATGGTCTCGTCAGTGAATGCGTTTACATATATAGGCCTATCTTCAGGATATGGTCCTTTGTCGAATGGCGTAAAGACAGTCTCGTAGCATGTATAGTCAGAAATAGAGAATTCAGGGAACTTCGATGTATAAATCATTATTATGATGAAGATAAAGAGGAAGAGAATAAAGGTTGTCTGTCGTATTTGCTTTATATATAAAGAATCAGTTCTTATAGATGAGATAAATTGGTTATTTTTATGGGCTTGAATATACTCCGTATCAAATTGGCATTGGCTGTTTGTATTTACAACGCAAGTAGTGATATAGTTATAGTTACAAGTATAACTATATAGATGTGCTCGACGTGGATATTACAATCTTTAACTGGAAATTTATCCATCAGGTTTTGGATTACTGTTTCATATTGTTTAATAGAACATAAGGAAGGATAATAGGGTTTACACACTAATCAAAATTAGAGATGTTAATGAACAAATATTTACTACAAGCTGAAATTATATAGCCTATCTTTACTAAATAAACTGAAAGTGGGCATGAACATAAGTAAATTACATGAAGCAGTCATACAAATGCAGATCAGTAGGACGGTGTGGGAGTAATATTATTAAGGTTTATTTTATTATTGGTAAGCGTAAAAAAGGTGCAGTAACTTGAGTATTATGGATTAAGAGCTTACATTTCTCTCTTGCTCCTCAAAGTTTCTTCTGAGAGGTGTACTATAAGCCATGTTGTTATCATTATTAGCAAGGGGATTAGTTTGCTCGTCAACATGTTTATCAGCATATCCATTGTCTGATTGGGTAGTATGAGTAGGCCGACCATCATTTTCGAAGTCGTCAACTGGATCTCTGTAGGGATCATCATTATTCACATGAGAGGCATTTTCTTGTGATTGATGCTGTTGATGAGATCCCATTGTATCTTGTTGTGGATTGAAGGATTCATTATTGTTGTCAGATTGATGATGATTGAAGGACTTGTTGTTGTTATCGGATTGATGATGATTGAAAGAATCCTTATTGTTATTGGATAGAAGACGATCATTTTGCTGGTACTGAGAACTGGAAGGTCCTGCTTGGCCATGATATTGATTATCATCTCCATCTTCGTAGTATTCTTCCTCTTCATACTCTTGAACAGGATCCAAGTGAGAATGCGAATTCTCTATAGCAGCATAAGCCTGGTTTCCTGGCAAGGGAAGTACGCTATCCGGGAGAGGGGGGAGATCTCTGCTTCTGGGTACAGTAACACCATATCCTGAAGGAGAGTCACTAAGAAGAGGCACCGATTTGAATTGATCAGTCATACTTGAAATGTAATTAAACCATTCTTCACCCTCATAGGCAGAGCTTGCACGGAACATATAACGAGCTCCCATGCCCAAATTGGACTTCTTATCTTTTCCGCGGATTTCGAAGGAGCCATCATCATTATCACCATTAATAACGGTTGCCTGGGGAAGGAAGATAGAATAGCTTGGGCTCAAAGGATTAAGCTGGAAGTGCTTTGGTGATTTATATCCATGCAGAAATCCAACTATATAAAGTTTAATAAGTAAATCATGCAAGCATAAATCATGTGGTAACATAAGCAATTACCTGGTGTCAAGATATTTATTCCCTCTGTCCAATTTCTCAATACTCCAGACTTGTACTCGAGTGGTCCAACCTTGATAGCACGAACCAAGTGACTGTCTTTGTTCGGATACTCAACCATGTCCTCAGTCTTGTAGGCTGATGCTTCTGAAACCAGATTATAGTGATTTCTTCGGATAAACTCATTCCATTCTGAAGCAGGACTGATGCTTTCAAAGGTTTCAATGACTCTACCAATATAGTCTCTGGAGTCTATCTTGTTCTTCATACGGAACTCTTGCAATTTTTTAATAATGTATCGGCTATTCTCAATGACCTTAGATTCGAATATGCCAGTTTCCCTTTGAAGACTGAGAATGTTATCATGCAATTGATTTTCATTGTCACACAGATCACGAATAGAATAGATAACAGCAAGATTCATAAGGAAAGGATCTGTATTTTGGCTTGCTTGCAAGGGATCACGATGGAAGAATTCGATGGTATTATCCAAACGAGCGATCATACGGTCAACCTCTACACGACTCTGGAAGATGGAATCACTTCTCAAACTTTTGTCTTTGACAATAGACATAATCATGTTCTTAACATCAGTTTTAATTGCCTTGAAAGATGGGATGACAGCTCTTCGGATATAATCACCAGATTCATGATGAAGAATACCTCGCTGCATTATATAGTCTCTCATAGAAGACCATACTTCCTGGATACCACCACCTTCTAAGAATTGTCCATCACCCTTGAAAGGAATAGAGATGTCCCTACTAGCAGAAATGAGACCTTTGGCTGTCTTTCCTTCAACTATATAGACTTTTTTGAACATAGAAACCTATCAACAGATACAATTTTTATTAAGATATAATATAGATTACAAATTTTTTTTTGCCTTACAATGTCTTTAATAGCAGACTCCCATGCTTCCAGTCTACCAACGAGTAAGTTGACAGGATTGATGCCAGTATCCAAGCGATAAACTTGGTGTTGGGCCTTTGCATCAATAGGATGACGAAGAGCTCTTACTTTCTTTGGAGTGGCTGAAAACATAGGTGGATTAGAAGCCAAATCATTCTGGTTCTTGGGTTGACGTTCACTCCAAGGCACACCTTGCTTGGATAGAGGCTTATTTCTTCTATTACCATCGTTGGTACGAATTAACTGCTTGTTTCCGGCATGGTCTGAATTCTTCCAATCAGCTGGAGGCAATTCTTTCTGGCCTGGCATTCTTGGCTGCTCTGTGACTTGAATTTTAGGTATAGCCATACCTTTGGGTAAGTGGGGCAATGTAGCATGATTACTCATTCTTCAAAATATTCAAAGGAAAAAAAAAAGGAATAATACATTAAGAAACTGACTTGATGATATATTAACGATTCATAACCCATGTAGTATGTGATGACAAATGGTTTTGGTGAAACCATCTCGAGCAACCCATTTCATGACGATAGAACAATGGGTGTGTCATTATACCTGACCAGCCATATGAATCTAATTACACCACTCAGTGTAATGGAGCTGTTATTCTTTCCTCATAGACTGGCTCCCAAAAGAATGGTTAGCACATATCCTATGAACTAGCATCCATTGTTTCAAACAAATTAGCTGAAAAATGAACCGGGGAATTACCACGAAGAGTGTCTTCTCCCCCCATTTTGACAGATTATCGATCTGCCTAGTAATGTAATGGCCTTCATTGAAATGAGAGGTAGATGAATGAGCATAAAAGGAGAGATATTTTTTGTAGGAAGTATCTCTTATCATCCACTTATTCTTATACAGAATAAACAACTCTCACTCTCACGCTTACAAGAAACCTAATTAACTATGACTCTCGGATTTGACGAAGATCTTCCCAAAGATGTCTACGAATACAATGAGATCCGCAAGAACATGAACTGGGAGAAATCTGGTATCGCTTCCCTTTTGAAACCCGCTCCTGTCTCTCAGCATTTGCCTGCGTTTGATGCCCAGGGTAAGCCTTGTTTCAAGCCTTATCGTGGTTCTGGAAAACTTGAAGGAAAATACGCATTAATTACAGGTAAATTACAGTGATATACATATGCCGTATATATTTCCTCACACATTTTTTTGTTCCATATTAGGTGCTGATAGTGGTATTGGTAGATCTATTGCTACTCTTTATGCTCTTGAAGGTTGTGCAGGTATTACTATTGTTTACAGGGATGAGGAGGAAGATGCTGATGCTATGTACACCAAGAACACTATCGAAGGTCAAAGCAAGTGTAAGATTCATCTGATTGCTAGAGACATTGGGTATGAAAAGAACTGCCAGGAGATTTTAGATGCTCATATGAAGGCATTTGGTCGTATCGACATCCTTGTTAATAATGCTGCTGAGCAACACAAAGTAACTAAAGTTGAGGAACTTAACTGCGATACGGTTGAGAGAACATTCCGTACAAATGGTAATAAGTGGCCATCTTTATATCTCCTAATGACTGTACTCATATTCTTCATTAGTATTTGGTCCTATCTTCATGACTAAACTGGTATGTAGTCATCTTGTTGCAGGTGGTGTAATTATCAACACTGCATCTATTGCTGCTTACAGAGGTATGGATGTCCTTGTTGATTATTCAGCTACCAAGGGAGCTGTCGTCTCTTTTACTCGTGCACTCTCTCAACAATTGGCACCTCGTCGTATACGAGTCAATGCAGTTGCTCCTGGACCTGTTTGGACCCCACTCATTCCCAACACGTTCACTCAAGAAGAGATTCAGAACTTTGGTTCCTTCCCCCCTTTCAAGAGACCTGCTCAACCTTGTGAAGTAGCAGCTGCTTTTGTCTTCCTTGCAGCCGATGATTCTTCCTTCATCACAGGACAGGTAATCCATCCTAATGGTGGTACTGTCATTAATACATAAATGGCAACTAAAGACTACTTCTCCCTTTTTTGTTGATTCTTTTATGGAATCCACTGAGGAGTAGTGAGACAATAATAAAGTTTGAACACTTCATTTTTAATGTTTATTGCACTTATTGTTTCTAAATAATGGGCAAAAGTAAAGGGTAATTGGTAGGGAGAGATGACAGTGATAGGAGTTAGAAGAAATGGCTGATTTCCTCCAAGAGAAACGAGAACATAGCTCATTATTGATTAATGAAATTTACAGTATGCTGTTTAATAGAAATTTGATAAACCATACTGTTTATAACATGGGTGCTATTTATCCAAAATGAGTGATAGAGTGCCTCTGATGTTACTGCTATAAATATCTGTACACCCAAAGTAAACAATTGAGCCCCCTTAAACTGTGCTACCTTCAAAGTAGTATTTATATCCTCTCTTTATAAATAACAATCTTTCCTGTGCTAAATTTGTTCCTAACTTTTTATCACACCTATTCTTTACTATAAGAAGTTTCTTTGTACTATCTGAATTCTTCCTCTTAGTATCTTCATTCACCATCCTCGTGGGACTGTATCTTATAGGAGAATGAAGGAAATGCAGTAGAATCAAATAGACTGCAGATCTTATTTGGTTGTATTATTATTATTTTCTAACATTAGATATAAAGCCTAGTAAACCTTATATCACATCTCTTTATTTATCCTTCTCTTCTTTTTCTTTGTTTTTCTTTCTTTATTCTCTATACACTTCACCATGACAGCTCATAATATGCACCGTATTACAGAAGAGAGTTTATTTGATTCCTTCAAAAGAAGATCAGCCAATCACCAACACGATTCGTACCGATCAATGACAGCTTCTGACATACTAAATTTACCAGGCACTCAATGCACCTTGTCTCATCCTATGCAGAAATCATACCGATGCAGACCTACTTCTGAAATACTACAGCCCAGGGTGACAAGGGACAGCTCAAGTCGGCCGGAAGGTAAAAAAATAACTAATTAAATGGGGAGGCTGTCAATAAAGACGATACTTATCTCTTTCTACAGCAGAGGCTATCGATCGCTGGTTTGAGAATATTCAGCGATACGAAGAAATGTTAGAAGAAGTAGCTACGGCTAGCCTCGATCAAGGCTTCAAAGATGAACTGCATAATATTAACAGATGGTTCCGTTGTCGGTCAGATGCCGAAAGAACAGCTGCACTTTATACTGTTGTCCGTAATGCATCTCAAATACAAATCCGATTTCTGATCACAGTTCTCCAGCAGCTTATCAATAAAGATCCTTATGGAGTCTCAGTCACTCATGAGAATGGTAAATTAAAATTAGGGAGTGAATAATAATTGCTACAGTTGTACAGTTATCCTTAATCTTTGTTCTTAATACAGACATTCCAGACCCAGAGAAAACACAACATTCGTTGTTTGGAAGTCATACCGTTATATCCACAGAGTCGGACTATGAGATGAGAAAGAGACAGCTCTACCAAGGACATGGTTATAGACAATGTGCACCATTGTATAACAAATTATCCTCGGTGATGAGTGAACCTGATGATCTACGAAGACGCAACCGAGATTTATTTGTGTCTCGACCACTCGGACTGAGTCATACAGTACCGTTGTATGAGAAAGCATTGGAGACCAGAGCTCAAATCCAAGCATCATTCCATACGAAATCAGGCACTGTGTTATCATCAGGCACTAGTTCATCAATCTCAACCACATCGTCATTAACTGACAGTGGACTCTTTTCGTCTTCATTAAATTCAAGTGCTGATCTGACAGATGTCGATGCGTCCTCCTCTTTATTTAGTAATCAGACCACTGCAGATTGGCCTTTTCCTATTACCCCTAAAAAGAAACTGACAGATGACAATTGGTCCTTTGGGTCATTATCATTAAGGAAGTTGAAGAGTACAGAAGAAAGATGGAGAATCCAGGAAGCAGAAAGAGTGGTAGGGCATGGTGATAGTTACTCGAGTCAATCAATACAATCTAGTTTGATTGCTTTGGAGCAAGCACAGGCTCGACTGAAGGAGCATCCTTCCAATCAATCTCATATTACCAAACCTAGTAATCCTCCACCTCTTCATCCGACCCGAGCCCCTTCCCCTGATCAAGTAGTGCAGGACGATGTATCAGATGATGAGCAGAACGAAGAGAAACCTTTGACAGGTTTAGCCCGTAGACGGAAACGATCATCAGCTGCGCGTGCTTTGAAAGACAAGATTGCAGCAGAGACCGTTGATTTTGAACTGATGAAAGGTAAAGAGATCAATGACCGTTATTCCAAATTCAACAACTAAACTTCTAGTTGATCTAGATGTCCAGAGCTGGCTAAGAAGTTTGAGGCTACATAAATATGGCCATGCTTTTGTGGGAATGAACTGGAGGCAGGTCATAGTTATGTCCGATCAAGACATGATTGATGCTGGAGTCAATACAATGGGTGCCAGAAGAAAACTATTGAAGGTGTTTGAGAATGTCCAACGTCATTGTGAAGAACATGTAAGCTAGACTATCACTGAAGCGGGTAGTATTTACTAATTAGAAGTTTGTATGTTTGAATAGTCAATACAGTAGATGCTAAAAGAGCTATAAATCCAGTATCTGTATTCTAAAACGATGCTATTTCCTTAATAAAATATGCACCAACGTCACTGGGCTTTAATACAGTGTATACAGTACAGTGAAATCACACAATATCATGTAAAAGAGAACCTTCCTCATATCCCAATAGAGTCCATTGGGAGTACAGCAGAGTGTGTCTGAATAGAATTGTGCTTTTATTCTACTCGGAACAAGCTTGTTCTGCTGCTATCTCTTGTTATCTCTTTTTCATTATCCCTGAGTGATACCATCAACACTTAAGTGGCCATCCATTGTCATACACAATTCATGAGTAAGATGATATGTCAATACTTTCTTCTCAGTATATATATATATATATTCTGACCAGCCATTATTCAAGTAAATCCATTTACTGCCTCCTTATTTCTACACAAGCAGGTTAGATGTATCACCCACTCAGTTGGCATACCGAATATATCTGGTTGTCTCCGAGTCCATCTTCCCAATATGACATTGTATTTTCTGTAACTACAACCTTAGTACTTATTGGGGGTTAATGATGTATCTATGCTGCTGAGGCGGCTAATCTATGCGATATCTTCCCCGGTAAACATAAAATAATTGCCCAACTGAGTATTGTCCTGTCATTGGGCGAACGAATCAAATGTGTCTATTCTCCATGATTGTGAGATGACAGCATATAGTATGCTGTCATTGGGTGTCAGAGAAATCAAAATAAAATCATATATATATTTATTTATCCCCGCTGTATTTCGAATGGCCGGTAATCATGCAGTCTAAACAGCTTCTTCTCACTGACCCACCCTTGAGGGAATATCAGCCCTGCCCTTATGCCTAGACTATTTACCAAGAGGCTATTATTAATTATTAATTGTAGTGTACAAATAGCCCTTTAGTACATCCAATTGATACACAGATCATGTCTATTTCATATACAGATCAATCTCGACTGGGAATCTATATTCTAAATGGTGTATCATTTACAGAGACAGACATCTATATACCTATATTTATCTATATATATATATGAACACAGCCATATATATATATATATATATATATATATATATTTATACCATATATAGACTTTATTTATACATATATATATATAAATACTCTATATATATATATAGGCTTACAAATTAGAGTTCTATTTAAACTATTAGGTATATCCCCGATCAACACACAAAATAGAAGAGAGTTATATTGAAGGGCTTATCCATGTATATAAATCAGCAGATAATCCTTCTTGTAAATAAGCCAGGGAAGTGTCATGGTGTAAATCAGTCATATACACATTAGGAACCCCTCTTCCAATTACCCTTTCTTCACCTTAAACATTCTACCACCTTATTTAAACAGAACATACAAGCCATATCCATATTAGGAAATCACCAAGTTCAGCCCCCTCTCATTGAACTCTCTTTATTAATAGCCACTTCCCCATTGAATCACTTCCCTTTTCTCCCCTTTCATATTGATAAACAGAAAATAAAAGATGATGTGGAAGTCTATATATTCCCTATTGTTCATTGCCACAGGTATTCTGGCATGTGAAATGCCCTGTCGAAGAGGTGTATCCAAGGCATTTGGTGAATTTTACACTCCTGTTGTGCAGGCCACAGTTGACAATCTACAGACTCATCTGGTCCAATCTATAACACAAGTGACTATACCTGCCAAGATAACCAACAACGTAGAGAGCACTGAACTATTACACTCAGTGACTGTGGCTATCAACAGCAGTCTATCTGACTTTGTGTCTACTGCTACTTCTGAAGACAGATTAGCCCAGGGTATATACCAGGTCATCTTCAATGAAGAACTTCCTTATAAAGGTGACTGCAACCACCCCAAGAGATTGACAAGAACAATGCCCCCACCAGGAGAGAGTTGGACAATGGAAGAGTGTAAGTGAAGAGGAGTCATCGAAGTAGATGGATGATGCTGACTGTTTCATTGTTCTTAGGCCAGAAGATGGATTATAGATGTGGCAATCCACCCTCTATCTGTCACTTCCTGGATGATGTAAAGAGACGTGCCATTGGTCGTATTCGCCGTCAATTGACTGAGTATGCCTCCTTTGATAATGGTCTGTTAGTGAGGAACTTGGTGAGGAAGCTAAGGAAGTCTGTTCATGATTCACTCGCCAGTCATGGTGTGGGTAGATTGATAGAGGATAATGTGACCGAACTTTATATTAGTAAGATAGTGACATCAGTCATTAAATCACTGGATATCTGGGTGGAGCAAGATGTGAAGCAGATCTGTAATACTCCTGAACAAGATGAGTTATGCAATAGCTGGGATGATGAGATTAATGTGGAGATATTGAAGTACCCTTAAAACAATAATAAATTTAGACATATAGTAATATAATTGATAAAGCACAATCATCACATACAAGTAAATCATCATTTAAATAAAAACATTCAATAGTCATCATATAACTCAGTTTATTGGTGTTTATCAGCCCATTCCCTGGCTAATGTTCTTATTCTGTCAACATCACATACACCTTCTACCTGTTCATCTTCCAATGCCTTATAGACAGCATGTGATATGTCAGTGTCAGTCAATGGCCTGTCTATCATGAAATGGGTGGAAGAAGGAAGATAGGCTCGGATAGGATTAAACAGGAAATGACTAACAATTAACCCTAATGCAACAGGCAGGACAGTCATTCGGCGGGAATAAGAGTAAATAATGCCTGGAGGGGGAAAGGGTATTATTATTATTTCACACACAGAGTATACCCGTATCTCTTTACCTGGTCTCATGATCACCACTCTCACCTTATCCTTGTATTTATCACTCAATAACACATTCTCTGCTTCTCGTTTAGACTGTAGATATTGATCACTTATAAGCATAGGAGGGGGTGTATTTGCAATTGAGAAATAGACAAGACATCTCCTGTCTCCATCATACTTGGATACCATCATATCAGCCATATTAACAGCTGTATCTCTGTTCATTCTTTGATACCCTTTACCATCTTCACTGTGATCAATGAGTATACCCACAGCAGAAACAACATCAGGATTATCATCAAATGCAGTACCCAGGCTATCCTTCTTGAGGGCATCTCCCTTCATGTAAGATATTCCATCCCGAGATAGAGATGGATCAGCAGAGCGAGAGAGAGCTTTGATGGGACGAGGAAGATGATACCTCTGTGCCTCTCTAATAAGAGAAGAGCCCACCAACCCAGTCACACCTACTATCAATAGAGAATGCATAAAGTAAAAGAAGTGAGTAATTTTACGTGTTCGTATTGAAAATGGCGGTTATTTAATACTGAAAAGAAAAAAAAGAAAAAAATGAACAAGGGGCGAAGTAATATAAAAAAAATATATATAACATTTTCCCCTATTTCCCCTCCTTCTCTTATATACTTCTTTTACTGTCAATTACCCGTATTATCGCTATGAGCAATACCGGTCAGTCTCAACAGCAAGGCAATCTGAAACAAGCACTGGTAGCAGGTGCCTGTGCAGGTACTGCTGTTGATACTGCATTATATCCATTAGGTAAAGGCACAACTTCTCAGTTATCGATCATCATTATCAATTCCCCATATAATTCATATTAGATACCATCAAAACTAGATTACAATCACAGCATGGATTTATAGCCTCTGGTGGATTCAAGGGAGTCTATTCTGGATTATTATCGGCTGTCATTGGAAGTGCACCTGGTGGTAATATCAGAAATATACTGTAGAGAAAGCAACTCTTTTATTCAAAACATTTGTTATCTGTAGCTTCTTTCTTCTTTGTGACATATGAAGCCACCAAGAGAGTGTTAGGTGTCACATTAGATCAATCCCGCAATGCACATTATGCCCCGTTTATTCATATGGTTGCTGCATCATGTGGTGAAACAGTAGCATGTACTATCAGAGTACCCACTGAAGTCATCAAACAGAGAATGCAGACTAAACAATTCACAAAGACATCAGCCGCTGTTTCTCATGTATTGCGCACTGAGGGAATACTAGGCATGTATAGAGGATTCTTGTCGACTGTTGCTCGTGAGATTCCATTTACATGTATACAATTCCCACTCTATGAATATCTGAAGAGATCTTATGCTTCTATGAGAGGACGTCGAACTGAGCCTATTGAAGCAGCATTTATGGGATCATTGTCAGGAGCAGTAGCAGCAGCAGCAACTACACCATTAGATGTCTGTAAAACACGAATTATGCTATCACACAAAGTAAAGTATATATGTACAGAGAGGTGGAGTGGATAGTCAATAACACTCTTTATTTAGAATAACCCTTCTAAACACTATGATGGTATCATATCCACAATGAAGCGTATTGGTGCAGAAGAAGGTGCTCGTGCATTATTCTCAGGTATTGGTCCCCGTGTGATGTGGATATCAATCGGTGGCAGCATCTTCCTGGGAGTCTATGAGAAGGCAGTCAAGACATTTGTACAGCTTCATATGTTAGAAGAAAGATATTGACACCTTTCATAGTCACATTTCCATATTTATCACCTGCAGGAATTAGAATATGCAGATAGGATATAGACAGAATATTGAGGTTGATAGTGAATTATAGAGTAAGGGGATGGGAAATAAACAGCGATAATTCTGGAAAGAGCTTTATTGCCCATATCAGTGTATGAACAGTATTATATATACCTCAACCATCCTGTTATCATTTTACAGTGCTGTACATGTGGTGTCTTCGTTGTCTATCCGTGTATCTCCATATGGGAAAGATGGACCACAGAGGATTTAATGGAGATAAATAAACATTATGTTTGTTATTTATCTATATCCTGTTTGTTTATTGAGATCACACTTCTAGAATAAATCAATCAGTCATAGAACAGGCACACATTACAGAAATCAACTACAGGACAAGGGATAAAGAGGCGGTTCACCGCATTCATATCCAGTCTGGTCAATTCTCAAGCTGATTGGGGAGGGGGGAGGGGGAACATTTTACTCAGAAAGAAAATATACGCATTTCCCTTTCTTCTTCTTTCTTATATCTTAATCATGAAAGAGAATACAGACACACTGATACATACCATAATCACCTATACTAAACTACTCAAGCAGTCAGATACACCCAGTGTAGCTACATGGCAACCTGCATTTATAGAACGATGCATTGATTGGTGTGTTTTCATAGAGTCAGAATTAACAGTGCTTAAAGAGGATGAGGTTGCTTATGTGCTACAAAGGGCAAAAGATCAATCCCCACTCCCTATACCACCATTGTCTACACTATTAGATGCATTACATTCTCTGTTTAAACTACTCTTACAGAATGTCTATATGAGTCATACTCTCTATCTGTATATACTAGAACACTATCAATTCTTGACACACCCAGAGTCAGATATCTTAATAAAGGTAAGAGGAATGTTCATACTCCTTGTAAACCATCAACAAACTCATCAATTATTAAAGGATTTGACATCAATCTCGAGAAAGATAGCCACTGAAAATATACTCAAGCTCATGTTGGATGAATTGAAATAAAATAACCATTATGAGGAAACACAATTCTGTACCTTTATTTTTGCAGTCAAAAGGATGTTTTGTCACACTACAGGTCTGTTATACACCAGATGTTGTGTATGTATATGTATATGTATATCTATATCTATGTAACCAATGTCTGCTGGTTCATATAAGGAAGTACCAAGGACACCTTTAGTCTTTTTATTTCACCCTTTTTATGATTTCCTTATTAGTATTAGGCATGAAAAGATGGTGAGATGGGTGGGTGAATGGGATCATCAGTTTATTTTCAGAAACTGTCTTTATTTCTTCCGGTGTAATTGTTTTTTGGGCTTTTATGGGAGGCAATCTACTCTGTGCATGAGATAGTTTAACTGCACTGCAATGAATAGCTCTCTTATTTGGAATAGGTGATTTTTTTCTGGATTGGATTCATTACAAAGAGTACGATGTTGAAATGCAGAAACAGTATCTTTCTTGACATTCAAGGGAGCACTCACATTATCAAAACAGGGTGGTAGAGCAGCTTATTGTCCGGTGTTAATCCAATGCCCGGTATCCGGTATTGTGATGCCCTCCAATGAAAAACGTGATGCCCTGCATGTATTAGATTATAGTAAAGTGATAATGATGGTTGAACTAGGGTTTCATGCATAATGAGAGTCAAGAACTTCATCCCATATAAATATCCTAATTAAACAGGAGTCCAAGTGATATATGTAATAAATTATGTCTACACATTATGGGTCATACCCCTGTATATCCTACTAGAGATTGATGACCTCCATTGATAGATAGGATGCATTTCTATACTCAACTGTGCACTCATATCACAGGTCAAGTTCGATTGTATCTACAAGGTGTGTCTACATTGGGATTAATCAAAGAAAGATCTCCTCTACTATAGGCCTTGACGCATGGATAAAAGGATATTTATACCAAATTATACAGCTTTATATCAAGACAAAAAGAAAAGGCCCATATAAGTAGTGATATATATAATGCTTGGATTGTATTCTCATATATAGTTAGCATCAAGTGTTCTTACTTTAAGCCATCAGCTTGAACAATCAATCAAATAGCAGATATATACAATAATAACCGGGCTCAATCTCTATATGAGATTGGAAACATAATATATTCTCTATCCTTTCTCTATTCTACTTGCCGCAAATGACATACTCTATACTTGATCAGCATGTATGGGATGCTCTTTCTGCCTCAACATGGTACAAGATGAAATATGTTTATGAGCTGGGTACCTACTTATCCTATGTGAACTATTTCGATAAAGAAGATCGTAAAAAGGCATATGATTACCTCCAAGAATTCAATGATACGGGATGCATTGGAAGTGACATATTTGATACTGATCAACGCTTCCCTGAAGTAGAAACATATGTTGAAACTACTAACCCTAAATTCATGAAGGTCCTGAAAACCCTGGACAAATTACTGGCTTATGAGGGCACTGATGATAAGAAAATAGTGAAAGAAAATGCGAGGAAGCTGGCAGATATTGCTGAGAACTTTGGTGGTGTATCCTTATACGGTGTGTGGAACAGAGATATATTTGAAATGAAATTTCATGCCATTTGGTACCAAAATTGCCAGTATTATGAGCATTATGCAATTGATCGCCATTACTTTCAGTATATGAAATCCTTCGTCACTATATCTGCCCAGAAGGATGTCCTGATTAAGCATTTACTGGAAAAATCAAAGCATTCTGGTTCAGTCAATATTGTACCCAATACCAATCAAGCAGATAACAATCAGGAAGATAAGGATGACACCAAAGACAGCCGAGGAAAAGACATTTTCAGGACAGCTCAGAAGGGTCTGCCTCTGAAGATGTGAAAAGAACTGATCTATTTCTTAGGATACTCTACCTAAAATGAAACGTGTTATAACATGATGTGGATAATAAAATCATTCAAGGGAATCGTGTTCAATTCCCTTGATATTACCATATATACTGAGGCATAAGGAGAGTGACTGAAGTGATTATTCTGCGCAGAGTAGATCATTCCTTTTCATGACCAGGATATATTATTCCTGATAAGACAGTCGGGCAGACATTCCTACCATACCCTTGTTTACAGTATCTCACTATTTCTCACATCTACTGTCAATCAATGGAAGGTAGGAATGGAGAGAAGTATACAGCGTGTGGAAGATATCACATAGGATAACATATAGGCTTGGCATGAAGTAAATGGCAGGTGATCTCTTACAGTGTAGTATGAAGTGACACGACACTAACACAATACTGATTAATGACAGCCTCTAATAGAGATTGCCCTGATATTTGTCATTGTATGAAACTATCGATTTTCCACAGAGATTATAGATTGTCTTATTGGCTATTTCATGCTCACAGACCCAAGTTATCCGGATAATAATAAAAGAATACAGACTCTGAGTATCACTTTTCACAAAATATACAAATAGAAAGGTGCAACACCTTTAATACAGTTTTTATTATGATATTTTTGCTTATTTGGTTACTATAGAAACAATACGTGTTATATATTAGTCACAGAGAAATGATAACCAGATCAATAGTACTTACCACCAATAACAGCACAAGCAATACGATCACCAGCATTACCTGTGGCAGGGGATAATTCATGACCACCCAATCCAAGATCATCTTCATCAGCATGGACGACAATAGTACGACTACAGGACAGTGTTAGCCAACCAAGAAATACTCGATAACGAACAACTTACCCAATGACAGAATAAGGACCAATCAATTTGATTTGGTTGTCTTCAACCTTGAATTTGGCTTCACCTTTAGCATCAGCGACAATATTACCCAAGTCACCAGCATGACGAACAGCGGCTTCAGGAGCACCATGTGTCTTACCATAAGGGTTATAATGGGGACCAGCAGAGATACATCCTGCATATTTATGATGAGTATTCTGTGTGTAGTTGCCACCACACTGATAACTTACCATTGGTATTATCTCCAAATTCATGGATATGGAAACCGTGTTTACCGGGCTTCAATCCAGTAAGAGTGGCTTCAATCACTGTATTAGCATTCTCATTAGCTTGAGAGAACTTGACAACACCTGACACATCGGCACCTTTGAGAACAGCAACAGCGTTAACCATATTAAATATATTATAAAGAAGAAGTACAAGAATGAATAGAAGAAAAAAGAATTAAATAGACACTGGTTGATGACAAATGGCGGTGTTTGAATAGACAGACACAAGGATAAAAGTGTTGATTAAGTGTTATTCATGATGTGTTGTATGGCTGTTTCAACCGGCATGAATGACTCTATTAGAAGAAACACTCAAGTGAACAGAAGGATTGAACCTTAAAAGAAAGAAGGGGCAGTAATATCATCATCCTGTCAATAGATGGTGTTAGTAAATAGAACCCGATTGGCCATAAGAAGGTTGCCTATGACGACAATGTATAATAAAATCAACCAATAAGAACAAGGGTTGAATTGCAGTGGTATATCTGATCTATGTTACTTTGTTCATTATAATGGATGGATATCTCTTTCCAACAATGATGTGCTTACTCTATACTTAAACAAACACTCTATATTGCACATTGTCCACCTTTTCTATTTGAATGTGACTGTGACATATATATCTTTGTATGGTCTGTCATGGAAGGCACTATTCGCAGTGCCGTATTGTCCCAGAAGGACCTTGTCTCTCTCTTCCTTCGAAACAGACCGACCAACATTGTGCACAGCACCATCTTCACTTTGGACAGCCCACCACATCATCATCTTCCCTCTACTCATCTTTATGACCACTCTGGCAGACTTCTTGTCTGTCTCTTTAGAATATCTTATACTTGACCAGGCCAATCAACCTTCCAAGTGGTTATGCACTGTGTCCCAGAAAAACCAAGCGATCTTATCACCAATGATAGACGAGAGAGAAAGTGTTGGTTTATGATGAGGCCATATTTGAGCATTATCATGTGATCTCTGATTTAAGCTAGGAAATCGCTCCTCCATTTTATCATAAGTTAAAGAGCGATAAATACTCACTGAAGCATGGAAGGGCGATACTCACTGTAGAATGGAAGAGCAATACTTACTGAAGACTTGAAGTGCGTTACTATTAAAGACTCGCAGGCTGTAGGCTGGATTGGATGTAAACTCGTTTTGAGTTCAACGTAGTAAGAATAAGAAGTATAACAAAGCGATACTCACTGAGAAGATAAAGAGCGATACTCACTGAGAAGATAAGAGCGATACTCACTGAAAAGTTGAAGAGCGATACTTCTGAAAAGATGAAGAGCGATACTCACAGACGCCAACTGATCGACAGTATTACCCCTAACGAAGCATCTGCTGAAGATACCATTGATATGCGATATAACACTGATGGTGCTGAACTGGACTCACCATCTGAAGAACTCTCACGTACAAGCGACATACCACCACCATCAAGATTGTCTATAAAGTTACAAGCCCCTGGTCACGATTGATTCCATGCTAACAAAGTCGACATTTCAGGAAAATTCTACCAAATGCAACAACATGTCTTTGATTATATCGTGTCCCAACAACTTGATACTGGTTCCAATATATTGAAAATCAAATATGCTTTTATCACTTCATCCTACATCAAATACATATAATGGCAGTTCCTATTATCCTCGATAAACAGCAGTCTTACCAGTTGAATATAAGCACTATAAAAACATGGTATTTGCACTCTTCTTTTATACAGATGTAGAACCGAATGAGCACGCATCTGGTGACATCACTTGACCACATCTTATGTTTATTCACTATAACTGGTATTCTATACTCTAAAGTGAATGTAGTGTTGGAGCTTCAATTGGTATAAACTAATCACTTGATCAGTGCTGAACTGTGATAATTACTGAAGAGTTAAAAAGCTATTCTTATTAAACCAGTTGAAGCGCAATACCTACAAATAGTGTCTTGACGACAGGTTTAGGTCATATTTTTCAGTCTACAATATTGGCAGTGTTGAACTTACAGCTCAATGGAACCAATACAAATTATATGCACATACTGCCATAACTAAAGATTTAGTAACAGTTGAAGTGGTGCACAGAAGATATTATCACAGGCACATATTCTTCAATTAAAAGATGGGCAAGTATAGCCTGATTTACATTAGTTCATTGGCAATGACACCTAAGATGGTATAAAGCAAGATATACTGAAGAGGTTCAGTCTTCTACCTAAAAATATGCCAGAGGATATTGAGGTGCACTTGAAGGGGATCATCAAACAAGTTATCAGTAAGACAATCAGTCCAAGAATAGCCGGCTTTCAAATAATGTCTTGCTGCACTGGCAAGATGGATCCAAGGATGAATGATACCATCGTCATATTAAGGAACTTGGTGGAAGGACTGCCATATAAAAGAACCAACGAGCATACAAAGGAAAGCCTGCTATCTTCATCCTATGTGGATGCTATCAATTGTCCCTTGTTAGATGATCCTACAAACGATAATTCCTTGACATTGTCAAATAAAATCGTCAATACAGGACAGCAAGAGAGACCGGATTTTGTACGGATAGAGTTGGCAAACACTTGGTTCTCTGGTTCTTCATGTGTGGGAGAGCGAGGATAAGGTCAACGACAAGTATCTTCTAATAGTAGATCTGATGAGAATAGCGTTGATGGGCAAAGAATCTTCTGACTGTAATTTCTTCTCTGGTATTCTGGGAATCCATGTGGTTAATGATTTATCTGGTAGATAAAACTTATATATAAAAACAAAAGGGAATTGATAGAACTCAATAAAAGGGTATGATCTTTATTACAGTTAAAAATAGGTACTCTTATATAGTTATTTGGAAATATGGTTTTATAAGCTAAGGGTATGTAGCCTATCCTTGGATAAGGAGACTACAATACAATTTCTATATGAACAGGTGATGATAGCCAGTAAGAGTAAAGGGATGTATATCCATTACTCATGATTACCAGTGTATGTGGTTATAAGGAAGTTAGCTTGAGGAGCTTAGTACAAGATGGTGTAGTTTGTCCGGATAAGCAATCATGTTTACTTGCATGACGAGTGTTTTTCTTATAGCAGTTCCACTGTTACATTCAAATCATTTTATCTTTCATTGAAACTCAGGGTTAATACCAAGTTACCGGATTGTGAGTTATAATCAAGGTCAGACTTTATTTATCGCACCAATATGCTGTATGGATACATCAGTTAAGAAGATAAAGTCATGATGATAAAAAATGCTTCAAATTTACACTTCTATTAAAAAAGGTTTCCAGGCCACATTTTATCTCAATACACTCTTTGCTGGGGGATTATATATTGCATACGAGATGTCTTCTATGACTATGCCCAGGACAATTCACGAGATTGATGTGACAACGTATACGTTAGTTCTTTTATTCTTATGAGTGGTGATTTATCAGTATAAATGGGAGTAATTCAATTCAGAATAATGATTCCTTTATTAGAGGTAGACACATGTAGTTATTATATATGATTCTAATAACTAAGACATACAAGAGTATTATGTGAATTATAGATAGAGATAAGGGTTGACCAAGTGACACAGGTGTCATTGTGAGAGTGATCCAGTGATGATCTGGTTGTCTTGATTGATATATCTGATAATGGATATATCAAGTGGTTCAATTCACTGATCTCAGATAGGGATTCCACTCAGATCATAGTCACAATAGCTAGATGATTTCCTATATAAATACCCTGTACCTGCTTTCATGATGAAAAGGAGGTTAATAAAAATATACAACACTTTTAATTGTATATTCTTGTTTTTTTATTATTACTTTAAGCATACTCTGAACAATCACAACAGAGAAAAAATCAAAAGCATTGTATTCAGTCCAGGGTATAGTAAAGTGGTTGGATCAATGGATAGTTGGTGACATCTGCAGACAAGCAAATAATTAGTATAAATATCATGGCTTGATTCTTTTATTCACTGACCTTATAATGACATCTCAATGTTGTTTGGTTAAGATTAAAGGGCATGTAAATAAGGCTTGTACCAAGTATTCCCCAAAATTAATCTCTACTGAGTGTGAACACTTGTTTATTTAGGAACATTCAGCCAATTCAATCAAGTGAATTGTTAACCAGATATCACCACGAGGAGGTAGTTCCAGTTGATATCCAAAGGAGCATGGCTTTCATCGGACTAATAGACTAGGTTCCTACTTTGCTGGCTTAGCAGTAATAATAGACCTCTCTTACCATGTCATATCATTATAGATCCACCAACTCAGAAAGGAGTAGCACTATTAGAACTCTACCTATTTGCTCGAGTTGATCCCAATACACTAGGTATATCAGAACCAACTAAGAAGAAAATAACCATTAAGCGATATGCCATCCCCTAGGTCGCAACGCCCAACCCCATCAGGATTTTTCAGTACATCTACATTGAAGTTAGGCTCATAGGGCTTTCCGTTCACGTCCCCATACTCTGCAGAAAGGAGACACATGGGGTCCTACTCTCTGATACCGTTCCACATCCACAAAGAGCACCCGAGAGAGGCACTCTCGGACACGATCCCCTCCGAACGCCGCCGATTACAGTGTCACCCAACAAGCGATCTCGCCGACTTACATAACTCCTGATGCATTTGAAACCATAACTTCAGTCCATCCGAACAGAGGTCAAGTGAGTGCCCACAGGATCTCTCTACCCACCCCAGAGCCCACCCAGAGTGTGATTCCGGTCGTTACCTGATTGTCACAATGAAGTGCAAAAAAGAAGACCGGCGAAGAAGCAAGGTTTCAGCGGCTTATTGATATAAGTGGCCCCGTACCCTTGATCCATATAGAAGGACTGCTTCGGGCCTGACAATTCTAATTAGAATAATCTCTCTTTGTTCTCCATTCCTCAACCTTCTTCCTAATCGACGTCCACTCCGATCTACCCCTGTTTGACCTGTTTAGATTTGCATCTCACCGCATCATGAAGATTTGGTGAGTTCCCCAGCAAATCTAAACAGACAGAACGCAAAATCTCGGCTTCAGCAAACTTCGGTCAAAGGGCCCACAGAAGAACAGAAAACCAGTGTAAGACTACCAAAGAAGCAAAGCAGGTAACTCCCGCTCCCAGTTAAGCTGCCACAGAGGGACCAAGAATACGCAAATACCAACAAGCATGAATTCCCTACGACCAGCAAAAGTCATCCCACCAAAAAGGCACTTGCTTTCATCTGGTATCAGATCCAACTACCTAACGTGATCATCTGGCCATCCACTATGTTGACAAAGATCAATCCTCGAAACGACCATCAGAAAGGGACACCCGTCAAATGAGCACCATAACCAACATTGTCATCAGTTAAAGTACCCGGCTTCCGCAGTCAAGTACCCGGTAGAACTTCCACCATGGCCTGAGCCAGACTACTTTGAATACAGCTTCACTAATAAGTCCCTCCTACTCCTCCAACCGCGCAATAGAGACCGCCTCCTAAGAGGCCCAATGAGGACTTGCCAAGGCTGCTATTCCACAATTTACCTAGCTTCAAACAGTATCAAGAGAATCAAGAATATACATAGGAGGGGATTAACACGATTGTGAACTCTGTATACCGGTCTACTGGGTTCACGGGCATACATGAGATAGCCGGTACTATCGCCCAATAAATCCCCTCCTCTTTGGACACTGTGAACAAAGACGGAATAACGGAATCAGGCACTGGACAAGAATGACATGAGGGCTCTAAAAGAGATAAGCATTGGTTAGTAAATATTGGTTATAAAGAAACGAGACATTCTAGTATCATTACCACTCGTGCAACAGGTTTATCTTGTGTGTGATATCAGCAGTGTAGTCTTGGTGTTGCCTTGACATGAGCAGCTCTAGATAATAGAGTCTGGTTAGGAAATACTGTCGATAGGTGCATACCATTTTGAGTGTTACCGTTCATCTAATAAATATATCTTGTGTGTGTATATCATCATTCATACTGCAGTGCAATCTTGATGGTTGTCTTGACATGAACAGCTCTATAAAGTAGAGAGTGGTTGGTAAATACTGCCTATTAAAGGATATTTTTGTATCATTACCACCCATACAACAGGTTTACCTTGTGTGAGATATCAGCAGTGTAGTCTTGGTGTTGCCTTGACATGTGCAGCTCTAGATAATAGAGTCTGGTTAGGAAATACCGTCTATGAGTGCATACCATTTTGAGTGTTACCATTTGTATAACAGGTTAATCTTGTGTGAACAACTCTATTTATACAGCTGTGCAATCTTGACCTTATCTTGACATGAGCGGCCCTATAAAGTAGAGAGTGGTTGTTCAACACTGCTTATTAAGAGACATTCTTGTATCATTACCACTCATGCAAACATCTTGTGTGTGACATCAGAAGGATAGTCTTGATGTGGCCTTGATATGAGAAGCTCTGGATAATAAACTTTGGTTGGCAGATATCGTCTATGAGTACATATTATCAGAGTGTTACCATTTGTATAACAGGTTAATCTTGTGTGAACACCTCTATTCATACAGCTGTGTAATCTTGACCTTGTCTTGACATGAGCAGATCAGCAGATCTAGTGATTAGTTGGTATATTTTGTACATGAATACATATTATTAAAGTGATACCTATGATAACTGATTCTTATGTTTGATTAATCATTATCCATACAACGGCGGTAATAAAACAATCTAAGCGTGTCTGGTGTGCATAAGGATAAGCATAAGTGAGTGAATTACAATTCTTATTATATGCATAATTACCTGTAACCTCATCACCTAGTGCAATCCGATAACAAAGTAAAAGAAAATAAATCAATTAAAGAGATAAGCAGGGAGGGAGGGAAAACAAAATGTAAACAAACAACACAGTCGCGTTGTCATGATAGCCAGGTCAGGAGACCTATCACTGTGTTAATATTTTAGGCTATTTGTACTACTTTACAGTCAATTAAGAGTAAGGAGGCATTTAGTGTATTATTTTTAGGTGATTCAGCTTGGTTAACACTTCCCCATAGAGAAGTTGCAGCTATGATAGCAATGATGTTATTACTAAGCGTGTTAAATAAACTCAATCTACACACGTACATAGGTACATCTAGTGATTATCTCTATGCTCAATACAGCTATTTATTATCAAATGGAAGTACCCGGTAGTCATATCTAGGGTAGATGTATGGTAATCTGGTTCCCTATTGATGTATGTAAATGTAAATGGATCAATAACAATCCTGGCAAAATAAGGTTTTATCGGACTAGTGAAGTACTTTATGAGTGATTATCGATTCACATGGAACAAAAAGTAATGGGAGCTGGCTTAGTAACTTTTTATTATTCATCTGTGGAAGATCTGCTCTATTTGAAGTAATGAACAAGTAAACATATGTGCTTTCTCCTATGGATTCTTCCATGGAACTAATATTGATAGATGCAAGTACCAAAATATAGGAAACATTCCTACAGAAGTATCAATAACCTATATTTTCAAGTGAGAATGTTGTTGTCTATGTGAAGGTAAGATATAAGGATCACCCAGATAGAAAAAAGAAAGATAAAACTTACTTGATTGATATGAGATACATTGCAATCAATGCTTACTAAACAATCCCAATGCAGCCACAAGTAAAGATATCTCATAAGCATTGATGTCTAGCCAAAATAATGGAAATCTGGCAGCATCACACACCAAATAAAAAGCGTGTACAGTGACACCCAAAAAAATGAAGTGGTATATAGGCTCGGTATATTCTGAATACCTAATGAAACTCACAAGTACACAAGTTTTTAATTAATAGTAGACATTATAAACACATAAGGAATGATTGTACTATTGCATGAGGCAACGTGTCTATCCCTAGGATGAAGATATTTCTATTTATGCAGTCAGAATTAATTAATAGAGGAGTGCATGGTAATCTTCATTTTCATCTCTCACGTGCCCACTATTATTTATAGCCTCTGTTTATTTTATTCCACTGCTTATCTCCCTTTCACCTATACCATGTACATTATCAAAAGAAGAAGAAGAGTCGATGACTAATCTACAACTAGAATACAAGAATTGCCTGACTTGAATATACATAGACTGGCACTCATCAGTGTGTTTAGACACAAGCAACAAGTAGAAAGGTATTCTATTCCTAATTCTAACAGACTTCCTGTGCTAATTATATATACATGCATCTAGGTGGAGAAAATTTATGAGTAGGTATTCTGGTTTAACCGTCTTCTCTTTGCTCATACCGCCTGCTGCACAGACCCCTTGGCTGTGCAAACTATACTATCAAGACCCGTTTACAAGTCCTTTGGCTGGCATTCCTTCAAAGAAAAGAACGTGTATCCTGACAGTGAACCGGATGAAATGGAACTGAACTTTGTAACTGTGGAGATCTTATCCTGATCTGCTTATTGGGTACGAGTGGTTAGAAGACGGCCTAATATGTCAGTACCGACTTTGAACTAGGGTGATCTTATGATTCCACCGACAATAGCGTCTTATTGTACTCTGATTCCACATGTGCAATAGACGTGGTTCCTATGATCGATAGACTTCAGGTGAAGATACACTTAGTTGGGTGTGGACCAGAACTAGTCCGAGGATATGGAAGGCCGGATGAAGTACCAGTTCCTATCCACAGCTTACGAACTTGGTTGTTCTGCTTGATCTTAAAAGGCCACAGTGTTTACTCACTTTGGGCGCTAAAATAGCTTTCTTAGACCCTCCTTACTTCGCTATATCGGGCTATTCGGTCGTGCCTTTTAAGATTGATCATTTCCCCCATATATTCTTCTTGGTGTTTGCTCCAATAACAGTTACATTGTTCTAGATCCATTTCTCACTTGGATAACACGGAACAGGCTCCCTTTATTCTATTGCAGGTAATATATCGTACTCAATTATCTGCTCATGCATTAATACTCTGATTTCACGCATAGATTGCATCGAATATGAAGATCACTGGTAATCAGGCCATCACCACAGATACAGTCTGAACAGCAACTCCTACTCATCCACTTGTTCTGATCAAATTTCATATACAAACATATCCTCAGTCTCTTCTATACAAACACTTACCCCATAATCACTATAATCTCATTGCACACTCAATGCTTCTCAATCCTCACAATAAATCATAAGTCCATCATTCTCATCTAATAATCTATTTATGTGTATGTACTCAAGCCCATTTGTTTGATTGTACTAATAAATCTACCCCTGATTTGTCAATCTTACTTTCAATTACAAGCATATCTGCTTGTGAGTATTCAGAATAGACCCATACATATTAAAGTATAGCATCTTTTTCTGTGATATAGGCTCGATATAAGAATCATACCAAATGACAGATTATGTGGGTAATGGTAAAGGGAATATGACATCTCTAGCATGCTTTTTCAGTGTTAATTCTTATGACTTTATTATAAAGACCACTTAATGAAATTTATACTTTATTTCACATTACTTTATTATGGTTTAGTATGTGTAAAGGTTATATGATAGGATTAGATAGTGAATGTGTGAATGGCATTATGGGTGTTTCTTCGTTATGATATTAGATTGGTTAATTACGACATTAAATGTGTTTGAGTTATATGTTATATGATTGAATTATAGGTGATATAGTATTACATAGGTAGAGTGGAGTATGTTATGTGCTAAGATGGATAAACTACATTGAATCCATATCCTATGTACTATACGTTATGCTTATTTTCTATGGCAGCTAGAGGGTCCAACCAAGGCACTTCTGTTCACTCTCCAGCACACCGTCCACCTTCAATAATCAGCGGAAGGATTCCTGACAGCGCAGAATACCCAACCTTCCATACTGCAGTATTGGCTGCCTTGTGCCCACGTCTGTACATGAGTGGTCTGCAGCAAAAGAGTCATACAGCCATCCTTTAACGTGTACCCAATACAATAAAGTATTCAACACGCTCATTCACAGCCCAGGGGACAGACCAACAAGTAATATGGATTCATACTGTCAATAGAACTTACATGCACCTTCAGATCATCAGTCTAGACAGTCATAGAGGTATAAACAAGTGTATCATACAAGATATAGAGGATAAATAAGAATAGAGTGTGTATCTGACTTGAAGGGAATAGGCAGTGTGTTGTATATCAGAGACTTGCTTTCCTTGGATTGGAGAGGAGTGTCTATCAGAATATTGATCACTTCAGTATTCAGTTCATTGTGCCAGTAGTTACTTACTCTTCAGTCTATCCTGTGTATTTATTCTTGTTATTCTTCTTTCTTGATAAGTATATGAAGAGTGTGTATATGAATATGAAGAGTGTGTATATGAATATGAAGAGTGTGTATATGAATATGGAGAGTGTGTATATGAATATGGAGAGTGTTTTCTTGTATTGAAGTACTTTGTGGTGATCATTATTTCATTTTATTATAAGAGTGCTGGTTGTTTTTGTTTTTTATGTTCCAGTGTGAGCATATTGGATGAAGAGAGAGGGAAAGAAAGAGAAGGAGATAGGGAAGAGCGTGTTTGTGTATGTGGGTTTATTAGGAATATGTGTAACAAACAGTGAGTGATTGATATTCTTACATGTTATGTATTTATCTTGTTACTTTACTTTATGTTATAAAATGCACTCCATCGATACTTGATACCATAAGTGATCCTTACCCAAGTCGAACCATTTCAATATCATTCTTCTATCATGAATGAGGGATTCCTATTATTATCCTGTGTGTTACCATAAATGGAAATATATGAATCACACAGCCTTCACATAGTACAGTCAGTCATGAACAGGGTTATCATAGTGAGGAACATGAAATGTTGGTATTTGGTATCTCTCACTATCTGGCATAAACTCATAAGACTGAATATTACAGTCCCCATATACAGGACACTTGGAATCATTATTCAACCAAAATATCCATTATGGCAGTGGTGTAAGTATCGAACAGAGTATATTCAAGAGAAATGACAGGCTGATTTATACGAACATAATGCATTTTATATTTTGTGATGGTTCCGATCTATTATACTGTGTCTACATAATTAACACTTTCTTTGTCCCAAATACAAAAACGCTGTATAGGCAAAAGGGTTAAATTTGATATACAGTGATTATCAGCCATAACGGACTGTGTGTATTTCCGTCATTTGCTGAGGGTAGTTGAGAACTAATATTTACCCAAAACTATATGAATAGAATAAAGCCGACTGAAAGGAGTGGACAGCATGGGAGATGAATAAAGTAGTGGTGGGTTGAAGGGAAAGGATATTATCAAAAATGAAGAAATTCATTTTGTATGTGTCTATTTACATGAACTGTTCTTTAATATTTCTCGGGGTACACAAACTACTATAAGTGGGTTACAAGAGTTGCTATTCCTAGGTTACAAGAATCACTGTTCCTTGGTTACAGACAAGGCTTTATATAAGCCATGGTTACAGATTCAAGTCGGTAGCTTAAAGTAGAAGCTTTAATAATCCTGTTTGAAGGTTGAGCCGTAAATAATTTGGAAGTAGAGAAGCATATTTCAAAAAGAGGAAAATGATGAGAGAGTAGATAGCACATGCCATATAAGAAACTTTATTTTGTATAATATTTATGATGTAATTTATGGTTTAAAGAGAGCAACTTCAAAGAGAAGATATATTGAGGAAAGATAGTCTGTATATAGAGCAAGCAGAAGACAGAAGACTTGTTTGTGAGCAATTGGGAAGAAAAATTGGCTTGTATGTATGTTTCTATGTATAAGAAGTGTTTAGAATTGATATTATTATGGGTTATATACTTATTACATGACACGGAATAGATATGAAGGCATGGCTGTGCATAAGTATCAGATCCTCTTCAGTGGGGTGGCCCTATCTTTAACGTCCGGCTTGGTACCATGTAGGTCAACAACATGCTACCATGCATTTCAGACCATACAAAAAAGATACCTAGTACCATTTTTTATATGCAACCATGGATTTACTAGTGACATATGGGTACTGGTGTATACAACATATGGCTGCATGTTTTATTACGGACATCTATACGGACGGCAATGACTATCCAAGGATAGAACATTGTACCACTTCAGAGGGAGATACGGAGGAGAGAAGACAGACAAGAGAGTATACAGCAAATGGAATGGGCAGCAGACACTTGAGGCGTAATATAAGGGAGATTATGATTAGCCATTGTGGAGTAAAGAGCCAATGCCAATGTCTGTACAGACTGGTGAAGTGAGTAATACATTCATATTATTATTTGTATGTATATTGAATTATTATTTACCATTACTGAATGCCTTTGATGCTGTACAAATAGATTCCATTCACACTGACTGTATCATCCTATTGGGGGGCCCTATCTTTAACGTCCGACTTGGTGCCATGTAGGTAGTAGGACAAGCAACCACGCGTAGTCGAGCCATCAATAATAGCAAGACTATGGAATTACCACTCTTGACCTCTACGAACATCTATACGGACAACGATGAACTTTCACACCAAAAAGAACATTGTTATATATGGATCATTGGAGATACAGACCAGTTGGAACCAGATATTGAATGAAGCAGATAAGAGAATCATGAGAGAGCAGTTAAGTACAGAGATGGCAGTATATTTGATAGCAGCAATAACTAGATGGCAAGATGATCAGAACATGTAACCATAAGTTGATGAATATATTACTTACCCTTTGATTGAATGAAGAGGAGAGAAAAGAGATGAAAAAATGAGGCGTAAGAGAGGTTAGGAGTATTTATACCATATGACCTGCTAAATTTGGCTGCCTTAATGTATCATCTTATTTTATACATTGCCTACTTCTGAGTCGCTGCCAAAACCCATCAGCCCGAGTAGAAGTTGCATTACTTTAGATATATAGATGCCACACTGATTTCTTAGTATCCAAAGACATTTGTGAAAATAGTATATGCAACAACAACAGTGTCTAATCAAGAAGTAAAAGTATTTCTTGATTTGGTATCATTGAATTACTTCATATAATTTATAAGTATGATCTTTTGATGATTGAGTACTAAATAAGCTTGAAACAAGTGAGAAGTTGAAAATGGATAACAGCGAGGTAATCACAACCTCTTTGTGAACAGGGTAAGAAAGCATAGGATACATAGATCAGGGGGGGGGTGTTTAATTAGCCATGTCAAACATACCTTTCAAGGGAACCGTTTTGTGAGCTTAATGCACACATCATATTAGATTGTTTCTTCCAGTAGCCCTTTCCCCAACAGATGCTTATTGTTCACGCTCACTCGGTAATCCTTTCTAACCTTTATTAAAGTTGCTATTCTTGGGGGCATAGCATCAATTTGTTTCCGCATTGTTTCGAGACGTTTCTCTAGTATGCTACCTTTGTCAGGAGTCTCTAGAATTCAAGTAGATTGTATACACAAGTAAATCCAGTACCTCAGATGTCTGGATTTTGGTAATACCTCAGTTTATGCAGGAATAAGACAGCTGATGATCTATCAAGGCGACAATAGAAGAGATGAAAACTACTATTCAGAGTGCTGATCGTGACTCGGTGGATGATGTTATTGAAGAGTCTACTATAAGTGAGATCTCATTGGTAGGAGATTAACTACATGGCCAACTCTGTAGAACTGGTGATTGATAAGAGAGTTAAAACAGCTGTACTTCCAGAGTTATTACTCATGATGAAATCAGGTAATATGAACAAAGTTTATTACCAATAGAAGTAATAATACGACCCATCAGCATAGTAGATAAGATCTATGCTAAAATCCACGGTGATTTGGAGAAATTTGCTGGGGGGGGGATTTGGGACCCATAGAACAATATCTTCCTATTGGATAAGAGTCTGTCTTCCTTTGTATTAGCACTCATTAAATACGGGACCCTCACATTCCCAATCATCCTTTTAGGCATTGGTGAGAGGATGTTCTATCCATCACACAAGTACCTTCCTGTACTGACTCTTTTCACCTAATTAAGCCCAATCAGTCTTGTATCAACCTTACAGATGTTGACCTTATCAATACAACTCACAATTGGACATGTTTGAGAATACTTTAACAAGAAATGCCTTAAATCGATTTAATGCAAGTGAGTGGTGATATTTATTATTATTTATGATTATTGACAGTCTATGTTACACAGATAAGATGGATTAGATTATTTAATCCTTTGTGACATTGTGAATGGCCTCAGCGAGATATTTGACAGTCTCAGAAGAGATACCAGCCATGGAGATTCTACCATCTTGAGTCAAGTAGACACTCCATTCAGACTTGATCTTATTTACTTGTTCAGGTGTCATACCAGAGTAACAGAACATACCGATCTGATCAGTAATGTGGTTCCAGCTCTTCTTGGAGCCAAAGTCCTTCTCGAGATGGTCTCTGAGCTTAGTTCTCATGGTGATAATACGATCAGCCATGAACTTCACTTCTCCTAACCATTCTTGCTTTAATTCAGGGGTATTTAATACGGTACTAACAATATGGGCACCATGGATGGGAGGGTTGGAGTACATAGGACGGATGATGATCTTGAGTTGAGAGTCAACGCGAGCACGTTCAGCAGCATCAGCACAGACAATGGAGAATGAACCGACACGTTCACCATAGAGACCCATGTTCTTAGCAAATGATTGAGACAAGACAACCTGGTGGCCATCATCAACAAACTTACGGAGAGCATAGGCATCACGAGTACAGTCACCAGAGGCAAATCCTTGGTAGGCCATATCAAAGAAGGCGAAGTGGTCACGATCCTATTTAAGAAAGTAATGTTAACACAGCCACTCCTCATCTTTAATCCTTCTATCCTTCTAATTTACCTTGATGGCATTGGAGATCTGATCCCATTGTGCGGGAGTAGGATCTACACCAGTGGGGTTATGGGCACATGCATGGAGCAAGACAATGGTGTTCTTGGGTGCTTTCTGTATGTTGTATAAGAAATAACGATAAGAATCATGATTTAAACAGCCTCAATTTAAAACAAACTTACGTGAATATCCTCCAACATACCATCGATATTGAGACCATTGGTCTTCTTATCAAAGTAAGAGTACTTCTCTAAGTTAAGACCAGCATTCTTCATGATAGGGATGTGGTTACCCCAAGTAGGGTTAGGTACAATGATGTTCTTAGCATGAGGATACCAAGCATTGAAGAATTCGGCGCCAATACGGAGAGCACCAGTACCAGAAATGGTTTGGGTAATAGCAAGCTAATGAAAAGAAATAAACACCAATCAGAAATCATCTACACCTTCCATATACCTATTTACTTACTCTATCTTCAGCAATAACGGGGCTATCATCACCATAGGCCAAGAGACCAGCAGCCTTGGTGAAGGCAGGTACACCAGTAATACCAGCATACTCTTTGTCAATGTTATTATCCATGATGATCTTTTCAGCCTAATAATTTATACATGATTAGAACTGAAGCCAAGTAATATCCCCTCCAATTTTTCTTACCTTTCTAACTGAGGTCAGAACATAGGGTTTACCAGTATCATCACGGTAAGCACCCACACCCAAGTTCATCTTCTTAGGGGAAGGATCCTTCTTATATGCCTCGGTTACACCCAGAATAGCATCAGGAGGACCTATTGAGTGTTAGTAAAAGGATAGCTAATCTAATTAGTCAACTGTACCTTGAGGAACAGCATTCCAGGTAGAGAGGAAGGCACGAGAAGTAAGGCGACTGTGTCTGAAGGAAGAGCGAGAGATGGCTGCGAGCATTCTAGATGATGGACTGGTATGAGAAAAGAGAAAGAGAAGTGTAGAACTGGGTGGTTAATTATATATACACAAGGGGAAAAAAATAGAAAAAAAACAAACAAAAAAAAAGATGAGATGGTTACACAGACTGTGAATTCTTGAATTTTGTTACGTTTGATTCCGAGAAGAGATCATTGAAACCAGTGACAGTATAAATAAGTCTACAGTAAATAAGTCTATTTATGGTAATTGAGTCTGTAACAAACAGCATACTATGTATTAAGAATATACCACTGTTCTTTACAATACAATAGAAGCACTCCCTCTATTCATCCCTATAACCACATCTTATCTTAATTCCCATAAATGGAAGTTGGCTTCCATACAAATAATAAGTTATCGTTGTGATTTGATGGGGCGATTCAAATGAGGAACCATTATAATATACGCTCTATATAAATTATTCGCCCTTCCCGCCTGCCTTCATATGATAAAATAACAAAGAGTCTATTGGGCAGATTAATTTCTCACGGGTAGTGTGTTTTTAATCAAAGGAGGAAATTACAATTAGTATTCCCCCCTCTCTTCAATAGTTATCACCATGTTTATCAGGCCCATCACCAGTACTCTCACCAGACACTGTTATACCAGATATCTCCAGACACAGGCAACCAATAAGGAGGCTTATCTGGAGAAACTGGAGAATGGAATAGCCATACTGAAGTTGAATAGGCCTGCATCCAGAAATGCATTATCTGTCAAACTGGTAAATGAATTCAGGGAGGCATTGACTGAAATAAGATTATCTAGGTAAATCACTCTTATTTTATTTACTGCTATTTTTATTTAATCCCCTCATTAGTGAGTCTCGTGTGTTGATTATCGAGAGTGCCGTACCTGGTGCATTCTGTTCAGGTGCAGACTTAAAGGTAAATATATATGGTCTGTGCATCATATGTATTTACATTTATATACACAGGAAAGAGCTACCATGACTCCTCCACAGGTCACTCAGTTCTTATACACATTGAGAAAGGCATACAGGGAATTAGAAGTAAGTGGTGATATACTCACTTGAGGGACTGATAATAAATCAAGTATAATAGACACTGCCTATTCCTACTATTGCTGCTATTGATGGCCCTGCATTTGGTGGCGGATTAGAGATGGCTCTTTCTTGTGATATGCGTGTATCAGGTAAATAAGATATCTTGGGTGAACTCCTCACTAACTCTATCAACAGGGCCCAATGCTAAAATGGGATTAACAGAAACTAAATTGGCTATTATTCCTGGGTAATGTGCATTCACTCTACTATGATCTACAACTTGACTGACATAGATACACCTCATTAGTGCTGGTGGAACTCAAAGATTACCCAGATTAATTGGTATTCCCAAGGCAAAGGAACTCATCTTTACTGCTCAAATATTGGATTCAACCAAGGCAAAGGAATTTGGAGTTGTTAATCACACAGATGATGAGAGTGCTTCCAAGAAAGCATTGGAGATCGCCACCTCCATTCTTCCTCAGGGACCTATAGCTATTCGTATGGCTAAGCTGGCTATTGACCGTGGAGCCCATCTTGATATGTGAGTGGTACAATGTCAGAATAGGTTATGAACAGTGGTAACCATCTATCTATGAATACAGGGATTCTGGATTAGAAACAGAACAAGCTTATTATGCACAGGTTATTCCTACCAAAGATAGATTAGAGGGTTTACAGGCATTTAAAGAGAAGAGAAAGCCTGTTTATATGGGACATTAAATGAGAATGAATAAAGATCTGTATATTGTCTCTATAATGACCATTCTATTTGAAATACAATTAGCCGTCTTTATTTAGTTTTCTCTGATATCTTCTGTTTAGTTTCTATTTCAGGTACTTCCATCCCTCCTGCCCTTGCTCTAGCCACCAACTTCCTTGCCCATTTCACAACAGGCATGTCAATCCTATTAACTCTCACTTCAATAAGCAAATAGATATATACACAAACAAATAAATCGCCTTACATTTTGCCATCTAAACTGAATGCACCTACTCCTCTTTGGCTGTTAAGTTCAAATCCCTGTAGTACTTTAATTGCCCTTTCAAGATCTAGGAAGAGCATTTAATACATACTATGAATACTACTGCCTCTCATACCTATTGGGTCAGGTAGAAACATAGTCTGTATAACATCAATCTGATCAGGATGAATAGCCTGTTTTCCTGCAAATCCAAACTCTCTTCCTTCCTTACATTCCTCCATTAAAATGTCACCTTGATCATAGTCCAGGCACACCTATTTGACATTATTATCACTCTTATAATCTAATATATATATACCATTAATTACCAGATCAATAGCCTGTAAACCATAAGCAGCAGCAGCATTTACAATCATTTGTCTAGCAAATATCATTTCCTTTCGTGATCTTGTACGTATTAATCCTAGATCTGCACAGTAATCCTCAGCAGCAAACTATAAACAGCCAAACGCGAATAATCAATAGAGTGATAACATATAGACGTATGATAATTACAACAAGTGCATCTAATCTTGTGTCTGCAGTTGCTATCTCTTTGATATTCATGAAGCCCAATGCACTCTCAATAGAAGCAATCAGACGAATACGTTCACGCCTATAATAAGGTAAGTAGATGATACAATGGCCATATTACCAGATTTACTTACTGTGATTCAACTGCCACTGAATCTATCATTCTACTCACAAATTGAATGTCTTTAGCACTCTGTACCTTGGGAATAACAATAGCCTGTAGTCTTCTCGAGTGTAACTAGTATGCATTTGATTCATTAAACAGTAACTATATTTGTATGATGATTTCATAGTTACAATCACATTAAGATCGTCTAGTTCATAGCCTATCGGGTAATGTAGAGTCACTAACTGCTTCTTTCTATACCAACCAACAGAAACAAACCTGATCCAACTGCATTTATTCTAACAGCCTTCTCTGCCTTCCCATGTTCCGAGGCCTGATAAAAGAGATGAATATGAGAACAGAAATGGGGGATAATAAACACTGCTCCCTATCTAACCTCTAAAGCATCAATCACCATATATCTTGCTGTCCCTTTCTTACTGGCAGCCACACTATCTTCCAAGTCATATACTAAACAGTCTGCCTTCAATGTTATTGACTTGTGAATCTTCCTCTCATCACTACCAGGCACTGTAAATAAATATATGCATATTCAATAAAAATTGATAGGTGATAATCGAACGTTTCCCTATATTTATACCATAAAACAAGGCTCTTCTTGATCTAGTATTGTGTATGTCAATAGTGGCTGTACTGAGTGGACGATAATGTGATACTTTATTGTAGTTTTGTTGGAGATGAAGTGAGATGGTATAAACATGAGTTTAACTTCCGCTATTCTATGTGGGATAACTATCAACTCCCATTCTTATTTAAACATACCCGCTTGAACCGTCCTCAGTCGACTGAGTTGGCATAGTGTATTCTTGAGGAATAACATATAAAAATAGAGAGAGAGAGAGAGAGGTGGGTGGAGGGTTGAAAGGAAAAATAAAAAAAATATTTAAATATATTATTTTGGTGTGTGTGTGTGTGTGTGTGTGTGTGTGTGTGTGTGTGTGTGTGTGTGTGTGTGTGTGTGTGTGTGGATAAAGGTGGTTCCTTTGGCCGATTGATAGAATATATGGGAATATGTTATAAGATTTAAACCACTTTTTGAATATATGAAGGTATAAGTGACAAAAATAAACAACTTTTTTATTATTATTACAATAGAAATAGTTAAGTAGGTGGGCGTTTTTTTACAAGTGTGTGTATTATTACAAGTATTGGTTAGATGTTAGATTATGATGGTTAATGATATGTATTTCGGTCCAAGAAGGTGGTAGGAATTCCGGTTAAGTAGGTGAAGAGTATTTATATACACGGCAAAGGCATGAAGGAGGATGCATTTACCACTTGCTGCGTTGCCAGCGATGATCATACTTCTGGTTCAAGGTAATCAATTTGACTTGCTCACCGTCTTTGATCTCTTGCCATGGGTGAGGGTTTCCTTTGTGGTTCCTAATAAACAATAGATGAATAAATGTGCATAATAAATGGCATCGATTCCCTCTTTACCATACTACATCAGGAGCTCTCAAGGCACGGGCACCAAAGTATACTGCACCACTAAGGGCAAAACCGAGGATGCCAACAATGGGATAAACTTCGGGTCTGTTGGAGTTCTTGAGGAAATGTGTAAGAATAGACATGTTATTGTGTGTGTGTTATTGTGAATAATGAAGAACAAGAAGTGGAGAATTTTATGCATATTTATATCAAGTCAACAAGAATAAATAAAATCGAACCACTTCATGGCATGATTGATAATGTCCCTAACGATGCCTGGTGCATTAAATATATTAGGAATAGATGATTGATCCAATTTCATACCTTTAGTGCCCAAATCATACCATATATTCAAGAGGTGGCCTGACAAAAAATATATTTTATGATTTTTACCAAATATTGCCATATAATTGTACCTCCACCCAACCAGGACACAGTCAGCCGATTGGTCAATATTCCCAGAGAACAGACAATAGAGGAGCAGAATTATACTAATATGGTAATCAATCTATTGAGTTACATGATGTTCATTCACACCTTTTTATCTCTTTATCATTGATTATCACACAGGAACAGAGGAATCATATCATATTTTCATCTGTTTGAAACTGAGATAAGATAATCTGCGCTTGAACTGACCCTTTCTTACGCTCTAGTGGTCCCATATGGATATTGGGGTATTAGACTGCCAGCTGATACCATAAACCTGTATTTTGTACTCTGTAATATTAGAATGTATTAGATCCAATGTTTACTTGTTTTATTTCAATGTTTATGAGTGTCACTGTACCACTCTATATATATTCTTTGTGTGGGAAGTAGGTACATTAGCCAATATATAACATGCTTATTTAAACCTGTCACAGCTATCATACTCAGCTCTATCAAGTTCGTCATACTATTAAATACATGCATAATAGCTGTCTATTGTTAAGGGAGATTTAATAATGATACTTTTTGAAGAAGCATATATGTAGAGTCATACAAACTCACTACTATCAAATCAGTTATTGTCCATATACAAACCGCAAATAGCCATCAAAGCCGTTAACAGTCCAGAATGCCATCAATCAATCAAAGCTATTACCACAAGACACATTAAGCATAGAATGAGGGAATATGCTCAATTCACGCAGACCTGGATTACAATGAGTGGAAGTCGGGTATTAACACGGTGCAAAAAATCAGCCCATATTGGCCTCATGTATCATAGAGTAGACTTGGATATCTACCAAGGGAAAGACTGAAAGGTTCAAATACCGGATATATTCAGATCTTTCAAATGTCATTTTATTGGCTGGTAAATTCTAGGAAAAATGAGAGGACTCAGGCATTTTCTATCCCCCGACGGATAGTGATAAAGTGATATGTGTATTGCAGCCCTTTGATAATCTCGGATGTTACTACAACACTACTCATACAGCAATTAGTACTAATGACTGGTTGATAATCACATTAAGTGGAATAGACGAAGAAAGCGTATATGCAGAATAAAAGAACTGCTTATTGAATTACCATCAAGATGAAGGGAACAGTTTTATATTCATAATCTATTTCAATGTAATTGAAAACCTTGATATGCAATAAAATGTCAGAATATTATGGAATATACAGAGGAGTTGAAGCAGATAAAAGAAGATTATCGTTTACAATGATCTACTTCGATAGATACATTTAAAATCACTACTTTAACAGATTTGGATAATATGATTCCAATTGACTGATGCGATCAATTAAGAACAATTAAGTGTCTTTCTTACTCAGTGATATGCACACATATATGTTTATGAAGTATAATAGTTTGGGGTGCCACAACTGAAATATGCCAGCTTATATCCCATAAACATTGATATTTGGCTGTCCAGTAGTATTACACATCGAATTATAAGTGTGTATGGTAACACCCAGGAAAAAGGAGTGGTATACATAAGCTCTCGAAATATCCAAGTCAATAGCCTGGTTGATGGACTCAATATGTAATGGCAGGAACAGAATAGATTGTGAATGGTCTATCGTGGTGGTGATATTCAATGTGTACTGAATTTGTATAGAGATAATCAGTATCGATATACCAATCAGATCAAATAAAGAGATAATAGATGCTATACTTTAATATGTATGGGTCTATTCTGAATACTCACAAGCAGATATGCTTGTAATTGAAAGTAAGATTGACAAATCAGGGGTAGATTTATTAGTACAATCAAACAAATGGGCTTGTGTACATACACATAAATAGATTATTAGATGAGAATGATGGACTTATGATTTATTGTGAGGATTGAGAAGCATTGAATGTGCAATGAGATTATAGTGATTTATGGGGTAAGTGTTTGTATAGAAGAGACTGAGGATATGTTTGTATATGAAATTTGATCAGAACAAGTGGATGAGTAGGAGTTGCTGTTCAGACTGTATCTGTGGTGATGGCCTGATTACCAGTGATCTTCATATTCGATGCAATCTATGCGTGAAATCAGAGTATTAATGCATGAGCAGATAATTGAGTACGATATATTACCTGCAATAGAATAAAGGGAGCCTGTTCCGTGTTATCCAAGTGAGAAATGGATCTAGAACAATGTAACTGTTATTGGAGCAAACACCAAGAAGAATATATGGGGGAAATGATCAATCTTAAAAGGCACGACCGAATAGCCCGATATAGCGAAGTAAGGAGGGTCTAAGAAAGCCATTTTAGCGCCCAAAGTGAGTAAACACTGTGGCCTTTTAAGATCAAGCAGAACAACCAAGTTCGTAAGCTGTGGATAGGAACTGGTACTTCATCCGGCCTTCCATATCCTCGGACTAGTTCTGGTCCACACCCAACTAAGTGTATCTTCACCTGAAGTCTATCGATCATAGGAACCACGTCTATTGCACATGTGGAATCAGAGTACAATAAGACGCTATTGTCGGTGGAATCATAAGATCACCGTAGTTCAAAGTCGGTACTGACATATTAGGCCGTCTTCTAACCACTCGTACCCAATAAGCAGATCAGGATAAGATCTCCACAGTTACAAAGTTCAGTTCCATTTCATCCGGTTCACTGTCAGGATACACGTTCTTTTCTTTGAAGGAATGCCAGCCAAAGGACTTGTAAACGGGTCTTGATAGTATAGTTTGCACAGCCAAGGGGTCTGTGCAGCAGGCGGTATGAGCAAAGAAAAGACGGTTAAACCAGAATACCTACTCATAACTTCTCTCCACCTAGATGCATGTATATATAATTAGCACAGGAAGTCTGTTAGAATTAGGAATAGAATACTTTTCTACTTGTTGCTTGCGTCTAAACACACTGATGAGTGCCAGTCTATGTATATTCAAGTCAGGCGATTCTTGTAATCTAGTTGTTGATTAGTCATCGACTCTTCTTCTTCTTTTGATAATGTACATGGTATAGGTGAAAGGGAGATAAGCAGTGGAATAAAATAAACAGAGGCTATAATAATAGTGGGCACGTGAGAGATGAAAATGAAGATTACCATGCACTCCTCTATTAATTAATTCTGACTGCATAAATAGAAATATCTTCATCCTAGGGATAGACACGTTGCCTCATGCAATAGTACAATCATTCCTTATGTGTTTAGAATGTCTACTATTAATTAAAAACTTGTGTACTTGTGAGTTTCATTAGGTATTCAGAATATACCGAGCCTATATACCACTTCATTTTTTTGGGTGTCACTGTACACGCTTTTTATTTGGTGTGTGATGCTGCCAGATTTCCATTATTTTGGCTAGACATCAATGCTTATGAGATATCTTTACTTGTGGCTGCATTGGGATTGTTTAATAAGCATTGATTGCAATGTATCTCATATCAGTCAAGTAGGTTTTGTCTTGCTTTTTTCTATCTGGGTGATCCTTATATCTTACCTTCACATAGACAACAACATTCTCACTTGAAAATATAAATTATTGATACTTCTGTAGGAATGTTTCCTGTATTTTGGTACTTGCATCTATCAATATTAGTTCCATGGAAGAATCCATAGGAGAAAACACATATGTTTACTTGTTCATTACTTTAAATAGAGCAGATCTTCCACAAATGAATAATAAAAAGTTACTAAGCCAGCTCCCATTACTTTTTGTTCCATGTGAATCGATAATCACTCATAAAGTACTTCACTAGTCCGATAAAACCTTATTTATATTTGCCAGAATTGTTATTGATTCATTTATATTTACATACATCAATAGGGAACCAGATTACCATACATCAACCCTAGATATGACTACCTGGTACTCCATCCGATAGAATATAAATAAATGGCTTTATTGAGTATAGAGATAATCAGCAGATGTACCTATGTACATGTGGTTTCTGCAGAATACTTTCCACCATTAGCTTTATTTGATCAATCATATGGGAAGCACAATCGCCGTAATCTTGAGTCTAAATGGGTCATTGGATGTGCTGATTTCAAATGGAAATATACAAACTATTGTTTGTTGATAGTCGCGACCACTCTATTAACCTTTTTTCGCTTTACTTCCTTTATAAAGGGTGGCTCAATTAGATTCTATCTTTAAACAATTACCTGAATTCAATTTACTCCCATAAAAAAAAGAATATGGGTAATTAAAAGTTACATGTGCTGTTTTATGCAGTTGAAGTTGATATTATACTCAGTGTTTATACTATCATTTGAGTCAACAAACACTAGTTAAAATTAAGAACTTCAGCCTATGAACTTTATTTCATGAGATATGACATAGTTATTATCCTGTATATATCAAAAAATATGCCCTCCCAGTCCTTGGCAGTACATAACGGGTGAACAGTATTATATTTTTCCATCTAATGTATATAATTATGGAATGAATCTACTTCTTAATACACTTCTAACCATGCGAAAAACCTAAAATACAACTTGTTTAATCGATCATTTTTACCTAGTATCTGAAATGATCTCAATCCCAACTCTCAACTTTGCATCAGTATAAAAAAGGATTATAACTCACTTTATTCCCCTCACTTTTTTCTTCTCTCTCATCTATTTTCTCACCAACATTACTTCTTCTGGTGCTTTATTATCTTATTGCTCCTAAATGCTTGATGATTCAATACACAAATAAGACTTCAACAAGCAAGAATGACTTCTCTTCAATAGCAAGAAGAATCAAGGCTAATAACACATTGATTATAATTAGAAATTATTGTATAAGCTAGAAATATTGATATGATATGATGACAAATGACTTTAAGCTGAAGACACTCAACTGTTTCAACTACTTTTGACTGAAACGACATTGTATTCTATTAGTTTTTTTTAGTTATTGATACATACGACCTTTTATTGGAAGATCAGTTCAGCATAGTAGTTGAATGAGTCCGTGTAGGTATGGGGTTCAGTTTAGATTAGTTTAGGATTAGGATTAGTTATTCAAGTCGACATCAAGCACTAATGAGAGCAACATAGAAGAGCAGCATAGAAAAGCCAACACCAGCATCAATGAGAGCAACGCCAACATCACGCATATAAGTAGACATCCAGCACCAACACTATAGGTAGACATCCAGCACCAACATTATAAGTAGACATCCAGCACCAACACTATAGGTAGACATCCAGCACTAACACTATAAGTAGACATCCAGCACCAACACTATAGGTAGACATCTAGCACCAAGACTATGAGTAGACACCTAGCACCAACAACATGAAGTGGATATCCAGCATATTTACAGGTAATAATACTAATACATGTCTTCAGTCTTCTTGTCAATGTCATCATATTATTAATAAAAATCATTATTTTGTTCCCTATTAAATACCTATTGTCCTACTTTAATTTGTGTCCTTTTCTATAAAATGGTTACACTTATGTTCAGTCATATGCATCAGTGAGAGAATTCAACCATAGACACTTAATTGGTTAAAAGTGGCCTATGAAAGAATAAGGAGTCTTACTGGTGAGGATCTCAACATGATAAACAGAGTACCCAACCTGGTATTAGAGACACTATAATTATATACTCACATCTTAACTGCCGTCTTCCTGAATTAGTGTAGCATACTTAGTCAAAGGGGTAGGCAGATATGTTTGAATAACCACCCAAGATTATGAAAGTACAATCAGTCGTTTCTCATATTAATCGGTCTATGAGAACCAACATGGATAACAACCAGTTGTATGTTTATATAGAATTAAATCATTTAATTCCTTCTACCTGTCACCCTTGTACATAAATATTATCAAGCCGTTTTATTGTATAACATAGTAAAAGTCTGGTATTAGAGAAGAAGCCACTTATTAACACAGTACCCCACTATATGCTACTCGAGTATGGCCAAAGCTATTCTTTAACCTCATGGCAACTAGTTGCTCAACCAATCATATTGCAGCAGAGGAATGAAAGAACTTACGGCATTAAAAGTATGTGTGGTATTACCTATCGCTATGCAACCTAATATAAATGTGGGATAGATAACATTAATATACTGAAAATGACAGAAGACACAAAGAGTGCTTCATCCCCAAGTGTTAGGGCTAATGATACTAGAAGCTCCATTTAACAAGGCATATATTTATGCTGTACAATATTCCCAGTCTTTGTTTGCATTTCCTATCTTAAGCATATAACAATTATATTTATTGACTCAAGGTGAATATGTTAATACAATAACACCCATGGTGAATACTTCCAATATGATGACAGTGAAGAGATATCGCTGTCTTACTGAGCCATTTTCAATGTCACTCTAATTTATTAAGTAATTTTTTTTATATTTTCTCTCCTGAATTCCCGAGTTTGAACATCAGCATGGCTCATAAACAACCACATCAGTTCATAGGATTATTAGAACAATTAAAGAAGCTCAGCATAGAGAAGGACACTATTTCGACCATATCAAATACTGAATTCTTAGACAATTATGACTGTACAAAGACAATCCCAGATCAGGTACACCAGGGTTGATGTTCAATTCCATGGCCGATTGACTCATGCCTTTACTTTAGCAAATAATGGAAGTCATATTGTCTGGATGTAAGTCTATTCATCAAGATGAACTGGCTCGTTCTTTTTGTCGATTCATGTACAAAGTGTTTACAGGGCAGGTAAACGATTATTGCTTTTGGAATGACATCTGTATGACTAAAGAGTAAAAGATGGAAACATAGATACGAACAACCAGTTTAAGAACATCTCATTTTGAAATCTGTCTTAATTACTTACTTGATTGTTTAAGAACAGAGAACAATGAATATAAAGTAGACATCCTAAGAACAATGAGTGTGTTGATCTATGAGAATTCAGTTAATCTCCAGAAATCAGCCTCAAGATTAGTTGGGAATTTATTGACTTTGGCCGACAAGTCTGTTCGACCTCTGGAAGTAAGAAGAATGGCTATCAATTGCATTGGCAATATGATTTCGGGCTCAGGATCCAAGTTTCAGTCTTATACTCAAGATCTATATGAATGTCTACTTTCGAATATCTGTACTGTCAATAGAACATCCCAGGGTACTTTTATGGCAGCATCAAATTCACTTGATTTTGCTGATCCCGCTATTAGGAAGGTAGGACCAAAACCAATCTTGCTAAAACCATGCATCTCACATCTTTTATAGATAGCCAGTTCCACTTTAAGATCGCTCCAGTTCTTCCTCACTCAAGATAAGACTCTGATTACCAATCCCCTCTGTGATATCGTAGAGATCATTCATACCTATATATTCATAAATGTATCTGTTAAATCCTATTCAGCTGTATTGCCCACTTCATCCAACTCAGTCAGAAGAAACAAGATATTGCAGTCCAATCGTGCTTCATTTCCATGGAGGTCTTCTATACACACCAACAGCAGTAGCATTAAACACATGTCAGCAGCAACTAGTTCAGAATCAGAGCTATCAGACTCATCTGCTTTATCAAATGATATATCACCCAGAAGACAAAGAGAATACTCAAAAATAAGAATAAATGCCTTGTTGTGCCTCTCCGCTATTGCATTGGTATATTCATAGACTGATGGTCGTTGTCTTTGATTTACTAATAGCCATACCTAATAGACTACTCCCAAGGCTCTATATCCCCGCTGGCATAGATTCATACCAGATACATTCTCTTTATTCATGAGCAACAACAGTTCAGAATCCCATCATCTCTTGCCTTTATTACAATCTGACAATCAGCCTCTTTCACTATTCACTCTACTGTTATATGATCCCTCACCCAATGTACGCATTGCAGTATGTAATACGCTCATCTCTCTTTTAACAGGATCTAAGAAATATCTCAGTTTGGCCATGGAAAGGTAAGTTTTATATGGGTCAGTGTATGATGTCTTTAACAATTTATTCTTTCTTATAGCGGAAAAAACAAGTCATCATTTACTTCATTATCCGAGAATTTGGGGTCTACATTACAAGATTTTCATGCGGGTATTATTCAGGCATTAAAGAAAGAAACGTCTCACCAAGTATTGACCGTGATCATGACTGTCACCACTACTCTCATCGAGAATTGTACTTATGAAAGATTGTCTAAAACACTTCTACCTTCCACTTACCAAGTGATTGTTCCTCATTGGAAGGAGCAAGGTAAAAACCAAATGTATACTTCATCTTTATTTTTGCCACATTCATTGAAACCTCTTTACAGGCTTACGCTGTTCTATTCTGAAGGTATTGGATGCCATTTTTAATGCTCTTCCTGCTGATCAAGGAAACTGGGTAGATACTGTTCAGTCAGACATCATACCACATATCGTTCTTGATGCAATCCATACCGATGACAAGGGTATTCAGGAAGAAGGGTGGCAGGTATGCTCTACTCTTACCAAACTATACTTTGATAAAGTGATGCCTTCGTTGTGGATACAAGTAAACGCTTTGTTCTCGAATGCTCTGCCTATGTCTCCGGGTAGTATGAAGTTTCTGGATGCTTATGCGAATGCCATTCAAAATAGAGAAGTCCAGCAACCAGATGTGGATTGGTGGAAAGAAGTGATTGAGAAATATCTGCAACAGGCTGCTTCCAATGACATGCCAGTGATACGTGCTGCTGCATGTGATACATTTGCATATATTCCAAAAGATATATTCGAATCATTTCATGTGAGATCATGTATTACAGGATAAATGGGAATAAAACCAATATTAACTCAATCTATAGTATAGATATACACGGTTATCTGTTGCTCTCTTATTCTCACTTGCTACTGATACAGATGGTCATGTAAGGGCTGCTGCTTGTAGGGCACTGGGTGTGTTTATTCTGTATCCTTCATTAAGAGATGACCCGATGTTTGTATCTGAAATGGCGAAGACAGTGTTATCACATAAAGAGGATAAGATAGTTCTGGTGAGAGTCAGAAGTAGCTGGGCTATTGCTAATTTATGCGATGCATTATTGCTAGAGAGGTAAATTTTATTTCAGCGGAGGAGATGACAGAGACTGAATACACAAAAATATATAGTGAGAAGGATTCATTCAATTTGAGGGAGTACATCTCTACATCTGACTGGATTGATATACTGACCTCTGCTACAAGTGCAGCCATGGATAATGACAAGGTAAGAAGATGATGTGTTATGATGATTCATCACTCAAATTAGTCTGTTTTCTAGTTACGATCTAATGCAGTAAGGGCTATTGGAAGTTTATTACGCTTAACACCCAAGGAGTACTTCGAGAATACACGTATCATGTCACTCATAGCCAATGCGATGAATAGTTTGGTGAGGAACATAGAAACAGGACCATTAAAGGTAATTGAGAGTTACATAGGAATATTCAGTGATGATGCTTATCTATCTATTTATGATAGACTAGATGGAATGCGTGTCATGCCACCAGTAACATGCTGTCCAATCCTTATTTTCCCATAGGCTATATGAAGGGTGGCGGGCTTTATCCATGGACATCTCTCGTCTATCATGCATTGATACAATCACTCGTACAATGTAAAAACTTCAAGGTCAGGATCAATGCCTGCCTTGCACTGAATGCACCCAATCACCAGAGTCAATATGGTGATAAATTAGAGTTGATAGTGGATAATATACTTATAGCGTGGGATATCTGTCAAAACAACCATGAATACAAGGAGATTAAATACAAAGAACAGCTAGAAGAACAGGTAAGAATAGAGTGAATAATGTGTAGTAACTAAATGAGATGTAATAGATCATACTTACATTGGAGCACATGAAACCATGGTTACCAAGTTGTTATCATGAATCTATCAAATCCAGAATAGCCACCAGATAGTCATTGGTCCCACCTAATTTTCACATGCTTTCCACCATTGATATTAAAGATTACACCAAATACACATACACACATACACACACACACACATACACACACCTTATCATATATTTTAATTATTATTATTGTTTTCCTTTCTGGTCGGGGGGATTTAATTTATCGTTCTTCTTTCTGTTATTCACCACTTACTTGTTAATAGAAAGTAAATGCCCAACGTGTTCTCTAAACTGATATGGCAGGAATGGGGTCTGTCTATAACACCTCATATCAGTCAATGGGCCAAGTCATACATGAGGAATCGCACTACCATTAAGAGATCTGTAATGCTATTACTGTTGCTACGTTCTATTCTTTCCATAAAGCAGCTCATTACAGCCTTTAAGAAATCCAACAATACCGTCAATTCTCAGGGTGTACAAGAGAGAAAGAGGAATAAGAAAGTAGAGGTAAATGGGATACTGCAAAAATGAGGACTGACAAGAGTACTTATTATGTGTGTATGTTTAGGTCAACATGACATTCTTCAAGCAATTACATAAGGTGCTGCAGATAGTGATGCCTGGTGTAAGATCAAAGGAGTTTTGGCTGTTGATTGTCCACTCAGGGTTCTTAGGTAAGGGGATAATCAGGGTTGAATTGTTTTCTCGTGTATAACTGATAGATAATGTAGTATTCAGAACTCTTCTTTCTGTTTATATTGCTTCATTGGATGGTAGAATTGTGAGTGCACTTGTGAGAGGACAAATGAAGGAATTCTTGCTTGGTATTGTATGGTGGATGACTGTAGCTATTCCTGCTACATACACAAATAGTATGGTAACTACACGAACAGATGAGATGCATTTTCATGATCTGATCTTTAAGTCTATAGTTGAATTATATGCAGAGTAAATTGGCTCTTCAGTTCAGAACTCGTCTTACAACCTATATACACGACCAATACCTGACTGACATGACATTTTATGCTGTTGGAAATCTGGATGATCGTATCAAGAATGCTGACCAATGTATTACAGTAGACACCATGAAGTTCTCTACTTCATTAGCTGAACTCTACTCCAATCTGGCTAAACCTGTACTGGATGTGTTCATCTATAACTACCAGCTATCCAGAAATGTAGGGTTTGAGGGTGTCTTCCTCGGTTCGATGATTATCCAGATTTCCTCTGCTGTCATGAGAAAACACACCCCTTCCTTTGGTAAGATGGTGGCTGAAGAACAGAAGTTGGAGGGTGAATTCAGATTTAGGCACTCTCGCCTGATAGAAAATGCAGAGGAAATTGCATTATTTGAGGGACAGGAGATTGAGAAGGCTGAACTAGATAAGAGTTACTATGCTCTTATTCGTCATGTGAACCGTGTATTTAGAATACGTATTCCTCATGGGATGTTGGAGGATTTTGTTATCAAATACTTCTGGGGTGCATGTGGATTGGTTCTCTGCTCAGTACCTGTCTTCTTGAAGATTCCTGGACTGACCGGTTCAGACACTGTTGGTGGAAGAACAGAGGGTAAGTTGATTCAAGGCAAAGGGTAGACATCATTCTTACCCCACTTTTTGACCATCAGGATTTGTGACCAACCGCCGTCTGTTGGTGAGTTCGTCTGATGCAGTGGGTCGTATAATGTATGCATATAAGGAAATAACCGAGTTGGCCGGTTACACCAGTAGAGTAGGTGTTACTATGGATACGAGTGGAGTGTCAATTGATCTTATACACATGCCAATGAATTTTATTTCTAGGTAACTGACCTATTGGAAGTGTTTGAGGATGTGAAAGTAGGAAGATTCAAGAAGAACTTGGTGTCATCTAGTTCCACTGAATCCAATGCAAAGATCTTAAAGGGTCGTGGTCAACTGGTACAGAGCGAGAATATTGAGTTTGTTGATGTGCCTATCATCAGTCCCAATGGAGATGTACTTGTACCCAAGTTAACCTTTCACGTGAAACCCGGTGTAAGTATGCGAATGAATGTGATAGACTGTATACTGATAGTGGAATGACCTTAGATGCATTTACTCATTGTTGGCCCTAATGGCTGTGGTAAATCATCCCTGTTCCGTATTTTGGGTGGATTATGGCCTGTGTATGGAGGAACAGTGCATAAGCCAAACCAAAGAGATATCTTCTATATTCCCCAGAGACCCTATCTTTCATTGGGTACATTAAGAGACCAGTAAGTGCTTGAACAAGAGTTGGGAAGATTGAGTTTAAAATACTCATTGATGATTATTAGAATATTATATCCCGATACTGTAAATGACATGAAAGAGAGTGAGTGAGAATATCAGGCATGAGTGAACTCTCTATTGATGTCTATACTACTTGATAGGAAATATTACTGATGATGATTTACTGGCTATTCTGAAGGTGGTTCAGATTGACAATATTGTAGACCGAGAAGGTGGTTGGAATAGTGAGAAGGAATGGTCATTAGCACTATCTGGTGGCGATAAACAACGTGTATGTTACAGACCTTATAATTAATGTAGACATCCTCACTTAATAGAGTTCCTATAGATTGCCATGGCCCGTTTATTTTACCATGCTCCTCGTTATGCCATTCTTGATGAATGTACAAGTGCTGTTAGTATGGATATCGAGAAGATTATGTATACACATGCTACAGGTAAATACTATGAATATCAGCTCTATCAATTGTAGACTTAGATTATCCAATAGAATTGGGTATATCACTTTTAACTGTATCTCATCGTCCATCACTCTGGAAGTACCATAACTATATCCTTCAATATGATGGACAAGGTGGATATGTGTTTACTAAATTGGATGCAACCAAGAGACTGGCCCTCCAAGAAGAGAAGAACATGGTAAGTACAACAATAAGGATGTGATTGGATAGTGTATTCATTCTTCCCTCAATAGATTGAACAGAAGTTACAGGAACTGCCCAAGATTCAAGCACGTCTGTTGGAATTGTCTGAATTGAAATAAACTGTTTGTCTTCACCCTTATAATAACAAAGAAACAATGAATATTTATAAAATAATGATGTTAATACACAATGAAACACCCAAAAAGAGGCCTATAAATTAACTATTAAGATCTTCCTCTCTCTTCATGCTCTGATTCTATATCAGGCATGACAGTCATTCAATTGGAGACACATCTAATAACAGATCCTCAATATGACAGTGAAAATGTTCGCTTTGAAGTGGCACTCTCTACACACAGTATCGAATGCAGAGATCATAGAAAGGAGACCATTGATTTCTTGCAGCAGAACAAGATAAGGACGGGTGATTTAGTGATTATAAGTGGTAAAATAATAGATGGCAGGGAAGGTGAGTATGTTGGTCAACTCAACAAGATTGTATATTAGGTGTAGTGTTATGCCTGCCCAATATAAACAAATTCCATTATATCAAGATCAATACAATAAGACTGTTGCATGACACATTACCGAAGAAGAGGAAACTGGAGGAACCGAATGTGACTGAAACATTCTCACTGACCGATGGCTTATCCATGATGTCCTCTATCCATCCCAATGAGGATATGAGAAGAGTGGACAAAGCAAACACATTTTTCTACCAGTTCATAGGTAATTTCAGTGATTATTACTATATGCTGTATGGCAAGATATGTTATCTGTGCCAAGATACCAATGGAAGAAGTCTGCATGAAGAAAGACAGCAGTTTCTTGAATTACTAAACCAGGCATTTTCAGTTTATCACAATGCCCAAAGACAGGAGATTAATCAGGCGGTAATCGAGGATTTTGTAAGCAAGATAGTGATCTTGATACGTAGTCTAGTGGAATTCAAGAAATATACCCAAACAGAAGTACCCTTGGATATACAGATTGTAGATGTGATACCCTTACCCCCAGATATCTATACTCGATTCATGAACAAATAAGAATATGTCTAAACAAAAAGAGAATCATTAAACAAGAAGTGTCTGCAATCCTGGGGAAAGGTGATATCCCTTATTATCAGTTTTACAAACGCCGACTTTTAATCTTTATATAAAAAAAAGTTATCTACAATAGGGGTTTTGTGTGTTGTTGTTGTGTGTGAATAAAACGCCCTTAAAATATCTATAATATCATATCTTATTCAGGTGCATGTGAGAAGAGATAAGACACAGATTCACCGTTGTGAGTTCTACGGATGGCTTCGGCAAGAGTGGGGGAAATATCGATAACATCAAGTTTAGGGCAAATGACCTAGAAATGAGCAAGATTAATACATGATCTTCCTACTGTTTATATCCACCTATTTACCATCTTATCTTGGTGAGGAATAGTATTGGTTACAACCAACTTTTCAATAACAGACTCGTTAATCACTTTAATAGCCTTTCCAGAAAGGATACCATGAGCCACAATAGCATACACCTTAACAGCACCATTCTCGACCAGAGTCTTGGCTGCCAATCCAAGAGTACCACAAGTATCAGCCATGTCATCCACTAAAATAGCAATCTTATCCTTCACATCACCTACTAACACCATACGAGATACTTCATTGGCTCTCTTACGTTCCTTATGAATCAAGGCAAAATCCAATTCGAGACGATCGGCAATAGAAGTAGCACTAGAATGATAGATTAGGGTACAATCGTTTCAACAAAGACACTCATATTTACCGTTTAGCACCTCCAGCATCGGGTGAAACAATGATAGCATTTGTCCAATTGGGGATCTTGGTTCTAATATACTTTATCATAGAGGGTTCACAGTAAAGATTGTCAACGGGGATATTGAAGAAACCCTGAATTTGAGAAGCATGAAGATCCATAGTGATGACATGATTGGCACCCGCAACAGTCAACATATTAGCAGTCAATTTGGCGGTAATGGGAGCACGACTCTTATCTTTCTTGTCCTGACGAGCATAAGGGAAGCAAGGAATGACAGCTGTGATACGACGAGCAGATGCAGTCTTACAGGCATTGATCAATATAAGAAGTTCCATCAGATTATCATTGATTTCACCACAGCCAGACTGAATAATAAACACATCCTCGTCACGCACAGATTCACCCACAGTAACGGATGTTTCTTGATTTGAGTACTTCATAACAACTGCCTTTGCCAAGTCGATACCAATACGCTTTGCTACCAGTTGAGCAAGTTCAGGGTGGGAGTTTCCCGTAAAAATCTTGATGGCATTATCAGACATTTTTTTTTTCTCTGTAGTGTCTACCGTTGTGATAAAGTCTAGAATGTATAATCCTGTAGAATAAAGGTGGAATTAAGCAGTGAGAGAGTCAACTATGTGAGTAGTAAGGAGGAGAGATTGAATCGAACGTAGCAACAGAAAGAAAGAAGAAGATTCGAAAGAGAGAAAGGGTTGAAGTAAAGAAAAAAAAAATTTGCTGAACCACCCTCTTGAAACCCCGATACAGGGACTGTCCTCTTCCCTAGGGTTATCCTGTATCGATACACTCATAAGCATGCCATGAAGATGCATGATTATTGACACTAGTTAGAGTATCATGATATCATAAAGAGCATGAAAATAATGCAAAGTATATGGTGGTTTCATAACATCAGTTGGGATTACAATACTGTCCTTCAGGCTGTAAATTACAGATGCTGTTTAATCAACTGCAATCACCCTTATCTTGATAGTGTTAGTAGATAGGATGATATTTATTTAAGAATCTACTCATGTCATATATCTAAAATCAGGGTGCTTATCGCAGAGATTATCTTTAATAGACTCAATCCTGACTTCTTCTTCTGTCAGACTATCACGTCTTCTGTTCTCTCTTAATAGGACATACTTGAATACGAGTGCAACAATAGCTACACAAACTATTAATGCACAGGCGATACAATTACCCCGAGTATAATAAGGTTTATCATTTGATCTGTAGATCTGGCCAGCGATAATACCTCCAATATTGCCAACGGATATAATAAAGGCAGTTGCCACACCTCTTTTGGTATGTCCGCCTATATTACTAGTGATCCAGGATAGCATAGGTGGAACATGGGCAAATACTCCACTCACTGCAACACATGTAGCAATATACCTGGCAACAGGTCCCCGGTGGCTAACACTTATCAGTACGATATATCCCACTGCTCCTATCATGGCGGGGAAAGCCACATGGAAACCCCTTTCTCCTTGTCTATCTGCATGCATGGCGACTGCAATGGTCACTACACAAGCTACCATAAAACAATATTACTTTTCTATTTATCACATCCTCACTCTATAAATGAACCTACCAATGGCATAAGGTGGTGCTGACATGATCTGTGCCCGAAGATCAGTGAATCCCATACCTTGGATTATACTCGGTAGGAATAAGCTCATACTATACAATGGTATGGTACCACAGATATAGATGAGGGAATGGATATACACTTTGTAGTCTGTGAACACAGAACGAAACTCCACCCACGAGAACTCTGTCTCTGTTGATGGTCCTGCATCCACTTTCAGTCGATTGATTATTATCTTTCGTTCATCCAATGTTAAAACTATTAAAAAAAATATATAGAATTAAGTACCATGTTCGGGGCACAATTGAATGTTACTTCATATTACATTTGGCCTTTTCAGGGAAACTGGGCAAAACAAAATAAGTTACAGCAGAGAGAATAAGGGTAGGTATGGCCTCAATAATAAATATCCATTGCCAACCATGAAGGCCTAAATAACCATCCATTTGCATTATACCATAAGCCTACTTGACACATCAATAATGTATTGTTACTTCTTCATTCTTAATGCATTACCATCACACCACCAAACGCCTGTGAGAGGGTATTAATAAAGACAAATGGATATTATAGAAAATGAGTACTCTCCAATATATAATAGACAGTCTTTACTTACACCAGCCAAAGTAGAAAAAGAGAAAAATAAAGCTATTCGAGTTGATTGTTCACCCCGAGTATACCACAAGGATAAATAAAAGATGATGCCTGGGAATAGACCTGCTTCTGTCACACCCAAGAAAAATCTGGCTGCAAGAAGACCTGCAGCATTATGACATGCAGCCATCAAGGCCATCTGATAAGGATATATTTGTATCACTAAGTGGCTTATTACAATCACTGATATAAGCAATTCAACTTACTACTGTGCCCCAAGAGACCATCACGATTGGAATCCATTTATTGGGACCAATGAATTTCAGCATCATATTGGAAGGTACTTCAAATAAGACCTATACTGTTCTATAAATAGGACTGCAATCTATACTATATGAACAAGACCTACATAACCAACAAAGAAAATAGACAATGCTATATTGTAATCACTGTCACTAAGATGAAGATCGCCTGTGATACCAGCCAATTTGGCATTGCTAATGTTGACACGGTCCAAGAATGAACAGAGATAGAGTACACCGAGGAATGGAATGATACGAACATCCAGCTTTCTTATTATTCTTGCCAGTTCATGGGGAGAACAATCTATTCTAACATCTTCCACGCAAGATTCTTCCTTATTTGAATCAAAAATAGATGCTGAATCTTTGTTTATTGGATTAGACTGCATCATAAAATAAGAAAAGTGGAGGGGGGAGAAAGGAAGAGAGAGAGAGAGAGAGAGAGAAAGAAAGAATTGAAATAATATTAGCCCTGACGAGTATGCAGTTTATGTTCCATTTTAATGATGTGCCATCCAATTCACAATTTATCCCTTGTTTAAACTATCGATACTCATGCCTGCCTTTTATTTGGAGTGCTTAATCAATAGGAAAGGTATACAATATTTCCATTAATCACCAATGAGTAATTAGGAGATTAATCTTCATTATTTTAAATTCCAACCTTTGGGTACTCCACTTGCACTGGGTATATTCCCTAGATAGAGACCCAATGAGGAAGACCAATTCATTTGATGAGATAAGCAAAGGCGAATGATCTTATATGCTTCTTTATTTGCATATGGGATATGGGTGGCAGGATCGACATACTTGGCAGTGTCTCCTGTAATAGGACACAGAAAAGGTTTGGTTGGTTTGGGTCTTTTATGTAACCATTCTGATAGTGAATCAATCAGGTCAACCGTGTCACTTGGTTCCTGATCTACATCATATTCCTTCGCTTCCTCTACAAATGTAACCAGATTTCTGCCCATCAAATCACTGTCTCTGATGTCTTTTTTCAAGTGCCATTTCAGAATCTCTTCGTCCGCAATGAATTCAGATAAGTTGTTCCCTTCTTCATTTGATGAGATCAAAACCAGTTTTCTTTTCTTCGGTCTATGCTCCAATGATCCATCAGCAAATGAATGATATTTGATATGAGGACCGATGATTTCTTTCTTTTCCTTCATCTTCGCATTCTCTCTTCGTGCTTCCTCTCTCTGTTGCCATTCCAGTAAAGAGTCTTTGTTCCTCTCTTCTGTAATGGCTGCTTCTGCCAGTAGTTCTTCCTGGGTCAATTTATGTACAACGGGCCTTTCTCTTTTAGGCAGTAATTCCTAATAAAAGATAGAATACATCAATCACTATCCACCACCTCTTTCGTCCTGCTTACTCTTCTCTTCTTATGTTCTCGTATCTGATCTTCTACTAGTATTCTATTCAATATCGTCTTTGTTCTGTTCGAATGACGAACATTCACCTCTTCTTCTTCTGTTCTCTTCCTCCTCCTCCTCTTGATCCTATCATCCGTATTTTCCACCGGTTTCCTGAGGATGGCGTGTGATGTCTGGATTGCAGTTCTTTGTGTCTACAATAACAAAACATGTAAGCGGTGTATAACACAATCATCCGTTGATGGTCTATACTTTTCTCTCTTCTACAGCCAATTGCTTATCCAGTGCTTCGCCTTCTTGAATATGTTCCTGTTCTCCCTCTGAGGAATCGAGATCAAAATCTGAATCTACTTTATCTTCTTCCTCTGCATCTTTATATGGTCATATGTTATTTCGGAGAGTGAGCAACAGCGTATTTCTGCCTTACATTTCAAGTCAAATTCCTCATCTTCCTCACTTTCACCCAATTCAAACAGTTCCTCAATCTCTGCTTCCTGATCAAGCAAGGCGCGCATACTAAATACAACTCATTAAACAACATAGATAACGGCATAATATCGAATATTACCGGCTGCCGGCATTACTTCGCTTCTCTCTTTCAGTTACAAGGGACATGACAGTGAATTCATAACAGTAACAAAGGTGACCAAAAAAAAGGGGGGTTTTTATTATTATTATTTTATTTTTTTGTTTTACAATTTGGGACATTTTTCGACACACTTGTCCAGAATTGCATGCATGTCAAAACTGGTCTAGATCATTGTTTTGACTGCATCGATAAGTTCCTGGAAGTCAAATTCATCAGGTTTAGTACGGAACTTCTCTACAAGTGCCATATTCTTCTCACTGCCTGTAGCATAGAATTGCTGTAATGCAAAAGCAAGGAATTGTGCATTGGTGGTGTCAATCATACGGGGATCATTGTTGATGTCTCCCTTCATCAAGACAATTCCCTTTGATTTAGAGAGTTCAGGGAAGTGGGTGATGGTGAGAAATGGTCTGGATTCACTGCCCTTTGTCTTGTATTCTAAAAGTGAAGTGAAGTTGCATTGATGGAAATTGAATTGGAGGAAGAAGAATTCCATGCCTTCTTCTCTTGGCATAGGAACGACAAACTAATACAGATGAGTTGAATAATGGTTTAGAGCAGTTCCAATGTGTATACTTTACCATGGGATATTTTTGACTACGTTCATACATTTTATCGTAGATGTTAGTAGGAATGACAGCAGTGATACAGTCCTTAGTGGCATGTCCTGCTTTCCATATTTGCTCTATAGTCTCTGGTGTTTCCTTCTCTAATAACTCCAACTTCACCAATTTATCCAGTGTCTGCAACAACAATAAAGAGTCAGTATAAACAGCATAAACTAGTGTAGATGTACTTACTGGTGCTGAGGAATCATAAGGTAACTGGGATTTAGCAGCAACAGTCTCTGGAGAGGGCTTTTTAGTGGGTGTTTGTTTGGCGATCTTGACGGGTCTAGCTTCTTTTGCCTTCTTCTCAGCATCAGCCTTTATTTTTTCTTTTAATTGTTCAACTGTCAAACCCTCTCTAAAGAGAAGTAACAATTCAATACACCAAATATATGACTAAAATGTGTATCATTACCTCTTTGCTCTCTCTTTGATCTTCTCTGCATATTTAGCCTCGAGATCAGTCAACTTGATGGGATTCACCTGGTAAGATCTGTTCTTGTCTAGTGATATAAACAGTGAATAGACTATAATTTACTTAAAATGGAAATCATACTCAGTTGAGAAGGAATACGGATACTCGATGATACAGCCGCATTTCTGGACAAGCTGTAGTTTGCACCGAGCTGTTTCTTTATGAAGAATAATGACTGGCGTGATACTGTTGAGAGCATATTTGATCGAATGAGGGATACACAGGGGGTGCAGGACTTTATTTTAAAATAATAAGAGATTTGAAAGTCACACAATTCAAAAGGCGTTCATACGTCTTGCATTGAATGAGGTGGAAGCAATCAATGCATCTTTACTATTTACAGTGGAGAAATGGCTATTGTTCTTGTTGTGTAATGAATCATTATCTGAAGGGCTCTTGTTTATTATCCTTTTTTTTTACCTAACATAGAGTTATTGCTTCCTATAATAATCAGACTAGTCTTTACTACTGTTACTAAGACAATCAACAATCCCTGGCAACTCGCAGATCTGGGAATCACTATTCAACTACCCTAGCAACAATCATTTGTGATTTAATTTTCCATGTAAAGAACAAGTGGTCTATTCTCAAAGATCACCATCGCCCAGTCATCATTGATAGTATTGAATGAAAACAATACTGTCGTACAGAAAGATATGAACATGCTTTTGGGGTTGATGATACTCAAGATATCATTCTTTCTTCTTTTGTCCAATTTATGAGGCATCAGAAAGACTTGCCCTGAAAGATCAAGAGGAGATGAGAGATACAGTCTGTACTCAGCCTTCAACCAGAAGATATCATATTACGACAAAACTGGATGTTCGTTGTTGAGGCTGGCCTTATCATCAACATGATCAAAGGTCATACCAGATCAAAAGCTGGTACACCCACCTTTGTTATAGCAAAGACAAAGAGGGCCAATAATGTCACGACTTCGTTTGATCTGTCTGCTGAAGGTGTTGCGTCTTTGCCATATCAAGATTGTCCCCAAAGAGGAACGACTGGTAAGCTTTCATCGTTCAATTTCTTTTGGATAGGATACATGGGATTTGGTTCTAATTGCTTAAGAGTATTTATAGGACTCGTCTTCAAAGAGTTTATTCAACAACATGGCTTGAATATCCCAAGCTCTACTGTCTGGACTTCAATAATGACCAATGCACTTTTTCACCAATTGTGACCTGTTTATGGAAAAAAAAATCAGCTTGGGCCCTAGCTTATTAACTGACATTTCCTCCTACGACCCCTTTCTGTGTTGACAGTGTGCTTAAATACATAATACAAAGGGCGAAATGTTTGCTACTAGGAATATTATCGGTAGAAAGTAAATGTGTTTAATAGAGACTTAATTAAGTAGAAATGTACTCATAATCAGGGTTAGATCTCTTTCATTAGGCAGCTATGCACCTCAGTCTTCTCGTATGGTGAGTAACTTTTTTGAAGGAAAATAAGCAAACAGGTGTTAATAGGATATACTAGTTATCAACTGCTATCTTGAGACGTGCTCAGTTGAATATTACCACAAAGAACGTATTTAAGCAGAATGGAGGACGTCTATTAGGCAGTGCATATATTGTGAATCCTATCAATATCCGCCATTTATCTACAGAAGACAAGAGCAGCGTCGATCCCTCCAGCTTGACAGAGTCTGCCAAAGATATCATTCAACAGGCAGCTCAAACAACCTCCCCCGATGCACTTGTTCATGCTACTGCCCAGATTGGTGAATTCAAAGCTCTTGGATTATGTAATATGACACCTGTGGGTGGTTTAGAAGCTATGTTTGAATACATTCACGTATACAGTGGGTTACCATGGTGGGGCACCATTGCCGTGGCAACAGTTGCTGTCAGAATGGCACTTTTACCTATGATGGTCAAGATTCAGAGAAATAATGCCAGATTAATGAATATCAACCCTGATGTTACCCGTATCATGGATAATTTGAAGGCTGCACAAGCACAAGGTGATTCCTTGGCTACTGGAAAATACACTCAAGAAATTCAAGATCTGTTCAAGAAAAACCAATGTCATCCCATGAAGTCTCTTGGTTTACCTCTTGTTCAGATGCCTGTCATGATCTCATTTTTCATGGCTATTCGTGGAATGGCTGAAATACCAGTACCCGGACTACAAGATCAAGGTATCCTCTGGTTCACTGATTTGACTGCTAAAGATCCCTACTATGTGCTCCCTCTGATCAGTGCTGCAGGTGTCATGGCCGTATTAGAGACTGGAGCCGAGGCTGGTTCTGCCAATCCCCAAAGTGCAGGCATGAAGAACGTGTTCCGTGCCCTTACTCTTGTCATGATCCCTTTCACAGCCTGGATGCCCAGTGTATGTATTGCCACTTGATTGTGTGAGTGATATCTATTTTTTATTCAATACTCATTTTTATATAGGGTGTGTTTGTGTACTGGATCACATCCAATTTCTTCTCCATCGGTCAAATTCTTGCCTTAAAAAATCCCCGTGTACGTGAATTATTCAATATTCCCAAGTTGTTGAAGAAACCAGAAGAACTTCAGAAGAACACCAAGGGATTCATGGAGAACTTCAAAGATCAACAGAAACAGCATGAGAAATTAGAGAAAGAACGTGTTATTCGTGAAAGACAGCAAGCAGCCGCTATGGCAAGAAGAGCATCTAAACGAAGATTTTAAATGCATCCCCCAATGTACATCCCGAATAGAAAATAATAAGATGCTAGTATAAAAATAAACATAATTGATCCCCCCCAGTGTAGTATTGTACAATCCTTTGTGTATTAATAGATGTCAGTGTTATTTGTTCACTTAATCAACCATGAGCTATCAGCATTCCATTGTAAAATAGGGCATTTTTTTTTGTTTATTTTAAAGAAGATAAATAAGGATATCAAGATAAAGACAATAGAGTTAAGCAAGAGACCATTTGATAGGGGCTACACCTATATCCATATCACCCACCACTTTCTCGAATAACATGGGTGTGAGGTCTAGATCACCATGCCCACACTCTGGGCAAGCATCAGTAATAATAGCAGTAGCCGTTCCTTTGGGGCCCGTGATGGTAATCTTTTTGCCACACCAGGAGGACTTCTTGCTAGTATTACCATATTGAGGGGCATTCAATGCAACGATGGGTGAATTGTCATCTGCTTCAGGGCCACATGCTCCTTGGGAGCCACCTTCACTAGCAGGTTTGAACCAAGTGGCTGTACCTTCATATGTTTCTCCTCTCTTCTCAATGGAGATATCATGCTTGGGTACCGGGACACCAGAGATTAATGTGAAGAACAGGGCAATGAGGCAGAATAAGTATACTTGAGTATTCATCTTGAGGGGAACGACCAGCGTAGTAATTGATATAGAGAGAATAGATGTATAGAGAGAAAAGAGGAGGGATAGAGAGGTGAAAACAGCTGTATTTATAGGTCGAGGTAATACAATGAGATGGATATTCATTGGAGCTTCCTTTGATCAATACTCATGGGTAATAGTGCACGTACTATTTTATTCAAACGGAGAAAAATGCATATTGTTTATGGAGGTCTGGAAGGGGATGGGAATACATATCACTGTATCCATACATGATAAAGATATATATTACTATATTAGAACATTAAATTCTCGGGACACTAATCATCCCATGGTTGATATATAACCATAATATGCCTATTTCCGGGTAATGTAACAGGTAAACTGGATACATGGCCTTCTTACATGAACCTTCCATTGGATGATATGATGCCAGCAAACACCACTAGCCCCGGAGAATGAATGGATGGGTTGACATCTGGATTAAACAGATCCCCTTTTTTCAGCCTAGATTCCTTCAATGAGGTGTATGGTCCATTCTATTTATGGATCTTCTCAATTGTACCAGCACTTCTTTGTGTTGTGTGTAATCTTATTAGATAATAATACCTTTTCGAGGCGATTAATCCACTCAACGAGGCAATATATTCACTTGGTTTAGGGAGTGGGCCACAGGCATTATTATTGCTTAATTGGATGTGTCTATATGTTAATTACTTAATTTGCTGTGATGTTAATTGGAAGTAACTCCTTATTTTACTATTTGTAGCATAGTCTGTCCAAGGGAAATGGCTCGAAGATGGCAGTAAGCAAACAAACTCATGAACTCCCTAAAGGAATCATGGTATCAACTGTATTCATTTGATTAATGACAGTTTCCAATCTAGTCAATTCATTGTGGATATGCTACTTCTGTAACACACACACACACACACACTTTCATTACAGTCATGATTTCAAGGAGAATATCAACATGCTTGATATGCACATAAAATGGCCCTATGGGATCGAGTCATGGATTCGTGGCCCAATCCAGGTAACTTGCTTGTCAGTAAAACACATATATCTATATATGTCTCTGTATTCTGTTATAGCATAAGTCAAGTAGCATCTACTCCATGTGCTTCTACATACTGCAGACATATATCTGTGTGACAGTGATGCTATCCATATCTGCAGTTTATTCACTTACTTGAATCTTGGGCAAAATACATATTCACTATGCACACAGTAATTGTATGAATAATATTCTACTCACCAACATACTGACAGCACCAAGTCTATTCTATAACTATAAGCCACCCAGTCTTATTTTGACTGTAAAAGAGATAAACAAAAATTCTTAGAGGGGTGCACTTAGTCTAAATTCTAGGTGGAAAATTATCATTCTAGGGCTCATTTTTTTTATTTTTTTTCCTTCCCTTCTTTCACCCCTCCCTTTTACCTTTGAAGTTCTTACTATTTATTCTATTTACTTGGATTCCGCTTATTGGAATCATAACAATCTAGTCTAAAATGGTAAGAAATGAGCGACTGCAGATGAAGTAGATGTAGTCACTGTGTATCCTATTATGAGTGACGCGTAGCCATAATATAGTCTAATCACACTCTTTTCATAGTCAAGAAGTAATAAAATGTCAAATATAGTCAACTACCGACTCAGAGTCACTCTGTCGGATTCACGTACACTCACCGGCCAGATGCTTGCATTTGATAAACACATGAATCTCGTACTAGCAGATTGTGAAGAATTTCGTAAAATCAAATCAAAAGGAAAAACAACAGAAGGTCATGCAGAATTAGAACAGAAGAGAACGTTGGGTTTAGTCATTTTGAGAGGTGAAACTATTGTCAGCATTAGTATTGATGGACCTCCACCTCCATCTTCTGATGATGTTAGATCTAGAGTGGCAGGTCTAATGACAGGTCCCGGTTTAGGAAGAGTAAATATTGAACTTTCTGTCTATGATATTCATGGAGATACTTATTATCTTGTTCTTTTTAAAAAAAACAATAACAATAGCCTATGGGTCGTGGTTTACCTGCTATTCCTCCTCCAATGGGTGCACCCATGACAGGATTATCTGGTCCTGTTCGTGGTATTGGTGGACCTGCTCCTGGTGTAAGTAGAGACTGATAAAGAATCCTGATGTATGAGTATTAAATGCCGTGTTTCTTTAGATGATGCAACCTAGACCCGGATATCAAGCACCACCTATTGCCTATGGTCGTCCTCCTATTCCAGGACAAGGTGTAAGTGATAGAAAGAGAGAATGAGAATAAGGCTTGATATATCTATGAGTGTGTATGCTAACACCTATCTCCATTGTAGCCTCCACCCGGATTCCGTCCTCCACCACCTGGATTTAGACCCCTTATGCCTGGAGCACCACCTATGGGTTTCCGTCCTGTTCCCCCTCCTCCTGGTTACAGACCTGGCATGGTAAAGTATAAGATGAATAGGGTGATTATTCCTGCTGTTCTAACCTTCCTTATTAGGCTCCTCCTCAGGGATATCCTCCTCCACAGGCAGGTCGTGGATTCAGACCTCCTCCACCTCAATAATAATAAAGTAGAAAAATGTCTATTTTTTTGTTTATTTTCTTTTTCTTTTCCTTCTTTTCAGTCCGTATACACACTCTCTTTATTATAATTTACAGCCAAAAAACAAAAATAATAAAAATAAAAAAAAATAACTAACACCAGATGCAGTCAATAGAAGGGACAGATACTTGGCATGATGCATAGTCAATCTCTATGTATAAGTGTATATGAATATATTCACTATCACTTATTGGTAGGAGGTTAAATATAGAGATAGGGAAATATATATATATATATATACACTGGATGGGATCAGACATTGGGGAATAAGCACACTCACACTGTACATAAGCACACTCACTCACTCACTCACTTGATGAACATGTTGTTTGTTTTGAAAAAAGAGGGAAAATGACAGTTACTTTATATATATATAGATATTTAAAGTGCATACTATAAAATAATATCAAATTTAAGCCTTGTAGCTGATGACACCATCGAAACGGGTCTTGAACCATTCCATGCTTTCTTCCTTCTTGATACGGTGAGTGGGACCAACCTTACCCTTGCTGTGCTTACGGCGAGATACACGGTAACCAGGGCGACCCAAGACAACGAAGTAGTCCATACCATAGATACCAATGGAAGGATCATACTTGATACCCAAATCAATATGTTCGTCAATACCGAAACCGAAGTTACCAGTTTCAGAGAAGTTACGAGCCTTGAGTTCGTATTCCTTGACCTTCAAACCACGTTCAAGGATTTCCTCAGCCTTGGGACCACGGACAGTGACATGAACGGCAATCTTTTCGTTACGACGAATAGAGAAAGTACGGACAGTGTAACGGGCCTTGGAGTAGACAGGGGTTTGACCAGTCAATTGTTCGAGCACCTTGGCAGCACGGGTAAGTCTATCACCAGATTCACCAACACAAATATTGAGAACTAACTTCTCAATACAGATATTTCTCATGGGGTTGACACCAGTCTTTTTTGCGACAGTCTTTTGTTCAGCACTCTAACAGAGAAGATAATATTTTAGTCAAACTGCTGATTAGAATATGCATAATCAGTGAACAATGATTCAATAGATAATGTAGCTTCATGACATCTCATTCAAAAGGTGTGATGGATGAAGTCATATAGGTTGTAAGTGGAGTAGATAGAGTAGTGTGTATTGTATGTGTGTGGATATACAAGTATCCAGTATTTTCACACAAACACCCACACAAATACACACTCACATACATAGACACTCACATACACCTGCCCTATGATTGACTCTTTCACTCCCCTAAGTGTCCCATCCATCTTTTCTGAGGTCATTTTGCTTCAATCCAAGTGCATCTATCTCTCTATTCATCCATCCATCATTGAACCATTGCACCTATGAGTGTTAATATATTACCATCGTTGTTGGATTGAGCCACGAGTCTGTTGACGATGGAAAAGAAGGATTCAACTATTTTGTCATCTCAGGTCTTTTGTTCAATAATGAGGAATCACCCAGTTTTCCAAATTATTGAATCGGCGATTGAATACAATGCTGGTTCTGTGTACATCCAACTAGCACAGGAAGCCTGTTTAGAGCATGAATAACATAGTTCAAGTCATTGACGAGTTGCATTCAGTGCAATAAGCGTATCTTTGAATATTCATTATCTTATCACTCACAGGGACTGTATAGTTCGACACTTCCCACCCACCCAAAAGTCAAAATAGACACAAAAAAAAAAGATACAAAAATTTTCAATTGAATTCAATACCCGCTCAGAAAACGATTTTCAACTGAGAAAAAATTTCTTCTTATTATTCCCTCCTCCTTCCTACTTCCTTTGATTCCATCATCATGAGCACTTTTGAAAAGGTAATTTCTATTCACTTGTTACAAACAGTAATAAAGGTTTCTATTCCACCAATGAAATATGGTTATTTATGGTGTATTTCTACTTATAGGTTGTTGTTATTGACGGTAAAGGCCATCTTCTTGGTCGTCTTGCTTCTATTGTCGCTAAGCAGGCACTCAACGGCCAAAAGGTTGTTGTTGTTCGTTGTGAAGCACTCAATGTGTCTGGTGAGTTCTTCCGTAACAAGCGTAAGTATTTTTATTCTTTTATTTTCTCGGTTCAAATCAAAGGGGGGGGCAGAGAATAGACAGTTAAAATATATATCTTTTCTTATTAGTCAAGTACCATGCTTACCTTAACAAGCGTTGTCTTGTCAACCCCACTCGTGGTCCTTTCCATTTCCGTGCTCCTTCTCGTATCTTGTATAAGGCTATCCGTGGTATGGTCCCCCACAAGACAGCCCGTGGTGCTGCTGCCTTGGATCGTATCAAGCTTTTCGAAGGTGTTCCTCCTCCTTATGACCGTGTTAAGCGTATGGTTGTTCCCGATGCTCTTCGTGTTCTCCGTCTTAAGCCCGGACGTAAGTACACTACCATCGGTCGTATCTCTCATGAAGTTGGATGGAAATACCAAGATGTCGTTGCCAAATTGGAAGAGAAGCGTAAGGCTAAGTCTGCTGCTTTCTACCAGCGTAAGACTGCCCTTATTGCCTTGAAGAACAAGGCTGTCTCTAACAAGGCTGCTTCTGTCAAGGATCTTAATGCTTCCATTGCCGCCCTTGGACATTAAACAAAAGAATAAAAGGAAATAAAAAAGACATTTGAGTATTTCATGTATATTGTAGCCGATATCTGTCATGTGAAGAATAAAGAAAAGTGTGTGTTTATTCAAGTCATGACTTGTATCATCTTGAGTATGGAATGGGTGATGTCTTCTACTGTGTTATAGTCTGTATTGAACTTCATAATATCATCCTTCTTTGATGGATTCAAAAGGGACGCATTCCATTTGAGATATTCAGGCCACACAATCTTATCAAAATAGCCAGGAGGATCCTCCCAGAACCCTGTTTGGTGGGTTAGTCTTGTTGACATGAGTGTTTGTTTGTTTTACCTTGAATGGTTGTGTATCCTCTTCTGCTCTCTCTCCTTGTATGTAATGTACTCTTGGAAGCAGTAATAAAGTAATTACGATCAAAGTGTTTCCAGATAGTGTTCTCTGTGAAGAGCATAAAGCCCTCCACCACAATCAGAGTGACATCCTTACTCTCAATATCACGAATACAAGGGGAGAACACTCGTTTGAGGTGGTTAAGGTCAACATGATGTAAGCTTATGTGTTCATTCTGTACATTGTTCTCTTTCTTCAAATACACTTCTGGATGTTCCTTGACATCGTGTATATGATCACCAAACAACTTGAAGTCTATGGCCCCAGGACAATCCCAGTTCTCTAATCCTGTTGCTTCATCTATGGGAATCTCACTGTCTGTCTAGGTAGTGTGAGTAGGGAATAAACAAAGACTGTTTCTGTCATACCTTGAAGTATTCATCCTGGGATATCACGATCACCCTTTTCAACAGTTTCTTCAATACACTAGCTACTGTCTTTCATCTGATATTAGTTGCTATGGTTTCCATGTGTATTCATATCCTAGTTACCGTTTTCCCTGAACAAGAAGGTCCACTAAGAAAGGTGTTCATATGAGTTGTTCTTCTTTGTTGAACACACAATACTACCTGATACCGATGATGATTGTCCTGGTCATAAAGTAGAGAAAGAGAAAGGAGGAAGATCTACATGAAAGAGTTTTTTTTTATTTTTTTATTTTTATTAAAATGGATTACTTGCAGAAACTTTATACTCTATATTTTAGACTCTACTGCAACATGGTGTATTAATAAATAATAAGTGGTAATCTAATAAGTTAAGAAAGAAGAAGGTACAAGTAAGTGTATATAAATAAGTATATGCGTGTGTGTGTGTATATATACACACACACACGCATAAGATGGATGTGTGTGTCGAAAGAGTATATGTGTACAAATGCTTATGATGTATAAATAGGGGCATTAGAATTCAGTGAAGTATTTTCTATATGGATCTGGTTCATGTCCTCCATAAGGATGCTTTTCTTCTTCATAATGATCATAATTACTAGCATCGCCTTCACTCTTTACCTCGGGAATATAGGGTGGAATGATCTCCAGCTTCTCTAGTTTATCAAAATCAATCGATGCAAACCATGGATGGTCTATTATGTCCTGATGGCCTCTTTTGAGATTACCAAATCGACTGCTTAAATCAGGTGTCAATAGATTCCTCAGTAAATCAATTACCTCTTCACTGAAATGGCTTGGATAGATTGGATTGCATGACACAATCTTCTCATATAGTTTGAATTGATTATCGTCATAAAAGGGCGCAACACTATAGAATACAGTGTAAGATACATGTGTGTATATGGTATTCCTTTATCTCTTACCCAGCCAACATCTCATATATAAGTACACCCAGTGCCCAATAATCAACTGCCTTACCGTATCCCTTTGATTGGATAATTTCAGGTGCTAATTTGATGATGATTATGTATTTAGAATTTGAATGATCAAACATTGCTTGTGAATATTATACCTAAATAATCAGGTGTACCACACAATGTCCAAGTTATATCTGGTACCACTTTGGCAAAACCAAAATCAGTAATCTTAATATGTCCAGCTGAATCCAATAGCAGATTCTCAGGCTTCAGATCTCTATAGATCACATCCTGACTATGTAAATAAGCTATTGCCAGCAGTACCTCTCCTGCATAGAATTTGGCTACTTCTTCTTCTAATCTCTACAATGAGCATCAGTACAGATAATAGACCAAGACTGTATACAGTTATTTACCACTCGTTTTCTCATCAGACTGAATAATTCACCACCTTGAACATAATCCATGACCATGTAAAGATTAGCATCATCCTGGAATGTGCCCCATAGATTGACGAGGAAGGTGTTTTTTACATGGCATAGAATCGATCTCTCATTCTTGGTGTGTTCTACCTGTTTCAGCTTGACAATGTCTATCTTCCTCAATACCTTGATTGCATAGTATCGTTGGTTGATCCTAGACTGTGCCAGGTGAACTCGCCCAAATGACCCTGTGCCCAATGTTCTGATCAATGAGAAGTTTTTCAAACCCAATTCGATGGATGATCTCCTCTTTGACTGCCTGCCTTCTGTGTGGTCGATATCGATGTGTGTTGATGTCTCTACTATATCATTCTTCACTTTGGATACTGAGCCTAGTGGTGTTTGTGGTGGAGAATGAGGCAATGATTCACATGTTAATTGTTCTGTGAGAATAAGGGTCAACTGCAGTCACACTCATTCTAACTATAAAATACATACGGAAGTTCATATCGGTCTCCTTCCTCTTCAGATTGTCAGAGAGAGTGTCTATAAAGAGCAAATGGGTGAGTAATCAAGATGTGCAGATGGCTATGCTTATTTACTAGATGACATTTAGTGTATAAAAAAGAGAATAATAGTGGAAAGAGAGGAAATAAAATAAGGAAATGGGATTGTCTAATTATTATATATTAATCCAAATGCAGTTGAAAATATTACATCTTCATTGGTTTTCTTTCTCTCTCTCTTTCACCCTATTTATTTATACACCCTTGTGAAAAAAAATATTTATTATTATTTATTGATTTATGGCTGTTGGAGAACAAGGAAGGTCTCCTTCTTTCTCTGTTGAACAGATGATTCTTGGTACATTGTGAGTGAGTTGATGCTCCAGTATGACTGATTGAAAGAGGCAAATTCATTCTCAACAAAGGCAGCACAGGTAGAAGGACATCCAGAGGAAGGATAGGCACTTCCTCCCCAATCACCACAGAATGTAAGATTGATGATGATTTGCATGTCACCGAACTTATTGGGATTGCACTGGACAAATGGATAATCAGAGATGGGTATTCCCCATGTGTCAGGATTGGGCTGACCACTGGTAATGTCAGCAGGTATTTTGTTTCTGGGGAAGAACCATACTTGAACACCTCGTTTGGATGTCCATCGGGTGGCAAACACACCACCATTATTGGCATTGAATTCTGCTCCATATGTCAATGGATCTTCAGAGGTCACTGCACAACCACGGCCATCTCCTCCATCAGATACAACAGTGTTACAATTGGATGTTTCTATTTTACCAGTCTGATTCTGAAATACATTCTCCATTGTACATCCATTTGTTGTATGTAAACTCACTTTGTTATTGGTGTTCAAATTGATTCCTTCTATTATCTATTATTTTTCATTTCGGTTAAACACATATTCATTTTCATTTCAGTCATTTTCATCTTTACATTGATTTGTCCACCCGTGGGCCAGACAGGGGCACCCAACATCCAGAATGCAGGCCATGTACCGCATCCAAATGGCATATGCTCAAGATCAAGAATAAACAATCCATACTTGAATCGCTCTTTGGATAACAATCGGACAGAAGGTCTTCCATTGGGTGTGACATTATTGGCATCTGCTCTGATGATGATATTATTTTGAGTTTCAGTAATCAAATTAAGACTTCTGGCGCCTTCTTCTGTCTGGTATTGTACGAATCCATTACTGGGATCTTTGTCTGCGAAGAATGTGAAGCCATTCAAGAAATTCTGTCCTCTGAATGACTGCTTCACAGTCCATCCATGCACTGTACTGAGCAGTACACTCAGTGTGATAATAGAAGTAACCTTCATTTAAGATAATATGAAGAGAGAAAGGAAAGAAAAGAGAGAAAAGGAAACTACTAGGATTAATTAACATTTGATGAACACAAGATATTAGAAATACAAGTTATTCATTTAACAATCACAGAAGGATAGACTGGAAAGGCTTAAAATGGGACAGAATGGTCCTATAAATACCCTTGAACTACCATGGGTTACATAACAGAGTGGATATCACTGCTCAGTAATAACATCCTCTTACTACTCTTATCCCTGCCATCCAATGATCTATGTTCTATGCAATGTATGTGCGTGTGTGTGTATGTGCATTGTAATAAACACACACATACACACACATATATATATATATATATCTATCTTTTAAAATGAAGGAAACACCAGAATATGAACTCAGTGTCATTTGCACAACATACATTCTGCAATAGTACTTCGAATGTCTATATCTATAAATGACAAGTTATGGCTAATGGGCCTTCTTCCTAACAAATACTGTGAACTAATTGCCCTGTATTACTTGATAGTCCTAAAAATCAATATTGGATTTAGATGCCACATCACCTATATCCTCCATTTCATATAATTAACTACGCAGTAAGAATAACATGAGTTCATTTACTATATATGAACATTCTTCAGTTTACAATTTGGGGAGTACACTTCACTGTATCACACTCTATTCCAACACAACGATTTATATGTATAAGTATGGGGTACTCTATTCATCCCATTGTCATTTATGTGTTACTAGGGGGTTAACCCTTGCACCTTATGATTACACATACACACTCACTCACTCACTCACACTCATACACTCACACTCATACACTCACACTCATACACTCACACTCATACACTCACACTCATACACTCACACTCATACACAATCACACACACACTCACACACACACACACACACTCACTCACTCACACACACTCACTCACTCACACTCACACAATGACGGGGATGAAAGGATCAACTTATGAAGTCTATTGGATATCTGCAGGACTCTTCTGTACCCTGTATATCAGCGTTTTACTGCCACTTTGAGCATGCAGTAAAGAAGATGTTGATATATGTGCATTAAGGGGTTTATATAGACAATAGAAGCTATCACTTATTACATGATGTGAAGTGAAGATTGGAATTGAAATAATTCTAGAAATGGGTGTACGAGATACGGAATTAAATCAATGAAGAATGAGGGAATAAAGACAGTCTACTGCTCTTGTTCTCTATGTAGGATGACTATAGAGGGTGGTCTACCCGGGTTCAATATAAACTGGTTAGATCGTGAATTGTATCTAGTAAAATTCATGAGTTGGAATCACTATAGATTATTTGAGTAAACTCTTCTACCCCTTGAGTTGCAATCTTATTCCCGACTGGACAGTATTATTAGTTTACAACCATAGTAAACATCAACATCCCTTCCCAGTATTGTAATCTAGACAGGATAGAGTATGATCGGGTAGTGCTATTGACCTCATACATTCCATTATTATGAGAGATGTCTCTCCTATTCTTTTATATACACTACCATCATGTCTGAACATGAACCATTGAGTGAGTATTATGCATACAATGATACATTGACCCAGAAATAATATCGATGGCTCATGTTCATGTAATAGATAGCATCATATTTATTCGCTATTCGTTAGTTATGGATTGGACTAAATACGAATTTCCCCTTTTTATTTTCCAAAATCGAATAACCATATCTCTGTCCTTGCTTCCATCCCATCTTCTTCTTCAATTCAACCCATTTCTTCTAGATGTCTTCTAAAGGTATATTGATACATGTTGTCAATTATTGCATAGGATTGACACGCTTACAATACTAGATGTACATGATCAGATTCGTGATCTACAATCACTCATTGATGACTTTGCCTTGAGTAGGTATTGATATCTGGAGTCGGAGAATTTGAATTAAAAAATATATATCAATCTATCAAAACAGGTACACCGTTACATACACCAGATACAGCTATTCCTTCGTATGGGAATTCTATCTTATCCAAGCCAGATGAGATCAGCTTCAACCACACAACTGCAGTCATACACTCTCTTGATTCAGTTATCAATGATATATCAGAGAAAAAGATGGAGCCCATGTTGCAGAAACCACATAGTATAGATGACACTATGACCAGTTCCTTGAAAACCGATCATGTTATCTTGGAGAAGGATGGTGTTCTGAGAAAAGGCATTCCTCTTAGTGTAGGCAAAGACATTTCTATTGTTCTAGAGGAAGAAATTCCTACCATTGTTAAGGAAGAAATTCCCATTGTTGCTAGAGAAGATACCCTCACCACAGAAGAGACCTCTGTTCATGTTAGAGAAGATACCCCTCTTCATGCAACAAGAGAGATTCCTATGAGTATACCGATGGCAGTTCCTGTTATTGTTAAAAGAGTTCTTCCAATGGCCATCAACACGGATACAGGTGGGGACAAGAGTAAGGGCCAGTTAAATTCCTCTTCCAGCTATGAAGTTAGTTTGGCCGAAGACTTTTCCGAGTTAGTAGACCATATCAATGTCATCCAGATAGGAACTCCCTCAACACCTACAACGCCTATTACACCAACAACGCCCTATACACCCATCACACCCATCACACCTCTAAATACAGGATATCACACGAGTACAAATAAGCATGAGCGATTTCCTTTTACTACTCCAATAGATAAGTGTGGATACTCAGAAAAGACACAGATGAACAGCTACCACCATAAGATAACTAATTACAATGATGTCTATTTAACACCTCATTATTTTCAACCATCCAACACACTAAAGAAATCTCACTCCAGGCATCTCTCTACCTCTAGTAGAATATCACAGAAATCTATCAAGAGAAAGAACCACCTTCAGCAAAAACCAGTTCAACTACAACAGTATGTTAAACGCTCGTATGATGAAATGATGAGAATTCCAGATATATATGAACGTCTTTCATTCTATGAGAAAACGATTGATCTGTGCTTGAGAGCAGAGTCACCCATAGCTCAATGGATGGCAGCAATGAAAATAAAAGGAATACCTAGTATAATGAACGAAGGTAAGGATCTGAACCCTCTCACCTTATATCAAGTTACTTATCTAGCCAAAATAAACAGGGTATATTCCTCCTCCTCGGGGGTCACTGGCTGACTTACAAGGCTGTGAATCCTACAGCAGTATGACCAGTTCATTTAGTGGATCGATATCCATGTTCTTGAAGAAAGCAGGTGGATCACAGACGAATTCGAAGCGTCATTACCAAGGCCCCAAATCTTTCTTGTCGACAAGTCAGAGCAGTAGTATGATGGGTAGTGGGTTGTTTAGTCGATCATCCAGTCGATATTCACTCTCCAGTGCTAACCATATGCCTAAATATGAACCAAACAATAACAATCATGACTTTATCCGGAAAACGCCTATGATGGCTAACACCAGTATGCGTTTTCCTTCCAGAAGAGGCAATCCGATGTCTATCCAGATGGCTGTTTATAACAAACCTCGTTCTGCTTCGATCTCTCTTCGCACATCCAGTCTCTCAGCCTCCACCACACTTCATGAACCATCCAATCCCTTGAGCTATATGATAGCTACATTACCCCAGTATGATCTGGATACCTTGAAGTCTGCCCTTGATGAGGCAAAGGGTGACCCCATGGCGGCTATCTCTCTGGCTGTATCCTATAATAAGCAAAAATCCAACTACGATCTCACTGAACTTCAGCACCCAAGCTGCAAAATCAAATAAAAAGGGGGTGTGATTTTATTATTATTATTATTTTTTATTTTTAGCCCTTCCCTCCCCCCCACACCTTTTTTCTTGTTATTGTTTTTCAACACATACAACTCTCTTCAGTAAAAGAGTATTGACACGTTTGTTTTGTTTTGTTATGGCTATAAAGGATACAACACCTTATCTTCTATTTGTAGTAACTGTTATATTACTGGTAAAAATGTCCTTTTTTTGGAAATTTGAATAGAGATTGATTCATTTAAACGACTATTTTATTTATACACTACAGGGACCATTTCAGTATGGATATCACAATGGAGAATTGAATACACCACAGAATGTCATCTCTAAATGTGAAACTGTTCATTCAGAATTAGGCGGTCTACCTGTCTGCATACCTATGTCTGATTCACAATATGCATTGGTAGTCTCCGTACTCACTGCAGGCGGACTGATCGGAGCCTTAAGCGGATCCCATTTCAACGACACACACGGGAGACGTCTTACTTTATTTGGGTGCAATGGGCTATTGGGATTAGGGTCCTTGATCACCGCCGTAGCCAGTTCTGCCAACATCATGATGGTGGGTCGATTCATAGCAGGATTGGGGTGTGGCGCAGTCACTGTGATTGTACCTGTTTATATATCCGAATGTGTTCCCAAGAGCAACAGAGGATTCTTTGGTGCATTGAATCAACTGTCGATAGTCATAGGTATTATGGCAGCACAGATCATAGGCCTCCATTGGTCGACTCTCACTCAGTGGAGGTATATTATCGGATTGGGCTTATTCTTGTCTATTATTCAATTATGCCTCTTACCCTTCTGCGAAGACTCTCCTCGGTATCTTGCTTCTTTACCAGGTGGCTTCAATAGGGCTAAGAAGTCATTGCTTCGATTGAGAGGAACGTCAGTAGAAGTGGTGGAGGATGAGATCAATGAGTGGAGGAAGGAGTGGGCTAATCATGCTCAGTCTCAAAACAATAACAGTGAGGATGAAGAAACGAATGCAGGACGTGAACATGGTGATAATACAGCTCTTATTGTTGAACCAGTCGAGACTCATAATAAGCATGTCAGTATTGCCCGATTTCTGAGGGAGCCTGTATACAGAAGACCTCTCTGTCTCATTTTGTTGTTACAGATAGCACAGCAACTATCAGGTATCAATGCAGTCATCTTCTTCTCTACTTCCATCATGTCTTCTGTATTCCCAGAGTCCTCTGGCAAAATAACTGTCTATATATCCATTGTCAATTTGATCATGACTGTCTTATCAGCTGGACTCATGGACAAACTGGGCAGACGTACCCTGTTCCTGACATCCACAGTATTGATGGCTTGGATGGCTGTGATGCTTGGATGGAGTATTGAGAATGAATATAATAAGGTATCGGCATTATCTATTGTGGGATTTGTTGCTGCCTTTGCTATAGGTCTTGGCCCAATACCCTTCTTGATGATACCTGAATTAGTTGATACACCAGCAGTCTCGAGTGCCTGTTCTGTTGGTTTATCTGTGAACATGATTGTCAATTTCCTGATCACGGTGGCTTTTCTTGAACTTCGCAATCTCATAGGGAATGGATCTGTATTCTATTTGTTTGCAGTGTCACTTACTACTCTCACTGTCATTGCCTTGAGTATTTTACCGGAAACCAAAGGAAGGAGTGCTGAGGAAGTCATCCGATCCGGATACTCTATCCATAAATCATCCTATGAACCCATCCACATTGTGGATGATGAATAAACAAATGTCATGGGACCATATTATTTGTCTTTATCAAGCATATCTCTGTGTTTACAAAGAGGCCTTAAATAAATAATGGAGCGTCAACCCCTTACAAACCAAAAAAAAAAAAAGATGATATTGAAAGTGATGACATTCTTCTGCTATATTAAGTTGTAATAAAATAAGTTCGTTAACGAGTACAAAATGCCTCTTTTTTTTCCACTCTCACTTATTTAAGAGACATTCTCACCATCTTTCCTCTTTCCTCCACTTCCCTTTCTTTCTTTACCCTTCCCTCCCTTTATCACCCTCAACCTTGGAAGAGAGCGTTGTGCGTGTGTTTGTGTGCTTGTGTGTGCCTTTTTTCTTTTTACCAATGACAATGACACATCCTTCTCATCAATTAAACCCCAACACCTTTTCAGATATCAGACTGAGAGATATCATACTGAATAAAGAAGTGGGTTTAGATGAATGGATTAGTAATGAAATAACACGACTCAGAAACAATTCCCATCCCCGACACTGTGTTGATTTTGCCCAGTTGACAGATTATACTTCGGCACCTGCAGGATTTCAATTGTTGATGGTGCATTACTCTGGTGATAATAGGCCAAGAAGGGAAATCAATGATAACACAATTGTAGGCAATGCAGCAAAAGAGAACCCTAAATTAGCGTTTGTTTCACGTGCCATATTAGAGCTCATGAAGTACTGCAGTCGATCCAAAAGTGTAGGCGTGGCTCCCAAAGCACTTCTGGTTGAATTCAGGAAGATTCATCTGCAGGTCAGGAGAGGGCAGACCATTGATCCATGCGAGATCAATAAGAGGCTCTCTTCTATCTTATTTGATAAAGTAAAGCTGACGAATGATCTGATCCAATACTGGAAAATACTATGTCAGTGGGTCACTTGTGCTCCTTTGATCGACCATGGAATGAAATGGGTGCATCATAGTCTATCAGCCTTTGTTCATGCTAATAAGGTGTTTATGGAAGACTCTATTGTATAAAGCAATCTTTATCTTAAATAAATAAATAAATAAATGTGACATTTATCATTCAAAGGGGATTCGTTTAAATTGCCTTTAATAGGTCACCGAAGTAGAAAAGATAAATAAGGGAATATAGGGTTTTCAGTCTTCTTCTTCTTCGGGGATTATGTCATGCTTTAACTTACTCCTACTTGTCGCTGATGTATTCACTTCATTCCATTCAAAGTATTGGCGGTATTCTTTATAAGGAAAGATTTCTGCCTTCTCGATACTATCAGCTGGAAACAACCATTCTAAGAACTTCCATATCAGATAGTCGAGTGCCATCACCATACAGAATATCTTGCCCGCATAAATACCACATCCATAGTATCTTCTGAGTCTCTCAATGAAAGGAGAAGTTTGTGATTGCGATATGGAGGAATAAACCTGGTATGATTGGGGGATGATCAGTTTGTGGTGTGATCTAGTCGAACCATCTATAAATAACCATTTCCTTTACCTTTTCGGTGCGTTCAGCCACATTTGACCAGTTGTACATGTCCTTCAATTCATCATTGAATGTACTGGGATTGATCTTTCCTATACGAAATGTATGTATTGCCTTGGATATCCCTATAACCAAGTCTATTGATCATTGTTAGTATTCCTCTAATGCCATTCATTCCTAATTTACCATCTTCCTCTGGCAATGCGTAATTAATCATATGGCTGGGTAGAACCTCTGGCACTCCACCTACTTTCGTGCTCACCACAAACAATCTACAGAACAATAATTAGGGTGTTAATCTTTCTTTTTTTTTTCCAGCTCTATTATTCAACTCAACACTACATATGAGTTACCCTGCACAAGCTGCTTCTACAATAGCAATACAAAATGCCTCGGTCAGACTGGTATTTAAGAATATATTACCCTGAATCAGGACATTCCGAACCTCATGATGCTTGATAGGACCCAGTAATTCAACTCTATCATGTAATGAATGCTTCTCTCTCATTTGCTCGATATCGATTCGTTTAGGACCATCTCCACCTATCAAGAATCTCACGTTTTTATACATTTCACATATACGGGGTATCACCGCCACCAGTAAATCAACCCCTTTTCTATAGACCAGTCTACTGATGACGACGATTGTTACTAGAACAAAGAAATACAGTTTAGAAAGAAGGGAAGGAAATCAACCCATCCAATACTGACTTACTCCAGTTCGGGTCTGGTGCGGTGGGGTCTGGTAAGAACTGGGAAGCAATCACTGCATTGGGTATAACAGAAACATGTCTGGGGGATAATGCAGCTCTCAACACTGTATTCTCTTTACTGCTCCAAAAGGGAATTAATAATAATACAGATATATATCTTTTCCTATTTACCTTGTGTGAGATACACAAATAACATGGTCAACATCACTCAAAGTAAACTTAAGTAGCTTATTTGTTAAGATGGACGAAGCATCGGCAAAACCAAATAGAGAATGATCTGTGAATACAGCCTTTAACTGCATGGTCTTCCCATGCAATATGGCTTCATGACACATAGATGAAAATGCACCGTGACCATGCACTATTTGGATGGATTCTCTAATAAGAATAGAACGAAGGATAGGAAAGAAGCCATAAATAGAGGGTAGAGTGGCTCCAGAATAAATCACTTGGGTGGATACATAATATACTTTTAAGCCATTCGTCAGATATCTCACGCCTGTTCTGTTACCATAGGCATGGGTTACTATGACTACCTTGTAGAAGTCAATATGATGAGTTGTTTATCTTAAGAAAAACCAATTTACTTTATGCCCTCTTATAATCAGTCTTTGTGAGAGTTCATACAAATGACTTTCCACTCCTCCCATATTAGGGTAGAAGAAGTCAGAAACCATACTAAGTAAGCAAAGGAGATAAATAAATAAAAAATACTGAGAATACACATAGAGAGTTCCATACCATATATTATATAACATCAAGGTTGACAAGTAGACGCATGGGATAGCTTCCCCTAATAATAATAATAATAATAATAATAATAATAATAATAATTTGAGACGAAATGATTCAGACAACCAGTGATAAAAAAATAATATAAACATGCCACTTCCCAATGAACTTATTCATATTGGATAATATCTTATCAAGTCTTGCTGCTATTGGTGTTATAGTATACAATTCTGTCTACCTGTAGTTGTACTAATTCATTTTGGAAGATGTACAGGTACCACTGGAGTCATTTGAGTATCCGCCTATTCCCAGTTGATGATACTTATTCCGACAGTTTCTATCCTATTGATATCGATTCTAAAATTGTATGCTGGCGTGTCTATCTCCTCCCAGAATAAGTGAGTTACACTGTTACTTCAGATTGTATAGATTTCTGTTCAGTTGAGATAACAATATTTGTAATAAGTAATCATGAACGTGTAGGGTGGGATTATATTTAATCTTTTGAGCAGAAATTTGATTTGTAGGTTTATTTTTGTATGTAAAAGGAATGATTCTGTTACTATAGTAGCCATAACCATGGAAATAGTTGATTGGGGTGAAATAGACAAGTGAAAGTGAGGGGAGTGTATAGAATATACATATAAATAGATGGTATGGAGTCAACTAGGATGTGATATTTCTACAATATCTGTGTTTATATACAAGAGGATTGGAGGGCATCTACTTCAAGATGAAGAAATACCTAGAGTCCTTTTATTCTTGTCTGTAGTTCATCATCCAGGTACGATTCAGACTTCCACAGGGCAATACATCCAGCCAGATGTTGCTTGGTTGCAAATCCATCTTTACTCACAATACCACGGATACATTCCTGTTGTTTATAGTTAGTAAGATTATGAGAACTCATGCAAGGTATATCCTCACTCTTACCTTAATCATGAATTCTTGGTCATACATAAACACACAATGCCTTAATAAGCTTAATTCCTCAGGCATATTAACTTCTTCATCATCTGAATAATCTGAATCAGAATCATCATCTTCGACTGTCTCTTCCAGTCCCAATTTCTCTCTCATCTGTCTGTATTCTTCAAACATTGTATCTAATGTTTCCTTCACTATGGGGGGTATGAGTACAATACTTATATAGAGAGTGTGTGTATATTTACAGTTGGATATAATAGACTCTAGTTCAAATGAGGGTTTGCCTATGCTCTGACGGGATAGGCACTGTGTTCCCTTCTCATTCTGTTTAGCCCAGATATCGAGACTAAGAGCATTTGAACATTAAAAATACTAATTAAAATGGTATTATTTCAAGTGATATTACCACTGTTGGAACTTCGTTAATGAGAATGAATCCATATGTATGTGTATGTGTGTATGTATGTGTATATGTATGTGTATATGTGTGTAGATATGTGTGTAGATATGTATATTTACGAGTAAAAGTAATGAACTATAAGGAATAGAGGAAGAAATAAAGACATGAGAAAGGAGGAATATTTATATTAAATATGGCTGTCACATTGTCAAAAGATGCCCCTTTACAGTTACCATATATAGTAATCTCATTCTGTCTCAGATCAATCTTCCTTCCATGAGATGATAAACAAGGTAATTGCTTCTTCTGATTGTCAACAAGGGGGGAATGTTTACACTACAATCAATAATAAGTAAAATCAGAATAATTGACAGTTTATTTTCCATATGGAACTCAAATGGTTATTGTGTTAAGAATAAACTGCTATCAGTGTAACAGCCAGAGAATATAAAGAGAGGAATAATCAAAGTGAGAGTAGACAGGCCAATCATGAGTGTCTATTCACTTAATAAGAATCATTATTTGTTCCCAGTCTGTGATTCCATCTTTTCTTACTTAGTCATTAGTCATAAAAGGGAATAAGTGAGCATATATGTATTTCCTATTATTAATAATGTCACTCTATTCTCGATATCCTCTATATTAATATCACTCTGTATATATATATTAATATCACTCTGTATATATATATTAAATTAATATTGCTCTGAATATAAATATATATATTAATATCACTCTGTATATATACACTAATATCACTCTGTATATATACACTAATATCACTCTGTATATATACACTAATATCACACTCCCTATATATATACACTAATATCACACTCCCTATATATATACAGTTATCACACCCCCTATATATATACACTTATCACACCCCCTATATATACTCTATATGATCTTCTTGAATGTATTACTATCAGACCCTTGAAGGGGGAAGATTAGACACGAGTGAGTATATAAATAGACTCTAGATCGAAGCTATTACAATGAATCTTAAATGGTTACACTGCCAATAGAAGTTTTCATTATCTATACTAGCAGTTATTTTTAACATTGACACTGTATTACACACTGCATATAACGCGTTCATTTCATTACCTGGTTATGTTAGAGTGATATAGCATCGATAATTGATTATAATTGCTAACTTTTCAATATATAAGATTCAATAACATCTCAATGTATGCATACCATAACAGGCTAATTATATAATTATACCTCACAAGTCAACATGTTAAAAACTTGTAATTGACATGGGTTGGAATAGGGTGACATTTTTATTAGGTGATGAACGCATTCTTCATTCAAACTCCATGTACCATTCCTATGGATGGGCAGAAGAGGTAGAGTATAAAGGCAATGTATTATAACCAAATATATCTCTCTTTAATTGGTATATCGACACCCACCCATTAAGAAAGAGTACTTCATCGACAAACCAAAAGGCTATAGGGAATACCATTCATTTCCCTTCGATAGAACTCAATGTTGGATAATCTATACGGATAAATCTAATGATAATCTCGATATCACCATTTGTGTCGAATCAACTTTTATATCAGCCTATAACCTGATTTCACACAGTAAGCTTTTACCTTCTTTGACTAATGAACAACGCATAATCCTCTATACATCTCCAACAGACAGACTAATACCAACAAGAACATCATTTATACTGTTTACAAGTGTGAAATACTTTAGTTTCAACAGGGACCTCCTTCATAGAAATGGCCAGAGATTAGATTTTATCTTGTGGCTGACGACATCGTATTTCACCCATTATTTCTGTAATTAGAGTGATTTATTCTCAATCTACTGTAATATAACTGACAGAGTATTCATTTAAGGTTTTATTTGTGCATCTACAGTGGTTATATCTCAAGAACTGAATAACAGAAGTCGGCTTGGAATCATACTCTAAACGTGATTATCAAGGGAAAGATTATTACTTGTGAGAGACCATCATTCACTACAAACATCACAGAACTCACTATGGATATACATAAACCAATATGTCTATCTACAACAGAGAAGAGTATGTTGTCATGACATGGAATAAACACATATTACTACTTATGCTGTTATCGATGGACTGACTACAACAGATGGTTGTCTGATTATAATGTAGACATCTTAATTTTCCATAGTACAACAATGGGGTAAGATAGGACTCCCAGTCACCTCATTCACTCTGCTGTAAGTAGTACAGAAGATACTGCCATATTAGTCATCACGTGTATCCATGGAAATGAATGCAACCAATAATCAAACACTGCCCTTATTTATTTATTATTTTATTCCCCTTTTCCCCTCGACACAACAAGCAACCATGACAAAATCAACTATTATGAGACGTATCATTGCTCTATTCAAGAAGACGCATGAGAAGAAGCAAGAACCTCCCTACCCAGAAGCACTCACCAACACATACAAAGTCACCAAGAAGATTCTCGGTGTAGGCTCGTTTGGAGTAGTAAAAGAGTGTACTCACCGTGCATCGCAAAAGCCATATGCTTTGAAGATAATCCTGAAGAAGGCCATTGCAGGTAAACAAATGGCTCGGAAACGGGATCTATTCTCATATTAATGCTCAATCCATAGCTGGAAGAGAGCATATGCTGGATGTGGAATTAGGTAAGCTGTAACAGGAAATGATAGATCAGTTATTGACGTCAATACTAGATATACTGAAGCAAGTAAGGCATCCTCATATTGTGTCTATGCATGACCTGTATGAGACCAAAGATGCTGTATATATTGTGACTGATTTGGCTAGTGGCGGAGAGTTATTTCAACAACTGCTAAAAAAAGGAAGTTATACCGAAAAGGATGCCTCTAACATTACTAGACAGATGCTTGAAGGATTACAGTATCTTCATGACAGAGATGTATGTGATATATATATATATATATATATTGATGCAGAGTGGAATTAACTCTTATATTAGATTGTACACCGTGATATGAAATTAGAGAATGTATAGCGCCCTTTATATACACATCACACTAGATATATTATTAACTGGTCTATTTGGTAGTTGCTGTTCGAGACACCCGATGAAAACTCTAATCTGATGATTACAGATTTTGGTTTATCCAAGATATTGAATGACCAAGATGATATACTTACTACTGCATGTGGTACACCAGGATACGTGGCTCCTGAAGTATTATTACAGACTGGGTACAACAAAGCAGTTGATTTATGGAGTGTGGGAGTCATACTGGTAATAGAGTCTATCTATCATCACTGTCTATTTTTCTCAAGACTCTTTGTTTCTATTTCTAGTACACATTATTAAGTGGATATACGCCATTCTGGGGAGAAGGTAGTCATTATGGATGCATAGGCAGATATTAATAACACCCTTTTTATAATCAAAAGATCAAGCGTCGTTATTTGAGAGTATTATGAGTGGTCAATATGAATACGATGAAGAATATTGGGCAGATATCTCTCTTTCTGGTAAAGTTATACTTCTTTATTGGAGATGTAAGTTTTAATGCTATTTGTTTTCTTTTCAGCCAAGGATCTGGTGGACCGACTGCTCACGTTCAACCCATCAGATAGAATAACCGCTGAAGAAGCCTTAAAACACCCATGGATCACTGGATTAAAAGGGGCAGGGCCACGCACAAGCACTAATCTGGCACCCACTATTCGCAAGGGATATAGTCACAGAGGAAGTAGTTTCAGCACAAAGGCAATACTCAAGGAATTCAAAAGATTTGAGGAGTCCTCCAGTGAAGAAGATGGAAGGAGGAGTGTTGAGGTGAAGAATACCATAGTCAGAGTATAAGCATACCATAGTCAGAGTATAAGCATACCATAGTCAGAGTATAAGCATACCATAATATTCTTTAAACACATATAATATAGAAATAAGCAATTCTTTATTGATTTTGTATATAGTATTTTGAATGTGTTATGTACAATGTGAAATAAGAGTGATACCATATATATATTTTTACAAAGGGAGGAATGGGTTGGAGTGAACTAGATTTCCAGGAGATCTCATTTTACATATAGCACACCCATGATTTACCTGATTTCCTTGATGCAGTATCTGTATTGTCTACCTCTATTACACTTATGGGTCCAACTACATCATCTGTACACTTCAATCCGAAATCCCAGCAGAATAATCTTTCTTCATAGCCCCTTTTACCGCGTATTTCCATAGAAGCAAACACTTTGGAGAAGTCCGGCGAGAGGCGGATGTCATTGATCAGATAACCTTGATTGGGATTGTCCAGAGTGGGGAGTAGATGATAGACTAGTTTCCCTGTCTGTAGATTCCATACATTAATGCAGGCAGCAGAATCAGGCATTCTCATGTCTTGTTCTAATATCTTCTCGTTCTGATGTTGAATAGACTGATAGTGCTGATATAGTTGATAGGGCGTCATCTGTGCTACTGGTGGTGCCATAGTCGACGAACTATCACTCAATCTACTGACATATCCACGCTTTGGTTCCTTCTTGTTCTCTTTACTGGATGTTCTCTGTAGAATGACATTGTGAGTAGAAGGTATTATTTTGATTCTGTTCTCAGTATCAGCCTGTATATGATGATTGGAGAGTTTGCCCTTTGTCAAGAGAAAGAAAGGCGTCATACATATCTTTGTGTACAGTACAATATCCTCTGCTAACCATGCAGATGCTATATGGGGTATTTCTTCTGATGCCCGTAGTTCATAAACAAGTGAACCAGTCAAAAGAGAGAACACCAGAATAGGCCCTGATGCATCTGGGGCACATGCTATTAACTGACCATTGACAGCTATTTCACCCACTGCTTGGTACCATTCACTTCTGGATGATAAATAAGATGATATATTAATCATACCGCGGCGAGTTGGTCTACTGTGATTATTCGAGTCATTGGAGGCTCTATTGCTGTCCAGATCCCATACACGTATCATACTATCTGATCCACCACTCACAACCACTGTAAAAATAGAAAAAGAGTAGATAAATGAGCATGTATATAATATATACACAAACACACACACACATATATATATATATATATATGGTCATCAAAACACAGTTATAATAGGAGTACCTTCATCATTCATACTGACACACAATACCCTCCCTCTGTGTCCCTGCCATATCCGTACTAATTCCATTTTGGATAGATCCCAGATAGCTACTGTTCCATTCAATGCACCTGTAGCCATCCACTTGGTAGAGCAATGAGTGTAATGACAGAGAATAGTATGGTGCCTGGCCAATTCATGCCATTCATCGTTATTACTCTGTGTATCCAAGAATGATCTCTGCCTGGTAATCGGATCTTGAATTACCAGTCTTTGGAGTCCAATGGAATCATGATAACTTGGATTGTATCGAATCAACTGCCCTTTGTATGTCAGGGTGATATCAGTAACCACACCATGTTCCTGGGGTGAACCAATGACAACAGATGGAAATGCCAGATGATTGTTGTTTAATGGAGGATAATACCCTTTACAGAGTCCAGTGTACCAATTCCTGGTGATTCTGTACATATCCTGCCATGTTCTCTTCTCTCTGTTGTAGAGAGGGGGAGAAGGGAATTGAAATGACCAGAATCTCTTGTTTGCAGCCTCATAATCTCGATGACAGATATTTGGCCAGATCACATCGTCGTAATAGGATATAATAATTGCCCATTTCTTGCATACTTGGGTGCATTTGGCCAGAGTGGATCCATCCAGATAAGTGAATATGGATAATAAAAGTTCCGCAGGAAATAATCCATTGTCTCGATGGATCTCATTCAGTCTGTCCTTCATAGTAGTGAATAAAGAAAGGGAAAGAGAGAAGAAATAGGAATATAATAATAATAATTATTTATTTATTTTTATTTTATTTGGGACAACACGCACTTTTACCTCCCTTTAATTTCAAGTCTTTACAGCATTCACTCAGTTTATTGATATACACTCTGCATTTATCTTCTTGGTAGTTATTTCTCTGAAGACAGTCTTGTATGGCACAGGCTAAATAAGAGAGAGAGAAGATGAGCGTGGTGATTGATAATAAGGAGGGGATGTTATTACCGAACTTCTGACAGGGAGGTATCTATATAAGGAAATGATCAGCTATTGACTGGCATATTTAGAACTTATAATTTACCTCTTGTTTGGACATTTATTTGTTATCAATAAGAGATAGAAAGGGAAAAGGGATTAGTCCAGCCACTCGAATCAAACCACCACCTAGAGTAATTGTAACTCCGATTACCCTGAATCAGTTGAACATAACATTTTGATATTCAGTAGATGATCATTATTGATATACAAAAACATTATCCCTTTTCAGTGAATATAAGAATAAGAGTATGAGAACACGCCATTGATAGATATGGGTCACTGTGAGCACTGACCGAGGAAGAATGAGACCATAACATCTCTAGGAATCATTCAGCAAGAAGCCAGTTGTATCTTATATGTCATGGATACATAATATGGCTATATTATTAATACAAGAGTGAAATAGCACATACTGTCTACTTTGTTCTTTTATCACGCTTTTGACAGATTCAGTAAGTGTAGTTCATCAAGGATGAATAATACTCCGAATAAGAAAGGAAAAGCAAATGTAAGTAAATGATCGAAATAACACGACCAATCCAATGATATTCTCGGTAAATATTTACACTGCCAAGACAATAACGAATAACTGCAATAAATAGATCCTTTGTTGCTATGACTTTCACCTCTAAACCCTTGTACTGTTAGAAGAGGAGACTCAATTGAGCTGTGGATACTCCAGTGTACTTCCATCAATTGATACAAGAATACACTTCTATTAATGTGATAGTTCCATATTAGGACGATAAAGCATGGAGTGCATGGTAAAGAAAGTAATTAAGAAAAGCAATGTGAAGAATAGAATGATCTGAACATCAATTGGATCTGTAACATTATATAGGTTAATTGGTGTAACATAACATAATAGTTGAATTGTGATTACCATGGTAACATCAACTTTTTTTTCTCTCTCTCTCTCTCTTCTTTTTTCTCTATTTTCGCTCTTCATCTTTTTACTATCCTTCAATTTAACATTACATACCTCACTTCAATACAGAAGCTAGACTTAATTCATACTCAATGGGAGGGATAGGAACTGTCTATACAGTGCACAAGTTTATTGCTGAGAACCCTGATGAAATATCGATCAATGTGGGTGAACCCATTGTTGTTCTCGAGAAAGATGAAGGATACAATGATGGATGGTGGCAGGTACAACTTATAGAATGAACAGACACACAATGTATTATTAACATATCAAATCATGAAAAAAGGGTCGTAATATCAAGGGCGAAGTCGGATTATTCCCTATCACATACACATCCTCTAAACCAGTCATGCTCTCAAAATCAATAGATACAAAGATCGATTCATTAGAGACTGATATATCCAACATAAAGATTCTCAACAAGGCATCCACCAATAGCCTGTCTTCTCTCAACACAGTCACCACATCAAACTCTCTAACTAGCAGTAAACCCATCAGCGTCAATACACCTCCACTCTCTATCAATGCATCACCCATTCCCACTCATTCGATGTCTACTCCCACCAGCAGTAAAAAGACCAAACCCTATGTGTTCTCACCCAAGGAGAATAGTCCATCTAAGAATATCCAGCTTGTCATTAATCTGTCATTAGACAACCCTGAATTGGGTGGTAAACCAGTAGAAGAATGGACATCAGATATGGTTAGCCAGTGGTTGATTGAGATAGGATTCGATAGAGAAACAGCCAATAACTTCAAAGGTAAAAAGAAGTTGAAATGCAAACTTCTCTCATGTTAAACTTCAACCTGAATAGATCAGGAGATTACAGGCGATATCTTACTGGAACTGACACTGGAATCATTAAAGGAACTCCAGATCAACACATTTGGGAAGAGATTCAAGCTACACAATTTCATTAATGTCCTCAAGACAGAGACACAAAGACAGAAGGTATTTAATCTTTTAAAATCGTTCATCCTATGATAATTTAATATAATAAACAATAATTAGCGCGATGAAACACGGGTGAATAGTCTATTTACAGAACAGAATGGCCTGAAAAATGGAGTTCCATCCTACTACGGAAACAATTATAGTCAGGTCGAAGATGATGATAATGTGTCTGACTATAGTACTATTATTAGACACTCAACTATCAAATCCAATGACCAGAGAATCAGACCATCACTCCCACTTGATATGAATCTGATTGCATCTTCACCTAGACTAAGCACTCTGGTAGAAATGCAGGCATCCCAGGTCAATGATAGGAAGATGAGTGCAGCCAAACTACAGCAACAGCAGCAATGGGAGCAACAGCAGCAGCAACTGGAGAGACAGCATCAGCAGTTTCATGAACAGCAGCAACTGGAGTTATTACAGCAGAGACAGAAACAATATCAGGAACAACAGGCATTGATACAGAGAAAGAACAATATACCAGATAGATCTGATTGGAAAAACAGTATCAAGATGAATGAAGTAAAAACAAACAAACAAGCAAACAAAAAGAACTTAACTCCTAAACCTTCTCTCATTTTAGACACCTTCTACCAGATTCTCTACGAATAGTAGATACAGTTTCATGAAATCATCCTTATTGCCATCCTCTAATAGGCTACAGTCTATTCTACCCTATTCACCATCTCCCAGGAAATCAGAAGATGCCATTTCTTTGGCTGAGATATCTACTCTATCAGACATGGATGGGTGGTTGTATAAACAAGGAGATAAATACAGAACATGGAATAAGAGATGGTTTGTATTGAAGTCAAACAATCTGTTTTATTTCAAGAGTCCAAAGGTTAGTTTGAGTCATAAATAAAGATGGATTTGTTTGTTAACTAGGATGATAAGGCTGTTAGGATGAAAGGCATCATCAATCTGAAAGGGTACAGGATTGAACTTGATGAATCCATTCATCTTGGAAAATACTGTTTTAAAGCACACCATGAACGAGAACGTACATTCTATTTCTATACTGAACAAGAAAAAGATATGAAAGACTGGATAAAAGCCCTGATGAAGGCCACTATTGCAAGAGATTTTAACAGTAACTATAGAATTTTGTGGTGTAAAAAAAAAGCCATTGAAAACACTAACTCCAAGCACACTCTTTAGCTCCTGTCATGTCTTCCAATAATATTCCTACCGTGTCATTAGAAGCAGCACGTAAGATGAGACCACGCCCACCCTCAACTATCTTCCAGCCTAACAGTAATCGTGCTTCTAAGAATGTATATCAACCAGAGAATCAGTTTTCAATGACATCCATAGATGAACACACATCATCTATTATACCTCTCTCCCTTCCTCAGAAGATTCTTCAGCAAAATGCTATCAACAGCAGTGTGTTCAGATCGAATTCTCTCAATTCACAACGTATACCCATCTCTGTTCTCAACAGGAAGCAAGGATCTGTGTCATCTGATAATGCATCTATTCGTTCTTATGATCAAGGAAGCAAGTTCAAGGATTCGGGGTTTACTAGTGCTCTAGGTGGGATAGGTTCAGGGCTATCGAGGTCTATTCATACAGATACCAGTAGCCATAGCTCATCTTCTGGTATCAATCACTCAGATATCATCACAACGAATAATACATCCAATACACTGAGTATCATCTTTTCCCCCGAAGACGAAGAAGAGGACCTGATAGATCCTGAACACACGAGTGTGATGGACACTAACAAGAATCCATCAGGGTACCATCGACCCGAGATAGAAGAGAAAAAGAGGGCAGAGGAAAGAGAGAGGTTGAAGAGAAACCAGCATAAGTATGTTGAGTGGATCAATATGCAGGTTCAGAATCACAAGATTACCTGCCTATCTGATCTATCCACAGGCACGGTGCTACTGGAGTTATTAGAGGTACTCAGTAACAAGGATATTGGATCAGAGAACATTATTAGTGGGTCTTCATTGACTACGAGAATCATGGATCGTTTGGTATTGGCCTTCAAGTTCATGGGTAATGAGGGACTCGATTTGGATTGTGGATGCAGTATGAGAGGTAAAGTAAAATTAAAGTGAGGAAGAATTTGGGATAGCTGATTATATCTATTTAGATGTATTGAGTGGTAATGAACTGAAGACGCTGTTACTATTGGAATCAATAAAGAACTTTTATGGAAATAACCTGGATATCAAAGCACCCTCGAATAAGAAGATGGCCAGTGGAGGTACTTTTGGAGAAAGTGATCAGAATCAACTGAGGGAACTCGGTAACAGAGAAGAAGCAGACATGATGATGTAATCCATTTATCATCTTATTATTTTTTACAAACCAACCAAGCCTATATGAGTCTTTCCTTAAATATCATCATAGCATGTGCTCAATACACTCACTACAAACACACTCACACTCACACACCCACACGCACACACACACTCACACTCACACTCACACATATATATATACATTAACACTACATAATTTATTAATCAATCATTCTTCTTTTTTTTCCTTAAATATAAAGCCTTCTCTTATCATTATCTCATTAAATGAATGTCTCTTTATTAATTAGTAAATGTAATGTAATGTATTATGTATAAATATGTATGTACGTTTTTTATCGCCTACTACTGTCATCTTGGAGTGCAGGTGTCAGACAGGGTGCATAAAATATATCACCCGAGAATGCGCCTAGGAGTGTCTTGGTCACCACGGCTATCCAAATAACAACCAGACAGCATATCAGTATAGAAGCCAGTACCAAGAAGAAAGGCCATCCCAATATCTGCCCTATCGACAGCGTGGCAGAGGCAAATACACCCAGGGGAAAAGTAAGTCCCCACCATCCCATATTAAAGGGAATCTTGTTCTTGACGGTAATACCCACAGAGAATATCGCTACTACCAAATACCATAACCCATATCCCCATAAAATAAGTGCTGTGATGAATCCCATTCCATAAGCTGTGTGTCCCAATCCTACTATATAATCATCTCCTAATAATCTATAACTGGCTGACCCTAACTGTAACAGTCCATAGGCACCCTGACCTAGTGGACCTAGTGGCAGGAATGAACTGATGATGACTTCTTTAGGTGGTAAACTATGTACAGCTAAACGGAAGAAGTAGATGACAATGATCGACAGTGCCAATAATAATCCCAGCCCCATCAGTATGTAAGATACTACCAATATCACAATTGCCCTTTCTTCATCTATCTTATTAGCCAACAAACCTCCCGAAGCAGCGGCCACCACAGCAGGGACAATGGGTAATAACCAAGTACCGTTCATCTTTTCGAATTCATGATCATGGTGTACAATGATATAATAAGGAACCATGATACAACTGAATGCTGTCAGAACCAGAACAGCAATCCATATCCCAAATGCCAAATCCATGGCCCACGCATACTTGTCTGTCAATGCCAATACAATGAAATTCCCTATGGTTGTTAATCCCATAGGCATTGTTCCAATAAACAAGCTCTGAGCAGGATGTTTCATCATCAACACAAATATCTCAGGCCATAATGTGTATCTTGCCACAGTGATCAATGTGAATAAACAGTATATCACCACATTAAACACAAACAGAACAGTGGCTATGGTGTGTAGGCCATGAAAAGGGTAAGGGAAGTTGTACAGAAGCATGGAGAGTACTCCTGTTCCCATATTGACACTGAACCATGATGGTGTGAAGTTACGAACAATCTTTCTGGCTGTTCTTGGGAAACTTTTCTTCATTCCAGGGAGGGGGGGCGAGGGCAAGGAGAAATAGAAGAGAAAAAAAAAATTTAGAAGGAAGAGGGATCGAATTAATTCATCTTGAACTCTATCTTACTTTCCAAAAATAAAAACCGTCCATAGAGGTGTCTATGTATGTGTGTGTGTGTGTGTTTTTTATGTAAAATGGCGTAATAAGAAGATGAAATGCTCTATAGGTTAAAATAATCAGTGTCAGATCGTGATAAGAGTGGACGATCGAAGTGTAGACTCCCGGTGGAGAGCTGTTTTTGAATACTCTCAAGAAATTCCCGAAATGAATGAAAGGCATCTATTTCAAATGAACTAACTTTTTAATATATAAGATGAATTATCCATCCAATCATATCTATTCTAAACATCAGCCCATCTCTCATCAGATAGACACAGTCAAGAAGAAAAGAGTGGGATCATCAGACAAGCTCTTTGTTTTTCATTTGGGGAACAATAAGGGTGTTCAGATACAGAATACGCATCATGACAGCTGACCTTATAACCAGAGATTTTATTGTGCAAGGGAAATAGAATTTTAATCCGGATAACACAACTTTCAAAAGAACCATGAGAGTGATACAATTTGATCATCCTTTATTCATGTTTAAATGTAAAGGGACGGATAAGTTCCGTTTCTGTGTTCAATAACATAAATTAAGCTCAAACTTCCCTTTTACCATATTGTCTTTTCAGATGCCACTTGTTGTTGATTCTATCAAATAAGGGATCGGACAGAATAACAAGTCAGTCCTATTTGGTCTTTTTATTAAAGGTCCTTGATATGTTCATGACTCTATACTGTCCGTAGTACGAGGTTATTAGGGAAGATGATAACCACGCGTATTGAAATGACACTCAGAATAGATAGATATCAGTCATCAAATAGGGGTTTCTCCATGTACATCAATTCCAAGGAAGATGTGTATCACTCCTTGTGTGGATATTGGAATGACGTGACAAGTAAGAGGTCATAGTTTGGAATAACCCGATCCACTCAAAGAGAGTGGATGAAGAGAGAGAGAGAGAGAGAGAGAGAGAAGAGTAACATATGACTCTTTGTGGCCACCTATAATGAAATGGCTACTATAAACAGACATTTAAAATATATATATATTTTATTGGTTAATTTATTTTTTTGTGAGGGTCATATAAAGAGAAAGAGAGAGAGGTACAGTTTTGTATAGGGAGAAATAAATAGATTTAGAGTATGCGTGTGTGTGTGTGTGTGTGTGTGTGTGTGTGTGTGTTTATATTGAATTCCTTCTTTTTGCTTGGTGTCGTACTCCTCCTAACTTAAACTGTTGTTGTTGTTGTACGGTTAAAGGTATCCAGGTTCTTTTGGGCTCTTTCTTGATGGTAGAAGGAGTCGATCTATGGATGGTGGTGGTGATATATGAACCAGGAAGAGACATACGCCTTGTCTTCATTATCCAGTTCTTTGGTGTCACTGCTACTTGGTCAACCATCAGATTAGTAATAGCGAACACACAGGCCCAGAATATCATGGATGATATACTGAAAGATTGTTGTGCACTGTTATTGGCCCGAATAGAATAAGGTTGTGTGGTAGAACAGAAATCGAATATCATTGTAATTAATGAGTGGGGTATATGTAATAATGGGATGAGAAGGAGTAGAGTGAAGCGAGTGTCATGGCTACTCTGCTGTTGCTGCTGTAATATCTTGGCTGCATCAGTAGTAGCCAGATCACGAGAGAGTGAGTCTACAAGGGCCATGGAGGAATCCAGTCTCTTGAATGATTCCAGAATAGGATCAGTCGTCATACTCACACTGTTTCTCTTATTGTGATTAGGGGTGTTTATGTTGTTGATACGGGGTGTCAATGACCTTCTGTTGGGTGCAATAGTGGGGCATGAACGAGGTCTGAATGAATGTCTAAATAGTTGTTTTTTGAAGGCAGGTTGGGTGGGAGAAGGTGACCGAGATAGACTGGTGGTGGTCACTGGAGTGACGAGGGTGGATGTACTGGAGGAAGATGAATTAGAAGAAGATGTGCTCATAGAGCGATTATGTGCAGTGGAGGATGACCGAGGTTTTCTTAAACGAGGTATTTTGGAAGAGAGTTCTTCATTCAGGATGATGGAGGTGGTTGCAGAACGAGGAGTCTTTGATCTTCGTTGGTAGTTATTGGTTGCATTTACATTGTACATGGGCAGATTGGGCTTCTTTATCAACTGAACGCGTTCTTTATCTACTCCATGAACAGCATCATTGGCTTCTTGGATAAGATTGTTCAATATACCAGATATCCTATCAAAGGTCTCCTGTTGTTCATCCTCATTCAACTCATCATCTTCTAGATCTGATAAGAGTGCCATAGCAGAATCAGGCCTGGTGATGGTATGTCTGCGTGGTCTGGTATTACCAATATCTATTGTAGTAGATGGGTGTATGGGTGTAGACATTGAAGGCATTGGTTCGGGATATGAATATTGTACCTGAAATAAAATAAGCACTGGTTATTTATATAAGGTTTTATGTCTTATGATGAATGTAGTTTACCATTATTAGCAATCAGTGATAAGTGTAAGTGTAAGTGTGTGTGTTTAAGGAGTGATTGTGCTATTTCAATAGAATGGAGATATAGATTGTCTTATAAATAAAAAGATAGATAGATAGATAGATAAGTGTGCGTGATTATTATATTTATATGAAGAAAGGGTATTTTAAGATGTGAGTGTGTGTGTGTATGTGTGTGTTTATTGAAGAAAGAGAAAGAAGAAGAAGAGAAGAAGGGAAAAGGGAATAAAAGAGGATATATTTTTACATAGTCCGATTATTACTATATGCAGTAATGGCAGGATATCACTGTGAATCACACATGATTAAATAATATGAATATCAGTATAATAACTCATGTTTATTTCTGCACCAAGAAGAATGATGAAATATACGAGAATACACAGACAATAATAATGTTTATTCCAGGGAGTGTATCAATAGGAGAAGGGAAAGGGGATGATAATATTACACATGTAATACACTGGTATATCATTCTATGTCCGTACTATTGATAATCACAGGCAGCCTTATTCTATGGACAAGGAGAAGTAACACTATAAATGACAGATATTCAGTATCTACGGTGTTACATACTATGTTTATTAAATATTTTGATATGCAATCTATAGAGTGTCTATGCATCCAGGCAGACATTCTTATAAGAGCATATTCTGACTGGACAGTAACAGGCAATAACTTGTCATGTATATGTATATACATAATAGATGCTTATATATGTATATATATTGCAATAGATGCTCGTATATATATATATATATATATTAGATGCTCATATATACATATTAGATGTTCGTGTATACATAATAGATGCTCGTATATACGTAATAGATACTCATATATCTACATCCAACTCAATCATTGTATGCATCTTTGACTAGGTTGTTCAAGTCATTCGGTAAAATCCATTATCTTACTAAATGACATATTTATTATGTAAGTACCCTTTGTCCTTGATAGCAGTGAAGGATATCAACAACACACTCACTGTCAATTGGATACACCTATGCTATCACTTATATACTCTAGTAGAGGTCTCCCTTAATAAGCTTAAATCGAAATACACACCCCTTTCCCTTTTACATTCACTCTCCTATTGAATCTAGGCAAAAGGATAATGAGTAATTCAGTATTGATATGGAGGAAGACCAGTGATTGAATCAAAGATATGATATACAGGCTGAAACGATATTCCCTGCCTTCTTGTTGTTTGTTTCATAAAGATATCAGTTCTTCTAGACGTCATTTCTTGTAAACAGGTTCAGACTATATTAAGGATAATACCCAATCATTCTTTACCGGGGACTTGACTATTCTGGCAGAGAATAAGAGAGTATGAACCCCTAATCTTTCTCTCTGTATTATTGACAGCAAATGGATGGAAGTACGAACAACGAGGTATATACACACTTTCAATCCAGTCCAGTGCTCTCTGTTACACGTCCTCTCTACTATTTACCAGAGCAGTTTATCATATTCTGGGTTAAAGGGGGAAGAGTTTAAAAGTACCTTGCTATGATAGTTGCATGCATCCATTTCTTGAATGTCTTTTTAGTCCTCTTTTAATCTTACTTTTATAAATAAACCAGCATGTTACGCGTACTTAATACTAAGAGTCATTCTACAGAATGTTTACTAATACGTGCATCAGTCTTCTCTTCCCCCTTATAAAAATAGAGTTTGATATCTCTGATGATATTCATTGTTTCAGCCCTACTTGTTATACTCTTTTACTGTATGATACACACACACACGCACACACACACACACACACAAAAGGATGATCATTTATAGAAATCTCATCTTGTGGTATCTCATTCTTTTGGGATGCATATATGCCTCTTGACAATAATAATGCATTTCTCCCCGTTATGAATTTGTGCCATGCAGTTTTAAATAGGATAGATGCCCTTAAACTGATTAGTTATCCTGCCTATCATTCTATCAAGGGAAGGGTGGATTGGATAAGAAGAAATTAACCTGTAGTACATGTGAGAACATTCATTTCTCGATTGAACACACACACTTTCTCTCTTTATATATACATATGTATACATGTTCATTCATACTGCTATCTATCTATATATATACATATATACATGTTCATTCATACTGCTCTCTCTATCTATATCTATATATATATATAATTAAAGTAGAGCTCAATATTCCAAATTTAGATGTTCATCTTTTCTTGTCCACAAAGGCTATTTCAATTCACCTGATTGTTACTATGGGTATTCACATAATATATTTTAATTGGGTTATAAATAGGTTGCTGTGTTTGATATTTGTTGTTGTTATGTTGTTATGGCTACCGGCGTCATTTGGTGTGTGGTTTCGGTAGTAACTATAACAATGCTGCTCCTTTATTATTTAATTCTTTTAATTCTTTCCTCTTCTTTTCTTCTTCTCTTATCTCACACTCCCTTTTATTTCTTTTTTACACTCACTCATTTTCAACATCAACCCCCAACACACTACATACACACTCACACTACACTACACTCACACTCACACTACACTACACTCACACTCACACTCACACACAAGGGTAAACAGTGTTTAGGTTATGAATCCAATCTCTCATATTAATCAAATCATTACAGGAATCAATGTCACACACCTATAAACGTAATCAAAAGGCTAAAGTAATGAAAGTAAACAATGAACCATCTTTCCCTTATAAATAACAATTCAATCTATACACACTCTAGATGGCTTCTGATTATAATGATCTCCTGAAGGAACTATCTTCACCCAAAATAAACAGTATCGGGTGTTATTCTTTAGGAGAGACTATAGGAGATGTAGAGTAGAATAAACACTGAACAATGATCAGACAATTGACCTTCTCTTCATTCCAATAAATAGGGAAGTTATGGAAAAGTGAAACTGGGCACCCACCAGTTCACCGGTCAGACAGTAGCCATCAAGAAGATCAGCAAGAAACATGCAGCCATTGTAGCCAGAGAGATCTACCACCACCAACAACTGAAACACCCGAACATAGTAGCCTTGTATGAAGTACTCTCAACAGAAACATTCATCTACATTGTATCCGAGCACTGTGCTAAGGGCGATCTTCTGGATGCTTTGTCCCATAGACAAAGATACACCGAGCAAGAAGTACGCATCTGGTTTCGTCAGTTGACAGATGCTCTTGAGTACTGCCATTCCCGTGATATCATCCACCGAGATCTCAAATTAGAAAATATCCTGTTAGATGAGGACGATAATGTCAAAATATGTGATTTCGGATTTGCACGTCAAACAGACAAAAATCAGCTGTTGAAGACATTCTGTGGTAGTGTTGCCTATTCTTCACCAGGTTGGTAATTGGAACATCATTTTTTTTATATCCATAGCAACGATAATTAATTATAAATTAGAGGTCATACAATGTCAAAATTATTCTGGACCAGGTAAAAAAGCCATTTTTCATATCACATATGCTTCATGTTTATATTTTGTGTACCTCTGTTTCTAACCCAATTATAATCCTCTCTGATTTGTGTAACAATTACTTAGCAACCGATATATGGTCATTGGGAGTAATCTTGTATACTCTTTTAGCAGGTGAACTACCATTTGATGATGAGTGTGAAATGGTAATACAGAAGAAGATAGTCGATATAGACTATGTTATACCCTCCTATTTCTCGAAAGGTATAAACCCTATTGCATTCTAGCCATACATAGACTGACCTATTTTATAGACTTGACTGACCTTATCCAGAAGCTGTTGAAGCAGAATCCATCTGATCGTTTAACAGTCAAGGAGATAATCAGTCATCCATGGCTTAACAGTCAAACCCATTTAGACGTGAATATTTCTTCAGCCCCCTGTACTATAGAGAATAAAAAGATAGTTGAAGATACTGCATCCTCACTATTAAAAGCAGGCTTTGATAAAAGTGTGGTGGAAACTATGCGTAACAGTAACATTGGTATGCTGGGCACACTATGGACAATGCTAGTATCGTCACACAAACAGCAGAGCTGCTCCTATCCTAATAATATACTCGATACCCTGCCTTGTCATACACAAATAGAAAAAGAAGAGGAAGACATGACATCAATGAGCTGGTTTAGCTATGTGAAATCTCTATTCTCATTTAAATCAGCCGATAAAAACAAGGAAAATACTCTGCAACAACAAACATCGGCCATGTACGACTTGATGATGACTGCTCTTGTTGTTCCACCTCCAATAACAACCAGTTCCGCATGTAATCAGTCTATGAGTGACAATGAATATAGACTATCCTCACCCCCACTGGAACCACCCATAGAAGAAGAAGAAGAAGAAGAAGAAGAAGAAGAAGAAGAAGAAGAAGAAGAAGAAGGAGAGTTAGTCCATGATTCGTCCATCTGCAGTACTCTCGATAATGATGGTGACTCTATAGGATCTTCCCCTGCAACCTCTATAGCTGAGGATGAATATACCCCTTATTCTAGCATGCACCAAGGCACCGAATCTCCTCCCATACTTCATTCGTCCAGTGTCTATGGCGGTCTCTCTTATCTGGTAAGTCATCCCATTCTTTTTGTTTTTGTTTATGTATATTAATTAAATATATATATATATATATATATTATAGCAGAGTCGCACAGATTATATATTACTGCGAAATAAATATTACTATGCCGAAGATAAGTACCTACCACGTTGTGATAGGGTAGGAAGAAGGACAATTATAGAAGAAGAGGAGGAAGAGGAGTGATTCATGCACTGTTATATACTGTTACATACTGAATGTATATATACTCTCTTTCTCTCTCTCTCTCTCTCTCTCTATATATATATATATATATACACATCTATTTATATATCATTTTCATCTCTCTCATCCATGCATCTGCCCTTTTTAACTAGATTCAATGAATAAAGATTCGTTTTCTTTTTTGTACTTACTACTCTATTCAGTCACATGATATATATATATAGACAAGATGTACCACCTCACTTCACGACATCTTGGTTCAGGATTCAATCTGATATGAAGCCTGTAATATGTATAGATAGATCATAAGCAAGTTTATATTACATTGAGGATAAGACGTCACATTGCTGGTATCGGACTATGAATACAGGAGCAAGTTGTCTAATTTCCCCCGGAAGAATATTATATTTGATAACAAAGGAGAGTAAGTCGAATAAAGGCCCAAGTATTCTTGTTGTTGTTGTTATACAATGTTTGTGAGGTTAAGGAGATCTATTCTTCAGACTAAGCAGTTAAGGTTATTGTCACAGGGCTTTGTTCTGAGGAGAACTGGGTCTGCTACCCCTGGTAAAGTACTAATTATGTCAAACTATTTATAAGAGTACTAAATGACTATCAGGTATTGTCACTCGATCCATATGCACAACATTACCCAGAAGACTGGAGGAAATACCAGTTGTCAAAGAAACAATCACACCCCCACAGGAAATAGATCTGGAAGCATTCCGTTTAACTGGCAATTTACAAGGAGCCATCAAGAAAGTGAAACAGGCAGAGGGACATAATCTAGCAACACCTGCTCTTTATATTCAACTAGCTGATATTCTGAGGGAATTACCCTTTGACTTGGAAGGGTGTGCGACAGTAGCAAACTGGTTCTATTCTGTTGACAGTGAATTACCTGAAGGTGTATTGAAGAACTTGGATGTATGGAAGAGTGTGTTGAAATTAGGGTTCAGATTAGCATCTACTTACAGAAAAGAAGATTTACGCGCACTCGTAGACAGATTCACCGAGATATTCGATCTGACCACATTAGATGATACCGTTGCTTGGGAACTGATCATGAGAGTAAGTAATATATCCAGGGTTTTTTTTCCTTACTTGGGAAATCTCATATGACATTTCTGATAGATCTATGGTATGCTTGGAAAAATCAATGCACTTGAAGCATGCGCTGCAAAGAACAAGGATTCACCACAGTTCTCAGTGGCTTTAATGTTATCGCATGCAGCCACTAATTCACAAGAGAAAGTTCGGGAAATATTTGATACATTGCAGCAAAACAACCGGTTGAATGTGGGTATTGTGCAAAAGGTGATTCGATCCTATGCATTTTGTGGGGCTATAGAGGAAGTAAAGAAGTACACACAGATTTTTAATGAACTGTTTCCTACTGAGACAAACAATGATCCCACAATGCTTCTTATTGCTCATAAGGTAGCATTGAAGAATATACTGAGACAGGCAAAGAAGTACAATGGAGCAAGAGGGATGCCATTGAAATACTTTGAGTCTGATGAGGTGAAGAGAGTGCATTCATCCTGGACTGAATTGACAAGAGATTTGCTTAATGACAGTAACCAGCAACCAGTAGATATCATCGACTGTAATATTATCCTGGAATACATGATTGCTGCTAACCAACTCAACCCTGCCGAACATCCTATAGAACAAGCACAGGAATTCTTTGAATCGTTCATTCCTGCACACAGTGCTCAACCAAACGAACACTCATTTAATATCATGTTGGCTGGATTATCGTCCACTCAACAATACAACAATCCCCATCAAAATATTCGCCTGGATAAAACACTGGAATTTTTAGGCACAATGAATAGCCATGGAATTGCTATATTAAATCACGCTACTTTCCATTCTCTCTTCCGTGCTTGTCTTCCCCATGCGCAAGGAAGATACTACTTTGATAACTATCGCTTAAACTCACTTCTTCCAGACAGACCCTATCAACACTTCACAACTAAATTGGATCGCCGTATCTTCGACATTGAGAAGCTGATGCTGGAAGCACATGTGCCTTATGACAGATACATATTCACCACGATTATGACCTGTTTTGCAGCAGGTGGAAGATTCCATGATTTACGTAAGAGATGGAATACACTCAAGGAATACGGGTTTCATCGTGACAAGGGCATGTACCGACTGGCATTTGCATTAGCATCATTAGATAAGAATGAATCAAAGAGAGCACTTACGGTATTGAAGAGTGAGATGATTCGTAGTATTCCTCATCATCACATTGACTGGAATATGTATCTTGCCATGCTCGATTGTTGCGTGACAGCACAGTTACCAACAGAGGCTAAAGAGATCATGCTTCAGATGCGTTCTGACTCAACCCGTGTGTACAATAATAAGAAGAAGAGTCATGTGGATGATCTCACTGCTTGGCCATATATTGATCAACCCGAGTATTACCAACCTTTCTTACGTGCTTCTGTGGCTATTCCCGGCCTTGACTCCACCCCCATTATCGATGAAATCGACAAAAAGGGAATTGAATACAATAGGAAGATATGGGAGTTGTTACTGATGGAGAGACAGAACAAAAATGATATGACTGGTATTCAGAGTCTGTTCCACAAGTATACTATGCATCGATTCGAGAAGAGAGGTCTGATCCCTACACCTGCACGAGAGATGTCACCTATCGTGCCATTTCCTACTGCACCCTATAATACATTAGATATGAAGTTTATCGATAGTTATGTTGGATCATTAGTCAGCTCTCAAAATGTGTCTGTCTTATTTGATGTTCTGCACACTCTCAATGAACAGACATCTGAGATCGGTCTATCCCATGACACCTTAAAAAGCATCATCCATCTAGCAAGAGTCGAGAAGTCAAAGGATGATCTGAAGTGGTTATCTGATAATATCCTACCCAAGATTTCAAAACAAAATAGAACATTAAGAATGATAAAAGACCATTTAGATTATATAGTATAAATAAACAAAAATAATATGTATCAGTAATAGAATAATCATTTTTATGCTTGTAAGCACACCTTCTACTCACTCATAACCTCAATGAAGACCCTTTTACCATCCATACGCCTGACCAAATTTCCCCTCCCCGAGATTGATTTTTGAAAAGCAGACAAGATACAAACCAGAGCATCAAATACTAAAAATGGCCATGTATTCATTATTGAAGGAAATACAAGGATGATCTTTGGAAGTGGGTGACATGACCCTGACTCGGCCTTATACTCGGGCAATGAAATGGGGAAAACAAAATAAATTAGGAACACGTTTGCAAATACTATTTCACCCTATTAATTTTTCCTTTTTTTTCTCATTCAAGGAACAGTGTTCACTCTTTTGTAGAAGGTGTACAGTTTTTCTTTCGGATTCACTAAAGAAGACAACACACACATACATAAAGGAGAGTGTGTAAAAAACAGAATTTAGAACATGAGTTCACCTTCAATAGCATCACAACCATCAACACGACTCTCTCAACAGACAGTCTCAACTATTGCATCCAGTGCAGTATTTGTTATCAATGCACTTGAGAAGATAGCCGCTGCAAGAGAAATAAGGCGTAATAAGCAACTGAAGGAAGCTGTGGACACTGCATTAAGTAAACTAAATAGACTATCAAAAAAGTTTATGTGCTAATCATCCTCATCCATAGCCCAATTAAAGAACAATGAACCTGTAGCAGAAGGACAAACTCGGTAATAGAGAGAAAAGCACTTGTCACTTACTATAGTTCCTAATTCATTCTTCATTAGTTCATCCATCATATTAACTGCACTACAATTAGCTATTGAAACACGTTCAGTCAACTTGATGACCATATCCCTCGACTGTCTGGGCAAATTAATCACCTACAATTACATTGCGGATATGGAAGATGAAGTAGCACAGACACAGGTAATGGAGAAGGTGGTGGATGGTATCTGTGATTGCTTCATCGGAGAAGAAACAGATAAGAAGGTGCAACTGCAGATTATCAAGGTGATTGTCGTAAGATTAGAACCAACCCAGTGTCACTCATATCTATTTGTTTTAGGCATTGTTGGATGCTGTTTATTCTACCAGTAATCCACTCCATTTGTCTGCTTTGTTGAAAGCAGTCAGAACAACTTATAACATTTTCTTGCTGTCCCGTAACAATGACAATCAAAATGTAGCTCAGGTGACAATGACACAAATGGTCGATCACATATTCAGAAGGGTCAAATTACACCCAAACGTCATACAGCCAGATAACACTCCAGCCATAGAAGAGAATGAAGTAGAGGTGGAGCAGATATCATCTGAGAAAGAGGAGGAGGAGGAGGAGAAAGAACAAGCACCTGAGGAATTGGAACCAAATGCGTATCAACAACAGATTATTGTAGAGGCTAATATGGCACGCACTGAAATGGACCATAAGCTACCTGTTGGAAAATCAAAGGACAACTATGAGGATTTCCTAAATGACACAGCCAATGTATTTCAGGAAGAGAACCCCAATGCTGCACCTTCCACCACAAACACTGTGAATTATACCAAGTAAGAGTGGATAGTGAATAAAATAAACATGTTATTAATCAACATATCATTTACAGTGGGTCAGAAGGAAGAGGATCATTTGATGATGAAAAGATGCAGAATGGGGATGATGAGACAGAAGCAGATCTGTATATCAAGGACGCGATATTAGTATTCAGGGCTCTGTGTAAACTGTCTAAGAAATCTATTCAGTCAGAGTGGTAAGGAAGAGGGAAGAGTAAGGTGTGTGAATAGAATGTTAATATTGATAATAATCTATTTAGGGGAAATGATATGAGATCATATTCCATGAGATCTAAGCTTCTATCACTGCATTTGATATTGACCATTATGATGTCGCATATGGATGTATTTACCTCGAATCAAGTCTTCTTCTCTACCGATATAGGCCACTCAAATGCACCAACAAACCCTTTTATCTTGGAAGTGAAGCAGTATCTATGCCCAAGTATTGGTAGAAATGCATTCTCGGTTGTCCCACAAGTGTTTGATATTACGCATGAGATATTATGGAGAGTAGTCCAAGGGCTGCGTGTTTATTTAAAGAATGAGATAGAGATATTCTTAAAAGAGATAGTTCTGCGTATACTGGAAATGCGCAATGTATCTAATCAGCAAAAGTTCTCCCTCTTGAAGGGTGTTCTGCGTCTATGTGAAGATCCTCAGACATTGGTAGATATTTACCTCAACTATGATTGTGATGGAGCAGCACTTGATAATATTTATGAAAGATTGGTGAATGTACTCTCTAAGATCACAACATCCCATCACCAACCAACAACAGGAAAGGATTATGATCACCACTCTGACTATTCCTCTAACTCATTCCATTCACTCGTTATCCCCCCACCGTTAACTACTGCTACCATCTTGAACACGGATAAACATAATCAGGCCATGGCTATGCCAGAATCAGCTATCCGTTTCAAATCACTTGAATGTCTAGTGGCTGTTTTGCGATCACTGGTGGATTGGTATTCTAACAATTCGGTCATTATTACTGCTGGTGTGGCTGAAGAAGAGGAACACAGCACACCCCGTGCAAGTGAGGATCAATCGTCGACCCTAACTACCCATCACAACAACAACTCAAGTCAACGATTGGCATCTGCCATATCATCAAATAATGGTTCTTCTGCCAATGTCAATGGATCGTTTCGACTTGATGATCCCGAGGAATTCGAAAATCTCAAGCACCGTAAACAACTGCTACAGGAAGGCGTACGTCAATTCAATTGGAAGCCTAAGAAGGGTCTTGCTGTTCTTTCACAGAATGGATTTGTCAATCTTCAAGATCATCGTAGTATTGCTCATTTCTTATTACACACAGAAGGTTTAAACAAGACACTCATTGGTGAATATCTAGGTGAAGGGTAAGCAAAATAAGATGCTTCTATTGATGATTTTCTCACCCTCTTTTTTTTTTATAGTGAAACAGAGAATATTGCCATTATGCATGCATTTGTAGATGAAATGGATTTCTCCAATATGAAATTCACAGAGGCCTTGCGCTTCTTTTTACAAGCATTCCGTTTACCAGGCGAGGGTCAAAAAATTGATCGATTCATGCTTAAGTTTGCAGAACGGTATGTTCATGGTAATCCTGGTGTATTTGCAAATGCAGGTAATTTGATGTTTTTTTTTATAAACAAAAGCAATAACATCTAACCCAATTTAAATCTATCCAGAAACTGCCTACGTACTTGCTTATTCAGTCATTATGTTGAACACCGATCTACACAGCCGACATATCAAAAAACGTATGACATTAGAGGACTTTTTGAAAAACAATCGGGGTATTGATGATGGCGAAGATATTCCCAAGGAAATTCTGGAAGGAATATATGAAGAGATATCTCACAATGAGATTATGATGAAGGATGAGGTAGAAGCATTTCAAGAATCGGCATTGGTGTCTGGTACAACTACCAACAGCAATGCGTTGTTGGGTATGACCGGTATTCAAACCGCACTTGTCAATGCAGGTATCACACGAGATGTACGCCGTGAAGCCTTACAAGCTGCTACTGAAGAAATGGGGTCCAAGACAGAAGCCATGTTCCGTAATATGTTGGCGAGTCGACGAAGGGCAGGTGAAAATGAAACGATTACTTTCTATTCTGCTTCTCATGTTGAGCATGTCCGTCCTATGTTTGAAGTGGCTTGGATGGCCTTCTTGGCAGGTATTTCAGGTCCTTTACAGGAATCAGATGATCTCGAAACAGTGCATTTGTGTCTAGATGGATTTAAGAATGCGATCCGTATTATATGTTTATTCCATACAGTTCAATCTGAAGATGTCGATCTTCAACGGGATGCATTCGTTACAACTCTGACCAAATTTACTTTTCTGACCAACCTAAATGAGATGAAGCCGAAGAATGTGGAGGCAATCCGAACTTTATTGGAAGTGGCTGCTGTAGATGGAAACTACTTGAAGGGCTCATGGAAGGAGATATTGTCGACAGTCAGTCAACTGGAAAGATTCCAATTGATCACCACTGGTATGGATGATGGAAATCTGGCCGTCAACGAAACAGAGAAGAGACCTGTCAATAATGGTCTCAAAGTGTCTATGGATGGCCGTCGTCGCAACACAGGCAATCCCCGCCATAATACGCATTTATCTTTAACTGAAGAAGTAACCTATGCTAGTTCATCACAATCATTGGTGGTTGCTGTCGACAGATTATTTACATCTACAGTGAACTTGAATGGGGTAAGAACATCAAAACACACTAAAAAAAAGAGTCGAACTAAATATTGAATAGGATGCCATTGTTGATTTTGTTCGTGCTCTTTGTGAGACTTCATGGGAAGAAATTGTATCCTCTGCTCACCTTGAGCACCCTAGAATGTACAGTCTTCAGAAACTGGTGGAGATCTCATACTACAATATGAACCGTATCCGTATGGAATGGTCCAACATCTGGGCTATCCTTGGTGACTATTACAATAAAGTCGGCTGTCAGTCTAATTTCAACGTTGCATTTTTTGCCTTGGATTCTCTACGTCAACTTGCAATGAAGTTCTTAGAGAAAGAAGAATTACCCCATTTCAAGTTCCAGAAAGATTTCTTGATGCCCTTCCGTGAAGTTCTGGCTAACAACTCTGATGTGGCCATCAAAGACATGGTGTTGCGTTGTTTATCACAAATGATTCAAGCACGATCCCATCATTTGAGGTCTGGGTGGAAGACGATGTTGTCTGTCTTTGCCACCGGTGCCTGTGAGTCCTCCGAATCAATAGTTCACATGACATTCGATATCGTAAAGAGTGTTACGAACGAAAGATTTGGAGATATCGTTGCCAATGGCACATTCCCTGACTATGTATCTTGTCTGGTAGAGTTCTCGAAGAATCAGAGATTCCAAAAGATAAGGTAAAAGCTTATCTCTATTCTATATTAGGAATCAGCTAACCACTTGGCTATTTCAGTTTGCCTGCTCTAGATATGATCAAAGGAACCATTCCCAAGATGATCGATATTGCAAACAAACATATTCCTATTGAGATAACAGATGTCCATTCCTCTACCAACATGGGTCAAACAGTTCCCGCATCGGGTGATGATTTCCTGGTGAAGTTTTGGTTTGCTGTATTGTATGGACTGAAGGAGGTCATTATGCAAAGTGATGATGTCGAAGTTCGTAAAAGAGCTTTAGTTTATTTATTTGATACCCTGAAAGAATATGGGTCCACATTCAGACCCGAGTTCTGGACCACCGTGTCTCGACAGATTATCTTTCCTTTATTCGACGATATCCGAGACGGTACTGACCGACGTGAGATGACAGCAGAAGACCACAGTGTATGGTTATCGACTACTATGATTGAAGCTCTTCGTAATGTGGTGGACCTATATACCCATTATTTTGATGCTTTGAAAGAGATGATGGTGCATGTATTGGGATTATTCAGTATTTGTATAACACAAGGTATGTGTGAATGGGTACAAATATATCAGTATAATTAACTCATGTTTGGGGTATCAGATAATGATACGCTGGCTCATATTGGCTGCGAGTGTCTCGACCAGTATATTGAGGCCAATGTGGAAAAATTCGATGAGAATTGCTGGGACTTGGTCACAGAAACATTTACTACTCTGTTCGACAACACTACTGCAAACGGGCTCTTTGATGATACAACTGACCTTATTGACAAGATGAAAGCCTTATCCTCAACTGCCGCTCACTCAGATGAGATGGCAGTGGAGGTAAGCGAGGAGCGCCTCATGAACTTCCAACAAGTGATCATCAAATGTGTACTTCAATTGATGCTTATCCAAACAATCAGTGATCTACTTGCCAAAGACAGTGTGTATTGTGCATATCCTGCTTCTCACCTGATGACTCTGATGGGATGTTTAGGACGGTCTTTCCATTTTGCCAAGAGGTTTAACATTGATAATGATCTGAGAATGGCCTTGTTCCGCTTTGGTAAATGATAGCATAAGAAAATAAATGAGTATATGATTAATATGTATTATTCAATAGGATTCATGAAGCAGCTTCCCAATCTGTTGAAACAGGAAACATCTAGTGGTGGGTGCTATGTCTCTATTCTGATGAGAATGTATGCTAACCTGGAGAATATCAATGACCGAGATGACAAGCGAGAAGAGATTGAAGGCATATTAATACCGTAAGTACTACTCTCAATGTAAATTTCATCTGCTTATCTAGTTTCTTGTTTTTAGTCTCTGTAATGAAATATTTACACTCTATGCCGAATTAGATCATGAGACTAAGCCCAAGAATATTGCTGCATGGACACCTGTGGTAGTTAACATATTGAATGGACTATCCCAACTTCAAGATGAAGATGTAAGAAAGATGTTTTCTTCTCTATGATTCAATATTAACACACTTGCTTCTTCTAGTTCCTTAGACATGTCCCTCGATTCTACCTGCCCTCTGTTGAACTGTTGGGCCAAGAAAGTTTATTGCCTGATATTCGTATGGCATTACGTACGTTGTTAATCCGAGTAGGCAAATCTTATCATATTACCAAGGCTGTAGAAGAAATTGAGAGTAATAGATAACCTCATTCTTTTATTTTTTTATTTAATAATAATACTGTATTCAAACAGAAGCATCTTGTCTATTACATAATGTAGCACTCATAACCATATCTTTGCCCATCACTTGATATTTCACGTTATTTAGTTTCAATTGTTGGTGACCTACGAAAGAGGGGACACCTTGTTCACCAATGAAGAGTGGGGCAATTGTTACAATCAACTGATCACAGTAGGATAGAGACGACTGAATGATCTTGGAGCCACCTTCGATCATCAATGACTGAATGCCCTGTTTCCTAAGAAGTCTGAATATGGTTTCTAATGGAATATGGCCTAGAATAAAATGGGCAAGATTTACTTCCTAGTCAGAGAGAATTATGAAATCAAAAATACCATTCATCGAGGGAAGAGTGAATATTTTGACACCGTGGTGCTCTAGTTGTGCTTTCTTTTTTGAATTCTCACGAACACCTTCCTCAGATGCTATTAACCATAGTTGTCTTCCTGCATTGCTCTTGTAGTTGGTAATCAACTTCCCAGTGAGTGGATACCGAAGGAATGGATCGATGATGATAGGCTGGGGTTGTTGAGCGATGATATCAACGGGAACATATCTGGCTTTGAATAAGTCGTTAATTAGGGACATGTTTGGGTAAATAAAGAGGGAAACATACCATTCAGTTGAGGATTATCAATAAGGGCAGTTCCTATTCCTACCATGATCCCATCGTGTATCGTACGTAGTCTATACCCTTTTGTAAATACATCTGTGCAAAATAAACTTTTGCTTGTTACCTGTGTGTCATAGCCATACTCTCGGTACCACTTATCATCAGCTGTCTTCCCTGTATGGATATCTTACCATCGATACTTTGTGCATAAGTCAACGTAATAAACGGTCTATCATTATAAACAGGCATACAGCTATAAATAGAGTGAAGGAAGTCCTTTGCCAATTGGAACATTCCTTCCATTTTTCTGTTTATGTTTATTAGGTGGAGAGGAGAGGAGGGGGGAGGGGGGAAATAGTCAGCCGTCCTCAATGGAATTGCATTGAGAGGAAAAGGATTGAGGAGAAGAAAAAAAAATTATTTTGCGTCTTGAAAAAAAATAATATATAAATATATGAATGTTTATTATAAAATAGAATCGATGAGAAGAATATGGAGAGGATCAATTAGGCCTTCTTGGTTCTAGTGGAGACTTTCTTGGTAATCTTCTTAGGGGCCTTGAGATTAGCCTTCTCTGTTAATTTCTTGCTGGTTGGTTTCTTAACTTCCTTTTTGGTCACAGCCTTCTTCTTAGTGACGGGCTTCTTCTTCTCTGCCTCCTTTACCTCTTTCTTTCCCTTTACTACCTTCTTCTCGACAGCCTTCTTGGCAGCAACCTTTAAGGCCACCTTCTTGGCAGCTACCTTCTTAAGAGGAGCCTTTTTTACAGTCTTCTTAACAGGAGCTTTCTTTTCGGTAGTAGTCTTCTCAGCAGTAGTAGCCTTCTTTACAGGAGCCTTCTTCTCAGCAGTCTTCTTTACAGGAGCCTTCTTCTCGGCAGTCTTTTTCTCAGTCGTCTTCTTCTCAGCAGTCTTCTTCTCAGCAGTCTTCTTTTCAGCCTTAGCTAACTTGATAGTTCCAGACATACCTTTTTACATTCAAGTGTAAAAAATAAAATAATAAAATAAGAAAAAAAATATTCTCCAAAATCTTAATTACCTTTAGGAAGGCTGAAGGTGCTCTTAGTTACACCTCTCTTGATGGCATTTGAGATTTGACTATCAAAATGAGAACCAGGGGACACAGTGTAGTTGGCCAAAATATACTTCTTGATGGCAGGACGAGAACTTCCTTTGCGTTCCTTCAAAGCAAGGATGGCATCTATTATTCAGAAAAATTAATTTATTTTACACTATATCTTTTGTGTATTTTGTATTATTTTTGTACCAACAATCATTGTCTCATACTAGAATTGAATTTTAAATGATAAATAAAATAAAAGAGAGCAATCATTAGAGTGTGGACACTTACAGGGGGATGTTCAGTAGTTCTCTTGGTGGTGCTGGCTTTTGATTCTTTGGTGGCAGTAGACATATTAACAATGTAATGGAAAGGGGGGGGAAGAGGAAGAAGAACGAAAAAAGAGGGAGGGTAAAAAAAATAATAAATTATTTTTTGAAAGGGAAATAAAAAATTTAATTTTTTTCATTCAAACCGATTATTAAGAAAATAAATAAATTTTTCTTTGGCCCCTTAAAAAAAGAACTTATTTCTCATTTAACTTAATTCATTCATTCAATGCTTGTTCATGCATCTACTCAATGCCTCTTAGACTGTGGTTTATGCATTCGATATTTATTACAATAAACAATTGGCACTCTATACAATTGAATTAGATAGACACTAGTTCATTGTCAGATGGTATAACATCCATTCAATGGAATAGTTGTATTAGATTCAGTAGGAACAGTCCTGACATGAGTCAGGCTAGGCATTGATCGATTCTCCAGATCGAGAGCAATGTTAAGTCCTAATGAAATGTATAGAAATAAAGGGTTATTAAATATAGATAAGATACGATGGGATCAGGAGAAGTTCTTGATGACTATATGAAGTAAAAAGATTGTGGGTGTGGATATGTAAAGGATAACTAGTTGAGATAAACATACCTGCCGATAGCTTCTCCATCCAACCAGACAGTTCTGCCAATGTCTGAACCTCGATTAACACCTGAGGCCCAATCTCAGTAGTGATTCGAAACACGTTGGTTCTCTTCTTATAATCAGGTGCTAAATCCACCTTGGCATTCGACAGAGATAGCTTGATTAATGGAGTATATCTAACACAATGCTGATAATAAGCAGCGAATGTGGGTAGATATCTGTATCCTCTGTATGATTTAGTATTGGATTTGAGCTCATTGATCTTCAATACAGTTCCACATAGCTCCATATAAATTTTTCTATTAAAGAAGATGTGTAAGACAATAAGAAATAAGAATGAACTAGTGCACTTCCTATCAACACCAACCTCCAATGTCTCTTCCTTGCTCTTTTACCAGGAGCATCGTACTCAAACTTCATTTTTCCTTTTCCCATCTTCTGAACTGTACATGAATACTGAGGGAGTTGTTCACCTGCATGAACCTTCTTTGGATTGGACTCAATTTTATTGCACTGAGCATAGGATGGAGGTAATAAATTGGCCTTGTTCTTTTCACGAGGAATATCCAAGAGAGCACCTTTGGAATTCGCCCACTTTCCACAAACAGAGTCTTCGTCTAAAATGTATAGAGCATTCAAGAGATCAGCGGGATCCTTGTCATTGTTGAAACTGGTAACAATAGTAGATGCTTCAGAACTACCCGTGGTTACATCAGTCATGGATGTAGAAGAAGAGCAAGTTGAAGTATTTCTAAATGAAGAACGACCTCGTTGATTAGCGTAATGGCCATAACTATCTGAACTACTAGACTCATTCGAGTCAAGCTTCTTGATGCACATTCTGGATTGATTTAGTTTAAGTTTCTGTGGTATCTTCTCTGTGGATGACAATGACAAAAATAAGATTAAGCACATATTAATTAGTGTTCTATAAACCTATTGTTCATTCTTTTTTTTTTTTTGCATTAATCAGATACTGTACTCATTGAGTAGGTATGGTTGACTGGAGTAACCTCTGCTACAGCTGAATGTAGTTCATTGCAAGTGATTGTCATCCTATGAGTAAAATAGTGCGTTTGAATAGTTGATAGATAAAGAGAAATAAGATAAAGGATTCCTTTCTGCTGGCTGTATATATCTGTTTTAAGGTTTTTTTTTTCTTTTCTTTCTTGGGTGAAATAAGCTTGTTCTATTGAGCGCAATGTTCAACCAATTTAATAACCCGTCATACATGTTTGCTTATTTTAGAATAATAATTTCACATTGAAGGTTTTCTATTTGATGATTGTCTGATTCACAGCAGAATGTTTTATCCCCTGAGTTACTGGTAGATGGTTTCTCTTTGATTCATGGATCAAATCTATGAATGCTATGGGCCAGCCATAGAGAGGAGATTGCACCCTATATCCTGTTGTTACCTAAGAGATCATCTGACGGTTGATTATAGTGGCATGATTACACTAATAACATGCTGAGGCATATTATGATATTCCATATCGATTATTCATGGGATAATATGAACATTTTATAGGGTAGAAATATTATAAGGTCATATTCCGACTATTGAATAAGTGGGTGATTTTTTTCCCTTCTACTTGGTATGCGTGTATATTGGGTAAGACAGAGTAATTTCCATTGTACTGAGGAATTCGCAATGATTTGACATGAAATCATTATTATTTTAGCAATCACCAGGGCAATTGACACTTATCTTATTTAAGGGTAGAGTCCATCATAAATGGGGATCTTCTGGCCACTCTGTCGGAACATTTGCACCCGATTGATAAGGGAGAATACAGCGTCTGGTGTAACTGGTTGCTCACCCGCTTTCCCCGTATCCATTATTATATTACACACTTATGAATACCCACAAAATCCTTCATTCAATCACTGGTTTCACTAGTCTCGATAAGTAGAGTGGAATGACGATATGAAGTACATTGATGGGTATTCTGTATATCCATAAAAGAAGATCACCGGATTATGACAGGTATTCTTTACTTGAGATGAATGTATAATTTATATAATGAGAGTTAGGGTTATGATTATCTGATAGAATACATATATTAAAAATAGGAATACCTTATTTGTAGTGTTGTTTCCAAAGAAAACAAAAATATCCAAGAGAATGTGATAATCTCTCTTATCCTTTAGTCTTTATGCATGACTTGTTATTGAATGGAAGCTCGGCATCTGTATAAACATCTATAAGAGGGATTATAGATGATACGCTTCTTAAAGGAATAAATAAAATTATGATCTACCCCCCATCCCTCTTCAGTTCCCGAATAAGAAAGATTATCTTTACTCTCTGGTGAATAATGAATCTACAATTCGTTTGGGTATATTATTATTGTTGCCTTACTTGACACATAAAACGTTAGCCGATCTATCACTTCATGTAAGCACAACCATTGTCTTATTGTTGTATAGGTAGTAACATGGTCTATTCTCTTAATGAGCCATATTGTATACTATCATTACTACGCTTTAGTAGTATTCATAAGGGAGAACCAAAATAAAAGGGAGGCCATAATAAGACATGAGTAGCATTATACAGTTGTCTATAACAAGTAATATTAATCATTTCTATTCGTAACAAATAATATAGAAAGTGATTTGCTATCATTATAAGAGAGAGGCATTCTCTCCCAAAATGGATTATTGGTTGGATAGAGTCTATATACATCTTCTGATCAATCCTATCCCAACGATCGCAATAACTATAATTAGGCTCTTTCGGTTGGAAGGAGAAGAAATAACCATTTATGAGATCAAGTACGACTATGAAAGTGACGCGAGGCTTATATTTCTATAATAACGGCCTTTTTCATGCGTACTGCAAGAGGGTTTCACACGATAAATTTTCATAAGAATATGATACATTGATATTTCTTTTATAAGAATATGAATAACAATGGGATGTATTGTCCTCTATCGTTTATACTTAACATGTCCCTTTTACATCATGACTATATAAAGGCCATCCGACCATGGTAGAATATTGCAGATTATTTGATTCAAAATCATTTTAACTATAAATGGAACTATGAAACTGATGAATGACAAATGAAATACCAGTATTTCCCCTTATCTCTTGGAAGATTTCGAGTATACATAGACATTCATGATAGATAAATCCTTTAAATACTCTTACTTACAACTCTTTTTCAAGCCTGAGGGTAGTGGATAACAACAATCAAACTGGGGGATATTGTTAGTAAGGGGTACAAGAACTAATGAATAGGCAATTAGATAAGGACAAATATAGGTCTAATTTGGGGGTGTCAGAAAGGAAACACAAAGAGATATGATTTGAAGGAGAGATCCCATTTGAATGAATTATATAACTAATTCAAACCTTATATAAAGAATCAAATTATTCCCTTATTTTCCCATCTCTTACCTCTTTCGCCCCCTTCAATAAAATAAAATGATTCAACAACCACCACAATACAACTTCGCTATCACACCACCATCATGTCATATTAGAAAACCAAACAGAATACATTGCCCATGTTTACCCTCTGTTCTCATCGGTAATTAGCCAGGTCTTCATAGGATAGATATGAGAAACTAATCATATATCCTCTCGAATAGATTTCACTGCAATGACATTATGTGATCTGATTCCCACTCGATGTATCAAGAATAGATCATTACCTGAATTAGTCTTCTTTGTTCAAAAGATCACTCACCAAGCGAATATCAACTGTCGAACATTACTTGTAGCATTGATTTATTTACAACGAGCCAAAACTTTATTACACAAGCGTGCCATTGGTAGTGATGGTAACGTTAATTTTTTTTATATCTCTATGGTTTCCACATACTGATCTGGCCTCCATAGATACCATCCATCGTATGTTTTTGGGCTCATTATTAATAGCCTCCAAGTTTCTGAGAGACAGCACATGGACATCCAATACATTGACTCATCGAACACTATATGAAATCTGTGGTGGACTATTCTCTCTGGAAGAAATGCATCAAATGGAACGAGCCTTCTTGAAGTTAATTCGTTATGAATGTTGGGTAGATGATAAAGATGTTCATCAATTTGTTCAGCTTCACCGTGAGGACTTCTCTATTTAAGTATATATATACACACATTTAATTACATACACAACATACGCATACACATACACAATCTTCATGCTCATACTCTATCCATGCTCATAACCATACTCATACTTATTTAACATGTACTCATGTACTCATTCTTATATTTTACTCATCCTTCCTTTATGTACATACCTACACTTTACTCTCTCATTATTATTTATTTTTATTCTATTAGCACTTTCTGCTTAAAGCATAGAACTCCTGTTCATTACTTCATTCTGTTATAAGGTAGCACAAATAAAATATGACTATAATACTTTCAAAATGGATGTTTCCCCCCCCAAGGCTTTATAAAATATAATCAGTCTTCTCGGAGCTTCAACCCGAGATGTAACTAAGAGTGGGAAACAAATGGTATTTTATTTTAAGTGGTTTATTTCTTCTTTGGCTGCTGTGTTGCTGCTTGAGAAGCAATAGCTGCTGCCTCATCTGATTCCTTTCGTTCTTTATCTGATACAGCGGTCTTGTTTCTCTTAACTGTATTTTCTTTGTTGTTGATACAGCCTTCTTCATCGTCATCACACGTATCTACCACATTAGTGCTGGTTTCTCCTTCATAGTCACCAATCTTCTGCCAATCATCTTTGGGTGTGCCAGGTGGACATTTATCCTTTGTCTTATTTTTAAAAATAGGTAGGTTACCAATATCCATTTTAATAGTTAGAGTAGAAAAAAGTAAAAAGGGAAGAAAGGAAGAGAGATGATACGTGATTATTTAATGTGGAAGGTGAATGTATTTCATATTCCGCCATCATTCTGGATTTTCCTAAAGTGTATAACAACTGTGCAGGTGTACTCCACCCCTATTCATGCACTACTGGAATATCATATATATTTGCTCCTTTTTCGAGCTTCTATTTGGGCAGAAAGTAAATATTGCATATATATGAGAACCTACTTCTCTACAACAAAGTTTTATAGGCAAAGTAGTAATAGATCATCAGAGCTTCAATGATGGTTCATATTCATATCTTTCTAGCTAAAGTCTTATTTTTATTTTATATATTAATGTATAGTGGGATAATTTTATAGCCATTGGTAGTCTGAGTAGAGTACTGCTTGGATAGAGGTTTCTTTTCAAGATCTTGTATTGAACACCATCTTGTGAATTCATTCCTATTGGTACCATACATTCATGCTGTTTTGATCTAACTGCCCTGTTGGAAATTCAGCTCATACCATCCGTTTTCCTCTTATTGTGGATATGTTCGAGTCTATTAATCAGCTTCGGCTTTGTGTCTTGCGTATTATAGGTTTAGTTCAGGTGTTTCATGTGCAGTATTATCTCTCTCTTTAGCTTCTGTATTACTTGAGGAATCATTTTCAATGGTGGGAATAGCCCTTTCGCATCTATCTTTTCCTTAAGGCATCTGTCTTCTGACTCCCAGGTCTGGCTTTAGAGACTAATAAAGTCTAACGTTGTTGGTTGTGGTGTGCTGCGAAAACATACACTTGAAGATCGTCCATGTAATGCCTTAATCCCTCTTATAATTGGTAAGATATACATGTTCCGGTTCTTATCGCAGAGGGTATTTGGAGTAAGTTATTTGATGTGGTATTGAGATTTATATTTAGGTATAGAGAAATTAGGTCAAATCTAAAGAAGTATTAGAGGTTTTGTCACCTTTTTCATTAGAAACCTTTAACTCAAATCAGTCCCTTTGAAGCAATGTTTGGAAGAAGACCAAGATGAATAGTGAATGAGAATATAATTCCAATCTTATACAGCAGTGCCTTGATATCTTCATCTCAACCATTGCGTGTCTATTATTCATAGCAAGATCAAGTTGAATATGTGTACGTAATATTCAAGTTAGATAGCAGATGTAATTTAACAAGTGTCTTAAAGTTAAAGAACCGATCAAAGTGAATGATGAGTTTGACTTAATAAGAATTGTGCCACATATAAATAGTTATTTTCATTATCATAATCAATAAAGACTATTTTTCCTATAAATTTATTCCCCTTTTGTGGAGAAAGGTACACCAAGTTGAAAATTTTATTAATCGCATGGTAAGTTTCAGTGATTTACGGTGATCATTGTAGATGTACTCATTTTCAATGGTCCCAGATATATGGTTTATGCTATCTATTATAAGGTTTTTCAGAATAAAATAATAACTGATGTGAATAATTAAGCACTATGGATAGAAGATGATAAAGAACTTACTCTGTAATCCCACTAGGTATTCCAGGGAATATATCAAGTGGACTTCTGGATTAAGCTCAATAATATATCTCTTTAGTATACTTCACAGTATAGTGTTCTATATACCTTTTTTTCAAAAACTATTATTATTGAGCATATGATGAACTCTTGACCTGCTCATCATAAATCTTCAAAACAAAATTATGAACTTCTTTGATTTGGCACTTGACAAGCGAACATACAGTAACTTCTTCATCATATTACCCCACTCTTATTCTATCTTCTTCCACAGTGGAATTACTGGTGGATTAGCTTCTCAAAGTTGGCAGCCAATTCTTGGGGTTTCATTGAATTCTCTGAGATACTGTCATTGTATTAGATACTTGTCAGATCCCTATATAAATGATATTGAGATTGAATACAGGGTACCGGAAAATGAATTACACCGGACAATAAGCTGCTATGAGATTAATCGACCACACTATCAAAATGTGGTGCCCCCGTTAAATGTTAATAACCATACATGTCCAATCCTATTGCTATCAGGCGTCGCAAAGTTTCCTCCCATCTTCCAGTTATTCCTGAGAATGCTGTTAAGAAAAATGTCAAGGTATTATTGACAGACTTCGCAATGGAAAAAATTTTTATTATTATTATAAGTAAATCAGAAGAAAAAAGACTGGTTTTCACTTTGCAAACATGGTTCTGCTTACCAAAATTGGAGAAAACTGAAGGATGAAGACGAAAAAAAAAATTCTTCCTGTAAAGCGCAATGTTCATAAAGGTTAAGTTCTTCAAAAAGAAAGGAAAAAGGTTTTAGTTACTACCAATGTCTGATAGTGACACCTATCATAATCATCCATTAGACAAGGCCAACTTATTAAGGTTGCATCAAGTCATTGAACAATAACGATGCCAGGATCATATCTGACGGTGTTAAGCATGACATCCCTTCTAAAATTATCCAGAGATCTATTAGCGCTGGTGAAACCTTGAACAGGTTAACGAGGCATGATATTGATAATAGCAAATCCCAAAGCAAGGCAAAGTCTTCATTAAGATCTGAAGATGCTACTCTTGATATTATCTGAGTTAGGATACAAGACCGAATTCAAAACCAACGAGATTGGATATCTTGAAGGTCTTTTTTGCAAGCAGTAACATGATCGAGAGATTATCCCGCTTCTCTGAAGTATGCATCATTGACTCTACTTGTAGCACTAACAGTTTGCGTATGCCTTTAATTGTGGCATATGGCGTGTCTAATATCGGTCAAGTTGCTTTGAATACATTTCATATGGTGTTTGCGTACGTTTCTAGTGAGTGAGAAGAAACATATGCCTGGTTTTTGAGAACCCTCAAATGTGTCGTAGGTCAGTTCACTAATGAACCAGTCGAGCTGGCCGAAGCCATTAACACAAGAGGTATAGATAGGACAATGTCAGAGATCAAAAGAGTTGATGAGGAAAAAAAATTTCTCAATGTGCCCCTTGGCCATCAAAATGCAACGAGAGCTCGTATTGGTCCCTGGTTCAACGTATCGGATTGCTCTCAAATTCTTGCTGATGCTTTTGATGTACCCGTATGCGTATATCCAGATGTAGCTGAGGAAGACAATTTATCTGTCACTAATTTTACCTATCGACCTTCCAGATAAGGTTTCAAACAAGCCAAGGCCTATCCACTTTCAAAATCTTGGTCAAGTTCACTGGGGTGCTGTTAAACTATCTTATATACAGTCAAGCTTACCCCCGAGTGTATATATCATATGTAAATCCAAAAAAACAACAGTTACTAGAATAAATGGGGACAGTTTCCTAAATTAAACAATAAATAAAACTGTAACTACTTTCATCATTGTGTTTAACATTATAACACTGATGATCTGTTTGAAAATTCATTTAACAGGGACACCACATTCTGATAGTGGTGGTTAATCTCATAGCAGCTTATTGTCCGGTGTCATTCATTTTCCGATATCCGGCGATGTGGTGGCCCCCAAGGAAAAATGTGATGCCCCGCATGCAATCCCAATATTATTTGAGAGTATATTCAGAAAATATACTAGACAGCTTACAACCTGTCCTCAAAGATGAGATATTTGTTGAAGTAGAAGAGGTCACGTTTTTTAATTACTTATGGGATATAGCTCATGGAATAATAGAACATATGTAGTGAGCTATCAAACCCAAAATCTTTGTCAGGAACGTACAATTCACCAGAGCCTTGAAAGACAAAAAAAAAAGCTCAATTTAAACCAGTTACCAAGAGTTTTTCCTCTTTCTTCTGAAGAATACAAAAAGTGAAGGATGTGTCTTTATAATCTATCTAGAAATTATTCAAGGAATATAAAATTATAGAGTGAGAACTTTAACTCTCAGGTCAACTTCCTCAATATCGGCCTTGGCCTTTTTGACAGGGCGGTTACTTATCAGGAACCTTAGTTTAGCTGATACCAGGGCTAACTCTAGTGTGACCTTGTTCAGCAGCCTAAAATGCATTCATCCTCCTCTTGCACAACAGGCTGATCATAATCTGCTTCTTTTGTGCGTACTTAAGGTAGTGCCTGATGAAGTGGGTCTTGATGGATGAACGCATATAGTATGCCTTCATTCTCTTGGAGTAGTCAACCATTAATACTAGCTGGAGGACGGGTAGAGGCTTTAATTGAACATGGGCCTTCTGAGGACTCTTGTATGGGTTTCTAGATACTTCAGCAGACCCCTCAATAAAATTATAATGAAATTTAGTAAATGGCCATTTTCTGGTGTCATATCATCATTATCTGCATCATGATCTTTATAGATACAGTATATATATAGAAGGATTAATCGTTTGAAGTCAGTCCAGTACTTCACTTGCAGCTGATTCTCTTTTTATACCTCTGGTTCCCCTGTTAAGTGACTATGTGCAGATTGGTAACAGCTTTAGGTGTACCTAGTTCTAAGCATGTATTCGTATGGTTTATTTTATATAGAAAGCAATCCGAATAGATACATTGGCTTACATCTGATCAATCAGAAGAGAATTTCAGTTGGAATCTGCATAAGCATGCTAAAATCTTTATTTAGTCTGAAGTTGCTGAGAAACTTTTTCTGTATGACAATTCATCAATTCATAGTAGTGCCACCATTCTATTATTGAATATATGTTTGAAAGGAGAAATCCAAATGGAATTAAGAGCAATATACTTCAACAAAAGAATAAGCCAGATGTTTTAAATGCGAAAGAAGACGGGGCCTGTTATATCAGTTGCAAAGATTGATTCAAAGCCCTCTACATTGATATAAATGTTCAATGGATATAGTTCACTTATTTACTATTGATGTTGAATTGCACTTATCAGCTTCACTCTATAATGAAGTTGGAAAGCCCCATTAATGAGTCCCAAGGTCATCTGATTGATCACCTTCATCAATTCATCTTATATATTAAAAAGTTATTGCCATACTAAAAATATAAAAGAGACAATAGTTTTGTGTTCATTTACAATCAGCCGATCGTAAACATATATAACAGTGTACTGCACTATATAAGACTAATTTAATTACAGCATGAATGTTTATTTGATATGCGGATAAATAGGGTTATTTAGAAGTGGATTGCTAAGAGAGGACAATTATTCCTTATAATTGATGCGTTTCCTTCGTGCTTCTTTTCCTATTGATGTACTTACAGCTGTCTCCTCCTGTTCATCACATTGGATGCAGAGGAATGTCTCGTACCTGTTATATATTGAGTATCAAATCAAAAAATATAGTATATAATGCATATTTTTACCTTCTGGGATAGCCCTTAATCGGAGGAATAGGACAACCACAATGTACATCGGTTTCACAGCGACTACACTCGACAAAGACACGAGGGTCCCACCAATCACTTACACCAGTATAACCATTCTGTCTACGCTGGGATGTCTTCTCCAAATTAAGTATGTATTCATCTGTTAGCTGTAGCCGCTCTAAAACATGTACAGGAAGTTCATTAGTTCCACATTCAGCACATATTAAGGTAGAGGGGTCTTTTCTTGCAACCTCCATCTTCTTTCTGCTCTTCCTAGTCTGCTTCTTGTATACTGTAAGCGCTTCATCGTCATCCATTCCATCCAGATCATGCATATCAAACACAGCATCCTTATTGCCTGATTCTGTGTAAGGGCCCTCCTTTAGTTTCTTAGTACCTGTTGCCTTGGCCTTGAAGCTTTTACGCTGTCCTAACAGGGTCCTCCTCCTCCTTCTCTTCACTTTGGGCACTTTCTCCTCAGGGTTTTTCGATGGCCTTCCTCTCTTACGATTCTTTTCTTTCAGAATTGGTCTCGTTTCTTCTCGGTCAAGATAGGATTCTTTATCCTCTTCTTCCAGGTTTACAATACCGATATACTCTGGGTAATCAGCTGAGTCATATGCAATTTCAATAGCTTCATCTGTCACAGAATAGAGATGATTTCCATCAAGCACAGCAGGGATATATAGCGTACGAACCAGCCTCAACAGACCATTTGTCCAATCATTATAGTCAGAATCCAGAAACTTTGCAGGTGTTTCCAGAATGGCATCTCGGAACTCATCAAACTTGGCAATATGATAGGTATGAGGTAAGAACTTGCCTTGTCCCAATGACTGCTTCCATGCTTCAAGTGCAAATACACCGGGACTCTTGTAGAATGTTTCGGCTAAATAGCGAGTACGTTGATCAACCCATTTATCATACGCGGATACTTCACCTGGATTCAAATGGCTTAGTTGATTACTCGTTCTACAATGTTCAGGACAAAAGGCAATTGGTATATTATTAGATCCAATATCACATAATCCCCTTCTGGCACCACAAGACACATGGAATGCCTTTGGACACCTCAAGCAAGTCAGTTTGGCACCATAATTAGCGTACTTGGGATCATCGCAGAACATGCATACCTAATTTATATAGTTTAGAATAGCTGTCAAAAAATCTTACTATTCAAACTTACTGAGTTATATAATGCCAAATTCATCCTACTAAAGGATACTTTGTATTCTTGTGCTATCATGTCATACTGGTAACGATTGTGGGTTATTAGCTTTAAACAGAAAAGATGTGCATAGAATATATTAAAGAACGGTTTGCGCAATTTAACAAACCCACCGTAAGTGTGTGGACAGAAGGCACATGTCTACGAATAATCAGAAGGATGTCAATTGAGTGTTAACAAATGTACTGAGTATAGTATCGTACCACTTGTAATTGGGGAGTATTCAGGATATTTCTGCATCGATCACAATACCATCTCTTAGATTTAGGCGGCAAGGCTTTCATTGAATAACACTTTCGATGAACAATAACTTCACAAGAAGGGTTGTCACAATAAATAAGCTGGTTTACCATCGATGCCCCGGTGACATGACAAACACAACACATTTCAGGATCATTCAGTTTCTATTATCCATAAAATATTAGTTATTCACCTATTTGAATTACAATTAACAATCACTTACCCACCGTTCCAAGAACGAACCAAGTTTCTTCAATCGTGAGATACCTACTGAACGGGAAGGAATCGTGCGTTTACTAAACTTGTCTGTCAATGTCAGATTAAGGTTGGTTGTTGCTAGTCCTTGATTACTCATATGATGGTCATCTATCATAATGCTATCTTCCTGGTCGTCGTGCATGTAGTCGTCCTGTTCATGTTCAGTATTCCGGTCATCTTCGTCTTCATATTCATGGCCATGTCCATCATTGTGTTCTAATTCTGAAATTGAATCTTGAACAAAGACAACATCTTCTTCCTTATCGTCCTCATCCACATCGAAAACCTCCTCCACATCATCATCTGAGATATCCTTCAGCAGTTCATTTCTTATCTCCATAGCATTGTATTTCCTACTCTCATGATCTGATACTACTTCAGGACTTTTGTCACGTATCATCTTTCGATGTCTTCTACGAGGAGGTGTGTGTTCATGATCTGCAGCTAATATTGTTGCAGCAGTTTTGGTGATTACTTTGGGTTCTGATGATTAGAGTTAGTCCAAGAATCAATAGAAATTTTCATAGAAATGGGTCCCTACCATGACTGCTCTTGGATTTGGCTTTATAGGCGTGTCTGAAATTGATGGGATCTCTGGAGTTATACTCATCATACTTGGGTAATCTGGACGCATCACTCAATGCTGCCTTAAAATACTCACTCACATCAGGCTTCACATACTGAGATGGTCTGGCTATGACATTGTTCAATTCAGACTCCTTATCAATAATGTCTCCAGTATCAGGTACATAATTCTTCCTCCTGTCATCTGCAGTTGCCTGAATGACATACACCCCTGGAGAGAAACGAGGGCCGGAAAAGACAGATATATCTTTGAGATGAGAAGTTGTTTTCTGACGTTTGTGTTCTCTCTTTTGTCTCTTTCTCTCTTCTCTCAAATCATAGTCACGCTTTTCAGGCCTCATCAGAACAGTGACAGGCTGTGGTATATTAAGATAAGATTCAGATAGCTTTATTCCTGCAGAAGGAATAACGCCTACACGCGATGGTTTACTCTTGTATATGCTACACTCTATCAATTGCTGAGATGAGGAGGGTAAGGTCATCGGCCCTTCCAAGTTAAGATCGGCATCAGAGAAAGAGGCTACCCCATAAGATTTTGAAGAATTCCTAGGAATGTCCTTAGGTTCTTTAGAGGGAGTAGCTGATTTGGTTGTAATTTCCGCTAATTCAGAGTCAACAAACGCCCTGAAAATGTTCCTGTCATTTACTCCTTTATTCGAGAGTTTCTCATTTGATGGCTTTGTGGTTAACATCTTCTTGGATTTCTTTAAACCTGTTGATTTGGCTGTATTGTTAGCACGCACTGGCTTTCTTACATTAGCTGATTTTCTCTTATGGATAAGCTGTGCAATATTATCTGGTGGTGTAGTCTTAGGGATTACATTGGGTGTTTTATCAACTTCATTGTCTGACATATATAACTCAATGAACTCCTGACCTGAATATCCCTTATCTTCTTTGCCCTCTGATGATGTATTACTCTCTTTAAGCGAATTGTCTTCGGCTGGAGTCGACTTCGGTAACACATTGGGGGTGACACTGTGTTTCTGCTTTTCCTTCATCTCAGGTGGGTTAGGTTGGTTGTCCTTATTGACAGATGAAGTCCTAGTATCTGAAGTGGATAATAATCCGTGCACAATATTAGCAGTGCATTCTCCATTGTACTTATCGTTATATGTGGATGGGTTCTGGTAAGGAGAGGGTATGGGGTTTGTATTGGGGGCCGTGATTGGACCAGATAGTACAGTAGATATAGGTGGTAATGCAGGTGCAGGGTATAATGAAGGTACAGGACGTGTTGATTCACTGAGTACTCTGGGGTCTATCCAGTTGGGAGTATTGGGAAGGATGGGATGGTAATACGTAACAGGCTGGGTATGGTATGTGTACATATTATTGATGTGTGGTGCCATACCAGTGCTAGTATGCATCAAGGTGTTATTTGTGTGTATATTACCTGGTATAGTATTTCGCAGATGATCCACTCGAGTCTCATCCATATAGGGGGGGAAAGTATTCGGGTAGGAATTCCTCTGATGGATAGGTCCTGCCGATACAGGATTCATAGGTTGACTGTGGGTTGACATGTAATTCTGCTGTAATATCAAATGATTGGATGGCTTATGCATTCCAGTTTTAACAGGAGTAGGTGCTGGATGATTGATTGCGTGTCTATTAACCACAGTCACTTTCTGCTTGGGTGTATCATCCTTCATCCTATCCACATTATCAACCATCTGGTGCATATTATTATCTGTACAATGCATGTCATTGTCACCATCAGTATTACTATCCATCTTCTTTGATACAGTAGACTGTTTGCCCCTTGGATCAATCAAAGTAGACACAGTGATAATACGTGTTGATGGATTGTAATTCGGATTGTGTCCCCTTTCTTTACTCAATAAGTCCCGTATATTCTTCAATCTGGTCTTTCTCTGTTTATCTATTATGTCTGCCGCCAACAAAACATCCTCTCGTGTTTGGGTTACAAGAGATGGAATATATTGAATATCATCAACAATAGCTGTGAAGAAGTCTATTTGCTGTATATCCCAGTACTGATCACCAAAATAGAGACCTATTTCTATATGTTAGTATGAATGGAGTCAATGCTAGAATGTTTTCTACCTCTAAATCCACTCCTCGTACTACTTTTGTCTCTATCAGAAGAAGAGTGTTAATGACATGCTATGATATGAATGGTAGTCTACTGTACTTGTTGATATATCTCTCAATAATCCTATTCTCATTCCTCTTACTTCTTCTCTGTAGACTGTCAGCCATGACTATAAGATCTATCTAATAATATAGAGAGTGTAATGGAGTATGCTAATATGGCAGTGTGTATATTTGGACGTGTAATTTATAGGTGTGTGTGATATAAAGAAGGGTATTTTTTTCATGTTTATTTTTATTTTTTAATGATTTTTTCGAAGCGTCATATTTGGGGTCTGGGACATTTTGTCTCTTTTTTCTAGATTATTTTAATTGATCCGCCATTTACAGACATTTCAACGATGGGATGTGAGAGCTGTCAAAACCGAGAATACTACTGCCCTTATACAAACATGAATATTCACAGCACAACCAATCAGGGTGTGGACCAAAGATTCATGTTGATAAATATGATAACATCTTCTTACAGCTAGACCCTGCCTGTATTTAAAACCTGACATGATCACTCACCCAAAGAGGTAAAATGATCATTGCAATATGCATATTTGAATAAGCTAACATATATCTGCATCCATAAGTATAGGTAACATGCAGCTTGAATGTCCTGCACCTAGAAGTAGTTCTTTTTGAAAAATGTTTGCACTCTGGTAAGAAGTTGTTATTTAAAATGGATTATCTAATTGTTCTACTACTCCATACAGTACTCCAAGAGTAGTTCATATGAAAATACATAATGTTGGAATTAGACAGATGTCAGGATGCCTCGTGCTTGGATTGTATCACAATTGGACACTACTTCAGCTGCTTTTATTTTGAGGCATTAGGCATTTATATTGTAAGCAGAGAGTATTACTATGCATAGACATCTGTGTAGTTGGCATCTATTAGATATATTATATATCGGAACTGTAACAGGATGTGCAATCCTAGAGTAATCCTGATGGCTTATTAGTTTTATGAGAGTAAATACATCTGTTCGTTGTATATCCCATCAACAAGTAATAAACACCTTCAACACCATCGTTAAAAGGTCAACTCTAACCAGACATTATCATACACAAGACAATACATCCAATACTTCAATAATAGTCACTTTATTACTTTGTCACATATGCAGATGTGTTAGTCCATTCCACATACCTTTCATCGAGTAATACTTGGTATCATCCATAGTATGCACTCATTCTTAACTGTAGTTTTATATATAAATCCAATTTGATATGTTCCCATTTGTCTCATGTTATGACCATATTCAAACTTTTCCATGCACCATTCTATCGTATCCCTTACTGACAAACAATCTGTCCACCCCAATTGTTCCTATTATACACTGATGACAATTACACTAAATAAACACCATTCTTCGTATGTAAATATACTGTCTAGTGAAGAGCTGATCCATGGCAGTCTAGAATGGCTTAGTAATGATAATCTTTCTAGTCAATCAATTTGAGGTGTCTGTTACTCAATCCTTCTCATTCACTATTATATGTTCTGTGTATCCATATCTACACCGACTCCATATACATATAACTAAATAGTATATTGTGAGTGTTGACTGATTATCAGGAGCATACGCACCTACTACGAAGTATCACGTACTTATCATTGACTGTTGAGAAGTTGAGAATGGATCTTCAACTTTGATTTATATTCAGCTGCCAAGCTATTCATGGAATCCCATTGTTAACCAGTGATCAGTCATTTGAACACAACATACCTCTTGAATGTACTCCAATGAACAAGATACTCAGGACAATCCACTGCATCCACCAGATGGAACATGTATTTACAGCCATAAGTAGTGAATCCTATCTTCTTTCTACTGTCATCTGTGTCCTTTATGCCCTCAAATGAGATACTGTAGATACTGTTACCAAAGCTGAATGATCCCGGTGGCTCTTGTCTCAATCGCTTCACTATCCAATTGGCATCAGGCATTGTACCAATGAAATGACCGCCTGATTTCAGCTGACTGGTCACATTCTGCAGCATAATGCGGGCTTTATGTTCACTCTCAAAGGCATAGTGAAGACAGAATTGCATAGACACCGTATCGAACTTCATATTGGGACTTAACTTGGGTGCAATCAATTCCTAATGATGCATAATGAATGCATTTTAGAAATATATTATAAGGGGCAAAATATAATATCGTTATTTAACTTGGTAACAATCCATGGGATAGAATTCAGCAGTGAATGTACGGTCTCTGAGTGACTGATATCTCTTCTGCATCTGATCCAACGATACTTCAGCAATATCTGTAATTTGAGGATGTGTGAGTATATAACGGGGAATATCCATCCTAGTCATTCTTTCTCTAACCTGCTGCAACCAAGTGACCTATTCTTGCTTTGGCCCACTTCAGTAAATCACCTCCTTTACCACAGCCCATATTAAACACACTCTGGTTGGGCCTCACATAACGGTGAATGAGCACACTCTTCACCCAGTTATTGAAACTTCTGAGTCTGATGATTCGAGATTCCTTTCTCTTGACTATTCGTACATCTGGTCTTTCGTTGTAATGTTGTGCTACAGTAGAAGAGTTCGATCCATAGGCTGTCTTGTTTTGTTTGTTGGGATAAGAATTGGTATCTTCGTGGCGTCTTTTATTGCTCTCCATTAGTGTACTGGAGAAGAAAAGCTAAATGGGGGGATAATAAAATAGAAATAACATTCAGTCAAATGTGACTGTATTTATAAAAAAACTCGTAAAAAGGGATCAGCATGAATGAGGTGTACATGCGTCCTTAGTCAATATATTACCTGTGGTGGTATGGTTGATGAATATGATTGAACAATGTCAAGATCCAGCTATGACTCAATACAGGAGAGAATACAGTCCATGAAGGACATATTGTTTTAGTTGTATATGATATCTGTCCATAAACAGTGGGCATCCATCTAAGCCAAGTCACTCTGTTCTAATCAAGCTAACGCCTGGGGGCATTGCTGGCCCAATGATCATAGAATGGATCAAGCAATCTTTTAATCCAAATAATACACAGGATGAAAGCAAATAGAAGATAAGTAGATTCACAATATCTATGTGAGTATATAAACTAATTGTAATTGATATATAATAGGTTTACTGTATAGTTTATTCTGTTATCATAGTGTCACATACTAAAATATTACACTTCAAAGGCAGAAGCATCAGGGTAATTCCGGACACTATTATAACTTATATTATAAAGTCATACTTTTATTTTAATAGAAGACAAAGTTAAAGAAGACCGAACACACACACAAACAATTATTAAAAGTCTTTTTCATTTTCATTTAGTATAAAAAAAAACCCATTACTAGCTGAGAGGGTGGAAAAACTGACCTTTTACAGCCGTTTATCTCTTTACCCAGCCGACATGCAATTCATATTAACGTGCTGAACTAGTCATCAGTCATTTACCATAAGCACGGGGATATAGGACGGACCTCTTTTTTGATATACGGCTGAGAGAGGTAAACAGCCGACTTGCTTCGTTATTTAACGTACCGAAAATAAATCAAGTTTGCCATAAGCACGGTTGAATTATGTCGTGTGTTGTGAGAAATCCAAGTGTTTGTTGCTTCATATGTTGTTGATGGTTGTTAATAGCTGTTGATGGTTGTTAATAGCTGTTGATGGTTGTTAATAGCTGTTGATGGTTGTTAATAGCTGTTGATGGTTATTGATGGTTGTTGATAGCTGCTGATAGTTATTCGTAGTTATCGATAGTTAGTAATAGTTATTGGTAGTTGTTGATAGTTGTTGATAGTTGCTGGTTGTTGTAAAGATGAAAAAAAATGAGAGAGTTAAGAGAAAAAGAGCCCCTATTTATATCTTTACAAAGGCATGGAAAGGGGATAATTGGATAACCACAGCATGTGAAGAGATAAGAGGTCATAAACCCAAAGATATGATTGTTTTGACACGAATATTCAATTCCGAGGCTCATATATGCATAAGGGGTTGATGGTTTTACTCGATATAGGCAATGGAAAAAAATTATTTGAAAGGAGCAGTCAAGGTGAAGGTCACATTATGTACGTAGATGAGGGATATTAGCCAAGTACATGCATGATACACTCTAGGAAGTCATGGATTTACTCGATATAGGCAATGAAAAAAAATTATTTGAAGGAAGCAGTCAAAGGGAAGGTCACAGCATGTGAATAGATGGGTGATATCAGCCTAGTTCATGTGTTTATATCTATGTAAACAAAGGGAAAAATAAGGTTTCTTCTAGCCAAGAAACTCTTTTTACCCCTTATATTCCCCCTTCTCCCTCCATTTCAGCATGATGATAGTGAATAGAGTTCAACCAATACAAATGAGTAAATATGGCATGCTTTTTCTACTCTCTACGACGATGATACCCACATTTGTATAGGCAACTTCATACTTCCCCCTTATACTTTACCCTATGTGATCTAATTGGTGACGCCTACCAAGTGGAAAAAATCATAAACATGAATGAATGCGTGAACAGACAATTCAATCACTAATAAAATTCTAATCATTTGGATAGTATTACATTACTCTTATTGTCATATATTAACTGGTATTGATCACTACTCTAGATCCTATCTGACCACGCCATACAGATTCTCTTGGCGTACTATTCAACTAAACGAAAATAGCTTACCAAAATGATTTGTCATATACTCCCATCAAGATAAAGTATTGGTGTGACTGATTGGACCTAATTTGATGCATAAGCTCGTATAAAGTATATCAGGACATCAAGGCATAAGAAAAAGTAACTGTAATACTCTTTCGTTGCTTCTCGTTTACAGTTATAGTGAGTAGATTATTATACGGTGATACAATCAAAGAGACACTTAGTAATTACCACTACACACTCCCGTTGTATAACCTCATCTGATTGTTCCTTCAATCAAACAATACCATGGTTTCTTTCCGCCCAAAAGAAGAATCTACATTTCAATGATGCCTCCATTTATTGCTTAATAAACCTTGTGGTTAAGGAAAGCTGTCCAGTGAATATGATAAAGAAAAGATCCATAGTATAATCTCCTTTAAACGGGATATTCTTTATATGTGAGAGCTCTTTGATGCTATTTAAATATATATTATAGAGATGGTATTCATTGATATTGATTTGTAAATCTCTAAGAGATAACTCTCTCATCATCCATGTATGACAACTCTAATATTCCAAATGTACTCTTCATATTAATAACATACTTCATCTGAAGACAATGGATCAGAAGATATCAGGTTATGTAGATACTTGGCTAGAAACAAAACAGCAGTTACCCTGATAAGAGGATGAAGACAGAATAAAAACAAAAAAAAGAGATACAGGAACTTACGGAAACTATAAAGGCCAGTCATGCTACAACTAGTAGGTGCTCCTTTGAAGCATACTATGATTGTCTCTATTAATGACTTATCATATTGATTTGAAACTAGCGATTATAAGAATGTCATCGTCATATAAACCATAAAATATACTTAACAGCCTACACCATCCAACAGAAAAGGATCAAACCCTAACACAATGGCTATCCTTCCACTGCTAGACTACAGGGTGTTTCGTTTTGATGGGTATTATTTCAACTGGCCAGAATTTACGGAGGTTGAACGAAACTCCTGTTCCGGAAAAAGTTAGACACCCTCAACCGTATGTAATGGCTTACTGTAGGTATTATCTACCAAAGAAGATACAAGTTTGAACTTATTAACACAAAGGATAATAATAAAGCCTTATAGAATGATAAGAGCTATGATCGCATACTGATGTTTTTATTGTTCAGACTGGGAAGTAGCCAAACTACCGGCAAGAGAAACATCTGTATTGATTTTTTATGATTTCTCTAAAAAAAGGCTGTTTATGTATGGCATATGGATTAACTATACTCCTTGGATATGAATACAGGCTATGGATACTTGCATTGATTATTGTGAATGAGAAACTCTCTATATTGAAGTTGGGTTGGCAGATAAATTATAAGTAATTACCACCACAAGAACTCCACAGTGTAACATGGGTGTATGCTTAATGTGTGACCAACTACACATCATTCATATTACGTGATGAGTTGGGAGTATTACCTTATCACAGGGAGTTTTAAAATCTATTCCATAACTCCATCGTGTTCTCCTTTCTCTTTCTTTTATTCAAATGTCGGAAGAAAATACTCCACTGGTAGCAAGTTCATCCCCCATGAATGCCCATATATCCAGAAAAGACACGGTGTCTAAGTACTGTATAGCCACGGGAATCATCCTATTCGTATCATTGGTTGGATCAGTTCTGGTTAGATTGCCCTTCAATATGTTTACACTACATCCACTGCTGATGTCTCTCTTCATCGTGTTTATAACAGAGGGTAAAATGAAGTTGTATGATAAAGATACACTGGTGGCTTATATTTATGCGTATAAATAGGTATTGTATTACTGCAACCAACGAGAACACCACAAGAGAAGAAAAAGGGCTTGAAGTTACATGCAATGATACAGACAGTAGCCTACATAGCGTCTATCTTTGGGTTTATCTATATATTCAGGAACAAGGTGCTATCCAACAAAGCACACTTTGAATCGTAAGTGCATAAATGATACAGAGTAGTGGGTATAAAGTATAACAGTTGTTATTTAGGGCGCATGGTAAAATGGGTTTATTTGTGTTTATATCACTCTTCATTCAACTACTTTTTGGAATCACAATTGGATATGTACCCCAGTTATTTGGCTCGGTTACCAAGGCTAAGAAGCTATGGAAATATCATAGAATAATGGGCTATGTGCTGATCACTTTGATCTGGACCACAGCTCAATTGGGTGTGAGAGCTGAGTATATGTACAATAACCTATATTCACCTCATTTGATATGGCTGCACTGGGTGGCGGTTATATTGATATTTGGCGGTATTATTAGCAGGACCAGAGTGAACAAGTGGAAATCCCCCTCTATCCAGTAAATATTTCTAAACAATAAAAAGCAACCAGCCTTGTTCTATCTAAATACAAACTGCAATAGCATATGTATATATATGCTCTATCAGATCAGAGGAGATTCAAATGGAAGATGGCGGGGACTGGCATTTGAATGGAGTCCCCTTGATATTGTTTTTTGCCCTTTACCCCTATCACACTTACACATTAAATAGAGGTGAAGTCTATAGCCATAATCAAATAAGGGATAATAACTTTGTAACTGTTACTATTACCTGTTTATTATTTCTATTTGCTTCTCTTTTGGTGAACATCATCTAGACACAATTTACGATATCATCTTCTTAACACTATTACTCTGGAAAGTATTTATCGGTTGTTTAAAGACTTTCTTCCAATATCGTAAGGTATCAAAGAAAGAACGAAAGACAACGGTTATACTTTCCTGGAAGGGTAAAAAGATACAGCTCAACTTCAAGGAATTCCCTAGAGGATTCCAGGATGCAACAGTGAAAGACCTGAAGGAGAAATGTAAACAGTTGACTGATGTGCCTATAGCATCTATGAATATACAGGTATCTGGAGGTAGGATGACTTCCACATAGGTTATAATCAACTATTGACCTCTATTGTATTAGCTAACATTAAGGATGATATGGCAACACTGTCAAGCATTGGAGTACATACAAATGCTGTTATTGTGCTTAATGGAGATATAGCAGATGTAGGGTATAATACAGGTAGACAGAAAGGTATTATATATTGACTTATTGTATAGGCCAATGATGTGAAGCAGACTGCATCAGGGAACCCTGAAGAATATGGATTAATGGTCAGGATAGCCAAAATAGTAGAAGTATTATCAGATGGCACTTCCGAGGAAATTGAGAAATATGAACAGGAGGTGGAGAAGTATTCAAAGGGGCACAGATACACCGACAGTGAATACAAGACAATTGAGGATAGAGGCAACTATTTATCAGAGAGATTAATGCAGTGTCTCATCAAATTAGACAGTGTCGAATGTCCCTTTGATTTTGAAACAGCAAGGCAGCGAAGAAGAGAAGGTGTCAGATTGAGCCAAAAATTACTAGAGAGAATAGACAAAGCAAGACTTGATTTCAGGCGATTAAAGCAATCCACCCTTAAAATAAAATAAAATAATCTATCTGAGGCTTATCCAGTATTCCTCTCCTTTTCCTTTCTTTATTTTTGATATTTGACATGCAACACATAAGGGGAACAATCACTCGAAAGCCGTATCTCTTCTACTCATCATACAAACACTCTTACTACTCTACTGTAATAAATAAGTTACGGCCATACCAACAAGAATGTATAGAAACCACACTCAGTTATTTGAAAGAAGGCTGTCGTCGGCAAGCTGTGTCTTTACCTGTGGGTAAATACCTTCTCTACACTGACACATAGTTCATATTTAACACTTTATAATTATGCACTAGGAAGTGGGAAGACTGTAATTATATATATATATATACATATTGCTTTATATCCTGTATCATGTATCTCATAGCACTTACACTAGGTTGTCATGTCCCATCTCATTCCACTCATACCCCAACCCTCCCCCAACGCCAATAAAGTGTTACTCCTGGCACATAGAACAGAGTTATTGAATCAAGCACAGAACCAGATATTGAGATACAATCCAAAGATGGTATTTGACACATCTGTGTATAAACTTTTGATAGACTGACTCACCTACATTATTATGAAGAATGTTCAGATTGAACAAGGAAAAAGGCAAGTGGATATGGCACTGGCAGAGGTCATTGTGGCCTCTGTTCCTACCATTGGTAGACAGAATTCAGCCAAAATAGAAAACTATGATCCTAGTCAATTCAAAGCTATCCTGATTGATGAAGCACATCATGCAACTGCCTCCACTTACATCAACATCCTCAGCCATTTCAATGCACTGGATCCGGAATCCAATATATTAGTATGGGGGTGTTCTGCTACCATCAGAAGGCATGATGGTATCAGTCTTGGATCAGTATTTGAGAAGGTAGTCTATCACTCTGATTTCCTCAATATGATAGAGGAGGGCCATCTCTGTCAAATGAGAGTAACGACTGTCAAAACATACACAGATTTAAGTGATGTCGGTAGCTCACGGGATGATTTCAAACAAGCTGATTTAGCCAATGCTGTAAACACACCTGCCAGAAACAAGATTATTATGAACAGTTGGAAGTTATTTGCGGACGAAAAAGGTAGGAAATCAACTCTTGTGTTTGCTGTTGATGTGGAGCACACAAAGGAACTATGCAATATGTTTCGTAAGGAGGGTATTGCTGCTGAATTCATTACTGCCAAAACTCCCGCTATTGAACGACATCAGATTTTGAAGGATTTTGCTGCAGGAAAATTCCCTGTACTTGTTAATTGTGGTAAGGAATAGACCACCAATGATAAGAAATAGATTAACTCAAACGATCGCTTTTATAGCCATCTTGACGGAAGGTACAGATATACCCAACATTGATTGTATTCTTATGGCTAGACCCACTCGATCCAGTACCTTATTTCAACAGATGTTCGGTAGAGGATTAAGGAAACATGAAGGCAAAGAGGATTGCCTGGTGATAGACTATGTAGATAGTTTCCATAGAACAGGTCCTGATGGTTTGGTTACCATTCCTACTTTATTAGGACTGAATATTGATACAGATCTTGAGGGTAAAATAGAGTATTATTCACAGTAGCACGATCAGGCAATTGACTCTTATTTAATATAGGCGCAGATATTCTTGACTTGAAAACAATGGCCTTGGAATCTTATAACATAATTGATCAGATGATTCCCGGGAATGAAATAAATGCTTCAGCAGAGGAAGATGGGTCACCTGAGAATCCTTTTGTGGTGCATCAATACGACAAAGGTATGTAATGCATATGTTATGGAGACTATTTATTGATCATGATATATCATTAGCCTCCACGCTTCTTGATGAGGAGGTGGATGAAGAGGTGGATGATTTGGCTTCCTCTTTAATCAGGATTAGAGTGACTGAATATGACTCAGTGAACGAAGTGATAGACAGTGTAAAGACATCACCTGAAATCAGAAAGGCGTCTTCTTTAGCCTGGGTAAGTGTGGGACCGAATAAATGCATTTTGCAAGTTTTATCCAAGGGCAATATGACCCTGAAAAAAGTTAACGGTAATGACAACTATATGAGTAAGAAAAATTTGCATTTACTGATGCATGATAATAGGAATATGGGAAGGCAGATTTGCTTATGCCAATTCAGATTGGTGGGCGAAACCCTCTAAACCACTATTTTCGGCTGATTCATTAACATCAGCCATACATGCAGCAGACACTTGGTTGCGCCATGAACTAGGCCATCAATCGTTATTTGCGTCCAACAGAAATGCTCGATTCAGATATGCACCCATGACAACTGCTCAGCGTGATCTGATATCCAAGTACAATATTAAGGTGTCTAATGATATGACAAAGGGTCAAGCAATAGATTTAATCACCAAATTAAAATATGGACAAGTGAGTGTTTGGAAAGATCGTATCAAGTCATCAATCGAACAAAAACAAAAGAGACAGAAGTTATTGGAGAACTCTATACTAGGGCATCATATAAAGGGATAAACATTTATTTACAGTATATATTTTTTAGATAAAAAGCAGAGAAGACAGCATATATATATTTACATAAGGGTTATTTACATGCATATATGGTATTCTTATAAGAAGCGGGTTACATAGGCTAATAAATGAATGTATTGTATCCATAGAGCGCATTGCTCTTTTGATCGTTGATTCCATTGAATGATGAGTTGTGTACCATGTGATATGTAGTGTGGGTTTACAGGACTGAATACTGGGTAACTGTTGAAGGTAGATAAGATAAGGAGAGATGCGTAAAAGAGCATACGAATAAAGACAGGTCTGTTGACTGCGTTTATTGTTTTCTGGGGTTTACGTGATGGGTAAATGAATTGATTGACGCCTACTGTGTTTAATGCATAATTAATGAGGGATGATGTGATAGAATCGGTAAAGCTTTTGATAGGGGTCGATGGGAGTGATTGTATATTATTTATAATGGGAAGTGGATTGATGATATTGGCAGTTGATTGGGTATAATGATGATGATGTACATGAGGTGAATGGGAGGTAGGTGTTGATAAGTTGGCAGATTTTGATATGATGGGATCAGTGTTAGTTTCTACTGTATCCATAAGCTGCTTCATAGCAACTGACAGGTTGTGTTGACTATGAGCATACCTCAGGTTCTGCTTTTTCCTCTGTTGAATTAGCCTCTCTTCTTTATCTGTTATAATATCGGATCCACTATTCCTTCTCTGTTCCTTCCTCTCGGGCCTATTTATTTTAGTGAATCGAGGGAATGAATCTACTCGCCTAAGAAGAGTCCCATTATGCAGTGATAGATGTGTGCTCAAACTCTCTTTTCCCTGCTCAATCAATGCTTCAAGTGAATGATTTATGCAAGATAGTCTATCATTCGGGTCAATATCCCCAAGCAGGTCATCCGATTGGCTGGGTGATATAGTACCAGATATTGAGGTGTAACTAAGAAATTAAATACACATAAATCACTCTGTATGAAGGACACTTTAGAATGGGAATGTTCCAACATACCTCGTCTCTGACTGTAAAACATCCTTCATCTTCTCCATTAAATAATCGTTTTTACTTTCAAGTCTAATAGGCAGGAATACTGTTACTAATCTACCCATCCCACAGTGATATTTATCTTACTTTAGGCATATAATGTGTACATTGGCTAGCATGATATGTGTATCTATCATACATCTTCTCATATTGTATATTATATTCTTTGTTTCATTAGCCTGTGTGTACGTGTTAATACATTGCTTTGTTGAGTGTGGTTTCAGTTTACCTTGATATCAATTTCACTGGCGGGTTTTCTAGACTTCTCTGCCATGACAGCAGAGTAAGAAGGCGGTGACACTAAGGGTGTTTGCAGTGAAATAACTGGTTTATCAATCGTTATGCCTGAATCATAGAGACAGCGATTATACTGTGATGCATGATAGTAAGCTTCCATGTATAGGAGAGAAAGATAGAGATATGGAATCGCTATCTGAAGTCACAGTAAACTTATGGGGAATGGTTGGTGTTCAGGGTAATTAACAAGGAAGAAAGAAGGAACAATAAGAGGGGAAGGGGTCAAAATATTTATAATTATAGTTGATATGTTTAATTGGAGTGAATATCTCAGTCTCTATATTGCCATTGATTAATACGGGTGTGTAACTTATTACACTATTTTATGTAGCGCAATGTCCCTTTATAATAGTAAAATCAGCACGTTTGTACATGTGATTTATAAGAAATACTCATCGTTCACACTCTGATTACCTCCTTCTTCTTGCTACTTAATGTGGTAATGAATCTATATTTATAAATAGATTGAATATCATACTTTCTGTCAATAATAGCACAGAGAGCATGGATAAATGAAGAGAGAACAATGAAAATGATTACTAAGGTCAAATGTTCCCACCGGTATATCATACTAATATATGTAACTATTAGTCTAACAGCATATAAGTAATCATTTCCCTTTACATCCTGGTGATTGTACCACTCATAAGCAATTTCCCTCCAATCACTATCCCATATAACATATTTGAAAAGGGAGGATAATCATATTATAAATCAATCATATGGAATAAGAATTCCTTACTAGTGACCATACATAGTAATATTGAGATTCAGTGGGGAAATGAAATATAATTGGACCCTTTCATTTTCATCAGTGAGGTCTTGTTATCAAAATGCATGCCCAATTCTGTTCCACGGAAACATATACATGTAGAATCTCATTATGTGTTACTACTTTCTATATCAATCCATTGTGTTAATTATTAATAATCTTACATATTGTGATAATCTGTATTAATGCTAATAGGGAATATTGTATAGAATGATAAATATTTTACATAAGTAGAGTTGTACATTAGAGATCATCATGCTTAAACGGTTACTTGGGTGTAGTTTATTTGACACTTATGTACTATCTATTGCCTATTTATCGCTAATTTCTGTACAATATGCTCAATCTCGTTACTGGCTGATGGTTTGAGTAATAATCCCAGTTTCGAATGAGTACCTTTTTAAGCTTTGGATCATTTCGTCATGACTAGGGATCACAGGGATAAGTGGGTATTAATATCAGTGTTACTTGGGATATATATCAATGCAGTATTGTCTTATAAATATACCTGAGACATCTATACTTACGTGGAGAGTAATAACAGCTAGATTACATCTAAATAAGCCCCCAGTTGTAGATACATTGGGTTTATTCACAATATTCTTGGGGTTGTAAAAACACCTAAATCAAAAAAATTTTCAACGCCCGGATAATGTAGTGGTTAACATACCCAGTTCGGATCTGGGAGGTCCCGGGTTCAAATCCCGGTTCGGGCCACATTTTGTTTTTATTTTTTTGGTTTATGTCGAAAAGGAGATACATAAAGTGATCAGATCAAGGGGGGCATAAAAATGAGCTTTTAGTTTTATTTGTGTGAAGGAAAAAAAAACGAAATCTAAGTCTATAAATAAGGTATTGAAGTACAGCATGAATGTTTTATGCAAAAAAATATGAGCTGGTAGATTATTGGTTGATCTTCATAAGCTCTAATAACTGTTTCTTTGCATCAACACCATTATCACGTCTTCTCTTTCCTATAGATATGCATTAGTTAAGCCACATAGTTAATCATCAGTTGGAACACTATGCTCTTACCTTCTAAATAGAGAATGCTTTCCACATAAGTTCTTGGTAATATCTGTCGTACTGGTTTATCCTTGGAAGCAAAAGTGAAATGGAATGTATTGGTGACATCTGTTGTACCTGTTTCGATGTTTGTCACTTCAGCAGTAACATCTATTTGGAATGATCTATGGTTTCCACCCTCAGCATAACGGACTTGTGATGTCAAGTTCAATAAGGCACCAACAGGTACTGGCTTCTTGAATACAATTTCATCTGATGACATTAATCCAACATTTCCTTTAGCAAACACAGTGCCAGTAGCATGGGCCAATTCCAAGGCACGTCTCATCAGATATCCGCCAAACACATTGTTATGAATATTTCGGTTTTGAGGCTGCATCAAGATGACACTCTGTAGTTTGGTATCTTCCATCCAACAGGTGTTCTCAGGTGCCATTTCCTTTTTATCATATTTCGAGTAATTCATGTAGATCTCATGTAATGCTTCACGTTCTTCCGATGTAGGTGCAACTTTATTCAAGGAAATTTCAGTTGCCTTCTTCTTCCTCATCTTACAATCTTCAGCAAATGCCATCAATTCGCGCTCTTCCTCGTTAAGAAGAGTAAGAGCGTTAACACGGGTAGGTTTTCCAGTAGCTGAGCTTGTTGCTACCATGGTAAATCTGGCAAATAATATTGTGTTGGGTGTGGGTTTAGCAAGAAAATTATCAGGAGGTGATGTGTTATTGAGGTCTTCTAGGCTGTAATTCTTCACTGTTTCCAGTTTGACAAATACTGTAATGAAAATAATCAGTGATGGTCTATATATCATTGCCTTGAACGCTACCTTCCATACTGGATCTTCCTACATAAGCCACATGCCCTGAAATTTTAAGATCCTCTATAGAATTGGGCATCAACAGTTCCATACGATCTACACTGGCTGTTACAACTGTGATAGGCTGTCCGCCTAAAAAGGCATCTGTATGTTTACATGAGATGGTACCAGCCAAGGCATCGAAATCTATAATGGCAGAGAATGCATTTCAGTGTGAATGTTCTGATGATTATGGCTATTTCCTTTTACTTTACCCTCAATGATCTTTCCAATTCTGAAATTTCCATCAGTGCCTACATATGCGTCCAGTAAAGAGGGTGATGATTTGAGTGGTAAATATGCCTCAATATAACTGTCAGCCATCTGTATGTTAATTAATTGATTATTAGTATATATCCACACTGTAAAGCAGTCAATTGTCCTTACAGTCTTTGGTTCTAAATCTTCATCCTTCAATACTATGTTACTATCAACTAAACTTCTCTTTTTGGTAATGTTGTCCATCCAGAATGTGATAGGAAGTACAGTATATGTTTTGTCTAGAGGCATACATGTTAATAAGCAATAAGAGCTGGGTACGGGTAACTTACTGTTGTGGTTGTGGATGATATTATTTACAGGAACCTCATTCTTCCACTCAGTCACATTAAGCTCGGCAATATTAGCTTTACGGCTTGTGGTAACCATCGTTGCCCTTTTGGCGAGAGAAGGGCCTACTGGCTGCCTGGATAATCTGAGAAGTGGGCGTAACATGTTTTCGATAATAGAGTGAAGGAAGAAGTGAATAAGGGTGAAGGGGGCAAATATATAAAGGGGGGGAATGGAGTCAGAAAAATTGAAATTCATGATATCATGAATCATCTTATATGACAAATGATATGGTAGGCACAGTATGTCAAATCAACCATATGAAAATCACTAGTCATTGGTTAAATGAGCATATTTGACTAAATAAGGGCAATATATCATATTAGATAAGTAGGAACAAATCCAATGAAAGCACTCAAGATAAGGAGTTTCATCCTCATTCTCTGGCTATTTGAACTCAATTTCAATTGATGATGACAGTTCAAGGTCAATGTCAATCAAAGAAAGGTGATTCCTGGAGTTGGACATGCAGAAATACTATATCTGTCTTTTATTTGATGGCTGAGAAATTTCTATTTTGCTTCGGCTATTACCATAAGTGAGTGGTTGAAGATATACTATTATCCGGTCTACATGAATGCATAGAATGATGGGTCAGTTGAAGAAACATAATGATCCGAATGGTATATGATAGTATTGTGTATTAAGCACATATATACATATATATATAGGTATATAAACAGATGTTACTGATGAATTATTCCTATGATTTGAATGGTACAGTCGGAGCCGAGTAGATGGTATCAGTTGGAATCAGTTGGATTCAGTAATACATTCTGCTTAAATATTATTCCGATATTATGATGAAGCAGGCCTTCTTACATGTGGTATAAACACAGCTAGATGATAGACCTAGACAGAGTGTAAATAGTAAGGGTATAATGTTGCTTGTGATTGAATGTACTTGAGCTCTTGAAGATTCAACCTATCACATTTACTCCTATTTTCGGGTGATTATCATTGATCTTCTTTACTGTCATATGCTGCCTCAATAGCAATCAGATGGATAAATGTGCCGCTAGAGAAAGAGATAAGCCTGCAATCAATTTTGAAGCCATCAAGTCTCGCCGATCTCCTCTATTGTCGTCCTTCCTATCAAGTATCACAAATAGGATATTCAGCACCATTGTACTTTCCTACCTCTATTTCTAGCAGAAAAGAATAAATCAAGTATGTCAGTCCCAGCTTATGGTCTCGGTATATTGTCCAGGTTCTTAATAGATGATGTTTTTTTGTTGAATTGATCCTCCTCGGTGTCCATTTATTCCATTTTTGATACAAAGTTCCAATGGAAATAGATGCAAAGCAATCACAAACTTTAGTTCCTGGTATATTTATAAGCCCTTATACTTGATCACCAGCATGAAGAATGAATTAGATATCAAAATGCAGGATTGTCATCTATAGTGAGATTCTATAATTGGTAAGTTCTCTTGCTTATGTGGAGATGACTACTTGCGGACTTTCATTTTTGTTCAAATGGGTTGACAAATCATGAATGTTTTAGGTGTGACTTCCCCAGGACGAAACATTCATCTATATGAAATAGAAAGCATATATCAGACCATTTGTTTCTATAGCACACTCCATCAGATGACTTTCCTTACTTCCGTGAAGGATTATATCAAAAGACACAGAACAGGCCTTTTGGTGACAGCCACTATTGCTGGTGGAGGTTATTTAGCTGGTAAATATGCCACCACCAAAATTATGGAGATTCAAGAAAGGACAACTGCCGAAAGAATGGCCAAGGAAAAGTAAGAGAAGACACAACCGAAGAGAACACTTATTCATTCTATATATAGTCTTAAACGTAGATTTCAACAGAACCAGAATGATTGCGTGTTTACAGTTTTATCTCTCTTGCCCTCATTGGGAGATCAGATACTGCATGAGATGAATATAGAAGCAGAGTGGGCTAAACTTCAGGAATCACGAAAACTGGAGAAGATAGAGGATAAGTTGAGAAAAGAGAGGGAACTGGCTGCTTCATTGAGAGAAGAAAGTGTTGCCTTGAAAGATAGTATTGAGATCATACCTTCACCCAATGACCAACAGGAGCCAACAATAGAAGCAAATAAGCAGGATAAAGGCATACTTGATACTAGTATGAGCAGTCTATCTACTTCAATTTCCTTGGATGAGAATCATCCTCTGCCACCTGGTATTCTAAGCAAGAAAGAGAAACATGTGATATGGGAAGACATTAAAGTGATGAGTAAGTGTAGACAGTACTTGCAATAACCAATCATTAACCTATTCTAAATAGGTTTTGTCCGTACTCTCACCTCCATTTATTCCATCACTCTCCTGACACTACTTACCCACATTCAATTGAATTTACTCGGCCGATTTACTTATATGTGGTCTATCTCTATACTCAATAAAAGTGAACCCACCATCAGACTACAGCACGAAGTAGAGGAGGTAGATAGGAGATTCCTTGATCCTCAGGTAGAGCGTATGTTCCTCAGTGCTAGCTGGTGGTTACTTCATCGCGGCTGGAGAAGGTGTGCAGCCAAGATCACAGAGGCTGTGGAGGAAGTGATATCAGGGTAAGAATGTCTAAATGTCTGGAACGAGCATATAATTAACTGCTCTCTGTTTATTAGTATGCCATTGAAGACTAGTCTAAACTATCATGATACTGAAATCATGATACAGAAGATGAGAAGAAAGATTGAATATGAAGATGGCAAACCAACTGAGTATGAGTACATTTTGGAGTGAATCAACATAAACTAATCATTCGTTTTTCTTTGGTTATAGCTATCACACATGGTTGTTACCTGATACACAGGAAGAAGAAGCAGAGTTCCTGAAGGGGGCTGGATTTGACAGTATTCCTGATGATAGTACATCCACACTATCACTTCGTAGATTATTAGACGAAACAAAAGACTTCATCGACAGGTAAGAAATATCACAAGAGAGATGGGTAAGCTGATTATTAAACCATGCTGTATATCGATAGCCCTGATTTCCATATTGTTCTCTCTGCATGTTTGAATGAGGTGTTTTCTACCTTTGATCACCATGCATTTGTCAAACCTTTGTTACCTGATGTAGATCCAAATGCACCCAGAATTCGTGAGATTTCTGCAGATGAAGCTCTGAAATTAGAAGAGGGCAAGAGGGCAACTTTGGCCAATTTACTGCCTAATATCAGCAGACAGGCACATTTGGTGATAGCTGGAAATGAATATCTTAATGTAAGGATATCTAATCATATATGGCTTATACTTTTACTTATCTCTTTGTCATAGGCCTTTGCATATATCAAAGAATTGCAAGCATTCTCTGCTATTATATATACTCAATATAATGATGAATCCATCCAATCATAAACCCTTTGAATAAAAATATACATGTATAATATGAAGTATTTTATTAGATAAATGTAACATATTCATCAACCACATTAACTATTTATTTCGGTAAGTGATAGTTAGAGTAAACCATGTGCTTGAATCCATTGATCAGATCATCCACCTGTGGATATAATACCTCTCGCAGGCGATACCCATCTGGTAATACTCGCACAACCTATAAAAGAAAACACATTATTAACAAGATGAATATGTTGTACGATATTATCATCAACTTACCCATCTCATGGGTGGATTTCTTAAGTTGATCTTGAATCCCAAATCAAAATAACCTGGTTTTTCACTCAAGCAAAAGCCATAAGCAGACATCTTGGGGTTAGCCTGCGTTAATCTGAGTAGATGATCATTCAATACACGATTACCACCTGCTACAAACTTAGGGTGTTCCATCAACTCCTCCACTTTACGTGCAACAGATTCGATATAAGTGACTATTAATTCATCCAAATCTTCAAATATAAACTTTTCTATCTTCAGTTTAGGTGGTGCATGAGGATCGTTTTTGTCTTTGATTTCAACTACATCTAAATGTTGATATAGATCCTCATCCACCTTCCAAGTAATAGCAATGTGATCATAGCCATGAGATGATGGGCGGATGACAAGGTCACCTCTTTGCCGAGTTGCCAAATAATCCTCTGCTTCTATATGATTGAATTGCCTGAAGAGAGGGTGCTTTATTGTACGTTTAGAACGGGATAGTTTACGTCTACTGGATCTGTGTTGTTCGATCTCCTTTGTTTCCTCGACTCGGTCATAGAATGGGTCCTCGGGAGCCTTCCTTAAGGGGAAATCAGAGAATGGTTTGGTATCTGATGGTTTGCATGACAAATCAACCATGAATTTATCACGATCAATCCTTAACACCTTACAATTGATCGTTTGTCCAACTTGTAAAACATCATTGATATTCATTACACGATCATCAGATGCGTTATCAGCGTATATAATACCCTCCAAGCCAGAATCAAGGACACAATGGGCTATTTTACCGCGTACAGCCATTACTTGGGCGGGAATAATAAATCCCTCGCTTAGAGTCTGGCGAGTTTCACCAGTTACCATGATAAATGTTTCCTCGACAGTTGGACGAGCGTATCTATTACGGCGATCATGGTATGGGCCTTGTAATTCTAATTTGATGTGTTCTAATATCTGTCGCTTCGGTGCATGGTATTGTTTACGTAAAACAACTGCATAATCATCCAAGATCAAATCATTGAGTTTATCAGGGTATTCTTTGATCACACGTGCAACAACAGCAACCTTAGAATCATAGTCATCCATCTCGTCCTCATCAATTTCAAGTGCGTCTGCTGCCATCTTCCTGGCTAATTCATAATCTTGAGGATGGATGCGTGTATCATCTAAAATATCTGCACCATCAATTTCTCTTATACGAAGGTAGCTTGCACAGTTCATAAATGTATTGGCGGGTGTCAGTTTTCGAAGTATTAGAGCAGAGCGGCTTTCAAGTTCACCAATAGTTTCAATTTTTTTCAAAATACTCTGAGCCTTACGGGGGCCAAAACCACATACATATTGCAAGGCGTTTGCAAGATAGGGGTTAGTGATGGCTGCATTGATATCGACACCCAAGTCATTAACAACACTGATAAGGGCACGTTCGAGATAGAAGAACAAAGTATCCTCTGGCACCAAGTATTGAAGATCATGATGTCTAATAGCCAACAAGTCACGACCAAGACCAACATACTCTAGGACAGGGTTCTGAAGACGACGAGCGAGAGAGATACAATATCTCATAGTTTCGGTGTGATCAGGGAACTCCTCATGTGCACGACGGGAGTTTTTATAGAGACGAGCGGCTTCATCATCCACCACCACCATATCCATTCTTGATATATTGTTATGGTCATTCGACTGATTGATTTCACTTAACATGGTCTGCATATGTTTGATAACACGGCGTGTATCTGCATTATAACCAGCCACTCCTAATACATTGGCCTTCTTGGATTTGATGAATTCAGACATTTCCTTCCAGTATCTTTCATCCTTCAAATTGGGCACCTCCATTTGATCTAGCACTTTGCCTCGTTGGTTGACAAAAACAGCTACAATAGGGTCTTTGTTGGTTCCATTTCCTGCGGATACAGTCACCACACGAGGAATGGGGCTCTTGAAATTAGACTCTGGACCACGGAAGGGACCGCAATTGATCTTGTTGTAGAAGTTTTTGAAGGATGTCTGGCAAATATATTCTTCTGCTTCAATACGTAGCTTTTCTCGTACATATTTACTCATCAAGGGTATCAGATGGTCTTTCAGGGCGGCTTCAATAATCTCTTTTCTCAGATCATTCCATTGCTGTACAGAATCACTGAAGCCATCAGAAATATAAAAGTCGCAGACTTTACCAACCCAGATATGATGGTCAGACATCCCAATTGTGATATTCAATAAGCCTTCAGCTTCTCCTTTAAGGATCTGTAAAAATTGGCCATCTACAAAAGCAGAGATTGGCTTCTTTTTCAAAAACTTGAAGGGTCGCATAGGGTGAAGCTCATCGATAATCTGGTAACCCTTCTCGGTAGGTCTCACAGTGACATTGGCAGACAACTCAAAGTCCTTACGGACGGCTTTTCTTACTTGAGGATCGATTCCTATTTCTTGAGCGAGAATTGATCGGACAGCATTCAGTACTTTCTGAGCATCTGAAAATGTTGAATCTACATAGTTTGAAGCCTCAATGTTCAGATCAGTGTAAATGTCCTCGGGGTAATGCAGACGGTTATTCTCTATATAATTGGTACCAAATTCTCTGGCAGAGATACCTATTCTCTGTAAGAATTCATAGACCTTGGAGGTTCGACTGAGGTCAGAAAGTGACTTATTCATTGGCCGCTTAGGTCCTTGTGCTTGTTGTTGCATTTTGTTAATCTTGTCAGTAAACTTCAGATTGATGTAGTCTTGCAAGTCAGTGATCTCTTCGACACGCTCCACTTTACTAAGAACATTATCAACATATTCATCCCTAATGTCGCATTTGGCTATGAACTCTTTGATGGTTGCTCTACGTTCAACAAAACTATGGAATTTGAAGTCCAAATCATAGATCTCCCATAAATCCGCTTCTGACAGTATTTCAGTGCTCGTTCCTGTTACTTTATCCACTTCCGTAAAAAGATCTTTGCGGTGATCTTTAATATGAGGCACTTCCAGGAATTCACGAGTGAAGAAGGTGACAACATGCATGATGGCAGTCGCAAACTGGTCAGTGGGTTGATCCATTCCTTTTGTTCGCGCCATACTACGTGTAATCCATGCACTTTCCTCTTCAATCTCATCGTTCGTTGCTGGTACAAATGAAGTCTTAATATTCTCATAACGCATCTGCAGGCGTTCAGGAACATCTCTTAAACGTATGGCTTCATCTTCTTCAGTCATCATTCGTTCAGCAAGTTCACTGGGTTCAAATATATCTGCTAGCTGAGGTTCACGATCCTTTGTCTTCTCACTAGGCTATATAAATGCAGGGAGGTTATGAATTTATGTTTGGAATGAACATTCCGTTATCACAATTACCGTTTCATTGACTAATGCCCACTCATAATCTGCACCATCACCAAATATATCATACATGTCAACCAGAACACTAATATTAATTCTGTTAGTCATGAGAAAATATGGAATGAAAGTGGTAAGTTACTCTTCACTAATTCCTTCAGGTAGAATATCCATCATCTCCTTGCTTGCTTTGTTCCTTCTTCCACGGTCCATGTCATAACCACGGGATTCCCGGTGTCCTTCTCCAAGAACTTCATTCAAATCGTCTTCATCTTCATCCGCAATGAAATCACCCATATCATCATATGCATCCCTATGTCTATACCTGTTCTCATCATCATAAACTTCACGCTCACGACGCGATTCGCGTGCAGGTGCTTCTTCCTCTCCTTCTTCCTCACGTTCTTCATCAGAGAAGATGTTGTCTACACCTCTTGAGTTATCACGTAGTACTTCTTCACGGCCTCTCTTCAATCTTTTCAACTTGGGCTAAACGCTGAATATGAGTGATTTGACTCCTAAAAGAAGTGCTGAATAATATACTTACTCCTGTGGATCTATTGAGTTTTATACCGGTATTTTCTTCCAATAAGTCTAAATCTTCTTCATCAAGATCCTCGTCGTCTAAGGGAAGATAAAAAGACATGGAGGATGAGTACAGGAAGTAAGAGGATTTGTTTCTCATTTTGGACTTATACAGTACAATCTTCAACCTTCTTTCTCTTCTTGCGACGAACAGCCACTTCATCAGAAACGTCAGACTCATCTTCATCATCGACAATGAAGCCCTCAGCAACCTAATGATTTACCCATAAATCCAAGTTAATAATTACACTTATAACTAATCTAGTGTCAACTCTACTTTTCGGGCTTCTTCCTCATCCTCTTCTTCTTCTTCCTCGTCTTCTTCGTCGTCATCGTCGTCGTCTAAGCCAGCACGACGATATCCAGGTTCAGCCTCTTCGTCTGAGGGATGACTGACGCTATCTTCTTCGTCACGATCATATAAAACTGAGTCATCATCACTTCTAGACATGCGAAAAATGTACTTCTTTACTGAGCTGAAGAAATAGAATAACCAGACAGTTGTAGAGAATAGACTAAAAAAAGTTATGTCAATTCAGAAAATATAAACAAATGTGCTGTTGGCACTAATCAATAAGCAGTCACATTAGTGGATGAGTGGTGTGTTACAGTATCAGGGAGTATACTCTGTATATAAAGACATATCATTCAGAATATTCAACTATAGTCAGCCATGGATAAAGAAATCTGACACTTGCCATTAGATATAGCTAATAGTGTTTAGTAATTGGTAAAGCGTAGCCCATGAAAGGAAGTACTGCACTCATTATACAAATACGTGATTCCATTAGCCTACATAATGACCTAGACCTTTTGACCAGTCAGTTTAGTGCTTGTATATATAAGTTTTATTGAGCACTGTCAGTACGACATCTCTTTGTTAAAAAGCACGACACTCTTATCCAGAATTGTGCGACACTGTTTTCTAAACACATATGAATTCTTTTCTTTAAAACGACACCTTAACTCTTTTTTTTTGTGATATTATTTTGGCAAAAGGTGTAAGTGCTATATTGCTACTACAAGTTCTTCTATAATAAAGCACTGCTTCTTATTGAGGTTAAATGCTGGTTATTCTCTGTGAGATAATCTCTTTGTTAATGCTTAGAAACATATTTTTGGCAAGGCTATCCAAATTTAAGCCTTTAAAGGTGTGAGCGTGTTTTGATATGGCAAGTAGGTTTTTCCTTACCTTATCCTAAACCAAAAGAATACCCAAAAAGATATTAAGCTGTTGAGATGTATCAGCTTCCGAGTAGATGATCTAAGCAATATACGGCTGATGTTATCCTATATTTCCAGGAAAAGGCAGTCAAGAATACATATCTCCTTTCACCCCTCCTCTAGAGTAAATCTATTCTTCTTGGAGTTGGCAGTGGGAGAGAACAGAACAAGGATCACAGAACTTGGCCCCTTTTATCCCAGAATAATCCACAAATGAACTACCTGTTGCTACATCCTTTAATTTATTCACATTTATCTGATTGTCGTAACGCTCCACTGTCTTTCATTGATCTTGCTCTTCCCACGTATTATGCTGTGTGATCATTCTACTTATAACAAATGTGGGTGATTGTTTACAATATACATTAGGAATGATTACTTTATTCTCCCTTAATGTACTCTATATTCTGTATCAAGTGATTTACTAAAATGTCCATAAGTAGAGGCTAGCTATTTTATTTGTATCTGCTGTGATCTAGTAGTCTATTGTCTCTGTTTGTATGGTCTATTGTTTCTATCATCGATTTAGTCTACTGTTGTCTATTGAGTATATCTTCTATCTTCTGATGAATACCAAACTTCTTCTTGTATTTGTTCACAAACCATTCAAGCGTCTCCTTTCTCGATGTAAATTGATGCTTCTCAACATCTGCCTTTATATCTACTTCTAAAGGTAAAGAATACTTCCTGTATGGATGATGAATAAAATCTTCATTGGATAAAAATCGAGCTTGCTGTTTTACATTGGCATTGAACAGATTAACACAGATGTCTTCATCGAGATCTACTTCTTCTAATGTAGAAGGCATCCATTGTGGTTGTCTTTTGTGGACTACATGGGAGGAAACACCCTCAACAAAATCATGTGTGTACTAAAAATAACCATTTTGAGCTTAATTTTCTTCTTTATGAACCATGTCCCTACTTACAGGCACCTTTTGCCATAATATATGTTCCATACGTAGGCAATCCATTAATGTCATATTTCTACCTCTGATCAAGTGTTCGAAAGTGATCTTCACACTAGTTGGAGACCTCTTCATGATAGTATCAACCGTTTCCATCGCAAACTTGGATCCATCTTCCTTCAAGGAAGATATGACTTCCTCTACTGTTTCATGTTTAAAGCATCTGAATATTATTGAGTATACCATATATGTAGTTAGAGATATATATCTACCTGTCAATTGTATTGCGCTGTTCACCACAGAGAGTGTAGACAGAAGGTGTATGATGTTGATCGGCAGCATGATGTTCAATAATCTCATTAATCAGATCATAGTCTGGTCTCTCCACTCTTGATATCTCATGCTTCATATTATCCAGTCGTTCAGAAGGTACAAAATGGGAAGCGATCCCCGAGAAACTAGGGGTAAGAGGTTATTAGCCGAACTCTATTTATAGAAGTAGTTTCCCTACATTGCATCTTCTGCTTTGACTACTCTGCTGGTCAAACCCATATAAGCACCTATATGACCATCTAGACGAGACAAGAAGAAACTAGCACCTACATCACAAAACAACCCAATGGCTGTCTCGGGCATTGCAAATTGAGTATTCTCAGTTGCTATCCTGAAAGGAGCGAATGCAGTCAATCCACCACCTGCACCCACTGAAAATAAAGGGTCAGTATAAAAGGTCACCTGTTGTTTAATGTGTAACTGCTACTTTACTTGTAATACCATCCATGACAGCAATGTATGGGGTCTTCATACATGCAATAAAATGGATCATCTCATATTCTAAATCAATTTGGAACTGAAGGTCATCTCGCTGAGTAGGGTCTATAGCCCTCTTGGCGACATCTTGAATGACTTGTGAATAAACCATAGTATTGCTCAATAGTCTATTCATATACCTTTGACATCTCCACCTGCACACAATGCACGGCCTTTACCTTCCAAGAAAATAGCATTGACCTTACTTGACTGCTCCCAACTCTAATAGATAGTTCAATATATAGATATAAATACCAGCATAGAATAGATTGTCTGTTACCTTAAAATGAGGATACATGATATCCACCATTTCCATATCCAGGGCATTCAGTCTTTTGGGCCTATTGAATATCAAATGCCGGGCATTAAAATGCTTCTCAACCAAGACAGATGGCTAAACCAAGAAGATATGAGTATCATCCTTCATGATAGATAGATATCCTGTTTACCTCAGGTACAATATGGTGAGTAGCAAACTAGAAATAGGAATGGGTAACTGATAAGTAAATAAATGTGTGTATTTATATCTCTTACTTGACGTTTCCATAGTAACTGACAGGATCTACCAGATATCATTATTTTCAGTAGGTGAAAAGGAGGTGTGAGAAAGTACTAGGGGGGTTAAGCTCAGAATAAAGGGGATTAATAATCATGATATATGACTTATTTCAACTTCAGAATAGGGGGGCAATGTCTTTTTAGCTGGTATACATATATTAGTGTCCTCTCACTATTATAAAAAAGAGTATCGCACAATCAAGAAGAATTGTGTCGCATCTAAAGAGAAAATAGTGCAGTGCCTTTCAAGAAAAAGATGTCGCAAGACAGTCAACTACACTCTTTGTCAGGATGCAATTCCAATTGAGATGTTACCATGTGCGTGTGTATTATTATTGTTGTTGTTGTTCACCTTGACTCGTAACAATGGCTGAACACTTTCGAATGGCCCTAGAGATTAGACCTCATCAAGACCTTAATCTCCTCAGTTGTCGTTCATCTTTGTGAATATCTAGTCAAAGATTCATATGAACAGATTAAACGATATTGGTCGATAGACCAGTGTTTTATTTTGGTGAGATTATTTATAAAAAGCGTCCTGGAACATACAGAGTTGGGAAAAGTATTACAACTGTTCTTTTAATACTATAATTTTTTTTAATAGCGTGAACTTCCCATTCCTTTTGTTTTAAATCTACTTCCAAGGCTTCAATTGATCGTTTCAGAGATGCTCGCCACGCAGCTTCTGGTTTATCTTCAGCAAGTACCAGTTCAGTAGCTGTAGGCTCAAGAGGTCTCGGCTCAGTGGGTGTGAGTGTGGGTGAAGATGTGGATGTGGATATAGTTGTGGCTGTAGGCTCAGCATGTGTCTGCTGACTAACGGAGGCCAAATTCAGTGTATCGTCTTGTGCAGTCAAGGGTTGACATTACATAAGACTTTTTTGCCTGGAACGTCTTCACCAGAGATGTTTGTCGCGATTGTATTCTAAATAGCGTTTATTAGTACAGTGTATTACATCTTTTCAAGTGTTTAAGTAGCATAACTTACGTATAAAACATCCTTTCCTTTGGTTAAAGCTGGCTTCACTTGAATTGGTAACAATGGGCAGAAAATATTCATATTCACAGCGTAAGTATTAAAGAATTTACTTGACTTAGCAATCGTTCCAAAGTGTAAATGTGCATATCTGTAATCAAGTTGAAAGTTAATTCTAAGTTTTTACGCAGCTTTTTCGCTTTTTCCACGTACCCTTTTTGATCTTCTTTATAGACGTGAATCACCTTCGATTATTTATCCTTCTTTCAAGTTCTGGACCATTTAAGTTCACTAAACGTTCATTTTGCCAAAGAAATCGATACAAAATAAATCAATAGGCGAGTAGGCGTGGAGTTAAAAAAGATACTCGCCCAATAAAAATGATTGCAGATATTCCCACAAGTCACAGATAAGAATTTCAAATTTTTACTTCATGAATCTTAACTATTATAGTCCTTTTTTGGGGTTTACTATTATATTTCCTGGCTGCTATATTCTATTCCTTCATTTGTAAAAGCGGGTCTACTTTTATATTCCTCTTTTTGGGATTGACTTCTTTTACAATGAAGGTAACTTAAAATTAAGTGATAAAGTAATGAAAGTCCATTTTATATTCTGTATACAATAAACACCCTCAAAAGCAAAAAAAAGAAACTTGTATCGTAGATGCAGTGATAAAATACATTGGCGGTATATTCATATTCGTATAAAGTGAACTGAAGAACTTCTTGTCTCGTGCACCTTTTGCTAAAACGATAACGCACGATTAAAAAAGACAGTGTCGTACTTTTTTTAATAAATTAGAATCCTTGTAGAGAAAAGGAAAAGCTCTGTAGTTTACAACTGAGGAGTTTAAGGTCTTGATGAGGTCTAATCTCTAGGGCCATTCGAAAGTGTTCAGCCATTGTTACGAGTCAAGGTGAACAACAACAACAATAATAATACACACGCACATGGTAACATCTCAATTGGAATTGCATCCTGACAAAGAGTGTAGTTGACTGTCTTGCGACATCTTTTTCTTGAAAGGCACTGCACTATTTTCTCTTTAGATGCGACACAATTCTTCTTGGCAAAAGGTGTAATTTTATTATTTTTTTTATTTTATTATTATTAGTGTCCTCTCACTATAAGATAATAAGTGTCCTCTCACTTAATAATGGGTTGGCTGATGGAATAACAAGAGTGTATAAGCTGAATGAATAGGATTCAATTGATATGTTGAGTTGTAACACTTTTTATGATATGTTCTAACATTAAACAGTCATTGTTGGGACTATTGCACCAATTATCATGTCATAGTCTGGGCAGAAGACTATGATGAACTGATTAAAAGGGCCTTGTTTATGTATTACATCCAGGTGACTGCGGTAATGGATATATTAATGTTATTGATATCAATTGTCTATATCTAGTTGTGTGTGTGCGTGTGTATCTATCATAACAATCTATCATGCTTCATACGTGTGTGTGTGTATTCCATTAACCTGATATTGGCCTGTAATTGATAACTGTATATATATATATATAGATAGATAGGAGTTGTGTGTGTGTGAGTGTGATAAGGGTAAGGACTGAATATATATATATATATATACATATTCTGTGTGTTTGTGTGTGTGTGTAATGATGATGTTGATAATATATAGATAAAAAATGGGTGTATTTTTTTGTAATGATGAATATAGAAATGTTTGTGTACAAACATGTGTATTGTAACAAATGTGTGAAGGGGAATGAGTTCTTTTTTTAGGGGTGCTGTTATAATCTAGGTTCTGAATAGTGTGTGAAAATTGTGTTGTGAGAAATGGGTTTAGGGTGATTAGGCGAGATAGATGGTACATAAGTGGGGAACATAAACATGGGTATTGGGTGTGTTCACCATTGGTTGTGTTGTGTGTATCGATAGTGGTCGTATGGAGTCAGTATACGGTTCCTGCTTGGTGTAGAATTCACCAGGAAAGTACGCTTAGGCTTAGGTGGTGCTGTCTATAAGGTATAGAATTCGTCTCTTTTAGCAATCCTGATTTTATTTTAATTAAACTTAAATTTTTTTGTTTAAACTTACAAGGAATTCAACTTCATAGCTCTCATTATCAACCAATCCCCAGGCTTCATCAGAAGACCGCTTGGCAGGAGTGATGCTGTTGATCTCAATATGAGCTCTCTTTCTACTGGTGTACTTTGGGCATTCCACAATTACAGGTTCTTCAATAATGTTGGGATGATCAATAATAACAGGTTCACAAGTGATGTCCATGGATTCGGAGAATAAATGGATACGGATTCTAGAGGGTTCAGATCTGATCTGATTATAGACAATATCATTGATATCACTGTTGATGTAGCTATCGTGGTTGTCATAAAAACCAAAGTCAACACCTCTTCCTCGCATCTTGGGTTCATTAGAAGAGAACAGGCTAGCTGATTTAGGTAAAAATTCTTTTTCTGCCCAAAATGATTCATAAGCAGTGTATGCCTTATTTAGAACGCGTTGTACAACACTATCCACACCAGAACGCACACGCTTTTTGGCTGGCTCCTGGCTACTACCATTATCACAAGTCTCACTCAACTTCTTCTCTTGTACAACTTGTTTCATTTGGTAAGGATCATAGTACTCTACTCCATGATAGAGTGAAGCAAAACGGGATGCAAGTTGGGAGGGGCGGCGGAAGTGGATATCAGAACGAGCCAATGGAGTGTTGGCTGATCTGAAGAGAGAGGTGAGTCTTTTGAACATCCTGTTTTAGATGAGTGAGTTCATTGGTTATCTCAGTGTGTGCATCCACTCATACAATACCTTGTTTAATGTAGATAAGTGTGTTAATCAACAGATATTCTGATAGATGTATAGATATAAATCAAGAGATTGAAGATATCTAAGAGAGAAAGAGAGAAAAAAAAGAGGGGGGGGGGAGTCATTGGGGGGAAATTGTGGCTATTTATATACACTTAATTTTATTATTATAATATGTTATACATGTTCATGCCCTATTATAAACACGAAAATTAGGAGTTATTCATGACCATCACAAGAACATTCACTATAAATATAATAAAAAGATGATTGAATACACAGCCATTAATATATGCACACACATAACTTCTTTAATCACTCCTCATTACTCAAGGGCTATTATTGATCACTCCTTATTCCATGTCTATCACTTTATCACAACCTTATTCTCCTTTCTATGTCAAACTGATAGACTGTTCATTCTCCATTCATTATAACCATGACTAAATTCCATAGCCAACAACTTCTAGTAAGATATTGGGTAGAAGAGAATGACTGGAGCAAAATGGTTTATTCAAATCACACAATAACATCGTCTTTTTTCAAAGAATAATAAAAATAGAGTTAGAGAGTAGAGAATAACTCATGATATTTAGGTAAAGGCCAATATTTATCAGCCACCCATCTTTCCAATTGATCAGCTAACACTCTAGCACTCTCAATGGCAGGTGCAACTCGATAACACGCATAATCTGCTGCTTCTACTGCATTCTCAATGGCTTGGGCCTTAGAGGACAGGAGGTCCAGATCATCAATTGATTTCTGGAGATCAACCATAAAAGGAGTCAATTGAGATATCCACTTGTTCTCAGGAATGGCATCTATGTTCACAGCCCTCATTGAGCATGCTGACTTGGATAATTCATGACGATAGCTAAATGCAGCAGGCAAGACATGTTGTATCAACAGACTCAGCAATGTTTGACATTCAATAATGACATCCTTAGCATATTTCTCACACAAGATATGGTAACGAGATTCTAATTCTGCCTCAGTAAAAACATTCAGGCGTGTTAACATATTGGAATTTTCAGCCCTTAACAAACACTTGAAGGCATCTGGACTGTTCTTTAAAACGGGCAGTCCCCTCTTGATGGCTTCATTTGTCCATTCCTCAGTATAGTTGTCTCCTTCAAAGCGAATGTTCTTAGTGAGCTTGATGTATTTCTTGATAACATGCAGTTGATCTTCTTCTGATGCAATCTTACGATCACCCATTTGTTTCTTCAGGTCAGCACCAATTTCCATCAAAGCAGAGGCGACGGCAGAATTCAACATCATCACAGGGAATGAGGGTGATTGCTTCGATCCTACTGCTCTGAACTCAAATTTATTTCCGGTAAATGCAAAGGGTGAAGTACGATTACGGTCTGTCATGTCACGGTTCAATTTGGGTAATGAGGCTACTTTCAGATCAACAGTGGTACCTGCAATATGCATACGAGTGGTTTCGGTACCAGCCAATAACTTATTCACAGGACGTCCCTCTTCCAAAGCATTAAGTACTTCATTCAACTGAGATCCCAAGAAGACTGAGATAATACCTGGAGGAGCTTCTTGTGCTCCCAATCGATGATCATTGGAAGCAGAAGCAACAGCAGCACGGAGAGCATCACCATGATCATGTACTCCCTTAAGAACAGCCACCAAAAAGATCAGGAACCTATAATTCTTCTCTGGATGGGCGGAAGGAGACAGCAGATTCTCACCACGATCAGTGGACAAACTCCAGTTACAGTGCTTTCCTGAACCATTCACACCTTTAAAGGGCTTCTCATGGAATAAACAACGCAGCTTATACTTGTGAGATACACGGTGCATCATATCCATTGTCAATAGATTGTGATCGACAGCCAGAACTACCTCTTCGAAAATAGGTGCCGCTTCAAACTGACATGGAGCCACCTCATTATGACGTGTCTTCAAGGGTACACCCAATTTAGCCAGCTCCAGCTCAATTTCACTCATACAGGCCAATACACGCGTAGGAATCTTACCAAAGTAATGGTCCTCCATTTGCTGGTGACGAGGCGGCAAACCACCCAGAAGAGTACGGCCACAGATCTTGAGATCAGGTCGAAGAGCATAGAGTGCTCTGTCAATCAAGAAGTACTCTTGTTCAGTACCCAGTGTGGCATATATCTTCTTTGTACGTGCTACATCTATCAAGGTATACACATATAAGTACACTAAAATGAGACAGCAAAAAGTACTTTTCTTACCTTCTTCCAATGGCTCAATCAGATGCAGTACATCCAAGGCAGCTGTGGTAATAGCAGACAATGATCTCAGAAGAACCGACTTCTCATCTAATGCTTCTCCGTTGTATGAAATAAAGACAGAAGGAACATATAAGATCATTGTGCCATGAGGACCTTCTTGAAGGAACATGGGACTGAATGAATATATGAGTAATCCGATGATCTAGTGAGTCAATTTGTGTACATGTTGTTACCTCATTGTATCCCAAATAGTATATCCACGTGCTTCAAAAGTAGTACGCATACCACCAGAAGGGAAAGAAGAGGCATCAGGCTCTGATTGTAACAGTTCAGATCCTGAGAAGGTTTCCAAGGCAGATACCTAATAGGAAGCTTAGTTAGAAGACAAGGGTTTCTGAAATAGAACAGACAATCTACCTTGGCTATTCCATTGTCAAATTGAGTAGATAGTGTCAAGAAAGAATCGTGTTTTTCTGCAGTAGAATCATTCAAGGGCTGAAACCAATGGGAGAAGTGGGTAGCATTTCTTTCCAATGCCCAGACTTTCACTGCATGGGCTATAGCATCAGCTATCAATCGATCCAGTGGCTCACCCTTGCGTACCTGAGTGGAGAATGACTTGAAGACAGGCTTGGGTAGACGTTCTGCCATTTCTTCCAGGCCAAATACGTTCCTTCCAAATACCTCAGACAATGGTTCTGTACGCCCATTTCTTTCAGGGAAATCAATATGACGGTGCTTTCTGTTAAGTACTTCATTAATCACGTTTGAGCGTGCCTGTTGAGACATGGGAGAAAGAGTGATTATTTTAACTGGGAAGAAAAGGGAGCTAGTTACACATCTAGTTGGCTGTTCATATTATAAGGCAACGGACATTCAAACACGTACATAATGTATTAATAGGAGTGTGTGAAAAAAGAGGCAGAAGATGAAACGGTTTGCATTATTTTCCTTTTTCAGAGTGTTTGCCTTTTATTCCTGTCGATTGCTTGTACATTGTACATTGGATACATTGGATTAGACAAGTACATGAAACTATTACTTAATTAAGGTATTCAATTGACCTGGAAATGAATAAAGGCCTATTTACAATAGTCAAATCTAGTTGAGACTACTTACACCCTGACTCATGTCTATCTATTTCTGCTGTTGAACCGAAATGGTTTGTTATGCTGCCAACCCTTTCATTCACTCACTATAACCATCCACCAATCATATTCCTTTATTTTGTTGAAGTTTATTATTTTTTTGATTATCAGAATTTTTTCCCCCTTCTGTTTTGTTTGTTTTTATTCCATTCACTATCCATCGCGTTCATCGTCTGCAATTACTATGAATTCATTTTCTATATTAGAAGAAGAGGAAGAAGATTATGTACAAAAAACAAGTGTCGAAGTATGTGCTTATTCACTGGTCATTCTGTTCTGTCTATTAATCTATCATTTCCGTAGTATTTCAAATTCGTCAGTCTCGCAACTGATATCAGAGTAGATATACAAGATAAACCATTAGAATTCTCTAGTAAAGACAGTTCGGTGTCTCTTATTGCTTGTTCTATTAAGAATGGATACTTTATTGCTGCTTCTAATCAGGGTAAGGATGAACAACTCTACTCTCGATAGACAACTAACCCTTCATGGGCAACGACAGGATTTGTATATGGAGAAACAGCTGTGTTAAGAAAAGGATTCTATAATGCCCCTAAAGGAAAGAACATATCTTTCACTGATAAAATAGAGGTCAATGTGTCTTCACCCGTCCTCCAACTTCGTTTATCATATGATGAATCCCATATCATTGTGGGCACCTCAAGAGCATTATTGATCTATCAATTGAGTGATATACAGACTGATGTAAAAATAATACAGGCTATACACACATATCTGCATATTAATTCATCTATCATACACAATAGAGAGAGAATGTGAAGCCAGTGAAAGAGTGGAATCTGGATGAGGAGATAATGGATGTGAGACCCAATACTGAAAGCCATCCTAATCTGGTAGCCATCCTCTTCAGTAATAATCAGTGCAGAATAATGGATATGATGGATGGTACTACTCAGTGCCAATTACCTTCAGAGGATATTACCGCTCTATGCTGGTCACCTAAGGGAAGACAGATTGTATGCGGAAGGAAGAATGGTTATCTGGAACACTACGATATAAGTGGTAACAAGAAGGATAGTCTGCCAATTCCATCAGCCGTGAGTACAGAGAATGAGGAAGAACCAGCTGACAGATATGGTAAACAGAGGTCGCTGTTGATGATTACTCTTTTGATAACTCTTTATCCATTATAGTGAAAGATGTATTGTGGATAGACAACAACACATTTCTTCCTATCTATGCAAGAGAAAGATCGAATGAGGAGGACGAGTTCGTATTTGATGGTTTCATTATCAACAGAAAACCCCACTCTGAAGATGGTCCGCAGTATACTCGTCTGGCTGAATTAACACCTATCTTCTCCAATGGAGGTCACGGCGATCACTTTTATATGGAGATCATCCATAATCTAGGAGAAGAGATCAAATGTATGGTTGTTATTGCTAATGCCGCCTCGACTGAGATATCTGTAGTTGGTCAGGATGCAGATGGAGAGTGGTCTACATGGGAAATACCTGAGGGTGGGGAGATCCTTTTGCCACTGTCTGAAGAAACATTCATGGATACTTATCCTGTAGGACTAGCATTGGATTTTGCACCCAATGAAACACTACCACCTCTTGATGCCAGTATAGATGAGACAAGAGTACAGCCAATGCCTATTCTTTATGTTCTAAATGATGAAGCCAAAGTCAGTGCTTACCACTGTTACAATATCACACTTGCTCGCACTGGAGGAACTTATAAACCTCCAGCATCAGTAAGTACATCCACCGTATCATCATCATCAACTCCTGCTCCTTCTATACCCGCAGCATCTACCGCCCCAGCATCTACCGCCCCAGCATCTACCACACCCTCTGCTTTTGGCTCATTTGCCTCTACCCAAGGTACTTCTTCCTTTTCAGATTTATTATCCGGTAAGACCAAATCGGTCTCTTCTGATGGATTTGGTGGATTTGGCGGACAAACAACAGCCAGTATTCCTTCCTTTCAGAATTTAGGCTCATCACAGAAATTAGCTCCCATCATGTCATCGCCATTGACTGCCAAGCCCAACTTCTCCAATACTCCATCCTTTGGTTCTACTTCCAATATTGGGTTTGGTACAACAACTCCTTTGGGATTCGGGTCGGGAACAATGTCATCTGCTATGACCGACAAACCTCTGGCTTCCTTCAAATCATCCTCAACAGCTGAGGATAAAACGGACAAACCAGCCGCAACAACCTTCACTGCTTTCGGACAATCTGAAGCAACATCAGGTAACTAACATCCACTTACTTGCATTCAATCTAAAGTATTTGAGAAAATGTTGTAGAACTGACATAAGATTCTGTTTTATATAGTTGATAAAACCGCCGAAGACACTTCTATAAAAAATGCTGGGTCACTTTCGTTTGGCTCGTTTGCCAAGAATCCAGTTACTGGGGCTACAACCGCACCTGCTTTTGGATCTACATCAGCTTTAGGAACATCGTCTTTTGGATCATTGGCTAAGAACACCGTTTTTGGAGCATCTTCTACCACACCCGCCTTTGGATCTACTTCTACTCCAGGAACTTCTTCCTTTGGCTCACTCGCTAAGAATACTGTTCCTGGAGCAACAGCTCCCTCTACCACACCCGCCTTTGGATCTACTTCTACTCCAGGAACTTCTTCCTTTGGCTCACTCGCTAAGAATACTGTTCCTGGAGCAAAAGCACCATCTACTACACCTACCTTTGGATCTACTTCCACTCTGGGAACTTCTTCCTTTGGATCTCTCGCTAAGAATACCGTTCCTGGAGCAAAAGCACCATCCACTACACCTACCTTTGGTTCTACTTCCACTCTGGGAACTTCTTCCTTTGGATCTCTGGCCAAGAATACTGCTCCTGGAGCAAAAGCACCATCCACTACACCTACCTTTGGATCTACTTCCACTCTGGGAACTTCTTCCTTTGGATCTCTCGCTAAGAATACCGTTCCTGGTGCAACAGCCCCCTCTACCACACCCGCCTTTGGATCTCCTTCCACTCTAGGAGCCTCCTCGTTTGGCTCTCTGACCAAGAGTATTGTTTCTGGAGAAAAAACACCCTCTACTACCACAGTAAATACATCAACTGCATTGAACAGCATATCTCCACAACCATCTTCTTCAAGTGTATCAACATCAAATAAACCTGATACGGAATCAAAGGGAAAGGACCAAGAGGAGAGCACAACATCAAAGGATCCTGGTTCACCCATCAAAGGACAATTAAAGCCTGTAGCTACTGATGGTATGGCATTAGAGTACGAAAAAGTGTTTCTGAAAGTGATGAAGGATATTGAAGAAGTATGCATATATTGTTTCTCTTTTTTTTTTATTCTAACTCATCTTCTCTCAATAGCTTTCTCTTCGACGTGAAAAGATTTGCATAGTGGTCGATTTGAATACACAGTCAACTACAAGGAAGACAGAGTCAGACATACCCAACTCCAAATCTACTTGGCAATTACAGGATAACGCGGCTCTAGGGTCTATTGTTGATGATCTCAACAGCCGTGTTCAATCTGAACTTGATGAGACACTCAAGAAGGAACAGAAGGTGGAAGAACTAAAAGAGAGCATATCCAAATGTAATGAAAGTAACATATGTAAATTAATCATCATTGATCTAACTTGCTTAATAGTACATGAGAAAAAGGAGGATTTCAAGGCTCTCTCACGTAGGGAACTGGATGGAGAGATGGTTGAGTTGATGTATAACTGTGATCTAGATACTGAATCACAAGTGGCATTGGATTTATTGGCAGTTCGATCAGAGAACTATGCCGATGAATTGGCAAAGTTGGAATATAAACTACAACAGATCAAGAAGCGTAGTAAATTGAGGATCCAGTCAGAAGGAGGGTAAGTGTTATGGGATGCTTTTATGAAAGTGACCCTATTGACATTTCTGTTTGTATAGTGAGATGTCATTGTATTCCCTTCACCGTGCTATTCGTGATATAGAGAAGGATATTGCCTCCAAATCAAGCGAGATCAAGGAAATAGCAGATAAATTAGCAGAGACTAAGCTGGATAATACGAGACTGAAGAATCAGGAATTAGCAGGGGAAGAGAGTGGTTCACAGGAGGAAGAGGGATATCAATTGAAGTCAGAAGTTATCCAATCGACTACTAAATATATACGCAGAATTCAATTTATGAATAGTATCTGTGATGAATTCAGTCAAATACCCCCTCTTCAAGTGAATATGAACTAGTGTAAATACATATTGCTAATAAAGGGATTATTAAAAAGCATGAATGGGTGAATAGTATGCAATTGGACTCTTTATTTATTTAACTTGTAGTGGATGTTTTGCTTGTTGGGATTACCTAAGTGTGTGCACTCCATTCTTTACTGAACCATCATATCCTATTCAGAACATTAAACAATTCAGTTCATACTCTTCCGTCACCCACAGTTATCTACTCTTACTTGGTCATTTATCTGCTGGGGAACAGTGTTCTGGGGATTACTCCAGTCAATAGTGTATCTAATTATCTGTTCAGTCTCTCACATACTGTGTACTCCATTGGTTTTATATTTTACCTGGTCACTTTGGGTCTGTCCGCCAATATGTTTCTCTGTAATTTATCGATATGTACCTGTTCAGGTGGATTCTCACGTAACTCTTCTTCTGTGTATTCATTATTGACATAATAACCAACACGCACAAACTCCTTATCGTTATATAGACAACTCAACAATACCACAGTTACCTCTAGTAAGTCTTTGGTGGGTAATAATTCGATTTTAGGTGCATCTGCCTACAACAATGAAGTCAATATGAGTTATGAAAGTGAATAAGCAGTGTACTATTTACAGAGAATATGAATTTATTGACACCAACAGGAATAGGTCCAACCATAATAGAGTCCAGTACTTGATCATACTCGGAACTCTCTGCTGCACCTACGTAGATCATCCTCCATTCAAGATCTAATCTATTCTTTTCAGTGAGATTGTTACTTGAATGCAATATTAAGTATTACCATCCTTCAAAGGGGCATTACACTCGAAGGTAATCTCAAATTGGAAGGGATTATTGAAGGCAGTGGGATTATCCAGTACTTGAATGTTCAATATATTGACTAATGACATGAGATAAAGAGTAAAAAAAAAAAGAAGGGTGTGAAAAGGGAGAAAAAAAAAAAAAATATAATCATATCACCCACAGGAATCTATTGGATTCAAACAGCGATAGAAGACTACGCGAACAACCCTTCTCACACGAACAATCAAATAAGTAACAAGCCGAACAACGAGTCTTATTGGTATGCTCAATTGTCCGTTTTCAAAGATAGACATCAACACGAGGGTGATACCTGAGTGCCCTAATAAGCCATATTCTTGAGAGTTGGCTCAGAAGTCTGAAGAAAATAAAATGAATGTCCCTAAAAATAGGGTTCCCCACCTGCCATAATCAGAATAGTTGAGTGCTTATCCCTCCCATTATTTTATTTTATATTTTTCTCAGCCGTCTTTTCTATCTCATTATACCACCAGCTATACTTCTGAACCTAATGTCACTTCTATCAACACTATTTGACACCTTCATCAACACGCTCTGTTGTTGTATACCCAACTCGAACTTAAGTATCAACGGGAGGGCATATCGTATACTGAAACTATTAGGAGAAGGGTAATGGCCTGTGTGTGTTTATGTGTGTGTTCTCATATGAATATGTTTAGGGGATTTTCATTTGTGTATCTGGCAGAAGATGGGTCAGGGAATTTATATGCTCTGAAGAAGATAAGATGTACACTGGGTAATGAAGAGGCAGAGCTGGCAGAGAAGGAAATAGACAAATACCAACTATTCTCTCACAAGAATATCATACAACTGCTGGTAAGGATCCATATCGAACTATCAACTCACTTCTTTAACTGACTATTGAGGAAAAGGGGTCAAGTGTAGTGACAGAATCAGATGGAACCAAGACTATTTATATGTTCCTTCCTTACTATCAGGTAAAACATATACACGCACACTGTGGAATAGCATGCATATCTAATGTATGAGGGTAATAGAGAGGCAATCTACAGGACGCAATCAACAAGAATAATCTGAATAAGACTCATTTCCCTCAGAAGGAGATGCTTGTGTTATTTCTACATGTGTGTGATGCTGTCAAGGCTATGCACACATATACATCGCAGGGTGGTGCAAAGACACAGTATCAGCCACTTCACTCTATATCACCTGATGAAGAAAGTAGACAGGATAAGACTCTTTTGTTGAGTGAGAACACTCAGAATCAGACAGGGGATCAGACCATGGGTAAAAGGGGGGAGTTGTTACCATGGGCACACCGAGATATCAAACCAGGGTAAATATAGGCCAGTAGTAACCAAGGCATGAAAAAAAAAAACTAATTTATTTAATGTCACATAGCAATGTATTACTGGCAGATGATGGAGAGACACCTATTCTAATGGATTTTGGATCTGCCTGTCCTGCTCGTATTCCCATAGAAACGAGACAGGAAGCTCTATCACAACAGGTAGCAATGAATAGGAGGCTATGGATATAGATCATTCACCATCTCTCCTCTTATTAGGATCTGGCAGCTGAACAGTGCACCATGCCCTATAGAGCACCTGAACTATTTGATGTAAAGGTAGGGACTACACTAGATGAGAAAGTGGATATATGGTCACTTGGATGTACATTATATGCTATGGCCTATGGTCAATCACCCTTTGAGATGAATATGGAGGGTGGATCAGTTGCACTGGCAGTATTAAATAACCAGTATAAGTTCCCTGAGAATAATAATTACTCGGCTGATTTCAATGAGTGCATCAAATGGATGCTGAACCCTATTCCCAATGATAGACCTGATATTCATGAGGTAAATGCACATATATGTTCATATTGTGTATATCATCCTCATATCTGTTCATAGGTCATATCGAGAGTACAATCACTAATTAACACATAGTTTCTGTAATAATACTGTATCTAATAAACACTAATCTATCTTAATAAGGAATTAAAAGATAAGGCACCTCAATGATAACGGACAGAAAACAGCAAGAGTTGATAAGAATATAAGCATATATGGTTATTATTTTTATTTTGATTAAATACGCATGAGTCTATATACATAAGGGAGAGAAGGGAGGGGGTATATTAATTGGGTGAATATCTATTGAATGAGATGGCTGTAGAGTTACTGCTGGATTCAGCACCATGTTTACTACTATCAGTAGGATGATAATGGTTATTGCTGAGTGAAGTATAGAGGGATGGCAATGTCTCGAACAGGGAAGGTATATTCTTTTTGGGCTGAGGTATACTCTTGTTTTTGTCTACGGTGGCAGCTATTCCCAGCATGAGTAATGAAGTCAACAAGTTCTTCTCATAAGGTTCTCTGTTCTCATTAGGTGCTATTGGCTGTAGATTGACTATAGACATAACCGAGTCAACTATCTTCAGTATATCTCTTGACTGTGACAATAGAGTGTTGATCTGATTCAGTTCCTGCTCCAACTGATCTCTTCTTGACTCCAAATTCTTATGGAAGTTGGAGGGATCTGTAATAATACTGGATAGAATGGAGGGTGTGATGGCTGATGGAGTATTATCTGATGTATTGAATAGGGACCTGAGTGATGATAATACAGGAGTCAGGCCATCTTCTTGGTCTTCTTTATTCAGTAGATTGTCCAGAGGGGAGGAGATAAGGGGAGGATCATGGATATCAACAACTGACATGCATCTTCTTCTTTTGGTGTTCTTGTAGTGATCATTGGAAGTGTCCTCTATTATGAATGGAGGAGGTGTCTCTATAATAATTTCAGGTGAAGGTGACTTGGATAGATTGTTTGAAGTCTGCTGAGGAAGACTATTGAATCTCTTACGCCTCTTGATGACATTTCGCTTCATAGCAATTGGCCTCTGTACATTGTGAAGCTTATAGTATAAACCACAGGCATTACAGATAGTATTGCCAGTCTCGTCTCTTCTCCACAAGGGAGTTGTCATAGTTTCACAGTTATAGCACTTGATGACGGGTGGACTCCACGTTATACTGTTTCTTTGCCAGCACCGTTTACAGCCTTGACATTGATCATGTTGATCAATTGATATGATAGGCGACTTGTTCATTGTAAGTATTGTGTGTATAAAGAAGAAAGAATAGGCCGATGAGAGGGTTTATATAGAGGGAATCTTTTGATAGGGAAACAATCTCTAGTATTGATTGGCTGAAGTGCAATCCCTAATATAGAATCGATAAGATACTAAGGAAGATAAATAAGATATAACAGTTGCCTATTTAAGAACATATTTCTATTCTGTATTCTTCAATTCTATCGGAAGTGTATCAATGAGCATATCAAATCTCTATCCGAACAATCTACAGCAGCCATGATTTAAGCAGATAAAGAGGAAAGTGGTGGGACAGAACAGCGTGTGAAACTACGATTAATAAGAATTGGCTTATCTAGAGAGTGAATATTGTTTATACCATTGATATCTTTATCGGTTATCACGAGCCGAGGGAACCGTGCGAAATAAAGGTGTTCCTCCAAAGGACCACTGACAGCTTATGCTTATCACAGATATATAAAAGCAGAATACAATGAGATAATGTCAATCTGCAAATACTCCCAGATAAGCTTATTTGGTGTATATATACAGTGTGTATTCAATTATGTGCGTATATGATATTTTTTATATGAGTGTATATCTCCCACCCCTCATCCTCCCACCCCTTTGTATTTCCGATTTTGTCCCCAGATAATCTACTGAGTGAGTGTGGTGATACCCGAGGAGTATAACAATAAATGATAACCAGTAGATTACATAATAATAGAGACAATAAGACCGGGAAGAATTTATTATATTACTGCACTAATCATAGCATAGACATAATCAGCTAGAATAAGACCAAAGAACACCTTATTGAAAAGCATCACTTTGTTTACTGAACTGCTTGATGGGAGTTCATTGGGATATTCACCCTCAGACACTTCTTCACCATTATTATTATCATTGTTATTACGGTCGCCGTCTGTTTTGCCTGGTATTGAGTCTAGTTAGTTATTAAGTAATCAACGTTTATGTATTCTACTACAATTACCTCGTGTTACACCCACTATGCGTAGATTACCAGTCTTACAATGGAGAGGAGGTTTACCCAGAGTCATGAAATCTATTGGCTATGTTTTTAGAGGTCTATCAATACAGAAGAATACATGCTTACATGCATTGGAAGGAATGAGTGTTCTGGGGAGAGTAACCATAAGATGGCCTGTGTCGGTAGATACATTGGATGCCAATACTATAGGCACCTCAGCCTTCTTACTATCTGATTGAACAAGATAGATAGACTCAAATTGGGGTGTGTGTGAGTTTGCCCTATTGTAAACAGTGTTAGAATATTCCTTTGTGTCAGTATCGTTAGTGATCCCTCCTACCATCGTATTTTCATCTTGTCTCCTGCTGCGATTATAGTATTGCTGATAGGGATCAGCACTTATAATGAGCCGAGTTAATAAACAGCTGCATAAATTATCTTATTGTGTTACCTGTGCAATCCTCTAATACATCATTGATCAATCCATGAACAACTACAGTGCCGAGTGACATCGACAGAAACACAAGTAAGTGCAATCCTTTCATTTGTTGTAGAATGATAGAGAGAAGATGAGAAACCAGGTCAAAATGCGAATAATGTTGGTTATAAATAACAGTATTAGACTGATATTTATGAGCGAACATCCCACTCACGGAGGATAATATTCTTTGTTCTGATGACAATGTTCTTCCCAGGATATCTATGGGGCGGAATCTTAATAATCCTAGCAGATATGGGAGGAATAAGGAATTGTCATTGGGAAATGAACGGGTAGAAAGTGTCTTGAATTAGATGATAATAGGGATATTTTTATTTTTATTTATGTACTATTGGAAGTTCTTCAATGCTTTCATCATCTGTGCCATATCAGGCATGCCTCCTCCTCCAGGTCCACCTCTTCCTCCAAACATACCACCAAACTGCTTAGCCAATTTCTGGATTCCTTCTACACCACCCACCTGCTGTAGCATCTGTGGGGGAACCATACTGGCCATCTGTTGCTGCATTTTACCAATTTGTGCCATTTGTGAAGGGTTGATCTTTCTGGGATCTGTTGGCATATTCTGCATCAGTCCATTTTTACCACCCATGGTCTTCACCATCTCTGCAAATTTGGTGTATTGACTTAATATCTCCTCCACTTCATGCACTGTTGTACCCGATCCACGGGCCACTCTAATCACTCTGCTGTGATCTTTTTGAAATGCCTTGTTATCACCGTCCAGTTCTTATGATTTTACACTATGAGTAAAATAGTTCTCGCTATCTTAATTACAACACGTACCTTCATCTGTCATACTATCCATAATACACATCATACGCTTCATACGCTTACTTCCTTCCTGTTCTGTACTGGCCATTAAATCAGGTGACATACCAGGTATACTTCCCATTAACTTATACAAGTATATATTAGCTTCATCATCTTGTTCATTCAATATACTGTCTTACTTTGGAGAGTGGTCCCATTTTAGCCACCTGCTGGAACTGCTCATACATATCACGGAGAGAGTATTGTCCTATTGTCAATGCCTGTGATTAGACAAGGATATCATGCCAAATCCACTCATCTAATTACCCTTTTCAATGTTCTTGAATAGTTTCTTGTTGTCACCCAACTTCATATCCTGAACAGTCTCAATCATATCACGCATATCATGTATACCAAGTACCTTTCTGATGAATGATTTTGGTTCAAACCTCTCCATATCATGAAGATGCTCACCTGTGCCAATGAAGATGATTGGACTGTGTGTAGCAGCCACACTGTATAGAGATTGTTGAGTTAAGACACATACAAATCTATCTTATCATGTATACATTCACTTTACGCTGAAATAGCTCCACCACCCTTAGCATGTCCATCCATCTTGGTGATAATGATTGATCCAAAATCAGCAGCTTCTTTGAATGCCTTTGCCTGTGATTCAGCTGCCTGGCCAATAGCACCATCCATTACAAAGATGGTCGTGTCTGGTTTCTAATGGTTATTTAAAACAGAGAGAGAGAGAGTGTGTGTGTGTGTGAATCAATAGATACTTTTATATGGGATAACATATTTACAACTGCATCAGATATCTGCTTCATTTCCTCGAATAATTCAACTTCCTGTTTGTGACGACCTGAAGTATCAACAATGATAATCTCGAATTTATCTGCCTTGAACTTCTCCACACCCTCCAAGGCAATAGCAACTGGATCAGATTCGGTATAACTACCATAATAAGGTACTTTTGCCTTTGCCGCATTCTGCTTCAACTGATCAAAAGCACCAGCACGAAATGTATCAGCACACACCAAGGCTACCTTCCATCCTTTACGTTGATAGAAAGTGGCAATCTTGGTACAGGTGGTTGTCTTACCAGCACCCTGAAGACCGACCATCATAAAGACGTTGGGACGACGTTTAACAGGCTTATAAGGCTCTACTTTGGGATCAACCAGATCATATAACTCATCCATGACTGCCTATTGACACATTATTAAAGGGCTCATCACATAATCTTTGAAGTATCAAAATACCTTCTCGATTATCTTCTTCTTGTTGGTGCCATTAGCCACTTCTTGAAGGTTTACTGTCTTCTTGATATTAGCACGAAGCTTCTGTACAAGCATCACATTGACATCAGAAGACAATAAAGCAGCACATATTTCCTTGATTAAAGCATCCAAGACCTAATAGAATGATGAGTGTGTGTCTTCTACATAAGCAGAGAGTCTATTTACTTTCTCATCTATCACAGGTGCCTTTGTTAGTTCAGTGAAGGCAGTGTTGATCTTTCTTCCTAAATCAGCTAAAACCATAGTCGTTTATATCGAAAGCAGTAGTAAAGGGAAAAGGGAATAAAAAAGAATATTAAAAAAAATAAATAAACCCATAAGTGGGGGGATTTCAATTTCAGTCATCTACTTATATATTAAAAAGCTGGCATTGTTATATCAAAAAGAGTCAATATGGGGGGATAATGTATGGTTTATTATATGTGTGTTGCTATGATACCGTTAAGTTTATCTGTTATCAATGCAGAATAGATACATAAATATGAGTGAATGCGATAGTATGTATATGTGAAGAAATAGCAGAGACTTTCTTTTAATATGAACAGGCGAAGATATTATACGAAGACGCTACTGTCAAATACATGGTCACTGAAGGGAGCAGGAATATCCTCATCTGTAGTAGTCTCACTGTCGTCTTCCTCTTCCTCATATTCGAATACTAATAGACAGTGGTTAATATTTGGTAGAAGCATATGTGCCTTGTTTACCTATGCTGTGATCATCAATCAATCTACACTGCATCTGTTTCAATTCATTCAGATCATCTAATAGAGAGTATTTATCATCATCCTCTAATGATCTGATCTCATAAGGTGTAAAGTCAACATTGGCAGAGAAATGTGAAAGATCGATGATATATTCATCGTCTGGTATGTATGGTATGTCTACTCATAAATGACAGGTAAGTTACATAAACTACGCAACAGAATATCCACACTGACCTTTCTCTTTGGGAGGTGCATATTCTACTGAAGAAGTGTCATCGTCTTCAGTGTTGTGTTCTTCATGACTGATCAATTCTTCTTTCAGAACAGGTTCCAATGACTGTGATACTAGCTCATAGTGTTGAGGTTCAACCAATTCTTCTGTGGCACTGAACACTGGATCCTTGACTGAGAAATAACCATCTTCCATAATATCATTGAAGGCATCAAAATCGATATCCAACCCAAGTGGCTTCCATTCCATCTCTAGGGTAATAAATTGATTAAGAACAATAAATTAGGAATTATGTCTCCATATGACTACCTTGCTCTTTGTGTCTGAAAGTAGTCTCGACTGAACGTGTATCGCGTTTCTTAGTCTCAGTGAAGTCAATATCAGTAAGAGAAGATTCAGTTCGTTTCAGTGGAATACGTTCTTCTTCAGAGGATGTCTTTTGTGCTTCTATTCATATATAAATATATTAACATTATCACTCATTCAACACTCTCTCTAAGCATTACTCTGTGTACTGTCTACTTCATCCGCAAATATATTGTGTCTGAATCGCAGTGAACTGTCGCTCCTTACCAATGTTGGCTTAGTAGAGCTCTTTACTGGTGATGGTGACTTGTCATTGTTCTCGTTTGACATACGAGTCCGTTTATTGTCGTGAGGTCGGTACATATTCAAGGAAGAAGACAGTAATAATAATAAGAAAAGGGAGGGGGGAAGTCGACCTGAGAAAATTAAATAATAAACAAAATAAATGAAAAAAAAGGACCATTAGAATGAGTGACTGTTGACGTTGATGCATACAAACTGCAGTGTCATCAATGATCAGGGTACAGTCTCCCAGATAAGGTCCCAGGGTAACAATAAGAACAGTGATCATTCTTACAGAACATCTTGTTTTTTTATGCACAGATCTTATGTTTAGTGATAAGAATGTGGTCTAATCAATAATCCTAAGCTCACTAATAATGGGTCTCAATTCATTGAGTTTTATTGCAGACAAGTAAATTAGGAGGGTGCTATCTTCAACAGCAGTTTGCCTGTAGTGGAACCATTGGCAAGATCATCAAATGCTTCACGAATATCACTGAATTCATATATCTTTTTTATCTTGGGCTGAATGATTTCATTGCTCACCATTTCCAAGAGTAAATTAAACCAGTGTTTAGCATCCTTGGCAGTACTCATATAACACCACACAGCATGACCTTTCACGCTAATTGATTTGAGTATGAGTCTGTCGACATTGAGCTATTATCATAATGATGAGTATAATTTCAGTACAAGATATGACTGTATACTTACAGGAGGGATAGGGCCTGATGATTGACCAAAGCTTATCAATAAGCCAAAAGGTGCTAGCGACTCTAATGAGGCCTCAAATGTTGCTTTTCCTACACTATCTAGAGCTGCTTGCACGCCTCTTCCTTCAGTAATCTCCATTACTCTCTCTACTATATCCTCTTTCTTATAATTAATCACATAATCTGCTCCCACGAGCTTACATAATTTCATCTTGTCCTCTGTGCTTGTTGTTGCAATGACAATGCCTCCTTGGAAGTGGATTATCTGAATCAGATTAATGCCAACACCTCCAGCTGCTGCATGAACTAAAACGAAGTCTATGTCACACGAATATAAGCATCCAACAAGCTACCATCTTCAACAACACTCACCTCCACTCTGTACTTTATATGCTTGGGTAACCATCGAAAGGGCAGTAATACCCTGAAGCCCTATAGCAGCAGCAGTTTCATAAGAAACTTTACGAGGAAGTTTACTTACTCTTGTCTTATAATCCGGGACTAGTGTATATTCAGCAAAAGCATCTCCAGATAATGATAGAACACGATCACCCACTTTATAGTCTGTTACCTTGCTACCCACTTTAACTACTTTTCCTGCACTGAATAAAGACTTTAGCATGAATACAATTGATATCATTCAGACTATTCTTTTTTTTTACCTCTCTATGCCTGGAATACCAGCTGTAGGCTTATATGGATACAATCCACGTAATTGAAGTATATCTGCAAAGTTGACACCTGCCACATAGTTCTTAATCAATATAGTATCACATTCTATTTCTGGACATTCAACATCTTCTATCGATATTTCGTCTTTCTTCGTAATAACAGCTGCCTTCATTTTTCTTTTTTTACGTAGAAGAGTAAGGGAAATCACCCATTTTTTTGTAGTTTATATTTCAACCGATACTTCTCAAACCCATGTCAACCGATACTTCTCAAACCCATACCAACCGATGTTCAGAGCCTTTGAGAAAGAGCAGTCAGAGATGTCTCCCCTACTGTATGGCTCACTATGGATAATACTATGTTGTTTGATGAAATATCAGTAATCCCCAAATAAAAACCATATGCTCTGTCTACTGAAGAATCATCGGTCTTTTAACTGACCAAATATTAAAGAAACACTCAAGCCATTCATTTCCTCTTTTCATTTTGTGGGATCTTCAACCATGAGTGAAGAGGTAGCAGCAGTGCATAGATCTGTACAGATCCAGCAAATATTGAAATTTACACCTGATCAGATTCATAAGATTTGGAGTACTCTAGCTCAACCCAGTGTATCGACTATTGCAGTATCCAACGCCTGTCATAAAGTATATCATCATGTTGTGCAGAGGAATCTCGACTTGATAAACACATTACAGAACCTACAGAATCTCGTTTTTATAACCAAGGAAAAATCAAAACTTGTCATCTTCCTCCGAACTATCAGTCGCCTGTTGATATTCAGTATTGAAGAACAGAAGCAGTGGGTCCTCACTTCTTCCCCTTCCGGAACTATTCACCCTTACGTGTCAATATTACGAAAAATACCTTCATTGTATAATGACATCTTGTATGAAGTAGATTACATGTTGTCAGTTCATCAGTCAGTTGAGAATAGCAAACTTATGGAGATGCTGTATCCTCTATTCGACGCTGTATTCCTTATTGATGATATAGCCAACCCAGACTCACTCCTCACTCGTCTACAAAGCATATTACTCGTGTTAACTGACTCGAAAGATACAGCAGGAGAACTTCCCCAGCTCATCTTATCGTACTTGTGGGAGTGTCTCGATAGATTCCCTACTTCAGATGATCCATCCTCCTATTTCGCTGTACTGGATGTACTGATTCATGTCTTATCTTCGGTTGGATCTATTGCATTCCTATCAGATAGCGATCTTTTCTCACTTTCTAATAACTTGGTGTACTTAATACTGGATCGACTTCTTGATGCATCATCGAGAACACTACCCACTATGCCTTATTTATTTCGACTGGAACGTATCTTGGGTATGTCCTTCTCTGACAAACAGAGTTTGATGGCACAACCTAATTTTGACATGCTTTGGACCAGTTTGTCCTTTGTATTACTTAAGGCCCAGACATTGGATGATCAGCAATTGATAATAAGGCTGTTAAACCATCTTGGTTTGACCAACAGGAGTCGACTTATTCTAAGAGTGGCGTATATACCACTATTCCAGACATTCTCTGAAATGATGGATATGACCTCTAATCAGCATGTAGAGAGCATGAAAAGAGCTATTCTTGATCTGATTTCTATGTTGAATGATGTTTCTACGGCAGATGTTAATGGGGAGAATCAGATCATGGCTGTAAGTGCTTCTATGACAAAGCAAACGTTCTATTGCTCATATTCACATATCTATTTTAGTTGAAAGAGATTGTCGGTAACAACAACATCAATGGATTACTGGCACATATATTGATGTTTATCATCCAGGCATACTCCAAACAACCAAGTGTTTTACTGGAACAACTCAATGCTGACACAGGAAACATCTCTTCATTACTCAGTATGTTATTTGCCACACCTTATGTATGTGAGGATACGACCTCCAGAAACGAATTCTCAGAAATAATCGTTCGTCTATCCTCAACCCAAACCGTCAGCTACAAATTCCCTGTTTTGCTGTTCTTTCTCCAAGTATTACGCCGGTCTTCATACTCATCCAACATCACTCTCTGTATCCTTCATCGTATTTTACCTGACCTAGTACAAGTAAATGACCCTGTCACCACAAGTAAAGTTCTTCAGATTGTGTTGAATATTATTGGCAGCAACTCAAATAACACGATGTCTAGTATCGGTGTAAAAATGCTGGCTGCCATTTATCAGCGTCAGCCCAGAGTGTGGCAAGAATTAAAAAAAGCTTTGGCTGAGTGGGTTCTCCACCGTAAGTCTGTTACCTTCCACCGAAAAGTTGACTTGTCTGTTACGGGACCCATCAAAATGGAGTTGGTGGTTCTGACTACCATGAGAGATCTATGTCTCACGAGACCTAGGCAGTGTGCTTCCGATATATTTCCCATGATCATTTCTTTATTGCAGACATGTAGAGATTTAAGCATGGCTTCTATTGCCATTATGATGCATATCATTTGTATCTGTGTTAGAGAGGATCTTACCGAACCTCGTTCAGTATGGAATGTCGCTGTGATGTACATCGCCGATTTTGCAATGGAAGTAGGTGTAACCAAATCTATGCTGGTTATTGAGCAGCTCTGTAAATTCTATGCTATTGCTGGCCAAAAAGATGATGGTAATCAATCATTGCTATTACACTTTTTTTTAGTATTAATCCGTATTTTTATTATAGGCTCAGAACATTATTTGCTCTTTAAACAGAATATACTGAATGATTATATCGTTCCTTTGCTGGACACGTCTGGTTTATCCAGCGCAGCTACACAGTATGCATTGGAGGCATTGTCCCACTTTCCTGCCAACGAAATCACCACGATTCTACCTGAAAGATCAAAAGACTTTATTTCTCAAATAGTGAAAGATGGATATTCTGAATATGAACCTGTTCTTGTTAAGCTGCTGTCCCACGAATTAGATCATATGCGACGAGGATTGTACAAGGAGGCAAATCCAAAGAATACTGAGCCTGTTGAGAAGAAAGTGGCTAAAAATTCCAGTGGTGATTTAGAGACGAGGATGTGTGAACTCTTTATTAAGCGATGGGAAGATGGCCATGTGGCGCCCGGTCTCCGTTCTGGCTATACTTTTACTATATTGAGCAATCCTCTGATGTTCAAAGGTGCTTACAATGCAAAATCTGTTACTGAGTTTACTAAATCAAAATGGTATCAATTCATGATATCTTCTTTTACGGACATCACGTTGACTGACCATCTACTGGTAAGAATATCTGGAATAAAGACATGGGAGTCTTTTTTTAAGAGTATCCTGGCTGGAAATGAAGCAAACATCGAAATCCTGGTATCATCTCTCCTGAAGGATTTATTATCTCGATTGGAAAGAAGCACTGTTCCAGGAACCACCTCAAATATCTTGTTTGCTATCACTGGTAAGCTTCTTTCTTTTTTATACATATACACTCAGAATAGCATGATAGCTAACCCACTTTAATTAGGTCTTGTCCATACTGTTCGTTTGATCATTCCTTCATATGCAGTAAACTGTGCAACTCAAGTCATTGATATATTGATGACGAACTATATCGCACTTTCCACTTCTCCATTATCTCACTCAGCACATCTTATGAGCGAAGAGGTGCAATTCAGTAGTCGTTTTGCTCTAGGACATCTTGCCGCCTCTGTCATTGGGAATGAGAAGCTTATAAAAACTGTACTCAATGATTCTTTAGTGTCTGTTATAAACGATGGTACCAAATCTCGACAATTAGATACATCAGTTGACCTCGTTCAGTTCGCAAATGGTTATTCTGCTGGTTATCTTACTTCTGCACTTGCTTCTTGGCCTACGAAGACAGACAGCATAGAAAATCTCGGGAAACAAAGTATTTACGATCTGCTTGAATACTGCAATCGTAATGTTTCAAACAATGTGATGGAAAGTCGATTATTAGGTATTATGATGGGATGGGCATCCAATTTGAATACAGACATGATGCAAGAAGTGTATTGGTTTGCACAGGATATCATCACAGCCTATGTGAATGGAGCATCTCATACAAATAAAGGTATCTTATTTGGATCGTTGTGGATATGTTCAGTAGGAGCGGTCTCAGATGAAGAAAAGATTGATGAAAAGGTTATCCGCCTTTTAAAAGATGCGGTCGGTAAAGCTTCAGCACAGGTAAACTTATCATGCAGCTGAAATAATAAGCAAGACTAACAAACTTAAACAGAGAGAATTGGATCAGCACTATTATCACTTTGCTGTTTCTTATTCTCAACTTATACGCACACGATTCCTAATCAATAACCAGGATGAAACTGAAGCATCATCATCCTATAGTCAATTATTCAATACTGAACTTGATAACCTGAAGAACGATGACCCATCAAGCCATTATCGAATGAGTAGTATATTCTCACTGGGCTGTCTCTTGGGCGTTGTTTATATCGGTACTGGTAATAACACGACTGATCGTCTCTATGTCGAGAATAAAAAGTATGATGCCAATACAAGAAAGCCTATCATTCATATACTGGAATCTATTGTTGGTCTGACAGGTAAACCATCATCGTTTGGGAACTTGAAAAGTGCACGTATAGCGGCTGCAGTGTGTGGAATGATTATTGAAAAAGCATTCTCTGTTCAATTTGCTACCAACAGCTCACACAGTGAAATGTCGGATCGATCCAACATTCTTCTGACAGCTTCTTCTGAGCCCACTTCCTACAATCGATTGAATAATGTAAGCAGTTATCTCAGAGCCTTATTCGACACCCTTGTCGATCTCACCGAGCGAAATATGAATCATACCTCTATTGGTTTATTACTATCTACTCTACAACATACACCTGGACCACTTCCTGCTGTCAACTGGTTCAACTTATTGAATAAGATATCCAAAATGTCGAAGAAACTCAGAGTGATATCCATCGAGTTTGCATCAGCGCATGCTACCACGTCTTTGTCTCTTACTGAATATATACTGTTACAGTTATCAGATACATTTGATCCCAAGAGATCAGTTGTGGTTGATGAAGAGATGGGTCTTTTGCTGACTGGAGAGATTGGTATAGGCAAAATGTTTGAACTAGCAGGTCTTCCCTCCTTATCAGGAATGGATCACCAGAAGAGAAAGAGGCGCGGGGTGGATGCTGTAGTTAGTAGAACATTGATATCCGAAGCAAGAGCAATAGAGATGATTGAACTGTACTGCACAAGGTTTGAAGAGATGGATCAGAATCAAAAGGTAAAGAGCACTTATTTCACCATTTTTATTTTCTTTTCCCAATAACTCAAATTATCTAGTATCATTTCGTGCTAACGGTAAAAGATCATCTGCCTACTGGTTCTCTGGATGAAAATAAGAGTAAACTGATAATGTCTATACGAAATATTATATTGAAAAAGATCACTTTGAAGCTGATACAAGAAGGAAAGGAAGATTCTCTCTATGAAGATATTGTTAGGAAGTCTGTGTCATGTAGTGTCAAGACGATTCAAGATTTACTCATAAATCAAAATATGAAATATTGGCTGTTCGATAATATGCAAAGAAGCTTATTAGGGAAACTCATTGCAGTATCTGAAATGTGTTTGCAGATGAATGACAATACAGCCAAACTCATAACTGAAATAATCACACATCTCTTAATGGCCTCCGAATCAGTATCTGCAGTGTGCTGGGGGATTGTTTCTAAGACCATAAGAATGAATGTGAAGAATGAACAAGAGAAGCTAGCATGGGTTGTTCGTATCCTGGATGCATTTATTGTTGTAGCAGGTCAAATCAATGCTGATAATGTGAATGTACTCCAGATCGGTATTACTTATGGTTTAAGATATATGCTTTCCATTCTCTGCTGGAATTCTGTGATGGACTCTGTAGATGATATTGACATGATAGATACATGTTATATGCTAACCTATTTGATCGATATAGGAAAAGACTATAACAATGAACAGCAGCAGGTAAGGAAGTAGTAATAAAAATATAGGTTTACATACACTCATACCCAACTCCATTGTAGATTGTGAAGCGTGTTTTCAAGATGATCGAACTATTGGAGTTAATGGATGACCCCAGTAAAGACATATTGGAGTTCTATTTGCAGGTCATCAGAACATGCCCCTATGAGGCTATTGCTAATTACCAGCCACAATATATTAAGCTTATTCCCATGTAACAAAACAAAGCAAACAAAAATACATAGAATAACTAATGTTATATGTATTTTATTACAACGCATTCTTTCCTATCTTATTATGTTATACGTTGTTTTTTTCAATGTGATATCTATGTATGTACTTTAGTGTATGCCATTTTCTCAGCGTGTCTATCTCTCTAGAAATCCACATCCATGCCAGCATGATGGTTTTCCAAAGCATTCATGGAGTCCACATCATAACCAGCTTGTGATGCCTTGGCATCTTCAAATGTTCGATGTCTAAGGACATCCATATCAAACTTATTCTTTAACGCGTTGATTTCAGATATCAGTTCTGAAGTAGCATCTTTCAGTGCTTTCCCAGGTGATGTGCCTGGTACTGTCTGCACTTTAACTACGAAATTATGTTCCAATGGATGAGGTACTTTGTAACCCGAAAATAATACTCGGGGATCCTTTAAAAGTTGACTATACAAAAGATAATATCAATATCCAGTCAGACAGTGCATTCTTTAGTGATCGAAAATACCCTCTTAGCATATTTCCAAGTGTGTGATCTTCACGCTCAATAGTGAATGTAGCTGCATTGGGGATTTTGGTATCTACCTCCATCTCTACTCTACACATTACAAGTATAAGTCATGATATTGTCCATATAATATACTCAACTGTCATACTTCTTCTTCCCCTCAGGGATAACAAATAGCTCAAAACGATCAGGTGCATTCATATTTTTATTATTTGGGTTAGATGGTTAAAAAGAAAAGAGAGCAGTTATGGGGGAAAAATATACAAAAATCAAGTGGGAGTAAGAAATTGATTACTGTGCATGTGACTGCTTTATGAAGGCATCTTCAATTCGTTGATTTGCTTCCTGCACATTTCAAAGTTTCGGTCTGTATCTTTAAACCATAGATCCCAATATGACTCTGCTTCTTTTTCATAGTTCTTCTCATAGCTCATCACATCAGGTAATGAGTCCTTGGATTCTTTCTTCTCATGATAATTGAGCCAGAATGCATGTTGATCCCTACGTAACCTATCAGCAGCATAAGTTGTGAAAGAAAGCCATTCAGGTTGTTGTTGAAGTGATTTGATCATATATTCACAAGTAGGAAGTTTAGCATGTCCTGACCATACTCTAGCAACAGCATGGCTTTGTCCATCTAGATGAACAGGCGTACTGAAGGGTCGTTGAATACCCACAAAAGCCAAAGTCGGATCAGAAATAAAGAAAGTTTCCTTGTACACATTTAATGGAAATTTCCCATCTGTCACTACTCTTTTTTCAGAAGCTATATCATTGCTCTCCTCTTGTTCATTCTTCTTGGGAGTAGTCAATAGACCGTTCAGGAAACCATAAGATGCCACGTATCCTGTACAGAAGATGATTTCATCCACGTCATCGAGTGTACTATTATCTTCAAAGAGGATGCTGTGGTCATTGCTTGTATTTACTTCTGAGAATGATTTGATGCCAGGCTTCATTACAGTAGAGCTAGGAATTGCCTTTCTTAAAACATTCAGAACAGCCACTGGACTTTCCATAGGTCCTCTAATAGACATATAGACAGTCTTGGCAATTCCCTCTAGTGATCTAGTAATGTCTATGGCTGAAATACTTCCACCAACAACTAGGACGTTCTGAAAGTATGTGAGATTTGATATCCATATGCCATTATTACCAATTTACCTTATTCAAGAAATGCTCAGGGCATCTGAACTGTTTGGAGTGAGAGATCATGCTGGGCCATTTCTTATCCCAGGCTTTAATGTTCTCATAAGTTGGAATATATGGTACTTGATATGCACCCGAAGCAATAACGACTGCATCAAATGACTCTCTCCATGTAGTTACTTTAACAGACTTACCATTAGCGACATTGTATTGACTCAGTTGTACTTCCCATAAATTGGTTTTGGGGTTTTTGGTGATCTGTTCCACACTTGTATTGAAAGTAATCAAAGGATTCAACTGAAACTTATTTGCATATTCCGTCAAGTATTTGAGCATGACCGAGTGATGGTTATAAGGCTTTGTCCCTTCAGGGAAAGGGAAATCAGGATAGGCAAGATATTTGCTTGGTATATTGTTGCACATATCCCGGTAACAAGGCGAAGGTGGATACTTTCCCAACATAAACTCTTTCACCTCTGGCTTGTCTTTTGAAGAATGATTTTCTCCAACATTATTAGATTGGTCAGGAAATACCATAGATGGAGTAGGGATTTCCGGCTTGATAGGGCGCTCTTCATTATACAACCTATTATTGACGATATAAGCATCTAATGGACCGTTTGGTGTAATACAAAAAGAAAACATCATTACCAGACCCCTCCAACTGAAGGGTTTCTCTCAAACACTCTAACGCTGATACCCAAATCTCGCATATGTCGTGCGGAAGAAAGCTATAAAATGTAGTATTCGTTGTTAGTGATTCCACTTCATTGTGACCAAAGGTACATACACCTGATACACCTGCTCCAATGACAGCTACATTCTTTATAGACTTTTTGAATACGAATGGATTTCGAAGTGCTTCTTCAGCTTCTTCTAGGAAAAGATTATTGACTTTCTCGATCTCCTTTTCCATCCTACCACAGTTCAGTGTTTTTTTTTGGAATAAGAAGAAGAAAAATATGCCTCTTTCCTAGATATACTGATATATTCTATAGAATATCACGTGGCTATTCTTTACAGTCATGGATGTATCTGATGAAAGGAGTTTAATTAAAATATAGTTTACCACATAGATACTTGTTCTTCATTTATCTAATACAAATATCTCCTTATATAAATATTGACAGGAGTAAAGAAATAGCGGAAGACCAACTCTAATACAGGTTAGAAACTTTGGTCATTACATGTATATACATATATGCTATTTCCACTACTTTATGGGTGTGGATGACTGTAAATATAAATATATATTGTAATGTACAAACACGAAGTCGATCTATTGCATTTGTTATAACTTTACTGCACTTTATGCATATATTATCTACCTGTGTGTAACTGCGTCGGTCAGAGTGGATTATACCCGCGAGAACTGAAATTCAATATGTAGATGACAACTGGAATAGGACTTCCTCAAAATATGATTTATACAATGAATAGCGATAAAATCGTTTGATTATCGGAGAGAATTTATATACAGAAGTAGCCACATAACATACAAACGTAAAAATAGCATAGATATCTTGTTTATCTATTGTATACTTTCTCTTTCTTAAATTAGATTATAGTTGTGGACTGTATTAAAATCAATAGCTTAGTATATTTGTAAGTAAACAAAGACTCTAATGCTAAGTACATCACAAGAAGAGATATAAGGATGAATAATGGCCAACATAGTATGCAGGAAGTTATTGTGCCTATGGAGTTAAACTATACTCAACCTTAATACATCAAGAGATCTTTGCTCCTCTGTGCAATAATCAAGTAAAACAAGCCAGTCACATACGCCAACAAAGTAATTGAAATGAGGTGATAATAGAGAAGACACTCTTGAGATTCTTAATATCATCATAATAAGGAACACCTGGTCATTTCAGTACATACATGGTCTATTGATCTATTTTTAACATCATAACTTGGCTGCTGCCCGGTAATGAAGAAAAGTAAAATGAATCACGATGATCTATTTATGTTATTGCCGGCAATTAACCCTATTAAAATGGTGAAAGTTTGACATTAGTTGTAATTAGCTAATCACGGCTGAAATGAACATCCTTATATATAACTGTAACTGGTAATTGTGGCTTCACTGTTGTACATATGTAAAGGAGTTGATAGCTTATACCTAGAGATGATATCAATTAGACGGTGATTTAGAGACTCCATATAAATGTATAATAAAGTAAGTAGAAAGATAAACTATATATAGAGGCTTCCTATATACTTGTGAGGGTAAACGTACATGATGATAGTTAATAAAAGTATTTATTAATAGAATTAAGAAATTAGGGAATTGGGTACAGGAATAGAGTGACAGTCAGCCACTGCGGAAGAGCCACGATGATTATAGTTTGGCACTGATCTTTTCCTCTTTGGCAGCTTCATCACGCAATATTCTGCGTAATATCTTACCAGATGGACTCTTGGGAATAACATCTATGAAGACAATACTACGCAACTGCTTATAATAGACTACTTGGTCTGCTATAAACTTCTTGATTGCATCCACCGTAGCTTTATTGGCGGGTACCGAGGAGTTTAGCACTATATACCCACGGGGAATTTCTGTAGCTTGTTCAGCGTCATAAACACCAATGACGGCACAATCATCTACCAATGGAGATTTGAGCTATATATGATTGATCAGGTTATTACACAATAATGTCATTTAATGATGTTTATCATTTTACCAATAAAGCCTCCAATTCTGCAGGTGGTACCTGGATAAAGAAATATAAAGTAAGTACTGGCGATATAACAGACCCCTTATTTATCTGCTACCTGAAATCCCTTATACTTAATGAGCTCTTTGATTCTATCGACTATGAAGAAGTGGCCCTCTTTATCCTGAATAGCCACATCACCTGTATGGAAGAAGCGATCGCTATCAATGCAATCAGCTGTTGCTTGGGGATTATTCAAATAACCCTATGAAATATTATATGTGAATAGATCGGTAGAAATTAATAAAATCAGTTGCTTATTTACCTTCATGATATTGGGACCTCTGAGCCATAATTCACCTCTCTCACCAGTGGGAACATCTTTTGATAAACACATGAACACGGGTTATTGATTGGGTATTACTTTCATAAAAGGGGGTTTATAGTTACCCATTCCATTCTCATCAACAAGTCTTGCTTCCATATTAGCAAGGAGAATGCCGGTAGACCCTAATCAGGCAAATATATCAGAATCAAGCCACAATATAATAATAAACACGTGCCTGCACTTACCATCAATAACACGGTCATTGGGTTCAATTAATGCAAATGGGGATGTTTCTGTTAAACCATAACCTTGCTTGATGATTGCTGAGGGTAATCGCTTTCTGACATCTCTGGAGAGGTCTGCACCCAATGGAGCTGCACCACACACGATAAGGCGGAGTGAACTCATATCGTAGTTTGAAATGAGTGGATGCTTAGCTAACAATAGAGCAATGGGAGGTGCGATGCAGACAAAAGTGACCTTTTTGTTCTGAATGGTTTCACAGAACTGAGGTAAATCAAATCTTGGCATAACACTAACACTAATCCCCAGATAGATTGGAACATGGAGGATGATACTGAGAGAATAGATATGGAAGAAGGGCAATACACCAATCATACGATCATTCCCATCCACAAACCCTTTATCAAGACTCTCATATTGACATACATTAGAGACCATATTGTGATGCCTAGTGGAGAATGAATTAGTGAGAGCACACAATGTTCAAATTGGGTTATTTACGTTGTCATCACTCCTTTACTTTTCCCTGGATAGCCGGGAATGATGATTAGTCATGCAGAATTATTAGAGTATATTTAATATTATTTACCTGTAGTTCCAGATGAGAAGCAGAGGTAGGCTACCTGCTCCTTTGCCTCTTCAGGGCTCAATTTGTCAGGCACGGCACGCCTATCAGACAATAAGGCGGCAGTGTAAGGCATAACACCTTTTACTTCATTAGGGCCAAAAAGGAATATCTTGGATCTTGGGAGACCAACAGAATCAGCAGCAGTTAGTGCTGTCTCTAAATTGTCTGGATGGACTATTAATACACTGGCCTTTGCTGTCTCTAATTGGTAAGCTAACTCTGTAGGGGTGTAGTTGGGGTTGGCAGGAGTAGTTGCACCACCTTTCATATGACAAAATGTTTATAATTAGTACATCAGGAATAAAAAATTAACTGGAATTACCTGCAGCGACAGTGCCAAGCACAGGAACAGCGTAGTCCATCTATGTCTAATATATTAATACATGCACGTAGTATATATAGGGTCCTAATTACCTGATTAGGGGCACAAATAGCCAGCACATCACCTTTCTTGAATCCTAATACATCTTGGAGACCAGCAGCAAAACGTAAGATATTATCTTTCAGGTGGCCATATGTCAGACCCTCTCCTGTGAATGCATCCTGGAAGATGGGGAGATTGGCGGGCACATTGTGGGGCGTGTTGAATAAGAATTCAATAATGCCAGTTTCAGGCATCTTAATATCGGGAATAGGTGATTTGATAACCATGTTGAAGCCAATGATAAAGAGTGAGAGAAGAAAAAGAAGATGAAGAGTGAATTAAATAAGGGTCGCTTTGATATTTGTACCACTTATATTTAAACTGACTGTATATGAATAAATAGAGTTGCAGACAAGGATACGTGCATAGGGAAGAGGACAGAAAGCACAGGAGTATTCAGTTATAGTCTGTAGAGTATGATATCAACAATAGCCTGTGTCCATAGTTTGTGGATATGTTTGTGGTTTTGCATTGTCTGATCAATCATCACTTGCTGCTGATTGGTAGAATATAAATAGGTGTTTATTCATAAAAAAAACTTTATTTTCTCCTTCTTCCCTCTCTTCTTTTATTTTCCAATTTCTATTTTATCCCTTCAATTACCATGAACAGCACTAATACGAGAACATTCAAATGTCACTGGAAAAACTGTCATAAAGTATACATTGATCCAGAAACACTTTACAATCACTTGACTAATGATCATGTTGGAAGAAAATCAACTGGTAATCTATGCTTAACCTGTTTTTGGGATAATTGTTCTGTGTCTGTCGTCAAGAGAGACCACATCACTAGTCATCTTCGAGTGCATGTGCCTCTCAAACCTCATAACTGCAAGGTATTTGTTGATTATTTTGAAGTGCCCAGCACATGTATACTTATTTACTTGATATCTATTTATAGCATTGTGAGAAGACCTTTAAACGCCCACAAGACTTGAAGAAGCATGAACGTATTCACGGTGACAACTTCAGCAAGAGGATCTCACAGCCACTCACCCCTCCTCCTCGACAGTCAGATACAACTATCTCACCCCAATCTACACTGTTGATTCCAGATATGTTAAAAGCACCCATATCACCTCCACATAGCACTACTTATTCTGAAGGTAAAAATCTATATATGAATAAGATTAATAATTGTTACATCTAAAAACCCTAAAACAATATCTGCAGAAGATGGATGGTTATCATCCACCAACACTGTTTCATCTTCTTCTGAATACTATGATAATCACCCATTTATCAAACATGAACTCTCCAGCCCTTATTCTCCTCCTCAGATGGATGTGAAATATGACCCATACAACCAGTCCATGGCAACGAATAATTTCGTCGAGAATATGATGTTTAAAGAGAACCGAGAATTGAATACCAACTATAACCATGGTAATAAATAGAGAGTGTACATGTATGTACTTGCTTATGATCTGTATGACTGATTTGTTTATTATAGAAATGATGAATGATCTGAATATGCTACAACAGTTTATCGATAATGGATCATTCAACCAGAACTCCTTATTAATTACAACTGAGCAACAGATGAGCACCTTCGATACATGGATAGGCCAGCTATCAGATAACATACCTATCAACCAGCCACTAGACCCCAACTACTCCACCCTCTTTGATTTCCCCAATGACACTTCAGCCACCAATTACAATCTATATCCATCTCCTGAACAGGACATGTATGTACGCTCCCCGCCTACACAGGTACCCACTGCCAATTATGCACCTACCATGCTTCCTAAATCATACAACAACATACCCTTCGAGAACACTTACCAGTCAGATTACCCTAATGCGGTTCATTCATCCAATGGACTTCGACCCCACTATACTAGTGTACCAGATATAAGAACAGATGATTCATTTGTACACAGTGTAACCACAGCATATAATTCATTCAGTACAAAAGATGACGTTAAATATGCGGGCACTAAAGTTGAAGGGAAGTCTCCTCAAGTGTCTGTGTCTGATACTAAGAAGAAGACAAGGAGTGTGGTCTCACAAATGAAGATGTCATCCAGCTCAAGGAGTATTTCATCACCTGACAAGAAATCAGAGGAAGTGAAGACAATCAAACCAAAGAAATCCAGTCAGGATATCTTGGATATACTCACAAGTGATCTTACATCTCTTTCCATCGACCCCTCCAAAGAGGAAACCAAGGAAAAGACAGAGGAGTTGTATCCACAGTTACCAGATCCACTTAAACATCACAGACTATTGAAGAAGTTATCTGGATGGGCTAAGCAAATGTATAATGCACAGAATAAAATAACAGCTTAACTATCTGACATGAGCCCTGGATCGACTATGATCTCTATTTGTAAAAGAATCATGCCTTTTTTTTTACAATGTAACTAAGCAACATCTTAAAATAAAAATAGCATTCCCTATGTATCCATGGATACAGAGTATGTCGAATATAGATTGCCTGAAATCCGGGTAATTGGGACATAGAGGTTCCATCTTTCCATTCTTTTTATTTCTGTATTTATATATAAGATTAATTGGATACTAATAACTGTAAACGCTCAGCAACAGATAACTGAGTACGTGTCATATTGGCCAAATAGACCACCATCAAGAGGTCCTGTAAGTGAGAATTGAACATCTTCTCGAATACTGTACTGTCCACTTTGGGTACAACAGACACAGTGTCCATGATATATCTGCCAATAGCATTATTAGGTGGGACATTTCCATCCTATATTAATAAACACATCTTAAACATCCTGCTTTGTTGAGTTATGAAAATAATGGGTCCATATGCACTTACAACAACATCATTCACATATTTGCTGATTCTCTCTAACATTTCTTGTAATTTGGTGATGGCAATCTCAAGGTGATCCATATCAGTAATCAATGAAGCTGTACGGTTCTCGTTGTTCTTGGCAGAAGCAAGCATATCCACTATCATCCGACTGGATGTGAGTATATCTTCATCAAAGTCTCTATTTAATTTCACTTACATCCACTTCTTTCAGCATCAAGGTATTTCACTTCACAGGGAACAGGTAAGAATATACAGTCACCGGTAGCTGAGAAACCAACAGGAGCACTAAAGAAGAAGAAGAAGAAACAGATCAACACAAAGATACTCACCCTCTATTGTGTGTATTTATACCTTGCATAAGCACGCAGACCCATATCTGTTGTGTTGAAGAGAGAATCAATATCAATGGTGATATGAATAGGCTGGAAAGGAGTGGTATCCTCGATGAAGAAGGAATGAGCAGGAGTACAGGCAGGCACCAGTTGGGCACCAGCAGTGTACCAACCAAGAATGACTTCTTCGGGATTCACTCTTTGGTGTAATTCATACATGGTACGATAATGGTCTTTGTCAATAGTAAACTCATTATCAGTGTATAATAAAGGAAAGGCATTTCTGATCTCTACTTCGGTTCCTTCCATATTACGAGTACCTAATATAGCACCAATAACCTTTGACTGTCCTTCATCACGACGTAAAAAATGATCTAATACAGAGAATAACACAACTGGACTGGTGGAAGTAGTGAAAGCACGTTGAAATGGTGCAGTTGATAAGTTGACTGTCAAAGTGTCTGTTTTAGTGGCCATGATTATCTTCCTGAAATGAGCACTGCTTTTAAAAGATTCAAGGGGATGGGTAAGAATTGAACTTTCTCCTGGCTCATGAAAAAAAAAACTTCAATTTTTTTTATTTATTTTTTTTTCACAGAAAAAGAGTCACAACAAGAGTCCCACCAGATAAGTGTGAACGGATGAAGGCTGCTAGTCAACAGTCCTCAAGCTAAGGTCAGTGAAGGGTGAGGAAGTGTATTCTGTCCCAAGTGATATGTTATATGACTTACTTATGAGTGACAGGCTGTATGAGGATGCTTAGAATCAAGATAGGAGGGGATGATGTCACCTGTGTAGAAGCATTGATCATTACTGCTACAGTATAGACTCTATTTATTGACTGATTATTGACCGAATGCTCTTTATATTCTACCCTCTTGACATGAATACCCGTCCCTGCCCTAGAGCTTTGTCAATGATACTCCAATCCACGCTATCCAATCATTTACTGCTTGCGTCATTCAAATGGAGATAGAAGCCCCAATCAATATACAGATGTTTCTACATTGTATATAGACTATGATCATATGGATTATGTGCTTCTTATGACATTCAGTGAGAATGCATAACTGGCTCTTGACTCCCATTTACTCTCATTCTGTTTCTTCACTGCTTATTATTTTTGATCTGTGTCGGGAATACAATATTTGAATGTGCTTGCGTAATTGATATTTTTTTTTCTCTTCTTCTTCCTCTTTACACTCTTTTATAAACAGAAGTTGAACACTTACAAATGGCCACTTTAGAAGACAAATCACTATGGGAAAACGATGCTGCGGATGAAGATGATATTGGACAAGATATTCTTCGTCTGTCTCCTGAAGAAATAACCAATAGAACACGTTTATTAGAGAATAACATTAAAGTAAGGGAGAATAAAAGAAGTACGCGCATACCAATGTTATTAAATATTCATGTTTGATTAGGTGATGAAGTCAGAGAGTGTGCGTCTGACACATGAACAGACAAATGCAAAAGAAAGAATCAAAGACAATAAAGAAAAGATCAAAATGAATAAACAGCTTCCTTATCTTGTTGGCAATGTGGTTGAAGTAAGTGAATACAGTCATAAATAAGAACCCAGAACTCACCGTGATGGTAGTTACTCGATGTTGACCCTGAAGAAGAAGAAAATGAAGGTGCCAATGTTGACTTGGATGGACAAATTAGAGGACAATGTGCAGTCATAAAGACATCAACACGACAGGTGAGACACAATGAACCCATTGATTTGATACATTCATTAACCACACACACATATACGCATCATTTATAGACTATCTTCTTACCGCTGATTGGCCTAGTGGATGCTTCCCAATTGAGACCTGGAGACCTCATTGGTGTCAACAAAGACAGTTATCTGATATTGGATAAACTGCCTGCAGAGTTAGTAAAATAGATCTGTATAGATGTGGTTTGACTGATGTTCTGTTTATAGATATGATTCCAGAGTGAAGGCAATGGAAGTGGATGAGAAACCAACTGAAGATTACAATGATATTGGTGGTTTAGATAAGCAGATCGAGGAATTAGTGGAGGCTGTTGTATTGCCTATGACACATGCAGATAGATTCAAGAACTTAGGTATCAAACCTCCCAAGGGTGTATTGATGTATGGACCTCCTGGTACTGGAAAGACATTATTGGCAAGAGCATGTGCTGCTCAGACAAATTCAACCTATTTGAAATTGGCCGGCCCTCAGCTAGTTCAGATGTTTATTGGTGATGGTGCTAAATTGGTGCGTGATGCCTTTGAATTGGCAAAGGAGAAGTCCCCTGCTATTATCTTCATTGATGAATTAGATGCTATTGGAACAAAGCGTTTCGACTCTGAGAAGTCAGGTGATCGTGAAGTGCAGCGTACTATGTTGGAATTACTGAATCAGTTGGATGGCTTCTCCTCTGATGATCGTATTAAGGTGATTGCTGCCACTAATCGTATTGATATCCTGGATCCTGCTCTCTTACGTTCAGGTCGTTTAGATCGTAAGATCGAATTCCCTATTCCCAATGAAGAAGCAAGAGCACGTATCATCCAGATCCACTCTAGAAAGATGAATGTCAGTAAGGATGTAAACTTTGAGGAATTGGCCAGATGTTGTGATGAGTTCAATGGAGCTCAATGTAAGGCTATTTGCGTAGAAAGTAAGTGCAGAGAATGAGATGAGAGTTGATTATGTTATTAATGTAGATATTAGGTGGTATGTTGGCCCTTCGTCGTGGTGCAGTGGAAATAACCCATGAGGACTTCATGGAGGCTATACAAGAAGTTCAGGCTAAGAAGAAGATGACTTTACAATACTACGCTTAACCTGTTCCTTCTCTAAATCGGATATTTCATTTTATTGCTGTAATAAAATGAAAAGGAATGTGTTTGTGCCGTGTTTAAAACTCAAATTGTGTGTAACTTGTTATTAATGTTTAATATATGGGATATCTTCACTGAGTTTATTAAATCATGGCAAGAATATAAGGAAATACACTCTCCTTCTTCTTCTATTGTCTCTTCTTTACTATTCCCGCTCTTTTGCCCAACTCCCATTCAGTACCCATTTTGATCTCCACATAGATCATGTCACTATAGTCACAATGACAGCCAATACATCATTAAACATAAGCGAAAGGTAATAAGAATCCTGTCTTTTCTCATTCATATATAAATATATCTAAGCAAAGACTGATTCTTACCCAGAATGAATGCTGCTTCTCCCCCTCATGTCCAGACAATATTCACAGTGGGAAATAGCAGTGAATATAGCACAGAGAAATCAACCCCTGTGAATGAAATACCTGGGGAACTGGCTGTTCCTGTTCAACCACCTACCTCCAAAGTACAATTCCCTGAAACGATAGAACAGAAATATTACACATCTGAATTTAAACCTCCTATCGAAGTAGTAGATGATATCGAACCACTGCCTACTCCACCTACTCGTAAAGAAAAAGTCCTGAATTACTTGTATGATAAGTTCCCTGGTCGAATCATTCGGAGAGTATTGAAATGTACTCTCGCATACTTCATTACGAGTCTATTTTGCCTTATTCATCCGCTCAGTGAGGGGCTGGATATTGTCGCACCTACCATGGTGACCACGGGTATGTTATTCAGTCACCCTGGCAGAAGTATGGGTGCCCAAATTGATGCAACCATCACTGCTGTATTGGGAGTGGTTGCAGCTGTGTTGTATGCATTTGCAGGTATGGCTGCCTCTGTTCAATACAATGTACTCCATCCCACCAATTACCAGACCGAGCCTAATGGGAGATACCTCAATGCTACCTTTCTCTTTGTGGGGATACTCGGTGCACAGATGCTGCGTCAAGTCTACCCTAAACTTCATTTCTTTTCACTTCAGTTTATGATTATCCAGATCTTTGTCATGACTCGTGCCCTTGATTATCTCACTATACCTTATGAGCTACCACTGAATTATGGGATACCACTCATCATAGGGCACGCAATTGCATTGGCCGTCAATTTATTGATCTGGCCAGAAACAGCAGTGGACGGATTAGGTATAATATGTACTATTTTTGACTTTTCTCCCCCTTGTTTGTAACATAAAGTATATTTCTAGGTCGTGCATTGAAAGAGACTGTCACCAGCAGTAAAAACATGCTGCGCATGATAACAACCCAGTTCTTTTTGGATCCAACCTCAGCCGGTGTTGCAGAATCTGAAATAGATGAAATAGCTGAACAGATGAGGAAGGGAATGACAAAGGTGAAAGCTGCTTATAAAGAGGCCAAGTACGAAATGTCCTATGCTTATGTCCACCCCAAACAATTGGGTACCCTTCGCAAATCCATGGGAAGATTGACCAAGCATTTGAGTATTCTGGGTGGCTGTCTCAAGACAGAGCGTGAACTATTTGAGAGTGTCATTCAACTGCTCAAGACAGATACAAAAAACCCTGATGGAAGTGACGATGAAGCAAGTTATGTAAGTGAGGTAGATGAAGGAAACAGGCCTCTCTCATCCACATCTAGAACGTCCTACAGTGAGGTTGACCTTAATCTTATTCGTGCTGCATTACGTGCTACAAATGAATACACTAATTCTGGAGGGAAATACAGTGGACACACAAGTAGAATCCAGAGCACTAATGCCAGTCCAAATGTTTCCAGGCCAGCATCAGTTCATAATTCAGATGAGGATGAAGATTATACAGAACAGAATCAGAAGTCAGTCGGATCTATCAAATCCTTCCTTAATTTGCCCCGTTTATCCATTCCAGTCCCTAAACCACCCAAGAAGACCAAGAAGCACACTGACTTCCATCATCGGCATTTATTGATGACCTATTTGGAAAGCCTTCGTGATCCCTTGATGGAGTTGTCCCTTGACTGTGTACATGCCCTTGAATGTGTTTGCGATAGTATTGAGAATGAATTGGATATTGACAATGATGATGATGATATCTCTATTCGTCAGACATGGAGAGCCTACTTCAAGCACAACTTAAAGATATCCAAGAAGGTAAAGACTGAATCAGAAGAGGCCAATGTAAGACACAAGGGTGCTCCCAAATGCAATTGCTCTCAGAACATCAGACTTGCTATTGTTCAATTTGACAAGGAGGAGAGAGACCGTATGCATGCGTTGTACGAATTAAACAAGAAAAGAATGGGTGACGAAGCACTGGATTTGGGAATGCGACAAGAATTGTTCCTGGTATTCTTTTTTATCTTCACCATGCGTGAAGTGGCAAATGAGTTACAAGAAATGACAATTTATATGGATGAGTTGAGATTGCATGCCTGCAAGTCAAGCTTCAATGGAAAGAAACGCAAACAATTCTATTTCCCCGTACTTAGTCAGAAAATGTGGCAGAAATGGGCAAAGGATAACAATTATCAGAATATGCAGGACAAAGGAGGGTATACATTTGGTAAGTATATGACAAGCCCGATGATACGGAATAAAGTGTAACTTATGATTTTATATTACTCAGACGCACTTACTACCTATATTCCTAAGAAACAGCCCAAAATACCCGAGCCAAAAGAAGAGCTACGGCTGAGGAAGATGCAGACTAATGTCAGTCTGAAGAGAAACCGAAGTATGCGAATGACTACCGCGGTAAAAAACGTTACTTCGGATCAGAGCAAACAAGAAGAATCGTCTCCTACGATGTTAAGGCGTAGAAACCCTTTCTCTCAGAATAATTCTTGTGAAGATATCTGTATACCTGTACCAGAGATTTCTGATGAATATGTGGATGAAAAAGCCCCTCTCATGTTAAGAATCAGATATGGAATATGGTCTCGTCTGCAGTTTGTGAATCGATATGAATTTAAATTTGCACTAAAAATGGCAGTAGCAGTTCTGATCTTGTGTATACCCGCTTGGATTATAGATTCAATCGAATGGTACGAAGAGGTTAGAGGTCAATGGGCACCCATGGCAGTGATTGCTATTATGAATCCAACAAGGTAATAATGACCTTTGTTTTAATTATGACCATCAACTAATGCATAGACTAGTGGGGGAACAATGCAGGCTGGCTTCTGGCGTATTGTGGGTACTCTGGTTGGTGCCTTTTTTGGATGGGCTGCTCTTGTCGCAGGAGATGGAAGTCCCTACCTGATAGCTGTATTTGCTGTTCTATTAGGTAACATCTTGACACACAATGTATGATAAACAATTCAGCCCTCTAAATCTCAAATATATATAGCTATTCCTTCATTCTACATCCACATAGGCAGTACATTCAACAAAGTAGGTCTGGTCATTCTAACTACTTATATGGTGGTTGCTCTCGGCCGATACTCTAATCCACCTGACGAAACCATTGTGGAAACTGTGTGGTATGTAATTCCATACAATTTCTTTTTGTCATCACTAACTAATATGTCTATACAGGAAAAGAACAATGACTCTTATTGTTGGTATCATGGTGGCATTGATGTTAAACACGTAAGTAAATAGGGCTATGAATATAATAGAATCACTGCTCATTTCATCCTTCGTAGATTGGTCTGGCCATTTGTCGCTCGACATATGGTACGTAAATCCATTGCAGGTTGTCTCATCCAATTGGAGGACTACTATACCTATGTGATGGGCACTTACTTATACCATGATCCCCATACTCCCCCTACCGATGAAGAAATTATCAAAGGACAGAAGTTAGAGAGCAAGATTCAATCTGCAATCGATGCCTGTACTGTTCTCCTTGATCTCACTGACCATGAACCTAGATTCCGAGGACCATTCCCCAAAGCATTCTATAAAGAGATGATCGTCTCTATGGGTAATCTACTAGACCGAATGTTGAGTACTCGCATTGCTCTATTGAATATGCCACCTCCAGTCAAGAATGATATCTGCAAACCAGATTATCACACGAACCGAAGAGAGATGGTAATTCATACAACTACCACTGTTTTCTTTTTCTAAATGAATTCATATGCTTCAATAGATTGCAGCCTTATTACTTACCATTCATACCTTGTCTACTGCACTAAGGATAAAGAAACCATTTCCACCATTCATGCCAGATCCACGTGGAGCACGAGATAAACTGATGAACCGTCGTCGATCCGACCCAAATAAGACAAACTGGGTTAGATTCAGGAATCTGACATGGTTTGCTATGGCTTGTTCATCGGAAGAGATCATTGATGAATTGGATTATATGGCCAATCTGATTAAGTATATTGTGGGCACTAATGATTATGAGGACAGTGCTAAGCGTATTGATCATTACACTAATTGTGCTAACCATCAACCGAATGAGAACAGTCCTAGTTAGAATATATGCATATATATATGAAAGTAGAAATAAAATTGAACATGCATGAGAGATATTAAGCATGATGACTGTATTAGTTATAAAGGGGGTTAAACCTTATTTTTCTATATGGGAATTCAGAGTGAATATTTCTATTTATAGTGTATTGCATAATGAGGCAATAGGGTATCTGACTCTACTGACTATCTCATGGGTGGCTCGATATTACTAGTGGATGGGAATATCAATACAGAATAAGATATGCCAACTTTTTGATACATAGGATGCTAACTCTTTAATACATAAGATACATCCACTTCTATTATATGGTAAGATTATCGACTGATTTCTATTGGTCACAAACTAATGTCGTATTGGAGTCAGAGAGTAACAGTCATTAAGATCAATAGTTTGCAAATGGGGTAAATAATAGAATAAGAAATAAGTTATGCATTGTGAATTCATTGGTTAAGTAGTAGCAATGATCATAATAGAATAATTCGAGAATATGCATTTGATATGTGTAATCAACACGGGCTAACCGATATTGTGCACAAGGGTATTACTCATTCTGTTAGAATCAGATTGATAGAGTCAATAAGGGATTGCCATTGTATGATGACTGGTGAATGTCATAGGACATTACAATATGAATAAGAGAACTGGTTGGAGCTACATTATCAGCGTATAACAACTTCTTATCTGTGTTTATTGTATGCTACTCAAAAGGGTTCTGTACCAGGTGAATTCAATAAATATGCGGATATCGAATGTTAACAAGGCATATCTCACCACTATTCAGTCACAATTACACGGTACAGTCTCCCAATCATTCTCTCATACAGGTTATTTGTGTTTTATACCTGGTGTATTATGCATTCGGGGTATAATTGGTTGTGGTGTCTTCTTTGACAATAGAATCAAATCACCTATTTACTCGAAGTCAGTGGGTTGATATATTGTTGATATCAGCATTCCTTACTTCCTTGGAGACTAGAAATAAAACCAGGAATTATTCTATTGCATTATGTTAATACCCGTGTTATTGAAAGACACAATAGATGCGACAGTCATAGTTATATGTTGTCTGTTGTTAATTAGTAAGGAACCAGTGTTATCAATTGATGTCAAATACAACAAGTAAATGTCTTGATTGCTCTATTTGTTGTATAGACAACATTCATTAGAGTCCATATGTGTAGAGTAAACTATCGATAGTTTATTAAATACGTGTGTAGGGAATACATTCAATATAAGTATGAATTTATACTGAAGGAATACCCACACCAAAGAATAAACATACACCAATGTGCTCTACACTCGTTATTTAAACACATAAGTATCTCTGTGATGAAGTATAAACTGGTGGTATTATACTGGTATATTTTATCATATTATTCTATGCTGTTATTTGTGTCTCTATTCAATGGCTTCATCCTACTTCTTTGTTGTAAGTATCCTGCCTGTCCATTCTTGTCGTCAATATCCCTAATAATTCACTACCAATTCTTGATCATTTATTTCAATGTCCGTCTAATTTTCCTTACAAGAAGGACACACTTAAATGCCTGTATTACTCTCAATATTTATTAATCTCTTCTTTTATTCTCTCTCTCTCTCTCTCTCTCTTTTCCCCATTTCTTATTGGAAATATTCCGAATTATCATGTCTAATATGTTTATTATTCAATTGCTCATGAATGTCTATCTGATCACGTCTTTCTTACGACCATCAGATACACTGCAGATGACTGTCCACTTCTTGACCCTGCTGCCCATCAAGTATCCAAGGGAATTCACTCTCCGTCGCTTGATCCTTACTGTAATGATGATAGGAAAATTTATAGTGCTGTATTCAGTATTATGTGGGATGTCCCTCTATGACGACTACCAGTCATACAAGCACCAGAACCAGCCAGACTCGGATATGAATGAAGTTAAGGAAATTAATGCATCCAATGCTGGGCCAATTCAAGAGGACACACACAGAAGCACATTAAAAAGTGATGAAGATCCATTGGTCATTCATCCTATTGACCTCATGATTAATATTCCGATCAACGGTAATCACTCCAAAGAGGATAATCCCACAGAAAGTATGATTAATAAGGCAATCACTGAAGATGCCACAAGAGACACTATTGATAATGTCACTAATGCAGATGATATCATGCCATGTCATTCAACTCCCACTACTGAACCCAGTGAGCCCCCATCCCCTTTGAAAGCTGCAGTCAGCCAAGAAGCATTACCCTTAGAGGATCAGAATGTTCCATCAAGCCCATTCATGTATGAGGCCTCCATTATAAGTCAGCATCCTTCCGCTGAAATTACTCTTGATGATTGTCTGGTCAACACTCCATCAATGACTCCCAACAATGTATCACTCAGTACAGCATCCACCAGAAGTACAAGCAGCAGTAAGAAGACCAGTGATAGCTTCAGCATCCGCTTGAAGGAGACAATGCAGAGACTCAACAGTAAGTCCTCCACAGAACAGAAAATAGATAGCCTGCCTCCATTCCCTCCCAATGATCTGGCCAATGTCAAACATATGCTGCCTGATCCCAATTATGATGCTGAGAAGGATCCATACAAGCAGCAGATCCGCCTGATGAAGTCCATAGACAAAAGAATCAATGGCAATAAAAAAGAATCCTTTCCTCCCAGTGGTCCAGCCATTCTTTTCTCTCCTGGATCAGAATACGCATCCCCTATCAACTATTCATTACTTGAAAGATCAAGACATACATCTCCCGCCGACGCTGATGCATCAGCCATGGCATCCACAAGTACTTCACCCATCAGCCATTCAGCCACAAAATCCAAAGTTACTTCTTCAACGGGTGTTCCTACCAAGAGTCCCTTGAAGAAGTTCCTGCAGACATTTGGCATCAAACAAAAAAAGAAGACGGGTGTGGCATCCAAAAAGAACAGTGTGAAGACCCCAGTCAAATCAACTGCCAACAGCCCAGAGGTCACTCTCAAGCCAAAGAGGACCTTATCAAAGAGAATAAAGGATTCCTTCAAAAAGCCTAATCAGGCAGTGAAATCCAAGTAAAGTCCTCCTCTTATAGAAACAGCAGCATCATCATCATCATCATCATCCCATTATAGTACTTTTCTTTCTTTGTATCAAATAAACATCATCTTTCTTTCTAAGCTAAAACCAAAAAAAAGACTCAATTCCTCTTTATATATGCCCGTTCATTCTTCCCTCTGCTTAAGTTGTATGTAGTTCATATTGAGATAAGATGAAATCATTCACATAGCATTCAGTTTAAAATAACTCATTCCTCTATGTGGTACAACAGCCACTCGAGTAGAGTCTGTGTCCATCAGTTTTCAGTGAGTCATGCTCCTATGGTAACAGTGATTGAAGTCCCGATATTTCAATATTTTTATTTTTATTATTCTCTCATTCTCTGGTTATTGTACAGTGATGATGGAAGGAAATGAAGTAACTGATGACGGACAAAGAGAAGAGTTGATAGAGTAAAATGAACCATAGACTGCTTACTGCTAATAGTTATTAATTTACTTTTATGTATTAGTCATGTTCTTCAATTACAAACACAATTAAAAGGTAAGATCACCATTAGAGAGAGTCTTGTTATCTAAACACGATCCATAGCCATGTTATCCAGGGTAGACACAGCTCGTAAGGAGCATCAATCATTGTTGACAGAGAACCAGTTACTGCAGAAGTACATCAACAATTCACTGACCTCAACTGCTGTATTTGGTGCCACCAATGGAGTAGTTCATGCCAATAATATCAATATACGTAAATCAAGTGCTGATTCACCTAGATAATATAACCCTTCCTCCCTATATCCACTCTTTCTAGAATTCATCTCATAAGGAGAAGACAATAAGAAAGTAGAATAAACATAAATAAAAAGAGAACGAATACTATTTATGCACTCAAATGAACATGAGAAATAAGGGGCATGGGTGGAAAAGGAGCAGGTGCAAAATGAGAGTTAATAAAAGGGAAAGGGAGGGGGTTATTGTTTATGTTTGGAGTGCGCGCCATCAATTATTATGCTCTACCCATTTATAGCAACAAGATGCCTTGGGTAAAAGTAAGAAGCTTGAGCAACTTCCTTTTTTCTGCCCAGTAAAGAAGGTCATATTCTTGCTATATATTAAAATGGAACCTGAAAAACATGATCACTAGGAATGGATAGTCATTCTCTACTCTGAGTCGATTTCACTCTTATTCGTTGCAGGAAGAAGGGGAGGATCAGAACACTGGATGTTCACTTGTGTCATTGGAATTCGAACTAGCCATTGTGGTTTCTTTAATAGGAAATGTGTCAGAATAGTGACAAGAGACAATAGGATTATTGTTCTATTCTGAACTTAAGTATATGATAGTTCAGAAGAAATATCATCCCATCACACTTCTTCAGCATCGGCTATGGTATCTGTTCTTGCCGTAACCCTTAATGAGGTCATGGTCAGCAAAAGTCAGCATTATACACATTTCACTTGGTGGCTTGTCCAATAATTTTTAATAACGGATCATACACAATCGATTGATGGTCTGTCAGTGGGTGGCACTAATGAGTACGATCTCACTGTAACCTATTTAGTTAATTAATTAGGGAGTGTGGTAATGTATTAACCCCAAGGCTAGTAATCAGTAATCTTCTAATCAACTGAAATGCACTCACAAACAGAATATACTTTCTATCAAGTGAGCAATTTAATTAATGTGCATTGCATACGTATTAAATATACATTCATTTATACTTTATACATGTACCACCTGATGCATTGACAGCATGTGCACAATGATAACAAACACTAATTATCAACAGACATTAGAGTTATGTATTACTTTACACAATAAATAAACTTACCTATCTATTACCCTGTATGGAACTAGATGCAAAATGTATATAGATTCAAGGAGCAATTACTATAATACAGGGTAAATAAAAAGCATATTCCATATCTTAGTTTAATGAGTATATATATATATATATATACATTGGTAAGAGATAATCCGGTAATTGGCTCTCTTGACAGCGTGGCATTGTTTAAAATATAGATATATAAGTAGATATAAAAAGGAGATGGGCGATCATTACCTTGGATAAAAGAGAATGCCCACAAGCTAATAGGATGATATCCACTGAATGATAAAAAAAGGGGTGTATGGGGAGGGAAAATAAACAGGGAGAGAAAAGCTATAAAGGAGATAGAAAATAGCCAGGCAGATATTTGCCCACAATGAACATGTAGTATCATCAGATGCTTGATTATATAAGAACAAAATAAGATGAAAGCAGTAATATGCTGATGTATGAAGGCATAAGTACATTTACAACATGCATAAGGCATTAACAGTGAAGGATTCAGATATGCAGCTATAAATGTTTATATATACATGATTATGTATGTAAATAGTTTCATACATCGAAATGTGTATACAGATTACCCTACTTGGCCCGCGCATCTATTTTACTTTACACATTATAAAGCCTCCTTACCCCACTCATCTTTATCTATATATCGCCATTTCCTCCTTTAGGACATCACATAAATATATATATATATTTATATATATTTATATGTGTGTGTATGATAGTATTCATCTCCGTAGGAGCCCCTTTTTTTTTACTTATTGCACTTATCCTCCTTTACCATTAAGTTCACTTCGTCAAGGTCTCCTATCTGTATCATAACAATAGCCTCTATTCTCAGTCTTTTCACTTATTTATCACACTTCTATCGCACTCTACCCATCTTATTGTCCCCCCCCCTATTATCTTTTACTTCTTACCCCTATTTGTACCATATATCGCTTTGCCTGTAATATTCCTCCTAACTGTGTTTGTTTATGTGTGAAATGCATATGTATGTAATGTTTGTGTTTGTGTATTCCCTTATGTACTAATAAGGGATTTGAGCATTTTGTTTAGGCCCTTACATCCATTTAATTGTTAAGGATACTCCTATTATACATGACCAGTATTTAGACTCTCAGCATGGAATTCCTTCTCCATCTATTATTGTTATTTTTAATTGTCTTTTTACCTTGACCCTGTGTACATTACTGATTCGATTGTACAAGTATTTATATATTTAAGTATTTCTATTCTTCTTTCTTATTACCCAATCTGTAATCTATTCACCCTGTTATATTCCTAATTTACTTATTATCTGTGCGAGTTATACATCAATCCTAAATGCTACTTTATTAGTATTAATATTTCCAACTTGCTTTGGTTATACTCACTAATAACTTAACTCTTTATATTAACTCATATTTCATATTAACATATATTAAACAACAACTATTCTCTCACAGCTCTCTCCTTATTCTTGCGTTGAGTAGTCATCTTCATACTATACGGTTATACCCTTATAGTCATCCTTTAATTAAGATGAAAATAAGATCACTCTCTTTCTCTCTCTCTCTTTCTCTTCTCACTTTCATCTTCCTTCCTATTTGCGTATCTGATTATCTCTCTATGCATATATATAGTCACTTCTACTAATCATTTTATGTGTAATCTATACTCCATTATATAATAATTTAATTCCATTTACTATAGTATATATAAATACATATATGTATACATTCACTGATAGTCCTATTCCTTACACCATAATCTAATTATTATGCTATTTTATTAACTATTCTCTTTATACCATATCTACTTAATATAGCTATATCAGTCACTTCAAGATAACAAGCACTCAAACTTATAACTAATACAACTCCCACTCTTTAATATATAAATATATTATCTATCTCTACTTTACTTACCATGACCAAATCCAATGATCCACCACCAGAATCATCAAAATCAGCTCTCGCCAGTCGATCAGCAGTAAGTTCATAATTACATCTATCCAGAGCATTTAACTCATCGCTTGTATCACACTCTAGATGGAACCATTATACGAGAAGTTATTGCACAGGGCATTTCCAGAGAGTGCCTCTGCTATTGAACATTGCCGGAACATATGTGCTGAATTTGGTTTCACTGTCAAGCAAGAGGCTAGTGCAAATAGGGTAAATTATTTTTGAAGGGGGTTAGGCGGGTGGAAAGAGTGGAGAAATAGAGGGGATGGGGGAAGTTATTTTCTTTTCTTTTCTTTTCCTTCTTTTTTTACTTTCTTTTTTACGAAATCTATCAAAAATATAATAATAATAAACATATCTGTCATCTCCTTTATAGAATATTTATGTCTATTGTTCGAGAGAAGGACTTCCGGATTCACTTCGCAATCCCAAACCTTCACCACAGAGAAAGAGACCTTCAAAACGTTGTGATTGTCGATGGAGAGTGGTGTTATCAGAAAATGAAGATGAGGATTGGGAATTCAGGAAGTCATTAAACCCCACAGCCTCCGAGCATAATCATGAAATGATGACACCGGAGGAGATGGTCAAGGCTTGGCCTGCTGAGGTGAATGATCTGATTATCCAGATGGCAAGACAACGACTGCAGACACATGAAATCAGAGAAGCTGTCAAACTGCAGTTCACCGATATCACCTGGAATGAACGACGTTTCTATAACAGATTGACAGAAGAACGGAAGAGAATAAAGCAAAGGGGAGTCATACAGCGAACTCAGCGACTGCTGTTACTCTGTGCCCAAATATGCTCAATAGCAGCTAGCAATGATGAATGGGCTCTCTGTGTGGAAGATGATCTTCAACGGTTATTTGAGAACTTTTGTCGGTTAGCTAGATTGAAGCCAGATTCTGTTGATAATCTAGTTGATATGGAGATAGACAAAATTCAAATAGAGACAGACCGCTTAACTTCCCATACTCATCAACTTGCTCTACATGAAGACATTGGAGGTCTAGGAATAGGTAGTGCTTCCCCTGCTAAAAAGAGGAAATCAACCAGTGATAAATCACCTCGCAGCACGGACACCATTGGCCCCAATGGAAAAGGAATCCAATTGGTTCATGTTCCTAGTTATACTATTCATGTCAGAAATCACCTCCATCCTCTTCCAGAGCAATCAGGAGGAAGAACCTATGCAGAATCCCCTTCCATCGTCAATACAACTACACTTATGGGCATTATTCCCCAATCAAGACAACCCTATGGCACCCATTCGTCCTTTTATTCGTTGACCTCTCCTACCTCTTCCTCATCTTCATCCTCATCTATGCCTTTCCATAGACAGTCGATCCACCCTATCAGAATGCATTCTCCTCACATAGGGTCCACCCATTCTCCCAATGAATTCATGTTTTCCCATTCATATCCGCAAGGACATCCTGGTAAGCCATCAGTCTTCCAATCTCTATCTGTTTATTAATCCTCCTTTTCTCTTTCTTCAAATAAGGTCACCAACAGCATCTACCCTATAATAATCTATCTCACCCATTCCCTTCTTATATGTCCACTCCAAGTGCATTTGCCAGTTCTTCATCAGATATCCCATTCTCATTTGAATCCAGTCCTATCGTCACTATGCCCAGAATTGATGTTCGTCATTCCCATGATCTTAGACGTCAAGATGGTACACATGATCCCATTTATGGATTTCATACAAACATCAAAGTAGATCCTGACATAGTAGCAGAGGAGGAACATGCGATGTTGCAAGAGAATGATTATGCACAACGTATCAACCGTAATTACTCATTGCCTATGATACGATCAAGTGAAGATATGGAGGATCCTCAATGGACATAACAGAAAACAATATATTATATGACCCTTTTTTTTAAAAAAAATCATTCTATCGATCTATGAGATAACCCCCTTCCCTTCCCTTCTTCTTCATTATGGATGACAATCAAGTTGCTATGGTTACTTATTATTTTTTTTCATTTTTAATATATACATTTTATGAACAAATAAATTTTTTTTATATCTATGTTTGTACCAATGACATAATTCCGAAGTCTTCACATTTATTCAAAAGAATCCGGACTCAATGCCTGCTTAGTTTATTCAAAAAGGTTATTTTCACAACGGGAAAACTAAAATGATGAGTCACTCTTCAGCCAATGGAGAAGAAGAGTCATAAACTCCCCTTTCCAATGAATATCCGTAAACTCCAATCATTTCCTCTTACAGATTAGAATACAGCCAGGAAAAGTAGACTATATCACCACGATCAAATCCAATGTCCAACTTGTGGGTTTACTCGAATGATAACAATAACGTATTCTCTTTAGTGGGATGAAGTGTAAATGGATAGCGATCCATTCTCTTCTGCATCTTCATCCCATCTTATGCACCCAATTTTTACCCACTCATTTTTTATTTTATTTCAGCATTGAAGTCACTTATTATTTGGATATTCTTTTTTATCTTTTCTTCTTATGAGTAGTGCCGACAATCCTCCCAAGCCCTTTATTTATGAGGAATCATCTCAATATCAACACTGGAGATTCAGTCCTGAACAGTTATGGGATATCAGAGAAAAGAATGCAGTGGATGCTGTCAATCGAGTAAAGAGGAATCTGGAGGAAGAAGGGGTAAAGAGAGTGTATTCCATAAAAAGAGCACAGTTATTGACTTTTTGTATCAACAGACATCCAACCCTCAAAAAGACTATCTGTCAGCTAAGGATGGTCTGGCTTTATGTCGGTTCTATGAGAAACAGTTACAGGGAATGTGTCGACACTGCAAATTCCCTGATAGAGTCATGGTATATTCTTTTCTGATGGGTGATATATGATCACTGATACATTCGATATGATTAGGCAACAGCAGTTATTTATATGAAACGGTTCTTTCTCTATAACAATGTCATGGACTATCACCCAAAGGATATATTGTAAGAAAACAAAGCATATATTCTACGTTTAGACCAGCACCTAACAATTCATTCAGCTTGACATGTCTCTTTTTAGCCACCAAATCAGAGAGTCAACGGATATCCATTGAAGATTTCGGCAGTAACTTACGATTGCCTTCAACTGCCAATGTACTCAACTTGGAATTCAATGTATCTCAAGGATTGAAGTTTCAGTTCTATATTCATCATCCCTATCGTCCTGCCTATGGATTCTTCTTGGATATGCAAGTAATGTTAACAGTATGATGATAACAGTCTCAGGTTTTCTTATATCCTCTTTCCCCTGTTAGAATGGACCAGTCGACATGAAGCAGTTAAGGGAGACTTATAGTAGAGTCAATCAAGTGATTGCTGATATACTGTTGACTGATCTTCCCTTTATCTACCAACCATCTCAACTGGCTCTGGCAGCATTTATGATAGCAGGCAGTCAAAATGCATTTGATAGTCATGTCACTGCATATATCACTACTAAATTCAATACAGATGCACCCAAGCTATTATCCATGATTCAATCGATCACTACTCAATTGAAGGAAACCCCTTCTGTCACGCATGAAGAAGCCAAGAATATTGATTTCCGACTCAAACTCTGTATGAATCCTGCCATGAACCCTGAATCTGCCATGTAAGAACAAGAGATGTGATTGATTGAATAAGCATCATGCTCATGGTTTGTTTTATTTAGATACAAAAAGCGTTTATTGGAGAGAAAAGAAGAAGGAAAGAAGAAGAGGAGGGTGGAGGACGACTCATCGAGTTCAGAAGACTAGATCTTCTTCTTCTTTCTCAACTTGTCTATACAACGATCGCAATACCACTTCCCTTTCGGTGGTGTCTTTAACCCAACACATTCAATATGAAACCATTCTATCTCACACTAACATTTGTAGTTCTTTTAAGTATTGTTCATATCCAATAAAAGAAATAAAACAAACATCAGACTTACCTCTTCATTATCACATGCCACCATCTTCCCAAAGGACACTTGCTCGCAGTAACAATAGACTGGCTCATTAGGATCAATAGGTAAATCACTTAATGAGACAGCACTACAAAAGGAAAGTAGATGGTATCCATGAATGACATGGAATTACATATGAAATTCCCGGTCTACTTACTTCTGAGCATGTTGTTTAGCATCTTGAGTGGAAATATAACTGTCCGTCATGTTATTCATATCTGCACTACCCTTCCTCGATCTCTTTTTGCCTCTTGCTGTGTCTCTAGTGTCATCTAACAAACAAGAGGGATGGTGAACACTCGTTTTCTTTTTTGTTGTTGTTGTTGTTTACTTGAACACTCACCTGTTGCTTCTTCAGTGGGTATATCTTGTACTCCATTCTCCTTAAGTTGGTTATGTATTCTACCAGGCCCTATTAACTGCTCATCTTCCACTTTCTGCAGATCATTGTCTAATCGAGTACATAATCTATCGATCTATCAAGACTGGTGAATACAGAAAGAAAGAAAAAGGTGGTAAAATATACATAATGAGTACTCAACTGTATCATAAGTGGACTTTGCAAGTGCAAACTTCTCTTCCCCCTTCTTTATTAACTCATTCAACAGTTGACTTAGATGTGCTAATCTTGCCTTTTTGACTTCTTCTGTTAGAGGTTGTTCTTTCAGTTCTGATGTTGCTTCTGCCACATGGTGAAGGATATCTGGGTCATAGAGAGTTGAATAAACACCTTCCAATTTTATTCATTGTGTCAAAAAAAAATACCTTCTGCACTCTCGTCCAGTTGTCTAATAAGGGTATAATTACGCTGTAGTTCTAGTGGAAGTGCCTCTACTGCTGTTATAAGTGTGTGAATATTCCTTTTGAGCTATTATATTAATAAGTAGAAAATAGTCATAAGTATTTACTGTCTTCGTATTCACTTAAATAAGCACATGTCATGATAGACTCTGTCATATTTTAACAAAAAAGAAGATGATTGATTTTGAAAATTATTATTTTATTTTATCTTATTTTGAAGGGGAGTGAAACCCAAAGTTTGAATATTTCCCTACTTTGACTGATTGATCATGTTTGACCCCCCATTCGAACCATGGTCAATGATCTCCGAGATCATTAGATATATATTTGCGTAATTTGCATAGGAGTGATTGAGTGCAGAGATGTATATTGGCTACAGTTATTCCTGTAGTCATGCCCATGACCTATCTTGTATTCATGCCCATATTCTTGACATTTGGGTTGAATTGTAAGCACAGAGAGTAGAATGTGTGATTGGGGAGTCACCCTATGGATTTGCTTTATCACTGAAATAAGTAAGGGCGGGGAGCTAAGGGCGAAGGTCGCCGACACTTATTTAAGAAAAAAATTATAGTTTAAATAAGAACATTTCAATTCATTTTTCCCTTTCTTTCTTTCCCCAATCAAATATGTCTTCATTATTCAAGGCGCTCGGATCTTATGTATGGGGTGATCCTGTCAGGGAAGAGAAAAAGGAAGATAATTGGCAAGAAGAGAAGCATAAAGAAGAAAGATCCGAACAACCAAAGGAAGCGACTATATCAGAAAAGACATCAGTACAGACAGAAGAGCCACCAGTTGATAGAGTGAAAACATCAGATAAAAGAGAGAAAGGAGAAAAAAAGGCGCAGAAGTCTGAGAAGAAGAACAAGGGTGAGGTTGACATTGACATGGACCAGATTCCACCTGAAGATCTCCTTGTGAATGACTGTTCAGGCTGTCACGAACCTTGTGCTGAGCATGAACAGTATCCTTCTTATCTTGACTTGGATAATGAGACCCCTCTATTAGGCACCATGAAGCCTTATGGTAGACATATCTTGATCAGTACTGCTAAAATGGACTGGGCTGAACGTATTGAGGAAGAAAATAACACGATTGCTGCGAGATTATCTCAAATAGTCTCCAGTCATCCCACTGAATTACGTACTATCATCACCAATACTTCAATGCCATCCACTCATTCCACTGTACCCAGATCACAGGATATTTTTATCTTGCCTGAGAATATCATTGTTAGCAATGTTACTCCTAATGACTCTCAACTCATTTTTGATCTGTTTGTGAAACCACCTTTGTCTGATCAACCTGTCACATTAAAGACATATCAGTCACTCAATTTAAAATCACTCAAAGTCGGTCTTAATCCCTATAAATCAATGATACTCATATGTTCACATAAGAGGAGAGATAAGAGATGTGGTATTACAGCACCTCTTCTCTATCATGAACTCGACTATGTCCTGAGAGAGAAGGAAGTGGATGAGAATGACACTGTTATCTTGTATGTGAGTCATGTTGGAGGTAAGACAATGGACAAATCAGGGTAAATCATTCCACTGGGTAACAAACAGAGTATAAATAGGACATAAATATGCTGGCAATGTCATCTGTTATGTTGATTATGGAAAAGTAGGTGTTTGGTACGGAAGAGTCAAGACATGTCACTGTAAAGAAATAGTAGAAGAGACTGTACTGAAGGGAAAAGTCATCAAGGAATTGTATCGTGGATCCATGAAGAAGAGCTTTGGAACAGATAAATGTAACAGATTCAAATGGTAGACTGATCATTTACTTGAACGAAAAATAAATAAAAATCAATGGTTTTGATATTGAAGCAATGGTCTTTTTTTATTATTGTTACTGTTATTATATTACATGAGTTATTCTGCTTCCAAGGGAGCAGTGGGAGTACCATTAAATGCAAAGGGTCTATTGTATTGATCTACTTCTACAGGTAAATACCATCCAGTTTCCTTACTATCTCCCAACAACCACAGACGAAGCAGGTGACGAGTGGCTTCGGGACTATCTGTATAAGCACTACGGGCATGTAATATTTGATGATTCTGGACCCACTGGATATCACCCACCTCCAACTTCATCTTCAGTGATTCACGCTCACATAGTTCTTGAATATATCGCATAGCCTCAAACTTCTCTTCTTCGACCACAACACCAGGAAAACGAGTGACAGTCTCATAAAAGTGGGGAGCCCAGAAAGTAAACAGCTTGTCCTTGTAATACGTGATAGGATAGGAATCTGTATAGGCAGGTTCATTAGGACCGTATTCATTCTTTCTATCCCACAGCCAGGACTCTTTCATCAATTCTACAATATCAGGGCGCAGTTCTTGAAGACGATTATAGATGGTATGAGAGGATATTAATGAACTTTCACCACCATCAACACCATGAGTTAAGCATAATAAGCCGACGATATCAGAACCATCACAGTGAAAAGGTTGGGCTCTACGGGTAGCATAGATACGGGTAGTAGGGTCATTCATATCATAAACAACCTTGGTAGTAGAGCCTTGAGAGAGATCCTTGACATGCCCAAGTACATGGTTCTTTGAATTCTGAGGTTTACGAACACCAATATAAGAACCGAGTCCCATAAAAATAGCAGCCTGCTCCTTGCGAGAGTATTTATGTACAGGAAGACCACGGTAAAGACTAAAGCCTCTTCCCTTGAAGAGATTTTCTTTTTCTTTCTCCATGGTAGCCTTGAATGACTTGAGGGGGAATGCATCGGGTGTGATTTCTACTAATGGAATATTGAGAGAGGTGAAGTGTTGGAGGGCTTGGTCAATATCTTCAAGATCTTGGCTGGTAAAGTGATATATCCATTGTTCAGGCTTTGATTCCAGTTCTTTGCCATTCCAGGCAGAAGGACCTACAATACGTTCAGGGAAATGGCTTTTCTGCTTGTTGTCTTGGATAGAAACCTCCCGGAAGTCATGGACGAGTGCTTGTTCGCGTGCAATAGTAGTCATCTGTTTTTGATATGTTTATGCTAGTTAGAAAACAATGTCTTTCGTGAAGCCCTTTTATATTTTATTATGACTTTAATTATGTAAGAGTGTTGCGCAATCGACTTTCGAATTGTAACAGAAATGCATAATGTTCATATATAATTGCGCAATCAGTTTAAATGATGCCCTATTGTGAGTTTTGAACTCAGATGTATTCTGCATTATCACTTCATATTGCATCATTTTTGAGAAAGTAGAAATGACTTATTGTATGGATGTATGGGTGTACATATCAATTACACCCTATGGCCTTATAAAGCTATGTGTACTCAATCTTATACTCATTAAGCGTGTCTGATCAATCAAAGTAATGTATATCTTAAGTGTAGGACAATCGGGTAGACATGTTTTTTGTATGAGTGGAGATAGACAATTAGAGATTATCAAGATGCAAAATATGTATAAGAAATTTATTTGTATAATTGATAATGTATTAATATAAGATATTTTAGAGGAGTGTATTATTCTGCTTCCAAAGGAGTGACATGTTTTACTTTGAAGTTGAAGGTGTATTTACATAGATCAGTGTTTAAAGGAGTTTTCCAGCTGATATGATCATCATAAGCATCTAACCACAGACGCAATAAATGGCGTGTTTTCTCGGGTGTATCAACATAAGCACTACGTGCATGCAATACCTGATAGTTCTGTACAAATTGAATATCACCAACTTCCAAGTTCATATGAAACCCCTCCTTCTCACATAAGCTCTGAACATAACGCATTGCTTCATACTGTTCTTCTGGTATAGTTACCCCCGGAAATCGAGTGACCGTTTCAAAGAAGCTGGCAGACCAGAAAGTAAATAACTTGTTCTCATAAAATATAAATGGAGGTGAATCCACATAATTGGGTTCATTTGGTCCATTTTCATTCTTTCTGTCCCATAACCAAGGCTTGGCCATCAGTTGAACTATATCTGGACGCTGTTTTCTGAGCATATTATAGAGTCTATGTGAAGATACAATAGAACTAGAACCTCCTTCCTGCGCTTGAGATAAACAGAGAAGGGCGACAATATCTGAACTATCATTATGATAAAGCTGTTCCTTGCGAGTACTGTAGACACGTGTTGTGGGATCATTCACATCATATACATATTTAGTGGTGGATGTTTGTGTTAAGTCTTTGACATGACCCAGTATATGACCCTTCGCATTCTGAGGCTTACGAGCACCAATGTAAGATCCAATACCCAGAATGATAGCAGCTTGATCTTCTCTAGAATACTTGGTAACTGGCAGTCCACGGAATAATCCAAATCCAATACCATGAAACAATTCTCTTGTCTGCTTCTCGATAGTTAAATTAAGAACAGTTAAAGGAAAGGATTCTGGGGATATCTCTTCTAGAGTCACCTTGGATTTTGTGAAATGTTTGACAGCCTTATCGATGTCTTCAATTTCCTCAGGGGTCAGGAAATGTAGCCACTCTTCTGGATGTTGTTGGAGGTGATTAGCATCCCAGGTAGAACTTCCTTTGATATGGTCGGGGAATCCGGGGGGAGGTAGAATATATGCATCAGCGTTGGCTGAGAAGTCAATGGACTTGTCTGAGGAAACAATGGTAGCCATGTAATGATATATTATGTTAATGAAGAAGCTAATAAATTGCTTCACGATCTATTATAATTATTAAAACTTCATGGATTTATCATATTATAAGCTGCTTTTTCAACATATCTTACTAGATTATGTGATATGATTGCGTGATTAGCATTTACTTTTGTGTAATGCTTTTATGATCGGGCATCAAAACAACGTACTGACGCAGGATATTCGATGTGATATATATACATGGCTTTAAAGGAGACAGAAGATATTTGTACATTGCTTTGATGTATCAAATAAGGAAGTGGTTGGTATAGTTTGCTGAAACAGTAAATGGATTTTGACAGTCAATTGCAGATAAATGGTATTGGACACACGGCTAATGAACCTTATTGTTCGTAACTCCCTTGTATTTTAAAGGTCAAATCTCTTTGCTGTAATACTATAACGAGTATACCTCTTTTAGTATTTCGTAATTATCTACCGGTCATAAGTCAACCCATCCGTGTTAAAGACAATCCTGGTAATATGTTAATATGACTTTACTGGTAAAGTTACAGAGTACATAAAATCATAATGATAAATAGGAGCAACTATTGTCACTTACTCTATATGGAGATGTCTTTAAACAGAATTGCCTTATCAGTCCTATCCTTCTTTTACCTGGGAATACATAGATGTGTGCTTGACTGAAGAGGAAGGCCCGTTCCCGCCTATTACGGTTACACAATATCTCTGTTCCCTCTCCTAAATGGTTAAATGTAATTCATCATTATCATGTTGGCAATCATGTAATTTGGCTAGAGGTACACTATCAATCACTATCATCATTTCCAGACTACTTACCATTCATATCTGCTATTAATTCTATATTATGACATACATGCTATTAATATTTATTGTATTATCAATGTATGTGAGGTCATCCCGACTAATGGCTAAATATATGTATCCGTTAGATCAACAGACTGAACAGATATACATGTCATGTTTATTTCAATATATGCACTGTATTAAACCCGGTTCCAGACTCCTCGTCCAAATAAAGACAGCTTACATCATTATATAAGCACCAAAATGAGATGACAAAAAAAAATCTCTTTGTGTTCGCCAAGATGGTCTGTAGTATATCGCATTCTGTTCCCTGTCCGATTCAATGTCGAATTTAGGTCTGCTTGAGTAGTAAATAAGCGAAATAATTACCCTGATAGACTCTATTCCAACTAGCAGAAAGACACATGATTCTGGGAAAATATCTCAGGTGCAAGTTATACCAATGTTGTATAAGACAGTAGTTTCATGAAGCTGCTCAGATCAGCTGAGATAGACCCCTAATCCACTTCAAAAATAAAGATACCACTCATATTACACTTGGTTAATACACCAAATGTAGAGTGTATAACATCTTTAATTGGATGATGAAATGGTATTCATGCTGTAGAAATTGATCAGGAACAATGTTGCATTTCAGCACAGACGCATGTATCCACAGTCTTCAGGTTATTTCCTCTCAAGCCCTAACTCTGTTTGTCTACTCATTTGACAGTTTATCCCTATAGTATTGTCATCTAGTTTCATAGAAATACATGGTAGGTATGACATGGATGTTTCACACTGAGCTATGAATAATAGAAATGTACCACACCAATATCCAGAGGAGATTTCTTTCATACATAAATGACTGAGCATTGGTTCTATCTGTTTGTTTATAGTTTAGATTCAACCAGTAATAATAGAATATTTAACTTTATTGTTGTATGTATTCTCATAGAGAAACTATTGCCTATTTGAATCAATTCAATGACACTGCTCAGTTGCTGTTATCAGGTGGAGTCTGACTAATGGAATTCGCATTTTCAGTAAAGAAACAGAGAGATTGAAGTGAGTTGGTTCATACATTTATAAATATACACAGACAGATGCCAGGAAATTCTGCAATGAATCATGCTGAAGATCTGTTGCAGAGTGTTTTTGTCAACTGTTCTCGATATTCTATAATATGCAGATATTCAGTGTGTGAAATCTGATATTATTGACATCCCTCTTTCCTGGCTTACAATGAAAGTTGGGTCTATTTTATTTATCTCAACAGAATAATGTGGACAATGGAAATAGGCAAAATATATCCGTTTCATTGGGATAAGGATTAGCTCAAAGGATCGGGCAAACAAAAATCTGGAGTATAATGTTGGCGGGTAAGATTGGTGATCTGTGCTTTTATAGGGTTGATATAGGGCTTTGATTTCAGCATAACTAGGCAATTCTCTGTATTTACAAACATGTATTTATTATGCGTTCATTATGTTTGATGTTGATTGTGAGTTTTCATTATATTGAGTGAATAGGCATAATAATAATAAAAAATGAAGTGATTATGAAGAATTGTGTCACTAGAATATAGATAGTGAGTCTGCATTAAGATGATTTGATCACATGTTACAGTTACACTGTGGAGAGTAATTTCAATAGATAGTGGTTCATGTGGAAAGATAGGAAGTACTTGATGGTAGACAAGTGTTCATTATCAGCCAATGACAATCAATGTAGATATTCCCCCCTTAGGAATAATTTACCATACAATGGATATGTGGAATATCAGTAAATAACTAATACAACCAGGACAGCCTATGTCGATTTATAATGGTTTGATTGATAATTGTTGAATGAAATCTTCGATGCTGCTACATTCTCCAATCTATAGTGAGCAAAAGTATCTCATTCTTAAAATACAGGACTTGTTTGAAACTAAAATAATGAGTTCCATAGAATTAGATGAGTATGTGATACATACATTCAGTTTTGTAAGCCCATTATGCTGTAAGGGTAACAAACAAGCCATTGGCTGTAATTACCCATACAAAAGTCTAGTATGAATGTTGATACAACATCCACTGTTGGAGTGTACAAGCCATTTCAGAGTACACAGGCATGGTGAGACCAGATTCATTCTCAAAATCCATTGCAACCTGTACTACTGACTGATCGGATAGAGAACTCATACCTCCCCTGCCATGTGCGTAACTCTGGTTAGACCATTCTATCAATTACATAAGAACTGATAGTCTAAATGTATGCTCTCGGCATTAATAGCAGAATACCATTTATCTAAGAAGGGGAATATCATCTGGATGAAGAATTCAATATATTGCCGATATTCCCTTGTGGAGATGATCCTAATATGGAAGAAATGAAAAAAGTAGAGTAAGGCAGAGGGTTGAACCCCAGCAATAAGTTGTATGACCGTATTCAGTCTCCATTAAAGCAGTGTGTATGAGCCTACTCTTATGACAGACAGACTATTAATAAACAATAATAATAAATATAATATATCATATCATGAATAAATAGAGATCACACAAGAGAAGACTCAAAGAATGACGATCTCGTTACTCTAATATGTTCATAATAAAAGATTAACATGTTTATGACCCAGTGAAAAACATGTGATGTATTACTGTATATATATTATCTTTCTATTTATACATTGACAGTATGGGCGGCTTTTAAAAGTAATCTAATGCTCTGCTGTTCATCTTGATACATTCAACAGTGGAAATGGTTATTAGAGTACTTATATCTGAATATATCTGTTGAATCATAAGCCTAACCCATCTTATGCAGTAATAATAAGAACCAAACTTTTTGAATGGAGTCCATATCGTATTTTCAGTAACCGATTATAAGCCAATATCGATATACCTGCAAGCAGTTGAGTGTGTGTATATATATTATATGTGGGTGTGTCTGTAGATACCTCTACAGATATATATATGTTGGTGTGTGTATAGATGTGGGTGTTCCTTAATTAATCAAGGGAATTCTGCTGGTAACTTGTTTTATCAATTCAACTGTAGAGATTCCAATCTACATATTCTATTCTTCCCTGTAGCTATCACCAATTGACAAGTGTATGTGATAGGCACGGTTGATGGTGTTACCAGGATCATTATGAGTAATCCAGTGTAAGTTGATGTAATGTCATTTGTCAATACATTCTCCCCAATCAACAGACATCTTCCATCACTTTCTGTACTTTAATCCCAACAAGATCTTGACTCTTGGGTCCCTCTTCTCTTTATTTACTATGACCAGCACTTAATTGTGTGAAACATTTACAGGGACCAAGTTTCATGTTTATATTCGTCAAATGGAATACACTCTGTTCATGATAAACGAAAACTTATTTTTATTTTTAAATATAGTCAAGTGTATTTCATTCTGATTATTCTATATGTTAAATGAGATAATCATTATTCAATCCGTTCAGCCCATTTACACTGCATGTAAGGTGTTCCAGACTAATGTGTAAAGTAGACCTCTAATTTGAAGCAAAATTCAATATTTGAAGTGGTGCAAACTGGTATATTCATTTTCTACTTGATTATGACCCCCTTTTTAACCCCAAAATAGGGAACACCCTCTTTGGCTTTTATAAACCGTTCAAGCGGATCGGGTACTTTGTAAGGGATTCTTTATATATATATATATATAAATACGCACACACATATATTATATATATATATATATATATATACTATCTCAACTCTTATTCAACAAAATAAAAGCACATGTTTCCTACTTCTTAAGATCCCTTTTTTTTTCTTATTTAAAATTATCCTTCTCTTTATTATTTACTTCTTTCTTATCAACTATTCCATCATGTCTGCTCGTAACAATAACACAACACTTCCAACATTTGTAAGGCAATTATTTCTGCTTGTATTACCCAATAACAAAAAGAATAAGAATAATAGCCATGGCCACAATAAAATTGATCCTCATCATGCAACAAGTCCATTTGAGAAACTATATTTTTCATTCCCGGCATTGGATGAAGAGAACAATCTATCAGAAACCACCTGTGGCCAACACCATCGCCATGAAAGAGAGGCTGTTAAAGCCAAAGGAATATTATGCTAATAATATGGTCCTGTGTGTATCTCTCTTTGACTCTCTACAATGACTCCAATCCATCTTGTTTTTCTACCAGAAGAGAAAAGACATACCCCTCATCAACCAGCATTTCTTCTGTTCTCTTTATATATTTTCCTTTTTATTATTCCACTCTATCTTATATACATTCAACTCATTACATATTCATTGTTTCTCATCTTTCCTGTATCATAATCTACCCTATCTAACTTAATTCTGAAAGTATATCTTACTCATCTTCATACCAACATATATACTCATTATCCTACCCTTTATCCCATTATATACTCATAGTGCTTATGAGTATATCTATATACATATCTTTTTTATATATCTTTATCTACATCTACATCTACATTTACATCTACATTTTACATTTATATATCTATAAATAAAAATATACTACTATCACTCTTGATGATAATTGATATACTCGTATCCATTATTTATTGGCTTCTTTATAGAATCACCCACACAGCCCGAATTCACATACACATTTAGGATGATAGAACATTAAGAGTCCTCTTGAGTAATTAGGTCATAAGTCGGGGCCTTGAGTTGGGTATTGTTTTCTGCAGTCAGTTGTGTATGGGAATGTACGCCATTCTTCTAGAATGTGTAGACTAGTATTCTTGAGAATGGCTGACAAGACCCATTTCATCTATGCGGCCGGAAAATTCTAATTTTGGGGCACCCTATTCAAACCCTCCCCTCTTCCTCCACCTCCACCCAAGTATCAACTAAGCCAACTGTGGCAATTTATTTAATCAGAAACAGACTTTACTGGTATATTGCATGAGGTATCTCTTCTTATTGGACTGATAGAATGTATCAGAAAGTACACACTCTGTTTGTATTTGTTCATGCTTGAAACCTCCCTTGAAGAGGACACATAAATAAACAATGATACATTACACATTGAGAGTGTGTGTTGAGGGTATAAAAAAATAGACCAGCCGTATATGTGGCTAGAGTCAGAGAGAGTATTTAATCAGCAAAAGTCATAGAACCAGCCTCACTTCGAAAGTAAGCGAAGATCGCCTTAAGTTCCAAAAGTAACTCTAGTTCACAAATTAGAGATAGTATGAATGTATGGCTCAAGACTCGGTTACATTTGACAGAATAAGAGATAAACTCACATTATTCCATGCCATTATTCCAGAGTGACAGTTCACGGTGACAAGTGCAGATGGTATGTGATGTATTTGTCGATTGTTTATGATTTTTTATACATATATGTCATCAATTGCAGCTAAAATGGATACCATGAGAAGCAGCTTAACATGTTATCACTTCTAACACGCGCTAGAGAACTTTTATCAAATTTGGGGAAATGGTTACTTATTTTGACAATTCAGACATATAGCAATGTTCTCCCTTGCCTTTCTTCTTCTTTCTGCAGTGTCGTGTGACATTTGGGAAGCAAGAGGGGGTGACACATTATTCCTGTTTATCCAGACCAACTCACTCATCAGAAGATGTATCAACTTACTAACCATCCCCAAAAATAACAGTTCTCCACTTAGCTACTTATCCCACCAAACACCCATAACCAGTAGTTGGCAGATAACTTTTTTTTCTTTGTATGAAAGTATGAACTTTATTAGCTGGCAGATTACACTGGGTTTTCATATGTGGATTATTCGAACACAAATATTAAAATATTTTCTGTGCTACATTGAACAGTGTATAACTACTGGTTATATTCTGTTGCTTCCTTACTTCTTTATATCATGTCTCAACAGATTGTTCTTATCACAGGTTGTTCCAAAGGTGGAATTGGTAATTATAAAGTTCTCAGCTGAAACTATATTACATACACCAATCATGACTGACTAAATAACAGGCTATGCACTTGCTGTCCAGTTCGCTAAAGAAGGTCACAAAGTGATTGCTACTGCACGTCGTATAGAAGCACTCGAGGGATTGGAAGGTAGGATTTAGATAACATGTTGTATGTATGGGTATTAATCAGGGCTATTATCAGAATTTGGATGCCAGAAAGAAGCCTTGGACATTGCTGATCCCACTTCCATTGAAGCACTCATGAAGGTAATCTCTTCCCACCTGATCCCTTTTGTACTTTCTCTAAACTCTACTTATTAGAAAATAAATGATACAACCGGAACTATAGGTATGTATAGATGATCCTATGTAGTCTGTGTACATGTATTAACTAAACCATTCGAGTAAGATATACTGGTAAATAATGCAGGTGCCCCGTAAGTAGAATAATTTCTAAAAGTATAATGGCTACATGCTAACCCAAATAAACACAAAGTGCTGTTGGTGCATTACTTGATATTGATATGGAAGTAGCCACTCAGTGTATCAACACCAATCTGTTCGGTACTTTAGCCATGTGTAAGGCTGTAGGTCCTTCAATGATCAAGAGAGGAAAGGGAAAGATTGTCAATGTGGGATCTATTATGGCCTACGCAGGAACACCCTGGGCAGGTATATAATACATTACTACTCTGATAAGTCGTGGCTAGCATTACTAAGTGGTGCTCTTTTATAGGCATTTATTGTGCATCCAAGGCTGCTCTTCATTCAATGACAGATTCCCTTCGTCTTGAGCTACAGCCATTTGGTGTACAAGTCATTGTGGTTGCACCAGGTAATCTTACATACAATAAGCACCTACTAATATTAATAACAATATAGAAGGGAAAAACAAGGGATAAAGAGAAGAGAGGAAGGGGAAAAGGGGTTGAGATGGGATTATTCATCATTTGGACTTATTTTATCTAGGTGCTATTACATCTAATTTTGGTACTGCTGGTGCTAAGCTGGTAAAAGTGCCTGAAGGTAGCCATTCATTATCGACGGTATATATTGATTTACTAACATACTTAGTCACTAGACTCATTCTATGCCTCGGTTACGAACTATATAGTGGCTAGAGCTGGCATGTCCCAAGGTAACTCTTTTTCTATGGCTAGCATGCGATATCACAGTCTTGCTCCCTCTTCTTACTATAAATAAGATATATACTAACTGGCTACCAATTAGATTCTTCAACACCTACAGATGTATTTGCTACGCATGTTACCAGGAAAGTGCTATCATCAAACCCACCCCATTATATCACATATGGATCCAAGTCAACCATCTTTTGGTTTCTGTATTATGCTCCTTCTTACATAAGGGACATGATCTTCTATAAGAGATTCGGATTAGATCTTGTTAATAAATAAACACATCTTTATATCACAGTCGCATGTGTGCATATGTGCAGATGAGCATCTATTGCAATATGTATATAGATATAGATGTAGATTCAGATATTCACAATATAAAATGATTGGTCAATCTGGAGAGTCATTTATATATCAATAAATCTCCTTATTTTATAAATCAGTATGTTCATTCTTTATATTAAATTGATGGAGTATGTTTGCTCATCGGTTATTTTTATCTGGTACGATGACCTCTCATACAGATGCCTATTCACATTGCTTGTTGATGGAATCTATCAAAGTTTACCCCGGTCACCAAGCTAAATGGATATACTCACCCCAAAAGGTCTCCGTATGGGTTAATTAATATGTACTCCTCCATAGCACTAAGCCAATAATTCACTTATATGATATGAAGATGGGCATGAAATATTAGACAATGCCTTTCATATATGTAGCATCGATATTATTAGCACCTCCAGGAAGTCCCATCTCTTTAAGTACTTTCTGTTTGACTTCTTTCCATTGATATTAAAAAACCACTTATGTTCTCTGTACACATCAGGATGATATCAATCATACCTGTATGATTCTACACAAATGCTACACTAATTCATATAAGCCATTCGAGTCAATAGTACTTCGTGTATGGTTATGAAACTTCTATAAGCATTAAAATGAATCTATATCAGTATCACTACGAATTAATAATAATTTACTCTCTATATGGTTGTTTCCCAGCATTTCTTGTTTTTGGGTTACTCCTTAGAATCCTTGGAAAGTGCTATACACCCATCATTCACTCAAAAAATCTGAACTGATGTTCTCTATGGACTGTATGAATCACCACATGTGTGATCTTCCATGCAATACAATTGTTTTTCTTCAGCCTATCTATCTATTTTTAAATGTAATCAACTCAGAAATGCATCAATTGAGGCAATTAAGCCATCATCACTCTAAATGTTATTATTTTAACAAGTAAATATATATTGCTTATGTTCTGAATGGAATGTACTGTAACATGCAGGCATATTCTTGGAATTACAGTAAATAGTATGCCTTACTTATCATCTGCTAAATGTAACCATCAAAGGGTTGTATGGGAATATATTACCCAGATGATAGCAAAAGGCGCTTAATCCTTATCACTTGATCCACATGATATTAGATGGGATAAATGTTGTACATAATTCAGTTTTAATAACAGTGTTGTTCTAATGCCCAACTATCGTTACTTGTGAATGGCCCTTCTAGGTATTTATGCGACATCTGAGGATTCCCGATAGTTTGGCTGACGTTATCCAGTTTATATATAACAATATATCTGGAAGGCACAATTTCAGAACCCAACCGGTTATTATTGTGACATCACAAGATCGATGAATTAGACCTAATTTACGATTTAGCTGTATCTAGTTCACACCAAGTTGCAGTTCAGTAATGGTCATTGTGTACTTCCTACAGTTTATTCTGAGTGCACCTATACTGCCAGTGATACAGATTCCAATTAATATAGGCGATTTAATTAATTATCGTTTACCTGTGTCTTTTGGGCGGTAGAGAATATTATGGTGGGGTTCTCAATAGACAGTCTTGTAAAGCAGGTTGGGCATAATCCATAGTACAAAAGTTAATGAATGATTTGATTCAAGTAGCACTTGAACAAACAATGCTCTCAATGCATATCTTTCGTATCACTTTCTTCATTTAATATGTATCACATATGGGGGCCACCTTTCATGTCTCCGACTTACTAAAGGGAGGTTGAGAGTACCGACTTTTGTTTGCTCATGATATAGAGTAGGGTGAAAAGGGGAATGTTTGCTTTTGTTCTGTAAATGTCATATAATACATCTCTCATATGCTACTCTCTAGTAGTATACCTAGTGTAATATAATATATATAGTGATACAGGTACTTTAATTTCTGTTAATAGAGTATCCACAGGGTTCTCTAAAAGAGTGTCTATACTCGTTATCTTTGGTATAAAACGATAAATACACTATAGATAACATATTCCTGCCTATTATTCTGCTTGGAGTTGTTTATATGCTATTGTGATAATCGCGGGAATCAATTTAAATGGAATCAAGTTACACTACGATAAATGATTACTCATCTGCTTGTGGAGGGAAGCATAAGGTGGAAAGTGAATTCTATTATCATATCTTTACTCTAAGCTGATGATGGGAATAACAACAAGCTCATAAGCTATATGAGAATGTAGTGACGAGGTTCCTGGAGACATGTACTATTGATGTTTATTAAGATGGTTGGGCATTCATTGAGCTAAGCTACCTACTTCTTTTAGCCAATGTTATTATTCTAGCAGAATAAATAAATAGGCTTAGTATCACTACTCAAAGCATTTTAATGCCATTTTATATATATCACAGTTGATACTTCCGTTGCAATCACAGCGAGATCCCTATCCATCCTTCCGCCACTGCTCATATACTTTGTTTATCTATTTATTAATTCATAACTTCTTTTTATCTCTACTACTAACTCATACTTTATCTCCTACTTGTTGTTTGCTTAAACTATTAAGTAACACAGTCTATCACTTGTTGGATTAGTAAAACATATTAAGAAGAAGTGTGCACAGGTGGATATAGAACAGTGGGTTACTTATCACAATAAACATCGATCGCCATCATGGGAAATAATGTCAGTGTAGACAGAGTAAGCGAAATCCAGAAAGCCATCAAACACCATCCAGCAACCACATCACATCAGATAACTACTCATTCAGTACTAGAGAATAATTCATTTATTCATAAGAAGAGTTTTCAGTTCAGCTCAATTTCAGAAAGAGTGAGAGGAAAACTGCCTAGTATTATTCATTCAACAAGCTCTGCAAACAGATCTATATGCAATGGTAGTAAGTCCGAAACAAAGCAGATTCAGAAACTATACAATAAGAAGAATGTGGAGTCAACTCACTATGGCCTAGCTAGCGGTGTTAGTTCTAAGGATACCGCTCAGTTCTCCAGATTGGCAGATTCTTCATTTACAGAAATCACAAATATTTCTCAACTATCAATTCAGTCATTCATGGAGCCATCCAAGGAAGACAATGGTTATATAATGATACTACCAGAATTCGACAACTCAACTGGACCATCTCATGTAAAGAGCTTTAACAGCATGGCAAGTTCCCAACTGTCAATAGACAATGTATTCTCAAAAGACTCTATCTTACAACTATTGATGACTCGCCCAAAAGAAACTTTCGATATCTTCAATGAGATTATCACTTCTTCTCGCATGAGAAGTAACAAGGATTTCCAAAAAGAGGTATTCCATGCAGCTGAAGTATGGCGAACTCGATCAAATGATGCATCGGCAAAGATTGCAGTAGCTCGTTGCAAGTTATGTGGTTGGGGTACTCCAATCCAACCTCTTCAAGGGTTCTTAGAGCTTGAAGCACTTGCAAATGAAGGTGTTTGGCAAGCTTATTTTTATCTCGGGCAATGCTATTATCTCGGAGTTGAGCAGCATACCACAGCTGAGGGAGTCTCGACTGTTATACAATCAGTGGATAACAACAAAGCATCTTATTGGTTACGCAGAGTGTACACTGTACCAAGTCATATCACTAGTAAATACGTTCCTGGATTTATTGCTCAGGCACAACTGAACGTAGCAATGATATATTTTACGACGACTGAAAACTTTTATGATGAAATTCATGAATATATAGATCTTATCAGAAAAAGTGCATTAGTTGGAAACAAGTAAGGATAAACAATCATGAATGAAAATAGAGTATTAATCTCATTCATCAAATAGAATATCAGAGTTTTTGATGGGTTTATTTCTAGAATATGGAATTTCTAAGGAATCAATAGCACCAAAAGAATATTACAGTAGAAGTGCTAAGAAATTATTTACACCTGCCATGATTCATCTGGCAATGATACTGTTAATGGAAAACAATTCGATTGAAGGCGTTTCATTATTAAAAAAAGCATCCTTACTGGTAAAATATATACATGACCACTTATATATAGTATATTCAAACATCACTATCATTATAGAATAACATCAATGCGACTTATCAACTTGGACTTATATACGAGCTAGGTGTTTCTGTTGATATCAATTACGAGATTGCCTTTTCCAATTACCACCATGCTGCTGACAAGCATAACCACAGCCTATCTCAATTCAGACTCGGAATACATTATCTGTACGGTACTTTGGGGCAAAAAGAGGATATAGAAAAAGCAAACGCCTATCTTCATCAATCAGCCATGAGTGGTTATGCAAATGCACAGTATACGCTAGGCATTCTTTATTGTGAAGGTAAAATAGCCGTATCCTCTTCCGGCTCAGGTCGAACATTAAATAATACAGCTGAAAAACAGAGGAAAAAGGCCTTTTCTTGGTTTAGAAAGGCTGCTGCCCAGAAACATCCCCAAGCAATTACACAGATGGGAAAATGCTACGAACAAGGAATTGGAATACCTATCAATATAGATAAAGCGATAGAGTCTTATGAACAGGCAATCAGAATGAAAGCAAAAAGTTTACCTAGTGCTCAATTGACATATGCGACATTTTTACATAAAGAGAAGAGGTATAAAGAGGCACTTCAGCTTTATCTAAAGGCATCTGGATTAGATACCAAATGCCGTAATCCTTTCCCTTCGTCAGTTATTGTGGCCAGGGCTGCCAGTTTATCTGTTGCCTTGATCTATTTGGACAACAAAGACCCTTGTATTCCTTACAAACCCAAGGAAGCGTTTGATATATTATCTGCTCTTGTTCAATCAGGTCCAGAAGATGCATCTGCTCACTATTGGCTAGCGTTAGCACATAAAGAAGGAATTCCAGGCGTATGCAGTATAGATGTCATTAAGGCTTATAGCTTATATCAAACAGCTGCTAGATTAAATCATGCTGATTCACAATTCGAGGTAATTCCACTGTAGCTACTATCTAATGAAACAAACCACTCACAATCCTTTTTCTACTTTATCTTTTCCTATCATAGATAGGTCTTATGTTGAGTAAAGGTATTGGTGTCAAAGAAGATAGGACTGCAGCATTTTCTTGGTTCAAGAAGGCTTCTAACTTGAATCATGCTAACGCATTATACTATGTCGGCATCTATTTCTATAATGGAACAGAGGATATCAAGCAAGATAGAGACGAGGCTCGTCAATATTTTGGTAAAGCTGCTGCATTGGGTGTCACAGATGCTATGGCATTGTACGCCCAATCATGTCAAGAAAAATGCAAGGAAATTCGCCGAAAGATTACATCGTCCACAATTCCGGCGAAACAAAAACAGGAAATTCAGAACTTGCAAACAATGTCTTTTGAGTGGTACAAACAAGCAGCTACATTAGGACATGTCAAGGCATGCAGAGAATTGGGTCGATTGCATGCATATGGATCATATGCCAATAAACAGAACTACGTTCTAGCTGTCAAATATTATCAGTTAGCAGCCAATAAACAGGATGCCTTGGCTACTTTATTTCTTGGTGGATTGTATGAGAATGGACATGGAGTAGATTTGGATACAGATAAAGCTCTAGTGTATTACCGAAAGGCCTTTCAACTGGGTCAATCAAGGTACTGGTTTAACATGCTTCTTGTTATTTATACTAATATAGGCCAAATAGTGCTTTATATATTATAGCAGAACTATATGAGAAATTAAATCAGTATGAAGATGCATACCATTATTATCACTGTGTTACAAAAGAACCAAAACTGTCATCATCGAAATATAGACCAATGTCACTTTTGAAGATTGTGATCTATAACCTTCGCTATAGACCTAGTCAGCTTGTGAATGAAGATTATGTAGGTTATGAAGCTGCTCAACGATTACCCGAAGCAATCAAATTACAACCCAGTATATCAGCCACCAAGAGTTTTCAGCTGCTATACGACTTGGCAACGAAAGACCATCTGAATGAAGCATTTATTTGGATAGGTACTTATTATAAAATGTCAAATATGTGTTGCCACCTTTCTTATTTCCTCTGAATTACTCTATAGCTGAATGTTATCTAGATGGAAATGGTGTTCCCCGAGATGCAGCTCTTTCATTAAAGTGGAGAAACAAGGCAGCTGAGAATGGAGAGATCAAGGCAATAATGCAGTTAATGTACAAGTTTCAACATGGTGTTGGGGTTGATAGAGACCCAGATCTTTCTTACCGTTATTGCCTTATGATGGACGGGTCAAACAATGCCAAAAGACAATATAGACTAGGTTAGTATAGAAAAAACTCGATATGTACTGTTTATGTATACATATAAACATACTGCTATCTTTCTTCTTCTCTACTATCTGTTTATACCACTTATGCACATATTCCTTCCCTCCGCCCCCCTTTGTATTTTGTACATTATCAAGTATCACTGATCTGAACTGTCCCCTTTAATCCTCATCCATAAATAACACCACCAAAAAGTATTCTGACACAGCTCTATCTATATTGTATATATTATCCCTTTACTAACAATTAGCTATTTATATGTATACTAAACATAACACAATTATATTATCATTATTATTAAAATCATACCTTTTTTTTAATTACTTTCTTTCAATGTATGTCTTGCTATCTAAGGGTTATCATTTTGGAGAGGAATTGATAATAGATCCATTAATCTTGGTATTGCTGCTGTTTGGTTTGGATTGTCTGCAAACCAAAATTATGGACCTAGCTACTGGGCTCTTGGACAAATGGCCATGGAAAATGGAGATGTACATGTTGCTAAATACTGGTGGGAACTCGCCATGCCATTGGGTTCTCCACCCAGGGAACCGGAACTACAAATAAACAAAGTCTTACTATCTGTAGATACCGCCGAATCCATTTCTATGGCGGATCTTTTTATTTCGATAGGTCATAGCTTCATCGAAGAATCCATTGCAGGAAGTGACTTGAAAGAAAGCGAGGATAATCATTTATCAGACAGTAGTAGTCAGAAACGGGTTATAGCTCTCTCCTGTTACGAACAAGCAGCCCAGTTGGGACATGTGAATGGGATGTATCTGGTAGGTCAGGAATGGCATAGACTTAATGAATATTCAGCTGCTTTGGATTATTATGAGCAGGCTGCTCAATGTGATCACATACCATCCAAGATAATGTGTGCGGTGTATCAATTATACGGATTAGCGGGTCTAGTACAAGACGAGGAAGCAGGCTACCAGGTAAAAAAAGAAAAGAAAACCCATGAGCACTCTATGAGTCATGATGCACGTTTATCTCTTAAATCTGAATTCCTTATATAATATAGAAACTGCTAGTGCTGTCGAAATTAGAGTCCACTGGTTATTTATATATAGGAAAATGTCATGAATATGGATTGGGAACTAAGAAGAATGAGTCGGAGGCATTGACATGGTACCATCTATCTATTGAACTGACTGACAGCAGTGAGGCTATGTTCTGTGTAGGACAAGTCTATGAGAAAAAAGGAAACGAAAGCCGATCATTTTACTGGTACAAGCGTGCTATTGCCAAAAATAACCACATCAAAGCACATATTCGTCTTGGAGTATATTATCAACATGAAAAAAGAAAAGAGGATGATAAAATTCTGTTTCATCTGAATAAAGGAGTTGAAGAACAAGATGTTGAAGCCATGTATGAATTGGGACGCTACTTGCTCTCAGACTCTTCTCAGAATAAGAAGGCGGGGATAGAGTGGTTGGAGAAAGCTGCCAAGGAAGGATCGCGGGAAGCACTGAGAGAGTTGGGTCGACTTTATCATTTTAATCAGTGTGAAGATGTAGCTCAGGATTTCGCGAAATCTTATTACTATTATAATGCTGCGGCTAAATTAGGTGATAAAACGTCCGCTCTATATCTGGGAATTCTTTACGAAAATGGGTTGCACGTTCCGCGTAATATAGAGATGGCAAAATCATGTTATGCTTTAGCTATGGAACTGGGATCACAGGATAGTTTGTGTTTTTCTGATTTGCCCCTGTCACATATTGAACGATCATCTGTTTGGTGGTCTGCGCAGCTTTATCTGGCCCGAATTTATCATCAGAACGCAGAGACACAAGCAGACGCCTATTCGCTTTTTTTATCTGTGCATTCTCATATAGAAGAATCCAACCGAGCTTGTGTTGAAGTCATGCTGGCACAGTACGAGCTGTATGGATGGGGAGGTATATCAAAACAAGAAGAGAAGGCGTTTCAGACACTTTTAACTTTAGCTGAGCAGGGTCACGTGAAGGCGTTTTTCCACGTAGCTTTCTGTTATGCTCTTGGCTTGGGCGTTCAATCAAGCGGAATAAAGGCCCTACATTGGCTCGTTGCACTAGTTCACAGTCCTGTGGCCGATCCTGATACATTAGATGAGGATGACCTTAAAAATCTGGCTTGCGCATATTATCAATTAGCAGAATATTACAGAATAGGCGATGTTGTGCCTATCGATATGGAAAAGTCACACCTCTTATATAAAATAGCGGCTGAGCGCGGTAATACATTATTCTTATTATAACGTGATGTCTTTTTGTTTACACTCTTATATACTGCTTAGGATCCAAACAAGCTCAGCAATACCTCTCCCTAAGCAAATAAGCGACCTTCAATATGACGTTATTATCTGTAATACGGTCTCCAAATACCTGTACTAAATATATATGTTTATCTCTTAATTAAAGCTTAATTACCACCAGCTGTCACCAAAGGTAGTAAATGTATCTGCTATGTCGTTTTAAGTAATATATAACAATATGTCGATCATCATAAGTATCTTCCTGTGTATTTACATATGCCAGATTGAAATTACATGGTCTGACAAGTATATATCAAGGGGCGGTAATACATTGGCAGCCACTTTTGAGCTCATCTTTAATACGATTACAGATTACATGATAAATATAGATTTATATTTATAGACATAATATATAGGGAACAGCGGAATAATGATATCATTTTATTTCAGCGTATATATAGGTAAGCTGTCAGTTACTGAGAGCTTCATTTCTTTCTTTTTATCACTATTACCATCTTTGCTATCAATCCAGAATGAAGCACTTCAACAGCATATTCAAAGTAGGAATCTTCGGTAAAACTGACAAGAAGAAGAATGCTGCCAAAAGAGCCTCTGTTAATGATGCTTCATATGCTTCTACTGATACATCTTATATTTCCTCTGATAATGACTCTATACCCGCTACACCTAGCAATGGTTCAGTACAAGAGTGCCGTGGTATATTCCGTACACTTGAACCTGTCTGGTACTATAAATCTTCTTTATTGAACAATGATCAAGATATCAATGAATACCAGTGGATACCCTTTAATGACGAGACCCAGTCCCAATTAGAGATAGGCTTGACCTCTAAAAATACCCATTGCATCGTAAAGCAAGAAGAATTCGGTATTTGTACCATTGTATATGACTGCAATCTTCGAAGTAATAATCAACAGACCAGAACAAATCAAGGTCAGCATACTCTGACAATAAAAGCAGCAGGTCCTGTATATCATATGGGAAAAGAGATTCGCCGCACAATCACTCCAATCTGGTGGTTTGAAGATGATTACAGTGATGGAACCAAGGGAATGTGTAGATTTGAACATAAAAACCAGATTAGATTGGAAGCACTTTCCGATGGACGTAATAATCTGGTGCTAACAGATGCCGCCTTCAATGTTCCCCTGAATGCTGTTCTTGAGAGATCCAATAACAGCAATGTCCGTGATGAACTCCATGGCTTTATGTATCTCGAGTATATTCCCTCAGGCTTCCAATTCTCGAACGAAGATACCTGTTATCCCCAAAATATTCCCATGACCGAAGACAAAGACCATGATTTAACAAGCTATTTCCAAGATGAAAACACAAGTTATATTCGTCGTTATTCAGTATAGACTGTGATTGCATCTCTCATATTTCATTAATCACATAATCATTTCCTCCTCACATTCAAAGCTTATCTTATTGATAGGCAATTGTATAAAGTTCATCCTCTCCAAATATAAATAGCAATAAATGCATAATATAATACCAAACTACTTGAACTCACTATAATATGGTTTCACAGATGATAACAAAATCGAGGATTTTATAGTCTCAATCTGTAAGTATGAGTTGAATCGCTTCATACTGTCATTGTCAGCGTAATCCCTACTAGCCTCATTCCAAGAAGCCACTAAATCCTGTATGGTTAAATATCAATTACAGTGACATTAACTTAACAAAACATAGTATGAATCCCCATGCCATTCAGTCGTGTTCAGGAGATGGATAAAATATGGAATGAGTGTTCCGGGTTATGGTACAACCAAGATTGAGCACAGCCGAATCTATGGTCAGCTCAGTAGCTTGTTTTAAACAAATCTAATTACCTGTACTAGTAATAAGGTCAAGGTTTTGTCGGTATTAGGAATGATGGGTGCTCAAGCCTGGGCCACCCCCATTTCCTAGACAATTAATTAGCTCAGATCAACCAATGGAAAGTGTTATGGAACTATATATAACCTGGAATACAAGGAGGCTAACACTCTTTGAATGTTGATTACACATAGATGTGGATAAGGAATAGACTGCCTATCTTCCCGATTCAAACAGAAAATAACGATCTTAGCGAGCGACAGAATTATCTATAATGTTATACATTGAATGCTTTCAGGCTAAAAAGGCAGTTAAAATGATATCTTGGCTAAGGATAACAATTTCCACTCTCCCATTACTTCATGTGCCAATGAGAAGCATACTCTGTCTTGTGACATAGCCATGATATTTCTGCTTTGATTTCCAGGCAAATTCATTTAATGATGGCTTAAATTCCTATAGATTGTTATTTCCAACTGATGTACAATACAATAACCCACCTGGTGATAAAATTGCTTACTGATAAGACCCATGGATATTGAAATGAAAGGCATAACCCTTTTATTTACGAACAAAAATTTGATCTATTTTATATAGTAGATGATTCATCTCAAACTCAACCGAGAATACTGTACTTTACAAAGGCGGCATTCACTTCATCCATTCGTTCTTTTATACTGGGCCGGGACAATCGTTCTTCCCAATTTGCCCATGTCTTACTCGATATTTTTTCGAGGACTTCCTTCTTGGCATCAGATATCTTTCCTTGAGAATCCACCTTACGAATAGTCAAGGTATCCTCAGTCACATACCCAAGGCTCTTTTCCTTAGCAATTGCAGGTGAGCAAGTAACTTCTCTGACAAAAGCACCCAGATTCTTGATTGCACGAGATGTTAATTTGTTAGAGAAGAGTAATTGGAATACATGAGGTTGATCTTCATAGAGTTCAAGAATCACATGATTTGTAGAACCAGAATGATCGCTCTGAGCGCCAGGATAACAATTGGATGCCTTTAATGCTGTGTATATTGATTCATCACGAAGTCGCTCAGCTGTTCCACATTGCTAACACCCGAAATTAAATCAGAAAAAGAAACCCATCCAATAATAATATACATACCACTAATAATCTTGGTAATCTTCTCAGATTCTTCTTATCAAACACGGGGCTAACCAGTGGTATCTTCAGTGCTTCATTAGATGCATAGAATTGTATTCTGTCAATATCTTCAATAAGTTGACTGTGAGAGGATATATCTTCACTGAATGGTCCAGTTGAAGGCTTATTGTCGATATCACTCTTCTCTGTGGTGATCTCTGCATTCAAAATGGCTTCTACTCTCTTCTGGGGTAACCTGGTGTAATCCAATGCAGGAGAGGGGGCATGTTTAAATCCCATAGGTGGTAAATAATCTGTCATCATATTGGTGATAATAGAAGGCAGCGAGTGTGTTAGATCCACCCTAAATGGTATAGCATGAGATAATTTGTGTAATATATGATATTGATCAACTGCATAAATTATGATTACCATGGTGATAATGCCATAGCGCCTGCTGGATAAGGTAAACCAGCATCTCGAATAACCAGTAAAAGAGCAAAGGTAAGACCTCCTCCCGCAGAGTCACCTGAGATTACTATCTTTTGTGGGTCAATAGGTTGGTTTTCATCATCGGCTGGTGGATCTATCAAGTAAAGGTATGTTGCCAGAGCATCTTCTAGTGCTGCAGGGAAAGGATGCTGAGGGGCTAATCGATAGTCAATAGAACAGGTGGATGCATGCGAATACTACATATGAAAAAATGATTGACCATGTGAATAATCTCATCCTGTAAATCTTTATAGTTATATGTACTTTTATGATTCGACTAAGAAACTGCCTGTATATGCCGTATGTACCCAAATAATAGGCACCACCATGCAGATATAATATCGTGCTTTCTTTAGATGGATCAAGTGGATTTCCCTTTTGCTGAAGCCATTCACCATTAAGGGGAGGGGCATCCTTCCGGCTTGCTTCCCAATCCCAGCCGATGAATCTCTCATCAGATTGACAGAATAATTTAGCAATATGATTGCCCGCCCTCTCGCGGTAACTATAGGGAACAGTGAACTTTCGTCGGTGAATGTTAGATGGGATGGGAAGTTTCTTGGAACTGCTCATCCTCTGTATCTCCTCCACGGTTATCTTGCGACATCGGTCCAAAAAGTCTCGGATAATGTTGATTGTGATATCAGTGGACAGATTCCAGGACTTAAGCGGTGGGCCTTGAAATAAGAGAATATCAAAATCAGTCCATTAAAATCATCATCATATATATTTCAAATAAACCTTTTGTGAAGTGCCTGTATACAGTCGATGCTATAATTGGCATTGGAGGAATAAGATGAGCCCATAATAGTGTATTGGCCATCACTGAATCATTATTATCGGTCGCATGTTTTTTGACTGCTGAACTGGATGCAGCTCTAGTGGGCATCTTTGGTGTTTTCTTTGGTATCATCATTGTCCTCGATCGTTGGCCTATAGCCATTAGATATTTCCGTGTTGCAAATGACTGGTTGCTTGCTTCTCCCATTTGTTTTTCTGCCAGTTCTGTGACGCCTTTTATTCTGTGTGAAAACGACATACAAACAATTAAAAAATTAAGAAGAGAAATGGATATGATAAAAATTGAAAAAAGATCATTTTATATGCCCTAGTTTGTGATGTTTGTCATCACTTTTTTTTAATCTCCTGATTGCATTAAACATGTGTGATATCCGTTTCAGAATCGTTCTTTTTGAATGAAGACAATTGGATCTCTACCAGTCAAGTAGACAAATGACAACACATGATGGTCATTGTCGATATTATTCCCATAAATATCGGATTCTATTCAGTGCCCTGTAAAATAAAGGGGCAGTAAGAAGAAAGAAGGGCTCTATTGGTTATGAAGTTATAAATAGATGGGTACAAAAAAAGAATAAAAAATAAAAAATAGATTTCCACTTCCATTCTCCTTTTCATATTTTTGTTTTTAATACATAGTTACAGCAGAATGACAGACAAGACAAATGCTGGCATAATTCAAGTAGGAGAACAACGATGGATCCCGGGTTCATATAGAGCAGATGGTACATATAGAAAAGAACGTAAAGTGAGACCAGGCTTCGTGCCTTTGGAAGATGTACAACGATATTCAAATGCACGAATGGAGACTGCCAGAGGTAATCAGACCAACACTGGAGGAAGAGTAATACCCGGAAGTAAAAGAAAGGAACCTGTCAAGGTAACTAAGGAATCACCTGGACAACAGGTTACCAAGACAACCAAAACAACCGAAACCATAGTAGCCGCAAAAGATCAACCCATAGAAAAGAAAATAAAGGCACTCAATAAGAAGATAAGACAAGTCAACGAGTTAGAGCAGAAACTCGTTAGGGGTGAGACATTGAATGAGGAACAGCATGAGAAAATAAAGAAGGGAGGGTCATTAAAGAAGCAATTGAGTCAATTGATGACTACGGCTACTGATGCTATGAATAGTCACCATGCAACTACTGTGGGGAGCATGAGAAGTGATCATTGATTTATGTCTTTCTATTTTCTTCTTTTTTTTTGGTTCTTCTGAAAATAAATATAGAAGTGGTGTTCTACCATACAAGGGACCGCATTCTATTATATGCAACATCGAGTGACGATCACTTCTCTATCATTTCTCTCTACTTCATATTTAAGTAGCAGTCTTCCTTGATCCATTAACAAGATTTGCATTGTTATTTCTATGGGCTTGAATTTGCCATTATTAGAGAATATGGAAATCACCAGAGACAGCAATATGAAGAGCAGTTATTCAATGTATGTATAAATACCAGAATTACCGGTTTCCTGAGGGTTATACTACTGTTGTGTGGAGTATGTATCTGTTTGCGAGCGACTAGAACTTTCTCCCAATACTTCACTTTCTTCCTTTTATCGGGTTGAGTTCTTGAATGACTGGTTAAGATTCGTATTCCTTCTCATCTTCTTCCCATTTATACTAGTATTCATTCTTTTCATGAGGTTTGTACTTCTTTCTACCAGTGATTAGTATATTCACCATCTCTTTTCATGCTCTTTATACATCTTGATAACAATGAAACCTGGTTTCAGAGCTGTTGAATGTGAATAATGTATCAAGTTGTTCGAAAGATAAGTACCATATTCCTTGTATATACTAATATTGGTTGTTTTGGCTTTAGGGACATTCAGGAACAATTCCTCTACTTCTTCATTTTCATTCCTTTTCTTTCTTTCTTTACTTGCCTTAATGACCCTGTCATGCGGTAGTATTTTTTTGTAGAGAGTCTTCTTACTTCATGTACTTTCTCACTATGGCCATGGGCAGTAGTCAATACCTGTTTCTTTCTCGGCCGAACTTTACAACAGAAGATGAGGGCACTGTAAAGTCTTTATCTTCATTTGGTTTGGATTTAGTTACACAATACCACATTAGCACCAAATCTATTTGACTTTATAAGATTAAAGATGTTTATTGATTCCGAGGCGACTGAAATCAATACTTCATTGGAAATAGGGTTTTGCCTTCAAAGGATTTTGGTAGTGTTATCTTGGCAAATACAGCCAAAGGAATTGGGATTAATGGTGATGTACCGGAACTTGAGAGATGAGATGAGACATAGAGAAAATAAGCAAGGAAGATGATCCGATTGATCAGTTGGAAGGCTCTATACATCTTCATAATGTAGGCTAGCATTGATATGTAAGAACAAGGAGATTGAGACAGAGATAGAGAAGAAACAGGGTGAGGAAAAGGAAAAGGAAAAGCAGAGATAGTATCACATATATTTTCAAAATATTCTCTATCTTCAATAGAAAATTCAACGTCTTCAGGCCACACAGGAGGGGTACAACAAGCTTGATGGTCAAAATACTAATTAATGATACTTTTAATTACACCCGCTCTCAATTAAAAACAATATGTCAATACCTACACTCAATGTGTAATTCTCTGGTCAAATAACGTTACACAAAGTTTTGTTACGTACCAACATCGCTAATCTCGACATCTACTTACCATCAATAGTCATCTAGTAACAACTTGGTCTTTATCATTATCAGCTTTGAATTACCTCTCTGATAACATAAATAAATTTGTTTATTTCACTCATTGAAGCAACTAAATCGAGTTCTCAGCACACTTCGAATACTACGTTCGTCTTCGCCATACAATTATAACTTCAAGTTATCTATCTTTGGTCTCTATATTGCTATATTAGTTACGCTTTAAACTACATATATCGTTTTATATACTCGTTCTATCTCTAATTTTGACATTGTCACAGCTCATTCTCAACATTCGACCTTATACACATCAGAGATCTAATAGTCAGATTATAGATATATACACTCCGATTCCCAACATGAGCAGCGATACGTCTAGACCGCCAGTGGCCTGGAGTACAGTTGCTGCGAAGGGCCTGAAAGTTAAGGTTCCGGAACCTATGCGTCGAATGGATAGTCAAGGTATCCAGGAGAAGTTAGTTCCCCATACATTATATGAGGATGAGAATATCAAATCTCATCTATTGGCACAGAAAGTGTATTCTGTTTTACAGAATACTTTATCCCCTGGCTCCGTACTTTTCTCTTTCCCTGGGAAACTGTTTGAACATCGATCCGAGGCGTATAAGATTGTAGTAGACCAAATTGGCCCAGTAGTAGGAAATGGGTTTCGTCCGGTCTCAATGTTTGGCAATCGCCTGAAAGATGAGTTGCTGTTTTCAGCAGTATTTCGCTTGGAGGAACACTCCAAAAAAGCTATTGAACAGGGTGTCAAACATAATGGCATCGTTTATCTCGGCTCACCATATAAGGATGGCGTTAAAAGTAGACTTGTACGTGTATTCATGGATCTTCATGTGACGGAGGAAGAAGAGATCATGGTTGAAAAACTAAAGGCCTCTATGGGTCACTATGGTCAAGTCTGTGACTTGAAGAAATATACAGCTAGAGGATTCTTTGAAGGGCAAGTGTCTGTACTTCTAGATGTGTCGCATAATGCAGGTTCTGAAAAGAGATATCAGTCGTTGACGAAGATGTTGTTCCTAGAAGCTTGGGATGTATTTGTTCCTGCATCTTTCCGTGGGGCGCCACCTGTATGCTACCATTGTAGACAGGCTGGGCATATTAAGAGGGATTGTCCCAGATTGAAGACAATTGAGTGCTTCAAATGTCATGAAATGGGTCATACATCCAGATTTTGCAAGAAAAGAGAGCAAGCTCACATGTTCTACACTGCTGAGCCTAGTGTGAAAAAAATTGCTTTAAAGGATATCACACCTTCATTTGCCAAAGAAGATAAAGCAATGACACATGTTGAGCCCGACAATGACATTGGTTCCACTGATAAAATCACAGTGATTGAGAATGATGAAAAAATGGCTGAAACAGTAGAAGAAGATGAGGCTATGTCTGTTCATTCTGTAGATAGTGACGAGGAGATGGAAGTTAGGCCATTTAGAAACAAGACAATAACTATTAGTTCTGATTCAGATGTAGTAGGCACTCTTGGATCTCGATATGCACCGGTTGATCAGAGGATCACTATGGATGTCGACTCATCCAAGGAAATGTTGAAGATGTCATCGACCTCAGCTATCACTGATACTCGACGAAAGAGTGTACGTAAAGCTAGTCAAGATTCTCAAAGGTCTTATAGAATTACGAAGACTCCTGCTCCAAGTGGCTCGACCACAAAATTTATTCTTTCCCATAAGGGGCATGAATAATAAGCCCATGAGAATCGCATCTTTAAATGCTCGAAGCATTTTCAAAGATGCCAACAAACCTATGCAAAAAGAATTCATCTCGTACCTACGCTCACAATCCTTACATATAGATGTACTATGCTTACAAGAAGTTTCTTCCTTTTATACCCAAGACTGTTTATCATCTGATCAAATCAACCATTTCCACTCCTTTATGTTTCCTTCTATGTCTGCTATTGTTACTAAGCATGTAGCGGTTATATGTTTCAATCGTTCTTTGTACCTCGAAAACTGTAGCGTTTCTATAGATCAAAGGGTGATTACAGCCTCTATTTGTGATGAATATGGATCTCAGCTGTGCAATGTTACAAATGTCTATGTTCCTGCTCAGTACAATGATCGCATTCCATTCCTTCAATCATTTAGTCAATTACCTATGTTTTCATCGATTTCAACAGATCCTTGGTTGTTTATGGGTGATTTCAATATTAACTTCCACTCTTTACCTCAGACACCAAATGCCTCGGTTAAATCGTTTTTAGATTGGATCAATTTGTATTTCAACAATTGTTTCCCTTCGACAGCTCCTACTTTCTCTCGTGGTAATATCAAATCAACTATAGACTATATATTTGGCCACTCTTCTCTTTCTCCTCGGCTGAGTAATTCCAAGCAAGTCTTTCTTCCTTCTTCATGGACTGACCATGTACTGCTATCTGTTGATCTACTTCCTGCTAGGGTAGATATTGGTCCAGGCAGTTGGAGGTTTAATCCTTTACTTCTTGATGACGAAGAGTTTATCTCATTACTGACGTTGATTCTGGATCAATTGTTCACCTCACCTCTCTTCCTTCCGCTTTCTAGTTCAGCTCAATGGGAAACTGTCAAATCAGCCATGAAAAATTGTGCCCAAGCCTTTACCCGCAATACTAAAAGCAAAATAAATCAACAAATTGAACAACTTCAAAAAGATCGAGTTGCTTCATATACCCCTGAATCAACTGAAAGTATCCCTTCTTCCAAATTGGAACAATTGTTGGATTACAAGATAAAAGTAGAAACCAGACAGTGCCTTCTCCGTTCTGCCACTAGATGGCATGAAGAAGGTGAAAGGAATACCAAGTATTTCTACAATATTATCAAACAAAGACAATCAAAGCAAACCATCCAAGCGTTACGCTCCTCAACCACTGGAGATGTTCTAACCAAAATGAATGACATCATTGCTGAAGCTTGTATGTTCTATACAAAATTGTTCACACCTGATGATATTGATATTCAGGCTATGGAATCACTTCTGGGAAATATCCCCTCTGATGCCTGTCTTTCTGAATCTACAGGAGAAATGCTCGCTGGATCTTTTGTTGAGGTAGAATTATTAGAACTGATTACCCATTCTCCTCTTTCCAAAAGCCCAGGTTTAGATGGCATTCCGTTTGAAGTATATAGATATGTTATACCCCGTTTCTCGTTGGTCCGGTCGTTGTTGCTCACAGTTTTGAATGATGCTATCTCTGGAATAATTCCCCCAACATGGAAGCAGACTAGAATGGTATTATTGTTTAAGAAAGGTGATCCATTGCTTCTAAAAAATTGGAGACCGTTATCTTTGATAAACACAGATGCTAAGATATTTACCAAGCTTATTACAAGAAGATTTAATACTGTACTTCCAGCGTTGATTAATCCTTATCAAACAGGATTTCTCCCTAATAGGTTTATTTCAGACAATGGATGGGTAAATAGTACCTTGATGTCACACTTTCGTACAGTTGCTCCCAAAATTCCTGCCGTAGCTGTTCTTCTTGATCAAGAGAAGGCGTATGACAGAATCCACCCAGAGTACCTTCGTCTTGTTCTTCTTCGCTTTGGATTTCCTTTGTCTCTAGTTTCATGCCTATCATCGCTATTCTTTGGTACCAAGATTTCCATATCTATCAATGGTTGGCTTGGTGCTCCTATACTTCAACAGCGTGGATTAAGGCAAGGTGATCCTCTTTCTCCTCTTCTCTTTAACCTTGCGTTTGAGCCCCTGTTAAGAACTATTTTGGCTAGTCCATTACTCTCCGGAGTGTCCCTACAACCTTTTACAGTATCAATACCCAGGAATAAGCGACCAACCCCTCTTTCTTCGTATGATTATGGACGTGAATACTTTAAGTTTCCAATTAATCCTGATAATCCGCCTACCTTCAAATTACTGTCGTATGCTGATGATCTCGAAGTGTTTCTTTCTTCACCCTTAGAATGGCCTTTCCTCCGAGATATTCTTGACTTGTATAGCAAAGCATCAAACGCCAAGGTGAATATAGATAAAACTGAATTTGTTTCACTTTCTGGCGAATCTCACGAAAAATGGATGGCTATTGCTGAGAATACTGGTGTCTCTTGGCACGATAAACATTCTCCCACATCCGTCAGATACCTTGGATATCCTTTGTACTCATCAAGTGATCAGCTTCTATCGTTCCTAAATGACATTCGTAATAAGATTAGTAGACATGCCAATGTGCTTTCCTCCCGAGGCCTATCAATACGTGGTTCCAGTCTTGTGGCTAATTCTCTACTACTTAGCAAATTATGGCATCTACTTCGAGTAGTACCCGTACCTGAAAAATGGTTGAACAGTGTCAAGTCGATAGTGCGTAAATTTGTTTGTCCTTTTTGGCCTGCACCTACATGGTCTATTTTGTGTCGTAAGAAAAGGTATGGTGGTCTCAGCTTGGTGGATATATATAGTCAGCAATATGCTTTACATCTGGTTTATATTCAGCGAATGTTTCGTCCCCCAAGCAAACTAGATTTCGTTACACCATTGATTTTCTTTTGCTTCAAGATTTACACAGGACATGTTTCCTTGCTTCCTTGGTTTATTACACCACATAAATTCAAATCGTTGTTATCATCCATACCCACTATAAACCACTTTTGTCATCTAATTGGTAAATTACCTCCTTTACCTTTTAATTCTTTATGGGATGGTCAATGGTTACTTGACATACCTCTATCAATCACACTTCAGTACACATTGCCTAGTCAGTCTTTAACAATAATAGATAAAATACCATTACGGTATCTGGTCTCCGATATGCTACAGTGGATACCACAGCACAAGTCCTTTGCTTCAAGTAAGATGGTCTCCTATCTTCCTACCTCTTCTTCATCTTCGTTGTCATCTTTGATTCCTCTTCTTGATCAGGGTGGATCTGTCAAATGGATAGATTGTATATCTAAACGACTGATACATGCAGTATCTGATCTTCCTCCAGCTGTTCCTCAATCTGATATATATTCATCTTCCCTTTGGCTTCCAGACTGTTCTCACTGGACCTTTATGGTTCCTGATAAAGGTAAACCTTGTTTGACAATGGCTGCTTCACCTGGGGATTTACGACAATACTGGCATCCAGAATACGGCTCTACTATGTCTCTTCCTACTATTCCTTTTGTCATTCCTAGTAGCTGGAGAACGTCATCGTCTCAATGGAGAACGCTATGGTCTCTTCCTTTACCTCATAAAGCAGTAACACCTTGGTGGCGATTGCTACATGACAGTATTGGTGTGAAAAGTAAGCTATTTCGGTGGAATCCCTTGTTCTGTACTTCCCCTCAGTGCCCTATATGCCTTGAAGCTATTGAAGATGTATATCATTTTGTGGTTGGTTGCTATGCTAAATCCCAATATTGGCATGCTGTGATTGCATACGTTGGTCTCTCGGATATCATTTCCACTGATATGGACATTTGGTCCACTTTTATTTCGTTTTCCAATTTCTCCGGTATCTTTCTTGATTCTACACAGTTAACCTTGATGGGTGCTGCTTTCTCCACTTTGTGGAAGTACTACTGGATATGCTTCAATCAGCAACAAAGATGGTCGACCTCTGCATCTATATCTTTATTTATTAATACGCACAAGCATATGTTTTCCCTGCTACTCAAAGAATTTGACATGGATATTTCTAACTATACACCAACTGAGAGTGAACTTATTGATACTTGAACTACATAAATAAAATTTATAATTCATACAAAAAAAAATACACTCAATGTGTATTAACAGTAACTTACATCAGGTAAATACTCTTTTAATACAATTCTTTGTTGAAAAATCTCAACAATCATGTTTCTGTAAACAGTCGTTATCTCCACGCAAGCAGCACTCAAACATTAGATTCACCAGGAACAAGCTTCACATCATATATCACCTCAGGATGTTTGTCTTCAAACTCACACCACACATCCTGTATATCCCTGAGAGATAGCCTTCATGTTTTTCGAACGAATTATCTCGAACCAATTGAAATAACACATAAAAAGTATTAATCGGAAAAGTTCTTATCAATAAGCTCATCATCTTCTGCAACCAGTACTGAACGTTGAGAGGTAATTCAACTATTTAAGTAAAGCAACAATAAAAACCAACTTTATTTCAATGTGTAAAGATCCATTTGGCTTGAAGAAAAAAATATTTAAATTGACTTGAAAAAGAATGAAATGTTTTATGCGCTTACCTTCTTTGTGCTAAAGGTTGCTGATACAGATTTCTTGTATTTTCAATTATAGAAGTCAGATTATTGACTTCCTGCAATATGGACTCCAAGAAATCAGGATCCCTTCTACTTGATCTATTCAACTCTTTTATTTGAGCACCAAGGACAGCATAAGATTGGTCCAAGCATTTAGACAAAGTATTAACAGGCAATAATCTTTGCTGATCCTCTTGTTCCTGCAATATGAGTTGGTAGTCTTCATCATTTTCTGTGATATCGACCACCTCCTCAACTGAACTGTCCACCTCACCCACAGAACCACAAAGAAATACTGATCTGTCACTGTACGTTATTGCTTGTGTGCGAGAGACAAGGAAGATGTGCCTGCACAAATACTTTCTATCAGGGCAACTGCATCTTTCAATGAACTCATTGTTGTCATCCAAAGTCACCTGATAATTTACAACTTCTTGAGTAAAAGAGATGCAATAAAAAAGGTCTATTAAGCAGTGTTAGATACTTTTTTCTATAATTATATGACAACATATAAAGACTTACGACTTGGTCATCTTCAAGAGACATTCTGCCGATGCCCTGAGCAACACTCAGTTCAATCTCAACTGCGGTTCTCTTTATTTGAGACTGTTCGGCAGTCAAGGGCATGGCTCTCAAGCCAACCTTAACATGCTCGGTTCTATAATTACATAGAACTATGTTCACCAAAGTGTACACCACACGGTCTTATTCGCTTGTTTCTGGACCTGGTCAGGTAGAAAGACTTCAGCTGGTTGTGGTAAGACTCTATCATATTGTTAGTATGATAGGAAGCCTCCTAAATATTCGGGATATATCATTTAATAATTAAATAATCCTTGGGTATCTACACAGGTCTTTTCACTTACAGGTCTCCATGCTTTGCCCAAAGGTCTTTTCTACCAACCACATCTTCTTGAAGTATGCCACAAAGACAGGAAAGTCAACCCCAAAGGATGCCTCGAACTGCAAGACATATTCTTCAAAGACTTCAATGCTTTCAGCATGCATCATCTTATGAGTGGCTGCCCGATTGCTATCTCGTGCACAAACAGATTCATGGGTAGCACCCACGACCATTACCTATTAATAATATAATAACAAGGTATATATCAGATACTTTCTAGCACACAAATACGTTGTATGAGTAACAAACAACTTACATCGGTCTTCAGATGTTTTTCCCATGCACGCTTGATGTGCCAATGACACAAAAGAATGTCAACTTGACCGGAAAATGCTTGCCTCAAAGCCTCAATCTCCATTGCACTGAAATCGATCATTATTCTTCGAGGATGAATGCTGGCATTGTCCTTGACCCAGTTGAGCCACATCACCAAGACAAGTGTTACTTCTCTATTGGTAATGAAGAAGCAGACTGAGACACCCTTTTTTGTAACTTTGTTACAAAAAACAATGGTGCACAAGTAGCAATCATCAGTTGACTTGACAAAGGACTTGCAGGTCTTGTGTGTAGAATCTATACACCATTCTTCTGCATTTTCAAGAATCTATCATATATATTTTGTTAGTTTAAGTTTATTCCTACATTCAATGTATTATTTCATTTTACCATCTTCTGCCAAGGAGACATCCAGGAAACAAGAAAGGGTCCATTCATGTCAGGATCAACAGAAAGCAAAGTTGAGTAATGCTTGGTTTCCTGCAAATCCTTCATCCACAAACGAACGCTTTCCATGTCAACAGGACTCTTTCTTGACAACTTGTTCATCTTAGCAAAAATGACGTTTTGTACATCAGCATATCTTACAAGTAAGCAAGCAGGAATCTTTGAGAATGACTCTGACATGTCAAACTAGAATGATTGCTTAAGTAATAATGATTATTAACAGTATTTTAATGATACTTACAGCATCCAAATTTGTCTCGGAAAGAAAAAGGGTTGCCTTGATTGCTTTCCAATCCTTGCTGGACTCAACTTGTTCGTTGATCCAATCTTTGATAACCTTTGGTAAGCATGAAGAGGTAAGGTTAGGGGCGGTCAATGGATCATGGTAAGCATGATGCCACTCATACTTAACATTGATGCTACTATTGAACATACCAATTTTAGTTATTTTAGCAGGGCAATTAACTTTGATAGAAGCCTTTTTGGATACTCTCCTTTTTTTGACAATTCCTTCAAAACCTTCTTCAGGCACTTTTTTGTTTACTGCATTGGTCCTATCGTGGTCACAAATGAAATAACGGGTCTCCTTTATAAGGAGACAGACACCCAATTGCTCTTCTGACATGGTAGCAACAGCAGCTACGTTTCTGTTGTGAATAGTGGTTGAACGGTTAATCCAGTTGGCATGTTGCATGGCCGCATTTTCATGCCAAGAAATAAATTCGGCTTCACTGTCAAAGTGAAGGTGAACCAAGGGTTCCTCAGTGCAGTAAGTTGAAGCAGTTCTTCGAATAAAAGGTATTGGAGTTAATAGAGTGCATAATAAGAAGTTATATAAGGGTTTATATTGGGAAACCTCACGTTGTTCAAATAATAATAGGACTGGGTTTGTGACTATTAAAACGGTAATGGGCCATCTGGGTAATGAATAACAGATATTCAACACTAGTCAGCACCTCCATTCCTACACATAGAAGGGTCTATATCTATTTGTCTACCGAGTCTATCCTGTGGGTGCATTTAATCACTATCATAAGGCAGTGGATTATTCCTATATTAATCACATTGGCAGACATTATGTCCAAGAGAGTTTCTAGGAATCCACCCCCTCCATTCAGAGTAAAGAGGAAAAGCGCTATTTGAAACTATCACATAAAAAGATTTGATATTCACCACTGCTCCCTTGCCCTTGTATACCCAGTCCGGATTTCCCTAAATATTACTCTTCTATGACTATAAAATGCATTTATTACTAATAAAAGCCCAATAAACAAAAAGAATTCTTTACTATGCTCAATCACACTTATTACAGGGCTATACAATACTTTCAGTAAACATGTGATGTCATTGAAGATGAAAAGGCCCATTAAGATGAAATGACCTTGACATTAACTAGACAGTTTACCCATTCTGACCATAGGATTCAGCCTCTAGCTTCATACACTATACTGCTTCCCTTGATAGTGATAACACTATGGCATGATAGGCTATTCAACTCTTTCCACTGATACTAGAAAAAAGATAATCGAGTACAAATGTGTGATGCAACGACATCATGTGAATAATGTATTGACGTTTTGAGATGAGTCTAGTTACTATTATGTAGCAGCCATTATTCTGTTTCCCTTCATGCTGGCCATCAGACTATACTATTGTAAAAGTTATTCATTCGTATATGTTAAAACACACACAATTATTGAGGGACTCAATTTTTCATTTTCATTTAGTATAAAAAAAAAACCCATTACTAGCTGAGAGGGTGGAAAAACTGACCTTTTACAGCCGTTTATCTCTTTACCCAGCCGACATGCAATTCATATTAACGTGCTGAACTAGTCATCAGTCATTTACCATAAGCACGGGGATATAGGACGGACCTCTTTTTTGATATACGGCTGAGAGAGGTAAACAGCCGACTTGCTTCGTTATTTAACGTGCCGAAAATAAATCAAGTTTGCCATAAGCACGGTTGAATTATGTCGTGTGTTGTGAGAAATCCAAGTGTTTGTTGCTTCATATGTTGTTGATGGTTGTTGATGGTTGTTGATGGTTGTTAATAGCTGTTGTTGATAGCTGCTGATAGTTTTTCGTAGTTATCGATAGTTAGTAATAGTTATTGGTAGTTGTTGATAGTTGTTGATAGTTGCTGGTTGTTGTAAAGATGAAAAAAAAATGAGAGAGTTAAGAGAAAAAGAGCCCCTATTTATATCTTTACAAAGGCATGGAAAGGGGATAATTGGATAACCACAGCATGTGAAGAGATAAGAGGTCATAAACCCAAAGATATGATTGTTTTGACACGAATATTCAATTCCGAGGCTCATATATGCATAAGGGGTTGATGGTTTTACTCGATATAGGCAATGGAAAAAAATTATTTGAAAGGAGCAGTCAAGGTGAAGGTCACATTATGTACGTAGATGAGGGATATTAGCCAAGTACATGCATGATACACTCTAGGAAGTCATGGATTTACTCGATATAGGCAATGAAAAAAAATTATTTGAAGGAAGCAGTCAAAGGGAAGGTCACGGCATGTGAATAGATGGGTGATATCAGCCTAGTTCATGTGTTTATATCTATGTAAACAAAGGGAGAAATAAGGTTTCTTCTAGCCAAGAAACTCTTTTTACCCCTTATATTCCCCCTTCTCCCTCCATTTCAGCATGATGATAGTGAATAGAGTTCAACCAATAAAAATAAGTGAATATGGCGTGCTTCATTCATTTTCTTTGACTGTGAGAATCAGAGTGTAGTTTATATTTGTATGAACTACTAGATACTCTTCAAGTACATAACTGATTGAATGATTTCATTGTCTGGGGGATGATGGTATGATGGATTGCTCAAATATTTAGTATTCAACAAGCAAGTACGACTGTTGAGTATGTAGACGGAACTGTGGGGTGTGTGATCTTTATTCGATGGGCACCGTTATATTTCGATAGACACTTAGCATATTTATCAGATGGTGTTAATGCTCTTGTTATTCCCGTATTAGTTCCTGCTAAACCGTGCTCCTTGTGCCTCAATCTTGTTGTTTATATTGTCCAGATCCAGTCCTGAATTATGCTGATAACTCAGGGAATATAGTATCCCCTCTTATCTGATCATCAAATGCACCAAGTCTTGGTAGAGAAGAAGAGATTGGTTGCTTATTACGGGGTATTTAAAGGTAAGTCGAGGAAATCTCTCTATGTACAAAGTATGCAATACTCATTCTATGTTTGATAATACAGACTAACATGGAAAGATATAATTTCATAGTGATGTTTATATTACATTAATTAACATCCTGTTCAAAACGGATGTAAGCTCTTATATTATACATGTGTGGGTCCTGATACTATACAAGTGTAGATAGATTCTACAGTTACTTCATAGAGTCTATATCTCATAAAGTCTATTTCTTACCTATGCTATGGAGATGCTCACTGAGACATTATCCATATCCCACATAGCCTGAGGGCTAAGACACATACTTTTTTCCCAAATAGAATAACGTATCATCATCTCCAATAATCATGAGCTTACTGAGAATATTCCAGTCTTTTTCTTGGACTTTTCTAAGCAGTCCATGGGAGTAACATCAAGCAACAGTTTAAAGTAAAGAATGCTATTATCAATCTATGAAAACACTGGTTTATCACCAGATCGACTTTTCCATACAATCTGAATCCAGGACAGATAAAAAGCTATATTTCATTCAGGGTTGAACGCTGATCTTGCCCATAGAAGGAAGTCCGTGCTCCCAATCGCAACTAATCTTACGTAATATTTCACATTTATTTCTTAAACTTTGAGAAGTATAGATAGGTTTGGCTACATTATATTCAGGGTCTTTATATATTTCATCTGGGAGAAGGACCTCACGTCACACCAAAGATGTTTCCCTTCTTCATCCGCATCATCACATTCTTTAACTTGACGTAAATATACTATACTGATTCTCACAGACTGATCTTTCTATTCTATATACTTCTTTCCTCAACTGGCCTAAAGCTATATCAATAGTTAATAGATGTGGTTTTATGTTCAATTTATTTTGAGTCAAGATACATTTGGTTGGGTGTGGACCAAAATTAGCCCAAGGAATTTAGAAGGTCGGATGTTGTATCAGTTCCTGTTGACAGCTTAAAAAACTGGCATTTCTGCTTGATCTTGAACTCAAGGGCTTGGACGTTAAATGTCTTTCTTATGCCCTCCTTACTTTGCTATATCAGGCTATTAGGCCGTGTCCTTTTAAGATTGATCATGTTCCCCATATATTCTTCTTGGTGTTTGCTCCAATAACAGTTACATTGTTCCAGATTCATTTCTCACTTGGATAACGCAGAATAGGCTCCCTTTATTCTATTGCAGGTAATATATCGTACTCGATTATCTGCTCATGCATTAATGCTCTGATTTCACGCATAGATTGCATCTAATATGAAGATCACTGGTAATTAGGCCATCATTTCCACAGATACAGTCTGAACAGCAACTCCTACTCATCCACTTGTTCTGATCAAATTTCATATACAAACATATCCTCTGTCTCTTCTATACAAACATTTACTCCATAAATCACTATGATCTCATTGCACACTGAATGCTTCTCAATCCTCATAATAAATCATAAGTCCATCATTCTTATCTAATAATCTATTTATGTGTATGTACACAAGCCCATTTGTTTGATTGTACTAACAAAGATACCCCTAATTTATCAATCCTACTTTCAATTACAAGCATATTTGCATTGTGTATTCAGAATAGACCCATACATATTAAAGTATAGCATCTATTATCTCTTTATTTGATCTGATTGGTATATCGATACTAATTATCTCTATACAAATTCAGTACACATTGAATATCACCACCACGATAGACCATTCACAATTTATTCTGTTCCTGCCATTGCATATTGAGTCCATCAATCAGTCTATTGACTTGGGTCTTTCGAGAGCTTATGTATACCACTCCTTTTTCCTGGGGTGTTACCATACACACTTATAATTCGGTGTGTAATACTGCCGGACCGCCATCATTTTACTCAAACACCAATGCTTATGACATACATACAAGTGGCATAGTCAATTCTTTGGTATTTAAGGGAGAAAGTAACATGGTTTATTATTATGCCCTGCTAAATAACACACTTCCTTTTCTGTGATATAGGCTCGATATAAGAATCATCACCAAATGACAGATTATGTGGGTAATTGTAAAGGGAATATGACATCTCTAGCATGCTTTTTCAGTTTTAATTCATGACTTTATTATAAAGACCACTTAATGAAGTTTATACTTTATTTCACATTACTCTATTATGGTTTATTATGTGTAAAGGTTATATGATAGGATTAGATAGTGGATGTGTGAATGGCATTATGGGTGTTTATTCGTTATGATATTAGATTTGTTAATTACGACATTAAATGTGTTTGTGTTATATGTTATATGATTGAATTATAGGTGATATAGTATTACATAGGTAGAGTAGAGTATGTTATGTGATAAGATGGATAGACCGCATTGAATCCATATCCTATGTACTATACGTTCTGCTTATTTTCTATAGCAGCCAGAGGGTCCAACTAAGGCACTTCTGTTCACTCTCCAGCACACCGTCCACCTTCAATAATCAGCGGAAGGGTTCCTGACAGCGCAGAATACCCAACCTTCCATACTACAGTATTGGCTGCCTTGTGCCCACGTCTGTACATGAGTGGTCTGCAGCAAAAGAGTCATACAGCCATCCTTTAACGTGCACCCAATACAATAAAGTACTCAACACGCTCATTCACAGCCCAGGGGACAGACCAACAAGTAATATGGATTCATATTGTCAATAGAACTTACATGCACCTTCAGATTATCAGTCTAGACAGCCATAGAGGTATAAACAAGTGTATCATACAAGATATAGAGGATAAATAAGAATAGAGTGTGTATCTGACTTGAAGGGAATAGGCAGTGTGTTGTATATCAGAGACTTGCTTTCCTTGGCTTGGAGAGGAGTGTCTATCAGAATATTGATCACTTCAGTATTCTGTTCATTGTGCCAGTAGTTACTTACTCTTCAGTCTATCCTGTGTATTTATTCTTGTTATTCTTCTTTCTTTATAAGTATATGAAGAGTGTGTGTATGAATATGGAGAGTGTTTTCTTGTATTGAAGTACTTTGTGGTGATCATTATTGCATTTTATTATAAGAGTGTTGGTTGTTTTTGAGCTTCATGTTCCAGTGTGAGCATATTGGATGAAGAGAGAGGGAAAGAAAGAGAAGGAGAGAGGGAAGTGCGTGTTTGTGTATGTGGGTTTATTAGGAATATGTGTAACAAACAGTGAGTGATTGATATTCTTACATGTTATGTATTTACCTTGTTACTTTACTTTATGTTATAAAATGTACTCCATCGATACTTGATACCATAAGTGATCCTTACCCAAGTCGAACCATTTCAATATCATTCTTCTATCATGAATGAGGGATTCTTATTATTATCCTGTGTGTTACCTTATGTATTTTGATGGAAATAGGAGGGCATACAAGCTTTTGGAAAAAGTAAGCCACTATTTTAGAAGAGAAGAAACTGTCACTCATGTAATCTGTAAAGACATCTGTTTCGCTTATTACTTTTTATTTGTATAAAAGGGTTTTCGATAATAATACATGTATTAGATATGATGCTCACTATGAATAGTGGATGCAACAGAGGGAGTAGTGGTGGGTGGATAGGATAATGTGTGCAGATTACTTAGGATGTCCCTTAGTTGATTATTATTAAGTATTGAAGGTGGAATAGACTGGTGAGTAGTGTTGGTGGTGGGTGGATAGCTGGGAGCAGAAGTAGCGGGTACATAGTTCTTACTCGGAGAAGAGATTTGTGATAACATTTGGGATAATACAGGGTTACCATTTGCAACTGTACTCAGTAAGGCAGCAATACTAGGCTGTTCATTAACAACGGGTGGTGGAGCTGGGATGGATGATATAGAAGAGGGTGACTGATGGGGTGTATTACCTAATCCACTCACTAAAGTAGCCAATAACTGAGGTATAGTAGGCTTAATTGGTTGCTCAATGGGTGTCATGGTACTTGGCCGAGAAGAAGTCATGGAAGAAGAAGAAGCCTGCATTATATTAAATAGAGTAGAAAGGGTATTTACATCGTACCCAGATGTGGTAGAAGGATAATTGTTACTAGGAGTGATAGTAGTAGGTTGGGATTGGCGTACTACAATGATTGCTTCATTCACAGTGATACCATCGTATTCTAAAAGATAATAAAAGAGTGCTTAATATACAGTATACATATACATATATATACACATGTTTACTTACCATCATATTTAACTCCTTCGCCTGTTGTATTGGGGGAGAATAACTGGAGATTGACCTTTGATTGTGTCTCTAATTCCCGAGTGATCAAGATTATAGCCTTCACACCTTCTACCACCAACTGCTTTACTACACCTTCACGGGATGTATTATAGGGTAATGTCATGGCATCGACAGTAATATTAACTGCTTTAAATGAATGTTCAATGAAGTTGATATAATTCCGGGATACATCACCACTGATGATAATCTGAACGATAGGAACATTATTAATACGCTTAGGAAGATCGACTGATTGACGGTTGAGAGGTCTCTTATTGAGTTGGTTATAGCCATTGCTGGCACTGATACCAGGCTTCCTGGGGTCATATTTGGGTTGCTTCATATCATTCCTGTTGACTATAGAGTATATGGATATTGAGTACATGTGATATGTTGTGATTAGTTCATAAAATAGTTACCATTACTCGTGTTCTTGTAGCTATCATCCTGTCTTCGGTTGTTTCTTCTGACATCGTTCTTATTGTTGTCATACTTATTACCATTGTAGTAGTTGTTCTTGGGATCTTTATGGTTGAATGGTCTGATAACAGTATTGCTGATGTTGGGCGTATTGGGCTTAACTGGATTCCTGGCACGGGGTTTTCTCTGCTCAGTGGTATCAACTGGGGGTTCTTCACGGGCAAAGTATGGTTTTCTACGGCATACTTCTAAATCTAGTGCAGTGAGTGAGTGATATGATAATGCCACTTATCATTGGATAGACTTACCTAGGATGACTCCTTTGAACTCTTTGCCGTTCTCTGATTGGACTGCATGGGCACAGGATCTGGCATTTTCAAACTGTACAAATCCAAATGTGTTCTTGAATACTACTTCCACTACTTCTCCATATCTGCTAAAGTAGTCCATCAAATCCTGTTTCTCAATATATTTGGGTATCTGACGGACTAACATACGAGACTCAGGAGTAACATCATTCCAGTCAATACTTCTTTTGGATAATATCTGAGGAGAATCAATAGCAGGAGTAAATCTTTTATTTCGTGCTTGTCGACGACTACCATTGGGATTATCAATATTCTTACGCTTACTAAGTAAAGAATACTCATCAAACTCATCTAATATCCTTTCTCGTTTAACACCACTAAAGCCTTTATTATTGGCTTCCTCTTGTTGCACCACTTCAGCCTCATAATTATTAACATCACTAACACTATTAATATGACTAGGCACTGGTTCAGAGGTCTGATTAGCAAATAATGCAGAGAAGAAGTCATCGACTACAGATGGCTTATTATCACTTGTTGAATTGGTCATAATATAAAGGACACTATCTTTTAGGAATGACTAAATATAAAATGTGTATATGAATATATATATATATATGTATATATATCTATGTATATATGCAGGTATAAGTGGCTGGATGTGTATATATGATAATGGAATGGTGTGTTGTATACACTGTATATCTTGTTATAAAGAAAATAAGAGAAGATGGGAAGGGAAAAAAAACAAACAATGGAAAATATTTTTTCATTCTAGGATCATAGATGAAAACTATTCCAATTCCGATAATATATACCAATCATATGTAGTTATTGAGGGTGACGTCTATTTATAATTATTCAAGCTCCATGATTACTATATATAGAAAGCTATCATCCCATATCTTATACTCCCAAATGAAAGTATCTACACCCAAATGGAGGAAGCGATGAGGCACACAGGAAATACCTTTGTGTCTATTTCCTCAAGTGCTTTTCTACTTCTCTCCATTCTACCAATACAAACTCCGCCACCTATTCTTCGTCGTCATATTCTCCCCCACTTCACTCACAGACAAAAAATAAAGGGAAAAAAAAGAAAAAAGGAATTCTATTACCTATTCTACTATGGATGAACTAGAGCAGTTAGAACACTTGTCACTTGTACAGAAAGTAGTGAGCGAACTCTACAACCACACTGGACTAGGTGAAAAAGTACTGGGTAAGCTTATCCCATTTAGGTCCTGAATCTACCATACATATCTCATTTCTTGTATTTAACTAGCTGAATTCATTATTCACTTACATGATCAGTCTAATGGATCACTTCCCACCTTCAAGAAACTATTAAAAGAAGCTGAAGCTGATTTCCCAGAGTCATTTATTGACAATCTAGATAGGATCATCAAAACAATGAAACCAAAGAAGATCAGTCTCTCTAAGAGTGCTTCGGCTGATGCAAAAGCAGAACGGTTACCTGGATTAGCTGTAAGTGATGATCCAGATTGGCAAAAAAAGAGGCAAGAAGATATGGAGATTGCTAATGATATGATGGCTCAACTTGAAGGTATTCGACCACCTCCAAAGCGTAGATTAGAGAGCCCTTCTCCTGAAAGGAAACACCGTAGACACCGATCTCGTTCTCCTTCTCATAGAAGATCATCCAGATCTCCATCTAGGCGTCGACACATCAACACCCTTGATGACAGTCCTGTTATTTATAAAATATACAATGGTGTCATTTCAAGTATCAGGGATTTTGGTGCTTTTGTCAGATTGGAAGGAATCAAGGGACGTGTAGAGGGTTTAGTACATGTGGGTTCTCTTATCCAAGGGCGTGTGAATAATCCCAGGGAAGTAGTGAAGCAGAATCAGGCTGTGAAAGTGAAGGTCATGTCTGTGGTCGGTACCAGAATAGGTCTGTCCATGAAGGATGTCGATCAGAGAACAGGGCAGGATCTGTCTCCTAATTTACGTGTGAGATCACAGGAAGAATTAGAGGCTGCTAGATCAAGCAATCCAGATCGTTCGTCTTATCTGGGAACAGGTGCAAATGCTGCTGGGAGATCGGGGATGGTCGATGACCCTCCTTCTCGCTCTGTCAAGAGAATGTCTTCTCCCGAACGATGGGAACTAAAACAACTGATTGCATCGGGTGTTGTAGATGCTGCTGACTACCCTGAATTGAATGAAGACACGGATTTCTCGGGTAATGTGGAAACAGAAGAGGAGATCGATGTGGAAGTAAGAGAGGAAGAGCCTCCCTTTTTGAAGGGTCAGACTACCCAGGTATTAGACCTTAGTCCTGTAAAGATAGTGAAGATACCCGATGGTACTCTCAATAGATCAGCATTGGCTGGTGCTTCTTTGGCCAAGGAACGAAGAGAACTAAGACAACAACAACAGCAACAGGAGATGGATGCAGTGCCACAGGATGTGAATACACCCTGGTTAGATCCTATGGCAGGACCCGATGGTAGACAATTCGCCCAGGATGCCAGAGGTGCTGTTGCAGGTGCCAAGCCAGATCAAGTAGCAGAATGGAAGAAGGCTACATTCAATAATGCCACTAGTTTTGGTAAAATTACCAGTTTATCTATTCAGGAACAGAGAGAATCACTTCCTATCTTCAAACTGAGGACTTCTCTTATTCAAGCAGTACGGGAGGTAAGTGGGATTCATGGTTATATTTGGGTGATCATTAAACTAAATCTTGATTTATTAGAATCAAATGTTGATTGTAGTTGGAGACACAGGATCAGGAAAGACAACTCAAATGACTCAGTATTTGGCTGAAGAAGGGTTTGCTAATAAAGGAAGAATTGGCTGTACACAACCTCGTCGTGTGGCTGCGATGTCCGTTGCCAAACGTGTTTCTGAAGAAGTAGGTTGTCGTGTAGGTCAAGAAGTTGGTTATACTATCCGTTTCGAAGATTGTACTAGTCCTGAAACACGTATCAAATACATGACAGACGGTATGTTGTTGAGAGAATGTCTGATCGACCCCGAAATGTCACAGTACTCTATTGTTATTCTTGATGAAGCTCACGAAAGAACCATTTCTACTGATGTGCTCTTTGGTCTGTTGAAGAGTAAGTTGAATGATGCGCACTCTTTGATATTTCATCTGCATATGCTTAATTTTTTATTATTATAAACAGGAGCTGCAAAGAGACGCCCTGATTTGAAGCTGATCATTACATCTGCCACCTTGGATGCAGATAAATTTGCTACCTACTTCAATAACTGTCCTATTTTCACTATTCCTGGCCGTACTTATCCTGTAGAAGTCCTGTATACAAAGGATCCCGAAAGTGACTATTTGGATGCTGCATTAATCACTGTCATGCAAATTCATCTTTCAGAACCACCTGGAGACATCTTACTCTTTTTAACTGGTCAAGAAGAAATCGATACAGCGTGTGAGATTCTATTTGAACGAATGAAAGCACTGGGAAATGATGTACCCGAATTGATCATCCTACCTGTCTATAGTGCTCTACCTTCTGAAATGCAATCTCGTATCTTTGATCCTGCACCTCCCGGTAGTCGTAAGGTGGTGATTGCTACCAATATTGCCGAAACTTCTATTACCATCGATGGTGTCTACTATGTAATTGACCCTGGATTTGTGAAACAGAATAAATGGGATGCCAAGCTGGGTATGGACTCACTGGTGGTGGTGCCTATCTCCCAAGCAGCAGCCAGACAGCGTGCTGGTCGTGCTGGTCGTACTGGTCCAGGTAAATGTTATCGACTATATACCGAAGCTGCTTATCGTAATGAGATGTTACCAAACACCATACCTGAAATTCAATTACTCAATTTATCCATGACTGTTCTCACACTCAAGGCAATGGGTATCAATGATCTCCTCCATTTTGATTTCATGGACCCTCCTCCTGAAAACAATCTGATCCAGGCATTGGAACAACTTTATGCTCTCCAAGCACTGGATGATGAAGGACTCTTGACCCGACTAGGCCGTAAGATGGCTGAATTCCCCTTGGAACCACAACTCTCAAAGATGCTTATTCAATCCGTCGATCTTGGCTGTTCAGAAGAAATCTTGACGATTGTTGCTATGCTGACAGCTCAAAATGTGTTTTATAGACCCAAAGATAAACAGGCACAGGCTGATCAGAAGAAGGCCAAATTCCATCAACCTGAGGGTGATCATTTAACACTATTAACTGTATATAATGGCTGGAAAGGAAGTAAGTTCTCCAGCGCCTGGTGTTTTGAGAACTATATTCAGGCACGTAGTATCAAACGAGCACAAGACGTTAGAAAACAGTTACTGGGTATCATGGACAGGTAAACTACAAACTATGATTTTATAGACGATATGGACACTCATATTCTATTTACATCAGATATCGACATGATATTGTCTCGTGTGGACGTAATTATACTAAAGTGTGTAAGGCATTAGTATCAGGATATTTTAGAAATGCAGCCAAGAAAGATCCTCAAGAAGGCTACAAGACATTGTTGGAAGGCACACCCGTATATATTCATCCTTCCAGCGCATTATTCAATAAGGGACCTGAATGGTAAAGTGAATTAAGACCTATTTCTTTAATGCCCCATGTTCATGTTTATTTGGTTACAGGGTTATTTATCATGAAATCGTATTTACATCGAAGGAATATATGCGTGAAGTTACAGCCATCGATCCCAAGTGGTTAACCGAGGCTGCTCCCACATTCTTCCGAATTGCAGATGCCAATAAGATATCTAAGCGTAAGAAGCAGGAGAAGATTGAGGTAAGAATAACAAATTACAAACTTGTGTTAGTATCAAAAATAATAATCCCATTTTTATTAGCCATTGTATAATCGTTATGAGAAACCGAATGAATGGCGTCTCAGTCGTGCTAAGCGTGGTGGTAGAATTAGTCAGACATTTGGATAAAAGATAAAAATTGATGTTAAATAAACTAAACTATACATGTACTTTCTTCAGTATGTGAATGTGGTAGTATATCGTGGGTGCATAGGGGTTATTCTCATTCTGATTCACTGGTACAGGAACAGACTCTGTCAACTCCCATTTGTAATCAGCATGATCATTCCATACATAGTGTCGCTCAGAAGAAAATGTGATGGAGATCCATACTCCACCCAATTGAGTTACTGATAATACTTCATTCGATAAGCGTCTTATTGTAGTCTGTTGATCATCATCTCCACAAGCAATAGCATCCGTTAGACTCTTGTCGATGATGACTGGGTATTGATCCATGGGTAAGTAGGAGGATAGGGAGTGAAGACAGTCACCCACATACCATAATATCCCTGAATAATCATTGTGGAATTCATTCTGTTTCTGCAGTGTGACCTGTTTCATAGTCTCTATCACATTATCAGCATAATCCACATTCACAATGTATTTATAGTCACTATTCCACATATCAAAGGCCAGGGTAGAATTACCACATCCTAAGAAGGGGTTTGTCTGGTTCAGTATATTATATATATTATATATATATGTGTGTGTGTGCAGGGTGTACCTAAATGAAGGATGGGTGCTTCTTTACTCAAATATGCTATAATGTGTTCTTTGATGTCCTCCCAATTGAGTAACCACTCAAAGTGTGATTCCTTCTCAAATCTGGATGTCCAATATTCCTTCTCATTGAATGGAACTGCCTTGATATGTGTCATAATAAATGTTTAAATAGAAAGAGAGAAAGAGGGGCTGTCAGTTGAAGAAGGAAAAAAGTAGGGGAAGAAGAAAAAGAGAGTCACGGGAGATCCTCTATTCATCGAAGGATATCTGGGTCGAAGTAACAAGGTCATAGGTGTGTTTTATTATATAATTTACTCCTTATTTCTCCTTCTTGAACTGGACTTCGATGTTACTTATTCCAACAGGCTCACTTGTCTAAATATCAAACAGATTTGAGTTAATGGTCACTTTGAAGTTCTGTTTGATATATGCAATACATTACCTTTTCATCGTATTCAACCCACTCCCCCTCGGTCAGATCAATATCTTCGAATACACTATTAGATTCAGCCCCTTTAGCAACCCAGGATTCCTATCATCCAGTAAAATGAGTTATATGATTATGAGTTGATGGTGTATTGGCACATACTCTGGGCTGGAAGTCAACCAATTCTAAACCTCGGCAATCAAACTGGGCAATCTGCTTGAATTTGCCTGTATCTTCAATATTATAAGATTGTAACTTGAAAGAAGGTTCGAATTCTATAAGAAATAGATGGTCAATGTTTTCATTCCATTATTGTTTACCCGTTATTTTATACTGTACGAGCACTTCCATCACGTTTGCAGAACTTACAGCGCATGACCAAGTTAGCACTGCCTCTGGAACTGTTCATGTCATAGGATTCCTATTGAGAAGAAAAGACATTAGCATAGTATGGCTGTATACAGTAAATAGAACCTTACATGAGGGTTGAATGATATCCAAGAAGGGTCTTTCTCATGACAACTAGTACACTCAATCTATTGTTTGGGTTCTTAACGATAAACATGTCATATTGATATGTAAGAAGCAATGCCTACTTTGAAGCTCCATTCAAACTCTTCTACTGGCTTCAGATCAGTAATATTCTCGAGATCTGCCTTGATATATAAACCTAGTTTCTATTGGTGGATAATATTGTTATTCAATAGGGACCTTATTTGTTGTGGTTTATGCATCACATACAACCATAGTGTCCGGAAGTATACAATTAAGTAGAGTGGAGAGGTGGGAGTAGAAGGAATGAAAAAAAGAGAAAATAAAAGTTTTCAGCCAATCATATCTATACCATACAATCATTAGGGGTGTGTGACATGAACATAGAGATGTCTTGATCTAGAGAATATACACGTATCATGGAAGAAGGAGTAATATGAATACCAAATATCTATCAATTCACCTCTCTTATCCCTAGTAAACACGTACTACTCTGAGAATAATCAGCTCAATTTTATAATATCAGTTTTTAGACACAATAAATCACTGCACAGACTTTATTTATCTTTATATAGAGAACTGGAAGTCGTTTTAATAAATGTATATATTGTGTTTTCTGGTGTAAATGCGTAAGTTTCTCATTTAGTACGTTGAAGAGCATCCTCTTGTGTAGATCAGGACATCTATCTATTTAGTAGGGTTGAATTATGGGGTGTTACTAGTATTCAATGAAGATATAATCATTCATATCAACTACCATCAACGATGTCTATTGCATATATAATGTCTGATGGCATTTACAATAGACTTAACAAGGCTAAGTATAATCATCAGTGCTCGCAGCTAAACAGGGCAAACAGCTAACTTGCACTAGATATTATTAGGGAAGAATACGATTAGATCTCCTGTGTACTTACAATCTGATAACATCTCGTAACAAAAAGTAACGGATATTGAGTAAAACTCTACAATGAACAATGAATTTAACAGTAGTAACAACTATTAAGGCATATATTGCTGTCTTGACCAACTATGAACCTTATATTTGCAATAACTGACTTGGTAAAATAGGAGGAATATATAATACATATTCATTGTGTCTATTGGCTGAATATAGTCAATCAACTCATGTAACTTGAACCAGTATTTACCCACTCTATCTGTGTATGGAAATGGAGGGCACCAATAATACTGCAGTAAGCACACTAATCAATACACTTAAATATGCTCTCTTGTTCTCCTCCTTATGTACCTTACCACAGTGGATGGGGGAACCTGATTGGTCTATTTATAGACAAGATACTATACCATAAACACTCGGATGATGTTCTGTCTACTCTGTACTCTATATTTATCTGCATTTATTGAAATGGCAAGAACACAGTGTTCTTGACAGTTGATTTTGGTCCGTACTCGGACAATATAAGTTGTGTCTATTGATCATCTGACTATATTTACCACGGCAACACAATCAACGGAAATATAATTTGACACATCAACACGCCATACACATGGATACCTGTATATCTATATATATATTTACAGAGGGATGATCATCCCTAAATAGTATTTTCAAATATTGAATGACCGACTTTTGGCATAGTAACCAACTAGATTCAAGAAGTAAATAAAGTTCAGAGTGTAATACACCGTAATACCACCATGGTAGAACTGTATTCCAATAAGATACGATATTCTGTCCACACCCGATCATAATCATTTACACAGAATAATATTCCCGTTTCACAGGCACAATAAGCTCATAGGCGGGGACCATGCAATTCATAGATTAGAAATGCTATTTTATTAAAAGATGAATACTATCAAATGGGTTATTATGCACATAATGCTATCTTCTCGCCAGTCAACTCCTTATATTTGTCCTGTAATTCCCTCTCTCTTCTTGCTAGTCGATTCACTTCTTCCTCTAAAGAATCAATACGTCTAGGAATAGCGGCCTCTTCGGCTATCTTCAGATTCAGGAAGCTTTGATATTCAATCTGGGAAGCTTCATATTCCTCATATGCATCAATTATTTGCTGTGATAGTGTCTTTGATCTTGTCATATATCCACCTAATCTGATATCTAGTCTGCTCTCCATCTTACCTGCACGTGTGGCATCTCGGATCATAGCTTGACGATTAGCCTATCAGGTTACAGATTAGATCAGAGTATATAAGAAGTATACATACACTCATCCTACCTGTACAGTCTTCTCCAATCCCTGAATGATATCCTTTGTATCCTCCATCTCGTCCAGTTTCATGAATTGATTAAAGCGTGCTGAGAACAATAACTCTTCGTGCTCATCCTGCCATACCTTTTCAAAGTCAGGTTTTGAGGTTACATCTTCCCATACAGCTTTCTTGATATCGGCATCTTCGGGAAGATTCATACTACGAGCAATTTCAGCATCTAACTCTTTACGGGCATCTTCCAAGACAGACGAATCAAACTCATCTTCCATGTTTTCAACATCATCTTCGAGTGTGATGGCACCAGGAGTTATTTTACTGTTAGCCACTGGGTATTTGACTGCATCATGCTTAAGGATACGGTTGAATTCTTCATACAGCATTCTATCCACTTCTGAAGCATCTTCATCCAATGGAATAGTGGGTAATGCATTGGGTCTAGGAAGATTCAACTGTATTGGCATTGAACGACGTTTCAATCTCTCATCTCTCTCTTTCTCCACTCTTTCCTTCATCTCTGCTTCAACATCACCCATATCCATAGGTTGATCTTCTTCTTTCTTAGCCCTCTTCTTATCTTCTGTAATCTCAGGCAGTCTGATCTCCCATTCATTACGTGGTTTAGGTAGACTAGATAATCCCTCAAGCAATGTTCTCTTGCGTTGAGTGAGCATCATCTTCTCTTCGCGAGGTGTCTCACCAAGTTGAACTCCGGGTGTGTTGATCTTAAAGTTATCTCTTAAGGGAGTCTTGAATGGTGTCTGCATATGACGAGGTGTTTCTGTCATTGATCCACGGAGAGGAGTGGCCATTGGGTTGGGTGTCTGGATATCTGATCTCCTGGGTGTAATACCATCAAATCCAGTTCCTTCCAAAATATCTGAGTTCTCTCCACCCAGTAAAGGTGTCTGTATGTTACTGAGTGCTCTCAAATTACGTGCTTCGATCATCAGATTATCGTCTATCAAATAATAGTATGGGTAAACAGAAATCATACAGATATAGTTATACTTACTGGTAGGTGGTGCACGAGGAGTTCTGGCAGACAGTGTGCTAGGAGTAACAGCATATTCACCAATAAGTCCTTGAGTAGCTTGTATTTCATCATCCATGACTAATGATTTAGCATTCTCACCGGCAAATCCTGATTTCACAATCTCCTCCAATTCCTGTTCTCCAACTTGAGGAGCAGGCAAGACTAACTTACGACGCTTGGCAATCTGCTCCTGTTCCTGCATCTTCACAATCTGGGCGTTCTTTTCACGTACAAATTTACCCTGGTTTCCTTCCTTCGCAGCATTAGGATTCTGCTTTGCCTTTCTCTTCTTCTCACGGTTCTTTTCGTCTTCTATATCAGCACGACGTCTATTCAATTTTGACAGATGTACATTTGTGAGTTTTCCAGGATCCACTGTTCTATTTGCTTCTTCCGTTGTATCATAGAAGCCCAAAGAGGGTTTCTTTTCAAATGGGACGTCTGTATTGTAGTCCATTGTATTCTTCTTTGTCTTCATACGCATACTGAAATAAGAAAAAGGTAAATTTTACATCCACCATATCTGTTATCCATACTTACAATATACCTGCTGCCTTTAATTCTCTTCTCTTCTGAAGTGCTGTCAGTCTTCTGGCCTCCTCCAGCTGTCTCTCTCTTGCCTTTCTCTTGGCCTTCTTACCCTGAGTATTGGCTAATCTGGCACGTGCTTCAGACAACATCTCCTTCTCATCTTCATCCATATCAACAGGATCAGGTCGAGCAGGTTTAGACTCTGGTTCTGGATCTACTTCTCCTGGTCTCAACTTTCTGACTGTATCGGCATTAGGCCCGGTCTCATGACCAGTCGAGCCAGTCAAGCCCAAATCATCTCTTTCTGAATCACGAGATTCAGCCTCATCTAATAGTCGCTGGTATCGTTCTAAACACTGTGCTGGAGTACGACCGACAATAGGTGCAATTGTACGCCATTGAGTCGGCATAAGTTTGGCTAGATGCAGTAATTTCTCATCTTCTTCTTTCGACCACTCAGTCTATACACAACATATTTATTTCTCTCTTTTCTTTTATCATAAAGAGTAGAATCCTACCTTTTTAATACTGGGATCTAACCACTCATACCATCTTGCTTTACACTGTTTTGGTGTCTTCCTCACAAGTAAAGAAGAGATACGCGCCCACTGATTCTTTCCATACTTGCTGACAGCTGCCTTTAATATTTCGTCTTCTGTATTCTTCCAAACACCACCCTTAATAATGAACTTCATTATGTTTATAGTGTGTGGAAAAAAAAAATAAACAAAAAAAAAAGGATATATAAAAAATAAACTAAAAAGAAAACAACGTCACCGAGTACTTTGACCAATGAATGGTAGGCATGGAAATAAAGTATGTGCCACCATGGAGACAGTTTATTTATCACTAGGAAGAATGTTACACCAAATGATGGTTCTGTTGATCAGTCAGAAGACATGGAATTCTTATTCACTCATCTTAATATGTGGGAGGATGTCATTTAATAGTAAAATAAGAATACAGTCCAAATCATGTTTATAGAAACCAACTCTGATGAAGAATACTGATGGTCTCCAATGGCTGTATCACAAGATATAACATTCATGTGGAATCAATGTGATGACTGCAATAGTGAGTGAGATCAGACGTCGCAATAACAATCAACACAGTGTACGTGAATATCCTACTCAGATAATCACGAACCACTTTTATATAATTGGGCAGTGTTGATTCACTTGATGTGCATTATATAGAGTACAGATAGTTCTGAAGAACGAGATCCGTGGCTGAAAGATCACTGCAGATGATAAGACATCAATAGCATTGAATGTTTCGGGTTGGTAATCTTGACATCTCCAACTCTTGAGAATTGATGAATCGATTATTAAGTGGTCAGATATTCCAGGAATAGAGATACCATGCAATATGCTAAATACTAACAGACAGTGCAAATCCTGTTGATGATACTGGGCAGATACCACTCAATAACACCCGGCAGATACCACACAATAATACCCAGAAGATACCACTCATACCCGTAAAAGAAGAGAGGTGTTTTCAATAGGCGCCAATGAGGGGAGAATAAATAAGTGTCTTCCGTGTTTAATGGTGTACATTGTGTAATAGTAAATAACATTACCCCCCATCTCCCCCCTTATTTCTGTTCTCTCTCTCTCTTTTTGACTAAATATGTTCAAACAAATCCCCATTCTCTTCTCTTCTTTCTCTTTTCTTTATACTTTATACTTTATACTTTCTCCTTTCATTTCTTTATCCAATATTCACCATAAACAATCACATTTAGTCGGAGTACAGAAGCACTAATTGCCCGTACTTCAATTCACCTCTTCTTATTTGACACTTTAATTAGAAAATGAACAATGTATATGATATTAAAGTGGTAGAGACCCCTGTTGTTGTAATGGATTCAAACGATGACTCATGGAAAACTGTGCCTGTAAGATCATCTATTAATATTCATTATGACCCCTTAGCGATATATAAATAACATTTGTCTCTATCTTTAGGAGTTCAATATCACTGTGAAGACTACAGAATATACTCTATTTGTTATTAGATACATTCCAGATCTCCATAGCTTTGATCATTTGGTAAACAAACACAAAGAGAGAGAAAGAGAGAGAGAGAATATCTATACATATCTCTATTTAACACTGCTGATACTAGGTAAAAACACACTACCATAAGATCAAAATACCCTTTCCTACTCTCACTGAATCACTCACAAAGGCAGAGAAGAGAAGGAGTCTCAGGAACTTCTTTCATATGTCCTTTAAATCAAATGCGGATAAAGTTGAGAAATACCTTATTCGTTGTACTACTGATCCCATACTCAAGACATCCACTCTACTCAGAGATTTCTTCTCTCCCCAAAGAGAAGGAGATATCAAATCAGTCCATGATCAGCCAGTACATTTCATTGATTCACACTCTATTCTGACTATTTCATCCTTTGATACCAGTATTCTCTACCAACATCTACAGTCCTCTATTGGTACTCCCACATCAGCTGACAGAGAGATTAAACCTTCATTGATACAGGAGGAAATAAACAATACAGATGATGTGGGAATATTATGGGTGCCCAGTCCAGTAGGCTCTGTATCGAGTATCCACAGCATTCATGAATATCAGCCATCATTGACCAATCTGGACAGTGAAGAAGAGGAGGTAGAATCCACCCCCCTTGATGATCTAGAGATGATTAAGGTGCTTGGGAAAGGGTGCATGGGAAAGGTAGGAAAATATAAACAAGTGATAACAATAGATTTATTTATATCCTTATTTTAGGTATTATTAGTGAGATCCCGTAGAACACAAGGATTTTATGCTCTTAAGTCTATAATAAAAGAACATGTGATTGATCAAAGAGAGATTACTCACACACTGGATGAGAGAAACATCCTCGCCAAGCTATCTTCAGTCAACCATCCTTACCTTGCTAAACTCCATACCTCATTCCAGGATGAACACAGGCTGTATCTGCTTACTGACTATCACAACGGAGGAGATCTCGCCACACACATGGCCAAACTCTACTCATTCTCCAAGGACTGTGCCCTGTTCTATGCAGCAGAGATCATCGACGGTATTGGGGAATTACACAGACTGGGCATCCTCTACCGAGACCTTAAACCAGAGAACATCTTACTCACCCACGATGGTCACATCATCCTCACCGATTTCGGCCTCAGTAAGTGGTTGGATGAATCGAATGAATATTCCACACAAACATTTTGTGGCACAGCTGAGTATCTCGCACCTGAGGTCCTATTGGGTGAATCTTACTCATTTGGTATAGATCACTGGAGTTTTGGCACTATTCTTTATGAAATGCTGGCTGGTATCACACCTTTCTGGGCTGATAATCATGCTGATATGTACACAAGAGTACTAGAGGATCCCCTTGAATTTCCTGCTGATATCTTTGACTATGAAACAGCCGAGTTCCTGTCTGATATATTGGACCGTGATCCCCGTACTCGATTGGGATGCAATGGTGTAGATGAAATCAAGAACCATATTTACTTTGCTGATATCGACTGGGATGATATCAGAAACAGAAGAATACAGCCACCTTATTTGCCTTCAGTGGCTAATGAATTGGACTTCACCAATTTCGATCCTGACTTCCTCACAATGACACCCGCTCTTACTCCAGCAGCGTCAGTGGCAGACTTCTCAGAAGACATACAGGACATATTTGACGGTTATTCATTCACAGATGAGTGTTTCTTAACTGGTAATCCTACTTCTTATTTAGAGAATAAGAGTAGTGCTTATGACGGACAAGAAGAAGGGTATATGACTCAAGAAGAAGAAAGTGTGTTGGAAGAAGAAGAAAGTGTGTCAAATGAGCTATTTCATGAAGAAGAAGATTGCCAGAATGAATTACCTTTAGAAGATAATTATTCTCAGGATGAAGTCCATTCATTGCCTGAACATGATGAATATAGACCCCCTTTCTTTCAGCCAGCCCGTAAGAGAGGAAGTATAAGCATGTTATCGGACGTAGATAGTTTCTGTCTGGATGATGGACTAACGTTCAGAACCAAGATTGATCATACAGTCTATTCTGCTCCCTCTATGGTGTTCAGTGAGAGTAAATCCTACAAGGATGAAGAATATGCTCGTTATGCTAAAAGACGTAATACAAATACCTCCAATGAGCATGAGACAAATGATACCATTTCAACCATACACACCAAATTTGATGACGAAGGGGATAACTACACGCAGGCCGTGATCTATACTAGTGACAATCTATTCTCACATTCCATCAAAAACACAGGAAGAAAGAATGAGGCCTATGATGACCTCGAATTCTCTAAACTCCCTGACCTTAGACTATCGTTCAATGCTCCTCGTGAATTAGGTGATTTTGATGGCAAATTCAAACCTCCCAGCAATACCTCGACTACTTCTAATGCAAGCCAACAAAGTAAAACGCGTCGATTCCTCTCACTCCTTTTATAAATCCATTCACTCTGAACATTCTCTCTTTCACTCTCTTTCTTTTTATACATAATACATCTCTTCCTTTGTTTATCTCTCCCCTTCCAAAATGCTAACAAAATAATTAATAACAAACAACAAAAACAGAAGAAAAATAACCCCCAGAAAATACCTGATCATTACCCAGTCCTTTACACTACTTCCTTTTACTCTTTGCTTTTCACTAATCTATCTATCTATATATATGCCCATTCCCCTCATTCCCATCTCTTTTTTTTAATAACAAAGGATCAATTACATAATTACATAGTATTTTGGGTCATTTTGTTGAAGAATGTTTATTGTGTTTTACGTGCAGCAGCTTCACGTTCACGTTTACGTAGTGCTCTCTTACGAATATCCTTTTGGATATCTATATAGAATCAATATTAGTATAGACACAACTCCCTCTATCATTCAGATACTTACTGTCATTTTGGGTAACCCAGAATTGATTGGTAAATAAGTTATTGATGGCCCAGTTGAGAAGAGCGTGTGTATGATAAGGAGTAGATGTGAAGGGTACATTAGCACCACAAGCAACACCTACTTTAGAGAGTACACTAGCGACATAACTGCCAGCAGGAGGAATCAACAGAGTAGGCTTACGAATCTTACTCATGGCAGAAATGACAAAATAGGTATTGACATGTTCAACCATAATACCATCCTTGGCTACTTCTGTACCTAATGCCTGAGACCATGTTGATAAGAAAGCCTTACCAGCAGAATACACAGACAAATAAGGAGTGGCTAACAAACCAGCAAATGATCCCATATTGAAAATAAGACCATTATGACTAGTAGATAATTTAGAAGTCATCCTCTCTCGCTCATTCTAATCTGACAAAACTTACTTTGATTTCATTTGAGGGAGAACAAGCTTGGTCATCTTCATGAGACCCTTGATATTCACTTCCACAATACTATCGATAACCTCATTATCTTCTTCCACAAAAGGGACGGGAATATCATGATTGACACCCACATTATTTACTAAATATAGAAACCAGTAATTCAGTCTGCATGTTCAAATAAATATCCATTGTATTCTTTACCTAAAACACCCACACGAATAGAATCAATGATCTCGCCTACTTGCTTAAAGTCCTCAGGATCACCCTTGATGAAATCCATGGCATATGTCTTGGTTTCAACTCCATATTGTTGAGCTAGAAAGAGAAATAGGTAAGGGGAAGGTGTAAGAAATAAAAGTTGAAATCGATAATCCATCCCAAAATTACCAATATCAGAAGCCATAGCATCCAATTTGGAAGCAGTACGAGAAATCAAGAAGATATTGAACTTCTTCTTGGCCAATTGTAATGCAAATTCCTTGCCAATACCATCTGTTGCTCCAGTGACCACTGTATCCATATAAATATTAACATCACTTGGTTGTATATACTCCTATTCTATTCCTTTACCTGCCCAAGCACCTTCACCAGCTCCAAATTTCTTAAGCTATTGATATGATATAAGCCTAATATAATGGCATGACAATTATTTTCCACTTACAGAGACACCCTTGGCTACATATACATCATACAATGCCTTTAACAAGGTCAATAACTTATAACCGATGAAACTAACACCTATTACTGCAAATGCAGTTACTGAATTACACTCCATTTCAGTCAATGTAGAGAAGAAAAGTAAACAATTTATTATGATTATTATTAATTATTATTATTTTCCATCCCAACAGTTGGGTTTTTTTCAAAAAATAATAATAATAATTCTACTCCATCCTGGATGCCCCACTCGCATGCCATTCACCCAAGATAAGGCCAATAATCTCATCCATCCCTACTCCATTCTTTACCTGTGCAAACACAGTTGGACCATCTCCCCTTCATAAATGGTATGAGTAACACAGATAATACCATCTATTCTCCTATTCTTTTTTTTTTACCTCATTGCCTTTGCATCACGGGCCATCACATCCAAATCAGCGCCTACGATATGTGCTAGATCTGTCTTGTTGATTACTAATAGATCACTCTGTGTAATACCAGGGCCTATTTAGAAACAGGTGAATGTCTTGTTTTCATAGTTTGACATGAACACTTACCTCCTTTTCTGGGTACTTTGTCTCCACCCGCAACATCAATGACATAGATAATATAATCAGCTTATAAATAATAAGGAGTGAGTTATGTATATACTATACACATTTCAGAATATTTACCCAGTTCACGGCTAGAGAATGAATAGATAACAAAATGATTAACTCTATTTCCATCAAGATAACCCCCCCCCCTGCCTTTCTCCCTTATCCTTTACCTGTAATTGGCAGCCAAGTTATCCCCGCCTGATTCAATTAATAATAACTGAGTATTGAATTTACTGTGGAGTGTTTCCAGTGCATTCAGATTAGCAGATACATCTTCCCTGTATAAGAAATAGAATAAGCAATAATAAACAACTGTCTATAAAAGGGAAAAGGCAATACCGAATAGCCTATCAAACAAAGAAAATAAATTAGAGTTTGTATAGAGTTGTGTTTGTTTCATCTCTTTACAGCATGGGGACAGCCGCCAGTTTCGATAGCTGCAATACGCTCAGCAGGTAAAGCAGCATGACGAACAAGGAATTCGGTATCTTCCTTTGTGAATATGTCATTTGTTACTGCTCCAAGTGAATATTTGTCACGAAGACGTTGACACAATGCCAACATTAATGCAGTCTTTCCTGATCCTACAGGACTAGAGATAGAAGACGCGTCAAAATAGGATAGACAGTTTATCTATTTATTTACTTACCCTCCAATACCCACTGTGAAGGCTCTCTCGGACCAGTCTCTGTTATCGTAGATAGCCTTGGGGCGATCATTGAATCTACCAGGAGAGTCCATTTGTTCGTGAGTATGGCCATGTTCCCGTGCGTGGTGATCATGGCTATGGTTATCACTATGCTCATGATGACTAGAGTGAGAGTGGTTACTGTGATCATGATGACTAGAGTGAGAGTGGTTACTGTGATCATGATGAGAGGATTTGTCTTCGAAGCGACAGGTGTTGGATGCAGACATTGTTTAGATACTGAAAAAGAGAGAGAGAGAGAGAGAAGAAGATAGGGGAACAGATAAGCTACTTTAAATGTTATCTCATAGAATAGGACAGATCTCATTACGGGACTTGAAAATGAGGGAATATATTATCCTCTCTCAAAAGTGAATCTAATTTCTAATGTTTATTTCTTCTTTCTTATTTAAACAAAGATAGTGGTCTTTAATGCGTTGTATGCCTTCTCTAAATCATCGTTGATAATAATGGTATCATAGTTACCAGGAACAGTACCGTAGTCTAATTCCTTCTTCGCAGCCTCCAAGCGAGCCACGACTGCCTCCTCCTTCTCAGTTCCACGCCCACGAAGACGCTTCTCTAATACTTCCATACTTGGTGGTTGGACAAATATATACTTTGGATTCAACTCTGTCTTCTTGACAGAAATAACACCCTGCATATCAATATCCAACATACACACTTTACCCTGAGCAACTACATCTTCCACAGCCTTAATAGAAGTACCTACACACCCTCCACTTAATTATTTTCATTCTCAGTGATGAGTGAGATAACCTTACCATACATATTACCAGAGAATGTGGCACTCTCGATGAACTTGCCTGCCTCCACTTCCTTCACCATACTCTCTTTCTCAACAAAGTGATAATCCTTTCCATTGACTTCTCCGGGACGAGGTTTACGAGTTGTATCTAATTTAGGGTGTGTGTGTAAGCATCCATTTTACTCTGTTAAATATAACTATTAAACACTCTACGGGAAATACTGAACCCAAATGTGTTTGGGTATTCTGCAAACAGACGCTTCAATAATGTAGATTTGCCTGATCCAGAAGGGCCTGAAATAACAAATATCTTGGAGGCAACTTGCATCTTTCAGTTGAAGGGATTGAGTGAGAGGGAGAAAAAAAAATTAAGGAACACTCATTTTCTGAATAAAAAAACAGCCCCCTTTTTGATTTGGACCCCTTCACCTTGGACTGCTCATATTCACAGTCCTTTAGGCCCTGAGATGTCTGTGTGTCTGTTGTGTATATGTGTGTATGTGTGTATATATTGTTATTATGATGTGTATTCACTCTACAGTTATTCACTTTACTTTACTTCTATTGTTCAATAGTGCCAAGTCTAGAACAGAAGAATAAGACTGTAGTACACATATTTATTGAGTCCAAATAGAAAAAATAATAACAAATATGTATATGTGACAGGAAGTATTTGACTCATCTCTGAGAATGTATCTAATTATTGGGTCAGCATCATATATGACTGTTTGAGGGTTATTTTTCCTATGCTTCTAATAAGGAGAGTGGTACACATTGGTTGATTCGAATGAATTTATCCATCGTTGGCTCTACCAAGTCAGTAAAGAGATGTATATTGACACCAATGACGCTGCTTTTTGAATTTCCTCATATGTAAGTATTGATGACAAAAAAGGATTCTTTTTTTCTATATCTCACTGAATGTGTCACCATAATTATTCTCATTCTATCTGGTGATATTCGCATTATCATCAATGACTGTGTAAATGGAAGGATGCTATTAACATGTTTATAGCATCTTGGAGTGAGACGATCAGTAATTCCTCCATGCTATAGAAAATTTATTCACATCATACATTCAAGTAGCAATTGACACGATGTATTGGCTGATAGAGGTGTGAATGACTGCCTCAATTACCATATTAGAACAACGGCATTCATCCATGGATGTTATTATGGACACTTTGACCTGGCTTCCTACTCCATTACTAGATAGAGTACAATGATGACAGCCATTCTATACAACTCGTCTATTTCCTCTTGTTAAATCAACACTAACACTGAACTCAAGTCCTTTGTTTGAGGAGATTCGTAGAGAAGAACAGGAGCTCATATCATCTACACTGATTCTGAAATAAAGTCATCTTATTCTTCTTACCTTTGTATAACTCTCTCTGACACGCATAGATAGAATAGATATCCTTTCCTCTTTCAGACTGTAGATTAGACACTAGTCATCAGAACATAGTTTCTGTGTCAAAAACTATATCTTTCTACAAGAATTCATAGTAGCATATCATTCAAGTACATGCCATGAATGAAAGTATATTTCAGAAACATTTTGCGAATAAAACCTGTTATCACTGTAAATAGACAACAAGAGCATTCATCCTCTCATCTACATTTCAAAAACTGAAACTGTCTGGATATCTCCAAAAGACCTGCAGTATTCATTCAAAGTATGTATGTATCTGTTCAGGGCGACTTATTGGTTATTTCAAGAAGAAGGTACAAGCAAATTGTAATCCTTTCTTATCATGTGTCAGTCAAGTACAATCTGAATATAATAGATTTACTTTCTCAGTTATATGAATAACATAGACCTTACAGGTTTTTGAAAGAAGTTATAATCTGATAACTGCTTCTTCCCATGGAATCACCCTTTTATGCCATGTTGTATTCGCATTGCTAAAAAGAAAGTACAGAACAAGAAGCCAATGCCTATAAAAATGGTTCAAAATACTTTTCTTCTTCTTCTTCATTTATAATTTATCAGATAGATAACACTCATAAATGTTTACTTTCTCTTGTTTCTACTCACAGTTTATAAATGAATTCCGAGATATCTGTACCTATGCCTGGTGCAACTTTGTCCAAGAAGAAAGAAGAAGCTATTGTCATTGACTCGTTAAAGACATTGTGTTCACAGCAAATGTCACCTGCTCCATGTCTGTGCTCTAGGTGATTCAAGATTTGACCTTCCAATGCCACCTATACTCTAAGAAAGAACAACTCAATCTCATTTATTTATTAATAAACATTATTGTTCCTGACTATTCTTCTTGATATCATTATTTTCAGTATAAGTGTGGTGTCGTGTATCTGTACTGATATACTGTTGAAACAAATAGTTACTTATTTGAATTATACCAGTGCATACACACACACACACACATTTATTTTACTCACACCAGGTTGATGATCTTTAATAGAGACACTCCTGAAGGGGCACATTTCATACTGTCAATGTATGTACAGACATATAGAGTCAGTTCATAGACTGGTCAGAGTAGACCTGCATGGCCTTATTCTGATATAAAAGGAAGGGGGGGTGTATTCAATGGAATGAGGTATAATAGTGACTTCATACCCATTAAACGCGTGGTTATATTATCTGTGCTCAGTCTATAAAATAGGAATTTCTTCTGTGCATATATGACATACTATCTATGCTTAACACTGATTCATATGTTAATATGAGATTATGCCTCATGATACTATAAATAAAATAACAATCGTCATTGAAGGACTAGTCAAATTACATAAGGTGAGTATTTGACCAATCATATGACATAACATAGATTCCAAATAGGGGGAGAAGTTAACTTATAAATACATTATTGTGCAATGACATTACACACAAATCACAGGCAGATATCATTACTTATAAAGTATATTCTGTCCACAACACGCACTGGGGTCATGGAACACCATTTGAAGAACAGACTGAATATATATATATATATATATGTATTCACTAGACTCTACCTTAATTCACACCAATCACACACAGTGTGGGTAAATCCCAATAAGGGAATAATAGACATCAACCCTTCTAGTTATGAATGGTTTTCGATTTGATGAGAACCATTCAGATACCAATCTGATCGTCCTCACAATAAGCCAGAATCACTGATGAAAGTGTACAATGCTTGGAATAACTTGTATGTCCTCGTACAACATATTCATTCTTCTTATGGTTAGTAAGGTATTCGATGTATGCATGACAATTTTTTTTTCTTTTATTCCATTTTGCCTGACCGTTCTAGAAGGAGAGGAAAGATTATATGGGGCAATGAGATAAATAGGATATATTCTCTAATCAATCTCTCTGTCATTACTTGTGTCTGGGTAAGATAAGTAAAATTGGATATGCATTTATAAGCGCGTATTCATGTATATTCAGCAATACCCACAAATAGGACAGTGTATTGACCTTTCTGTTCTTAGTCATATTGTCCTACAAGATAGCCTACAGTAGTACATGCCCTGGATATAGATACATACAAGAAGACAAGTGAAGACTTATCTATTCACAGTTAACATAGTGAACCCCAGGATATATCACATAGAATACTATACTATAGGAAGGATGAAATAGCCCTTTTTATGTGTTCTGATTAGTTGAGCTGACATCGAAAATGATGATGTGCCTGTGATTATACCAATCATTTCAAAGGAAAAACATATATAAAAAGGCCACTGATCCAGTCAATAACCTATCTTCTTCTCCCTTCTTCTTCTCTTTTTATCTCATCTATAATAATGTCACGCTTTACAGAACACTTTGAGCTTGGCAATGACCATATCATATTCCACACAAATACCCTTTCATCCACCAAATCAATCTCTTCTATACACTCACTGACGCCATCATACAAATATGCATGCATTGATCCCATCCATAACACATCAAATAGCTCATTAGGCTCCAGTAGTCTGTCCACCGAAGAGAAACCAAGTCCCATGAAGCCAATATCGAGGTTGAAACGATTGATTACTTCCTTCTCCAGGCGAAAGACATCTCCCCAGCAATATAAGCACTAATATGCCGCTTTTCTCTCTATTTATTTCCCACTATATACCACTTTAATAACCATTTATATGAAGTATGTCATACCTTTAATAAATAATATGAACATATGAACAATGGACATCTTCTCAATCACATCTGTATGTATTTGATATCATTACTGCCATTTTGATATAAATAGACTATGATGCATTCTATTAATAGGCACAAGGGCCATGCTATTAATACAGAAGACATTATTTATAAGTGTTCTATTAGTGATGGAACTAGGAAGTAACACTCACTGATTAAATATAGAATTGTTATCACTGGTTGATATCTCTATCACCATAACTTACACTGTCAAAGTTACAGGGAACATAACCTCCTTTTTTCATTAAGAACACACTGTGGTTGTGATACGATTACAAGTCATAGCTACCTTCCAAGAAGAGAGAAATGGCACTTCTTCAATATGCTTCTCGGTGACAACTGGGATTCAATTGATTCTATACTGTCATGTGACCACTCCTTCCCAGTTACTCGTTGATAGTGTGGGGGAATATCCAACCATGTTAAAATAGAGGGTAGTACCGCCCTAATTTGCATTAATTTCAGATACATGAAATAACCTTGCTTACTAAGAAATATCACCCACACAATTCAATCTCCCGTCTCTTTATTAATTCATCTCGGGCCAATCCATCTTCAGCACTTTCTCCTCTTCCCTCATATCAACATGTCCTTACCTTACCCTATCACTTTACCTGCCTTGGCTGATAGTCAACTGACTCGTGTAGGTGTCAAATCACCCGAAGATGTTGTTGTTGTATCTGCTGTTCGTACTGCACTTACCAAGGGACGCAGAGGTGGATTCAAAGACTGTTTGGCCGATGGTAAAATTTATTATCTTGGCTGTTTATGCTGACTAATAACCTAATTTTTTTTTCTTTTTACAATAAGAATTATTGTACCATGTGTTCAAGGCCACTATTACCAAAACAGGCATTGATCCATCCTTAGTAGAGGATATTACTGTTGGTAATGTATCTGGTAAAGGTGGATTGGCTACACCATCACGTATGGCCGCTCTTGCTGCTGGGTTCCCTGATACCACTTCTGTCAGTACATTGAATCGTCAATGTTCTTCGGGTCTCCAAGCTTGTGTTCAGATTGCTACTGCTATTCAAGCTGGTTTGATTGAAGTAGGTATTGGTGCAGGTGTAGAATCCATGACATCCGATTACTTTGGACGTCAAATCCCTCTGTCTGATAAATTATGTAAGAATCCTATTGTGAATGACTGCAAGATTCCTATGGGGTAAGATGTATAGATTCTCAAAAAAAAAGGGGGATGTTTCCATCATTAACCATATTTATAGTATTACCTCTGAAAATGTAGCTAGTGCCTATGGTATCACTCGTCAAGACCAAGATGCTTTCTCTGTTCGCTCTCATCAAAAGGCTGCTGCTGCACAGAAGTCTGGTTTCTTTAGAGAAGAGATCGTTCCTTGTGAAGTCACCATTCTCGATAAAGATGAAAACCCAAAGACAGTCGTTATAGATCAAGATGAGGGTATTCGTGCAGGATCCACAGTAGAGGGTCTTGCCAAATTGAAACCTGCTTTCATCCCTGAAGGATCTACTACAGCAGGCAACGCTTCCCAGATCTCTGATGGTGCTGCAGCTGTCTTGTTGATGAAGCGTAAGACTGCTCAGAGATTGAACCTTCCAATTCTTGGTAAATACATCACTTCTGCTTCAGTGGGTGTAAGTGGCGTAGGTTTATTTGTTTTAATCATCTTATTCATTCTTGTTGTGAAAATAGGTTCCTCCTAAAGTGATGGGTGTTGGACCTGCTTATGCTATCCCTGTTGCTGTTGAACGTGCTGGATTGACAATTTCTGATATTGATATATTCGAAATCAACGAAGCATTTGCTTCTCAAGCTCTTTATACTATCAGGGTACTCAATATCCCAGAAGAGAAAGTGAATCCCAAAGGTGGTGCTATTGCCATTGGTCATCCTCTTGGGTAAAGTGTATCTAAATGATGTATAATAGATCCAAATACCTAATTTCTTCTTTGATTAGTTGTACTGGTGCTCGTCAAATTGCCACCTTGTTCCCTGAATTGAGAAGACAGAATCAACGTATTGGTATTACCAGTATGTGTATTGGTAGTGGAATGGGAATGGCAGCTGTTTGGGAGAGGGAATAAATATATATTTTTATTATATGCATGAATGGATTGATATCAAAGGTGGAGAAACTCTAATAAGTATACAAGTTCTAATTTTGTGGGTATAATCTAGTCAAAGGGAATACATCATTTACATAATGGATGAAGGCCATTTCCAAAGTCAAGAACCATTATCCTTTTCTCCTTCCCAGAACTAAATATAAGAGTTTTAGCACATATGGAATTAGAAGACCTCATTATTCATTACTTACCTGATAATATGAGTTCCACTTAAGAGTACGGCAAATATTTTATCAGAATGTCCGCTTTGAAAACTAAGGACACAGGAACCAGTAGAAGTATCCCAGACTTTGATGGTTCGGTCATAACTTCCGGTAACCAGTTTTCCCTAATGAGGGATAAGTAAACAGAGTAAAATGATGTATGCATGTCTTCACTCACCTCTGAGTAATCTATGGATCGAATGGTACCTGCATGACCTACCAATGTCCTCACACAGTCTCCTGTGGTTGTATCCCATACCTTGACTCTACCTCTGATACCACCACTATACAGGAAACGACCATCGTATCGAATGCATTCTATAGCCAATTGATCAGCTTCAATAGTACGTAGACATTCTCGTGTTTCGATGTTCCATATCTTGATTGTATCATCACTGGATGCAGAAGCTACTCTCACATCATCAATACACTCTACTGCATTCACAGCAGAATGGTGTCCAATGAGCTCGTTTATCTGTTTGCCTGTGTTCTTGTCCCATACTTTAATGGTTTGGTCACGAGAACAACTGATCATCTTGTTTCTCATAAAGCAGACACCCAAGATAGCATGCCCATGTCCTCTTATTCTCAATACAGGTTCAATTTCAGGAAGTGACCAGAGAACACAAGTGGCATCGGATGATCCACTGAGTATGTACTTCTTCTTTTGGTCTACTTTGAGGCATAAAATACTCCCAGAATGGCCTTCAGTAATGACACGCACACATTGAGCCGTAGGGATATACCACAGTCTCAATGTATTGTCCCTGCTTCCACTGATAAGGTAGTTCTTCCCGATCCATTCAAGACAGTATATACTGTCTGTATGACCTCGAAGAAAAGCAATCTCAACTTTGCCGGTAAGCCATCGTTGGCGAAGAAGAAGATAGCTTTGGTACAGTTTGATAGGGTTGAACTTGGCTGAGATATCCGACTCTGATTTTGATCGGTATAGCATGTTGTTATCTTCTTCTGTGTTCTTGGAAGAATGGAAGTCTGCCTGTAATAGCTTGTGCCAGAGATAGTCTTCATGACAAATAGAGTAGATACGCTTACAAGTACGGGAGAATTTCTGAATGGATTTGTAATCTAAAAAATAAATGATATGTGATATGATCTCTGCCGGCAAGAGAGATAACTGCATTTCTATAATAAAGTGAGTAAGAGAGTTCACTCATTGGAGTGAATATACATACTGTGTCGAACATATAAGACAACCGAGTCATTGGAGTGAATGGAACGAGAAGATACTGAGTTACTTGATGATTTAATACTGTTTGACATAGTGAATTTGAAGAATGAGAAGTTGGAGGCTGATCTATGCAGTCTTCTTCTGAGTGGTAATAGGGATGAATTGGAGGAAGATCTCATCAGATTGAGCCGTTTCACTGTAGCAGTTGTTCCATCTTTCTTTGGCATGATACTGATGTAAGTAGGAGTCTGATGTCCACACTTATCCTTGTCTTGGTATTTGGTGGATGGTTGTAGTGACAGCATGTTTATAACCAGAATATATGAATGGAAGAAAAGAAGAGAGGAGGTAGAAATAGAAAAGACTGTTTGCAAATATATACATTTAGGCACGTTGACATTGAATTTTAGTTGATTACTGAATATTCCTCTTGGAACCCACTTCATAGTGGATAATTATACGGATCCTTTCATTGGGCCGATGAAGGATTATCAAACACCACCTGTCAAAATGATCGGAGTTGGAATAATAAATATAGTTTGTTACCTAGTTACCCATAGAATGATGAGTAGAAAGTGTAGAAGAGACTTAGTGCTGCTGATGCCAGTGCAATGCTAGTGTGTATATATAGACAACCATCATATCTTATTGGTAGTCTAAGCAATAGGGTAATCATAATATAAAGGATTCCATTCAGTGTGTGATTGGCTGGTGACTCGATTTTTCCATTTCAATGGCATAGTTGATGAATAAGTAATGATTTCACCGTAATATACTATAAAAAGGGTATTTAGATGTTATCAGATCACAGTGTAAAGATAGGCCACACATACATAGCGATATTCATGTTATAGATATGATAGCAAAATCTATAGCGTAGTGTCTATTCAATGTATTTTCCATCATTAATCAGAATTGCCTTTTATAGAAATATTTAATATCTCAACACTCAAATCAAATGAAGGGATTAACCTGATATATGATAACAAGCACATACTGCCAACAACAGAGGGAAGACTGTATTCATAAGTAGTGCAATAACCAATAGAATAGACTATTTCTATGTATGGAGATGCTTTATTGGAACACTCAAGAGCTACCTCTGATAATATTCTACTTCCATAAACATAACCCATTCTCTGCTACAATTTCATTATTGATTGTGAAATAAGCCACATGATACTTTCATGAACGGACATTCAATTATCATCAATGTTTACCCCTACCCATTTCATTTCAGCCTGTCATTGCATTCAACTCCCACAATGAACACTATCACCAAAGTAAGCAGCCTCGTTGACACTCAAGATAACATACTAATACCATGCTATTCTAGAGATGTCTATCTACTGCTAAAATACCCAAAACACGTATTGTATTCTCCGGGATTCAACCTACAGGAACACCTCATCTCGGTAACTATTTGGGTGCTTTGGCTAATTGGGCTCGTTTACAGGATCCCGATCCACTTACCAATGCTCCCACATTTGCATATTATAGTATTGTAGATATGCATGCTATTACTATGCCTCAAGACCCTTCTACCTTAAGACGGGCTAAACTCGATGTAGCAGCCACACTACTTGCCTGTGGTGTTGACCCTAAGCGTTCTGTGTTATTTGAACAGAGCAGAGTGCGTGCACACACCGAACTAGCCTGGATATTCAACTGCATTACTCCTGTTGGCTGGTTAGGCAGAATGACCCAGTGGAAGACGAAGATGGAGGGACGAAATATCAGTCATGCGAAAATATTGGCTGATGATACCATGACATCTGGTCTTAAAATGGGTCTATTTGATTATCCTGTGCTCCAGGCGGCTGATATCCTTCTCTATAAAGGAACCCATGTACCCGTGGGAGAAGATCAAATGCAACATCTGGAATTGGCCCGTGACATTGCAACATTATTCAATAAGACATACTCAGCCACCTTGTTTCCTAAACCAGATGCCATTGTGCCTCCTGCAGCCAAGCGTGTCATGTCTCTTCGTGATCCTACATCGAAAATGTCAAAATCAGATTCATCAGATTATTCACGTTTGAATCTGGTCGATTCCCCTAGTCTGATAAGATCGAAAATATCCAAAGCTACGACGGATAGTGTTCGAGGAGTCTCCTATGACCCTGAGGGAAGACCAGGTATGTCCAATTTAGTATCAATCTATGCAGCAATGAGGGACATCAGTGTAGAAGATGCAGTCAATGATTTTGCACTTATTACAAGTACAAGGGAAATGAAGGAGATGGTGTCTGAGGCTATTATAGAGAAGTTGGAGCCTATTCAGTCAGAATTGGTTAGATTACAGTCAGATAAGGAGTACATTCAGAAGGTGTTGGATGATGGGGCCATAAAGGCAGAGGAAACAGCCAATAACACTATGGAAGAAGTATACAAAGCAATGGGATTACGATAGATGAATATAAATATTAAATTTATTAACTATATATACATATACATATATATTGTTTATGACTGTAGTTGTATCAGGGCACTTAGACCATAATGATCTAGAAGGATATCTGTTAGTTTTCATTTGATTCATTCATCAGTCATTATCATGAGTTTTACCTGATATCTGAGTAAAGGGAAGATGACGAGATGGATCCACAAAGAAGGGTGCAATAGTTACATTGAATACAGTCAATCTTGAGTTGTTTGTTCTTCCTGGTCTGTCATTCAACAGGAACATCCGATCTATACTCTGGACAGTCAGTAATTGATCATGATTGGTGAGCACTGTTTCTCTTGGGACGAATGTTCCATTATCCAGTTGTTTATAATCACCAAATGTAACAGGATGATATCCATAAGTGGAATATACTATATCCTCTAGTTTATCCATATGCCTCTCATCACTGTAAGTAAGTTGAACATCTGTCGTGTTCACACTAGATGTGGATCCTATCGAGTTGAGGAGATTGAGATCAGTTCCTTTACCACGAAGGACATCTACCATCATTTTATAGGCCAACGAGCTTTCATAGGATGGTATGTTTACAGTTGACTTATTGGTCTTGGGATTTGCAGCATTCACATTGAGATCACCCATTAATATAATGGGATATGTGTCATTCTTAGTAGTACCTGAAATAAAGTTATGCACCCGATGAAACTGATCCAATCTCACTTTTGTGTCTTCAGTGTTCAAACTGCCTGCTATATCATAAGATGCCTGAGTATGTGTGGTGTATACATGTATGAAATGGCTCTTGTCTAATTGGATGAGTGCATGGAGTGCTCCTTTGCGGGATAATCTAATTGACGGAAGTAAAATGGGTTATGTACTATGAAACACTCACTTATTCTACTTTTTACCTGTCTGAATGAGTACCTGGAGGGAATTCTATCCGGTCATTTTGTATAATTGGGTATCTTGAGAGTAATAGTAACCCCCCATCACCTGCCAAATCCCATGGGTAATGTCTTGGAGATGACACACTATAATGAAATCCTTGATCAAATGCCGCCCTAATTAATTTGTCTATTCTTCTAGTGGAAAATGCAAATGCTTCTTGCATAGTAATAATATCATAATCAGGCAGTACTTCCTGTATAATATAGTTCAAACGTTCATCCTTATAGTCATCCTCATTGTTCTTGACTCCAATGGGTCTCATGAATATGTTCTGGGTCAGGATACGAGGATATGTTCTGTAATAAGTGGGCACATTGGGTATCTTGGGTAGAGGAGCAGGCGAGAAATAGTAGAGACAGAAACCAAACAAGGAGAGAACGATCATCAGGGTTATCAGTATACATATTCCACAGCATTTTATTGAACAAAGGCGTGATTTGCGAGGAGGTGTGATACTGAGGGGGGAATAAGCAACCTCTTTTCTGTTATTAAGGAGTCCAAACAGTGATTTATCTCCATTGTCCGGAGTAAAGTAACGGTAATTCTCGAGTGTGACTCCCTGTTCTGGTCTATCATGAATGTACATATCAGTGTTATTGTTTAATAGGGATTCCATCCTATCCCTGTCATTATTGTTATAGAGAAACACAGGTTGATGGAGATAGTTTTCCTCCTTATTCATTATGACTACAGTACAAGAGAGAGAGAGAGAGAGAGAAAGCAAATGAGAAATGTTAAAATGACACTTAAACTCGCATATTTAACTACTAAAAGGAACATATTTTATTGTTTCCCAAATAGGGAAGCTCATGTTCTCGAGACACAGACACAGACACACATACACACATACATTTCATTCAGATTAACCGGATAAAATAAATAAAAGGAGAATGGGTAAACCTCCTTCTTCTTCTAGTCCCTCTCTTCATCAATCCAGGTCAATAAGTCTGGAGTATAATAGGTGATGATTAGGGTGGCACCTGCTCTAAGGAATCCAGTCATTGAGTCCATTACAGCAGCCTTCAAATCGAATACTCCTGCTTTGGCAGAATGATATAACATTGAATATTCACCCGATACTTGGTATACTGAAATAGGGTAATCAGATGCAATCTCAGCTGCCTCTCTGACGATATCAAGGTAGGGTAGACCTGGTTTAACCATAATACCATCTGCACCCTCTTCAATATCACGCTTGATTGCACGTCTAGCCAGACCTCGAGCATTGGAAGGTAGTTGATAACAACGACGATCACCGAAAGTAGGAGCAGAATTGGCTGCTTCACGAAATGGGCCATACCAAGGTCCAGCAAATTTAGCCGAGTATGAGATCAACATGACTTTGTGTGCCAATCCAGCGCTCATTAAACCTGATTTTATAGCCCTAATACGACCATCCATCATATCAGAAGGAGCAACACATTGTGCACCAGCCTTAGCATAATTCACAGCCACTTCTGCCAATCTCTTGATAGAGAGATCATTATTCAATGTCCCATCTTCACGTAATATTCCACAATGTCCATGGGAAGTGTATTCACACAAACAGACATCACAAGCTACAAATAACTGAGGAAACTTCTCACGTAAGAATCGGATAGCTTGGATGGTTGGGCCTTTGGGGTCATCAGCACGACTTCCCTGGGGATCTTTGACTCCGGGTTTCAATGGAACACCGAATAAAATGACTGATTTGAGTCCCTTTTTCACAAGAGGCTCAATGAATGACTGTAACTTATTGACACCCATTCGATATTGATTAGGTAAAGCGTCAATGTGTTCCATAGCATTAGGGTCATCACTGATGAATAGTGGGTACATGAGCATATTCTTGGTTAAGGTACGTTCTGCTTGCCAAGAACGGGTTAATGCATTGTGATATCCACCGTGAAGTATAGAATTAGTGTCTGACATGATTGAAATAAACAAAAATAAAAAATAGAAAAGAAAGCGGGAAAATTCGAAGGTTTTGTGACTCTTTCAGTCGTATAAGGAGAAAAATAGTGTGTATCACTTGGTCACATTATTTGCGGTCTATTCCACAGACTGTATAGGAACATCCTTTATACAACAAGAGGCAGGTTATTATGCCTCTTACAGACGATGTGTGTTATGTCGTATTCAGCATGTTATTATAGTAGCTGAGATCTCATCATTATCTGCTTAATGAATGATTGATTTACTGTTAGCCTGTGATTTCCACTCTCTCAGCTCAGGGTGTATAGATATCACTCTTCTGTGTCTGATAACCCTTTACTCTTTTAGTGTGTATCATCATTGTAATATGCACACTTATTACATGAACCAATCCATTCATTATTCGCCATAGTTTGACCCAAACACAATAAACCATATGACAGTTTACTCTGACTTTATTTTTCTTTCACAAATTTAAGCATGAAGAGTTGTATTGTTGATAAGGGTAGAGCATCTATTTGGTTTATGTCTGGTATTCCACGTATCTACTATCATCTGTGATGGAATCTGTAAACATACCTCAAGACTTCCTGTGTCTCTCATCATATTACTCTACTGTGGATCAAGACCAGCTAATGAGGCTGTTGTAGTATTGGGTTGATCAACATGAGTATCCAATTCAGGTTGAGGCTTGGACTTTATACCGATCATTCTCTCTTGGGGGCTGGAGCTGATATATCTCAGGGAACCAAGTTTTCTCGGTATCGCAGTATTGGTCTTCTTCAAGGCCTGATGCAACAACTGGGTTTCTTGATCAACTTGCTTCAACAGAAGAACACCCAGTCTAATATCCATTAATACGAAGTGTCTATATAGTATGTCCCATATACCTATTAATTTCATTCACATTCGACTCATGGGTTGACTGATGTGATATCTCACGCACATTGGACTTTTGCTTCAGAACAGAGCATACACCTGTTTTTCCCATCAATGTGATATTGACAGTTAATGATGTTGTCAAAGTATGTTAATACCTGTGTATAGGATACCCTTATTCAATTAAAGTGGGAGAGAATACTTCTTTGGTAGAATTGTATTTATTAAATTTATAAGGTCACACATTGCGGAGAGGTGAACTTGTTGGGAGCTGACTAGACTGTTATTTTTTGAGGACCATGTTCAGGGTTGTTGTAGGGTTTTAGACGGTTGTTGATGTGTGATAACTGTACTATTTATTGCTTGGATGCTCTTTATGACATGATATATAGCCAGTACATAAACCTGAGCATGCCAGTTGTTGCAGTGAACAGCGGTAGCATTTTCAGATCAAGCCAGCATAATATGATTTTTTTTGCTTAGTAGTGCATTGTGAATATTTGCTGATTACAAGATATAAGAAAGTGCATCACTGTATTACCCAAAGAAGAGGTTTTCATTTGCAGTTAATAATAAATCACCAGAAGGTCTTATGAATTAATAAACTTGAATTGTATGGATTTCTCTTATATTACCCCAAGCGTTGTGTTCAAGGAGATGTTAGAAGTCCAAGATAGAGGATACTGCAAAAAAGAGAACCAAGAATCTCTATAATACACTACTTATTCTTGAGATTATTATCTAAATTGATATATCCATTATCAGATATATCAATCAAGATAACCAAATCAGCACTGGATTACTCTCACGATGATACCTGTGTCACTTGGTGAACCCTTATCTATATCTATAATCCACATAACACCCTTGTATGTCTTAGTTACTAGATTCATATATAATAACTACACGTGTCTACCTCTAATAAAGGAATCATTATTCTGAATTGACTTATTCAAGTTATATATTTATACTGATAAGTCTTTTTTTCAATTCTTTTAAATTGATACTTTACACAACTAAATCACTATCAAAATGACCAACAACACCAAGATTAGTTCAAGACGTAACCGCAATGCTCCTGAGGCACAAGTAAGTACTACAAGCACTGAAAGAAGCATTAGGAATGAAGTTCCTAGTACTTCCTCGGACGTTACTATTAGTAATAATAGCATGGATGTTGACTGCGTCTCTGTCACTCCAGGTGATGCCATTTCTCTATCTGAGATAGCATCCAATCTATTATCTACTAGTATTAGTGATGATTCCACAATTGGAATCCCCAATTGTGATGGTAATACAAATTACCAAGAAGTGCTACTCAAAGATATTAATACCTTGAAGCACAAAATTGCTATCGCCGCTATAGAGTTGGACAGAATCCCTGATATCTCTACAAAGGGCAATGAGGATCTCTATAAGAGATACGCAAACCTCAAAAAGCAATTCAAAGAAGCCAATGAAGGTTACGCTTTGTTATTTAAAGAAATAACAAAGCCAGGGGAGTCATCTGTAGTACCAGTTGATATGCCCTTGTTCCAATGGAAGGGCCTAACCTTCAACAACAAGCAGGTTGTGTTTCCAACACCTTCTGCTTGTATCAACCAGTTTGAAAATGTCTTAAGGTCTTATAACCTGGACATTGAAGCAAACTGGAGAAGGCTTCTACCAAAACAATTGGCCATAGGCACGAATGCTTGTCTAAAGCTTTACCTAAAGGACCATGAAAAGGCTTCATGGGAACAGGTAAAGAAAGCCATAAAAGAGAAGTACAGGGTATCTGATACCACACTTAAAAACCGTGCAGTCAACAAACTCTTGGGCATTTACATGAAATCGAGGGAGACTATAGATCAATTTACTGATCGTTTCTTAATCTTGAAACAAAGGTCTGGTATTGTGGATGAACACACCCTCAGTCATTGTTATATTAAAGCAATGAAAAAAGAAGTCTCCAAGGACGTTAAACTATTTATTAGCATGTCTAATAATGCAAAGAAGCATACACTAGACTATGCTATTCAAAAAGTCAAGGCTAAATTTGAAACCTTGGAAAACAATAATGACGAACGTAAGACACGAGGATGTAAGGTAGTATATATGTTATAAGTAAGTGGGACTGAAGAAGCAATGAGACTCTTAGTACTCTTTTATTATGTGCAAAATGCGAGAGAGAGCTCATTATTAAAAGAAGACCCTATTTATATGGGCTCGAATGATCGGTTGTGTAATTATTTCGTAAAACATTAATATTAAATTAGTCCTTTAAAGAGCGTTATTACATACGAATCTTATATAATCAGGAGCAAATACGACATTGCCCTACCAGAATGTGATAACGTTTAAAAATCTTGAACAATTACTTGATGTGAACCAGTGTCCATTAAGTTGTTATAATAAGAATAGATGGAAGACTTATTGCTTGTTCAATCTCTTGCTACGTCGGGTAGGTCGGGTTTCTGCGGAAGAAGATTTGCGTTTGCGATTTGCATCAAGCTTATCACTTCCAACTACAACAGACGAATTACTGGAATTCAAATTGATCCGACTTTTGGGATTTCTTTTAGAGTGGAGATATGCTTCTTTTTGTGAAGTCATAGCTTTTCTTCTAGTCTTAATAGTAGTTCCATTGACAGAGTCTTTGGTCGATTTAGGCCTAATTATATCTACAGTGTCTTCAATAGAATCATTGACTAAAGAATCCATTGATTTACTAATAGTCCCAGGGGCATTAGCTTTCAATGATTTTGAAGATGTGGGGAAAATTGGTAATTACAGATTTTTTAAGTGGCTTGTATTCAATACCACCATTCTTACAGTAAGATCTCAGCAATTTTGAAGCATTGATTTCACTGACAGGAAGCCATAAATCCCATTCACTACTGTAGTTTTTCCATCGAATTAAATATTCACGTTTCATAGGTGGACCACGATGATTGAGAATAGCTTCAACTTCAAAGCTAGTAATCTCATTACCTTCATCATCTAGCTCAATGATATCGTCTATCAATACAGGTTTCAATTCTATCGAGGTAAACTTACGAGAGATAATCTCACCGGTTTGGTCACGAAGAACATAAGCATTGCCTTGATTCTTACGAACAATAGTGTACGGTCCTTCGAACACATCACTTAATTGGCCTTCCTTATTAGGAATGCGAACCATGACGTGGGAACCCGGGTGTACTCAACAATTTTATGCTTACTGTTGGAACCTTGCTTTCTCAAGTTCTACTTGTTCATCCGTTCTATCTTTAATAGCAGGAAATACTATGTCATGCATGTAGTCAATGCGTTTCATGAGTTCCTCATGTGACATACGTGGAGATCCCTTGTCATTAACACTTCCAAATCGATCTTTGTCAGATTTGAAACCAAGTGCATCATTCATTTTTCTAGCAAACATCAGAGAAAATGGGGTAGAATTCGACCTCTTAGATATGCGGTTGTTCATGGCCAGTTGAACATTTGGTAAACAGGCATCCCATTCATGAGCAGTCCCATTTGTAGCTTTTGACAGAAGTTTCTTAACTTCCTGTACTTTACGTTCACTCAGTCCATTAGCAGAGGCATGCAGAGGAGTTATGAATCTATGATCAATACCCATGGCATCGGCTAATTCTGTCATCAAGGAGTTCTTGAATTCAGTACCATTGTCAGACTGTAAACGAGTAGGATATCCCACAATTGAGAATAGTTCTACTAAAGCATCTCTAATTGTTGTAGCTTCTTTATTTGGTAAGGCCTTCAGCATGGTAAACCTAGTGCATACATCTACTACGACCATAAAGTACTTATTACCTTTAGAAGTAGGTTAGGAGGTAATTGGACCACCAAGATCAATAGCGTAATGGTCACCTACATAGTAACTATAGATAGGTCTGGATGCATGATAACCTCTTTTGGTTATGTTATGTCTTTGACATTAAGGACATTTCTTCACATGCTCAACAGCTGAATTGATTAAATTGGGCCAGTGAATTCCTTCTTGGTGAAGTCTTTTCACAATTTGTTCTGCGCCATAATGACCGACTTCATGATGTGCATCTTCCAACAATGTCTTTCGCTCACCTTCAGGAGGAACAAAATAATCACTATGCAAGGTCTGTGCACTTTGTACATAGATTATCTTGGCATGGTTGTAGGTGGTATTGTGGTAATCATCATGAACTTCGCCAGTGCGGGTTATAGAATGAAGTTTAGTTTTCTTCACCAGATTAAGGTCATTGGAGTGAGCATAGTTATATCCCAGGGCCGACAATGAGACAGTTCTCAATTTCTTATTTTTCTTATTAACCTCTTCTTCGACATTTCGAGGAGGAAAACATCTGGATAGACGATCACTTATTACGTTGTCTAATCCTTTTATATGGACAAAGGTGAAATTATAGTCCAGGATTGTGTCTAACCATTTGATCAGCATGTTATTAGCATTCTTTTGGCTGTGTATATAACATAATGCTTTGTGATCTGTATATAGGCTAAAATGGGTACCCCAAATAAACTTGTGGAATTGCTTTAAAGCATATACAACTCCAAGAAGTTCTCTCATAGTAACACTATAAAGCTTCTCTGACGTTGATAATGCCCTTGCCATAAAACCAATGTATTTAATGACCTTTGTGGTTTCACCACTCAGTTTATCTGTTTTACTGAACTCTTGGTATAAGCAACATCTGATACTGTAATCAGAAGCATCTGTTGAAATACAAAAAGGATGGGACAGATCAGGATGACTTTAACATACTTCAGACGCTAAGACTTTCTTTATCGAATCGAAGTGCAATTGATGTACATTGGTCCAGACAAATGGTCCGACTTTCAAATCATCGTGTTTCCTTAGGTTGTCTAAGGGACCCATTAAGGGCGCAGCGTTAGGGACATGGTCACGGAAGAAATTGACAACACCCAAGAAACTCATAATCTGTTTAGAAGTAACTGGTTGTGGCCATTCCATGATGTTAGTTAACTTTCTACAGTCAACTCGTTTTCCTTCTACAGAGATGGAAAATCCCAGTAAATAAACAGCAGATCGTGCAAAGAAGCATTTCTCAAAATTAAGTCTAAGGTTTGCCTTAGTGAGAATTTCGATCACAGTTTTAACGTGAAAGAAGTGTGCCTTCATAGACATACTATGTATACATACGTCGTCCACAAAACAATCCACATATGGTAGATCTCGGAACAATGTAGACATTACCTTCTGGAATAACTGGCTAATGCTAGATATACCGAAAGGTGCGCCTTTAAACATGTATTGCAACCCATCAGGAGCAGTAAATGTAGTTTTATGCCTATCAGATTCATTCACAGGAAACTGATTAAATGCAGATTTAAGATCCAAAGTCGTAAATACTTTAGCATTTGACATATTCTGGAAGATAGATGGTAACAATGGTAATGCCATTGATAACACTGGTAAGTGTTTATTCAACATACGAGGATCTAAGCATACACGAATCTTATCGGTCTTAGAACCATCCAAGTTCTTCTTCTGAACTACCGTAATAGGTAAGTTCCATGCAGAAGATTTAGCAGGGATGATGATACCATCTCTCAACCATTCATTCACAACATCCATTACTTTAGGTTGTACAGAATAAGGAATAGAGTATTGCCTTATTTTAATTACTACTTCAGGAGGAGTAGGTAAATTGTCATGACAAGATACACTCCACACTTGTCATGACCTAACAGATTCCAGCACCCTTAGTAGTCATATATCCCGTTTAATATATCCCATTGATTTAATCTAGTACCCTGACATATATTAATTCTTTCCTACTTAATGCAGCCCCTTATAATTAGTAATAGACATCCCTTCACTTCGTTTCTTATAAATACTTCTATTGTTTGATTTCTATACACCTCAGTTTATTATCATAAGTAATCCTATTCAATAAAGTCTATACCTGAAAACAAATCCTAGTCTTGTTGAAAGCACCTAATACCTTCTTGTCCCTCTTGCCTGATCTTGCCTTGGTTGTTACAGTATAATAAACTCATATTGTATTACCTGCTTTCTCGGCTCTTGTCTTGTTCTTGTTCTTGTTCTTGTTCTTGTTCTTGTCCTTGTCCTGCTCTTGTCATTTACTATTACTTAGTAATACTGTCTTGTCCTGCTCCTGTCCTTATCATCATCTAGTCTTGTCCAATATCTCTGCTTAATACATATCTAGTCTTGTGTAACTTACCTGATTTCTGATTTCTGCTACTTTGGATATCATTAATATGTCGTACCATTCTTATCCTTTTGCTCATGTCTTTGAAGAAACTACTCCAGTCCCTGTTACCCATCCTACCAACCCATTCAAAAATAGTAGACCCAACCGTATCAATGATCCACCTACATTTGATGGTGATCCATCCAAAATAGCTAACTTCATTGGCCATGTTAAAATGAGTATCTATTTCGATGGTTCTCGTTTTCAAGATGAAGTAAGCAAAATTATTTTTCTCTGCTCATTCCTCACTGGATTTGCATTCACTTGGGCTCTACCATACATAGAGAGTCTGGGTACTCCTAGTCTTGATATCTGCATGTCTTCCTTTGACTTGTTTCTTGAAGAATTCGAGAGGAGTTTTGGCGAAGTGAATGAGAAGTTGAACAACGAGACGCAACTCCTTCGTCTTCGTCAAGGTCGTGGTTCAGCAGCAGAATACGCAGCCAATTTCCGTCGTTTGTCTGCTCGTTCTGGGTTTAATGAAGCTGCCCTACTATGTATGTTTAGAGAAGGACTATCAGAAGATCTCAAGGACCAATTGGCCACTAGAGATTTGCCAAACCAATTGTCCACTTACACTATGAAGGTTATTGAGCTTGATAACAGAATTCGTGATCGTGAATCTCGTCGTCGCCCTTTTAATAGGAGCAGTCAAATCTTTGCTCCTCGTTCTAAGTATGGGAAGCCAGAGACCCAGCCTGTTGTTCATACAACTCAGGTAGATGCACCCATGGTGCGTAAGTTCTCTTCTTTGTCTGATGAAGAAAAGGATCGTCGTAGAAGGTTATGGTTGTGCCTATACTGTGGTGGTGAAGGTGTTTTGGTTTAAGATCAAGTAAGTATAAATAAAAGACTAAGTGGATACTATTAGAACTCTTATTTATTTGTATAATCGATTGAGGGTTATCTAATAACAAAATGGAGGGTATTTATATGTGAACTTGATCTATGATTATTTATCTTGAGTCATTGAATTAAACGAGTAATATTAGGATTAGATGATATGATTATAAGTCAGCATAGATGATCTCTATTGTCTATGTAGATGTAGGCTTTGATGTGATTGTTGAGAAGTAGGGTTATACGATCTGTAGATCTGTATCATCTTGACTGCCAAAAGTAGATGAAGGGTAAATTAGATCTCAGCTGATGTAGATGTTGCGTGCTTGATTATGTAATGTTAGGCATCACTACAACAGAAGGTCACACTGCAGTTTCTTGTCCCAGGAAGGAAAAAGCCTCAACTCAGGGTCTATAGGAGAGTATCCCCTGAGTGATAATTTAACAAACACTGAATTTAATAAAATATCCTTAAATTCATCAAAATCTCTCTTACCTATATCCAACATTAATCTAATCCCTACTCAGTCAATTAACCCCCAATTGGGCGATCACTCCGTAGTTTCCCTTAACCCTATATCTGTTCAAGTGGAACTCCAATTCGATGATAAGATTGTCACTACTCAGGCTATGATTGACTCTGGTGCCATGAATAGCTTTGTCAACGCTGACTTTATCAGAGAACACTCCTGCTCTACTAGCCTTAGACCTGATCCTTTGTCAGTCGAGATCGTCGATGGTCGTCTTATATCCTCCGGCATGGTAACACACAATGCTACTGTTCAAATGACTATTGATTACCATACAGAGGAAATTGATCTAGGTATAGCATCATTAGGCCGACATTCAATAATTCTGGGTATGCCATGGTTGGAGAAACACAATCCTCGTATTGATTGGAAACATCAAACTGTCTTGTTTGATTCTGATATCTGCCTGTCTCACTGCTCTGATAACATCGATGTTACTCCTATCCCCTGTTCTTCAGTAGATCCTGTTCCTGAAGAAGTACCCATCAATCCAATTGTTCCTGATTTAGAAATCCCTGCTATCGAATCTGCTTCTCCTGAACCTTATATTCCAGATATTCAAGTAGCCACAGCTGAAGAGATATCCCAATTTATTGGTGATGGTAACCACGCTTACTATATCCAAGATACTAATAATGTTACTAGTACTACTATTGCATCTCTCACATCTAGCGTTAGTACAGACGGTAATCTCAGTAGTGTCCCAAGCAAGTATAGTGAATATATGGATGTATTTAGTGAAGACTCTGCCAACATCCTCCCAAGCCATCGTGGTGATTCCGATCACTCTATTCCTCTTGTCAAAGATTCTCAGCCGCCCTTTGGTCCTATCTACTCCTTGTCTCAAGATGAATTGAAGGCTTTGTCTACATATATCACAGAAAATCTAGCCAGTGGTTTTATCAGAAGGTCTACTAGTCCAGCTGGTGCCCCCATTATCTTTGTCAAAAAGAAAGACGGTTCGTTGCGCCTGTGTGTAGATTATAGAGGTCTGAACAAAGTAACCATCAAGAATCGCTATCCGCTTCCGTTAATCAATGAGTTAATGGATAGACTCTCTACTGCTAAGATATTTACCAAGTTGGACATTAGAAATGCTTATCATCGTATCCGGATAGCTGAAGGTGATGAGTGGAAGACTGCATTTAGAACACGTTATGGCCATTTTGAGTATCAAGTAATGCCTTTTGGACTAACTAATGCTCCTGCTTCTTTCCAAGCCTTGATCAATGATGTACTCCGTGAATACTTGGACTTGTTTGTCGTCGTTTATCTAGATGACATTCTTATATACAGTGAAGATTCTACCACACATATCGATCATGTTTGTAAAGTGTTGAGCAAGTTGAGAGAAGCTGGTCTTTATGCTAAAGCCGAGAAGTGTGAATTCGATGTACAAGAAGTTGAATTTCTTGGTTTCCGTGTTGGTGTCGATGGTGTGTCCATGGATCAAGCCAAGGTGTCTTGCATAATAGATTGGCCTGAACCAAAATCAGTACACGATATTCAAGTTTTCCTGGGCTTTGCCAATTTCTATCGTAGATTTATCCATCAGTATTCTAAGATCACAGTCCCTATTACTAAGCTTCTCAAGAAGAATGTTCCCTTTGTTTGGTCTACCACTGCTAATGATGCGTTCAATGCTTTGAAGAGCAAATTTACTTCCGCTCCGATATTACAGCATTTCAATCCCTCAGGATCAATCATAGTAGAAACCGATGCATCTGATTTCGCAATTGCTGGTGTTATCAGTCAGTATGATTCTGAGAAGAGGCTCCATCCTATTGCCTTCTTCAGTCGTAAGCTTACTAGTCCTGAAGTTAACTATGATGTTTACGATAAAGAAATGTTAGCCGTCGTAGAATCATTCCGTGTCTGGAGGCATTATCTACAAGGAGCTAATCATCAGATTATCGTATACACCGATCATAAGAACCTAGAGTATTTCATGTCTACTAAAGGTCTGAACCGTCGACAAGCTCGCTGGTCTCTCTTCCCTTTCCTCCTTTGATTTTGTTATTACATATCGTCCTGGTACGAAGAATCCAAAGGCTGATGCTTTATCACGAAGATCCGACATGTCGTTCCATAATGATTCTGCTTCTAAACAGCCTGTACAGCAATTCTTTGGTGAAGAACGGATTGTATTATCCTCGTTAACAACCGTGAGTGTATTGCCTGACTCAAGTCTTACTTCCAGAATATCGAATAAGCTAAAAGAAGATGAGAAACTCAATAAAGTCATATCTCTGGTCAAAGATATTACCTCTGCTCCCTTGCACCTAAGAAAAGAAATGTCTCGGTACAGTTATGATGAAGAATCTGGATTATTACTTCTAGACAACCTGATATGTGTTCCAGATGATAATCAATTGAAGTTAGATATTCTACGTATGCATCACGATTCTCCTGTTGGCGGTCACTGGGGTCAAGCCAAGACGCGTGAGCTCATATCTCGTAACTATACATGGCCAACCATGAAAGAATATGTGAATAGATACATTGCCAATTGTCCCATATGTATTCGATCAAAAACACCTCGTCAAGAACCTCAAGGGCACCTCCATCCATTATCGATACCTAATACGCCATGGTCTTCTATTGGTATGGATTTCATAGTCGGTCTTCCTGAAAGTACTTCTGGGTATAATTCCATATGGGTCGTGGTCGATAGATTAACCAAGATGGCCCACTTCAATTCCATGCAAAGAAACTATTACTGCTAAAGACCTCGCCCAGTTATTCATTGATAATATATTCCGTATACATGGCCTCCCTGATAGTATTGTTTCTGATCGTGGTTCTCTGTTCACATCTCATTTCTGGCAATCTCTGTTATCTCTACTTGGTATAAAATCTAATATGTCCACTGCATTCCACCCTGAAACCGATGGTCAAACTGAAAGAGTTAATTCTATTCTCGAGCAATATCTTCGTTCTTATATCAATTACCAACAAGATGATTGGGTCTCTCTGTTATCTATAGCTGAATTCAGCTATAACAATGTTCTACAGTCAAGTACCAAGCATTCACCATTTGAAGCCAACTATGCTTATCATCCAAGATCATCTTTTACAGCTAACACTCGTACTTCTGGTATCTCGGCTTCCACCGAAGAATTCTATCGTAAGCTGCGTGCTATCCATGGTGAATTACAAGAAGAGCTGAAGCTGGTACAGAAAGAGCAATCACATTATTACAACCTACGCCATAGGCCTACTCCAGAATATAATATTGGTGACAAAGTCTACTTATCCACTAAGAACATCAAAACTTCTCGTCCTTCCAAGAAGCTGGATTATAAGCGTATTGGTCCTTTTGAAATTATAAAGAAAGTCGGTTCACACGCATACAAGTTGAAGCTACCACCCAGTATCCAGATACATCCAGTCTTCCACGTTAATCTACTATCTCATATTGACCAGTCCGAGTTGCCTGATATCCCTCAACGTCATCATGAACCTGTTCCTCCGGTGATTATCAATGGTGAAGAGCATTATGAAGTAGAACGGATATTAGACAGTCGTATATCATATGGTCAACTACAATACTTGGTTAGATACAAAGACTACCCCGATCCATCTGAAGATACTTGGGAACCTCTTGTAACAACCAAGGCAAGACCAGGCAAGAGGGACAAGAAGGTATTAGGTGCTTTCAACAAGACTAGGATTTGTTTTCAGGTATAGACTTTATTGAATAGGATTACTTATGATAATAAACTGAGGTGTATAGAAATCAAACAATAGAAGTATTTATAAGAAACGAAGTGAAGGGATGTCTATTACTAATTATAAGGGGCTGCATTAAGTAGGAAAGAATTAATATATGTCAGGGTACTAGATTAAATCAATGGGATATATTAAACGGGATATATGACTACTAAGGGTGCTGGAATCTGTTAGGTCATGACATTATCCCCCCTTCTGGCTTCGAGTTCCACGAGATTTTCGACGAGACTTCTTCTGTTGTGAATCGGGTGATGATCTTCTTCGCTTGGATGACTTGACAAAATTCATATTGGGCTTGTCGGGGTATTTATCATGGAAGTCACGAATGACGTCAGGACAATTCCAGAGATTACTTAGAGGTGTCATGACCTAACAGATTCCAGCACCCTTAGTAGTCATATATCCCGTTTAATATATCCCATTGATTTAATCTAGTACCCTGACATATATTAATTCTTTCCTACTTAATGCAGCCCCTTATAATTAGTAATAGACATCCCTTCACTTCGTTTCTTATAAATACTTCTATTGTTTGATTTCTATACACCTCAGTTTATTATCATAAGTAATCCTATTCAATAAAGTCTATACCTGAAAACAAATCCTAGTCTTGTTGAAAGCACCTAATACCTTCTTGTCCCTCTTGCCTGATCTTGCCTTGGTTGTTACAACACTAGATTTGAATAACAAGTATTCATTCCTTAACAATAACAATAACAAACCGATTGTATATATAGTAGTTTATTTCTTCATTTGATGTCCTTTATCTTTTTATCAATTGTATTACTTCTACAATAAACTTCTATCTATATATCCTTTCTTGTCTTACCTTGTTGAGAGCACTTAGTACCCAATCCAGCCTATCTCTTGTTCGTACCTTACATAAATAAAGAACTGCATCGGGAAGATTACATAATTCATGTTTACTCAGGTTCTTATTAGAGTTTATATAAGGTTGTAAAGCAATCATAAATGCTTCTTGTTCTTTCTGTGTACCTGCAGGGGACACATTAGGTTCATACCTGACGTCATTGATGGAGTCATCCTTTTCTTTAATACTGCCTTTATATTTAAACGCAACATTATTTAAGAAAATAGATAGCTTAGGAAGTAAATCAGAACCAATGAGAATTTTTTCTAACTTGGGACTTTTGTGTTCATCCAATATGTCAAACTTATGTTTCACAATATGTTCGACACCATCATATTCAACAGAAATGAAATCCATTGTTTGCTTACGCCGTATAAGAGAACCATCTGCCATCATAATTGAGCCAGGAATAGAATGGAACTTATATTATTTTTAATAGCAAAGCTTTTACTCATAGCAGAAATGTTAGCACCAGTATCTATCATACCAATAGTCTTAATGTCATTGAGAATAATAGGAGTAACGGGAGAATATGCTACGTTTTCCGAGTCATACTCATTATTATCATTACCAACAGCATTATTACGAAGTTGTTGGGCAACAAAGATATTCTTATCATTAGGAACATTATTAGAATAAGATAGGTCAATAGAATTATAAATTTTATTATCAATAATTTTCATGGCTACATCATATTCATCTTCGGATGAATCACTTTCATCATAATCTTCATTACTAGAATTAATAGAAGAGGTTAGAATAGAATTCATATTAATATATGCACTATCTTCACAATTCTGATTATTAGAACTAGATTGAGTATCTTTGATAACTTCAATACTATTTATATGAATAGGGTTGCTACTAGAAGTAGACAATTGAGGGGTAGAAAAACTTACGTTCTTTCTTTGATTTCTGCTTCTAACAAAAGCTTGGAAGGGCTGACAATTTTCTTTATGATTGTCGTTGTAGTCTTCACGACAGAAGGTGCATTTACCAGCAGCACGCAGTTGTACTCTTTCACTGTGGCTGGGAGCATGGGGATTCTTACCACTGTGGGAAGAACTGGAAGAAGGAGCGGAGTGTCGTATTTACTCTTATAAATGATCGTATGTGATAACGTACTTTAGATTAGTATATGATATATTAGCAATGTCGCACATAAGATTACTTTGACAAGCGCTAATTCATTATACTATAAATACAGGGTCTATTTTTTTACTATGAGCTCCTCTCTCACTTGCAAGTTAATAAAAGAGTATAGCAAGAGTCTCATTAACTTTCAGTCTATCTTTACATTTCATTCCATATAACCCTTAATATCTCAATAATTGACATTTTTAAATTGGTCCATTTCCTTTTTAGAATCTTTAGGATAACAGTGTGCTACGCCTGTCAAACCGATTCTTAAACGAGGCAAGATATCTTTACCAAGTAGCACATCAAATTCTGTTTCCATGACATTGCTAAATTCTACTACTTCGAATTCATGATCAAAAGCCATGTTATTATAGTATTTTATAGTCAATGGTTCTGTTTTGCCAATACGTGCTACTTTACTATTATTCTTATTATTATCAGGAGACAAGAAATTCAATGACCCATTTACTTTAGTAATCTTTATTTTATTATTAAAATGATTATCAATTATGTATTTATTTATACAGGTAATGTCACTACCGGTGTCTATTCTGCCAATTAATTTTCTATCATTGATAATAATAGGAGTTATTAGTCTAAATGGATCATTCTTTTCTCAAGATCTTTATACTTACACTCAAGAGCAACATCTTCCATAGCCTTTTCTATTCTTTGTGCTTCCTCAACTACTTCCGAAGAAGATGATTGAATGGCCAGAACAGTGCGGTCATTAGAATGAGCCTTCTTCGAGTCATAAAATTCTTGACACTTGTGCCCAATTTTCCAGGGTCTACTACAGTATCTACAGGGTTTATCGTAGTTATCGGTGGCTCTATACGATTGATTCTTTTGTCCCAAGAAAGCACCTTTCTCTTTACCCTTATTGTTGCTCAGACAATCCGATGCATTATGATTCGCTTTATTACCACCATGTCTAGGACAGAAGAAACTACCATTAGGGTTCTTTCGTTTACTATACTGGTGACCCGGGATCTCGGAGTTACTCAATTTTCTTTTTACTGGTGCTTCATGAAAGTGAGAGCCGATTGGTTTATCTCGAAAGATATTTCTACCAATGGTCGCTATTTCATTTATGGACCATTCATCATACAGTCCTTTCCTGGCTTCCATTACGGTAATCATTTGTGTTTGGCAGGGTTCATATAGACTTGTTCTATACTTTTCAATCATACCAACCTCAGATTTAGACTTCCCAGCATCATATAGTAACTTTAGGAACTTATTTGTATACTCCTCAATGGTTTCATTGCTACCCATGAATGAATTGTATACCTTTCGGATTGCTTCTTCTCTCCCATGGTTTTTACCGAATTTGGAGATGAACAATGCTTTTGCCTTTTTCCATGTATTGCAATGCATCAATTTGCTTTTCAGCCAAGCATCATAATCATAGGGGAGTGCCTGATGTATCCATACAGCATATTGGTGCGATAAATAAAGTCTGACCTTGATTATAACTCACAATCCGGTAACTTGGTATTAACCCTGAGTTTCAATGAAAGATAAAATGATTTGAATGTAACAGTGGAACTGTTATAAGAAAAACACTCGTCATGCAAGTAAACATGATTGCTTATCCGGACAAACTACATCATCTTGTACTAAGCTCCTCAAGCTAACTCCCTTATAACCACATACACTGGTAATCATGAGTAATGGATATACATCTCTTTACTCTTACTGGCTATCATCACCTGTTCATATAGAAATTGTATTGTAGTCTCCTTATCTAAGGATAGGCTACATACCCTTAGCTTATAAAACCATATTTCCAAATAACTATATAAGAGTACCTATTTTTAACTGTAATAAAGATCATACCCTTTCATTGAGTTCTATCAATTCCCTTTTGTTTTTATATAAGTTTTATCTACCAGATAAATCAGTGCCAATGGAATATGCCTGCGCCATACGGCATCTAGGTAATTTCCAGAAGATTCTATTACCTTTTCAAACGTTCGTAGGAAATGTTCTACCGAAACGAACTGCGGTTCACCCTTAAAGTACGTCTCCGTAACACCTTCCAATTGAAATTTAGGGATATCCTTCGGATTGATTCTGTCTCCAGAATCTATCAATTTCGAAGTAGTACCACCCATTGAAGTGACCTTTAACGCCTTCTCAAGTACCCCCACTTGATGATTTAACTTCTCAATGTTTTCAAGGTACTTTTCATAGTCAGGATCATCAATAGTCCCATCTTCAGAATTATTTATAATTTCAGAAACCTTATGAAGAAGACCAGCCCTGAGACTTATCAACTTCTCAAGTGTGTTATTGAACTTATTACTAGTGTTCACCTTGGGAGTAATTCCTTTAGTTCTAGGAGCAACCTCTTCAACTAATGTGGCAGGAGCCTCTTCCATTTCTACATCTTGACTAGGTTCATCTTGATTGATAGAAGCTACACCTTTAGAGGGGTCCATGGTTACACCGTCATTAGGATTCATTCTCGTATACGAAGATAATTGTAAAAAATGTGCAAATATGCTTAAAAAAAATAAATAAAAAACAAGTATCTACAATTAAAAGTGTTGTATATTTTATTGACCTCCTTTTTCATTATGGGAGCAAAGTACAGGGTATTTATATAGGAAATCATCTAGCTATTGTGACTATGATCTGAGTGGAATCCCCATCTGAGATCAGTGAATTGAACCACTCATAAGAGTATAGAACAATAGAACTAAGTATACGTTGTCACATCGAATCTCCTGAACTCATAGAAGAGTTCTCATTGGAGTTCTTGTCAGGATAATAGAATAGTGGCTTATTACAATATCTTCTTAGAATGATACCGGGATCCATCTACTGTCAATAGCCTTATATGGTCATTTATTATGTGTGTTCAGCATAGAGAGAATCACATTAAAATATCAGCTCTATTAATATATTATCATTCTGAGTTCCTCTCTTATGATTGGTTGTTCCTGAATACTAATTTACTCTGTGTAATGTATAGTATTCACTTATGCTCTATATAATACTGGCTGTCAAACTACTCGGTATATCACCCTCGATATACACTGTGGGTCGTCTAATTTACCTTGTAAATTAGAACAGTGAGTAGTGACTGAAGGATATTGATATTCGATAAAAGCATCAAAATACCACACTGTCCATCACTCTGCTGAAATGAGATCCCATGTGTTTGATTCCAAAACACGCAGAACGCCACATCAGACTCTCATTACGATGCCTAAATGACAATTTCACTCTATCACTTTTCTTGACTTTTAGTCTCATATAGGCATTACTACAATCCAGTAAGGTATAAATTTCACAACCATTGACCTCTTTGTAGATATGAGCCGGTAGACTCAAACTATAATTATCTGTAGGTTTAGTTATGCTATTTAGTTGACGTAAATCCCTACAACCACGCCATTTCAATGTGCCATCATTGCTTTTCTTTGAGGCAAACGTGATAGGATTATTCCATGGGCTTGGAGTTGCAGGTACCACATACCCATTCTTCTTCCACATGGCTACTGTTTCATCAAATACAGGCATCATGGAATCAGCAATAGGATATTGCTTACGAAAACAGTGTTCTCCTTCTGGTGTATCTGTAAATATCTACGCTTAGATTAGATGTGTGTGTGTGTGTAAGGGATATATAGCTAGTATATATCAAAGTAAGTGGACTGGTAAGTTGAATCAAAATTGACTATAATGTTTATTGACTTATAAAAAGACCAAGAGCATCTATTCACTCTTTCCTCAGTATTAATATCTCCAGGTGACACTGTCATATAAAAACACTGCACTGAGATTGAATAATAATTCCTATCCTTAATGAAGATCGATCAATAAGTATAAATTAAGTATTATTAGTAGTATCTCTTAAAGTTTATTAATCATGTTAGTTTATTTTTATAGTGTTTATTTTTTTAATATTTAATATTTTTATTTAAAAAGTATTTCTTTATTATATCTTTACTGCTAAAATCTTTTTCATTTACCCATGTATTATCTTTAGTATCATAGCCTTCCCATTTTACGTAGAATATATACTCGCTGTTTTTATCAAGCTTATGATCTATTATTGTTTCTATCTCATAAAATTGATTATTTTTATTTAAATCTCTAATTAAATTTATATTTACTTTTCTGGCACTTTTACCTTTCTTTCTTTTCTTTTTATTTATATCTTTGTATTGTGGAAAATCTACATCTTCTACATCTTCTATATTTATATTATTTTCTATATTTATATTATTTTCTGCATTTTCATCTACTACCATATTATCTTCCTCTATTATATCTAATTCATTAAAGTCTTTCTGTAGTTCTGTCATTATTTTAATTTTTTCTAATTGCTTTATTTCATTATTTAGTACAATATCTACTAACATATGTTCTGTAGGAAAATCAAAATTATCAGACATCCATAACTTGTGATGATCTTGTGTAATAATGTTAAAAGTTTCTGTAAATTTTTTTATATTTTTTAATAAGAATGCTACTTTTAATTGTAAGTTAACATTTTTATAATCATCTGTTTTTAAAGTTGAGTTGTTGTTACTAAATCTTTTAAATTTATTATGAAGCTCACAGAATTGATTCTCAATAATAGATCTTGTTTTGGTTTAAGATCAAGTAAGTATAAATAAAAGACTAAGTGGATACTATTAGAACTCTTATTTATTTGTATAATCGATTGAGGGTTATCTAATAACAAAATGGAGGGTATTTATATGTGAACTTGATCTATGATTATTTATCTTGAGTCATTGAATTAAACGAGTAATATTAGGATTAGATGATATGATTATAAGTCAGCATAGATGATCTCTATTGTCTATGTAGATGTAGGCTTTGATGTGATTGTTGAGAAGTAGGGTTATACGATCTGTAGATCTGTATCATCTTGACTGCCAAAAGTAGATGAAGGGTAAATTAGATCTCAGCTGATGTAGATGTTGCGTGCTTGATTATGTAATGTTAGGCATCACTACAACATTATCCCCCACCAGACTGGAATACCATTTCAAGTCGACATGTTATAGTAGCTTGAATGAATGCTGATTATTATAATCATGCTTAATTTGTTACCCCGTAATTTGACATGTAATTTGAATACCCGCAGTGTGATTGTTATTTATTTTATTTCCAAGCCCCTGAAAATATATTTGAATGCTTATTATTCTTTTCTGATTCTTTTACTTCTTCTTAGAAATGGGTTCTCAGCCGTAGCTAATGTTTTCACCACTTTCATCATTTGGTTGCTACTCTTTGTATTATTACTTTCCTTATTCTTAGGCTGCTTATTCTTCGGACCAGCAGCTGGTACCATGACAGAATTGCGCTCATTTTCTCGTTTCTCAAGTGCCTTTACCTTTTGCCAATACCTCGCAATGGTGTCTGGGTTGTTGAAGCTAGCTGGAGGTTCCCATGTATTAGCTCTTTCACCATAGCCAGCCCATTTGACTAGATATTCTCTATTGCCAACTTCTCCTCGATGATCTCTTATGTCCTCAACTTCATAAATATCGTCTTCAATAGCGGTTTCGTCAATAGAGACTAATTTTAATTCGGAGGGTACATATTCTCGATGCAGTAACTCGTTGGTCTCGTCCTTGAGGACATAAGTGCCGCCTTGGGTTTTGCGAACAACAGTAAATGGGCCCTCGTAAATGGGTGCTAACTTGTTTGATCTGTAAGGTAATTTGATCATTACCGGCGTGCCTTCTTCGATGTTAGTTATGATATTCTTATCATTGTATTTCTTGCTTTGCAGTTCCAAGATCTTTTTTGTTCTTTCATTTATTGCAGGAAAAACGACAGTATTCATTTTATCTATTCTGGCTTCGAGTTCGGGCAGTGATAACGCTTCAAGCATACCGCTGTTATTTTCCTTGGCTGAACTGTGCTCATAGTGCAGGTTTAGTTTCCTTGCATGCATCAAACTGAACGGAGCACTGTTTGTCCTGTTTCTTATTTTATAGTTGATTGCTAGTTGGACCATGGGGAGAAACTTGTCCCAATCATGTGTATCTGATTTTCCCATTTTTCTAAGCGTATTCAGGGCAGTCTTCACCTCACTCTCACTAGCACCATTACCTTGACTGTGGTAAGGACAGGAGTAGCGCCTATCAATGCCAAGATTCTTGGATATCTCATGCATCAGACTATTCTTAAACTCGGTACCATTGTCACTTTGCATGATTCGAGGAAACCCATAGTCACCAAAGATTTGAATCAATGCTGTGGCTACAGTGTCAGATTGTTTATTTGGTAGTGCTCTGAGTATTACATATTTGGTACAGATGTCAACTACAACCATCAGGTAGACATTATGTGTTTCATTAGTCACTGGGAGTGGTCCTGCTAGATCGAATCCAATGTGATCAAAAGGTAAGAATGCCATGATAGGTCTCATAGGGTGATATCCCTTCTTACTGATATTATGTTTTTGACATTCAGGACATGACTTTACAATCTCAGCTGCCTCTTTATATATATTATTCCAGTGTAGTCCATTTGAGTGGATCTCTTTTACAATGGCCTCGCTACCGAAATGGCCAAATTCATGTGCTCCTTTCAGTATGCTCTCACGATCCTTTTCAGGAGGTGTCATATAGTCAAGTGAATTTTTATCAACCTGTTCCAGTTGTACAGCAAAGACATTCTTTTGATGCTTGCTTGTTTTACGCTTCCAAGCTGTTTCTTTGGTCTTTTTTCTGACCAAGTCTTTCTTTTCATCCTCCTCCAGCTTGATATCCATGGGTGGATACAAGCGACTAAGTTGGTCAGGCAAAATATTAGAGATACCTGGGATATGAACAACGTCAAAGTTGAAATCCAACAGTGTTTCGAGCCAGCCGATCATCATTGCATTTGCCATTTTCTGAGTGTGGATGTACGTCAACGCTTTATGATCAGTGTGTAGTTCAAATTTAACACCCCACAGAAACTTTCGGAATTTCTGCAATGAGTAGACTACACC